>CAVLGL010000087.1:31992624-34392624 GCA_963668995.1 Parnassius mnemosyne
TTATGTGTACAAATAGGTACGGTATTGTTTACGTGATTTCGTATTTTTTTTTAGATTTAATGAGATAACAGGTAAACGCCGATCAGATGGTGAATTGAAATTATCTTGGAAAAGAATGAAGTTGTGTGCTAAATCAAACTTATACACATATAGGAGGGAACAATCAAAGACCGGGGGTGGCGGAAAACCTCCATCACCTTCTCTTGAGGACTTGGAAATAATGTCCATTGCCCCTCACGACTTTATCGTTGAAGTTAATAATTATGATAGTGATGCAGTGGTAAATAAAATTACTTATATGTCTTACAAATTTAATTAAAATTAAAGAACTTTATTTTCCATTACTTTAGTACCTAGGTAGTGCTCTGAAATCTACTCTTAAAGCATACAATTTACAATCCAAAATTATTTTCCGAATATTCAAAATTTAATATACTTAGTAACAATTTAACATAAATTTCTTTATAATTAATTATATTCAAAATTGAAATGTCACAAATTCATATATAGTGGTCTATATAATATCATAACACACATGTTACTAGATTATCTACACAGTCCGATTATAATTTTCTATTTTTGTCTATTAGGTATTATAATTAATAATTTATTAAATTACCTTTTGTCTTGGATCATAATAATATTTCTACAACATAGAAAATACCTGATTCAATAAAGGGCAAAATAGAGGTGACAGGTGACAGGAAAACATGTTAATAAATGTTTTAATGATTTATTCTAGGATCCAGTGACTGTGGCTACAACATCAAAAGAAGTTGCTGACCCTAAGCCTCGCCTTAATTTTGAAAAAACAGACACAGCTATAGTTAAAAATGTAGAAAATCCAGAACCCAATGTTGTATATGTGCAAGGTAAATAATACTGATTGAATATTTATTAAAAAGCAAAATATATTATTATTATAGTTACAATCATATGCATACAAGTTTGTAAATATTATAAATGTTAATTTTCTAAAACTGTTATATTTATATTAATTTTTAGAGATAGATCCAACTACAGATACAGAAGAAAGTGCCAAAATGGTGAAAATAACCAACAATAAAGATATTATTACTAGGGGTATAACAAAAATTAAAAACAGGAAAAATAGCTTGCAAAATAGGTATGTTGAAAAAATTACATAGTCTGATACATTACATACTTTTTAAAATGTGAAAATTAGTATTTAAACACTGAAAATTGTTTCATGTTTTCAAATATTAAAAGCAAAGTTTAATATGAATTGATTTAAAAATAATTAAAAAATATTTCTTTAATTGGTGTACAAGGTTAAGTGCACTTTTATTATTCTAGAATACTTTGTAAATGTCTAAAATAACTACAAAACTTACATTAAGTATTCCATTTCATTTTACAGAAGAGAAGATGTACACCAAACAATTGTAAAAAGTAACACAGATTTTAAAAAAAGACAACTGGAAATGATGGAAGAGGAACATAAATACAATATTAAAATAGCTAACCTAAAAATTAGAAAATTAGAGTTACAAATATCTTTATTAGAAAGTCAGAAAAACACAAGTTAAATAGCAGCTTAATGCTGCTGTGTTTATTATGGTGAGTTTATAGAACGAGAATAGAATAGAATGATTTTTATTAAATATAGATTATTACAGAATACTTATTGAAAGACATTTTTTTATTTACCACTGGTTCGGAAAATACCTCAGTCCTGGGAAGAACTAGTAAGAAACCCAGCGGGACTTTTTTATAAACATATTTCTCTTAACAATAATTTTATTTGTACAATTTTTAAATGAATTTTAATAGAACCACCATGGTGGCGATCACCTCAATTCCAGTATTTCCAATATTTTCATTTATGTATTCTTTGATATTATAATAACCTTTTTATAAAATTTTTCTTTAATAAAACATTTAAACTTGTTTATTGACAAATTTTGGATAAATTTTTGTACAAATTTTGTATGAGAGAGACCTCTTTTACAGGAAACGAGGCATTCCATCTTACTCCACACGGGTGACAACGCATCTGCATTTTGATTTGTAGTCGAGGATAGATGTGGACGTCTATGCACCACAGCAGTTACTTAACATCAGATGGACTGTGTGTGTGTGTGTGTGTGTGTGTGTGTGTGTGTGTGTGTGTGTGTGTGTGTGTGTGTGTGGTACTGTGTTTATCACCATTATCCTATAAAAAAAAAAACTAAATATTTGAGACTATCTCAGATACATGTTTGTAAATATCCTCATATATGAAACTATTATTTTCAGGTACTTAATTGCTGCAAATATTTGTACATCTTTTATTAATAATTAAAATAAATAATTATAATTAATATGCATTTTATTTACATAACAATGAAATATAATATACAATAGTAAAAAACTATAATAAAAAAAACTAAACCTATTTACTTAGTCATCATACAGTCCTACTCCCCATGGACCCGTGCACCTCTGGAAAGGAAATCCGGCTGTGAATGTAGAGGAGGGACGATATTTATTAAAAAATCTAAACATATCTCTACAGCACTTAAATCTTTATATAATATAGCTTCATATTGATGTGGAATGTGCTGTACCCCGCATCTTTCCCTGAAACACAATCATTTATAGCCTAAATAAAAGCATTTTGCTCAATAAATGAAATATTATCACAATACTCCCCTGAATTTATTTCATATTGGTGAATATGTAGTCGTTATTCTTTGACAGCTGACAACGGCTCTGCAGAAATATTTTCCTTTATAAATGGGTATTATGTCTGAAATCAAAAAGAAATATTATTATAATTGTCTTATACATTTATTGATCTTTAATGTAATTTTATAGCCTAAATTGGCCTCTGAATAACAAAATAAAATAAATTATATATACATAGCTTTAGACAATTGAAAAAAATTTGACAATTTTATAAATATAATTATAAATTTTAATTATAAATAGTTATATAAATATGTAAAAAAAATGTTTACCTACTGAAAATGAGTTTCAATAAACTGTCTTCTTCTAATATTTCCCCTTATTGATGGTGCAATATATCTTTGTACTATAGGTTCAGAAAACACATCTCTCATGTCGATGGCCATATTGTGTAGTACAGCACATGCAACAATTGTTTTTTTTGTTGTTTCAATATCTCCAAACATACCTCTTCATAGGCAACGAAACCGTTGCTTCCACAAACCAAAACATCTTTCCACTGTGTTCCTGGTACGGATATGGCTCCTATTATATCTTTCTTCTTGTGGTGTTGTGGGGTTCAGCAGCGGTGTAAATAGGTAAGGAGTACAAGGATAGCCACTGTCACCAAGTAATATTCCAGAGAATGCACCAGCCTCAAACCTCTGTTTTAGTCTACATTCTCGGAATATTCTGGAGTCATGTACACTACCACGCCACCTGGTAACAATGTCCATGATTTTCAGGTCAGCATCACAAACCACCTGTAAAATAAGAGCTCATTAGTACTTTATGTTTTTCTGGTTTATTTTAATATATATTTATTACCATAAGATAGTCAAATAAATTATTTTCTATTATGATAAAGTAAAGTCATTAAGAGACAATCACAGCTATTTAAAATATTTGTATATTACCTGTACAGTAATTGAAGAAAATCCTTTTCTATTAATATATAACTGACCCCCATCAGCATTCACTTTCTTTACTCGTATGTGAGTACAGTCAATTGCGCCAATTACTGTAGGAAAATTAGCAATACTGCGAAATTTCCTAATGGTTTCCTGCTGTTCATTTAAAGTAGTAGGCATTTTAATAAATTCTCGGGACTTCCGTGACAAAATTTCCGCTACTTTTTTACATGTCCTACTGACTACTGGTTGAGACACACCATGTAAATCAGCTGTATCGTCTTGAATCTACGAATAAAACAATAATATGTATTATTTGGCTTTTTATCTAGCGTAATGTTAGGTACATTGACCCCACCAAGATTAAACAGCACTTACTTCATGGCGAGCCCAGTTGCGTAATGCACAAACCACTTGAATTTCAGGACTCAATGGGCATCCTCGAGGGTCGTGCACTAAATCCTCACGTAAGATACCCACTATTTTTTCTCCGAAACGTTTTGAGAACCTATACTTATACCTAAAATCTTCGTCACTCAATTCAAACGGATTCACACGATGTCGATGTCTATCAGGTCGCCGAGTGATCTCCAGCATGTCCAAATCTTCTAAATCCATCAAGTCAATCATGTTAATATCCATTTTTAACGATTTTAATAACACCAAATGAAAACAACGCTCACCTCAAATTAAGAAGTACCGAAATTGAGGTTGAGAAGGGTCCACACGGCAGCGACTTTAATCGATAGCGACTCGCTGGCGGTGTCAAAATCTGTGAGTGGACGTGAATATTAGCAGCGTTTCATAGTCGCTGTCAATGCGGCGATCGAATCGCTGTAAAGCATGATCCACACCTTCTGATCCTATGCAATCCGATCCTAATGATCGGATGAAATCAGATAATGTATTGTGCAACAGGTCCTAATTTTATTATTATTATTACAAAATCGGAGAATCGGATGTTCCGACCGTCCTTTTTCTAAAATCGGATCCTAAATCGGACGGTGTATAGAACCATTCGTCCGATAAAACTTCACAGTCACACACGACCAGCGTCCCAGTTCAGACGTGTACCTACTCGCGCGCATTGATAATTGAAAATAATATCAGATGCTCTCTTCTATGCCAAAATGAAAAAACTAACAATAAATTCTCAAATAACTTTGGAACCTACATATCTACCCTCTTCATCTCCACAACCGCACTTACCGCACAAGTCACCATCCCATCAGTACACAATCACTCCATCACCTTCTCCATCTCCACAACCGCACCAGTCATCATCCCATTGGTACACAATCATTCCATCATCCTCTCATTCTTCACAGGCGCACTATACATCTTGCACAATGCAATCATACACTTCTTCATATCAAACATCGACATTTACTAGTAGTGATTCATACCATATTTCTTCAAATTCATTGCCATTGTATAATGCAACAGAAACAGCTATTAACGAAGAATGTACATATTCTTTGGAACCTCCAGTAATTAGCATTCCATCACCGCCCCATTCCTCAACATCTAATTACATGCAGGGAGCTTTAAAAGACTTTATTATTTTTACTGAAAAATAAGTACTACAATCATTCTAAGCACAATGAATATCGGTAGGTAATAATTATGATTAATAAAAAAGTAACAATAATAAATAAATACAAATAATTACGTAAAAGGAAATTTCATTTCATACCTTTATGTAGTCCTTTAAGCATTTATATATTGCTATACAGGTTTCTGGTATTATTTGTGAGAGTAACTGAGGAGATATAGCTGTATTGAACATCAAGTCAGTATAGCTACAACCAGAAGAAAGGAATCTAAAGTCGCTATTAATCTTTCTTCAGCACTTACTGCTTCTCGCAGAATAGTATTTTGCTTTTGGATAAATGGGCGTACCATACTCAGTAATTGAGAAAAACACTCTTCGTTCATCCTTAAATACGTCCGAAAATGTTTAGACCTTAAAACCTTAATCATTGTTAGAGGTGTAAACCTTTTTCTCTGTTTGTAAATTTCTTCAGCCCATAAGCTTCTCTTTTTCCTCCTTTTTCGTGTATCCACGACGGTACTTGATATTGCTACTCCTATCACAATCTTTTGTATTTTAGACAACGTAGGAGCCATGTGAATCACGTCTGCACAGAGTAACCGCTAAAAGCCGATCTGATTTTAAGGAAGCACATCGGAAAGTGTGTAGAGAATGACTCCGATTTAGGATTTCCGATAAATAGGATAGGATCAGAAGGTGTGGATCATGCTTAAATCTGAAAAGTCGACAGTCGCCAAACAGTCGCCAGCGACATCGTTGCTGTGTGGACGTGTACGCCGTGCGTGAGCGATTTTAAAATGGCGGACCTACGTAAATATTCTCGGGCTTTTGTAACTGAATTTATAGAATTATACCGGGAATTACCTTCATTATGGATGGTTAAGAGTAAAGATTACTCAAACAGAGATTTAAAGTCACAAAGCTATGAGATATTAGTGGGAAAATTTAAGGAGGTGGAGCCAAACGCTGATCGAGATTTTGTGATAAAAAAAATTAAAAATATGAGGGATGTTTGGCGAAGACAACACGAAAAGATTGAAAAAAGCTTGAAATCCGGAATGGCTGTGGAAGATATTCCTACTCCATCATTATGGTATTATGATTTACTCAACTTCTTGAAAGATCAAGAGACGACTAGAAGTTCAATAACTAACATTAAAATAGGAAACAAAGATCGGGTAAGATGCGAAATAAAAATACAATTTATGCTTTAGGACTCGTATACTATATTTGTTTATTCATATTGTTATCAAATAACATTATGTAAAGGTATTTAAATTAGTGAAACGGTTTTGCCACAAAACACTACCCTCATTATTGAAATATTGCATATATTGATCTCGAACATATCTAGCCATGGTTTGACTTTGACCTTGATTCGTCATTTGTAAATCTAACAATTCGTTGTTGGCTCTGTAACCTGTGCTTATGTTGCCATCTTCTAAATTTTCAATATCCACACCCACTCGGATATATTGATTACAATTTCGACGTAAAAAGTTATGCAATATACATGCTGATATTACTATTTTGTCAATGGTCCTAAGCAATGAGGAAACTGCCACCTTTCTTCAAATGTTTTTGCTATGTCTAACCATTCTTCTTCAGTTTCAGGAAACTAGAACAAAAATAGGTATTTATATTTTATTTCAGGGACCTGTCGATGAGGAATTAGGAATAAATAGAAATGAAGATGTAGATTCTGATATATTTTCGGAGTCAACGCAATCACCAGCACCCTCAACAGTGTCTACTACGGCATCTCGTGATAGTAATAAAAAAAAGAAGAGACCAAGAGAAGATATTCTTAGTAAAATCAATGCTCATCTCAGGGAACCTATTCCGACAGACCGCTGGGAACATACAGCAAAATCATGGGCTGGTATTTTAAAGAGTTTACCAAATGATCAACAAATTTTTGCGGAGAAATTAATTAACGACGTATTGTTTGAAGCACGAATGAATTCCCTCTCTCGTCAAAGTCGTATTGATGTAAATCATAATGTTAATATACAATTGCTTTCTAAAAATGAAAATGTTCAAAGTGCTCATAATTCAAATGCTACTACTGATGATACTTTTTCACAAAGCCTTTTGATAGATCCTGTGAGTGGTCAATTAATTCATGTTCCTCAGGAGACGAACAATCAGTCACTAGAAATTGCAGAAACCCGATTGCTCAATTCTAAAACATCTCAAAAGCTTACGATGTATTTTAATAATTTTCAACCATAATGTATAACTGTTAGCACATAGTAAATACGTAACAGAAAAGTTTAGTTTTACTAAAAAACACCTTTAAACCTACCTTTAAATATTCTTCTTGCAATGTAGCTATGATCGCATCACATGTTTCTGGAATTATCTTGCTTAGAGATTGCTTAGATATTGCAACGCTGTATTGTAAATCCTCATAAGATCGTCCGGTTGCTAGAAATCGCAATGTAGCTGATAATCGTTCGTGAGCTGTTATCGCTTTTCTCATGCACGTATCTTGTTTTGTTAGCATTGGCTCCAACAGAGACAACAACTGTTGATATGTACAAGAGTCCATTCGTAAATAGTTTCTAAAATCGTTCGGTTCTTGTAGTGCTAGCTCGGCCATTAAATTTATATGCGAATATCTTGGTCTTTGAAGTAACCATTTTTTCGCCCAACATCTTCTATTTTTCTTTTCTCTCTCTTTGTCATATATGCAAACGGCTGCTAGCGCTAGTAACATTCGACGCCTTTCTTCGGACATTACAAAGAAACGTTCACAAATAAAAAAGGTGAATAACAGACACCGGTATACACATCTACTTTCCCCTATATATTATTATACTCTTTGCGTCTACTGCCTTCTACTGCGAAACGAATACTGATAAATCGCTATAATATAGACACAAAAGTCATAAGTCGCTAGCGAGTCACCGTCGATTAAAGTCGCTGCATGTGTACCGGGTTGAGGTTAGTATAGAGTACCACAAACTATATAGAAAGGTTAGTACCATAGCTAAACTAGGGGTCTCGAAAGATTAACTTTAATACCATAGATAATCCTTGAACCAGAGATAATCTTCGTTTTGTAATAACGTTTTTCTTAGTTTATGGTTTAAATATATTACTAACTCCAGTACTATATTAAGTCCGTGTTTTGGAATAAGGCGGATTGTGTTTTATTATTAGTGTGGTTTTAAGTTGTAATTAGTGTTCTGTAATTAAAGTGTCAATTTTGGTAATTCAATCGGCAGTTTTTGATTGTCTCGAACCCCAAGCTCGTAATAATTGGTGTCGATGAGACGATTTGGTGATGCAACGTCACAGATGTCGGAGGACCAGCTGCCCACCACGGAGGCCGGCCCGTCAGCAGCTCCTGCATCTACAACACCTGACTGAGGTGCTCTGATGATGATGCTGTAGGAGCAGGCCCGCCGACAGGAGGAACAGGCCCGCCGACAGGAGCAACAGGCCGGCCGACAGGAGGAATAGACACGCCGACAGGAGGAACAGGCCGCCGACAGGAAAAACAGTCCCACCGACGAGAGGAAAAGGCCCGTCAGTTGGAAGAGGAGCTGCAGCGTGGTATGGAAAAGCAGATGCTCCCCATGAAGGACCTTCACGCTACCTTCGGGAAAGAGATAAGGGAGGTAAAGGATAGGGTTGGTCAACATGACAACCACCTGTCGGAAGCTGAAACCCGAATTAACCAAGTGAATAATCGGGTTGGCAACGTGATGGCTTACGTGAAGAAAATGCTGGACGACCTCAAACTTGGGGATGGAATTACAGCTCCCGTGGTAGCTAAACCACCTTCACTACATGGAGTCAAAGTGCTGCCGTTCGACGGGACTTCTTCCTGGTCGGCCTACAAAATCCACTAACGGCTGGAATAAAAGTTAGGCCATGATTGTGGTGCCCGAGCCTCACAGCAGCTCCAACTTCAAGGTCGCGGATGCCTTCGATGAATGTCTGCACTAGGTTCCCTATAGTGAGCGCAGGTACAGACTGGTATGCTTTCCGAACCAGCTTCTTCACCTCAGGGGCCCACTGATACAGGTTGCTGCGTTGCACGCGCTCTTTGAGCTGCGCACGAAAGACGTGTTCCAGGTGAGCGTCGCCATATCTCGCCTCCAATACCTCAAGGAGTTGCACGTAAGTCACTTCCTTACCGAGAGCTTCCAGAAAATGTTCAACAAACAACATACAATAGAAGCATTTTTATACGATAACCCCTTATACGAAGCCGTGTGCATATCTGAAACATGGTTGACGGAAGAAAATTTAAATTTAATACAGTTTAACGGTTACAAAGTTTTATATATATAGTATTGTATTAAAAAAAATACAATATATTAAGTTACATTTTACAATGACAAGATTCGTATTAAAGTAAATATATTTTTAAATTCAGCCCAATTTTTTTCCGTGATAAATTTTATTTAAATGTAAGTATACAATTTTGAAAAGGGTTTTATAAAAAAAATCGCTATTATTATAAGTCATAATTATTTTTCTTCTTTTCTAAAGGCATGAAAACCTTAAAGTAACTATATAAATAAATAGATAACCTTTAATAAATGACCTAAAAGTTAATATAACCTGCTTAAAAATCAAAAATTGGAAATAACTTAATGTTTTGTTTAATATAAATTTAGCTGTAATAGTGATTACAAATTATTTTCTGTAGGTTATACGGTTTCTTAAATTTCTAGAAATCCTAAATTTTTATATGTAAATTAATTGTATAACTAACGCTATTATATTTTTCGTTATAATTAAAAGTAATAGCGATGCGATGTAATTATATTATAAACTTCTGTGTCAGTTAGAAAATATTTAAAAGTATCATTTTAATGTGATAAGGAAAATAATCATTAAAAGCGGTTTTAATAATAATGTTTCTTAACAAAGTTAAACAGGGACATGAATAGTTGACATATATTACCTCATTTTTTTGTACAATATTAAAAAGTATATATTTAAAAGGCGTGAGGAATGAGAGAAGCAATGTTCAAATGTGTGGATACGAATGATGAATTGCTAAGTTTCGTCAATATTGGACTGATCACCCAAATATTTGATGATGCTTAAAATCCTGGTATTGAAACCATTATGAGCGAGAATTATGAAAGTTAGTAATGGAAATGGAGTACTATAAAGATAAAGAAAGAAATAAAAATTTACGAAGAGAATCAAAATAAATTAAAAGATGACCTTGACAAATAAATCATGGAGAGATACGGGAACGTCCATCACTGGTAAAGCATATAGTCCTCGAGCAGGGTATGTTTCCATGATTGGATGATAAAATCGGAAGTAACGGGTACTAGGGAACAATACCTTCAGTACAAGTGAGATGTGAACGAGTTTACTCATATTAGTACTGTTGGGACCAGAGAAGTCGTAAATATTGTTACCCTTAATAATGGTACATAGAGGTCTCATCCTTCATTGGATCATTGTGTGAACTTAGTTTCCTCCGTGACAATTGTTGGAGTCTTTTTAAAATGACTTAAACGTAGATCTCAAGGTTATGCGCACAACCCAAGGTACAGTTTTACCTTGATATAGTATGATAAAAAAAGTTTATGTACCAATAAGATGAAATGAATGTTATGAAAAAGTAATATAATACCCAAGTAAATGGGGGGCCCGTATTTATTAAGTACCCGCGTGATAAATATCACGAAATAAAATATAAATGAAGTGAATTAATACTCCGATTCCCGGTATCTAATTAATAAATAAATATTAAGGAGAGAGAATACTAAAAGAAATAAAGCTAGCTAAAGGTCAAAATATAAGAAAGAAATAAAGTACGTACAACAATTATGAAAAAAAAAAAATAGGCCTGACAATCAAAAAGGAATGTAATGAGATGTGTTAGTATGAAATAATTAACATGCGGGGACATGAGAACAATTAAAATGAGGTAAAAAGGGGGATCACCGCCCAAAGCAAAAAACAACCACACTTACAAAAAATAAATATGATGAATACGTTTTCGCTTAGATATATTATATACGAATTTGCAAAACTTTTTCATATTTTCAATAACTCTACCCTAAATTTCTCTTTTATGTTTTTTTTTTTGTTAATGTTAAATTTGTACAATTTTAAACCAAATTTTGTATATTAGTTACTAAAAACAAGTCGAAAGTGTATCTACTCTATTATTATAAGTTTCATAACATAATAGTTTTATTTTTTATTATGGACAACGAAACATAAAATTATGTATCTGCTTTTTAAAAAAAAATTGTCTCGTCTAATGTTAATATATATTTTGTTTAAACAAACTTTAGGTGTGTAATATTGTATATTTTAAATTTCTGTCTCAATTAAGGTAAACATATTCCATAAAAGTCATAAAATAAAAAAGTAGTAATGTGTTTTCGACAATCATAAATAACTTAAATAATGAATACTCGATAATTCATGTAAACCTATTATCATAATGAAATGTAACTACCTAAACCGTGTAAATTAAGAAAAAATGTTTAAAACAAATATTTAACTGTAAACTATTAGGAAAGGTAAATTATTTTATTCACGGTTCACTATCATACGATGTAATCTCAAACGTTTCCATATACGTGTACTTTGGAATTTAAAACAAAGGTGTCATAAATCGCTTACGCAGCTGGAATCACAACATGTATTTTGATCTGTCTGTTGTTATGTTAACGAAATTGATTAGGTACGTTGCTTTGCACTGACTTCTTTGTTCTGGATATATAATATGGAATGTAATCAATTATGTTCCGTATAATATTGATTGAATTTTCAAATCATAAACTTTTATCTATAACAATTTATTATTTTCTGAGAAAATAGTAGAGTGATACCAACTTAGTTGTATGGATTATGAAAATAATTTCTTTATTTAATAAGATTTTGAAATTCATTATACCTACTATGTTTGCAATTAATTAATTAAAATTTTGTTGTGACCAAAATATTGTGAGCCTCAATCTCTGACTGACAATGATATATGTACCTAAATATTATACGAGACTATATTATGATATAAATTTGTAATGCCTGTAAAATATTAAAAAAAATATATTATATATTTATTATATTGCCTAATTATGTCAAATATGTATGTTGTATTTCAACAATTGGACACAAGCAATCTACTAATTGAGGACAAGTTTTATGTTTTTAATTCGTTACCAATTATGGCGAATGGTATCATCGGTCGAGATCTTTTAAGAAAATATAGATCAGTTTTGCATTCTGATTCGAATATTTTAATATTATATGATTATCTATAAGGTAGATCATAATAAAGCCTATTTCAAACACTTGTAATAATTCCTTTTCATGTTTTTCTTTTATTTCACTAATGTGATTAGACGGGTTAAGATACTCAAAGTTTTGTGTTGAATGGCAAGGATTGTAAGTATAATTTATAGAGAGATTTGACTGATAAAAATAAATTCAGTGAGTGTAATATACACATTGATTAGAGTAAATTGAAATATTAACTTATTTCAGCAATGAAAAAAAATTGGAATATTAATAGGTAAAGCACAAGATCTGGTAGATAGCTATTTCAGTGATAGTCGGGTGAGCAAACGAGTATGATGGAAATGCTAAAAAGTCAATGAGAACTTTTCGTAGACATCAGAGTTTTAGAAAGGATATAAAGTACATATAGTATGATGTCAAGTTAATTGCAAAACGCATTATTATTGTTGCCCACCTATATACCTACTTGATCATGTTAACATGTTGTTGTAACGTTGGTTAGTAGGTACAAAAAATACGACAGGTTTAATGACGTACGAAATAAAATCGCATGCGTATCCTGGATTGACTCAATAATATTATGTATAACCTGATCTGATCATGATCATGAGATTATAATCTATTTTTTATTTAATGAATTAATTTTATATTTTGTTTAACTGCTTTATTTTACTCAATTGAGGAATTATATAAATTTAATGGTGTTACGGCCTACGGCTGCTCCCTTAGAGGATCAAATCATCAGGGGCCCATGAGCTGAAGACTTCCCGAGCAGACGTAGGTCGAGCCTCAATGTGGCCACGTGGAATCTCTCTAATTACACTAGAATATATGGGGGAGCGTTATACTACGGCCAGTCGACCGGAAGGAATTTGGACGAAGCTTACTTACCTCTATCCAAGGCGACTGGTCCCTCCGGAGTCGGTCAGGTCGCATGTGGTTGTGTAGTGCAAGGGAAAGAATGGTGATGTGGTGTGTATCTGGGTGTGACTGATGGTGATTGAACCTAGACCTTGGCCGTCGGCAGCAGCCCGAGCGTCGACACCGCTCCAACTTGAGGGGGCCTTTCGAGGTTATCCACAGTCACTTTCTTCTTTCGTCACGTTGACAGTCAATTAACTCTATCGTACGATTTACTAACTTACAGAAGCCACTAACTATCGCTGGGTATAATGGTTACCGCACAAACGCACACGGAGTTTAAAGGGTCAAAGGTCACTACCGTTTCGCGTAGCAACAGTTAATTCTAGAATATCAGAGGCCGCACTATCTAATATTGCCGAATGCACTTATTCAGATTCTGAGTCAGACACAATGTGTCCCGGGGAAGCTCTCCAGTAGGGATACGCGCCACAAAACTCCTAGACCGTATTTTTACTGTCCGCGCTTAATTATTCCGAGTTCCCGCGCTTAATTGGCCGCGTGCTCACGTCAGCACCGCTTAAAGACGACTGACAGCCCTTGGGCGTTTTACGCACGACCGAATGTCAAACCGGTATGACACTGAGCCGCACGCCCTCTCGCGTTCGTTCCTTGAAAGTGTTTGGCGCGAACAAACCCCCGTCCCGGACATAAGGATTTAGGTCCGTGAGCAAACCGGGCAGCGAGACAAGGTCGCGACGGCAAGTTGCAACCAAACTAGGCCACCTTAGGCAACCCATCAGATCTTGCAACCCTAATCAACGCCTCAAAAGATAGCCCTAATGTGGCAAGCCGGAGGGTCAGCCTCCACTGGATGGCTCCTGGGCATTGCAGCACTTTAATAAGTCCTGTACTGGACAGAAGTCGGACGACCTCTTTCAAACACCTATCTGTGCCCCTATGATTAGTTCCGCAATCCGACCGGATCAGCTCTGCAAACAGCGACGCTACACGAAGCTGCCCAGACAAATTTTGTGCCAGCAGTTGCTTCAGTGCAGAGCGCACCCACATATTCCACATGAACGTCGTCTGTGGAGAGCCAAACGAAACGCACAGATAGTCCCTAGTATGAATTTTCAACAAGTAGGCCTAGCCAGGCCACCCACCATATTATCATTTACTAAAATAGTGCGGCAGCTGATTTCAATCTGATAATCTCCAAAACTAGCTAGCCTGTTAGGCAAGTAGTCCTATGCTCATATTTCAACTAATTTTTCAAAAGCATCAATGTTCAACTACAGAATTAATTCAACCAAATTAATCACCGATGCGCATAGGTCAACTTGCAAATTAAACAAAACAATAACGTAAGGGACAGCCCTACTTCTTCGCAAAGCAAAATGATTAAACACTATCATAAACATAAACATAATTTTTCAAATAGTGCGCCATTCAATTTCAGATGAATTCAAATTTTCCTTTCAGCAAACAGACGCAACAATCAAATACAGTGATTAAATATATGTACAAAACACATGCAGTAGCATTTAAAGGAGTAGATTAAATTCAATTCTTTTAATTTAAACCGCTACAAATAGGAAAATTTCGCGGAAAGCCCAAAGCAATTTTTAATTTTAATTCAAGTATTTTTTTGACTAAGTGCTCGACCAAACCAAATCTAATACCCCTTGACAGCGTGATTCAACGCTCCAGAGGGGCCCTAATCTTCCCACCACCAAGGGGAGGCCACATGGCGTGAACCCGAGATCGCTAACAGTCGCCACTCGGGTTGTACGCCTTCACTGAGGCCGTCGGCAACAGAATATTTTGACAAGTGGACTGTTGACGGCTTAAGGCTCAATGGAGGTGGCCGTGGTGGGAGCTAAGGCGGGAGCTAAGGCGGGAGCTAAGGCGGCAGCTAGCCAGGGCCGCCTCCATCAAATGGGGAACAGTGGTACACCAGTCGCGGCCACTCAGCTAACGGGAGTGAGAAGGGTCCAGCGGACCGATGAGTGGCCGTGAAGTTCCTCTCCACACGCTTAGGGGGGGGTGATGACACCCCCGCCCCTGGGGGAATTACCCCCCGACTGGTCGGGGGAGGGACCCCTTTCAAACTTAGGGGCCTGATGGCTGGCCGGCGGGCGCCGAGAGTCGCCCGGCAGAGGGCGTGGCTGAGCGCCCCCGCCCGTGGGGGTCGAGGGCCTGGCAGAGCCCCGAGAGGAGACGCCGTTCGCACTCAGGCACAAAACGGCATGATGATTGCCCTGGCAGACAGGGCCGCCGATGCGGACAGTCTCGCTGGAGGTGCCCTTCCAAACATGAACAGCACCAGCGGCGCTCCTTGGCGATAGTTCGCCTCGCCGAAACCGGCTTACCTAATAATTTCGGGCACGACGTTACCCGATGTTCAGACACTCGACAATAGGAGCAGGGGGGGGGGTTGACGACGACTTGCCTGGCGGGTTCAGCCTCTCACTGGGCACGTCTCGTAAGTCGTCAACGGTGCCCGCCGCGTTCTCGATCTGCCGGCACTGCTCCTCCAAAAACCTCAGCAGGTCATAGAAGGGCGGAATATAGGAGGCCTCGTCCCCACCGTACCTCTCCTCAAAATGGATTCGAAGGTCGAGAGGTAGACGGGACAGCACGATGCGGAGCAATAAAAAAGCCCATTCGCCCACTGGTAAACCCAGCCGCCTCAACGTATTACAGGCCACCAAGACTGGATCCAACAGGTCCGGACGCAGTCTGGCCCGGTCACTAAGCAGCGGGAGGCTTAGAAGCTGCTTAACATGTCCGTCCGCAATTCGCCGGACGTTGGCGTATCTTCTGGCTAGGAGGTCCCGAGCAGTCTGGTAGGCGTCGTCCGACAATCTCAAGTGACCGACGACGTCCAGGGCCTCCCCCTCCAGTGAGGCCAGGAGGTACACCATCTTTTGGCTCGGGGTCAAGTCACTCCGGGCGTCCACTAGGCTGTCTAAAAGACCAACGAAGGTCATCCATTCGGAAAGGACCCCGGAGAACTTTGGCAGGTCCAGAGTTGGGAGTCGTCCCAACAGCTCCGGCTGAAGCTGCTTCAGAGAGGACTCGGACAGGTCACTCATCCGAGCTTCACGCGCCTCCTCGGCATACCTGCCTTCAGCCTCGATCAACTCGTCCGTGAGCCACAAGAACTGCTCATAGTCCGCGAAGCAGGAGTCCAGGACTCCCTTCTCCACATCCGAATCCTCGAGCTCAGCGTAAGCCTCCTCCACTGCGGCCCTTCGAGCATCCACCTGCTCGAACCGCTTCATCAAGTTATGGACCCTATCCGGTCGACCTATCAAAGCATGGGCGCTTGTGGCCCAGCGTAGCTCAGTCCGCAAACAACGGATCAGTAGCTTGGGCGATGTCATCACTATTAAATGCAAATTACGGCGCGGTTTGAGCATAGATTACAAAGATAACAAACAAAAAATACAACAAAATTAACAGTTAATAAATGCAGTTCCTATCAAATCGCGTTGAATAGAAATTACACAAATACGAATTACTACGTATCAACCAAATACAAGTTAGCACAAAAGAAAAGGCACAAATCAAATTAACAAATACTAGTGCGATCAAATCAAGTAAAATTCAAATGGCGCAAATACCAGTACTACTCTTTAGTTCAAATACAACTTAGAGTATAAACGAAGATACACATCACGGTCGATCAACAAAAAATGCCTAGATCGGAAATCGACCCTTCGATAAGTAATCCACTACAACTATCCGACAACGATAATTAACCGATTACGTAAAAATAACCATCTACCTACATGACGTATATCTCTAGAAAACTCCCGCTTGCGCAACCTAGGGCGCGGCTTTTCAAATCTACCTACTAACCAAAAAAAAGGCAAGCAACAAACAACAAAGGGAAATAATTCTATTATTACGTACAAAAAATATTTTTTACGTATTACGGACGGGCGTGATTGTAGATACAAATTAAACCAATCAAACTAACGCTCCCTGCCACCAGAATTGTTTAATGTTTATCAAACACTATGGTCGGGATCGACCGGGAATCAAACCCGGAACCGCGCTCTGCTACCAGCTTGTTACGGCCTACGGCTGCTCCCATAGAGGATCAAATCATCAGGGGCCCATGAGCTGAAGACTTCCCGAGCAGACGTAGGTCGAGCCTCAAAGTGGCCACGTGGAATCTCTCTAATTACACTAGAATATATGGGGGAGCGTTATACTACGGCCAGTTGACCGGAAGGAATTTGGACGAAGCTTACTTACCTCTATCCAAGGCGACTGGTCCCTCCGGAGTCGGTCAGGTCGCATGTGGTTGTGTAGTGCAAGGGAAAGAATGGTGATGTGGTGTGTATCTGGGTGTGACTGATGGTGATTGAACCTAGACCTTGGCCGTCGGCAGCAGCCCGAGCGTCGACACCGCTCCAACTTGAGGGGGCCTTTCGAGGTTATCCACAGTCACTTTCTTCTTTCGTCACGTTGACAGTCAATTAACTCTATCGTACGATTTACTAACTTACAGAAGCCACTAACTATCGCTGGGTATAATGGTTACCGCACAAACGCACACGGAGTTTAAAGGGTCAAAGGTCACTACTGTTTCGCGTAGCAACAGTTAATTCTAGAATATCAGAGGCCGCACTATCTAATATTGCCGAATGCACTTATTCAGATTCTGAGTCAGACACAATGTGTCCCGGGGAAGCTCTCCAGTAGGGATACGCGCCATAAAACTCCTAGACCGTATTTTTACTGTCCGCGCTTAATTATTCCGAGTTCCCGCGCTTAATTGGCCGCGTGCTCACGTCAGCACCGCTTAAAGACGACTGACAGCCCTTGGGCGTTTTACGCACGACCGAATGTCAAACCGGTATGACACTGAGCCGCACGCCCTCTCGCGTTCGTTCCTTGAAAGTGTTTGGCGCGAACAAATGGCTAAGTAATATTGTATTTTATTTTAATCTTCAATATTAAACTCATTATTATGTAATAAGATTCAGGGTTCATATAATATTGTTAGAAGAGAAGGTCGGACGACGCCGCGCCGGGCTATATAGGAGGGCGGCTGGCGTCACTCGCCCTTTTTTGCCGACAGTCATCACGGAGTGCGGAAGCTTTGCTCGAATACTAGCGTCATTATTTTGAACCTTGTTTTAAGCTTTTAAGTTAGTTAATATTTGTTAGGCCAAAGGCCATTAAAATATTTTAAATAAAATCAATTCGTGTTTCTATTTGTAACATCAGAAGTGGGATCAGAAGGCTGAAAAGCCGCTGTACGCCTATATTTCTGGTTTTATAAAGGAAAACTTAGTTTCCTTTCAGTTGTTTATTTAATATTCGGGCACAGTTTTTGTCTGTGAGATGCCTAGCAACGATAAACGCAACAAACAAAAACGCCGTGGGCAAACTCCTTCGCCCAATCCGATGGAAGAGATCCTGAGGAGGCTACGCGTGCTGGAGGAGCAGCCCCGTGCGTCAGTGGAGACGCAAGCCATTGCAACGACCAGCTCGGGCCCTAGGTGCGCCCTCGAGCTGCCAAACACGACACCATCGGCATCGGCATCGGCATCGGTGTTCGGGATGCCTACACCGCCGCGTGCGCCTGTGCCCTCGCGAGTGGGGACGCCGCCGCTGACTCCGCACACTGGCAACGTGGGATCAACGCAGTCTGAAGACGTGGTGACGAACGCCGTAGAGCGTCTTTTGACCGCTATCGGCAGTACTCAGGTCAGATCTAACCGATATTTTGTCTCTGATTTTGATCCGAATGTTCATGACTTCGACACGTGGTGTGATGAGGTAGAAAGAGCCCGTATTTCGAACCATTGGGACGACAGAGAATGCCTTGCTCGTGTCGGACATTGTTTTAAAGGAGAATCTCGCACCTGGCTTAGCCAATGGACGAGCAGTATTCGCACGTGGTCCAATTTCAAATCAGAACTAAAAGCGCTATGCCCACGTTCTGTCGATGTCGCGAACATGCTTTATGATGTAATGAGGACAGGGTCAGATAAATACTCCACATATGCTGAGTATGCTCGTAAATCACTTTTAAGGTTACGCATAGTTAAAGGTCTCAGTAGCGAGCTGCTTACGACTATTATCATTCGTGGAATTGCAGATCCACAAATTCGTGCTATGGCTGCTAACGCCAAATTATCACCTGACTCTATAGTGGAGTTTTTATCGAGCTTTGTTAAACCTTCTAACAGCCATAATAGGAAAGTGTATTCTAATGGTCTCAATCGATTTGACCGACCCTCTAATAATAGTAACTCGAACCGCAAACCGATAAAACGTCGATATGATTCCGAAGACTTAAAATCAATAAGGTGTTACGAATGTAATCAATTTGGTCATAGGAGTTTTAATTGTAACAAACGGTCGAATACACTCCCGAGTTATAGTAACGAAAAAACAATCGCGTTACCGACGATATCTCGTAGCGATCCGTTAAAGTGTGGGTTTTGCAAAAAGGTAGGTCATTCCGAGGTAACTTGTTTTGCTAAGGAACGCGCAAATTCTCGGAATAATAATGGTGTCAATTTTTGTCGCGAAATCACGGACAGTTATAAAAATCGCGACGTCACGACTGCGGTCATATCGGGAATACCATTAGACGTACTAATCGATAGTGGTTCATGTGTTTCCTTAATGTCAAAAAATGTTGTTAAGCATTTTCCGTGTCAAGTAAAGCCTACGAATCAGTTGCTACGCGGCTTGGGTGGTATGGAAATAAGGTCGGAATCATTTGTAACATTACCCGTCGAGTTTAGCGATATAACGATAGAAATTGATTTTTATGTGGTGGGTGGGAATAATTTGAGTGTGCCAGTCATTATCGGTACAGACGTACTAAACAGGAAAGGTATTACATATGTTAGGACCGGTGATAGCCAACGTATAATTCATAGTGAGGCGACTGTAAACGATATTCTGCAAGTAAATTTGATTTCTTTGTCCGATCAAGTTAATACGTCGGTATTTGGAAATAATAGAGAACGATTACTAGAGATCCTCACCAAGTATTCCGATTTCTTTTTAAGTGGTACCGCGACCACAACGGTGAAAGATAGTGAGATGCATATCAAATTAACAACCGATGTGCCCGTGTACTATAGACCCTACAAATTATCGCATGGCGAAAAATTAAAAGTACGCACTATAGTGAAGGATCTGCTCGATAAAGGAATTATTCGCGAGTCCGATTCAGAATACGCTAGTCCGATCTTGCTCGTAAAAAAGAAGGATGGTTCTGATAGAATGGTCGTTGACTATCGTGCATTGAATCGAATAACCGTTAAAACTAGATATCCTCTCCCCTTGATCAACGACTATATAGACAGGCTAGGCAATGGTCGCTGGTTTAGCTCTCTGGATATGGTTTCCGGTTTCCATCAACTTAGAGTTGCAGAAGAGTCGATTCATAAGACCGCATTCGTTACACCAGAGGCGCAGTATGAATATTGCAAGGTACCCTACGGTTTGGCGAACGCGCCTATATTTTATCAGAAGACTATCTCTAAAACGCTTAAATCTTTTATCGATGCCGGAAAAGTCATGGTCTACATAGATGACGTATTAATAATGACGGTCGGGATTGACGAACACCTCGTTTTATTAGATTCGGTTATGAAAACGCTAACTGAAACAGGTTTTTCAATTAATTTAAAGAAATGTACTTTTGTTACTAACGAAATAGAATACTTGGGTAGGATTATAAGAGATGGTCAGGTTAGACCGAGCAATTATAAAATTGATGCGTTAGTTAAATCACCACGACCGAGTAATATCAAACAGGTTCGCCAATTTCTTGGCCTCGCAGGATACTTCCGAAGATACATTCCTAATTCCGCACTAAAGACTGCGCAAATCGCCGCTTTAACTAGAAAAGGAGTAATCTTTAATTGGAGCGATGAACACGAAATTGCACGTCAATATATCATTTCTTATTTAACTAATGAACCAATTTTGGCAATATTCGACCCCGAATTGACAACTGAGTTGCATACGGATGCCAGTTCTATTGGTTACGGTGGAATCCTCATGCAAGTACACAAGGACGACCGCAGGCGGGTAGTTGCTTATTTTAGCAAGTTGACTGCTAGTGCGGAATCCAAGTATCACAGCTATGAGCTGGAGACCCTCGCGGTAGTGAAATCGTTACAACATTTTAGGCAATATTTAATTGGCAAATCATTTAAGATAGTCACAGACTGTAATGCATTAAAAATGACACAACGTAAGAAGGATCTCCAACCCAGAGTTGCAAGATGGTGGATATACATGCAGGAATTCGACTTCTCATTAGAATACCGTAAAGGCACGCTTATGTCGCACGTAGACTACTTACGTAGGAACCCGGTTAATATGATTAGCATTGTTCAAAAACCACGAAATTGGGCCCAAGTGGCACAGGCAGGTGACGAGGAGACATTAACGTTACTTGAAAAATTAAATAACGGTAAATTAGACAACACGCGTTACGTGAAACGTAATGAACTCTTGTACTATAAGTATGACGTCACGGGTGAGCAAGCGCGATTCTTATGCTATGTACCAAAGGCGTTTCGGTTAAGTTTACTACGCGTTTTCCACGACGAGCATGAACACATCGGTATAGACAAAACTACTGATCTGATCCTGGGACACTTCTGGTTCCCCGGTCTTAGACAGTTTTTCGCGAAATACGTCACGCACTGCGTAGTGTGCATCGCGCATAAGCAAGTTCCTCGCGCACCCTTGCAACCAATATCTTCTTGGGAAAAGGCTCCGGTACCATTCGAAACAATACACGTGGATGTACTCGGACCACTGAGGGAAAGTGATGGCCATAAACATGTGCTTATCATAATTGACGCGTATACTAAGTACTGTTTGCTCTATGCCTTACCAAGGCAAGACTGTAGCGAGTTAAAGCGCGTAATGACCCAAATCATTTCTCTGTTCGGTACTTTTAAAAGACTAGTGTGTGATAGAAGTCGTGTGTTCGATAACCATGAGTTTATTAATTGGATTTCTAATTATGGAGTTGAAGTGCATTTCATTACTCCCGAAATGCATCAAGAAAATGGACAAGTGGAACGCTATTGCCGTACAGTGTTAAACATGATTAGAGTTGAAGTAAATTATAATGAAAATGATTGGTCGAAGATATTATGGAAACTGCAATTAGTTTTAAACGTCACTAAACATAGGACAACTCAATATTCAGCACTAAATCTTCTTATTGGCACTAATTCCACTACACCTCTAATAAACGCCTTAATCAAAGATATAACTTGTGAAGGTTCAAATCCAAATCGTGGTGCAATTCGCGAGATTAGACGGCAACGTGCAGAAGGACTTATTCGCGAAAACAAAGAGAAACAAGACTCTTATGTTAACAAAAATAGGAAATCGCCTAAAAAGTTTGAAGTTAATGATTTGGTCTATGTGATTAAGAGCTATGTGATTAAGAGCTATGTTGCTATGCTATGTGATTAAGAGTCTATGTGATTAAGAGCTATCAAAGCACCGGAAAACTTGATAGCGGTATGAGAGGCCCTTATAAAGTAACTAAGCTTCTTCTTAACGATAGATATGAGGTTCAATTGTTAGCCGGCGCTTACGGAAAGACTAGTCAGGCAGCTGCAGCATACATGGTGTTATGGAAGGGTGAATGGACACCCGAAACATGTGCTGCATTTTTTGAAGGCCTCTGGAATATTGGAGTAAACAAAGGCGCATATTATGTCAAGTGCCTTGTGGAGCTCGATCAGTTCCCACGTATTTCTATATTTTTTGCTATATTTCTTATCCAAAAGTTAAAACTATGTTTGTGATAAGAATGTGAACCCAAACGGGACATAAATTATTACATAAACCACTTAATTTGCAGTATTCTCGACTCTCGACTTAAACTCACCCAAAACTTACCTTATCGGGTCATTTAAGTGAGGCATGTTATCGTAGAGCTTGTGGGGTGAAAAAAAAATGTGTCAAGAGCTATGTTATTTTTATGGATTTATGTTAAATATGTTTTAAGTGGGTAAAGTAAAATATTTGTCGAATAAAGGTTTGCTTTTATGATTGTAACAACTTATGTGTATTGAAGTAGGAGGAGCTCGATTACATCAATTTCAAAATAGAATTGATAATGTGTTACGAAGGGAGCTGTCCTGATTCGTATGTAATTCGTTAGCTTATTTTATAATGACTCAAACGATATATGCATTGTTTATAGCTCTCATACGGGACTTCTGCAGAAATCGCAAATCTGATTACACGTACCGCGATCGCGCGAGTTCCTTCAGAGGTGCCGCGGCGAATGCGCTTGGTCGTGTGTTGGTGCTGTGACAATCGAGAAGATAATCTTTCCCTATTCTTGAGCTAGATTATGTACCAAACAAGCCCGTGTTTATTGATTTTGACTACGTTACGTGTTGTGTTCAGTGGAAGAGACCCGTATAAATCCTGTGCGCATGGTATTGGGTTGACCCTGACACTGGTGGTTTCTGGGGTGAGTCGGTGGCGCAGCCGACAACAGACCTGTGTAAATCCAGCCATTATTAGGTATCTGGGGTGACCTGCTAGAGACTGATGTAAATCCTGTTTGCACACGCGAGTATGTGCGGGGTATTCGGTTGCGTGGGAAGAGACCTGTGTAAAACCTATGTGACTTGAAACGCTTTTGTGTGGCGTTGATAACTGTTCATGTTGACTGTTTTGACTGACTGACTTGTTTGGCTAATTGGGTACATAATCTGACGCTTTTATGAACTATATGAATTTTGATCAACTGTTAATACGCGATATAAATAAGTGTCTCTTAGATTGTGTGTATCTTCTCAGAGATCGACGATGGTGACGTCGAACAACCGCGGGACGCGGTGAGTGTTGCTGAGCCATCCACGAGTTCCTGCTGAGGGCTTCGAGCACGCAGCCCCGTCAGGAGAGGCCGTGTTAGAAGAGAAGGTCGGACGACGCCGCGCCGGGCTATATAGGAGGGCGGCTGGCGTCACTCGCCCTTTTTTGCCGACAGTCATCACGGAGTGCGGAAGCTTTGCTCGAATACTAGCGTCATTATTTTGAACCTTGTTTTAAGCTTTTAAGTTAGTTAATATTTGTTAGGCCAAAGGCCATTAAAATATTTTAAATAAAATCAATTCGTGTTTCTATTTGTAACAATATTATAATTAAAGATTTCAATTCACAATGTAATTTACATGTAATCATAAATCAAATTTTTTATTATATCTATCACGAAAATAAAATGTAAAAAAAAGTAAATAGAGAACATTTCTTTTTTTTTCTTAAAATATCGGGGGAGGTGTAGTGTATGTGCCTTCACCCTACTAGTAGTATAAGAAATACATGTACTTTTAAGTTTATTGATCAGTATAATTATAGACTTCAACTGGGAACCACGTCTTCTATTTATTCAACACCTTTCCGACATTACAATATATATATTGGCCCTTTTCTTTAATATCTTTAATTTTTGGTCCTTTTTTTTTTTCATTAAATTTAAGCATGTTGTGACAACCTGTAATCTGTAGTTCAATAAGCATAATGTGTAATTCAAAGATAGAAATCAATAAATAGTATATATTGTACTACTGTAGGATGTCCTTTAAAATAAATAAATAAATAAATATGTTAATTGTAGTAATGTATTGGAATAGAAGAGAGGAAGAGGTGTTCTTGTGCCAATTACAACAAACTTTAAAATACTTAAACAATAAATACAATAAATATAATATTATCATAGCCGGGATTTCAACATGGATATATTAAAACCTAACAATAAAATCTCTGATTTTCTTAACTTAATGTTAGAATATAAATTCAGCCAACATTTCAAAACACCAACTCATACAATGGGAACCACATTTACGTGTCTAGACCTCATATTTACGAACTTTAATAATAAATATTGAAATACTACCGTAGAAGAACTAGGGTTTTCTTTTCACTCGGCAACTATTATACAGCTGTAAAATACTCCGACAAATTAAATAACTAGAATGGTACACGGAAAAGCGTATTTATAACAAAAGTGCAATAACACAGTTTAAAACACAATAACAATTAATAGATTGGAACGAAATAATAGACGAACACAAAAACATAAATGAAAATTACGATATGTTCCTCGATAAGCTAATAACCTTATTGAACCAAATCATTCCGAAACGACGAATCAAAATAAAATCAAAACCATAAAATTATTGGTTAACAGTAGGAATAAGGAAATCGTGTAAAAATAAAAGATTGCTAAAAAATACTTACAACAAAAACGAATGACACAATACTGAAACTACATTTTAAAAAATATGCAAAAACGTTAAAAAAAATAATGCTAAACAAAATTCAACATATTAATATATTAATACATTCAGATAACAAAATCAAAACTATGTGGCAAATAATAAATGAGAAAACAAATAAAAGAAAAGCAAAGGAAAAGCGCAATATAAAATTAAAAGTAAATGATGTGATAAGTTCAGATCCAAAACAAGTCGCAAACGTGTTCAATAACTATTTTGCGTCGATTGGTGAGTTCAACCCTGATCCAGCAACAGGCAGCGGCGTTCGCGGCCGCCCTGTTCTTCAACCGACACAAAACACTATGGATCTGAGCCCAGTCGATTGTCCCGAAGTGTATAAAATTGTTAAAAGCTTGAAGAATAAAAGAAAACACGGCATAAATGAACTTTCACCTCATTTAATCAAAGAATGTGCAGACGAATTAACCGTAGCGTTGACAATATTAATAAATCAAACCTTTAACAAAGGCACCTTTCCAATACCATTAAAGAAGACAATTATAAAACCTGTTCATAAAAAAGATAAAAAAACCGATCCAAGTAATTATCGCCCTATTGCCCTTTTACCGACTGTATCAAAAATTTTCGAGAAGGCCATTAGTAACCGTGTTACTAGATTTTGTGAAAAATACCAGATATGTGATGATTGCCAGAAAGGCTTTCGAAAAAACCGATCCACAGTTTTAGCGCGAAGCTGCTGAAAAATATAAAATTCCTCGAAGTTCAATTATTTTAAAATTAAAAGCAATACGAACAAATAAAGTTAGACAACCAGGCCGTCAGCGTATCTTTTCTGATACCGAAGAAACTGCTTTCATCCAGCATGCAATCGAAATGTGTAATTACGGTTTTCCTATTACCGTTTTTGATTTAAGGTACATTGTAAAAATGTATCTCGACCGAACAGGACGTAAAGTATACCAATTCCAAAATAATTTACCTGGCAAGACTTGGGAGAATATTTTTCTGTGACGCCACAAAATGAACTATCTCAAAGATTTTGTTCTAATATAAAGAGGGTGAGTGCAGCTGTAGACGACGAGCAGCGACGTATTTTGAGCATTTGAAGACTGAAATTCAAGGAGTTCCAGCCGAAACTGTTTATAATTATGATGAAACCAACCTTGTTGACGAACCGAGTAAGAAAAAAGTGCTTATGAAGCGTTCCAGAAGCTATAAAAAATTCAACGAAAGCAGCCGTTAGTTTAATGATATGTGGCAATGCTGCTGGAGAAATTTTACCACCTTACGTAAACTACAAGTCAGACAATATGTGGAGCACGTGGACAGAAGGTGGGCCACCTGGCACTCGTTACAATCGGCCAGAGTCCGGTTGGTTTGATACTAGTACATTCGAGGATTGGTTCTTTTCATTGGTTCTGTCCACTTTACGTAGGCAAGAAGGGAAGAAGCTTCTCATTGGGGACAACTTAAGTTCTCATATAAATATGGAAGTTTTAAAGGCATGCAAGTCTCATAATATCGCATTTGTGGCTTTACCACCAAATAGCACCCACCTTACACAGCCTTTGGATGTGGCCTATTTTAGGCCTCTTAAACTGCGCTGGCGTCAAATCTTAGACCAATGGAAGGAAACACCTGAAGGGTAAAGACTACCCACTATTCCTAAAAACACGTTTCCTACGTTGCTAAATAAGCTGTGGGAAAATATCATGGACAACTCAGCAAATAATCTCAAAGCTGGCTTTAAGAAAACCGGTATTTTTCCGACTGATGAAGCTCCAGTATTACAACGCTTACCTACGTTTAGACATCCAGACGCTCCACTTCAAGACCCGGTACTGGTTTCAGAATCATTTATACAATTTTTAGAAAATAAAAGAATAGGAGTGGTGGAATCAGGCGGTAAAGGACGAAAGAAGAAGCTCAATGTACCAGCGGGTAAAAGCATATCTGCAAAAGATATACAAATACAGGCTAGCACATCAAGAGAACCTGCGAATTCTATTAAAAATAAGACAGCAAAAACACCTAAACGAAAACTTAAAAGAAATATCAAAGATTCTTCGAGTGAAACCGATGACGAAGGTGAAATTCAGTATGCTTCAGACTCGACCATTAATCTCTCGGATGAATTCATCGCAGATGAATCTGCAGCGGCTGTCGTTGATATCCCGAATGCTACGCAGTTTATTCCCAAGCCAGACGATTATGTTTTAGTAGAATATGAAGGCGAACAGTGGTCGGGGCAAGTCAAGACCGTTGATGATGATGGAGCGTTTGTTAGTTGCATGAATCGTTGTGGATTGTCATGGAAGTGGCCTGAGAAACCGGACTGTATATTCTATCCAATGGATAAGATTATTTCGACAATCAAAACCCTATCAAAATTAGGCACGAAGCACGCGTTGTTTCGATTACCGGAACTGGAGTATAAATGAGGTCAACCAAAAAAATAAATAATTATATGTACCTACCTATAAACCTATTAAGAAAAATATGATTGATTTCATTTCATTATTGTTTCTTATATACGAAAAAATTTCATTGTCTTTAATATTCCAAAAATAATAATAATTCTTAAAGTTAAATTTTAACGAATTTTGACGACTTTTGTACAAAAAAAAATTGATAAATAAACATATTTCAATTCTTACTAATTACAGTTCTTTAATTTTATGCTTTCAACTATGATCCAGAACGCCACAATACGCATTTTTAGTACAAATAATAATCCGGTCTAAAGTTTCCAATATAACAGGCAACAATGGTCCAAATTGTGATAAAAAAAAGAGTTATTTGAACTTTTATTGTTTTATATTTAACATCGATTAGTTAAATTATCACATCTTACTACATCTAAAAACATTATCACATGTGACATATGTAATTCAATGAATTAGAGGGGAGAGCACAAACTTATGATCTGAAATATCCGGACCATAGTTGTGTAGTTTTACGGTCCCCCACACTAGTATTTTCTCCTGTATTGTGGAGGCAATTTACAAACACAAATTACACAAGGACAAACATCCAGACCCGGAACAATTATTTGTAGGCCATACAAATACTTGTTCCGTGCGGGATTCGAACCCGCGTCCCCCAGCGCAGCAACTCATTGCTAAGCTACTGCGCCACGGAGCCGTCTAACAGAGGCTCATGATTGGTGGACTCATTTGAACTGTCTAATCGGTTATCGAGATTTCACCTATAGAAATAACAAGAGCGATACATCTAAGCCTCTTAATTATACAGAGAAGCACACATTTAACACTAAACCCAATATATGTATAATCAGCAGTATAAGTAACTACAAGCAATCTTCGATAATAAGAAACAATCTCATGGAGCAGAGCGCCGCATGCTGTCACTATTGCACACCAGGTGTTGACATAGACCAGCTGTCAAGTGGCTAGCACGAGAAACTCGTTAACTTCACTCTAACCGATTATTGCATACTTATGATAGGAGGTACTGATATTAACTTTCCAAAAATCATAAAAATATTGTATATATGTTAATTTTTATGCCCAAATTTGGTCATTTTGAACGCCATCCAATTGCGTTCGAGCTGGCGCGTCACCCGATGGTATGTAGGTGAGATAAACGCCGCCAGGTGGGGCGGCGGTGTGCGGCTTGTGTGGCTCGACGCGTGGGCGAAGGAGATGAGTAGCTCGCTGGCCGCGATGCGGTGAATCCGCGTATCTCGATTATCGCGGCCGAAGTACACGCGACCGTGTAGAGTCCAGATAGTTAGATTTAGTGCGTGTTACTTCACTACGTGGATATGTGAAGTTTGCAATATTTAACTTGTTCGAGTGATGCGGAATTGTGCACGCGCGCGTCTAGTAGATATACGGTCTAGAATTCGAACCGCGCATTCCTTGGTCGAGAGCATCACCCGGTTGATGAATTTTGAACTACTGTCCGTACCGTGTCGGGTATCACGTGTTCGATTCTACGATGAATGTGGAATTAGACGAGTTTAAGTTAGTTAAATGTACAATGAAGCTAATAGACTGAAATAGTGACAATGAAGAAAGAAATGGTCCAGCGGTGGAGCCTGCTGGAGCGATGCAGCATTGTGGGGCAGCCTGGAACTCGGCCGCTGCTGGTGGCCTAAGCTGGTCCAGGTCTCAGACATTTACACATCACTAAACACTACTTGCCATGCACCTCACACCCACTTACGGCCTGACCGAGCCTTGGGGCGATCTAAGAGTCGGAAACGGGTACGTACTATATTTCCCTAGTCTTCTCCCATATAGCTTAGTATTATAGGAAATTCTTCCAAATGGCCATTGGGCCCGACCTGCGTCTGCCCGTCGAGGAAGCTGCTATGGGCCCCAGCCAAGACGACCTTTGCAGGAGCAGCTGTAGGCCGTAACAGTTAAAGAAATGCATTTTGGCTGTACAACACACAAACATTATTATTTGGTCACCGACATAAATATAGTTGCTGACTCATATTGTAGAAATGAGTCCAGAGGAGGGGTCTGTATTTATGTTAAAATAGTATGGATTTTATTACACTTCCCTGTATAAATCAATTAAGCTTAGATAAATACCTTGAATGTTGTTGTATACTGTTGCCAGAATTAAATTACATTATTGTTTGCTGTTACAGAACTCCAGACTCAAGTTTTGAAATATTTATAAAAACATTGCATTTGTTATTACATAGAATTACTGTACGTTCAAGATATATGAAAAAAAAAGTAATAATAGCCGGTGACTTTAATATTAATTTACTTGAAAATAATCCAAAATGATTACTTTTAAAAATACTATATTAAAATATAACTTAAAACTAAAAATAAATGAACCAAGTATGAAAACAATAAAATCGAAAACTTGCATGGACAATAATATCATAACAAATTTTAAAGGTTGCTGCCCAAAAGTTTTACATTTAGGCTTATCTTATCACTCTGTACAATACATAAACGTACTTATAGCCTGTATTTGTTAGCCTTAGTGCTGCACTGCCTCTCAATAATGTTGACTGAACCTTAAGGTTCAGTGAGTATAGCAGTGAAGCAGTTTGGCCACATCAGTCTGTTTCCATCTTCGAACCTGCTCGGTTGTCTACGGACCTAAGTTAAATTCTAACCAATTTATAAGATATAATCCATTTATACTGTAATTAAATATTAGTGTTTTAAATAATTTTTTCTTAAAAACTAATCAGGCCGTCTCCGTATAACATTGTGGTGGCTGTGGTGGGGATACAGAAATCCCGTGTCAAGTGAAGTGGAGTCGCTCAGCAGACTCGCTCCGTATCCTAAAGTCTTATAAAACTAAATCTTATTCTGTGTCACCCTGGCGCGTCCTAGTGAACTCACAATATAGTGCAAGTGCTATACTCATCGTTACGGCCTGGACGTCCATCCTATCATGGAGACTCAATTTATTCCCGGAAAGGAATTCACATACTTACCAAGGAAGACCAGTGATTGCACCCCGAACCGCAATCATCTGCTTCCGTCTACATACATACAGAAGCGAAAATCACCTAGAATAATTAACCTGCAAAGCATCCATTGTCATAAAATAAATATCGTCGGAAATTTAGATAACTCGAAATGCATCGTGTTCCCTTCCAGTGCGCTACCAAAGACGCGCTTATCCATCAGAATGTTCCCGCTTATCGTGTTTGCAGCCGTCGCCCACGCATTGCTAATACTGTGAGTCGTTGGTCATTATTTAAGTCTAGACTTTATAAACCAGAGCTACTCAACTTTTGTTTCTTTTATTAAATTGAATTTAAATGTTTGAAAGTTTAAATAGATAGATTAAGAATATTTTTATTATTTGTAGTTATTTTATGTTGTTGTTGCGTATTCCTTAGATTGTGTTGATCGATATATTTTAATATGCCAAAAGTGGTCCAAGGGTCACCAAGGCCGGCACTGCCACTACTGCAATGACCGAGATGGATTTAAATACCTTATTCAAATTCGTTAAACCATATGACGGTAGTAGGGAAATTGTAAATTCTTTTATTATTAATTGTAATAATGCTTATAAATTAGCCTCAGAATCTCAAAATTTTATTTAAGTACATCATTAGCCAACTCCACGGTAAAGCAGAAATTGCTTGCTCCATAAAAGTTTAAAAACTGGGAACAGCTCAAAGATTTCTTAGACACAATTTAGTGAACGTAAACAAAAACGTTATTTTTACGTGGTAGAGCCATGCTGCAGCTATATTATGGTTGTAGCACGAATGGATCGGCTCGACCGGGGAAGGACCACGCTCTCACAGAATACCAGCTTAAAATAGCAGCTTAACGCTGCTGTGTTTCGTATGGTGAGTGTAGAGAACCGGAGACCCTTTTTACTGGAAACGAGGCATTCCATCTTAGTCCTCACGGGTGACAACGCATCTGCATTTTGATTCTTAATCGAAGATAGATGTAGATGTCTATGGGCCACAGCAACCACTTAACCTATAAAAAAACACTATGCTCATATTCTCATCGAACTACAAGAAAGCAAGCAAAGCCCACACGATAATCTCAACCAATTCGCATTCCGCATAGAAACCTGTCTTTCACAACTATTAACAGAAAATATCCTTATGTAATACTAAATCCAAAGAATTACCAGGTCGGCTTACGGCCATGGAGGACCTTGCCCTCCATCATTTCCTTAAGTTGTTAGACCCCCGCATTACAAACATCGTTGGGTGTAGGTCTCCAAAGATCCTTAATGAAGCCATAAAGTTAGCCATTTCAGAAGAACGTATTCAACAAAGATTATACAAACTACTACAGCCAGAAACAAAATATAAACACAAACCTAGGCAAAATTCGTTCGTTTGACAAAAGCTCTTAATTCTAAGCTGTTTACTTTTCAAAAATTTTCACAGTACCGAAATTCTAATCAACAGAGCTCCACTAACGCTTTTCGCCGATATTGTAAGACAGCTGGGCACGATATCATGCCCTGTAAAAAACAAGCATATTCCAGTAACCGATTCAGGAATCAAAATATCCTACCAACCTTCCAATTCCAGTATAGGCCACAACCACGGGTTAATTTCATAGAACAGCCAACATGAGGAAGACCGAGAGAAACTCCACCTTTCACATAGCGACAATCAAACTTTAAACGATCAAGTGTCTCGTCACGGTGTCACCCGACACTAAACCCTGAAGCCGACACCAACCGTACCTTCCTCATATCCAAGTACCACACCGGTAACCAGCCCCAAACAAGTATCCGACAATCCAATGACCACACGGGTAACCAGCACCAAACAAGTGTCCAACAATCCAAGGACTACACAGGTAACCAGCCCCAACAAGTATCAGACAATCCAAAGACCACACGGGTAATCAGCCCCAAGCAAGCGTCCAGCCATCAAAGACCCATAACTTGAAATTTCCCTCTTTAACAAGTAATATTGAAATTTACGAGATAAATCTAGATACTACTAAAAGGTTGTTACCACATGTCCTGCTCGATTCATCCATCACGGATACCCCATTGTCTTTGCTTGTCTATTCAGGATTTGCCGTATGTTTACTAAAATAGTCTAGTAGTATCCAGAGAAATCTCAAACTAATAAAAGAACCTATCAAACTTAAGGGCATAGACCCAGGCGATGAATCTACAATCACCGAGGGCCATTTTCCGTTGAAATTAAATAAAACTACATCAGCGTCATATAAATTCCACGTCATTAAAAATATCAACTTGCCATATGACGGTATCATAGGCTCCGCCTTCCTAACCGCTTTTGGCTGTAGAATTGACTACACAAACGAAACCCTCAAGATCGGTAAATTTGAAATAAAAATACATTTCGTTGATCCATTCTATATCATTCCACCACGCACCGAAACTGTACTTGAATGTTCAGTTTGTGATACAAACCTTAACGAAGGCCTTATACAGTGATAAGGCCTTTTTGAACACACATCAAATAATTTACTTATATCCAATTGTATCGTAAAAATCAAAGTAAATAAACGCATTAATTATAGCCAATATTAACGCATTAATAATAGCCAATATAATATTCTCTTAGATATATCTGTTTGAAATTCTTTCTTTATGTACAAAAAATACTTTAAAAATGATGTAAAATACGAATTTCTGGACCATCGCGAAGATTTAATAAAACAAATGATAAACTTAGAGAGTGGTTGTTCTGGTAGAAACATTATAAGAACTGGTAGCGTATATTCCAGTCGACGAACTGCAGTTAGAGCTCCAAAAAAGGTACTTCAACAGGAAAATTTAGTAAGCATTAGTCAGGATCACTGGCCTGAAGATATTCCGTGCTCAACTGATTCCAAGAGGAATTTTAAATATTTGAACTGTAGCCTCTGCACTAAAAAGAAAAAACGCAAAGAGACAAGATACAAGTGCAAGGGATGCGGAGAAAAACCTCCCTTATGCCCTACATGTTTTGAGGAATAGCACGCCAAATACGTCAAGAGGGGAGATACATAAAATGAAGCTATTATTCTAAGATAAAATTTAATTTTGAAAAGATTCTAAGTAAAATGTTTATTTATACACATTTTTTTTTAATTTTTAAAGAGATATTTTTTTGTATTTAAAATATTAAAATGTGATTGATTATAATAGATATTTCTGTTTTAATATAATTAATAGAATCAGGCGTTACTTTGCGGAAATCCATTATGTAAAAGCTTTTAGAAAAATTTACTTCGCAAATATCCGCGTTATAAAATAAAATGATGTGTCTTACCAACACGTGTCGTATTATCGTCAGTGTTGTGTCTTGCCTAGTGTAGTGGTGTTGGGAGTGGCGGTGCTGGGATTAGTGGTGACGGGGATAGTGCACACAATTGAGGGAGGGCGGGAGGTGCTCTTCATACTAGGTAAGACATCATTTTATTTTATAACGCGGATTTCAATTCGACTGTATGTGTTTTTATGTCGTAACTTTTTTCACCGATTTTTATGAATGATTTGGTGCTTCTCATATAGTCCCATATAAATTTGATCAAGGTCTGTGTAGGGACACAATATAGGTATATATAATACACTGGCTCTTTAGATCGCGTGTCCAGTGTCCTACATCATCATCATCATCATCATCATCATCATTACAGCCCTTCACAAGTCCACTGCTGAACATAGGCCTCCCCCAAAGAATGCCACAAAGCACGGTCCTGAGCCACCTGCATCCATCGACTTCCTGCATGTCTTACCAGGTCGTCACTCCATCTCGTGGGGGGACGCCCTACACTTCGCCTACCGGTACGAGGCTGCCACTCGAGAACCTTTCTTCCCCATCGGTTGTCGGTTCTTCGAGCTATATGGCCGGCCCACTGCCACTTCAGCTTACTAATCCATACTTATTTAAGTATAACAGCTATGTGTATGTGTAATATGTATAATAGTTATAGGTGTGGCGGCTGCGTCCACCACGTTAGAAAGAGTCGCAAATATATCTCCGTTTATCTGATACGTGTCTTCATTTATTGCAACCTTAATTGTACACCTTAGTGAACTTAGCAATGAATAAACGTATTAATTAATTAAACCAATACAGTATTCATAAGACTGTACACTGGTGACCCCGACGTGATTCCTAGTAGTTTAGATAATTGTAAATATGTATTTGTTCGGAATGATGTGATGAGAAAATCTCTACAACCACCTTATGATGGGCCCTATAGCGTCATAAGCAGGAGAGGGAAAACTTTTGTCATAAAAATAGGAGAAAAAGAAAGTACAATTTCTATGGATAGGTTAAAGCCCGCACACATTCTGAACGAAAACGATTTAAGCAATAACATTAATTTTCGTGATGATAGTAGTAACGATAGTTTTATTAGCATAAATAACGCAGACGCTTCTAGCAAAGTTTTAATTCCAAAAACAACGCGATGTGGCCGCGTTATCAAGACGCCAGTACGTCTTTCATTGTAAGCTATTCTGTTCTAGGTAGAACGTGTCATCGTTACTTAGGATTAGTGGTTATGATTACGATTGTTTTAGGTTCGATTTCCGACCTACATCATTAATAAGTGTAACAACCTGTCAGTTTAATTTACTCAATTGTTTCTTTTATTAGTTGTTATGATTTAGGTAATATCTAGGTAATCCAATACAATAATTAGAAAAATTCCAATTATATTTTTTAAGCTTTATTGTAGAATTCTAAAGAGGAAACTATATGTACTTACTATAATTAGCTGTAATAATATTTAGCAAACATTTATACTTTAATGTGCACCTATCCTTATGCTACTGTGGCGAGTAAATTAGTAGCTAGAACGGACCTAAAGATCACGCCACCACTACGTCATACATCGGACGATATCCTACGTCGTCATTAAGCAACACCCGCTGATAAGGGCGCATGCGTTCCCACTGGTCGTAGCGCCAGCAGAGTTCGATGGCCGCCTGTGTACCTATTGTTCTCATCGATGGCGGCATGGGCGGAGTTCAATGGCCGCTTGCGCATGTATTGTGTTCGCTGTGTATACGACCAATCAGTGTGTAGTTTAAGATAAACAACATATTGCGATTTTAATTATTATTAATTATTTTTACCTATATAAGCAATGTTTCCAATGCAATGATATACTATTTTGTACTCTTGTATAACTTGCACTTGCGTGCTAATAAATATAGTTATTAGTGGTCTGCAGTAATTTATTTGCTAGTTATAACGGCATATGATCCTACTCCTACGCGTCTACACTACATAGTTGCGAGTTGCATAGCATGCATTTTGCAATAGATCAAAGTACGTAATTGCTAAGGTAACTTTTTAGTATTTTAGCATTTTAATTGTCATGTCATTGTTAATCATTATTAATGTAACATATAGAGACGATTTTTCGTATCTATATTCGTTCAAATTGCTTCATTGTAGCTAGACGTATATATCTAGAATTGCTCAAAAATGGGATGGAGTCAGAGCAAGGAGGAAAATACGAGCAACAGCCTAGTAGCTCAGACTGTCAACAATCATTCAGATTATAAGCTGGAATGTATCAGCTGGACGTTGACCGCACTGGTGATAGTGTTCGTCCTCGTAGTGGGGTACCTACTATGGCGCCGTTGCATACATGTAGTGAAAGGCTGGGTAATGAAGCAGAGCGTAAGCAATCCGACCATGGTGCGGGTGCAGGCGGTTCCCAACCAAGCCGCACCTACGCCTGCCGGTTTCGCGTAGTGTGTATACAAGTGCGAGTGTTAACCTAGTGTAAGTTAAGTGTTCTAAATCTTTGTGAAGGAGGGGAATGGTGTAGGGACACAATATAGATATATATAATATACTGGCTCTTTAGATCGCGTGTCCGGTGTCCTACATCATATCCATACTTATTTAAGTATAACAGCTATGTGTATGTGTAATATGTATAATAGTTATAGGTGTGGCGGCTGCGTCCGCCACGTTAGAAAGAGTCGCAAATATATCTCCGTTTACACGACACGTGTCTTCAATTATTGCAACCTTAATTGTACACCTTAGTGAACTTAGCAAGGAATAAATGTATTAATTAATTAAACCAATACAGTATTCATTAGACTGTACACTGCATTTAATTTGATTATCCAAAGTAAGATATTATAATTTATATATTATGAAGACGAAGATTTTTATTTAAAAACTGCATCCTAAATACCACGCGATCTGCGTGTGAACATTGGTGACCCCGACGTTATTTTAAGTAAGCTTTAGACAAGCCAACACAAATTGTAATTGCCGAGAGAACCTGCAACGAGAGCCAGCTGCACAGCAACCAAATCAGGGAAGTGCCCACTCCTATAACACTTTTATAACCTATTTACTCTGTGCGTCCTTCTCACAACTTGACTTTAGGTTGCCGGCCGGCCATTTCTTTATATATCGCAGTGAACCTAATTTTCATGTCTTATTCATCTAAGGCTCTTCATTGCATAAATAAAAGTTTCATCGGTAAATTACAGCAAAATTGTTCAAGGCCAATTCATTTTACTTACTACAATTACTAAGCTAAAACTAAAACCTTTCTTTACGTACACGTGGCGTACCTTACAAAGAATTGTAAATCACCACAAAATTTGGTTAATTTATACTAATATTTCATAAGATAATATTTTATTTTTTATATAAGTTTGAATTTTAGGCTCCCAAATACTTTTTCCATACAAACCTACTTAAAACTAAGCCTAACAACTGCTTAAGCTAGAATACTAATAGAAACCATATATCTGGTGAACATTTGCTCCCCTTCCGGCGACCTTAGTGGTGGGCGTTCGTCACTCGCCTGTTGCTGCAGCGGACTGTCTCCTGCAGCTGCACTCCTCTTCTCTTTACGTCCTTCGCCCGTGGACCGCTACCATTACGTTTATTTTATGCCTTCAATTTGCAAGTCATCGTAACAAATTCTCAGTTTCAACTTTTCATACTAACTTACTAATATTAAAATAATTTTACGGATTAAGCATTTACCTAACTTGATTTTAATTTGTTTTCTTCATTTCTCTTCACAATGCCTAAAAGGGTCAAAATATGGATGAGCTTATGACTAAACGGGCTATCGTTGAGCTACAAGCTAGACTGGCCTGTTGGTCTAGTGGTTAGTGACCCTGACTGCTACGCCGGAGGTCGTGGGTTCGATTCCCACCCAGGACAAATATTTGTGTGATGAGCACGATCATTTGTTCTGTGTCTGGGTGTAATTTATCTATAATATTTATGTATTTAGAAATATATAAGTACGTTTATCAGTTGTCTAGTACCCATAACACAAGCTCTGCTTAGCTAGGGACTAGATGGCGTTGTTTGATAGTTGTGGAATATTATTATTACAGCTAAAGTTATTTAGAAATTTTGTAAATGATTTAACTAAAGTTAAGAATCCTACACAAAGTTAAATTACTGAGCTCTCTGTTCGTTTAGAAAAATTTGTAGGTTTATTTGAATATTTTAATGACTTGCAAACGGAGATTGAGGTTCGTGATACATCCTAGTTTGAAGTAAGGGAGGAAATGGAATGTAGCTTTTACACGCCTATGACATTGGCTAAGAATTTATTAGTATTCTTTAAAAAAGACAGACATCATTCTTCAGACTCAGGCCAGCCTAATTCAGCCAGGGTTTCGGTTACTACAAATTACAATTGCCCATTTTGATGGCAGCTATTGTAAATGGCTTGAATTTAAGAAAATGTATGTCTCCTTAATACATGATAACGAAACAATAAATTTTATACATACATTTCACTTTCTTTCATCATACCTGTAAGGTGAGGCAGCCCAAGTTATTAGTAATTTGGAAGTAACTGAAGGTAACCACAATGTGGCTTGGGCCCTCCTCTGCGAGAGATATGACAATAACAAACAGCTGGTCTCACAACACATGAATGCACTATTTAATATGCCTCCTATTTCTCAGACAGCTAAGTCTTACCACTTTAGGTGTTCCCACTACTAATTGGGATCCAATAATCATTCATATGATTGTCCTTAAGCTTGATAGTAATTCTAGACTAAAGTGGGAAGAATGTAAATCTTCATTAAATTGTGAGTTACCTTCGTTAGATAATTTCTTTAAATTTTTTAAGGCTCGAGCTGATATTCAACAATTTTAAGCAACAGAAATTACCCGTGAAATCTCATGCGATTTCAATGGAACCCAGCACGTTTATGTGTGATGTCTCGTCATCTACTGCGGGCGCTGCCAGCGGAGCGGCGGGTGCAGCGGCGTTGTGCGTATACTGCGGCGGGCCGCTGCGCATCTACGGCTGCTCTTCTTTCTTGTCCAGATCTATCGAGTATCACCGAGGCGGCCAGGTTGAAATTATGCTTAAATTGCCTACGTAAGGGACACCCTACGCGGCTATGCAGGTTAAGCCCTTGTTTTATTTGTAAACGGCGACACAATACGCTTTTACACCGCGAGGTTCCTCAGGCAAGCAATGTATCCGTAAATATGACTGCAAATGAGACTGAGCCAGCAAATGAAACCCCTGAGGTCATTGACACTCCGTCTCCAGTAACAACCACGTCTTGCTATCCACTGCCCTTATAGATGTGTACAATCCCATTACTAACAAGTATGAGACGGCGCGCGCTTTATTAGACAGTGGCAGTCAGGCTTCCATACTAACTGAAAATTTAAAACGCAAACTTTGCTTGCCCACTGAACAATCAAACACAAATATAATAGGTGTAGGTGATAAACAACTTACCTCAGGCATCAAGCGTTGCTCCGTCCGCATTAAGTCTAAATCTACTAACTACACACTTATCTTGCTTAGTGCTACCTAAAATATCTGGCGATCTACCTCATGCCCAACTTTATATATCTCAATTAAACTTACCTATGAATATTAACCTTGCAGATCCTAACTTCATTCAGGCTGCTCCTGTAGATCTACTTATAGGAGCTGATGTATTTTGGCAATTAATATTGGGTCAACAGATCACTCTAGGCTATAACAAACCTATAGTCATAGATACAAGGTTTAGATGGATATTAGCTGGCCCAATTTCTTCAAAATCTGTTAGCAAGACTAAAGTTCATAGCGTTTTATGTACTCGCTTGTCCCTTGAAGAGCAAATTACTAAATTTTGGCAGGTTAAGGATATCCCTGAATCTAATAAGATATTATCCAATTTTAATATGGAATGTGAGAAGCACTTTTTAGAAAATACTCATCGCATGGACGATGGTAGGTTTTGTGTTCGATTACCACTTATTTTTGAACCTGATTGTTTAGACCAGGGCTCGGAAACCGGTTCAAATTCTAAAGCGGTTTCGGTCATTGACCCCAAAACCGGTTTCTGCGGAATACCGGTTTTTCACAAATTTAGGTTTAGGTAGTAAGAATTAACCGGTTAAAACCAAGATTTGTATTGTTGCCCCTCTCCCTTACCCCGCGTGCACCCAACTTTGTACGGCTGCCCTCTGTTTAATTCACGAGGTTTTTAGACACATGTACAATATATTCATTGTATCAACGCGACTGCCTTGTAACGTATTCCCTCATATTTTTTCATCTTTGCAATGATCGTATTATAAATAACAGATGTAAGTTCTGTTTCAATTAATTATGCGTTATCTTCACTTTAAAATTAAGTTTCGATATAGTTTATTTATTTGACGTTATATATTTAAATTAATTTTAATTATATTTAACGTTTTCCATTAAAATTACGCTATGCATCTTTATTTCAATGTCATTACTTTTAGTAATATATCGCAATAAATGATGAACTTTCTTAACAGAACACGATATTTTTAAAAGTTTATGAAATTATATGTTATAGTATTTTTGTTCTTTTTAGGACTAAAGTGAGGCAGATTACCAGATTCTTTTAAATTCAGAAGCTCGTGATTAGGACCAACCTCTATCTCCGTCTTTGTAAAAATCAACAATGATCACTTCTGAGGTGTAAAGTTTAACTAGAAGTCATGTCTAAACACGATAAAAATTGTATTTTATGTTCAGAGAATTCTAACAAAAGATATTAACCTTTTTCACATCGCATTAATGAGGAATTGGAGCAAATCTTATCTTGCTGTATACGTTCAAGATGCTACTAAAAAATATTAGCTTTTGTAAATAGAGTGCAAGGTAACCACATAGACGAAATTAAATTTACTGATACTGAAATTAATAAAGAAAAATAATTTGAATCTAACAAATCATTATGATTAAATTCGGCTATACTTTGCTGTCGACTGTAACCAAATACATACACTAAAAATCCTGTCTTTTATTTAAAGTAATTATTAATAACTCCCAATTAACTAGATCATCAGTATAAATCACACTGATATCTACGATCTTGTATTGAATTATAAAGAGAATTATTAAAAGAGCAGCCAAGTTTTCTGACGCCTCAAGATTTACTTTTGAAGTTTTCACAAACTTTCATACTTTACGAATATATATATACTTTTTAAAATTGCTCTTATCTATTCAAATAAATAAAATTGAAGTGCCTGTTCGTAACATCAAAATAACAGATTTTTACTAAATACATATCATGAAAGTATATAATATAAAAAATTGTCTGTTTGTATGTGGTTATTAGCGCGACTGTGGATCATGATTTGGTCCTGGTTTTGAATCCTGGATCGTGCCAAGTACAGTTATTGGATGAATTTGGGTATAATGAGTGTTCTAGAAACCACCCTGATAGTTGTATTACAGCCCTCAATCAAGCACTTAGATTTTTGGGTTTTCTCGTCGTACGTTTTCTTATAGCAAAGGGGGCAAACGAGCATGTGGGTCAAGTGATGGTAAGTGGTTACTGCCGCCCATGAACAACCGCAACATCAGGGGAATACAGGTGCGTTGCCGGCCTTTTAGAAAGCAATAAGCTCTTTTCTTGAAGGTCCCAAAGTCGCATCGGCCCGGAAAAACCGTCGGTGATAAACAATTCCACAGAGAAGTTCTACGAGGAAGAAAACTCCTAGTAAAACGCACAGTGGTGGCCCGTCAAGCATTCAGATGGTGAGGATGATATCGTGAATTGTGCCGGATTAAACCGAACCTCTTTTTTTAATGTGACTGTGCCAAGTTCGATAGGATTTCCTTTTCGTGTTTTACCAAGGGTACCAGTACAATAAGTTTGACGATCCAACAGTTTTACTGCTAAATCATACGAATTGTAATAATTATGCATATAAACACTGTGACCAGAATCTAGTTTTTCTTCCAGCAACTTCAGAACAACTTTTTGAGTGTGTCCAACTCCGGCAGCCTCATCAGGTGGTACAGGTGCACCACCATATATCTGAAATTTTATTACTGTACCATCAGGCTCAGCCAGAACGTACAATTTAACACCATACTTGTTTCTCTTATTTTTGATGAACTGGCGAAACACTAGACGACCACGCCACAACACCATAGATTCATCCAAAGAAAACTGTTTTCCTGGATAATGAATAGCATTCATTGTGTTGTTAAAATGGTCCATTACTGGACGAATTTTAGCCAGCCTATCTTCATCGCTTGGTTCTGATGTAAAATGTAGACATCGTAAGATTAGCATGAATTGGTTTCGGGACATATATTGACTAAAACAAGATAAATTGAATAACCAATGCTTCTTCCAATAGTCGTTGAGTCTGTTGAGGCGAATTGTACCTGTGTGAAGCAGTAAACCCAAAAATATAATTAATTCTTCGCGGTCTAAATCTTTCCAGTGTTGTCCTAAAACTCTTACTGCATTGAGGTTAGTTTCATGCACAATCATATCCAAATAATCATCGTCCAAAAGTAACCGAAATGCTTCATATGGATTTGATGGAGCTGGAACTAATAACTCTTGAGTTTTAGTAAAATCTATGATCTTCAATGTACCATCGGAAGTCCAATACGAAGTGGCTCCTTGTTGAGATGGCTGCTGGTCCTCAGGTTGTGAAGGTTTCATGTCTAGCTGAAAGTGTCGGCGGCGTAGGGGAACTGGCAACGTTTTCATTACGAAGTGTGGGGATTTCCTGAATTGACAAGTTTGGAGTCCCACTTCAAGAAGCCGATGACCTTAGTAACGATACAGATGGTGTTGTATCAACGTCTATCAATAAATTGTCAGGAATGTCAGGATACATGCCATAATCTTGTATCACATCCGGCGAGTTAGGGTTATCCTTTTCTGTCGATATTTGACGGGAAGGCGTCACTTCATTGCTACCCGCCTGATTTTTAGGGGTAATTTATGTGACAGTTCTAATGGGTCACGGCTCACTGCAAGTCTATTTTTGCAAGACTTGCTCGAATCAAAAATGCTCTCATCACTGGATTCCGTCTCTTCTTCCTCTTCCCATTCCTTATCCCCATCACTACACTGCGAGAAAACTTCTTCCTCACTAGAGCAATCACTTTCATCAGAAAAAAAATTTGTGCGGCGTTTTTTAGCACGAGAAGTCAGTATACTTGTTTTACTAGAGCGCTTTGAAGGCCCGGGCTTATCGCTCATTTTGGCGCAAAAATTGTATATTTTCAAAGGCTCATATAATAAGAACCGGTCACACAAATAAAAATCCGAAAACGGTTTTCGCAAGTTCTTGAATTCGAGCGTATGGCCAACTAAAAAACGTGTGCGTTTCGCAAGAGCCAACGGAATACTAATGCATGCAAAATGTACGGGCATGAGCCACGGCGCCGTGTAGCCGGCCCCCGCACCTCTCCACGGCGCCGTGTGTTCGGCCGCACACATCTTCACGGCGCCGTGTAATTGGCACTGTATGTGTTAAAGATACATTTGGTGACATCCCCTCTCGAGACGGTCAATGGCTAAGGGAGGAAACAATCTCAATGATCAATTGATTCGCAAATGTCAACAATACTTTGTTTTGTCTATCCTTACACCAGATCAAATAAAAGTGGATACTGCGTTTTTAATCTGTACTTTAAACCTTTTTTCTGTAATTGTTTATTATTATTTTATGTTAGTTGATTAATCTCATTTCATAACTATTAGTAATGTAAATTTAATATCATGCACACCTAATGGTTCGGTTAATTGTGTTTCTCAAGGGTTCGGGGGTAGAAGTGATGTTACCATAGTAGAAAACTGTAACTTTCTAGACGCATTACAACAGGGAACTTGCATTTAGCTGACAGAGGCTTCAAGCACCTTGAACAGATACTTAATGAAAAGGGCATGAAACTATTAAGGCCACCCAGTCTAAATGCTGATGCAAAATTATCAAAAACTGAAGTTCGATAAACTAAACTAATTGCTAGCTTGCGAATTTATACTGAAAGGACAATTAGGCGAGTATGAGAATTCCATATGCTAAAGCAACATTCAGTGATAACTACGAACATAAATGTCGTGTACTTGATCATGTTATTATGATAGAACTGTAGAAAATTCTGTTCAAGTAACAAAAAAAAGGAAATATATATTTATACTAGATACCAAAATAAAATATTTCTACCTCACCATTCAAAGTTTCTACAATATCTCGTTTCACTTCGCCAATTAAGATAAACCAGGCCATCTTTAACGGTTACAGCCAGAAGTGGCTAAAGCACTTAAGAGAAATATTTTCCTTGAAGATGAAAAGTCAGATAGTGATATTTCTTGTTTTGAAAGTGGTCATTTATCACCTTTTGTAGCTACACCAACAACAAGGATTACTGACTCGGATAGTAAAGTTACAGATACCAATGAGAATACTGGAAAATTACAGTGCCTCAAAAATACTTCGCGTTTATTTAAAAAGAAACCTTTGATGTATATTGGTATTTCCAAAGAATGTTATTTTTTAATTCAGTGATTGCATAGACACATAAATATAAAAACAGAACACATTGTGCTATGCTTGAAAAAAGTAGATTGAGCAGCACATTTTCTTAACTAGAGGATAATTTTGGTATATCATTATCTTATGCCAGTAAATAATTTTTAAGAAATTTACCAATATTAAGTAGTTTTTTATGACCATTCATTGTAAACTTAGACAAAAATTTAATAAAAAGGATTCTTCCTACACATTTAGACATAACTATCATAATGTAAGCTACGTCATCTATTGTCTAGAAATCGACATACAAAAACCATCAAAGGCTCTTTATCAGGCTATGACATGGTCAGAGTACAAAAAGAGAAATACTGTGTAGTAAGAGAAATACTGTGTAGTTGAAAAAACAATACAAGTATATTTGACTCCTTCCTTGATAGCTTTCTGGCAGTCCCTATTGCACTGCATGCCGGCTCCATCCTTGGCTTACATTGAGCACATTGTAAAATTACTGTATCGCATATTTCATGGATCCTTATCTCATGTATTGTCAGAACTTAATCCTTTAAATAGTTTTAATCTTAATTACTCTCTTTCACAGGATTTGATCATCTTTATTAGTGGAATTTTGTTATTTATGGCAGGGAAATACTTAAATTCTCCTGAAGAGATCCAGCAAATCACAAAATCCATAATCTCTGATGACGACTTTGCCTGTCTAAATCCCATAATGGCAGGCCAATCTTACATTCCAGCACATGAAGGAAAAACATCACTTCAAATCCTGCAAGAATCTACAGAATTAACCCCCGGACTTCACACTAAATCCACAAATCAAGCGGTCTCTGACGATGATCCTTATTATCTACAAGGATATGATCCTGACTCCCAACCTCAAGCTCTTTGTGATCCCTTGAATTGTCATGAGATGGGGGAAATGTTTGAGCTGGCTAAACTATTGACTGTTTCTGAAAATCCATCCACGCTAGAAATTATAAAGTTAATTAAATCAATATCCAAAATAAACATGAATGACTCAGATAAATTGTATACTCAGTACACCTTATTAACAAAGATAAGTGAAAATGATTGGGGATTTATAAAGGAAGTAATTGTTAGTGCCGCCCAGCAAAGCTATCATACCCTATTATCCAGTATTGTAGGGATGCTCAAAATTTATTAATTGCAACATGCAAAAACTGTCAACACTCACATCACCTCCTTAGGCCATGTAACAGACGACCTTGAAACTACAACAAAAAGATTAACAGATCAGGTTGAAATGGACAATACATTCAATAGAGACCTCACAAAACAACTTAACCATGTGACAGCAAGCATAGCACAATTCATGGAAACTCTAGAAGCCAAAACTCTTGAACTCCATCATCCTGTAAGAAGAACCCCAAAATCTGCCACAACAATCCCCACCGCAGACTCAGTGAGCTCTCCACAACAGAATCTCCCTGGCAAAATAGAACCCATCCCGAGCACCTCATATAGAAATGCGATTATCAAGGTTACGTTTGATCAAAACCTCAACATTACATCTTCCGCTAGCACCTCACAAGCAAGACCTCTTGCCAGCATCTGTAATCTTCCCATTAATCCCAGGGTTGTTTGTAATATTCTAAATCAGGACATCAATCTCATTATCCAATCTCTGAACAACAATCCAACCTTTTTCACCAAATTTTCAGATACAACTCAGAGAGAGGACAAATTTAGGATCCTTAAAGATACATTAGGTGACATCCCCTCTCGAGACGGTCAATGGCTAAGGGAGGAAACAATCTCAATGATCAATTGACTCATGCAAATGTCAACAATACAGTTCTTATAATACATTCAATTTAAGGCCTTTAAAGGATTGTCTATCCTTACACCAGATCAAATAAAAGAGGATACTGCCTTTTTAATCTGTAATTTAAACCTTTTTTCTGTATTTTTTATTATTATTTTATGTTAGTTGATTAATCTCATTTCATAACTTTTAGTAATGTAAATTTAATATCATACACACCTAATGGTTTGGTTAATTATGTTTCTCAAGGGTTCGGGGGTAGAAGTGATGTTACCATAGTAGAAAACTGTAACTTTCTAGACCCATTACAACAGGGAACTTGCATTTAGCTGACAGAGGCTTCAAGCACCTTGAACAGATACTTAATGAAAAGGGCATGAATCTATTAAGGCCACCCAGTGTAAATGCTGATGCAAAATTATCAAAAACTGAAGTTCGATAAACTAAACTAATTGCTAGCTTGCGAATTTATATTGAAAGGACAATTAGGCGAGTAAGAGAATTCTATATGCTAAAGCAACATTCAGTGATAACTACGAACATAAATGTCGTGTACTTGATCATGTTATTATGATAGAACTGTAGAAAATTCTGTTCAAGTGACAAAAAAAGGAAATATATATTTTAGGAGCAAAGCTGTGCAAACTAGATGCCAAAATAAAATATTTCTACCTCACCATTCAAAGCTTCTACAATATCTCGTTTCACTTCGCCAATTAAGATAAACCAGGCCATCTTTAACGGTTACAGCCAGAAGTGGCTAAAGCACTTAAGAGAAATATTTTCCTTGAAGATGAAAAGTCAGATAGTGATATTTCTTGTTTTGAAAGTGGTCATTTATCACCTTTTGTAGCCACACCAACAACAAGGATTACTGACTCGAATAGTAAAGTTACAGATACCAATGAGAATACTGCAAAATTACAGTGCCTCAAAAATACTTCGCGTTATTTAAAAAGAAACCTTTGATGTGTATTGGTATTTCCCACGGAATATAAAAAACAAGAGGAAGTAGCAAAACATATAACTTGTACCAGAACCACTGTCGCGAAACTCACACATTCGCTATTTCAATCATTTTCACGTGATTGGCAATTAAGAAATAAAAAAAAGACTTTATGTTATTTCCGACTCGCTTTAGTACCAATCATAAGACCTTAAAAATAAAGATCATATTCCTTTTCATCAAAGAAGATTCTAGAAATAATGATCAATTTCAGCTTCTTAACGTTAGATGTCGCAATAATAATTTCAAGCTATTATAGGCACAAAGATAATGGTCATAAGGTTAAATAATAATAATAAATAAATAAATTTTATTTCGTTTTGAATAAAAGTAAATGCCTTAAAAACTAGTAGATTGGAACCTCCATTTAAGCAAATAATGCCTGTGTTTGGAGGGTCCGCCCTTACTTAAATTCTATATTAATTCTATTACTTGTGTGTGTGTGTGTGTGTGTGTGTGTGTGTGTGTGTGTGTGTGTGTGTGTGTGCGTGTGCCTGTGCGTGTGCGTGTGTGGGTGTGTGTTCGGGTGTGTGTGTGTGTGTGTGTGTGTGCGTGTGTGTGTGTGTGTGTGTGCGTGTGTGTGTTTGTGCCTATGCTTGCGTGAGTTAAAAAGAGTATGTGTAATTACAGTGTCTGAATCTGAACAAATCATGCTACACAATCCAGTAGCTTCTCAATTTCGTCATATGTCTTATGATGAATCCATTCTAACAAAAGTTTTTTACAGTTGTAATATGTTTTGTCGTATATATAAATATCTTTGTTTATTTTATTATAAAGAAAGGCAGAACGCGATATAAATTGTCTGCTCGCAAATGTGGTTTTAGTTCTGTATGTCTGGGCAACCATGTTTCTACGTCGTTTATTTAAATGGCATGGATCATTAGACAATGATTTGTGAGTTTTGAGGGTTGTCCAGAATATATACAACTTCCTGACAGAGAGTAAACCGCTGATCCGAAATAGAAAATCGGTAGAAAAGCGTCTCTTCTTAAAGTACATAACTTTAATAAGAGAACGCTGCGCCCTCTCTAACTCCATAAATCGAGTTTTTGCTGCACCACCCCAGACAGGAATACAGTAGGCCAAGACGGATTGAGCAAGAGCAATGTAGATTTAATTGAGGAGATAATTTGGTGAGTCCTCATCCGATTTGCCCAGCATTACATGTCTGAGGGTTTTGAAGATCCAAGTTAGTTTCCTCATTCTATTGATGACATGATCAAGGTGTGGGTACCATGATAGTCTTTGGTCTACAATTACTCCCAGATATTTTGTCTGAACTACCTTATCGATCCTAAGGCAGTTACAGGTGTTTTTATTAGTATCCGTTGTACATTCATGAATTTTTAAACTGAAGTCGGCCTGAGGTTGCGAGTTGTTGTTAGTACTAAAACATATATAGTTGGTTTTAGAAGTATTTAGGGTCAGGAGGTTGTGTTTCAGCCACTGAGCGATTCGCAACAGACCAGCCTCAGCACTAGCTTTGACCACCTCCCAAGAATCACCGGCAAATACTACAGCCGTATCATCAGCGTATGACAAAACTCTGGCGTTATAGATCCTCATGCTACATAGGTCGTTGATGTAGATGAGAAAGAGGGTAGGTCCTAAAACGCTGCCCTGCGGCACGCCATACGTCACTTCAACAGCTTCACTAGTGCAACCATTTAGTTTTACTCTTTGTCTCCTGTCCGTTAAGTAACTCTGTAAAAGGGCAAGCGGAGTCCCCATTACTCCCATATCTTCAAGTTTATGCACAAGGATGGGGATGGACACAGTATCAAAAGCTTTTTTCAGATCGAGGAAAACCGACAGACACTTTTTTACTGTTGTCAAGTTGCCTAGTTACAAAAGAGCTTAACTCCGTGATTGCATCTTCTGTCGATTTTCCCCGCCTGAAACCAAATTGTGAAGATGATAATTTGTTTAATTTATTTAAGTAATTTAGTAGTCTAGTATTAAGTAGTTTCTCTAAGATTTTAGATATTGCTGGCAGAACCGAGATCGGCCTATAATTGCTAATATCTTCACCGTCCCCACCCTTGTATACGGGTGTTATAATTGATTGTTTCAACGGTGCAGGAAACACACCTTTGTAGAAGCAAAGATTTACAAGGTGGGTGATAATGGGAGCCAAGTCATCAACAGCCAACATTAGAAATTTATTTGGAATATTATCCCATCCTGGGGCGCTGTTTGATTTTAGATGGAGGATAGTGCTACCAACTTCATCAACATGAGTATGCAGTAGTACAAAAGAATTTGGTTGTGTCGGTTTATTTTCTATAAGTGTTTTAGATGTTCTTGTATCGTGTTGAATGTTATTTGCAAGTTGTAATCCTATATTGGCGAAATAGTCATTAATAAAGTTAGCCGATTCAGAGGGCGAGGACCTTAAATTAAACAGTTTAGAATTAGTGTTATGTTTTCGTTTCGAGTATATAATGTTTTTAATATTATTCCAAAGCAATTTATTATTATTAAAAGATTTTGTAATGGTGTCCCTCTCATATTTTCTTTTTAGTCTTTTTATTAAGTTGTTACAGTAATTTCGGTAGCGTCGGTAAGTAATGCAAAGAATTTCATTGTGAGGGTCATTACGTAGCCTTTTCTGAAGTTGGTTGCGATTTCGTATGCACCGCAATACTCCTGGAGATCCACGGCTGTATAATTCTTTTGTTGCATGATATACGTGTCACCTCAGTATTCATCTTTAGGCTTTCTATAATTCTTTCTATTAGGTAGTTAATGACAGTCATTGGGTCGTCACTAAATAAAATATCAGATAGATTACTATTTTGTAAATATTTTAGAGCAGCGTCAAAATTTATAGTGGTTTTAGTTCTATTATCTTTAGTTAATTTTTTTATTTTTGAGATTGATAGAAATGTTGTAAAATGATCCGTAGTTGTAGTTTGCAAAATCGCTATAGTTGAATTGTATTTAATTTTATTGATTTTTAACATGAAATGGTCAAGGCAGCCTTGCTGCCTAGTAGGTAATGTATGTCCCACTAATATGCCATGGTTAGCAAGCATGCCCAAGTAGTTCATTCTGTTTTTATACTCATGCAGAGGTTCATTAGGTTTGGGTCGAATATTTATATTGATATCACCTGTTATTATAATGCTCCTATGCGAGGGAAGAGTCTCTAAATGAGAGTTTAGCGTATTGATAAAATTTGTAGGGTTTGGGTTCGATGGTGATCTGTAAATACATAATACTGTAGTATTCAATACATCAATCTGTAGACATGAAGCTTGATGTAAAATTACTTCCTTGACTTTGTGTTTTAAGCTTTTTTTATATATACAACTACTCCATCACTTTGATTTAGTTGGGATGAGGTACAATAGACTTCATAGTTGTTTAATTGTGGGAGATGTTTATTGGGGTTTAATCTACATTCCGTGAAGGTGATAATATCAATTTCAAAAGATAAGTTTGCCAAAGTAAGAGTAAAATCGTTAAAATTTTTGTAGATACTAACAATATTCTGAGATATAATGGTAAAGTCATTTTTATTCATTTGTATGAGTCTCTCAAGATTACCGGTATCGCACTCTAGTGCCTTTGCTATTTTAATATTGTCTAATTCTTGAAGCGTATACAACGTTTCATCCATATTGAAACAGATGTAAAAATAATCTAGGGGTAGTGATAATTAAAATTTGCATGACTGTAGGTAAGTTGATAGTAAAAAGGGGTATAATGGAGAAGTGTTGTTCGATTAGTTTCATTAATGCTTTAAGTGAGTAGCTTATGTTAAGAATGAAGATGTGAAGACATATGTATACTAGTGTGGATTGAGTTTTGGGAGCAAGTTTTTGTAGGATTTTATCATGTGTATTGTTTACAGCCGTAATCATGTATATTTGAGAGTTTATGTTTCTAAAGTGTATGAGTGTATCTTTGCCCTATCTAACCTGCTACTACTACGTGAATTGTTAGTGATGTAGTTACACTGCTCGAACGTGATTTGAGTTATCGATATTTAGTCAATATTAAAGTATGTAATAATCTAAATTAATAAAATTAATAAAATAACAAAATTTAGTGGGAATTGCCTTCATGCACTACGTATATTTACCGTAATTCACATAGTCGACATATAATTTGTAGTAACAACGAACATCACGCTGTACTTTATAATATGTACGGTAATATTATAAATATACTATCACTGGCAGCAATTCGTACATATAGGGATACATGTAGAAAAAAGGGAGGTTACGTGACGGGGTGGAATAAGCACGTCGCGGGCCCACATCGGGAGGCGCGGCTTAAATTTCAAGAGTGGATGATGGCTGGGCAGCCGTCCAGGGGTCGCGTATTTGAAGAGATGTCAGAATCTAGAAAGCATTTTAAAGCCAAATTAAAGTGGTGTCAAAACAGACAAGAACAGCTAAAGATGGATATTATTGCGACAAATCACTCTTCTAAAGACTTTAAAAGCTTCTGGAAGAACACAAACAAAATGCATGTTAAGCCAAGTCTTCCAGTGAGTGTTGGGGGTGCTTACGATCACAAGGATATTGCGGATGCATTCAGATGCAACTTTACTGTAAGGTCACCCTTAAATGTCGTTTCAGGTTTGAATTTGAGCGAGGCTGAGACTATCATGATAGAACGAAATGAAAAGATACCTGCAAAAAAAATAGAAAAAATAATTAAAGAGATGGTAAGGGGAAAATCGCCTGGTTATGATGGTCTCAGCATCGAACACTTCAGATATGCTGGGGTGCATCTTCCGCGAGTCCTTTCACTGTTTTACAGCCTGTGTTTGGGTCACTCTTACTTACCCGAGCCACTGATGAGGACTATTGTAGTACCCATTGTTAAAAATAAAACTGGGGACACATCCGACATGGGTAATTACCGACCTATCTCGCTTGCAACCACTGCAGCCAAGGTGTTTGATAGTCTGTTAAATGAGTGTCTCAACAAATACGTACTAATAAACGATGCACAATTTGGGTTTAAGCCGAATTTATCGACGGAGAGTGCCATTTACTGTCTGAAACACACTGTCAAATACTACACCGTAAGGCGGACGCCGGTGTACGCGTGTTTCCTCGACTTATCGAAAGCTTTTGACCTGGTCTCATACGACATCCTGTGGGGCAAGTTGAGGGACGCGGGTGTGCCGGCGGAGTACACGGCTCTTCTAAGATACTGGTATGCTAACCAGCGTAACCAGGTGAGGTGGGTTGGAGCTCTGTCGGAAGAATACAGGCTGGAATGCGGTGTAAGGCAGGGTGGCTTAAGCTCTCCACTCTTGTTCAACCTGTATGTAAATCAACTGATTGAACGACTTAGCAGCACACATGTTGGCTGCCACATCGATGACATATGTGTCAACAACATAAGCTATGCTGACGACATGGTGCTGCTCAGTCCTTCTATAGCAGGTCTGAGGAAACTGCTTTCTATCTGCGAGACATATGCGGATGAGCAGGGCCTTAAATACAACTCAAAAAAGAGTGAAATATTAGTATTTAAGGCACCGCAACGGAAGCCACGACATGTGCCACCCGTATGTCTCGATGGTTTACCTCTGAAAGTCGTACAGAAGTTCAAATATCTGGGTCATATTGTTACGAGCGACCTAGGAGATGATGAGGATATTGAGCGAGAGCGCAGAGCGTTGTCGGTAAGGGGCAATATGCTTGCCCGCAGATTCGCCCGGTGCACTGCAGACGTGAAAGTAACTTTATTTAAAGCGTTCTGTCAGTCTTTCTATACCGGTGGTCTGTGGGTGACTTATACACGCCGGACCTACAGCGCCCTGCGTGTTCAATATAACAACGCTTTTAGAATGCTGTTGAGGCTGCCGTGGCGCTGTAGTGCCTCTAAAATGTTCGCAGACGCACACACTAATGACTTTTTCGCCATAATGCGTAGAAAAGCAGCGTCTCTCCTGCAGCGCTTACGTACCAGCAACAACGGCATCCTAAGGGTAATTGCCGCCAGGCCCGACTGCCCCATACTGCACCACTGTATGACGGTAGCTATTGGGCGAAAAAAAATAATTTGTACATAATTCACATTACTACTACACTAACAATACTAACTTACAAGTTAAGAAAAAATTGTTACTAACATACTAACAATCTATGGATGTTCCTTACGTCTGAAATAAATACTTATTATTATTTTTATTATTATTATTATTATTATTATTATAATCAGTTGACTTTGATGGAAATATATTAATATTGAGCTAAATTATCATTTTTGAAATAGAAAGAAGGAGTATAATAAAAAACAAAACCTTAAATCATTGTTTATTGTCCTTGAAATAATACGTATTTATTTAAAAATTGTCGTTTTGATAGTTTAATATTTAATTTTAGAAGGTGATGAATTCGGATATCAATGTATTTATCACCTATCGCCTTTATCAAATCAGTGATATGGTTGGATTCAGGAAACTCGCCTAATTGATGGTAACTAATGGAATTGAATAAATTTGTTCCAATAAACTGTCTCATTACTTTTGCAGTGGTTATATGCTTATTGAATTTTGCTATATCTATTTGCTTTAAGTATATTTCAACAGTTTGGCAAATTTTGAAAACATCGGTAGAGGGATATAACAAGCCGCCTCCATCTTTGGCGATTATGAATTTATGAAAATGCTCAAAATGTTGAGTGACCAATGGCCCTATACAGATGTCACATTTAATTTTTTTAAATAAAATCCTGACGATGAAGCCGGCAATATGACCTATAGCCTGGATGCCGAAATCAGAAAAATATGCACTAATTTCTTGTATTTCCAAGTCATAGCTTTCTTCTTCTAACTCAGCGTGCACATCTACACTTTTGTTGATACGTTGAACTGCCGATGAACAATTTAATATGGATAAGTTTTCTAAAGCAACGCAACTACCTTTATTTCTATCTATTAATTGCACGTGTGTCAGTATTTTTTTATAAGCAGATATGAACTGCCTCACTGTAGGATTATTGTTTGTTCCGCCTTGTGCTCTTATGTTGCAGAAATAAAGTTCAAGATGGTCCTGACTTAATTTATAAAATGGTAAATATATAAGTATTTTGGGCTTAATCAAGTTTGTATATAAATGTTTTAACGCTTCGATAAAGCCCAGAAAACCCAAAAACCCGGTTTTACGTGGACTGTTTATCATTAAGACGCCATTTTCTGTCTTAAGATTTCGGATGTAATCCGAAGCGTAATTTAAAAATGTAAATATTTTTGACGCGTTATCTTCATTCAATGCTTTTTTATAACCATAAAAATGTAAATTTCTTGAATTAAAAATGTCGAAAAGATTATTACACACAATTAGGAACTCTTCAGTGGGTTCACTATCACTGAACAATTCCATTCCGGAATTTCTACAATATTTTAGAGCCTCTGCAACACTTAAGCTGAAAAGCTGAGTAGCCAGCTTGACTTTCATTCGCTCTTTTTGAAAGTTGATGTGCCGGTTTTTTAGTTTATTGGATAAATGAAATGTTTCTTTATATTGAAGTTTATTAAGCTGAACAAGATGTCGCCAGTGAATTTTACTGCCATCTTTATTTATCAAAATGTTTTTGTGTTCAAATGCGTTTCGCAATAATTTTATCATATGACAGGGGTCGAGGACTGCAACTATCGGATCTTTGGTAATAGGATGATCAAATTTGATATCTTGTTTTTCGAAGGAGCAACCAAGATGTTCTGCCATAGAAATATTTGCAGCGCAACCATCAAAAGTTAATGCCACTATTCTAACACCAGTATCATGAGTTAGCTCAAGGCACTGTTTTACCAGAGCGGCACGCTGCTGTCCTGTAATGCCATCCACAAAAAAGAAGGCGACAGGTATTTTAAAATAGCTATTAATTGCAGTAACTAAAAATACCAAAGCTTCTTTTGCCTCTGCCAAGTGATCACTTTCTAAACCCGTTCCGATATCAACATAGCCGCGAAATTTATGTCCGTCCCATTCAATTCGGCGGCGAATGCTCATTTCGTCAAGCACTAATGTGGCTAGCAGTGGCTGTTGAAATGTATCGGCTTTAAGTTTTAGAGCCATAAAAGACTCTTTGGTAAATCCTGGCTCCCCGTCTATTTTTAAATACCACTTTTTTAGAGTATGTGAATGTGGTAGGCTTGCATGAAATATTTTGCGTACGTAGTCGTATGCTCTAGGCGAGTAATAATGCAAGGTTAGAGCGAAGCTGCGGAGAGCTGCTGAATATTTTTGTCTTGATACAACTCCAGAGTCAGCATTTTTAACTTCTCGAACAATTAATTCTTGAATCTGTAACAATTACCAACCAACATTAGTACCCTGTTTAGTTACGGCAATAAATAGTACTACCCCATCTATTCCCGTGAATGATGATATGACATCATATGAGTACCATAAAAATAACAGTCAAGTATTTATAGTTTATAATCATCATCATCATCATCATTACAGCCCTTTACAAGTCCACTGCTGAACATAGGCCTCCCCCAAAGAATGCCACAAAGCACGGTCCTGAGCCACCTGCATCCATCGACTTCCTGCATATCTTACCAGGTCGTCACTCCATCTAGTGGGGGGACGCCCTACACTTCGCCTGCCGGTACGAGGCTGCTGATAGTTTATAATACATACCTCTATATTGGTATTTTTTAAGTTGGCTAGGTTTTCCTTCTCCATGGCAAATTTATTTTGTAATGTTTCTAATAGTTCTTCAATGCTTGTTATTTTCTTCTTTAATCTTCGGTTTTGACTTTGTAATCGCTTTATCTTTAAATTCTGTTTTTTAATCTTTTCTTCGGACCATCTTAACATACGTCTCAATTTTTGTTTTCTTGGCGTTGAAAACGTTGAACTTCCCACGTCTTCGTTGACCCCAACAGTTTTAACTATTGGATGAGTTTCTAGTGCTACATAATCCTGTTCATTTAGCATTTTACTGCCTGGAATTTGCGAAAACATGTAATTCCCATTTTGTTGGTTCCTATCGGAGCTTTTGTTAGGTAGAACTTTTGTTTCTACAAAATTTTCTGCAATTGGCTCAAAATTTTGAGCTATATCTTCGATGACTTTACAGCCTATATCTTTTAAGTACTTTGATTTCACTTTTTCTTCGTTATTGTTATTATCATTTAGAATACGAGCTTTTTTAGTAGGCTGAGAATCTAAATTATCCAATTTAAGTTGTCCTTTTGAAGGCCCAACCATTGTTGTGACAATGCAATGTTTATTCTGAAACAGAAAGGATTCAGTATGAACTATCTCACATTTTATCACAAACAAAATAAAAATAAAAAACTGCTACATGGAAGTTTCGTTTTATATATTTTTACATTAAGCTCTCAAAACTTATTACTACTTAATATATGAACTAAAATAGTCTGGATTAACTTACTTCAATATAAGACAAAATCTTTTTTGTAGGTACTGACGAAGTTTTTAAATAGTGGTATCCTCGTTTCGATATTAAGAAATCACTTTCAGTAAAGTGCTCCGAGCATATGCTGCTACTTTTAAATGGCAACCAGTTTTTCCTGCCAGTTGCCTTAACCCAAGCTTCCTTGATCGAGCCATCTTTAGGAAACCTGAAAACGCACAACAGGTTGTTCTCCTTGTAAATGATTATTTACAAATTAATAATGCGTTATTTTTATGAGTGTTACTAAGTTACTTACTTCTCTGGTTTAACAACCCTAATAAAATGTTCATTCATAAGGTGACAGTATCACCCTAATATTTTTTTATATTTTCAAAGACATCCAGTATTTGCACATTTTCATTAATATGTTAGTGAATAAACGGGACGGAGATAAAAAATTATCGATTTTAATATCGTCACAACACTTTTAATTAATAACGCTTTGACAGATAAGCGTTAGAATAACGGAATAAGGTTGAATATTCGTTGAAATATAGGCAAATTCATATTTTGTCCATGTTTATTCACGTTTCTTTGCAAAAATAAATAAAATTACACGTACCTGTGGTACGAAACACCTCCATTTGAAACATTTATATTTTTACTATTGTTTCTACACTCTAATACTGCACAAAACGGCATATTTTTGCATATATTACTGAAGTAGCGACCCGTTAGTTCGCGACAAATTTAGCCTGCGACTGACAGTCAATTATGTTCTACTGTCGCTAATTGTGACACGCCTGCCCCGCCCACTGGGCTTCCTCTTGCTTTTTATATTCCGTGGTATTTCCAAAGAATGTTATTTTTTAATTCAGTGGTTGCATAGACACATAAATATAAAAACAGAACACATTGTGCTATGCTTGAAAAAAGTAGATTGAGCAGCACATTTTCTTAACTAGAGGATAATTTTGGTATATCATTATCTTATGCCAGTAAATAATTTTTAAGAAATTTACCAATATTAAGTAGTTTTTTATGACCATTCATTGTAAACTTAGACAAAAATTTAATAAAAAAGATTCTTCCTACAAATTTAGACATAACTATCATAATGTAAGCTACGTCATCTATTGTCTAGAAATCGACATACAAAAACCATCAAAGGTTCTTTATCAGGCTATGACATGGTCAGAGTACAAAAAGAGAAATACTGTGTAGTAAGAGAAACACTGTGTAGTTGAAAAAACAATACAAGTATATTTGACTCCTTCCTTGATAGCTTTCTGGCAGTCCTTATTGCACTGCATGCCGGCTCCACACTTGGCTTACATTGAGCACATTGTAAAATTACTGTATCCCATATTTCATGGATCCTTATATGGGATACAGTATCCCATATGTCAGAACTTAATCCTTTAAATAGTTTTAATCTTAATTACTCTCTTTCACAGGATTTGATCATCTTTATTAGTGGAATTTTGTTAATTATGGCAGGGCAATACTTAAATTCTCTTGAAGAGATCCAGCAAATCACACAATCCATAATCTCTGATGAAGACGTTGCCAGTCTAAATCCCATAATGGCAGGCCAATTTTACATTCCAGCACATGAAGGAAAAACATCACTTCAAATCCTGCAAGAATCTACAGAATTAACCCCCGGACTTCACACCAAATCCACAAATCAAGCGGTCTCTGACGATAATCCTTATTATCTACAAGGATATGATTCTGACTCCCAACCTCAAGCTCTTTGTGATCCCTTGAATTTTCATGAGATGGGGGAAATGTTTGAGCTGGCTAAACTATTGACTGTTTCTGAAAATCCATCCACGCTAGAAATTACAAAGTTAATTAAATCAATATCCAAAAGAAACATGAATGACTCAGATAAATTGTATACTCGGTACACCTTATTAACAAAGATAAGTGGAAATGATTGGGGATTTATAAAGGAAGTAATTGTTAGTGCCGCCCAGCAAAGCTATCATGCCTTATTAATCAGTGCGAAATAAGACACTCTTAATTGTTCCACGTTTATTGCGAGACTGCCACCGCCCGAAATCGTCTTACAATAGTTTTTCGAGTCTACCCTATATCTAAACCTAAACATACTAAATTAGAGATACTAAACTACAAACAATATACCACACCTCCACCCTTAATACAATATAAATGTCTTAAATAATAAACTTAACTAACTTTTATATAAAACTATTTTAATCTTAAACATTTATTCTATGACATAGAAATTCTCGTAACACGAGATAACCAAATTATATATATATAAAATAAATCACTATGTTAATGAAGGAAACCGTACTGGCGGATGTCTGTTTCTTACAGGGTAACGGCGGTTTAATTCGGGCTCAAAACATTGTGGTTGTATAGCATTATTAATATCAGGCGATGCCATGCCACGTTGTGCTCCCGCCGCACCTGCCATCGTGCCGGCCAACGCCGCCGGACCTTCCCCTGGGTTATTAGTGTTACTAGTTACTTTGATTAGAAACGGATTTATTAAATTACGCCTGGATGACTCTTTAATCGTGATCGTGTTTTGCAAAGGAAAATTAAACCTGTGTCTTAGCTGGTCTGCGTGTCGGTGATGTGAACTTCCATCGATGCCCAAAATTTCATAGTCAGTGCTACCTAGCCGCAACTGAACTTTTCCGTCCAACCATTTCTTACCCGTGCCGTAGTTACAGTATAAAATCTCATACCCCTCGTTAAAACACCGCTGTGACCCGCCTGCTGCCAACTGATGGCGTCTTTGCGCTGCATTAACGCGATCTGCGCGCTCCGGTTTTAAACAATCGAGTCGCATCCGCAACGAACGGCCTTGTAATAATTTTGCCGGACTTTCTCCTGTAGTGCAATGTTCGGTATTTCTGTAAACTAATAGAAATCTAAGGAGAGCCGTGTCTACGTCTAAATTCTGAGAAAGGGCTTTACAACTTTTTTACAGGTTTTAACTGCATTTTCGGCCGCTCCGTTGGACGAAGGATGATATGGAGCAGAAAACGTGTGTTGTATTGCAATGTTCTCCAAAAACTGTTTAAATTCTAAACTTGTGAAAGGTGGACCGTTATCCGAAACTAATTGTTTTGGTAAACCGAACCGAGACCATATTTCTCTTAGCGCTTTTATCACCGCTTTAGCGTTGGTAGAAGACATTTTTATTACCTCCATCCATTTAGTGCACGCGTCAATTAGGACTAAGTACGTGTTTGATGCGATTGGGCCGAAAAAATCTATGTGTAAACGGGACCAAGGACGATCTGGCCAAGGCCACGAGCGAATCGCATGGGCAGGAGGCGCGTCCGCCACCTCTAAGCACACCTGATACGACCGACATAACTTCTCTATATCTTCATCTATTCCCTGCCACCATACGTAACTGCGCGCTAACCCTTTTGTTTTAACCATGCCCATGTGTGAATCGTGCAACTCTTTTAAAACTTTAGACCTACAGACGCTCGGGATCACAACACGATGGCCCCACATCACGCAATCAAGTTCCGTATATAGTTCGTTTTTTCTGTTATAATAAGGTTTTAATTCTTTAATATCCAATTCTCCTGGCCAGCCGTCTCTTATATAACTAATAACTCTGCTTAAAATAGGATCATGTACAGTTTCTTTTTTTAGTATGTTATAGTCTAAGAGTAACGCTTCCGTCGCGAAATGCAAATACGTTTGCTCCGGTTCGTCGCTTTGTTCGCAAGAACCAGTTTCTTTATAAGTTTTTATCATACGAGATAACGCGTCGGCCGTATTACGCTCGGTACTTATAAATTCAATCTTAAAATTATATGAAGATACAATTAATGCCCAGCGCTGTAGTCTACTAGCCGTCATATTAGGAATACTATGCCCGGGATCGAAAATACTTCATCTTCATCGGAGGGATTTTACTCATTATGACTGGACAATTCCTTACTACCTCAGAAGAGATCCAACAAATTACTCGATCACTCATATCAGAAGAAGACTTAGCTGCAATAAATCCCATCATGGCTGGACAATCAGCCGTCCCAGGCTACGAGGGGAAGACATCCCTTCAAATATTGAAAGAATCCACAAAATTAAATCCAGACTTCGTGAACCCCCAAATTCAGGGCATCCCCGAGGATGACCCTAACTATACATTAGGATATGATCCAGACACTCAATCAATCAATACATGTATTGATTGACCCGCTCAACTGTCATGAGATGGAAGACCTATATGAATTGTCCAAATTGCTTAAAACATCTGAAAATCCCTCTACCCAAGAGGTTTTAAAGTTGATCAAAATAATTTCAGGATTAAACCCTAAATAAACCGGAATTACTACACACGCAATACACTTTGTTGATCAAAATTAGTGGAAACGATTGGGGCTTCTTAAAAGAGACTCTGATTACTGCAGCACTCCAGAGCTACAATTCATTTTTGTCAAGTATTAATAGTATGCTGGTGGTATACCAGCTACAACACTCCAAGACCGTCAACACGCACATAACATCCCTAGGAGGTGTCACAGACGACCTGAGAACAAATAAAAAACGGCTCGTCGACCAGCTGGAAATGGATAACCATTTCAATCGAGATTTAACGCAACAGTTAAACCACTTTACCTCAAGCATCGCACAGTACATGGAAACGTTAGAAGCGAAAATCTTAGAACTCCACCACCCCACAAGAAGAACTCCCAGATCCACAACAACCACACCAACCGCCGACTCCGAAAGCATACCTCAACAGAACCTTCCCGGGAGGATTGAGGCGATTCCCAATACCTCCAACCGCAGCCCATTCCTAAACGTATCGTTTGACAAAAACCTGAATATCATAACCTCATCTCATATGGCGAAAGCCAAACCTCTCATGTCCATATGCAGTCTACCCATAAACCCAAAAGCCATTTGCAATATTTTAAACCAAGATCTTGATCTGATTATCTCAAGTCTTACCCCCAATATGAACTTCTTTTCTGATTTTATAACTACCGACAGCAAAGAGGATAGAATAAAAATGCTCAGAGTCACCTTCGGCAACATTCCCCCCCAAGGAAAGTCAATGGATTCGGGAAGATCCTCCCTTTTAAGAAAATTAACAAATTTGAATAAAATTCTCATCACCCTTATAATCGTTTAGCTATAAGAATTCATGTATTAGTCTCTCATTAGCATAAGTTAATAATTAATTATCAAGATAGTCTGCCGTGCTCATCCTTTGTCGCTCCTGTTTTACTACCCTCGTTAAATTTTCGTTCGCAATGGCGATACCAGAGGTGCTCACGCCGCGGCCCGTGCAATCTACCACTGATGAGTCACGCTGGGCTGCTTCCATTGACGTAGCTAATTTCACTGCGCCCGTCCAAGTTAAAGAATCCTCAGCAAAAAGTCGTTGACGCATCATATCACTGCGTAGACCGCACACAAATTTGATCTCTCATATTTTCTTCCAAAGTGTTTTTGAATTCGCACGATTTTGCCAAACGTTTTAAATCCGTTACAAACTGAGATACTGTTTCGAAAACGACTCTGCCTACGTTGGCGAAACTTATAGCGCTCTGCTAGAATTGACGCTTTTGGTTGCAAATAATCGCTCATTATTCTTACAACATCGTCGTATTTCATTTTAGCGGGTTTAATTGGGCTGCACGTGTTATTCATCAGTTCATATCCACTTTCGCTAACCACAGATATCAACGTTGGTACCTTTAATTCTTCCTCGACGCCGTTAACCAAAAAAATACATTCCCAACCTTTCACAATATGAACTCCAATTACCATTTGAAACATCGGATTCTCCGATTCTACCCATGTTTGCCATATTTTATTATGATAAAATTCCTCGTCGCCACTGCGAAATAAGACACTCTTAATTGTTCCACGTTTATTGCGAGACTGCCACCGCCCGAAATCGTCTTACAATAGTTTTTCGAGTCTACCCTATATCTAAAGCTAAACATATGAGATACTAAACTACACACAATATACTACATCCAGTATGGTAGGGATGCTCAAAATGTATCAATTGCAACATGCAAAAACTGTCAACACTCAAATCACCTCCTTAGGCCATGTAACAGACGACCTTAAAACTAAAACAGAAATATTAACAGATCAGAATTTGACAGCGAGCATAGCACAATTCATGGAAACTCTAGAAGCCAAAACTCTGGAACTCCATCATCCTGTAAGAAGAACCCCAAAATCTGCCACAACAACCCCCACCACAGACTCAGTGAGCTCTCCACAACAGAATCCCCCTGGCAAAATAGAACCCATCCCGAGCACCTCATATAGAAATGCGATTATCAAGGTTACGTTTTATCAAAACCTCAACATTACATCTTCCGCTAGCACCTCACAAGCAAGACCTCTTGCCAGCATCTGTAATCTTCCCATTAAACCCAGGATTGTTTGTAATATTCTAAATCAGGACATCAATCTCATTATCCAAACTCTGAACAACAATTCAACCTTTTTCACCAAATTTTCAGATACAACTCAGAGAGAGGACAAATTTAGGATCCTTAAAGATACATTAGGCGACATCCCCTCTCGAGACGGTCAATGGCTAAGGGAGGAAACAATCTCAATGATCAATTGACTCATGCAAATGTCAACAATACAGTTCTTATAATACATTCAATTTAAGGCCTTTAAAGGATTGTCTATACTTACACCAGATCAAATAAAAGAGAATACTGCCTTTTTAATCTGTAATTTAAACCTTTTTTCTGTATTTTTTATTATTATTTTATGTTAGTTGATTAATCTCATTTCATAACTTTTAGTAATGTAAATTTAATATCATACACACCTAATGGTTTGGTTAATTATGTTTCTCAAGGGTTCGGGGGTAGAAGTGATGTTACCATAGTAGAAAACTGTAACTTTCTAGACGCATTACAATAGGGAACTTGCATTTAGCTGACAGAGGCTTCAAGCACCTTGAACAGATACTTAATGAAAGGGCATGAAACTATTAAGGCCACCCAGTGTAAATGCTGATGCAAAATTATCAACAACTGAAGTTCGATAAACTAAACTAATTGCTAGCTTGCGAATTTATATTGAAAGGACAATTAGGCGAGTAAGAGAATTCCATTTGCTAAAGCAACATTCAGTGATAACTACGAACATAAATGTCGTGTACTTGATCATGTTATTACGATAGAACTGTAGAAAATTCTGTTCAAGTAACAAAAAAAGGAAATATATATTTTAGGAGCAAAGCTGTGCAAACTAGATGCCAAAATAAAATATTTCTACCTCACCACTCAAAGCTTCTACAGTATCTCGTTTCACTTCGCCAATTAAGATAAACCAGGCCATCTTTAACGGTTACAGCCAGAAGTGGCTAAAGCACTTAAGAGAAATATTTTCCTTGACGATGAAAAGTCAGATAGTGATATTTCTTGTTTTGAAAGTGGTCATTTATCACCTTTTGTAGCTACACCAACAACAAGGATTACTGACTCGAGTAGTAAAGTTACAGATACCAATGAGAATACTGAAAAATTACAGTGCCTCAAAAATACTTCGCGTTTATTTATAAAGAAACCTTTGATGTTTATTGGTATTTCCAAAGAATGTTATTTTTTAATTCAGTGATTGCATAGACACATAAATATAAAAACAGAACACATTTTCTTAACTAGAGGATAATTTTGGTATATTATTATCTTATGCCAGTAAATAATTTTTAAGAAATTTACCAATATTAAGTAGTTTTTTATGACCATTCATTGTAAACTTAGACAAAAATTTAATAAAAAAGATTCTTCCTACACATTTAGACATAACTATCATAATGTAAGCTACGTCATCTATTGTCTAGAAATCGACATACAAAAACCATCAAAGGCTCTTTATCAGGCTATGACATGGTCAGAGTACAAAAAGAGAAATACTGTGTAGTTGAAAAAACAATACAAGTATATTTGACTCCTTCCTTGATAGCTTTCTGGCAGTCCCTATTGCACTGCATGCCGGCTCCACCCTTGGCTTACATTGAGCACATTGTAAAATTACTGTATCGCATATTTCATGGATCCTTATCTCAGGTATTGTCAGAACTTAATCCTTTAAATAGTTTTAATCTTAATTACTCTCTTTCACAGGATTTGATCATCTTTATTAGTGGAATTTTGTTATTTATGGCAGGGCAATACTTAAATTCTCCTGAAGAGATCCAGCAAATCACAAAATCCATAATCTCTGATGACGACTTTGCCTGTCTAAATTCCATAATGGCAGGCCAATTTTACATTCCAGCACATGAAGGAAAAACATCACTTCAAATCCTGCAAGAATCTACAGAATTAACCCCCGACCTTCACACCAAATCCACAAATCAAGCGGTCTCTGACGATGATCCTTATTATCTACAAGGATATGATCCTGACTCCCAACCTCAAGCTCTTTGTGATCCCTTGAATTGTCATGAGATGGGGGAAATGTTTGAGCTGGCTAAACTATTGACTGTTTCTGAAAATCCATCCACGCTAGAAATTATAAAGTTAATTAAATCAATATCCAAAATAAACATGAATGACTCAGATAAATTTTATACTCAGTACACCTTATTAACAAAGATAAGTGAAAATGATTGGGGATTTATAACGGAAGTAATTGTTAGTGCCGCCCAGCAAAGCTATCATACCCTATTATCCAGTATTGTAGGGATGCTCAAAATTTATCAATTGCAACATGCAAAAACTGTCAACACTCACATCACCTCCTTAGGCCATGTAACAGACGACTTAAAAACTACAACAAAAAGATTAACAGATCAGGTTGAAATGGACAATACATTCAATAGAGACCTCACAAAACAACTTAACCATTTGACAGCGAGCATAGCACAATTCATGGAAACTCTAGAAGCCAAAACTCTGGAACTCCATCATCCTGTAAGAAGAACCCCAAAATCTGCCACAACAACCCCCACCGCAGACTCAGTGAGCTCTCCACAACAGAATCCCCCTGGCAAAATAGAACCCATCCCGAGCACCTCATATAGAAATGCGATTATCAAGGTTACGTTTTATCAAAACCTCAACATTACATCTTCCGCTAGCACCTCACAAGCAAGACCTCTTGCCAGCATCTGTAATCTTCCCATTAAACCCAGGATTGTTTGTAATATTCTAAATCAGGACATCAATCTCATTATCCAAACTCTGAACAACAATCCAACCTTTTTCACCAAATTTTCAGATACAACTCAGAGAGAGGACAAATTTAGGATCCTTAAAGATACATTAGGCGACATCCCCTCTCGAGACGGTCAATGGCTAAGGGAGGAAACAATCTCAATGATCAATTGACTCATGCAAATGCCAACAATACAGTTCTTATAATACATTCAATTTAAGGCCTTTAAAGGATTGTCTATACTTACACCAGATCAAATAAAAGAGGATACTGCCTTTTTAATCTGTAATTTAAACCTTTTTTCTGTATTTTTTATTATTATTTTAATGTTAGTTGATTAATCTCATTTCATAACTTTTAGTAATGTAAATTTAATATCATACACACCTAATGGTTTGGTTAATTATGTTTCTCAAGGGTTCGGGGGTAGAAGTGATGTTACCATAGTAGAAAACTGTAACTTTCTAGACGCATTACAACAGGGAAATTGCATTTAGCTGACAGAGGCTTCAAGCACCTTGAACAGATACTTAATGAAAGGGCATGAAACTATTAAGGCCACCCAGTGTAAATGCTGATGCAAAATTATCAACAACTGAAGTTCGATAAACTAAACTAATTGCTAGCTTGCGAATTTATATTGAAAGGACAATTAGGCGAGTAAGAGAATTCCATATGCTAAAGCAACATTCAGTGATAACTACGAACATAAATGTCGTGTACTTGATCATGTTATTACGATAGAACTGTAGAAAATTCTGTTCAAGTAACAAAAAAAGGAAATATATATTTTAGGAGCAAAGCTGTGCAAACTAGATGCCAAAATAAAATATTTCTACCTCACCACTCAAAGCTTCTACAGTATCTCGTTTCACTTCGCCAATTAAGATAAACCAGGCCATCTTTAACGGTTACAGCCAGAAGTGGCTAAAGCACTTAAGAGAAATATTTTCCTTGACGATGAAAAGTCAGATAGTGATATTTCTTGTTTTGAAAGTGGTCATTTATCACCTTTTGTAGCTACACCAACAACAAGGATTACTGACTCGAGTAGTAAAGTTACAGATACCAATGAGAATACTGAAAAATTACAGTGCCTCAAAAATACTTCGCGTTTATTTATAAAGAAACCTTTGATGTTTATTGGTATTTCCAAAGAATGTTATTTTTTAATTCAGTGATTGCATAGACACATAAATATAAAAACAGAACACATTGTGCTATGCTTGAAAAAAGTAGATTGAGCAGCACATTTTCTTAACTAGAGGATAATTTTGGTATATTATTATCTTATGCCAGTAAATAATTTTTAAGAAATTTACCAATATTAAGTAGTTTTTTATGACCATTCATTGTAAACTTAGACAAAAATTTAATAAAAAAGATTCTTCCTACACATTTAGACATAACTATCATAATGTAAGCTACGTCATCTATTGTCTAGAAATCGACATACAAAAACCATCAAAGGCTCTTTATCAGGCTATGACATGGTCAGAGTACAAAGAGAGAAATACTGTGTAGTAAGAGAAATACTGTGTAGTTGAAAAAACAATACAAGTATATTTGACTCCTTCCTTGATAGCTTTCTGGCAGTCCCTATTGCACTGAATCGGCTGCACGGCTCCACCCTTGGCTTACATTGAGCATATTGTAAAATTACTGTATCGCATATTTCATGGATCCTTATCTCAGGTATTGTCAGAACTTAATCCTGTAAATAGTTTTAATCTTAATTACTCTCTTTCACAGGATTTGATCATCTTTATTAGTGGAATTTTGTTATTTATGGCAGGGCAATACTTAAATTCTCCTGAAGAGATCCAGCAAATCACAAAATCCATAATCTCTGATGACGACTTTGCCTGTCTAAATCCCATAATGGCAGGCCAATCTTACATTCCAGCACATGAAGGAAAAACATCACTTCAAATCCTGCAAGAATCTACAGAATTAACCCCCGGACTTCACACCAAATCCACAAATCAAGCGGTCTCTGACGATGATCCTTATTATCTACAAGGATATGATCCTGACTCCCAACCTCAAGCTCTTTGTGATCCCTTGAATTGTCATGAGATGGGGGAAATGTTTGAGCTGGCTAAACTATTGACTGTTTCTGAAAATCCATCCACGCTAGAAATTACAAAGGTAATTAAATCAATATCCAAAATAAACATGAATGACTCAGATAAATTGTATACTCAGTACACCTTATTAACAAAGATAAGTGGAAATGATTGGGGATTTATAAAGGAAGTAATTGTTAGTGCCGCCCAGCAAAGCTATCATGCCTTATTAATCAGTGCGAAATAAGACACTCTTAATTGTTCCACGTTTATTGCGAGACTGCCACCGCCCGAAATCGTCTTACAATAGTTTTTCGAGTCTACCCTATATCTAAACCTAAACATACTAAATTAGAGATACTAAACTACAAACAATATACCACACCTCCACCCTTAATACAATATAAATGTCTTAAATAATAAACTTAACTAACTTTTATATAAAACTATTTTAATCTTAAACATTTATTCTATGACATAGAAATTCCCGTAACACGAGATAACCAAATTATATATATAAAATAAATCACTATGTTAATGAAGGAAACCGTACTGGCGGATGTCTGTTTCTTACAGGGTAACGGCGGTTTAATTCGGGCTCAAAACATTGTGGTTGTATAGCATTATTAATATCAGGCGATGCCATGCCACGTTGTGCTCCCGCCGCACCTGCCATCGTGCCGGCCAACGCCGCCGGACCTTCCCCTGGGTTATTAGTATTACTAGTTACTTTGATTAGAAACGGATTTATTAAATTACGCCTGGATGACTCTTTAATCGTGATCGTGTTTTGCAAAGGAAAATTAAACCTGTGTCTTAGCTGGTCTGCGTGTCGGTGATGTGAACTTCCATCGATGCCCAAAATTTCATAGTCAGTGCTACCTAGCCGCAACTGAACTTTTCCGTCCAACCATTTCTTACCCGCGCCGTAGTTACGGTATAAAATCTCATACCCCTCGTTAAAACACCGCTGTGACCCGCCTGCTGCCAACTGCTGGCGTCTTTGCGCTGCATTAACGCGATCTGCGCGCTCCGGTTTTAAACAATCGAGTCGCATCCGCAACGAACGGCCTTGTAATAATTTTGCCTGACTTTCTCCTGTAGTGCAATGTTCGGTATTTCTGTAAACTAATAGAAATCTAAGGAGAGCCGTGTCTACGTCTAAATTCTGAGAAAGGGCTTTACAACTTTTTTACAGGTTTTAACTGCATTTTCGGCCGCTCCGTTGGACGAAGGATGATATGGAGCAGAAAACGTGTGTTGTATTGCATTGTTCTCCAAAAACTGTTTAAATTCTAAACTTGTGAAAGGTGGACCGTTATCCGAAACTAATTGTTTTGGTAAACCGAACCGAGACCATATTTCTCTTAGCGCTTTTATCACCGCTTTAGCGTTGGTAGAAGACATTTTTATTACCTCCATCCATTTAGTGCACGCGTCAATTAGGACTAAGTACGTGTTTGATGCGATTGGGCCGAAAAAATCTATGTGTAAACGGGACCAAGGACGATCTGGCCAAGGCCACGAGCGAATCGCATGGGCAGGAGGCGCGTCCGCCACCTCTAAGCACACCTGATACGACTGACATAACTTCTCTATATCTTCATCTATTCCTGCCACCATACGTAACTGCGCGCTAACCCTTTTGTTTTAACCATGCCCATGTGTGAATCGTGCAACTCTTTTAAAACTTTAGACCTACAGACGCTCGGGATCACAACACGATGGCCCCACATCACGCAATCAAGTTCCGTATATAGTTCATTTTTTCTGTTATAATAAGGTTTTAATTCTTTAATATCCAATTCTCCTGGCCAGCCGTCTCTTATATAACTAAAAACTCTGCTTAAAATAGGATCATGTACAGTTTCTTTTTTTAGTATGTTATAGTCTAAGAGTAACGCTTCCGTCGCGAAATGCAAATACGTTTGCTCCGGTTCGTCGCTTTGTTCGCAAGAACCAGTTTCTTTATAAGTTTTTATCATACGAGATAACGCGTCGGCCGTATTACGCTCGGTACTTATAAATTCAATCTTAAAATTATATGAAGATACAATTAATGCCCAGCGCTGTAGTCTACTAGCCGTCATATTAGGAATACTATGCCCGGGATCGAAAATACTTCATCTTCATCGGAGGGATTTTACTCATTATGACTGGACAATTCCTTACTACCTCAGAAGATATCCAACAAATTACTCGATCACTCATATCAGAAGAAGACTTAGCTGCAATAAATCCCATCATGGCTGGACAATCAGCCGTCCCAGGCCACGAGGGGAAGACATCCCTTCAAATATTGAAAGAATCCACAAAATTAAATCCAGACTTCGTGAACCCCCAAATTCAGGGCATCCCCGAGGATGACCCTAACTATACATTAGGATATGATCCAGACACTCAACCAATCAATACATGTATTGATTGACCCGCTCAACTGTCATGAGATGGAAGACCTATATGAATTGTCCAAATTGCTTAAAACATCTGAAAATCCCTCTACGCAAGAGGTTTCAAAGTTGATCAAAATAATTTCAGGATTAAACCCTAAATAAACCGGAATTACTACACACACAATACACTTTGTTGATCAAAATTAGTGGAAACGATTGGGGCTTCTTAAAAGAGACTCTGATTACTGCAGCACTCCAGAGCTACAATTCATTTTTGTCAAGTATTAATAGTATGCTGACCTGTATGCAAGACCGTCAACACGCACATAACATCCCTAGGAGGTGTCACAGACGACCTGAGAACAACTACAAAACGGCTCGTCGACCAGCTGGAAATGGATAACCATTTCAATCGAGATTTAACGCAACAGTTAAACCACTTTACCTCAAGCATCGCACAGTACATGGAAACGTTAGAAGCGAAAATCTTAGAACTCCACCACCCCACAAGAAGAACTCCCAGATCCACAACAACCACACCAACCGCCGACTCCGAAAGCATACCTCAACAGAACCTTCCCGGGAGGATTGAGGCGATTCCCAATACCTCCAACCGCAGCCCATTCCTAAACGTATCGTTTGACAAAAACCTGAATATCATAACCTCATCTCATATGGCGAAAGCCAAACCTCTCATGTCCATATGCAGTCTACCCATAAACCCAAAAGTCATTTGCAATATTTTAAACCAAGATCTTGATCTGATTATCTCAAGTCTTACCCCCAATATGAACTTCTTTTCTGATTTTATAACTACCGACAGCAAAGAGGATAGAATAAAATGCTCAGAGTCACCTTCGGCAACATTCCCCCCAAGGAAAGTCAATGGATTCGGGAAGATCCTCCCTTTTAAGAAAATTAACAAATTTGAATAAAATTCTCATCACCCTTATAATCGTTTAGCTATAAGAATTCATGTATTAGTCTCTCATTAGCATAAGTTAATAATTAATTATCAAGATAGTCTGCCGTGCTCATCCTTTGTCGCTCCTGTTTTACTACCCTCGTTAAATTTTCGTTCGCAATGGCGATACCAGAGGTGCTCACGCCGCGGCCCGTGCAATCTACCACTGATGAGTCACGCTGGGCTGCTTCCATTGACGTAGCTAATTTCACTGCGCCCGTCCAAGTTAAAGAATCCTCAGCAAAAAGTCGTTGACGCATCATATCACTGCGTAGACCGCACACAAATTTGATCTCTCATATTTTCTTCCAAAGTGTTTTTGAATTCGCACGATTTTGCCAAACGTTTTAAATCCGTTACAAACTGAGATACTGTTTCGTTTTCACTCTGCCTACGTTGGCGAACGAAACTTATAGCGCTCTGCTAGAATTGACGCTTTTGGTTGCAAATAATCGCTCATTATTCTTACAACATCGTCGTATTTCATTTTAGCGGATTTAATTGGGCTGCACGTGTTATTCATCAGTTCATATCCACTTTCGCTAACCACAGATATCAACGTTGGTACCTTTAATTCTTCCTCGACGCCGTTAACCAAAAAAATACATTCCCAACCTTTCACAATATGAACTCCAATTACCATTTGAAACATCGAATTCTCCGATTCTACTCATGTTTGCCATATTTTATTATGATAAAATTCCTCGTCGCCACTGCGAAATAAGACACTCTTAATTGTTCCACGTTTATTGCGAGACTGCCACCGCCCGAAATCGTCTTACAATAGTTTTTCGAGTCTACCCTATATCTAAAGCTAAACATATGAGATACTAAACTACACACAATATACTACATCCAGTATGGTAGGGATGCTCAAAATGTATCGATTGCAACATGCAAAAACTGTCAACACTCAAATCACCTCCTTAGGCCATGTAACAGACGACCTTAAAATTAAAACAAAAATATTAACAGATCAGAATTTGACAGCGAGCATAGATAGCACAATTCATGGAAACTCTAGAAGCCAAAACTCTGGAACTCCATCATCCTGTAAGAAGAACCCCAAAATCTGCCACAACAACCCCCACCGCAGACTCAGTGAGCTCTCCACAACAGAATCTCCCTGGCAAAATAGAATTCATCCCGAGCACCTCATATAGAAATGCAATTATCAAGGTTACGTTTGATCAAAACCTCAACATTACATCTTCCGCTAGCACCTCACAAGCAAGACCTCTTGCCAGCATCTGTAATCTTCCCATTAATCTCAGGGTTGTTTGTAATATTCTAAATCAGGACATCAATCTCATTATCCAAACTCTGAACAACAATCCAACCTTTTTCACCAAATTTTCAGATGCAACTCAGAGAGAGGACAAAATTAGGATCCTTAAAGATACATTTGGTGACATCCCCTCTCGAGAGGGTCAATGGCTAAGGGAGGAAACAATCTCAATGATCAACTGACTCATGCAAATGTCAACAATACAGTTCTTACAATACATTACCTACTGTCGCCGAATCATTGCTCAAACAAAATGTAAAGGCTTGTTCAAATACTTTTAAATTCCATAGGGTACTGCCAAAAGATATCGTTAAATATTTTAAAACTATTGATGTTAAGAAAACGGCAGACTTATGGGGGATTTCCGTTAAAGTTATTTTATCTATAATAGATACATTAGCACCTTATCTAGCCACTATATTTAATATAAGCGTCGAATCTGGTGTGTTTCCTGATTTAATGAAACATAGTAAAGTCATACCTATATTTAAATCTGGTAGTACATTAGACCCCGCCAATTTTAGACCAATTTCTGTACTACCAACATTAAGTAAAATTTTTGAAAAAATTATTTTAGATCAGATGTTAAGTTTCTTTAATATTAATAAATTGCTACATAATAATCAATTCGGTTTTACAAGGGGTCGCTCGACAACTGACGCTGGAGTTGAGCTTATTAAACATATTTTTTGTGCATGGGAGAATTCAGAGGATGCTTTGGGTATATTTTGTGACCTTTCCAAGGCCTTGGACTGTGTTCACCATGAGACATTAATCAGGAAGCTACAGTACTATGGTGTCAAGAACACAGCGCTTAAACTTATTATTTCATATTTAAGTAATAGAAAACAGAAGGTTATTATCAATGGTAAAAGTTCTTCCGGGTCACCTGTACTAATGGGTGTACCTCAGGGCTCGATTCTCGGCCCATTCCTGTTTCTGGTGTATATTAATGACTTACCTCACCTTGTAGGGGATAGTCATGATATAGTATTATTTGCTGATGATACTTCTTTGATTTTTAAACTTAAACGTCAATCATTTAAATGTGACGAAGTGAATAATGCTATATCAAAATTAGTGCATTGGTTTAACGTTAATAATCTGCATTTGAACGGAAATAAAACTAATTGTGTTAAATTTACAACAACGAATGTTCAAAATCTGAATACCAATGTGTTTTTAAATGAGGAGGAATTGAGCCCTGTTGTATCCACTGTTTTTCTTTGCATCACTCTTGACGCAAAGCTCCAGTGGGGCCCCCATATATCCAAATTAGCAAGCAGACTAAGTTCTGCAGCCTATGCTGTAAAAAAGATTAGAGGTCTCACTAGTGTCGAGACAGCTAGATTAGTTTATTTTAGTTATTTTCATAGCATAATGTCTTATGGGATTTTACTATGGGGAAATGCGGCTGATTCAGAAACTATTTTTGTTTTACAGAAGAGGGCCATTAGAGCTATTTACAATCTAAAACCAAGAGAGTCTCTTAGAGATAAATTTAAAGAAATTAATATATTAACTTTGGCCTCTCAGTATATTTACGAAAATTTAATGTATGTTCACAAAAACAAAGATAGTTTTAGTAAAAGAAGTGATATACATTCTGTAAACACTAGGAACAAACACAAGCTAGTGATACCAGTTTCTCGACTCCACAGAGTCAGTAATTCATTCTTAGGGCAATGTATACGCTATTACAACAAGGTCCCGGAAAGTGTACAGGTTCTCTCTATTACCAAGTTTAAATGTTTTATTAAGCTGAAACTGTATAAAAAGGGTTATTATAGTATAAATGAATACATGGTTGATAATAACCCCTGGGAATGAGGTGATCGCTTCCAAGCAGTTTCTAAAATAAATTTTGTAAATAGTTTGTAATCATTTATATTGTAAAATTATTTAAAAAAAAAAGTCCCGCTGGGTTTCTTGCTGGTTCTTCCCAGGACAGAGGGTTTTTTTCGAACCAGTGGTAAAGTAAAAAATGACTTTCAATAAGAATTACACATGTAATGTATATTGAATAAAAAAATATTCTATTCTATTCTATTCTATTCTATTCAATTTAAGGCCTTTAAAGGATTGTCTATCCTTACACCAGATCAAATAAAAGTAGATACTGCCTTTTTAATCAGTAATTTAAACCTATTTTCTGTAATTTTTTATTATTATTTGATGTTAGTTGATTAATCTCATTTCATAACTTTTAGTAATATAAATTTAATATCATGCACATTTAATGGTTTGGTTAATTATGTTTCTCAAGGGTTCGGGGGTAGAAGTGATGTTACCATAGTAGAAAACTGTAACTTTCTAGACGCATTACAACAGGGAACTTGCATTTAGCTGACAGAGGCTTCAAGCACCTTGAACAGATACTTAATGAAAGGGCATGAAACTATTAAGGCCACCCAGTGTAAATGCTGATGCAAAATTATCAACAACTGAAGTTCGATAAACTAAAGTAATTGCTAGCTTGCGAATTTATATTGAAAGGACAATTAGGCGAGTAAGAGAATTCCATATGCTAAAGCAACATTCAGTGATAACTACGAACATAAATGTCGTGTACTTGATCATGTTATTATGATAGAACTGTAGAAAATTCTGTTCAAGTAACAAAAAAAGGAAATATATATTTTAGGAGCAAAGCTGTGCAAACAAGATGCCAAAATAATATATTTCTACCTCACCATTCAAAGCTTCTACAATATCTCGTTTCACTTCGCCAATTAAGATAAACCAGGCCATCTTTAACGGTTACAGCCAGAAGTGGCTCAAGCACTTAAGAGAAATATTTTCCTTGAAGATGAAAAGTCAGATAGTGATATTTCTTGTTTTGAAAGTGGTCATTTATCACCTTTTGTAGCTACACCAACAACAAGGATTACTGACTCGGATAGTAAAGTTACAGATACCAATGAGAATACTGGAAAATTACAGTGCATCAAAAATACTTCGCGTTTATTTATAAAGAAACCATTGATGTTTATTGGTATTTCCAAAGAATGTTATTTTTTAATTCAGTGATTGCATAGACACATAAATATAAAAACAGAACACATTGTGCTATGCTTGAAAAAAGTAGATTGAGCAGCACATTTTCTTAACTAGAGGATAATTTTGGTATATTATTATCTTATGCCAGTAAATAATTTTTAAGAAATTTACCAATATTAAGTAGTTTTTTATGACCATTCATTGTAAACTTAGACAAAAATTTAATAAAAAAGATTCTTCCTACACATTTAGACATAACTATCATAATGTAAGCTACGTCATCTATTGTCTAGAAATCGACATACAAAAACCATCAAAGGCTCTTTATCAGGCTATGACATGGTCAGAGTACAAAAAGAGAAATACTGTGTAGTTGAAAAAACAATACAAGTATATTTGACTCCTTCCTTGATAGCTTTCTGGCAGTCCCTATTGCACTGCATGCCGGCTCCACCCTTGGCTTACATTGAGCACATTGTAAAATTACTGTATCGCATATTTCATGGATCCTTATCTCAGGTATTGTCAGAACTTAATCCTTTAAATAGTTTTAATCTTAATTACTCTCTTTCACAGGATTTGATCATCTTTATTAGTGGAATTTTGTTATTTATGGCAGGGCAATACTTAAATTCTCCTGAAGAGATCCAGCAAATCACAAAATCCATAATCTCTGATGACGACTTTGCCTGTCTAAATTCCATAATGGCAGGCCAATTTTACATTCCAGCACATGAAGGAAAAACATCACTTCAAATCCTGCAAGAATCTACAGAATTAACCCCCGACCTTCACACCAAATCCACAAATCAAGCGGTCTCTGACGATGATCCTTATTATCTACAAGGATATGATCCTGACTCCCAACCTCAAGCTCTTTGTGATCCCTTGAATTGTCATGAGATGGGGGAAATGTTTGAGCTGGCTAAACTATTGACTGTTTCTGAAAATCCATCCACGCTAGAAATTATAAAGTTAATTAAATCAATATCCAAAATAAACATGAATGACTCAGATAAATTTTATACTCAGTACACCTTATTAACAAAGATAAGTGAAAATGATTGGGGATTTATAACGGAAGTAATTGTTAGTGCCGCCCAGCAAAGCTATCATACCCTATTATCCAGTATTGTAGGGATGCTCAAAATTTATCAATTGCAACATGCAAAAACTGTCAACACTCACATCACCTCCTTAGGCCATGTAACAGACGACTTAAAAACTACAACAAAAAGATTAACAGATCAGGTTGAAATGGACAATACATTCAATAGAGACCTCACAAAACAACTTAACCATTTGACAGCGAGCATAGCACAATTCATGGAAACTCTAGAAGCCAAAACTCTGGAACTCCATCATCCTGTAAGAAGAACCCCAAAATCTGCCACAACAACCCCCACCGCAGACTCAGTGAGCTCTCCACAACAGAATCCCCCTGGCAAAATAGAACCCATCCCGAGCACCTCATATAGAAATGCGATTATCAAGGTTACGTTTTATCAAAACCTCAACATTACATCTTCCGCTAGCACCTCACAAGCAAGACCTCTTGCCAGCATCTGTAATCTTCCCATTAAACCCAGGATTGTTTGTAATATTCTAAATCAGGACATCAATCTCATTATCCAAACTCTGAACAACAATCCAACCTTTTTCACCAAATTTTCAGATACAACTCAGAGAGAGGACAAATTTAGGATCCTTAAAGATACATTAGGCGACATCCCCTCTCGAGACGGTCAATGGCTAAGGGAGGAAACAATCTCAATGATCAATTGACTCATGCAAATGTCAACAATACAGTTCTTATAATACATTCAATTTAAGGCCTTTAAAGGATTGTCTATACTTACACCAGATCAAATAAAAGAGGATACTGCCTTTTTAATCTGTAATTTAAACCTTTTTTCTGTATTTTTTATTATTATTTTATGTTAGTTGATTAATCTCATTTCATAACTTTTAGTAATGTAAATTTAATATCATACACACCTAATGGTTTGGTTAATTATGTTTCTCAAGGGTTCGGGGGTAGAAGTTATGTTACCATAGTAGAAAACTGTAACTTTCTAGACGCATTACAACAGGGAACTTGCATTTAGCTGACAGAGGCTTCAAGCACCTTGAACAGATACTTAATGAAAGGGCATGAAACTATTAAGGCCACCCAGTGTAAATGCTGATGCAAAATTATCAACAACTGAAGTTCGATAAACTAAACTAATTGCTAGCTTGCGAATTTATATTGAAAGGACAATTAGGCGAGTAAGAGAATTCCATATGCTAAAGCAACATTCAGTGATAACTACGAACATAAATGTCGTGTACTTGATCATGTTATTACGATAGAACTGTAGAAAATTCTGTTCAAGTAACAAAAAAAGGAAATATATATTTTAGGAGCAAAGCTGTGCAAACTAGATGCCAAAATAAAATATTTCTACCTCACCATTCAAAGCTTCTACAATATCTCGTTTCACTTCGCCAATTAAGATAAACCAGGCCATCTTTAACGGTTACAGCCAGAAGTGGCTAAAGCACTTAAGAGAAATATTTTCCTTGACGATGAAAAGTCAGATAGTGATATTTCTTGTTTTGAAAGTGGTCATTTATCACCTTTTGTAGCTACACCAACAACAAGGATTACTGACTCGAATAGTAAAGTTACAGATACCAATGAGAATACTGAAAAATTACAGTGCCTCAAAAATACTTCGCGTTTATTTATAAAGAAACCTTTGATGTTTATTGGTATTTCCAAAGAATGTTATTTTTTAATCCAGTGATTGCATAGACACATAAATATAAAAACAGAACACATTGTGCTATGCTTGAAAAAAGTAGATTGAGCAGCACATTTTCTTAACTAGAGGATAATTTTGGTATATTATTATCTTATGCCAGTAAATCATTTTTAAGAAATTTACCAATATTAAGTAGTTTTTTATGACCATTCATTGTAAACTTAGACAAAAATTTAATAAAAAAGATTCTTCCTACACATTTAGACATAACTATCATAATGTAAGCTACGTCATCTATTGTCTAGAAATCGACATACAAAAACCATCAAAGGCTCTTTATCAGGCTATGACATGGTCAGAGTACAAAAAGAGAAATACTTTGTAGTTGAAAAAACAATACAAGTATATTTGACTCCTTCCTTGATAGCTTTCTGGCAGTCCCTATTGCACTGCATGCCGGCTCCACCCTTGGCTTACATTGAGCACATTGTAAAATTACTGTATCGCATATTTCATGGATCCTTATCTCAGGTATTGTCAGAACTTAATCCTTTAAATAGTTTTAATCTTAATTACTCTCTTTCACAGGATTTGATCATCTTTATTAGTGGAATTTTGTTATTTATGGCAGGGCAATACTTAAATTCTCCTGAAGAGATCCAGCAAATCACAAAATCCATAATCTCTGATGACGACTTTGCCTGTCTAAATCCCATAATGGCAGGCCAATCTTACATTCCAGCACATGAAGGAAAAACATCACTTCAAATCCTGCAAGAATCTACAGAATTAACCCCCGGACTTCACACCAAATCCACAAATCAAGCGGTCTCTGACGATGATCCTTATTATCTACAAGGATATGATCCTGACTCCCAACCTAAAGCTCTTTGTGATCCCTTGAATTGTCATGAGATGGGGGAAATGTTTGAGCTGGCTAAACTATTGACTGTTTCTGAAAATACATCCACGCTAGAAATTACAAAGGTAATTAAATCAATATCCAAAATAAACATGAATGACTCAGATAAATTGTATACTCAGTACACCTTATTAACAAAGATAAGTGGAAATGATTGGGGATTTATAAAGGAAGTAATTGTTAGTGCCGCCCAGCAAAGCTATCATGCCTTATTAATCAGTGCGAAATAAGACACTCTTAATTGTTCCACGTTTATTGCGAGACTGCCACCGCCCGAAATCGTCTTACAATAGTTTTTCGAGTCTACCCTATATCCAAACCTAAACATACTAAATTAGAGATACTAAACTACAAACAATATACCACACCTTCACCCTTAATACAATATAAATGTCTTAAATAATAAACTTAACTAACTTTTATATAAAACTATTTTAATCTTAAACATTTATTCTATGACATAGAAATTCCCGTAACACGAGATAACCAAATTATATATATAAAATAAATCACTATGTTAATGAAGGAAACCGTACTGGCGGATGTCTGTTTCTTACAGGGTAACGGCGGTTTAATTCGGGCTCAAAACATTGTGGTTGTATAGCATTATTAATATCAGGCGATGCCATGCCACGTTGTGCTCCCGCCGCACCTGCCATCGTGCCGGCCAACGCCGCCGGACCTTCCCCTGGGTTATTAGTATTACTAGTTACTTTGATTAGAAACGGATTTATTAAATTACGCCTGGATGACTCTTTAATCGTGATCGTGTTTTGCAAAGGAAAATTAAACCTGTGTCTTAGCTGGTCTGCGTGTCGGTGATGTGAACTTCCATCGATGCCCAAAATTTCATAGTCAGTGCTACCTAGCCGCAACTGAACTTTTCCGTCCAACCATTTCTTACCCGTGCCGTAGTTACAGTATAAAATCTCATACCCCTCGTTAAAACACCGCTGTGACCCGCCTGCTGCCAACTGATGGCGTCTTTGCGCTGCATTAACGCGATCTGCGCGCTCCGGTTTTAAACAATCGAGTCGCATCCGCAACGAACGGCCTTGTAATAATTTTGCCGGACTTTCTCCTGTAGTGCAATGTTCGGTATTTCTGTAAACTAATAGAAATCTAAGGAGAGCCGTGTCTACGTCTAAATTCTGAGAAAGGGCTTTCTTTACAACTTTTTTACAGGTTTTAACTGCATTTTCGGCCGCTCCGTTGGACGAAGGATGATATGGAGCAGAAAACGTGTGTTGTATTGCATTGTTCTCCAAAAACTGTTTAAATTCTAAACTTGTGAAAGGTGGACCGTTATCCGAAACTAATTGTTTTGGTAAACCGAACCGAGACCATATTTCTCTTAGCGCTTTTATCACCGCTTTAGTGTTGGTAGAAGACATTTTTATTACCTCCATCCATTTAGTGCACGCGTCAATTAGGACTAAGTACGTGTTTGATGCGATTGGGCCGAAAAAATCTATGTGTAAACGGGACCAAGGACGATCTGGCCAAGGCCACGAGCGAATCGCATGGGCAGGAGGCGCGTCCGCCACCTCTAAGCACACCTGATACGACCGACATAACTTCTCTATATCTTCATCTATTCCCTGCCACCATACGTAACTGCGCGCTAACCCTTTTGTTTTAACCATGCCCATGTGTGAATCGTGCAACTCTTTTAAAACTTTAGACCTACAGACGCTCGGGATCACAACACGATGGCCCCACATCACGCAATCAAGTTCCGTATATAGTTCGTTTTTTCTGTTATAATAAGGTTTTAATTCTTTAATATCCAATTCTCCTGGCCAGCCGTCTCTTATATAACTAATAACTCTGCTTAAAATAGGATCATGTACAGTTTCTTTTTTTAGTATGTTATAGTCTAAGAGTAACGCTTCCGTCGCGAAATGCAAATACGTTTGCTCCGGTTCGTCGCTTTGTTCGCAAGAACCAGTTTCTTTATAAGTTTTTATCATACGAGATAACGCGTCGGCCGTATTACGCTCGGTACTTATAAATTCAATCTTAAAATTATATGAAGATACAATTAATGCCCAGCGCTGTAGTCTACTAGCCGTCATATTAGGAATACTATGCCCGGGATCGAAAATACTTCATCTTCATCGGAGGGATTTTACTCATTATGACTGGACAATTCCTTACTACCTCAGAAGAGATCCAACAAATTACTCGATCACTCATATCAGAAGAAGACTTAGCTGCAATAAATCCCATCATGGCTGGACAATCAGCCGTCCCAGGCTACGAGGGGAAGACATCCCTTCAAATATTGAAAGAATCCACAAAATTAAATCCAGACTTCGTGAACCCCCAAATTCAGGGCATCCCCGAGGATGACCCTAACTATACATTAGGATATGATCCAGACACTCAATCAATCAATACATGTATTGATTGACCCGCTCAACTGTCATGAGATGGAAGACCTATATGAATTGTCCAAATTGCTTAAAACATCTGAAAATCCCTCTACCCAAGAGGTTTTAAAGTTGATCAAAATAATTTCAGGATTAAACCCTAAATAAACCGGAATTACTACACACGCAATACACTTTGTTGATCAAAATTAGTGGAAACGATTGGGGCTTCTTAAAAGAGACTCTGATTACTGCAGCACTCCAGAGCTACAATTCATTTTTGTCAAGTATTAATAGTATGCTGGTGGTATACCAGCTACAACACTCCAAGACCGTCAACATGCACATAACATCCCTAGGAGGTGTCACAGACGACCTGAGAACAACTACAAAACGGCTCGTCGACCAGCTGGAAATGGATAACCATTTCAATCGAGATTTAACGCAACAGTTAAACCACTTTACCTCAAGCATCGCACAGTACATGGAAACGTTAGAAGCGAAAATCTTAGAACTCCACCACCCCACAAGAAGAACTCCCAGATCCACAACAACCACACCAACCGCCGACTCCGAAAGCATACCTCAACAGAACCTTCCCGGGAGGATTGAGGCGATTCCCAATACCTCCAACCGCAGCCCATTCCTAAACGTATCGTTTGACAAAAACCTGAATGTCATAACCTCATCTCATATGGCGAAAGCCAAACCTCTCATGTCCATATGCAGTCTACCCATAAACCCAAAAGTCATTTGCAATATTTTAAACCAAGATCTTGATCTGATTATCTCAAGTCTTACCCCCAATATGAACTTCTTTTCTGATTTTATAACTACCGACAGCAAAGAGGATAGAATAAAAATGCTCAGAGTCACCTTCGGCAACATTCCCCCCAAGGAAAGTCAATGGATTCGGGAAGATGCTCCCTTTTAAGAAAATTAACAAATTTGAATAAAATTCTCATCACCCTTATAATCGTTTAGCTATAAGAATTCATGTATTAGTCTCTCATTAGCATAAGTTAATAATTAATTATCAAGATAGTCTGCCGTGCTCATCCTTTGTCGCTCCTGTTTTACTACCCTCGTTAAATTTTCGTTCGCAATGGCGATACCAGAGGTGCTCACGCCGCGGCCCGTGCAATCTACCACTGATGAGTCACGCTGGGCTGCTTCCATTGACGTAGCTAATTTCACTGCGCCCGTCCAAGTTAAAGAATCCTCAGCAAAAAGTCGTTGACGCATCATATCACTGCGTAGACCGCACACAAATTTGATCTCTCATATTTTCTTCCAAAGTGTTTTTGAATTCGCACGATTTTGCCAAACGTTTTAAATCCGTTACAAACTGAGATACTGTTTCGTTTTCACTCTGCCTACGTTGGCGAAACTTATAGCGCTCTGCTAGAATTGACGCTTTTGGTTGCAAATAATCGCTCATTATTCTTACAACATCGTCGTATTTCATTTTAGCGGGTTTAATTGGGCTGCACGTGTTATTCATCAGTTCATATCCACTTTCGCTAACCACAGATATCAACGTTGGTACCTTTAATTCTTCCTCGACGCTGTTAACCAAAAAAATACATTCCCAACCTTTCACAATATGAACTCCAATTACCATTTGAAACATCGAATTCTCCGATTCTACCCATGTTTGCCATATTTTATTATGATAAAATTCCTCGTCGCCACTGCGAAATAAGACACTCTTAATTGTTCCACGTTTATTGCGAGACTGCCACCGCCCGAAATCGTCTTACAATAGTTTTTCGAGTCTACCCTATATCTAAAGCTAAACATATGAGATACTAAACTACACACAATATACTACATCCAGTATGGTAGGGATGCTCAAAATGTATCAATTGCAACATGCAAAAACTGTCAACACTCAAATCACCTCCTTAGGCCATGTAACAGACGACCTTAAAACTAAAACAAAAATATTAACAGATCAGAATTTGACAGCGAGCATAGATAGCACAATGTATGGAAACTCTAGAAGCCGAAACTCTGGAACTCCATCATCCTGTAAGAAGAACACACACAACAACCCCCACCGCAGACTCAGTGAGCTCTCCACAACAGAATCTCTCTGGCAAAATAGAATCCATCCCGAGCACCTCGGTTACGTTTGATCAAAACCTCAACATTACATCTTCCGCTAGCACCTCACAAGCAAGACCTCTTGCCAGCATCTGTAATCTTCCCATTAATCTCAGGGTTGTTTGTAATATTCTAAATCAGGACATCAATCTCATTATCCAAACTCTGAACAACAATCCAACCTTTTTCACCAAATTTTCAGATGCAACTCAGAGAGAGGACAAAATTAGGATCCTTAAAGATACATTTGGTGACATCCCCTCTCGAGAGGGTCAATGGCTAAGGGAGGAAACAATCTCAATGATCAATTGACTCATGCAAATGTCAACAATACAGTTCTTACAATACATTCAATTTAAGGCCTTTAAAGGATTGTCTATCCTTACACCAGATCAAATAAAAGTAGATACTGCCTTTTTAATCAGTAATTTAAACCTTTTTTCTGTAATTTTTTATTATTATTTGATGTTAGTTGATTAATCTCATTTCATAACTTTTAGTAATATAAATTTAATATCATGCACATTTAATGGTTTGGTTAATTATGTTTCTCAAGGGTTCGGGGGTAGAAGTGATGTTACCATAGTAGAAAACTGTAACTTTCTAGACGCATTACAACAGGGAACTTGCATTTAGCTGACAGAGGCTTCAAGCACCTTAAACAGATACTTAATGAAAAGGGCATGAAACTATTAAGGCCACCCAGTGTAAATGCTGATGCAAAATTATCAAAAACTGATGTTCGATAAACTAAAGTAATTGCTAGCTTGCGAATTTATATTGAAAGGACAATTAGGCGAGTAAGAGAATTCCATATGCTAAAGCAACATTCAGTGATAACTACGAACATTAATGTCGTGTACTTGATCATGTTATTATGATAGAACTGTAGAAAATTCTGTTCAAGTAACAAAAAAAGGAAATATATATTTTAGGAGCAAAGCTGTGCAAACAAGATGCCAAAATAATATATTTCTACCTCACCATTCAAAGCTTCTACAATATCTCGTTTCACTTCGCCAATTAAGATAAACCAGGCCATCTTTAACGGTTACAGCCAGAAGTGGCTAAAGCACTTAAGAGAAATATTTTCCTTGAAGATGAAAAGTCAGATAGTGATATTTCTTGTTTTGAAAGTGGTCATTTATCACCTTTTGTAGCTACACCAACAACAAGGATTACTGACTCGGATAGTAAAGTTACAGATACCAATGAGAATACTGGAAAATTACAGTGCCTCAAAAATACTTCGCGTTTATTTAAAAAGAAACCTTTGATGTATATTGGTATTTCCAAAGAATGTTATTTTTTAATTCAGTGATTGCATAGACACATAAATATAAAAACAGAACACATTGTGCTATGCTTGAAAAAAGTAGATTGAGCAGCACATTTTCTTAACTAGAGGATAATTTTGGTATATTATTATCTTATGCCAGTAAATAATTTTTAAGAAATTTACCAATATTAAGTAGTTTTTTATGACCATTCATTGTAAACTTAGACAAAAATTTAATAAAAAAGATTCTTCCTACACATTTAGACATAACTATCATAATGTAAGCTACGTCATCTATTGTCTAGAAATCGACATACAAAAACCATCAAAGGCTCTTTATCAGGCTATGACATGGTCAGAGTACAAAAAGAGAAATACTGTGTAGTTGAAAAAACAATACAAGTATATTTGACTCCTTCCTTGATAGCTTTCTGGCAGTCCCTATTGCACTGCATGCCGGCTCCACCCTTGGCTTACATTGAGCACATTGTAAAATTACTGTATCGCATATTTCATGGATCCTTATCTCAGGTATTGTCAGAACTTAATCCTTTAAATAGTTTTAATCTTAATTACTCTCTTTCACAGGATTTGATCATCTTTATTAGTGGAAAATTGTTATTTATGGCAGGGCAATACTTAAATTCTCCTGAAGAGATCCAGCAAATCACAAAATCCATAATCTCTGATGACGACTTTGCCTGTCTAAATTCCATAATGGCAGGCCAATTTTACATTCCAGCACATGAAGGAAAAACATCACTTCAAATCCTGCAAGAATCTACAGAATTAACCCCCGACCTTCACACCAAATCCACAAATCAAGCGGTCTCTGACGATGATCCTTATTATCTACAAGGATATGATCCTGACTCCCAACCTCAAGCTCTTTGTGATCCCTTGAATTGTCATGAGATGGGGGAAATGTTTGAGCTGGCTAAACTATTGACTGTTTCTGAAAATCCATCCACGCTAGAAATTATAAAGTTAATTAAATCAATATCCAAAATAAACATGAATGACTCAGATAAATTTTATACTCAGTACACCTTATTAACAAAGATAAGTGAAAATGATTGGGGATTTATAACGGAAGTAATTGTTAGTGCCGCCCAGCAAAGCTATCATACCCTATTATCCAGTATTGTAGGGATGCTCAAAATTTATCAATTGCAACATGCAAAAACTGTCAACACTCACATCACCTCCTTAGGCCATGTAACAGACGACTTAAAAACTACAACAAAAAGATTAACAGATCAGGTTGAAATGGACAATACATTCAATAGAGACCTCACAAAACAACTTAACCATTTGACAGCGAGCATAGCACAATTCATGGAAACTCTAGAAGCCAAAACTCTGGAACTCCATCATCCTGTAAGAAGAACCCCAAAATCTGCCACAACAACCCCCACCGCAGACACAGTGGGCTCTCCACAACAGAATCCCCCTGGCAAAATAGAACCCATCCCGAGCACCTCATATAGAAATGCGATTATCAAGGTTACGTTTTATCAAAACCTCAACATTACATCTTCCGCTAGCACCACACAAGCAAGACCTCTTGCCAGCATCTGTAATCTTCCCATTAAACCCAGGATTGTTTGTAATATTCTAAATCAGGACATCAATCTCATTATCCAAACTCTGAACAACAATCCAACCTTTTTCACCAAATTTTCAGATACAACTCAGAGAGAGGACAAATTTAGGATCCTTAAAGATACATTAGGCGACATCCCCTCTCGAGACGGTCAATGGCTAAGGGAGGAAACAATCTCAATGATCAATTGACTCATGCAAATGTCAACAATACAGTTCTTATAATACATTCAATTTAAGGCCTTTAAAGGATTGTCTATACTTACACCAGATCAAATAAAAGAGGATACTGCCTTTTTAATCTGTAATTTAAACCTTTTTTCTGTATTTTTTATTATTATTTTATGTTAGTTGATTAATCTCATTTCATAACTTTTAGTAATGTAAATTTAATATCATACACACCTAATGGTTTGGTTAATTATGTTTCTCAAGGGTTCGGGGGTAGAAGTGATGTTACCATAGTAGAAAACTGTAACTTTCTAGACGCATTACAACAGGGAACTTGCATTTAGCTGACAGAGGCTTCAAGCACCTTGAACAGATACTTAATGAAAAGGGTATGAATCTATTAAGGCTACCCAGTGTAAATGCTGATGCAAAATTATCAAAACCTGAAGTTCGATAAACTAAACTAATTGCTAGCTTGCGAATTTATATTGAAAGGACAATTAGGCGAGTAAGAGAATTCCATATGCTAAAGCAACATTCAGTGATAACTACGAACATAAATGTCGTGTACTTGATCATGTTATTACGATAGAATTGTAGAAAATTCTGTTCAAGTAACAAAAAAAGGAAATATATATTTTAGGAGCAAAGCTGTGCAAACTAGATGCCAAAATAAAATATTTCTACCTCACCATTCAAAGCTTCTACAGTATCTCGTTTCACTTCGCCAATTAAGATAAACCAGGCCATCTTTAACGGTTACAGCCAGAAGTGGCTAAAGCACTTAAGAGAAATATTTTCCTTGAAGATGAAAAAGTCAGATAGTGATATTTCTTGTTTTGAAAGTGGTCATTTATCACCTTTTGTAGCTACACCAACAACAAGGATTACTGACTCGAATAGTAAAGTTACAGATACCAATGAGAATACTGAAAAATTACAGTGCCTCAAAAATACTTCGCGTTTATTTAAAAAGAAACCTTTGATGTTTATTGGTATTTCCAAAGAATGTTATTTTTTAATTCAGTGATTGCATAGACACATAAATATAAAAACAGAACACATTGTGCTATGCTTGAAAAAAGTAGATTGAGCAGCACATTTTCTTAACTAGAGGATAATTTTGGTATATTATTATCTTATGCCAGTAAATAATTTTTAAGAAATTTACCAATATTAAGTAGTTTTTTATGACCATTCATTGTAAACTTAGACAAAAATTTAATAAAAAAGATTCTTCCTACACATTTAGACATAACTATCATAATGTAAGCTACGTCATCTATTGTCTAGAAATCGACATACAAAAACCATCAAAGGCTCTTTATCAGGCTATGACATGGTCAGAGTACAAAAAGAGAAATACTGTGTAGTTGAAAAAACAATACAAGTATATTTGACTCCTTCCTTGATAGCTTTCTGGCAGTCCCTATTGCACTGCATGCCGGCTCCACCCTTGGCTTACATTGAGCACATTGTAAAATTACTGTATCCCATATTTCATGGATCCTTATCTCATGTATTGTCAGAACTTAATCCTTTAAATAGTTTTAATCTTAATTACTCTCTTTCACAGGATTTGATCATCTTTATTAGTGGAATTTTGTTATTTATGGCAGGGCAATACTTAAATTCTCCTGAAGAGATCCAGCAAATCACAAAATCCATAATCTCTGATGACGACTTTGCCTGTCTAAATTCCATAATGGCAGGCCAATTTTACATTCCAGCACATGAAGGAAAAACATCACTTCAAATCCTGCAAGAATCTACAGAATTAACCCCCGGACTTCACACCAAATCCACAAATCAAGCGGTCTCTGACGATGATCCTTATTATCTACAAGGATATGATCCTGACTCCCAACCTCAAGCTCTTTGTGATCCCTTGGATTGTCATGAGATGGGGGAAATGTTTGAGCTGGCTAAACTATTGACTGTTTCTGAAAATCCATCCACGCTAGAAATTATAAAGTTAATTAAATCAATATCCAAAATAAACATGAATGACTCAGATAAATTGTATACTCAGTACACCTTATTAACAAAGATAAGTGAAAATGATTGGGGATTTATAAAGGAAGTAATTGTTAGTGCCGCCCAGCAAAGCTATCATACCCTATTATCCAGTATTGTAGGGATGCTCAAAATTTATCAATTGCAACATGCAAAAACTGTCAACACTCACATCACCTCCTTAGGCCATGTAACAGACGACCTTAAAACTACAACAAAAAGATGGTTGAAATGGACAATACATTCAATAGAGGCCTCACAAAACAACTTAACCATGTGACAGCAAGCATAGCACAATTCATGGAAACTCTAGAAGCCAAAACTCTGGAACTCCATCATCCTGTAAGAAGAACCCCAAAATCTGCCACAACAATCCCCACCGCAGACTCAGTGAGCTCTCCACAACAGAATCTCCCTGGCAAAATAGAACCCATCCCGAGCACCTCATATAGAAATGCGATTATCAAGGTTACGTTTGATCAAAACCTCAACATTACATCTTCCGCTAGCACCTCACAAGCAAGACCTCTTGCCAGCATCTGTAATCTTCCCATTAATCCCAGGGTTGTTTGTAATATTCTAAATCAGGACATCCATCTCATTATCCAAACTCTGAACAACAATCCAACCTTTTTCACCAAATTTTCAGATACAACTCAGAGAGAGAGGACAAATTTAGGATCCTTAAAGATACATTAGGTGACATCCCCTCTCGAGACGGTCAATGGCTAAGGGAGGAAACAATCTCAATGATCAATTGACTCATGCAAATGTCAACAATACAGTTCTTATAATACATTCAATTTAAGGCCTTTAAAGGATTGTCTATCCTTACACCAGATCAAATAAAAGAGGATACTGCCTTTCTAATCGGTAATTTAAACCTTTTTTCTGTATTTTTAATTATTATTTTATGTTAGTTGATTAATCTCATTTCATAACTTTTAGTAATGTAAATTTAATATCATACACACCTAATGGTTTGGTTAATTATGTTTCTCAAGGGTTCGGGGGTAGAAGTGATGTTACCATAGTAGAAAACTGTAACTTTCTAGACGCATTACAACAGGGAACTTGCATTTAGCTGACAGAGGCTTCAAGCACCTTAAACAGATACTTAATGAAAAGGGCATGAAACTATTAAGGCCACCCAGTGTAAATGCTGATGCAAAATTATCAAAAACTGAAGTTCGATAAACTAAACTAATTGCTAGCTTGCGAATTTATATTGAAAGGACAATTAGGCGAGTAAGAGAATTCCATATGCTAAAGCAACATTCAGTGATAACTACGAACATAAATGTCGTGTACTTCATCATGTTATTATGATAGAACTGTAGAAAATTCTGTTCAAGTAACAAAAAAAGGAAATATATATTTTAGGAGCAAAGCTGTGCAAACAAGATGCCAAAATAATATATTTCTACCACACCATTCAAAGCTTCTACAATATCTCGTTTCACTTCGCCAATTAAGATAAACCAGGCCATCTTTAACGGTTACAGCCAGAAGTGGCTAAAGCACTTAAGAGAAATATTTTCCTTGAAGATGAAAAGTCAGATAGTGATATTTCTTGTTTTGAAAGTGGTCATTTATCACCTTTTGTAGCTACACCAACAACAAGGATTACTGACTCGGATAGTAAAGTTACAGATACCAATGAGAATACTGGAAAATTACAGTGCCTCAAAAATACTTCGCGTTTATTTAAAAAGAAACCTTTGATGTATATTGGTATTTCCAAAGAATGTTATTTTTTAATTCAGTGATTGCATAGACACATAAATATAAAAACAGAACACATTGTGCTATGCTTGAAAAAAGTAGATTGAGCAGCACATTTTCTTAACTAGAGGATAATTTTGGTATATTATTATCTTATGCCAGTAAATAATTTTTAAGAAATTTACCAATATTAAGTAGTTTTTTATGACCATTCATTGTAAACTTAGACAAAAATTTAATAAAAAAGATTCTTCCTACACATTTAGACATAACTATCATAATGTAAGCTACGTCATCTATTGTCTAGAAATCGACATACAAAAACCATCAAAGGCTCTTTAGCAGGCTATGACATGGTCAGAGTACAAAAAGAGAAATACTGTGTAGTTGAAAAAACAATACAAGTATATTTGACTCCTTCCTTGATAGCTTTCTGGCAGTCCCTATTGCACTGCATGCCGGCTCCACCCTTGGCTTACATTGAGCACATTGTAAAATTACTGTATCCCATATTTCATGGATCCTTATCTCATGTATTGTCAGAACTTAATCCTTTAAATAGTTTTAATCTTAATTACTCTCTTTCACAGGATTTGATCATCTTTATTAGTGGAATTTTGTTATTTATGGCAGGGCAATACTTAAATTCTCCTGAAGAGATCCAGCAAATCACAAAATCCATAATCTCTGATGACGACTTTGCCTGTCTAAATTCCATAATGGCAGGCCAATTTTACATTCCAGCACATGAAGGAAAAACATCACTTCAAATCCTGCAAGAATCTACAGAATTAACCCCCGGACTTCACACCAAATCCACAAATCAAGCGGTCTCTGACGATGATCCTTATTATCTACAAGGATATGATCCTGACTCCCAACCTCAAGCTCTTTGTGATCCCTTGGATTGTCATGAGATGGGGGAAATGTTTGAGCTGGCTAAACTATTGACTGTTTCTGAAAATCCATCCACGCTAGAAATTATAAAGTTAATTAAATCAATATCCAAAATAAACATGAATGACTCAGATAAATTGTATACTCAGTACACCTTATTAACAAAGATAAGTGAAAATGATTGGGGATTTATAAAGGAAGTAATTGTTAGTGCCGCCCAGCAAAGCTATCATACCCTATTATCCAGTATTGTAGGGATGCTCAAAATTTATCAATTGCAACATGCAAAAACTGTCAACACTCACATCACCTCCTTAGGCCATGTAACAGACGACCTTAAAACTACAACAAAAAGATGGTTGAAATGGACAATACATTCAATAGAGGCCTCACAAAACAACTTAACCATGTGACAGCAAGCATAGCACAATTCATGGAAACTCTAGAAGCCAAAACTCTGGAACTCCATCATCCTGTAAGAAGAACCCCAAAATCTGCCACAACAATCCCCACCGCAGACTCAGTGAGCTCTCCACAACAGAATCTCCCTGGCAAAATAGAACCCATCCCGAGCACCTCATATAGAAATGCGATTATCAAGGTTACGTTTGATCAAAACCTCAACATTACATCTTCCGCTAGCACCTCACAAGCAAGACCTCTTGCCAGCATCTGTAATCTTCCCATTAATCCCAGGGTTGTTTGTAATATTCTAAATCAGGACATCCATCTCATTATCCAAACTCTGAACAACAATCCAACCTTTTTCACCAAATTTTCAGATACAACTCAGAGAGAGGACAAATTTAGGATCCTTAAAGATACATTAGGTGACATCCCCTCTCGAGACGGTCAATGGCTAAGGGAGGAAACAATCTCAATGATCAATTGACTCATGCAAATGTCAACAATACAGTTCTTATAATACATTCAATTTAAGGCCTTTAAAGGATTGTCTATCCTTACACCAGATCAAATAAAAGAGGATACTGCCTTTCTAATCTGTAATTTAAACCTTTTTTCTGTATTTTTAATTATTATTTTATGTTAGTTGATTAATCTCATTTCATAACTTTTAGTAATGTAAATTTAATATCATACACACCTAATGGTTTGGTTAATTATGTTTCTCAAGGGTTCGGGGGTAGAAGTGATGTTACCATAGTAGAAAACTGTAACTTTCTAGACGCATTACAACAGGGAACTTGCATTTAGCTGACAGAGGCTTCAAGCACCTTAAACAGATACTTAATGAAAAGGGCATGAAACTATTAAGGCCACCCAGTGTAAATGCTGATGCAAAATTATCAAAAACTGAAGTTCGATAAACTAAACTAATTGCTAGCTTGCGAATTTATATTGAAAGGACAATTAGGCGAGTAAGAGAATTCCATATGCTAAAGCAACATTCAGTGATAACTACGAACATAAATGTCGTGTACTTGATCATGTTATTACGATAGAACTGTAGAAAATTCTGTTCAAGTAACAAAAAAAGGAAATATATATTTTAGGAGCAAAGCTGTGCAAACTAGATGCCAAAATAAAATATTTCTACCTCACCATTCAAAGCTTCTACAGTATCTCGTTTCACTTCGCCAATTAAGATAAACCAGGCCATCTTTAACGGTTACAGCCAGAAGTGGCTAAAGCACTTAAGAGAAATATTTTCCTTGAAGATGAAAAAGTCAGATAGTGATATTTCTTGTTTTGAAAGTGGTCATTTATCACCTTTTGTAGCTACACCAACAACAAGGATTACTGACTCGAATAGTAAAGTTACAGATACCAATGAGAATACTGAAAAATTACAGTGCCTCAAAAATACTTCGCGTTTATTTAAAAAGAAACCTTTGATGTTTATTGGTATTTCCAAAGAATGTTATTTTTTAATTCAGTGATTGCATAGACACATAAATATAAAAACAGAACACATTGTGCTATGCTTGAAAAAAGTAGATTGAGCAGCACATTTTCTTAACTAGAGGATAATTTTGGTATATTATTATCTTATGCCAGTAAATAATTTTTAAGAAATTTACCAATATTAAGTAGTTTTTTATGACCATTCATTGTAAACTTAGACAAAAATTTAATAAAAAAGATTCTTCCTACACATTTAGACATAACTATCATAATGTAAGCTACGTCATCTATTGTCTAGAAATCGACATACAAAAACCATCAAAGGCTCTTTATCAGGCTATGACATGGTCAGAGTACAAAAAGAGAAATACTGTGTAGTTGAAAAAACAATACAAGTATATTTGACTCCTTCCTTGATAGCTTTCTGGCAGTCCCTATTGCACTGCATGCCGGCTCCACCCTTGGCTTACATTGAGCACATTGTAAAATTACTGTATCCCATATTTCATGGATCCTAATCTCATGTATTGTCAGAACTTAATCCTTTAAATAGTTTTAATCTTAATTACTCTCTTTCACAGGATTTGATCATCTTTATTAGTGGAATTTTGTTATTTATGGCAGGGCAATACTTAAATTCTCCTGAAGAGATCCAGCAAATCACAAAATCCATAATCTCTGATGACGACTTTGCCTGTCTAAATTCCATAATGGCAGGCCAATTTTACATTCCAGCACATGAAGGAAAAACATCACTTCAAATCCTGCAAGAATCTACAGAATTAACCCCCGGACTTCACACCAAATCCACAAATCAAGCGGTCTCTGACGATGATCCTTATTATCTACAAGGATATGATCCTGACTCCCAACCTCAAGCTCTTTGTGATCCCTTGGATTGTCATGAGATGGGGGAAATGTTTGAGCTGGCTAAACTATTGACTGTTTCTGAAAATCCATCCACGCTAGAAATTATAAAGTTAATTAAATCAATATCCAAAATAAACATGAATGACTCAGATAAATTGTATACTCAGTACACCTTATTAACAAAGATAAGTGAAAATGATTGGGGATTTATAAAGGAAGTAATTGTTAGTGCCGCCCAGCAAAGCTATCATACCCTATTATCCAGTATTGTAGGGATGCTCAAAATTTATCAATTGCAACATGCAAAAACTGTCAACACTCACATCACCTCCTTAGGCCATGTAACAGACGACCTTAAAACTACAACAAAAAGATGGTTGAAATGGACAATACATTCAATAGAGGCCTCACAAAACAACTTAACCATGTGACAGCAAGCATAGCACAATTCATGGAAACTCTAGAAGCCAAAACTCTGGAACTCCATCATCCTGTAAGAAGAACCCCAAAATCTGCCACAACAATCCCCACCGCAGACTCAGTGAGCTCTCCACAACAGAATCTCCCTGGCAAAATAGAACCCATCCCGAGCACCTCATATAGAAATGCGATTATCAAGGTTACGTTTGATCAAAACCTCAACATTACATCTTCCGCTAGCACCTCACAAGCAAGACCTCTTGCCAGCATCTGTAATCTTCCCATTAATCCCAGGGTTGTTTGTAATATTCTAAATCAGGACATCCATCTCATTATCCAAACTCTGAACAACAATCCAACCTTTTTCACCAAATTTTCAGATACAACTCAGAGAGAGAGGACAAATTTAGGATCCTTAAAGATACATTAGGTGACATCCCCTCTCGAGACGGTCAATGGCTAAGGGAGGAAACAATCTCAATGATCAATTGACTCATGCAAATGTCAACAATACAGTTCTTATAATACATTCAATTTAAGGCCTTTAAAGGATTGTCTATCCTTACACCAGATCAAATAAAAGAGGATACTGCCTTTCTAATCGGTAATTTAAACCTTTTTTCTGTATTTTTAATTATTATTTTATGTTAGTTGATTAATCTCATTTCATAACTTTTAGTAATGTAAATTTAATATCATACACACCTAATGGTTTGGTTAATTATGTTTCTCAAGGGTTCGGGGGTAGAAGTGATGTTACCATAGTAGAAAACTGTAACTTTCTAGACGCATTACAACAGGGAACTTGCATTTAGCTGACAGAGGCTTCAAGCACCTTAAACAGATACTTAATGAAAAGGGCATGAAACTATTAAGGCCACCCAGTGTAAATGCTGATGCAAAATTATCAAAAACTGAAGTTCGATAAACTAAACTAATTGCTAGCTTGCGAATTTATATTGAAAGGACAATTAGGCGAGTAAGAGAATTCCATATGCTAAAGCAACATTCAGTGATAACTACGAACATAAATGTCGTGTACTTCATCATGTTATTATGATAGAACTGTAGAAAATTCTGTTCAAGTAACAAAAAAAGGAAATATATATTTTAGGAGCAAAGCTGTGCAAACAAGATGCCAAAATAATATATTTCTACCACACCATTCAAAGCTTCTACAATATCTCGTTTCACTTCGCCAATTAAGATAAACCAGGCCATCTTTAACGGTTACAGCCAGAAGTGGCTAAAGAACTTAAGAGAAATATTTTCCTTGAAGATGAAAAGTCAGATAGTGATATTTCTTGTTTTGAAAGTGGTCATTTATCACCTTTTGTAGCTACACCAACAACAAGGATTACTGACTCGGATAGTAAAGTTACAGATACCAATGAGAATACTGGAAAATTACAGTGCCTCAAAAATACTTCGCGTTTATTTAAAAAGAAACCTTTGATGTATATTGGTATTTCCAAAGAATGTTATTTTTTAATTCAGTGATTGCATAGACACATAAATATAAAAACAGAACACATTGTGCTATGCTTGAAAAAAGTAGATTGAGCAGCACATTTTCTTAACTAGAGGATAATTTTGGTATATTATTATCTTATGCCAGTAAATAATTTTTAAGAAATTTACCAATATTAAGTAGTTTTCTATGACCATTCATTGTAAACTTAGACAAAAATTTAATAAAAAAGATTCTTCCTACACATTTAGACATAACTATCATAATGTAAGCTACGTCATCTATTGTCTAGAAATCGACATACAAAAACCATCAAAGGCTCTTTATCAGGCTATGACATGGTCAGAGTACAAAAAGAGAAATACTGTGTAGTTGAAAAAACAATACAAGTATATTTGACTCCTTCCTTGATAGCTTTCTGGCAGTCCCTATTGCACTGCATGCCGGCTCCACCCTTGGCTTACATTGAGCACATTGTAAAATTACTGTATCCCATATTTCATGGATCCTTATCTCATGTATTGTCAGAACTTAATCCTTTAAATAGTTTTAATCTTAATTACTCTCTTTCACAGGATTTGATCATCTTTATTAGTGGAATTTTGTTATTTATGGCAGGGCAATACTTAAATTCTCCTGAAGAGATCCAGCAAATCACAAAATCCATAATCTCTGATGACGACTTTGCCTGTCTAAATTCCATAATGGCAGGCCAATTTTACATTCCAGCACATGAAGGAAAAACATCACTTCAAATCCTGCAAGAATCTACAGAATTAACCCCCGACCTTCACACCAAATCCACAAATCAAGCGGTCTCTGACGATGATCCTTATTATCTACAAGGATATGATCCTGACTCCCAACCTCAAGCTCTTTGTGATCCCTTGAATTGTCATGAGATGGGGGAAATGTTTGAGCTGGCTAAACTATTGACTGTTTCTGAAAATCCATCCACGCTAGAAATTATAAAGTTAATTAAATCAATATCCAAAATAAACATGAATGACTCAGATAAATTTTATACTCAGTACACCTTATTAACAAAGATAAGTGAAAATGATTGGGGATTTATAACGGAAGTAATTGTTAGTGCCGCCCAGCAAAGCTATCATACCCTATTACCCAGTATTGTAGGGATGCTCAAAATTTATCAATTGCAACATGCAAAAACTGTCAACACTCACATCACCTCCTTAGGCCATGTAACAGACGACTTAAAAACTACAACAAAAAGATTAACAGATCAGGTTGAAATGGACAATACATTCAATAGAGACCTCACAAAACAACTTAACCATTTGACAGCGAGCATAGCACAATTCATGGAAACTCTAGAAGCCAAAACTCTGGAACTCCATCATCCTGTAAGAAGAACCCCAAAATCTGCCACAACAACCCCCACCGCAGACTCAGTGAGCTCTCCACAACAGAATCCCCCTGGCAAAATAGAACCCATCCCGAGCACCTCATATAGAAATGCGATTATCAAGGTTACGTTTTATCAAAACCTCAACATTACATCTTCCGCTAGCACCTCACAAGCAAGACCTCTTGCCAGCATCTGTAATCTTCCCATTAAACCCAGGATTGTTTGTAATATTCTAAATCAGGACATCAATCTCATTATCCAAACTCTGAACAACAATCCAACCTTTTTCACCAAATTTTCAGATACAACTCAGAGAGAGGACAAATTTAGGATCCTTAAAGATACATTAGGCGACATCCCCTCTCGAGACGGTCAATGGCTAAGGGAGGAAACAATCTCAATGATCAATTGACTCATGCAAATGTCAACAATACAGTTCTTACAATACATTCAATTTAAGGCCTTTAAAGGATTGTCTATACTTACACCAGATCAAATAAAAGAGGATACTGCCTTTTTAATCTGTAATTTAAACCTTTTTTCTGTATTTTTTATTATTATTTTATGTTAGTTGATTAATCTCATTTCATAACTTTTAGTAATGTAAATTTAATATCATACACACCTAATGGTTTGGTTAATTATGTTTCTCAAGGGTTCGGGGGTAGAAGTGATGTTACCATAGTAGAAAACTGTAACTTTCTAGACGCATTACAACAGGGAACTTGCATTTAGCTGACAGAGGCTTCAAGCACCTTAAACAGATACTTAATGAAAAGGGCATGAAACTATTAAGGCCACCCAGTGTAAATGCTGATGCAAAATTATCAAAAACTGAAGTTCGATAAACTAAACTAATTGCTAGCTTGCGAATTTATATTGAAAGGACAATTAGGCGAGTAAGAGAATTCCATATGCTAAAGCAACATTCAGTGATAACTACGAACATAAATGTCGTGTACTTGATCATGTTATTACGATAGAACTGTAGAAAATTCTGTTCAAGTAACAAAAAAAGGAAATATATATTTTAGGAGCAAAGCTGTGCAAACTAGATGCCAAAATAAAATATTTCTACCTCACCATTCAAAGCTTCTACAGTATCTCGTTTCACTTCGCCAATTAAGATAAACCAGGCCATCTTTAACGGTTACAGCCAGAAGTGGCTAAAGCACTTAAGAGAAATATTTTCCTTGAAGATGAAAAGTCAGATAGTGATATTTCTTGTTTTGAAAGTGGTCATTTATCACCTTTTGTAGCTACACCAACAACAAGGATTACTGACTCGGATAGTAAAGTTACAGATACCAATGAGAATACTGGAAAATTACAGTGCCTCAAAAATACTTCGCGTTTATTTAAAAAGAAACCTTTGATGTATATTGGTATTTCCAAAGAATGTTATTTTTTAATTCAGTGATTGCATAGACACATAAATACAAAAACAGAACACATTGTGCTATGCTTGAAAAAAGTAGATTGAGCAGCACATTTTCTTAACTAGAGGATAATTTTGGTATATTATTATCTTATGCCAGTAAATAATTTTTAAGAAATTTACCAATATTAAGTAGTTTTTTATGACCATTCATTGTAAACTTAGACAAAAATTTAATAAAAAAGATTCTTCCTACACATTTAGACATAACTATCATAATGTAAGCTACGTCATCTATTGTCTAGAAATCGACATACAAAAACCATCAAAGGCTCTTTATCAGGCTATGACATGGTCAGAGTACAAAAAGAGAAATACTGTGTAGTTGAAAAAACAATACAAGTATATTTGACTCCTTCCTTGATAGCTTTCTGGCAGTCCCTATTGCACTGCATGCCGGCTCCACCCTTGGCTTACATTGAGCACATTGTAAAATTAATGTATCGCATATTTCATGGATCCTTATCTCAGGTATTGTCAGAACTTAATCCTTTAAATAGTTTTAATCTTAATTACTCTCTTTCACAGGATTTGATCATCTTTATTAGTGGAATTTTGTTATTTATGGCAGGGCAATACTTAAATTCTCCTGAAGAGATCCAGCAAATCACAAAATCCATAATCTCTGATGACGACTTTGCCTGTCTAAATTCCATAATGGCAGGCCAATTTTACATTCCAGCACATGAAGGAAAAACATCACTTCAAATCCTGCAAGAATCTACAGAATTAACCCCCGACCTTCACACCAAATCCACAAATCAAGCGGTCTCTGAAGATGATCCTTATTATCTACAAGGATATGATCCTGACTCCCAACCTCAAGCTCTTTGTGATCCCTTGAATTGTCATGAGATGGGGGAAATGTTTGAGCTGGCTAAACTATTGACTGTTTCTGAAAATCCATCCACGCTAGAAATTATAAAGTTAATTAAATCAATATCCAAAATAAACATGAATGACTCAGATAAATTTTATACTCAGTACACCTTATTAACAAAGATAAGTGAAAATGATTGGGGATTTATAACGGAAGTAATTGTTAGTGCCGCCCAGCAAAGCTATCATACCCTATTATCAAGTATTGTAGGGATGCTCAAAATTTATCAATTGCAACATGCAAAAACTGTCAACACTCACATCACCTCTTTAGGCCATGTAACAGACGACTTAAAAACTACAACAAAAAGATTAACAGATCAGGTTGAAGTGGACAATACATTCAATAGAGACCTCACAAAACAAATTATCCATTTGACAGCGAGCATAGCACAATTCATGGAAACTCTAGAAGCCAAAACTCTGGAACTCCATCATCCTGTAAGAAGAACCCCAAAATCTGCCACAACAACCCCCACCGCAGACTCAGTGAGCTCTCCACAACAGAATCCCCCTGGCAAAATAGAACCCATCCCGAGCACCTCATATAGAAATGCGATTATCAAAGTTACGTTTTATCAAAATCTCAACATTACATCTTCCGCTAGCACCTCACAAGCAAGACCTCTTGCCAGCATCTGTAATCTTCCCATTAAACCCAGGATTGTTTGTAATATTCTAAATCAGGACATCAATCTCATTATCCAAACTCTGAACAACAATCCAACCTTTTTCACCAAATTTTCAGATACAACTCAGAGAGAGGACAAATTTAGGATCCTTAAAGATACATTAGGCGACATCCCCTCTCGAGACGGTCAATGGCTAAGGGAGGAAACAATCTCAATGATCAATTGACTCATGCAAATGTCAACAATACAGTTCTTACAATACATTCAATTTAAGGCCTTTAAAGGATTGTCTATACTTACACCAGATCAAATAAAAGAGGATGCTGCCTTTTTAATCTGTAATTTAAACCTTTTTTCTGTATTTTTTATTATTATTTTATGTTAGTTGATTAATCTCATTTCATAACTTTTAGTAATGTAAATTTAATATCATACACACCTAATGGTTTGGTTAATTATGTTTCCCAAGGGTTCGGGGGTAGAAGTGATGTTACCATAGTAGAAAACTGTAACTTTCTAGACGCATTACAACAGGGAACTTGCATTTAGCTGACAGAGGCTTCAAGCACCTTGAACAGATACTTAATGAAAGGGCATGAAATTATTAAGGCCACCCAGTGTAAATGCTGATGCAAAATTATCAACAACTGAAGTTCGATAAACTAAACTAATTGCTAGCTTGCGAATTTATATTGAAAGGACAATTAGGCGAGTAAGAGAATTCCATATGCTAAAGCAACATTCAGTGATAACTACGAACATAAATGTCGTGTACTTGATCATGTTATTACGATAGAACTGTAGAAAATTCTGTTCAAGTAACAAAAAAAGGAAATATATATTTTAGGAGCAAAGCTGTGCAAACTAGATGCCAAAATAAAATATTTCTACCTCACCATTCAAAGCTTCTACAGTATCTCGTTTCACTTCGCCAATTAAGATAAACCAGGCCATCTTTAACGGTTACAGCCAGAAGTGGCTAAAGCACTTAAGAGAAATATTTTCCTTGAAGATGAAAAAGTCAGATAGTGATATTTCTTGTTTTGAAAGTGGTCATTTATCACCTTTTGTAGCTACACCAACAACAAGGATAGCACAATTCATGGAAACTCTAGAAGCCAAAACTCTGGAACTCCATCATCCTGTAAGAAGAACCCCAAAATCTGCCACAACAATCCCCACCGCAGACTCAGTGAGCTCTCCACAACAGAATATCCCTGGCAAAATAGAACCCATCCCGAGCACCTCATATAGAAATGCGATTATCAAGGTTACGTTTGATCAAAACCTCAACATTACATCTTCCGCTAGCACCTCACAAGCAAGACCTCTTGCCAGCATCTGTAATCTTCCCATTAATCCCAGGGTTGTTTGTAATATTCTAAATCAGGACATCCATCTCATTATCCAAACTCTGAACAACAATCCAACCTTTTCCACCAAATTTTCAGATACAACTCAGAGAGAGGACAAATTTAGGATCCTTAAAGATACATTAGGTGACATCCCCTCTCGAGACGGTCAATGGCTAAGGGAGGAAACAATCTCAATGATCAATTGACTCATGCAAATGTCAACAATACAGTTCTTATAATACATTCAATTTAAGGCCTTTAAAGGATTGTCTATCCTTACACCAGATCAAATAAAAGAGGATACTGCCTTTCTAATCTGTAATTTAAACCTTTTTTCTGTATTTTTAATTATTATTTTATGTTAGTTGATTAATCTCATTTCATAACTTTTAGTAATGTAAATTTAATATCATACACACCTAATGGTTTGGTTAATTATGTTTCTCAAGGGTTCGGGGGTAGAAGTGATGTTACCATAGTAGAAAACTGTAACTTTCTAGACGCATTACAACAGGGAACTTGCATTTAGCTGACAGAGGCTTCAAGCACCTTGAACAGATACTTAATGAAAGGGCATGAAATTATTAAGGCCACCCAGTGTAAATGCTGATGCAAAATTATCAACAACTGAAGTTCGATAAACTAAACTAATTGCTAGCTTGCGAATTTATATTGAAAGGACAATTAGGCGAGTAAGAGAATTCCATATGCTAAAGCAACATTCAGTGATAACTACGAACATAAATGTCGTGTACTTGATCATGTTATTACGATAGAACTGTAGAAAATTCTGTTCAAGTAACAAAAAAAGGAAATATATATTTTAGGAGCAAAGCTGTGCAAACTAGATGCCAAAATAAAATATTTCTACCTCACCATTCAAAGCTTCTACAGTATCTCGTTTCACTTCGCCAATTAAGATAAACGAGGCCATCTTTAACGGTTACAGCCAGAAGTGGCTAAAGCACTTAAGAGAAATATTTTCCTTGAAGATGAAAAAGTCAGATAGTGATATTTCTTGTTTTGAAAGTGGTCATTTATCACCTTTTGTAGCTACACCAACAACAAGGATTACTGACTCGAATAGTAAAGTTACAGATACCAATGAGAATACTGAAAAATTACAGTGCCTCAAAAATACTTCGCGTTTATTTAAAAAGAAACCTTTGATGTTTATTGGTATTTCCAAAGAATGTTATTTTTTAATTCAGTGATTGCATAGACACATAAATATAAAAACAGAACACATTGTGCTATGCTTGAAAAAAGTAGATTGAGCAGCACATTTTCTTAACTAGAGGATAATTTTGGTATATCATTATCTTATGCCAGTAAATAATTTTTAAGAAATTTACCAATATTAAGTAGTTTTTTATGACCATTCTACAATGAAACTTAGACAAAAATTTAATAAAAAAGATTCTTCCTACACATTTAGACATAACTATCATAATGTAAGCTACGTCATCTATTGTCTAGAAATCGACATACAAAAACCATCAAAGGCTCTTTATCAGGCTATGACATGGTCAGAGTACAAAAAGAGAAATACTGTGTAGTAAGAGAAATACTGTGTAGTTGAAAAAACAATACAAGTATATTTGACTCCTTCCTTGATAGCTTTCTGGCAGTGCCTATTGCACTGCATGCCGGCTCCACCCTTGGCTTACATTGAGCACATTGTAAAATTACTGTATCCCATATTTCATGGATCCTTATCTCATGTATTGTCAGAACTTAATCCTTTAAATAGTTTTAATCTTAATTACTCTCTTTCACAGGATTTGATCATCTTTATTAGTGGAATTTTGTTAATTATGGCAGGGCAATACTTAAATTTTCCTCAAGGGATCCAGCAAATCACACAATCCATAATCTCTGATGAAGACTGCCTGTCTAAATCCCATAATGGCAGGCCAATCTTACAATCCAGCACATGAAGGAAAAACATCACTTCAAATCCTGCAAGAATCTACAGAATTAACCCCCGGACTTCACACCAAATCCACAAATCAAGCGGTCTCTGACGATGATCCTTATTATCTACAAGGATATGATCCTGACTCCCAACCTCAAGCTCTTTGTGATCCCTTGAATTGTCATGAGATGGGGGAAATGTTTGAGCTGGCTAAACTATTGACTGTTTCTGAAAATCCATCCACGCTAGAAATTATAAAGTTAATTAAATCAATATCCAAAATAAACATGAATGACTCAGATAAATTGTATACTCAGTACACCTTATTAACAAAGATAAGTGAAAATGATTGGGGATTTATAAAGGAAGTAATTGTTAGTGCCGCCCAGCAAAGCTATCATACCCTATTATCCAGTATTGTAGGGATGCTCAAAATTTATCAATTGCAACATGCAAAAACTGTCAACACTCACATCACCTCCTTAGGCCATGTAACAGACGACCTTAAAACTACAACAAAAAGATGGTTGAAATGGACAATACATTCAATAGAGACCTCACAAAACAACTTAACCATGTGACAGCAAGCATAGCACAATTCATGGAAACTCTAGAAGCCAAAACTCTGGAACTCCATCATCCTGTAAGAAGAACCCCAAAATCTGCCACAACAATCCCCACCGCAGACTCAGTGAGCTCTCCACAACAGAATCTCCCTGGCAAAATAGAACCCATCCCGAGCACCTCATATAGAAATGCGATTATCAAGGTTACGTTTGATCAAAACCTCAACATTACATCTTCCGCTAGCACCTCACAAGCAAGACCTCTTGCCAGCATCTGTAATCTTCCCATTAATCCCAGGGTTGTTTGTAATATTCTAAATCAGGACATCCATCTCATTATCCAAACTCTGAACAACAATCCAACCTTTTTCACCAAATTTTCAGATACAACTCAGAGAGAGGACAAATTTAGGATCCTTAAAGATACATTAGGTGACATCCCCTCTCGAGACGGTCAATGGCTAAGGGAGGAAACAATCTCAATGGTCAATTGACTCATGCAAATGTCAACAATACAGTTCTTATAATACATTCAATTTAAGGCCTTTAAAGGATTGTCTATCCTTACACCAGATCAAATAAAAGAGGATACTGCCTTTCTAATCGGTAATTTAAACCTTTTTTCTGTATTTTTAATTATTATTTTATGTTAGTTGATTAATCTCATTTCATAACTTTTAGTAATGTAAATTTAATATCATACACACCTAATGGTTTGGTTAATTATGTTTCTCAAGGGTTCGGGGGTAGAAGTGATGTTACCATAGTAGAAAACTGTAACTTTCTAGACGCATTACAACAGGGAACTTGCATTTAGCTGACAGAGGCTTCAAGCACCTTAAACAGATACTTAATGAAAAGGGCATGAAACTATTAAGGCCACCCAGTGTAAATGCTGATGCAAAATTATCAAAAACTGAAGTTCGATAAACTAAACTAATTGCTAGCTTGCGAATTTATATTGAAAGGACAATTAGGCGAGTAAGAGAATTCCATATGCTAAAGCAACATTCAGTGATAACTACGAACATAAATGTCGTGTACTTCATCATGTTATTATGATAGAACTGTAGAAAATTCTGTTCAAGTAACAAAAAAAGGAAATATATATTTTAGGAGCAAAGCTGTGCAAACAAGATGCCAAAATAATATATTTCTACCACACCATTCAAAGCTTCTACAATATCTCGTTTCACTTCGCCAATTAAGATAAACCAGGCCATCTTTAACGGTTACAGCCAGAAGTGGCTAAAGCACTTAAGAGAAATATTTTCCTTGAAGATGAAAAGTCAGATAGTGATATTTCTTGTTTTGAAAGTGGTCATTTATCACCTTTTGTAGCTACACCAACAACAAGGATTACTGACTCGGATAGTAAAGTTACAGATACCAATGAGAATACTGGAAAATTACAGTGCCTCAAAAATACTTCGCGTTTATTTAAAAAGAAACCTTTGATGTATATTGGTATTTCCAAAGAATGTTATTTTTTAATTCAGTGATTGCATAGACACATAAATATAAAAACAGAACACATTGTGCTATGCTTGAAAAAAGTAGATTGAGCAGCACATTTTCTTAACTAGAGGATAATTTTGGTATATTATTATCTTATGCCAGTAAATAATTTTTAAGAAATTTACCAATATTAAGTAGTTTTTTATGACCATTCATTGTAAACTTAGACAAAAATTTAATAAAAAAGATTCTTCCTACACATTTAGACATAACTATCATAATGTAAGCTACGTCATCTATTGTCTAGAAATCGACATACAAAAACCATCAAAGGCTCTTTATCAGGCTATGACATGGTCAGAGTACAAAAAGAGAAATACTGTGTAGTTGAAAAAACAATACAAGTATATTTGACTCCTTCCTTGATAGCTTTCTGGCAGTCCCTATTGCACTGCATGCCGGCTCCACCCTTGGCTTACATTGAGCACATTGTAAAATTACTGTATCCCATATTTCATGGATCCTTATCTCATGTATTGTCAGAACTTAATCCTTTAAATAGTTTTAATCTTAATTACTCTCTTTCACAGGATTTGATCATCTTTATTAGTGGAATTTTGTTATTTATGGCAGGGCAATACTTAAATTCTCCTGAAGAGATCCAGCAAATCACAAAATCCATAATCTCTGATGACGACTTTGCCTGTCTAAATTCCATAATGGCAGGCCAATTTTACATTCCAGCACATGAAGGAAAAACATCACTTCAAATCCTGCAAGAATCTACAGAATTAACCCCCGGACTTCACACCAAATCCACAAATCAAGCGGTCTCTGACGATGATCCTTATTATCTACAAGGATATGATCCTGACTCCCAACCTCAAGCTCTTTGTGATCCCTTGAATTGTCATGAGATGGGGGAAATGTTTGAGCTGGCTAAACTATTGACTGTTTCTGAAAATCCATCCACGCTAGAAATTATAAAGTTAATTAAATCAATATCCAAAATAAACATGAATGACTCAGATAAATTGTATACTCAGTACACCTTATTAACAAAGATAAGTGAAAATGATTGGGGATTTATAAAGGAAGTAATTGTTAGTGCCGCCCAGCAAAGCTATCATACCCTATTATCCAGTATTGTAGGGATGCTCAAAATTTATCAATTGCAACATGCAAAAACTGTCAACACTCACATCACCTCCTTAGGCCATGTAACAGACGACCTTAAAACTACAACAAAAAGATGGTTGAAATGGACAATACATTCAATAGAGGCCTCACAAAACAACTTAACCATGTGACAGCAAGCATAGCACAATTCATGGAAACTCTAGAAGCCAAAACTCTGGAACTCCATCATCCTGTAAGAAGAACCCCAAAATCTGCCACAACAATCCCCACCGCAGACTCAGTGAGCTCTCCACAACAGAATCTCCCTGGCAAAATAGAACCCATCCCGAGCACCTCATATAGAAATGCGATTATCAAGGTTACGTTTGATCAAAACCTCAACATTACATCTTCCGCTAGCACCTCACAAGCAAGACCTCTTGCCAGCATCTGTAATCTTCCCATTAATCCCAGGGTTGTTTGTAATATTCTAAATCAGGACATCCATCTCATTATCCAAACTCTGAACAACAATCCAACCTTTTTCACCAAATTTTCAGATACAACTCAGAGAGAGGACAAATTTAGGATCCTTAAAGATACATTAGGTGACATCCCCTCTCGAGACGGTCAATGGCTAAGGGAGGAAACAATCTCAATGATCAATTGACTCATGCAAATGTCAACAATACAGTTCTTATAATACATTCAATTTAAGGCCTTTAAAGGATTGTCTATCCTTACACCAGATCAAATAAAAGAGGATACTGCCTTTCTAATCTGTAATTTAAACCTTTTTTCTGTATTTTTAATTATTATTTTATGTTAGTTGATTAATCTCATTTCATAACTTTTAGTAATGTAAATTTAATATCATACACACCTAATGGTTTGGTTAATTATGTTTCTCAAGGGTTCGGGGGTAGAAGTGATGTTACCATAGTAGAAAACTGTAACTTTCTAGACGCATTACAACAGGGAACTTGCATTTAGCTGACAGAGGCTTCAAGCACCTTAAACAGATACTTAATGAAAAGGGCATGAAACTATTAAGGCCACCCAGTGTAAATGCTGATGCAAAATTATCAAAAACTGAAGTTCGATAAACTAAACTAATTGCTAGCTTGCGAATTTATATTGAAAGGACAATTAGGCGAGTAAGAGAATTCCATATGCTAAAGCAACATTCAGTGATAACTACGAACATAAATGTCGTGTACTTGATCATGTTATTACGATAGAACTGTAGAAAATTCTGTTCAAGTAACAAAAAAAGGAAATATATATTTTAGGAGCAAAGCTGTGCAAACTAGATGCCAAAATAAAATATTTCTACCTCACCATTCAAAGCTTCTACAGTATCTCGTTTCACTTCGCCAATTAAGATAAACCAGGCCATCTTTAACGGTTACAGCCAGAAGTGGCTAAAGCACTTAAGAGAAATATTTTCCTTGAAGATGAAAAAGTCAGATAGTGATATTTCTTGTTTTGAAAGTGGTCATTTATCACCTTTTGTAGCTACACCAACAACAAGGATTACTGACTCGAATAGTAAAGTTACAGATACCAATGAGAATACTGAAAAATTACAGTGCCTCAAAAATACTTCGCGTTTATTTAAAAAGAAACCTTTGATGTTTATTGGTATTTCCAAAGAATGTTATTTTTTAATTCAGTGATTGCATAGACACATAAATATAAAAACAGAACACATTGTGCTATGCTTGAAAAAAGTAGATTGAGCAGCACATTTTCTTAACTAGAGGATAATTTTGGTATATCATTATCTTATGCCAGTAAATAATTTTTAAGAAATTTACCAATATTAAGTAGTTTTTTATGACCATTCATTGTAAACTTAGACAAAAATTTAATAAAAAAGATTCTTCCTACACATTTAGACATAACTATCATAATGTAAGCTACGTCATCTATTGTCTAGAAATCGACATACAAAAACCATCAAAGGCTCTTTATCAGGCTATGACATGGTCAGAGTACAAAAAGAGAAATACTGTGTAGTTGAAAAAACAATACAAGTATATTTGACTCCTTCCTTGATAGCTTTCTGGCAGTCCCTATTGCACTGCATGCCGGCTCCACCCTTGGCTTACATTGAGCACATTGTAAAATTACTGTATCCCATATTTCATGGATCCTAATCTCATGTATTGTCAGAACTTAATCCTTTAAATAGTTTTAATCTTAATTACTCTCTTTCACAGGATTTGATCATCTTTATTAGTGGAATTTTGTTATTTATGGCAGGGCAATACTTAAATTCTCCTGAAGAGATCCAGCAAATCACAAAATCCATAATCTCTGATGACGACTTTGCCTGTCTAAATTCCATAATGGCAGGCCAATTTTACATTCCAGCACATGAAGGAAAAACATCACTTCAAATCCTGCAAGAATCTACAGAATTAACCCCCGGACTTCACACCAAATCCACAAATCAAGCGGTCTCTGACGATGATCCTTATTATCTACAAGGATATGATCCTGACTCCCAACCTCAAGCTCTTTGTGATCCCTTGGATTGTCATGAGATGGGGGAAATGTTTGAGCTGGCTAAACTATTGACTGTTTCTGAAAATCCATCCACGCTAGAAATTATAAAGTTAATTAAATCAATATCCAAAATAAACATGAATGACTCAGATAAATTGTATACTCAGTACACCTTATTAACAAAGATAAGTGAAAATGATTGGGGATTTATAAAGGAAGTAATTGTTAGTGCCGCCCAGCAAAGCTATCATACCCTATTATCCAGTATTGTAGGGATGCTCAAAATTTATCAATTGCAACATGCAAAAACTGTCAACACTCACATCACCTCCTTAGGCCATGTAACAGACGACCTTAAAACTACAACAAAAAGATGGTTGAAATGGACAATACATTCAATAGAGGCCTCACAAAACAACTTAACCATGTGACAGCAAGCATAGCACAATTCATGGAAACTCTAGAAGCCAAAACTCTGGAACTCCATCATCCTGTAAGAAGAACCCCAAAATCTGCCACAACAATCCCCACCGCAGACTCAGTGAGCTCTCCACAACAGAATCTCCCTGGCAAAATAGAACCCATCCCGAGCACCTCATATAGAAATGCGATTATCAAGGTTACGTTTGATCAAAACCTCAACATTACATCTTCCGCTAGCACCTCACAAGCAAGACCTCTTGCCAGCATCTGTAATCTTCCCATTAATCCCAGGGTTGTTTGTAATATTCTAAATCAGGACATCCATCTCATTATCCAAACTCTGAACAACAATCCAACCTTTTTCACCAAATTTTCAGATACAACTCAGAGAGAGAGGACAAATTTAGGATCCTTAAAGATACATTAGGTGACATCCCCTCTCGAGACGGTCAATGGCTAAGGGAGGAAACAATCTCAATGATCAATTGACTCATGCAAATGTCAACAATACAGTTCTTATAATACATTCAATTTAAGGCCTTTAAAGGATTGTCTATCCTTACACCAGATCAAATAAAAGAGGATACTGCCTTTCTAATCGGTAATTTAAACCTTTTTTCTGTATTTTTAATTATTATTTTATGTTAGTTGATTAATCTCATTTCATAACTTTTAGTAATGTAAATTTAATATCATACACACCTAATGGTTTGGTTAATTATGTTTCTCAAGGGTTCGGGGGTAGAAGTGATGTTACCATAGTAGAAAACTGTAACTTTCTAGACGCATTACAACAGGGAACTTGCATTTAGCTGACAGAGGCTTCAAGCACCTTAAACAGATACTTAATGAAAAGGGCATGAAACTATTAAGGCCACCCAGTGTAAATGCTGATGCAAAATTATCAAAAACTGAAGTTCGATAAACTAAACTAATTGCTAGCTTGCGAATTTATATTGAAAGGACAATTAGGCGAGTAAGAGAATTCCATATGCTAAAGCAACATTCAGTGATAACTACGAACATAAATGTCGTGTACTTCATCATGTTATTATGATAGAACTGTAGAAAATTCTGTTCAAGTAACAAAAAAAGGAAATATATATTTTAGGAGCAAAGCTGTGCAAACAAGATGCCAAAATAATATATTTCTACCACACCATTCAAAGCTTCTACAATATCTCGTTTCACTTCGCCAATTAAGATAAACCAGGCCATCTTTAACGGTTACAGCCAGAAGTGGCTAAAGAACTTAAGAGAAATATTTTCCTTGAAGATGAAAAGTCAGATAGTGATATTTCTTGTTTTGAAAGTGGTCATTTATCACCTTTTGTAGCTACACCAACAACAAGGATTACTGACTCGGATAGTAAAGTTACAGATACCAATGAGAATACTGGAAAATTACAGTGCCTCAAAAATACTTCGCGTTTATTTAAAAAGAAACCTTTGATGTATATTGGTATTTCCAAAGAATGTTATTTTTTAATTCAGTGATTGCATAGACACATAAATATAAAAACAGAACACATTGTGCTATGCTTGAAAAAAGTAGATTGAGCAGCACATTTTCTTAACTAGAGGATAATTTTGGTATATTATTATCTTATGCCAGTAAATAATTTTTAAGAAATTTACCAATATTAAGTAGTTTTCTATGACCATTCATTGTAAACTTAGACAAAAATTTAATAAAAAAGATTCTTCCTACACATTTAGACATAACTATCATAATGTAAGCTACGTCATCTATTGTCTAGAAATCGACATACAAAAACCATCAAAGGCTCTTTATCAGGCTATGACATGGTCAGAGTACAAAAAGAGAAATACTGTGTAGTTGAAAAAACAATACAAGTATATTTGACTCCTTCCTTGATAGCTTTCTGGCAGTCCCTATTGCACTGCATGCCGGCTCCACCCTTGGCTTACATTGAGCACATTGTAAAATTACTGTATCCCATATTTCATGGATCCTTATCTCATGTATTGTCAGAACTTAATCCTTTAAATAGTTTTAATCTTAATTACTCTCTTTCACAGGATTTGATCATCTTTATTAGTGGAATTTTGTTATTTATGGCAGGGCAATACTTAAATTCTCCTGAAGAGATCCAGCAAATCACAAAATCCATAATCTCTGATGACGACTTTGCCTGTCTAAATTCCATAATGGCAGGCCAATTTTACATTCCAGCACATGAAGGAAAAACATCACTTCAAATCCTGCAAGAATCTACAGAATTAACCCCCGACCTTCACACCAAATCCACAAATCAAGCGGTCTCTGACGATGATCCTTATTATCTACAAGGATATGATCCTGACTCCCAACCTCAAGCTCTTTGTGATCCCTTGAATTGTCATGAGATGGGGGAAATGTTTGAGCTGGCTAAACTATTGACTGTTTCTGAAAATCCATCCACGCTAGAAATTATAAAGTTAATTAAATCAATATCCAAAATAAACATGAATGACTCAGATAAATTTTATACTCAGTACACCTTATTAACAAAGATAAGTGAAAATGATTGGGGATTTATAACGGAAGTAATTGTTAGTGCCGCCCAGCAAAGCTATCATACCCTATTACCCAGTATTGTAGGGATGCTCAAAATTTATCAATTGCAACATGCAAAAACTGTCAACACTCACATCACCTCCTTAGGCCATGTAACAGACGACTTAAAAACTACAACAAAAAGATTAACAGATCAGGTTGAAATGGACAATACATTCAATAGAGACCTCACAAAACAACTTAACCATTTGACAGCGAGCATAGCACAATTCATGGAAACTCTAGAAGCCAAAACTCTGGAACTCCATCATCCTGTAAGAAGAACCCCAAAATCTGCCACAACAACCCCCACCGCAGACTCAGTGAGCTCTCCACAACAGAATCCCCCTGGCAAAATAGAACCCATCCCGAGCACCTCATATAGAAATGCGATTATCAAGGTTACGTTTTATCAAAACCTCAACATTACATCTTCCGCTAGCACCTCACAAGCAAGACCTCTTGCCAGCATCTGTAATCTTCCCATTAAACCCAGGATTGTTTGTAATATTCTAAATCAGGACATCAATCTCATTATCCAAACTCTGAACAACAATCCAACCTTTTTCACCAAATTTTCAGATACAACTCAGAGAGAGGACAAATTTAGGATCCTTAAAGATACATTAGGCGACATCCCCTCTCGAGACGGTCAATGGCTAAGGGAGGAAACAATCTCAATGATCAATTGACTCATGCAAATGTCAACAATACAGTTCTTACAATACATTCAATTTAAGGCCTTTAAAGGATTGTCTATACTTACACCAGATCAAATAAAAGAGGATACTGCCTTTTTAATCTGTAATTTAAACCTTTTTTCTGTATTTTTTATTATTATTTTATGTTAGTTGATTAATCTCATTTCATAACTTTTAGTAATGTAAATTTAATATCATACACACCTAATGGTTTGGTTAATTATGTTTCTCAAGGGTTCGGGGGTAGAAGTGATGTTACCATAGTAGAAAACTGTAACTTTCTAGACGCATTACAACAGGGAACTTGCATTTAGCTGACAGAGGCTTCAAGCACCTTAAACAGATACTTAATGAAAAGGGCATGAAACTATTAAGGCCACCCAGTGTAAATGCTGATGCAAAATTATCAAAAACTGAAGTTCGATAAACTAAACTAATTGCTAGCTTGCGAATTTATATTGAAAGGACAATTAGGCGAGTAAGAGAATTCCATATGCTAAAGCAACATTCAGTGATAACTACGAACATAAATGTCGTGTACTTGATCATGTTATTACGATAGAACTGTAGAAAATTCTGTTCAAGTAACAAAAAAAGGAAATATATATTTTAGGAGCAAAGCTGTGCAAACTAGATGCCAAAATAAAATATTTCTACCTCACCATTCAAAGCTTCTACAGTATCTCGTTTCACTTCGCCAATTAAGATAAACCAGGCCATCTTTAACGGTTACAGCCAGAAGTGGCTAAAGCACTTAAGAGAAATATTTTCCTTGAAGATGAAAAGTCAGATAGTGATATTTCTTGTTTTGAAAGTGGTCATTTATCACCTTTTGTAGCTACACCAACAACAAGGATTACTGACTCGGATAGTAAAGTTACAGATACCAATGAGAATACTGGAAAATTACAGTGCCTCAAAAATACTTCGCGTTTATTTAAAAAGAAACCTTTGATGTATATTGGTATTTCCAAAGAATGTTATTTTTTAATTCAGTGATTGCATAGACACATAAATACAAAAACAGAACACATTGTGCTATGCTTGAAAAAAGTAGATTGAGCAGCACATTTTCTTAACTAGAGGATAATTTTGGTATATTATTATCTTATGCCAGTAAATAATTTTTAAGAAATTTACCAATATTAAGTAGTTTTTTATGACCATTCATTGTAAACTTAGACAAAAATTTAATAAAAAAGATTCTTCCTACACATTTAGACATAACTATCATAATGTAAGCTACGTCATCTATTGTCTAGAAATCGACATACAAAAACCATCAAAGGCTCTTTATCAGGCTATGACATGGTCAGAGTACAAAAAGAGAAATACTGTGTAGTTGAAAAAACAATACAAGTATATTTGACTCCTTCCTTGATAGCTTTCTGGCAGTCCCTATTGCACTGCATGCCGGCTCCACCCTTGGCTTACATTGAGCACATTGTAAAATTAATGTATCGCATATTTCATGGATCCTTATCTCAGGTATTGTCAGAACTTAATCCTTTAAATAGTTTTAATCTTAATTACTCTCTTTCACAGGATTTGATCATCTTTATTAGTGGAATTTTGTTATTTATGGCAGGGCAATACTTAAATTCTCCTGAAGAGATCCAGCAAATCACAAAATCCATAATCTCTGATGACGACTTTGCCTGTCTAAATTCCATAATGGCAGGCCAATTTTACATTCCAGCACATGAAGGAAAAACATCACTTCAAATCCTGCAAGAATCTACAGAATTAACCCCCGACCTTCACACCAAATCCACAAATCAAGCGGTCTCTGAAGATGATCCTTATTATCTACAAGGATATGATCCTGACTCCCAACCTCAAGCTCTTTGTGATCCCTTGAATTGTCATGAGATGGGGGAAATGTTTGAGCTGGCTAAACTATTGACTGTTTCTGAAAATCCATCCACGCTAGAAATTATAAAGTTAATTAAATCAATATCCAAAATAAACATGAATGACTCAGATAAATTTTATACTCAGTACACCTTATTAACAAAGATAAGTGAAAATGATTGGGGATTTATAACGGAAGTAATTGTTAGTGCCGCCCAGCAAAGCTATCATACCCTATTATCAAGTATTGTAGGGATGCTCAAAATTTATCAATTGCAACATGCAAAAACTGTCAACACTCACATCACCTCTTTAGGCCATGTAACAGACGACTTAAAAACTACAACAAAAAGATTAACAGATCAGGTTGAAGTGGACAATACATTCAATAGAGACCTCACAAAACAAATTATCCATTTGACAGCGAGCATAGCACAATTCATGGAAACTCTAGAAGCCAAAACTCTGGAACTCCATCATCCTGTAAGAAGAACCCCAAAATCTGCCACAACAACCCCCACCGCAGACTCAGTGAGCTCTCCACAACAGAATCCCCCTGGCAAAATAGAACCCATCCCGAGCACCTCATATAGAAATGCGATTATCAAAGTTACGTTTTATCAAAATCTCAACATTACATCTTCCGCTAGCACCTCACAAGCAAGACCTCTTGCCAGCATCTGTAATCTTCCCATTAAACCCAGGATTGTTTGTAATATTCTAAATCAGGACATCAATCTCATTATCCAAACTCTGAACAACAATCCAACCTTTTTCACCAAATTTTCAGATACAACTCAGAGAGAGGACAAATTTAGGATCCTTAAAGATACATTAGGCGACATCCCCTCTCGAGACGGTCAATGGCTAAGGGAGGAAACAATCTCAATGATCAATTGACTCATGCAAATGTCAACAATACAGTTCTTACAATACATTCAATTTAAGGCCTTTAAAGGATTGTCTATACTTACACCAGATCAAATAAAAGAGGATGCTGCCTTTTTAATCTGTAATTTAAACCTTTTTTCTGTATTTTTTATTATTATTTTATGTTAGTTGATTAATCTCATTTCATAACTTTTAGTAATGTAAATTTAATATCATACACACCTAATGGTTTGGTTAATTATGTTTCCCAAGGGTTCGGGGGTAGAAGTGATGTTACCATAGTAGAAAACTGTAACTTTCTAGACGCATTACAACAGGGAACTTGCATTTAGCTGACAGAGGCTTCAAGCACCTTGAACAGATACTTAATGAAAGGGCATGAAATTATTAAGGCCACCCAGTGTAAATGCTGATGCAAAATTATCAACAACTGAAGTTCGATAAACTAAACTAATTGCTAGCTTGCGAATTTATATTGAAAGGACAATTAGGCGAGTAAGAGAATTCCATATGCTAAAGCAACATTCAGTGATAACTACGAACATAAATGTCGTGTACTTGATCATGTTATTACGATAGAACTGTAGAAAATTCTGTTCAAGTAACAAAAAAAGGAAATATATATTTTAGGAGCAAAGCTGTGCAAACTAGATGCCAAAATAAAATATTTCTACCTCACCATTCAAAGCTTCTACAGTATCTCGTTTCACTTCGCCAATTAAGATAAACCAGGCCATCTTTAACGGTTACAGCCAGAAGTGGCTAAAGCACTTAAGAGAAATATTTTCCTTGAAGATGAAAAAGTCAGATAGTGATATTTCTTGTTTTGAAAGTGGTCATTTATCACCTTTTGTAGCTACACCAACAACAAGGATAGCACAATTCATGGAAACTCTAGAAGCCAAAACTCTGGAACTCCATCATCCTGTAAGAAGAACCCCAAAATCTGCCACAACAATCCCCACCGCAGACTCAGTGAGCTCTCCACAACAGAATCTCCCTGGCAAAATAGAACCCATCCCGAGCACCTCATATAGAAATGCGATTATCAAGGTTACGTTTGATCAAAACCTCAACATTACATCTTCCGCTAGCACCTCACAAGCAAGACCTCTTGCCAGCATCTGTAATCTTCCCATTAATCCCAGGGTTGTTTGTAATATTCTAAATCAGGACATCCATCTCATTATCCAAACTCTGAACAACAATCCAACCTTTTCCACCAAATTTTCAGATACAACTCAGAGAGAGGACAAATTTAGGATCCTTAAAGATACATTAGGTGACATCCCCTCTCGAGACGGTCAATGGCTAAGGGAGGAAACAATCTCAATGATCAATTGACTCATGCAAATGTCAACAATACAGTTCTTATAATACATTCAATTTAAGGCCTTTAAAGGATTGTCTATCCTTACACCAGATCAAATAAAAGAGGATACTGCCTTTCTAATCTGTAATTTAAACCTTTTTTCTGTATTTTTAATTATTATTTTATGTTAGTTGATTAATCTCATTTCATAACTTTTAGTAATGTAAATTTAATATCATACACACCTAATGGTTTGGTTAATTATGTTTCTCAAGGGTTCGGGGGTAGAAGTGATGTTACCATAGTAGAAAACTGTAACTTTCTAGACGCATTACAACAGGGAACTTGCATTTAGCTGACAGAGGCTTCAAGCACCTTGAACAGATACTTAATGAAAGGGCATGAAATTATTAAGGCCACCCAGTGTAAATGCTGATGCAAAATTATCAACAACTGAAGTTCGATAAACTAAACTAATTGCTAGCTTGCGAATTTATATTGAAAGGACAATTAGGCGAGTAAGAGAATTCCATATGCTAAAGCAACATTCAGTGATAACTACGAACATAAATGTCGTGTACTTGATCATGTTATTACGATAGAACTGTAGAAAATTCTGTTCAAGTAACAAAAAAAGGAAATATATATTTTAGGAGCAAAGCTGTGCAAACTAGATGCCAAAATAAAATATTTCTACCTCACCATTCAAAGCTTCTACAGTATCTCGTTTCACTTCGCCAATTAAGATAAACGAGGCCATCTTTAACGGTTACAGCCAGAAGTGGCTAAAGCACTTAAGAGAAATATTTTCCTTGAAGATGAAAAAGTCAGATAGTGATATTTCTTGTTTTGAAAGTGGTCATTTATCACCTTTTGTAGCTACACCAACAACAAGGATTACTGACTCGAATAGTAAAGTTACAGATACCAATGAGAATACTGAAAAATTACAGTGCCTCAAAAATACTTCGCGTTTATTTAAAAAGAAACCTTTGATGTTTATTGGTATTTCCAAAGAATGTTATTTTTTAATTCAGTGATTGCATAGACACATAAATATAAAAACAGAACACATTGTGCTATGCTTGAAAAAAGTAGATTGAGCAGCACATTTTCTTAACTAGAGGATAATTTTGGTATATCATTATCTTATGCCAGTAAATAATTTTTAAGAAATTTACCAATATTAAGTAGTTTTTTATGACCATTCTACAATGAAACTTAGACAAAAATTTAATAAAAAAGATTCTTCCTACACATTTAGACATAACTATCATAATGTAAGCTACGTCATCTATTGTCTAGAAATCGACATACAAAAACCATCAAAGGCTCTTTATCAGGCTATGACATGGTCAGAGTACAAAAAGAGAAATACTGTGTAGTAAGAGAAATACTGTGTAGTTGAAAAAACAATACAAGTATATTTGACTCCTTCCTTGATAGCTTTCTGGCAGTGCCTATTGCACTGCATGCCGGCTCCACCCTTGGCTTACATTGAGCACATTGTAAAATTACTGTATCCCATATTTCATGGATCCTTATCTCATGTATTGTCAGAACTTAATCCTTTAAATAGTTTTAATCTTAATTACTCTCTTTCACAGGATTTGATCATCTTTATTAGTGGAATTTTGTTAATTATGGCAGGGCAATACTTAAATTTTCCTCAAGGGATCCAGCAAATCACACAATCCATAATCTCTGATGAAGACTGCCTGTCTAAATCCCATAATGGCAGGCCAATCTTACAATCCAGCACATGAAGGAAAAACATCACTTCAAATCCTGCAAGAATCTACAGAATTAACCCCCGGACTTCACACCAAATCCACAAATCAAGCGGTCTCTGACGATGATCCTTATTATCTACAAGGATATGATCCTGACTCCCAACCTCAAGCTCTTTGTGATCCCTTGAATTGTCATGAGATGGGGGAAATGTTTGAGCTGGCTAAACTATTGACTGTTTCTGAAAATCCATCCACGCTAGAAATTATAAAGTTAATTAAATCAATATCCAAAATAAACATGAATGACTCAGATAAATTGTATACTCAGTACACCTTATTAACAAAGATAAGTGAAAATGATTGGGGATTTATAAAGGAAGTAATTGTTAGTGCCGCCCAGCAAAGCTATCATACCCTATTATCCAGTATTGTAGGGATGCTCAAAATTTATCAATTGCAACATGCAAAAACTGTCAACACTCACATCACCTCCTTAGGCCATGTAACAGACGACCTTAAAACTACAACAAAAAGATGGTTGAAATGGACAATACATTCAATAGAGACCTCACAAAACAACTTAACCATGTGACAGCAAGCATAGCACAATTCATGGAAACTCTAGAAGCCAAAACTCTGGAACTCCATCATCCTGTAAGAAGAACCCCAAAATCTGCCACAACAATCCCCACCGCAGACTCAGTGAGCTCTCCACAACAGAATCTCCCTGGCAAAATAGAACCCATCCCGAGCACCTCATATAGAAATGCGATTATCAAGGTTACGTTTGATCAAAACCTCAACATTACATCTTCCGCTAGCACCTCACAAGCAAGACCTCTTGCCAGCATCTGTAATCTTCCCATTAATCCCAGGGTTGTTTGTAATATTCTAAATCAGGACATCCATCTCATTATCCAAACTCTGAACAACAATCCAACCTTTTTCACCAAATTTTCAGATACAACTCAGAGAGAGGACAAATTTAGGATCCTTAAAGATACATTAGGTGACATCCCCTCTCGAGACGGTCAATGGCTAAGGGAGGAAACAATCTCAATGGTCAATTGACTCATGCAAATGTCAACAATACAGTTCTTATAATACATTCAATTTAAGGCCTTTAAAGGATTGTCTATCCTTACACCAGATCAAATAAAAGAGGATACTGCCTTTCTAATCTGTAATTTAAACCTTTTTTCTGTATTTTTAATTATTATTTTATGTTAGTTGATTAATCTCATTTCATAACTTTTAGTAATGTAAATTTAATATCATACACACCTAATGGTTTGGTTAATTATGTTTCTCAAGGGTTCGGGGGTAGAAGTGATGTTACCATAGTAGAAAACTGTAACTTTCTAGACGCATTACAACAGGGAACTTGCATTTAGCTGACAGAGGCTTCAAGCACCTTGAACAGATACTTAATGAAAGGGCATGAAATTATTAAGGCCACCCAGTGTAAATGCTGATGCAAAATTATCAACAACTGAAGTTCGATAAACTAAACTAATTGCTAGCTTGCGAATTTATATTGAAAGGACAATTAGGCGAGTAAGAGAATTCCATATGCTAAAGCAACATTCAGTGATAACTACGAACATAAATGTCGTGTACTTGATCATGTTATTATGATAGAACTGTAGAAAATTCTGTTCAAGTAACAAAAAAAGGAAATATATATTTTAGGAGCAAAGCTGTGCAAACTAGATGCCAAAATAAAATATTTCTACCTCACCATTCAAAGCTTCTACAATACGAGGGCTGCACTAAAAGTATCGGGAATAGAATATTTCCACTGTTCCTGTCATATTAAAATCTTTTTAATTGAAAACCCCTTGGTTTTAAAAATCGAATACCATTTATTTATTTAAAAAAAGATTCTCGGTCTTGCCACAAGGTTTTATCAAACTTGTTTAGTCGTTGAGAAAATGGAATTGACTCGAGAAAATTCAAGAGCGATGATTTATTATGACTTTCGAACTGGTTTAAAACAAAAACAGTGTGTTGACCGGATGATTTCTGCATTTGGTGATGAAGCCCCATCCAAAACTACAATTTATCGCTGGTTTGCTGAATTTCAACGTGGACGTGTCAACCTCAGTGATGATCCCCGTCAAGGTCGTCCAAAAACTGCAGTCACCCAAGAAAACGTTGATGCTGTGCGTAAGCTGATTGAGGAAGATCGACATGTGACATACCACGAAATTCAGGCAACTTTAGACATTGTCATAAGTCAAATACAAATAATCTTGCATCAACAATTAGGTGTAAAAAAGTTGTTTTCCCGATGGATACGGCATTCGTTCTGTGAAGAGCAAAAAGCGGCTCGCATTACTTGGTACGTCAGAACTCTCGAAAGATTCCACGCAGGATCCTCAAATGCTGTATACAACATCAATTGATTGCCAGAGAATGTCAACAAACTTACATGCAGGTTACCTATGATTTAGCAATTACAAAAATCGCTTATCAAATTCAATCTGTGGAGAAACATCACTTTGACGACCTTTTTATACACATGGTTGCTTTCCATATAATGATGGCCTATTTTAAGTCTGTAGGCAAATTTAACGATGAGTGCGGATTAACTCATATGATGGTCGAAAGCAATTTAATGGCTAGTGGCTCTGTAAACGGCTTCATAAGTGGCAAACATTTCAATCGATGTAAACGATTACAATCTCTGGTTTCTCTGGGTTTACAAACGTTACATTTAGAACAATTAGTTAAAATACACAAAATGACTATTTCCCAATGTGTAATCGATGGTTTAACAAAATTGCAGTCAGAGAATTTATCCAGCGATGAATTGACCGATAGAGAGCTTGTAGCAAAAATTAAAAAATATTCAGAATTTAAACAAGAAACACTCGATAAACTTCATGGAAAAACAACGCAATATTACATAATGTACGTTCAATTTGTTAATTATTTTTGATGAGATTTTGATCTCTACAAATTAATAATACCTAAATTATGCAATTTGTTTTTCATATTTAATCAACAAAATTATTCGCGATGGCTGTTAAAATATAATGAAGATTTGCTGAAAGTTGAAGAAAAACAACCACAACTTGCCGAAGAGTTTCAAAGAGGGATGTTTGGCATAAAAAGAACGTCGAATTCTTCCTCGCGCGCGCCAGTAGATTTAACTTTGAAGCAAACTGTAAACGCCGATGCAGCGAGAAGATTAAAGGTAATATTCCGTAGCCGACCACAGACAGCAACAACAAACGACGTGTCGTCGCGACACTACTGGTTTCTATGTAGTTCTAAGAAATACCTTCCGTAGATAGCGACACGTCGTTTGCCGGAGCGGCAGACGACATGTCGCCCGACAGCAGATCAGTAGTGCCGCCAACGCCCGAGCGACACGTTGAATTTTCTCAAAAAATGAGTTTCACCGATTCCGTGGAAAACTGAAACTGATAAACCAGGTGGCCCAATATCCTGCTCTGTACGATGCATCTCACAATAATTATTTAAACATTGTGACAAAAGATAATATTTGAAAAAAATATAGGAAAGGAGTTAAATAAAAGCGGTAAGTAGGTGTATATATATAGTACCTATTTTGTTTACATAAATAGAGTACCCACAGAATATTCGGGAAGAGATTGGAACACGTGCTGCTGCCGCCTGCAGTCGGGTACAGAATCATGACTGCAGCGACATGACGCGACGACATCAAGCATTCGGCAATATTTGTAAAAAAAAATTTACAAATTCTCACGAGTTACAATGTTTCATGTGTACACATATTTTTGATCGCTATTGGTCGTCGTCTATAAAAGATTACGAACGTTCGTTAAGGGTAGGTATCGACAGCAACCACGAGTACGTCATCTCTGGCCCGGAACAAGCTAGAAAACATGATTTTGCCAAAGAATTAAGGAACGACAAATTTAAAGAAGCTCTTGTGCTTTTCCTCATTTCACACTGGCAAAGTCAAGATGTAGCCCCCTTTATAAGAAATAAGACTATTTTATTAACTTTTATTCATTGTTACCCGCACAGCGTCGATGTTAATGGTAACGTTGTTAGAAGAAGCGGATACAAAAATTGTTTATCATGCGTCTAAAATAAATGCTAATTCTAATGTTGTTGTAAAGTGCTCCGATACAGATATCGTTGTATTTATGCTAGATAATTTCCACAAAATAACAACGAAAATTGTTATTGAATGTGGAGTTTCTAATATTAAGCACGTTATAGATGTAAATGCGCTTCACACACTTTTAGGTTTAGAGCTATGCAAAGCTTTACCGGGATTTCATGCGATCACGGGTTGTGATTTATAATCCAGCGTTTATTAGATAATTTTAAAAATTAAAAATGTTGTACAGCCGACTTCAATATAAGTTATTAAGAATAACTCAAATAACTCAAAACTATTAGTCTGACCTTGATCAAATTCATATGGGACCACACGAGAAGTATCAGCTTTCATACAAAAAAAGAATCATCGAAATCGGTCCACCCAGTAAAAAGTTATGAGGTAACACACATTAAAAAAAACCATACGCGTCGAATTAAGTACCGTCTCTTTTTGGAAGTCAGCAGAAAAAGGGAAACAGCGTCCGTTCAAATTACTTGCAAAAAAAGATGAGTTTCAGAAGGCATTTGCTGCCATGGGAGACTTCAATCGATACAGACGAAATCTTCTTAAAAAAATAGAGTTATTTGTATGTAACATATATGGGTATGAGAAGAATGAACAAAATAATGTCAGATTTCAAATGTTTCTCCAAAATTATAAAGTTAAAAATATTGACGAAGCTTCTTTAAAAATTATTTCGACGCTTCCTGCTTGCCACCTTGCTACAGTAAGCTACTTCAACAAATAAAAGAGCCCACTATATTCCGCACTTGTGGAATAATGCTACTTCATCAGATCCAATCGAATTCGAGCCCGAAACTTCAGGATAGACATTATTTAAAAAATAAATATGATTTTCTTTGGTTTGAAGGCCCACAGCTGCCACCATTCGTAAAAGAAGTGATTTTAGATGAAAGTCAGTTGATGACAAGGAGTCTGAATATAACAGCGATGAAGATCCTGAATTTGAAGAGAATATTCCAGATATAGATTACGAAACTGATTAATTTTGTTTATAAGTTTAGTGTTCCTTAAAATAAATTTTTATTTTTTACGTTTTATTTCAATGTTAATCAAATCAAATGAGTGATTTATCAACATCCCAATAAACTGTAAAAAAGCCATGAAAATGTGCGCATGAAAATCAAGGCGATTGGTTCACTGTGCGCCGCACGTCGATAAATTCTCTTGCACTTTGAACACGACTATCTCACGATCGCTTCCACTTAGTCTTCTGACACTTTGCATACAGTTTATTCTATCAGTAAACAACAAAAATCCCAATTGTCAGAAGTACCACTCAACATGTAAATTTTCCAAGATTTTTCGCAACTTTAGCAGCCCTTTCTACTCTATTTAGCCTTTTGACGATTTTTTTCCTGCTTTTCCTCCTTTTAATTTTTCTTATATTATTTTATTTTATATAAAATTTTATTAAAATTTACACGTTTCATCGGCCGCCCACGCACTTAGCCTCCAGTGCGCCTTCTGACGGTCTGGATTTAGCTTTGCGGATACTCATACAATCTTTTGCATGTAAAATATTTCGTGCCTCGAGGCATGTTGCTCGACATGTTGCCAGCTCTCCGTCTATGACTAATAATTATTTAAAAAAAATCATTAAAATCGGTTCACTCATTTCCGAGATTTTTTAAATTAAAATAAGTCAAATACAACAATTCAATTCAATAAACAAAACAGCTTCAGTTTATTGAAACACGGCGTCACTAAAACCTAAATTGATGAAGTGAAATCGGTTAATAAAGAATTACAACCTATTGTGTTAACAGACATCGTGATTAACTAATAGGGTCCCAAAACATAAACATAATTTTAAGGATTTTACTGCGTCATTTTAACTTTTTTTTACAGAATAAGAGTGACAAACAAGCACACAGTCCACCTGATGGTAAGTGGTTGCTGTGGCATATACACATCTACATCTATCCTCGATTAAGAATCAAAATGCAGATGAGTCGTCACCCGTGAGGACTAAGATGGAATGCCTCGTCACCAGTGAAAATGGTCCACGATTCTCAACACTTACCATACGAAACACAGCGGTATTAAGCTGCTATTTCACGCTGGTATTCTGTGAGAGCGTGGTCCTTACCCGGGTCGAGCCGACCGGGTAAGGACCACGCTCTACTACGACTATTCGTGCTACAACTATAACATAGCTGTAGCATGACTCCATGTAAACTTTCTTAATTACTGAAGTTTCGGGCGCATTACAGCACCCATAGTCACGGACAGGGGGTCACTTTAAAATATTTATAGTTAGTCTTAGACTTTCAAATATTTACATTAGCTTTATGTTACAAGTTGAAGGTAGCCTTCGTTAACTGAGAGACGTCCTTGTGCTTCAATTAACATCTGCCCCCCCCCCCCTCCCTCGTTACCTTGAGCGCTGTAAAACGCCCGAAACGTCGGGAATTTAAAAAATAAAAATTTTACGCGATTAAATGTTTAAAATTCATTTTATTGAATGCGGTATATTCGCGCAAAATGCAAGAAATCATAACAGAACTCTTAGTATGTCTGTAATGTAAGGCTTAAAATTAAACATAAATTAACCTCTTCAGTCTTTTAACATAAACAATTTTTGCTAGAACAAGAAAATATATACACCTGTAGTTCTTCTTTTTTTTTTTACAAGAAACTATCTTACAAGTACATAATATAACAGCTGCTTATATTTAAAAAAAGATATTTTTTTTTCAAATCTCCATAATCAACTAAAAACTTATCTAAATAAATACGTTAAAACTTCCACACGGTAATGATGTAACTATATAAAACTATTTATCAATAGACAGTTTCCGAATTATTACATAAATATACATCTATTAGTAAGTAGCAAATAGCAATGTTTTGAAAAAAAAATCGGTTGTCTGTAAAGTAGGTTTACTGACGATAGTTGAACGTGACAACGTCATAAGAAAATGTTGCTATAAACAATTGACACCACATTCACTTTTCACTGCACTTCATACTTGACGAAAACATGTAAATATATTATTGTATAGCAGCTGTCCATGCGGACGCATCGCTCACTCAAGTAGGAGTGAGACAGATGTCGAACGCTGCCGAACGCGGAGGCCGATTGTGCCACTTTGTCGCTCGTTCCGCGCTCTCGCTTGCACTTCAAGCCTTAAATGGAACGCCTCAGAGCGAGGTAACGCCGCATGAGTCATGTTTTTTCGTGCGTGCAGCCAGCTTCATCGAATTATAAGACGTTGTCACGTTAAAAAGTTGTGTTAAAAAGGTATGTGTAGTGTCGGTGCAAGAATATCCACTACCCCATATAGTCTCATGTCGCAACAGGCGGCAGGGGTAAACTGAAACAGGATATGGACTGCAGCATATTCCTGATAACAAATGTGGTAATATATGGGGATATTCCGTTTGTCCACCCTAAAAATTCCACCCTGAGATGTATACTACCTTATTGCACTAATAATAAAGAATTTATTTAACTTATTTTACCTTAGGGTGGCTGTTTTAAGGTGGATAAGCTGAATAACCCGTAACATAAGGTAACCTATGAGGAAACCTATGTAACGCAGTATTAACGCAAATTTGCAATTTAAGTTCAAATATATAAATATTAATAAAATTATTGCAGTTTTTGAAAATACTAGAAAATAAGGCTTCTTTCTACTTTTAATGGAAATTATCCCAAATTGAATGTGATTTATGGGCAACAACGTTTTTGCCTACAGATCGACCCTTACGAATGTGTGCGCGCATTGAATTTAAAAGATAAAAAGGACGGAATGTTTGAGATTTTTTTTTAATTAGTTTTTCTTCGCCATTTATTTTGCCTATATTACTTTCTCTAAACCTTCACTACAAATTTTGCCGGTTATTGCAAAATAACCCTGTATACGATGATGAAAAAGTAACGGTCTACATTAAGAACAGTCCTAATTCGTGTTGCCAGACTTCACATATCCTTGAGATATTTTCTAGTAGTTTTTATTTCTATAAAGGTTTTATCTGTTTTCCTTCACCGAGCATTTAAAATTACAATTAACAATTTTATTGCTTCAAGCGGGGATCGAATCCAACCCAGGTTGCTCGCGTGTGAACCAAGTTAAATTTTAAGGCAAACGCCACCACTGCTTTATGATTTTTTTAAAGCTTCCCCTCCACAATAGGATTTTATCATGTCCCTTGGTTTACATACATAAATATCACTAGGACAAACATCCGGACCAAGAACAATTATTTGTGAGCCATACAAATACTTGTTTTGTGCGAAATTCCAACTCGCGGCCGTCAGCGCTGCAACTCATTGCTAAGCGACCGAGCCACGGAGCTGTAAGAAATGTCTTTTTTTTTCTAATAAAGCAACTTTTTTATAGGTTAGGGTGACAAACAAGCACACAGTCTACCTGATGGTAAGTGGTTGCTGTGATCCATAGACATCTACATTTATCCTCAACAAAGAATCAAAATGCAGATGCGTCGTCACCCGTGAGGACTAAGATGGAATGGGGAAAAAATGGGTCTCAGGTTCTCTACACTCACCATACGAAACACAGCAGCATTAAGCTGCTATTTTACGCTGGTATTCTGTAAGAGCGTGGTCCTTCCCCGGTCAAGCCGACCCATTCGTGCTACAACTACACTACTAATATAGCTGCAGCATGGCTCTACCACGTATATAGAGCAACTAATTGGTCGTAGGTCCTAAGTAATTATTCATGGTCCTGTCCATTTGTTACAAATTAATTATTTTGGAATCTGGTGTTGCGAATTACAATTTTGCTTCCGAAATTGATTTTTAATTCGATTCGTTTTTGAAAACAAATCAATTCGTTTCCATTATAATTAATCCTGAACTAATTCGAATCGAGAAACAAGTTTTTTACATGATAGAGCCATGCTACAGTTATATTAGTAGTACAGTTAATGCACGAATAAGTCAACTTGACCGGGGAAAAATACCAGCGTGAAATAGGAGCTCAAAGCTGCTGTGTTTCGTATGGTGAGTGTAGAGTACCGGATACCCTTTTTACTGGAAACGAGGCATTCCATCTTAGTCCTCGCGGGTGACAAAGTATCTTTATTTTGATGCGTAATCGAGGATAGATGTAGATGTCTATGCGCCACTGCAACTGCATACCATCAGGTGGACTGTGTACTCGTTTGTCACCCTTGTCTTATAAAAAAAAAAACAGACCACGCTCTCACAGAATTTTTTTTTTCATTCATTACAGCCCTTCACAAGTCCACTGCTGAACATAGGCCTCCCCCAAAGAATACCACAAAGCACGGTCCTGAGCCACCTGCATCCATCGACTTCCTGCATGTCTTACCAGGTCGTCACTCCATCTCGTGGGGGGACGCCCTACACTTCGCCTACCGGTATTTTACGCTGGTATTCTCACAGAATACCAGCGTAAAATAGCGGCTTAACGCTGCTGTTTCGTATGGTGAGTGTAGAGAACCGGAGACGCTTTTTACTGGAGACGAGGCACTCCATCTTCGTCCACAGGGCTAACAACGCATCTGCACTTTGATTCTTAAGGGAGGATAAATGTAGATAGATGTCTATGGCCCACAGCGTACACTTAACATCAGATGGACTGTGTGCTCGTTTGTCAATTAATTCTATACAAAAAAAAAACTTGACTGATGAGACTTAAGCGACATTAGACTAATGATTAGGGATGCGAAACGCGAACATCCTGGTTCGTATCCACCATTCGTCTAGTTCGTCGTAGTCAACAGGAATATTAGCAATAGCATATCTAGCATTTTTTTAAACTTATTTTCATAACTCTTTTAAAAATATTTACACCGTCATACGAATCCACACTATTCCACAAATAGTAATTTTCTCGTATCGTGGAGATTTTCATACATTAATTACACATGGATAAACATGTAGAATTGATAATGACAGGATGCGTGAAAAGTAGTGTGGGACGAAGGCGGAAGTATGTGGGATCGAGAAGAAAAAAGAAGATTCATTACAGCGGCACGACGAGTAACGTGATCGGAGCTCAGTGTTAACTGTATAAAAGTTTAATTAAATATTTGCCGTGAAGTATAGTGGAGTTTTCTTCACCGCTTACCCAACATACAATGCGATTCAAATGAGAATAGGAATGTCAACGACCTCAAATGTTGCTATCTGTCAACTATCACTTGAAAAGTATAGCTTGCAATGAAAATTAATTTACCACTTTTATATTTATTTAACTGAGTCTTCGCAGTATTACCAAATCTACTGAGGTTTAAAAATAATTTAAAAGTGGTTTTTCTTTTCTATTTTCATTGTTGGCAAACATTTCGCCAAAAAGTAAATTAATAAAATAAATAATAAATAAAATAATTATTAAATTAATTATTAAAATGCTAGAGTCCGATTAAAACTTTTTATTTCATGGTTTTCTTTTAAATTTATTTGAAAATAAATATTATTTCAACGGAGTCGTAATCTGAAATGGCAATGGGCCAGCCATGTAGCTTGAAGAACCGTACCGGCGGACGAAGTGTAGGGCGCCCCCCCCCCCCCCCCCCCCGCTAGATGTAGTGACGACCTGGTAAGATATGCAAGAAGTCGATGGATGCAGGTGGCTCGGGACCATGCTTTGTGGCATTCCTTGGGGGAGGCCTATGTTCAGCAGTGGACTTGTAAAGGGCTGTAATGATGAATGATGATTATTTCAAAAATATCCGTTTCGCTCAAACTACCTAACTGGTTTGAATTGTCAGCTATGACGTCATAATATGGCGCCTCGTCAGTCCTATTTTTATTTCAATCGCATATTACATTACTTTTTCATTTATTACAACCCCTATTAAAAGCCTACTGCTGAACATAGGTCTCCCCATGAAAATACCTATGCTGTGTGGTAATTGAACTTGTTACTCGCAGTGCTACAACTATATAACCAGCAACCAGAAAACCAGCTCCGTGGATAATACCACGAAATAATGCTGAGTGTAGCCTGTTTATACCAAAACCCGCGCACATAATAAAGCTTTGACTGTATTGATTCCATTTTATTTAGGTTTTAGTTTTCTTTTAGTCTGTAGTTAAGTTTTTTAGTGTACAATATCTTTTGTAACGTGTGTGTTGGTGTCTGATGTAATAGATAATTTTTTTCATACATTTCCTATTTGCCAAGGAATTGTTACAGAAAAATCCAAAAATGCTGTTTGGTCTACACAACTCCCTACACGATTTCCACAACAACGATATTTCATAAAATTCATATAGAATTACTTTAAAATATTTACAATTACACAACTAGATATTACTACCATGCGGCAGTGATAGCTTTTCTACAAGCATTGTTTTTTTTTTTAATCTCGAGGGTACCTTCTCTACGTTATCTGAGACAATTGTTTGATTTTCAAATAAATACAACTATTTAGTCAATTGCACAAACACCCGAAACAAAAGTCCTATTAACAAAGTCACCAGCTTTTAAATTATGAGTTAGTGTGTTTCGATAGCGTTTCTCTTAACTTAGCTTTAAGTTCATTTCTTTTTAAATATTCCTTTTTGCTGATTTTTATTACTCTCATGAAATTAGGTTTTTGAGTTTTTTTAACTTTTCTCTTTTTAGTCACTTTTGTTTCAATAGATTCTTCTTCTTTAGGAGTTTCATCGTAATGTATACCGAAATCAATGCGCTTGTTTAAATCCGAAAAGTCAGTTATATTCTCTCTGGACATTTTGTTGTATATTTTGAGAAACTGCCAAAACTCAATGTCGCCGCCTTTGATGTTTTTCTCGTAGAAATCTCTCAACTCTGGTTCGCACTTATGTTTGTTCGTTATAGGTTTGGGATTCGCGTACCGGTTTTCTGTGTTAACTGGTGTTTCGATTTTTGGAACCGGTTCATTGCCTTTCATTTTATGTTTCCAGACCTTCGGCTTGAAGGGTTTCGCATTTGGATTGTGTTTTCGGCAATGTAGCTTCAACGCGCTTAAAGTCTGGCAGATTTTTTCACAATTTTCGCACGGAAACATCATTTTCGTTCCGTTCTTTTTCGCTAGCCGACTCAGCTTCTTCATTCTCCCCAAATAATCATCCCCTTTCTCTTTAATCTTCATAACTTCTTTCGGGTCAATTTCAGGCAGTATGAAGTCATCTTTAACAGCAATCTTCTCTTTCTCTACTACCCACTCCCCGCCCTTCTTCACTAGTTTCGTCTTCGCAACGCTTCTGTCCTTCTCTTCTCGGCTCTTCTTGTCAATCTTTACATATTCGCGTTTGTTCAAATTTTTAACACTGGGAATAACTTCGACTTGATTGACAACGCTGTCTTCTATATCGTAATAATATCTTGAACCGTTTATATTATTTTTCTTATCCTTCAACCTGGCGTACGGTACTTTGATTGTCACTTTATGAACTAATCTCATGTGCCTGCTGAGATTGAGTTTTGTAACATAGTCACAAAGTGGACATTTCTTTAACATGACAGTGTTGCATACATCAAAATGTTCTTTGCAGTGTTCGATTAGTTGTGGTTTTGTTTCGAACAGCTGGAAAAAAGATAATAACTATTCAGATTAAATAGGCTAATGAAATAACGAAGAGCATCTTCAACACCTTCAACATGTGATAGGGAGGTATGAGGATCCACCACTAGATCACGTTCTATGGGTATCGTAAGAGGCAACTGAGTTAAATGCCCGGAAGAGATCTCATGAATTCTGTAATGTGATAACAATCTCCATCTGCCAGATGTTAAATAATAATAAAGGTCCTCCAGACCGAATTTCGGTCACGGCAACCAGTCTCAACGGAGTCGAACCATCTGCGCGGGACAGAATTATAGTGTACGAGTGTGTGCGTAAGAACAGGCATATTCTCTATTCCCTCACTCACATAGTCCAATGAGACGGCAAACCGACACGACCGGAGTGAGACCAGGAGCAACGGCTTCACGTCAAACATCGCCAACGTCCTGACTCCCGGCTGCTACTGAGAATTTCTTGACAGAAAAGCCTGAGATTCAAACCCGTAGCCACATGGTAGGCAGTCACGTTTACGACCACTAGATCAACGAGGCGGTTACATGTAAATAACCCAGATTAGAATAGGAAAGCAAACCCGAAGGTGTGTGGCGATGAAGAAAAATCCTTCCAACTGTGGAAGAGGCTCATTTTCACCACGAGACTGTAACGAGCTGATAATAAAGAAGGTAATGCTGTAAAGTAAAGTAAAGTTGCAGCCTATGTACGTCCCACTGCTGGGCACAGGCCTCCTCTCATTTCTGAGAGGGTTTAAGGGCAAGGAAATGTCCGCCGCGCTGCCCCAATGCGTGTTAGCGAACTTCACATGTCTTCGAAATATTATTTTTTTCTTATTTCTCAGATATGCATGTTTCCTCACGATGGTTTTCTTCACCGCCGAGCACGTGGTAAATCAGCATTTAAAATTGCAATTAACAATTTCATTGGTGCCGGCGGAGATCGAACCCGGGTTGCTCGAGTACTATGAAGCTTACAGCGAGCGCTAACCATCTGAGCTACCACGGCTCTAAGGTAATGCTGATTAGTTTGTATTTCATTACAGACTATAAAATTCCACTACTGAACACAGCTCACACCTCCTTCATAAATATTCTCATAGTACCACGCTTGGTTGGCAACCGCGGGTGTTTTACTACTTTGAATTGTTATGAGGAAGATGCTGCTGCCCACCTCCTGTTTCAGTTTCCCTCTGCCCTCTTACAAGTCGCACGGGATGATATGGAGTAGTATGGATTCTTACACCACCGTTATACGGCAAAATTATAACAACAAAGATATGTATAAAAAGTGTTACTTACATTAACAATAATGTTACCGAGACAACTTATCAAAAGTCTGCATATCATAGGCCTCCCCCTTAGATTACGTTATTGGGGGGATGTTTGTCATAGCTGTCACGCTCGGCAGGTGGGTTGTGAACCGTAATATTTTATTATATTAAATTGTTATCAGGAAGATGCTGTAGCCCATCTAGCTGTAGCTGTAGCTGGTTTGCCTCTTTCGCCTCTTAACATTCACGGGACGATATAGGATATTGATACAAACATACAAACTTTGTTTTTTATATCATCATCATCATCATCATCATTACAGCCTTTCATAAGTCCACTGCTGAACATAGGCCTCCCCCAAGGAATGCCACAAAGCACAGTCCTGAGCCAACTGTATCCATCGACTTCCTGCATGTCTTACCAGGTTGTCACTCCATCTCTATTTTTTATATATTAGATTAAATTTACTGCAGACAACAGTTAACTTTCTAAACCAAAGAATTAGTGGATATTCTTATACCGCCACCGTTAAAGTCCATTGCGGAACGTAGGCCTCCCCCATAGATTGCCACTCGTAGGCTCGTTATTAGGAAGACGCTGCTGCCCATCTCCTGATTTGTTTCCCTCTGTCGCCTCTTACGAGATCCACGGAACGATATGGGCTAGTGGATATTCTTACACCGCCACTATCCACCACATATTTAATATGTTACTTACCTTAAAACAAACGTAGCATTGATGTGTATTGATTATTAACTTCTTATTCGGTCTCCTTTCGTCCGACTCATTTATTTCATTATCATTATTGTTTGCTTCTGTATGACTATCGTCTGTTTCTTTATTATTATTCTCAGTTAACTCACTATCGTTGGCTAATAATTCGTTATTATCACTATTATTAATAGTAACATTGTCATTTGTAATTTGTGAATCATTGACGTCATTGTTACTAGATTGCTCCACTTCATTATTTGCGACATCATCATATTTTCTGTTATTTACAAATTTTATTGTAATGCGTTCTGGAAAAAAATGCACTTCACTTTTCCGATACTGTGATGCATGTTTAAATATTACTATTCTATGTTAATACTCTATATTATATTATTCTATATTTTCCTAATTGTAATTCTTTATACTAGACGGTTTACAATATATAAATTCATTATTAAACTGGCATTCGATCCTTTTATTTTACCTACTACACCACACCGTACATACATTGCCTTCACACAGTTCATATAAATATCGGGGTACCTTTCCAAACTATGTAAAATTGTGTGTTCTAAATAATTTAAAAAGGTACCCGAATTACTAATCCCATAGCAAAAAGATCAACAAACAAGTGGTAAAAATAAACATTTTGTACAACCGACTTCAATATAAACAAAAATGAGAAGATCATCAATGTAGTCGAAGTCAATTAAATGCGCATTATTAAGGATAACTCAAAAACTACTGGTCAGCTCTTGATCAAATTCATATGGGACCACATGAGAGAGAGAGAGAGAGAATCACTAATTTTCAAATAAAAAAATAATTATCACATTATAAAAAATACAATTGAATGAGTACCTCCTCCTTTTTTTGGAGTCGGTTAACAAACCAATCTTTACAACGTTGCATAAATTTTGTATTTACACTGAAAGTGCGAAGTAAATTCGGAATGTGAATCATCACGCCATCTATCAAGAAGCGCAGCGCAATATCTGCCGGGTCGGCTTGTGATTTTATAAAGGAAAAAAAGGAAAAAAAAAGCACATGTCCATACCAGTTTTGGGCTTTCTATTCATAACCTCCCTCATCCTTTGATTGTACTGCTGTCTCGTTTCCTCCAACTCCTCGATCTCCCTTTTCCTTCTAGATTTAATAACAAGCTTCTCTAAGTATCGCTTCGCCTTCTCCTGCGATTCTACGTCTATTTCCACTTCGACTTGATTTTTGCCTGTGATTAATAGATAAGCAAGTTCATGTGCTGATATATTCCCAATTTCGAATACATAATATACAACATAATGACCGTACAGTGGCGATGTACTCCATATCTTCTCCACTACCCCATATCTTCTCGTGGATGTCGTAAGAGACGACAGTACATACATACAGCCATACAGCCTTATTTGCATAGATGGCTTTGAGATACGATAACTCTTCATCAGTCATTCAAATAATAAAGGGTCAAAAGTTCGCCGCTTTATCGACGCCATTTTGACAGTTGATATTATAGTAAGTACGTTATATATAGTAAGTTACGTGATATATAGTAAGTACGTGAGGGTAATATGGTCACCTTAAGCTTTATCGCCCTATAAAACCTATATAACGAGGAGAACAGAGACAAAAACACAAAGCCGTATACTACAACTAATATATTAAGAAAAAATATAGCAAACAAGCTTTGGCAATGATTAGGAACACTTCAAAAAATCTACTTAAAAAAACTAACTACGCTACACAATACAAAAATCGACTGAAATATATACAATAAAATCAACTGTCAAAATGGCGTCGATAAAGGAGCGCCTTTTTGACGCTTTATTATTTGATTTTCTGATAAAGAGCTATCGTATCACAGAGCGTTCTAAGCAAACGACGCTGTAGTTTTTGAGTTATAAGAAAGTGACCATATTAACCAGATGACCATATTACCCTCACGTACTATAGTTAGTTTAAGTTAATTTTTCGAAGTGTTGCTAATTATTGCGGAGGCTTGTTTGTTATTTTTTTTAATATTAGTTATAGTATACGACATTGTGTATTTGTCTCTGTCCTCGTCCTAGTTTTGGTTTTATAGGGCGGCAAAGCTTAAGGTGACCGTGTTACCCTCACGGACCTTAGTTAAACATATTGTATCGCAGACTTTTTTGTAGATATTGATATCCTCTAAAAAATTTACGAACATCGCTTTACTCGATTGTCAATAGTTTCCGCGGCGTAAGCGATATAAAGAAGTTTTCGGCGTTAATATTGCATATTGTAAAAATAGTTATTGTGACATAACTGTAATAGTTAGAGATATGATATTGTGGACTTTTTTGTAGATATTGATGTAGACGCAGCGTACGCGATATAAGGATTTTTTTTATATATTTTTTCACACCTTGGGTTACATTAACGAAGTTTCCATACGGATCCCTAACTTTTTTGAATTTTGGATAGTGTGGGATTCTAGTGGTGAATGATTTTTTCAAATAGGTCCAGTAGTTTCGGAGCCTATTCAATTCAAACAGACAAACAAACAAATCTTTCCTCTTTATAATATTAGTGTAGATAAAAAATGTCATTAAAAAAAAATATATGGACTGCCGTCCGTTGGTCTGTGTGTCGGTGAGTCTTCTCGGTTAATAGAAATGTAAGCAATAGATTGAGATATATAGTATTAAATAAAATTCCATGCATTCTAAAGAGGATCCCTACTAAACCGATGATACCTATTGATTTTTGTTATTGAACTCTTTTTCTTGTAAAAATTATTGTCACTATTTTTCTTTCAATTTTTATCAAAATTAAATTAAACGCACATGAGGCGTGCGCTTTTGGGTTTTCCGAACTATTTATTTAGAAAAGTACTGCTGCTTGTCTCATAGTTTGTTTACTCCATCACCTGTATAGGAATATAGGGTAGTGGATATTTTTACACCGCCTACAACCACCACCTACACGTAATTAAACGCTGGCTTAGAATAATTAAAAAATCAGATTTATCACTTCCTACATCTTATTCATTATTTGCTTACCTTCATCTTTAGTGTCCTTCGTGATCTTCTGTAACATGAACTCGTCGAAAACTTGCTCCGGATGTTTCTCGACCTCCTCGCCCTTTCCCTCGTCGAGAACACGTGTAACGTCCTCGCTTAGCACGCTTTTGGAGTACTCAGTTACCTCTGTACCGTTGTACTCGGTTTCTTCTGGACCGTTGTAATGTTCCTCCTCCATATCTAAAATGATGACACCAATGGGGTAACTTCGGCCTCTTATATAAAATTGCCAATTGAACGCAAAAAGAAATGAAGACATCAGGCGCCAATATGTTCAGTAGATGATCATAGCTCACAATGACTGACTCGTGGGTCTGGTGGTCGTTTGCCGAAGCTCGATTGTCGATTAAATAGTCACGGTTTCGAACCCCGGGTCAGATCAATAATCAATTTACGGTTTTTTTTAATCAAGAAACCCCAAATTAGGATTTTCTCCCGTATCACGAAGACAGTTTACAAACATTAATTGCTTAAGTTACAAGAACAGTTATTTGTAGTCAATACAAATATATATACCATATGGGATTCGAACCCAACGGCCCTTAGCAACTCAATATAAGTTAAATGGTAAGATATGCCAGCGACGGAGTCGTGATTGGCGATCAGATGTTTCTCTGCCATCCGTTGTAATGTTACTGTTGATTCAATAATTTCACCTCTGAGTGTGTGATGTGCTCCTGGTACATTATCTTCTATACATCCATCCATTATAGCTTATATAAGTCCACTGCTGAACATAAGATAGGCCTCCCCCATAGATTGTCTCAAAGGGGGGATTTTTCCATAATTGTAATGTTACAGTTAATTTAATTATTTCACCTATCCGTGGGTCATGTGCTCCTGGTAGATTATCTTCTATACATCCATCCATTACAGCCTATAAATATCCACTGCTGAACATAGGCCTCCCCCATAGATTGCCTCATAGGGGGGATATTTGCCATAGTTGTAATGTTACAGTTGTTTTAATAATTTCACATCTCAGTGGGTCATGTGCTCCTGGTAGATTATCTTCTATACATTCATCCATTACAGTCAATAAAAGTCCACAGTTGAACATAGGCCTCCCCCATAGATTGGATCATAGGGGGGATTTTGCCATAATTGTAATGTTACTGTTGATTTAATAATTTCAACTCTCAGTGGGTCATGTGCTCCTGGTAGATTATCTTCTATACATCCATCCATTACAGTCAATAAAAGTCCACAGTTGAACATAGGCCTCCCCCATAGATTGGATCATAGGGGGGATTTTGCCATAATTGTAATGTTACTGTTGATTTAATAATTTCAACTCTCAGTGGGTCATGTGCTCCTGGTAGATTATCTTCTATACATCCATCCATTACAGTCAATAAAAGTCCACAGTTGAACATAGGCCTCCCCCATAGATTGGATCATAGGGGGGATTTTGCCATAATTGTAATGTTACTGTTGATTTAATAATTTCAACTCTCAGTGGGTCATGTGCTCCTGGTAGATTATCTTCTATACATCCATCCATTACAGTCAATAAAAGTCCACAGTTGAACATAGGCCTCCCCCATAGATTGGATCATAGGGGGGATTTTGCCATAATTGTAATGTTACTGTTGATTTAATAATTTCAACTCTCAGTGGGTCATGTGCTCCTGGTAGATTATCTTCTATACATCCATCCATTACAGTCAATAAAAGTCCACAGTTGAACATAGGCCTCCCCCATAGATTGGATCATAGGGGGGATTTTGCCATAATTGTAATGTTACTGTTGATTTAATAATTTCAACTCTCAGTGGGTCATGTGCTCCTGGTAGATTATCTTCTATACATCCATCCATTACAGTCAATAAAAGTCCACAGTTGAACATAGGCCTCCCCCATAGATTGGATCATAGGGGGGATTTAGCCATAATTGTAATGTTACTGTTGATTTAATAATTTCACCTCTCTGTGGGTCATGTGCTCCTGGTAGATTATCTTCTATACATACATTTCATTACAGCCTATTAAAGTCCAATGCTGATTGATAGGCCTCCCCATAGATAGAATGATAGGGGGAATTTACCACAGTTGCCACACATGGCACTCGGGTTGCTACCAGTATTTTTTTATTATTATCAGGATGGTGCTGCTTCCCAATCCTGTTTCAGATTCCCTCTGTCGCCTCTTACGACACCCACGGGACTATGTAACAATATCCACTATCCCATTTAGTGGACAATTATTATTGGTAGTGTGATAAAAACAATATAATAACAGTTTTTTACCTGAGAAAACCTCTTCCTTGTGGACTTCCAGTAGATCTATTTCAGGCACACTATGCACTTCCTCTTTTATTTTGATCTCTTCTGTAATCTCTTTTTTTCTCTTTCTGCAAATACACAAGGCATAATTTAATTTGTGTGTACATATATAACAAAACAGATAGTCATTTTCATCTTTACATCTCTACAGTTTTGGACTCGTAAATTAAAAGTAAAGTAACCGCCTATATACCCTTATCCTATATCACCCTTATCCTATAAATAAATAAATAAAAAAAAAATATACGTCCCACTGCTGGGCACAGGCCTCCTCACATTTTTAATAGGGTTACCAGAGAGTTTTTTTTTAGGATAGGGTGACAAACGAGCACATAGTCCACCTGATGGTAAGTGGTTGCTGCGGCCCATAGACATCTACATTTATCCTCGTTTGCGAATCAAAATGCAGATGCGTTGTCACCCGTGAAGACTAAGATGGAATGCCTCTTTTCCAGTAAAAAGGGTCTCCGGTTCTCTACACTCACCATACGAAACACAGCAGCATGAAGCCGCTATTTGACGCTGGTATTCTGTGAGAGCGTGGTCCTTCCCCGATCGAGCCGACCCATTCGTGCTACAGCTATACTACTAATATAGCTGCAGCGTGGCTCTACCACGTATAAAAGTGGTAGAGCCATGCTGCAGCAGTTGAATCCCCATATGGATGAAAAATTTATATGACCTATAAACGCATATGCTCCAGTATAGCTCCACTCCTCCCTCCATTACCGTTACAGATTATTAGTGTGCTGATGAACATAGGCCATCACTATAGATTGCATCAGTGAGGATATTTGCCATATTTGCTATATTTTTAAGCTTGCCAAGCGCATTGGCAACCGCAGGTTTTCTTTAGTCGTTATTACAAAGACGCTGCTGCCCATCTTTAGATTTGTTTCCCTTTTGCGTCTTACGATTGGTACGATATGGAATCTACACTTCTACACTACTATTATAAAGAGGAAAGATTTGTTTGTTTGTTTGTTTGAATTGAATAGGTTCTGAAACTACTGGACCGATTTGAAAAATTCTTTCACCATTAGAATCCTACATTATCCCTGATGAACATAGGCTATATAATATTTTCAAAAAAGTTAGGGATCCGTATGAAAACTTGTTTAAGTTTTACGTTAACCATGTAATTTTAGTAACATATTTCACTTTTTAAATCTTTGTTAATTCAGCAACAGTCCGTCGTGATGTCTCTCTCGAAGTTCGCATGTCGCAAGGCGCAGACGCGTGATATACGCGGGTTAAACCGCGTGGCACTGCTAGTAATGGATATTCTTATAACGTCACTACACGTCAACAAACTAAAACTGATAGTTAGCTAAAAATACTCACATCCGGTGCGATATCTTGTATTTGATGCAGTGTGTGTTCCAGTAATGTAACTTGAGGTACATGTGCTTCTTGAAGACCTTCTGGCAGATCTGGCACTGCGTGTCCTGTTGGATTAGGGGAAAGTTTGCTGATGACCTGATTGAACATAACCCTGATCGTGGAAACTAAAAGTTATCTATATATTCTATTTCTATTTTGTTGTGTTATTAATTTGTGTAATATACACGATTGTAAGCTGTTATTTTAAAAAAAACTAACTATAACTTTTTTTTAAACTCGAACAATTGTTTTTATTTTATTTAAACAAATAATTGTATGCAAATTGTATGTGGTTTTATTACCTCTGCATTGCCTGGGGAGTAAGAGGATTGTCAAAGACCCCGCTTTACTTTGCTTTAGCATCGGCTAGTGTCAGTAAGAAGTAATAAAACCACAGAAAAGTATTTTTTTAATAAAATTAAAAAAAATATGGTCGAGTTTTAAAAAAAAAAGTTTTTTTTTAAAAACTCGACCATAGTTTCCTGTTCTTTTTTTGTACAATATCACTGTCCACCAACATCAAAACATAAAGGTCAAAATGCGTTGTCAACCCTGAAGATTGAGCACATTACAGAACTTGTTTAGTAAAATATAAACATTCAAACAGTTTCAGTTTAGGGTTCCGTACCCGAAGGGTAACCAACGGTACCCTATTACTAAGCCTCCGCTGTCTGTCCCTCTGTCTGTCAGCGGGCTGTATCTCATGATCCGTAATAGGTAGACAGTTGAAGTATTCACAGAATGTGTATTTCTGTTATAAAAAAAATTAAACATTAAAGGGGGCTCCACTACTAGAAACGTGTTTTTTATCTACATAGTATTAAATCAAGAACGATGGTACGGAACCCGTCATACGCGAGTCCGACTCGCACTTTGCCGGTTTTTCAATGCAAGTACTGGTTTATCTATAGGAAACCGGCGTATAACACCTTACGAGGCCTGGAAGTACGAACGAAAACGCAATGCAATCGTTTATCGCAACTGCCACCGACATTGAGATTCACTATAATCTATAAGGTATAATCGTTTTATACGAAACGCCTGAAAAATTAAAATAGCAATAAGCATTCGTTTCTAAAAGTATTGCGTTAATACAGTGAAACTTGGTTGCGTGGAATCTGGATAAGTGAGAAACCTCTATAGCTGGAACTCATACTTAAGTCCCGACACTTTAGCACAGAATTACCTCTGTCAGTGGGACAAAACAAACCTCTATATTTGGTATTAGTTCTTTCGATTATATTCGTCATAATTACCTCTATAATTGCGATAGCAAATATATTTAACATCTTTTACTGAGACTATATTTTGTATAGCATTTTGTTTACTAATTCGTATTCTACCCGCAAATTCCGCACTTGGCTAATTGTGTAAAAGTGGCCTCCAGTTTTAGTTTGGTTTTGCTATCGTCCGGATGTTTATGTACTATATTTACAAAATACGTTATTTTATTTAATAATCGCACATCTATAACTGAAATAACCTCTATTCTCACTTCTATTAATGGAACCCTCTGTAAATGAGACAGATATTTATTTATACCTGGTATCTGCGACACTGGGTAAGTGGAATACCTCTTTAAGGCCGGCCACATACATGCGGAATTCCGTTTCGTGATTCCGTTTGGGAATCCCGAATCGGGATTCCGTTAATACAACACACACACACACACACACGTTTTTTTCCCGTTCGGAATAACAAGGGTCAGTTGAGAGACGTTAGCCATTGAGTCTAGACATTCTGCCAGCGAATACTGATGACGATTTTCTGGTTGCGATTCCATTGTTCTTACTAGGTGTATATGTGCATGCCCTTATCACCCTAAGCTTGCAATATAGTCAATACTATGTAAAAAGATCTATCTATCCAGAGATATTTTTTAAATATTTATGTATTTAAATTCTTTCGACGAATTATTAAATAAAATAAGATGAAAGGTTACGAAAAGCTATACACCTACAAGATTAAATGTAAAAACATACATAAACACACCTACTCGCTTCGGACGAACACTGAGTGCGTTCCGTACGGAATTTACGTATGTGTGTTGCGACTCGTACGAAATCTATGGAAGACGTGCGTTCGGAGCGGCTTTTCTCCGTTCGGGATCCCGAACGCACAGGCGGTCATACGGAATCTCGAATCGGAGAAATTCCGTACGGAAAAATAACGTACGTGTGTGGCGGGTCATAGATTGTATATGGACTTGCTGCGTTCGGAATCCCGAATCGGAATATCGAAACGGAATCCCGAAACGGAATTCCGTATGTATGTGGCCGGCCTTACTGAGACAAATTTGCCGGTCCCTTAAGATCCCAGTTATCCAGGTTTCACTGTATTATTAAATGTTTTTTTTTTTTTTGAATTCATCATACTCACAGTGTCAGACGCGTGTCCGTACTTGATGTGCATGACGATGCTCGGCTTGTTCCGAGTTTTGAAGCCGCATTCGTCGCATTCGTAGCGAATGTCGCTGTGTTTTTTACGCATGTGCACCGTCAGATAGTTTTCGTTGTAGAAGCTGAGAAAGAGCACATAGAGTAAATAAGATAACTTCACGATAACAGTCTTTTCAAAGACGATGCCAAAATTTGTGCCAAATCTTAACACTGAAAGAAGGACGGAGCGCCACGCACATTTCAAGTGATGCAACAGTCAAACCCATGCTCAAATTAATGTAGGAACACGCATTCACGTATGTACACGTGTGCATCTAAAATTTTTTGCAACCATCAACATGGTTTTGTGTGCGTGTAAAGTAGCTGTACTAATTATAACATAATTTACTATGCCATCCACTGCTGAACATAGGCCTCCCCCAAGGAATACCACAAAGCACGGTCCTGAGCCACCTGCATCCATCGACTTACTGCATGGGTTACCAGGTCGTCACTCCATCTAGTGGGCATCGGCCTGCACTTCGTCAGCCGGTACGAGGCTGCCACTCGAGAACCTTTTTTCCACATCGGTTGTCGGTTCTTCGAGCTATACGGCCGGCCCATTGCCACTTCAGCTTACTAATCCGTTGGGCTGTGTCGGTAACTATGGTTTTATTGCGAATATCCTCATTTCTAAGTTTATCACGCAGAGAAACTCCCAGCATACCCCTCTCCATAGCTCACTGAGCGACCTTAAGCTTCCTCATCCGGCCAGCAGTGAAGGACCACGTCTCAGTTCCATAGGTCTTCACTGGCAACACGCACTGGTTGTACAGTCTCGTTTTCAAGTTTTGAGCTGCTCAGCTGAGTTGAATCCGTCGATTGACCTCTCGGTCGAAGTTGGACTTACCTAGTCGGACTATTTGTCCCAGGTAAACATACTCGTCAACTCCCAACAACTACCGGCATAGGTGTGACATGGACGTTAAACATGAGTACAACACATACACTACATACACAATAAGTATTAGACGGCTCCGTGGCGCAATGGCTTAGCAATCAGTTGTTGCGCTGGGGGGCGCGGGTTCGAGTCCCGCACGGAACAAGTATTTATATGGCCTACAAATAATTGTTCCGGGTCTGGATGTTTGTCCTTGTGCAATTTATGTTTGTAAACTGCCTCCACGACAAAGGAGAAAATCCTAGTGTGGGGGTAACGTTTTTAAAAAAAAAAAGATCTTTGTTTTGTCCATGTTCATCTTAAGACCTATCCGCTGGGTGGCACTACTAAGGTCATTGAGCATAGTGCTTAGGTCCTCCAGCGATTCTGCCATAAGGACTATATCGTCGGCAAATCGAAGGTGAGTGATGTACTCGCCGTTGATTTTGATACCGTATCCTTTATAGTCCAGAAGCTTGAAAACGTCTTCTAATGCAGCGGTGAAGAGTTTCGGGGATATAACATCACCCTGTCTTACACCTCTCTGCAGTTGAATAGGTTTCGTACTCTGATTCTGTACTCGGATAGCCATCGTAGCCCTACTGTACAAACACTTCATCACTTCGATATACCGACAGTCAACTAGGTACCGCTGTAGGGACTGTAGCATCGCTAAAATTTCGACGGAATCAAAGGCTATCTTTTAGTCCACATACGCTAAAAATAGTGGCAAATTGTACTCCTCGGACTTATGGTAAGTGGTTGCTGCGGCCCATAAACATCTACATCTATCCTCTATTACAAATCAAAATGCAGATGCGTTGTCACCCGTGAGGACTAAGATGAAATGCCTCATTTCCAGTAAAAAGGGCCTCCGGCCACCTGCACTCACCAAGTGAAACGCAGAGGTAAACCTCTACTTCACGCTGGTTTTCTGTGAGGTCGTGGTACCACCCCGGTTCGAGCCGGGCCATCCGTGCGACAGCAAAGGCTGCCGCGTGGCTCTACCACTGTTTAAACTTCTGTACAATTTGCTGAAGGGTATGTATGTGGTCTATGGTGCTAAAGCTGTGGAGTCTATATGCGTGGTAGAGCCATGCTGTAGCTATATTAGTAGTACAGTTGTAGAACGAATGGGTCGGCTGGACCGGGGAAGGACCACGCTCTCACAGAACACCAGCGTAAAATAGCAGCTTAATGCTGCTGCGTTTCGTATGGTGAATTTAGAGAACCGGAGACAATTTTCCTGGAAAAGGGGGCATTCCATGTCAGTGTTAACGACATACAACGCATCTGTATTTTATTTCGCAAACGAAGATAGATGTAGATGTCTATGGGCCACAGCAACCACTTACCATCAGGTGGACTGTGTGCTCGTTTGTCACCTTTAACCTATAAAAAGAAATAGCAGCTTAACATTGCTGTGTTTCGTTTGGCAAGTGTAGAGAACTAATAACTCTTTTTACTGGAAACGAGGCACTCCATCTTAATCCTTAGGGGTGACAACGCAACTGCATTTTGGTCTTTATTTGAAGATGTGTAAGGACCATAGTATTATTTTACTATCAAGTGAACTGTGCGTTTGTGAACCCTGTAAAAATGAATTTAAAACGCTGGAATACTCACCACACGCCACAGAGAGCGCATGCCACGGACTTGACCTTGGGCTGGTGCTGAGTGAGATGGCGCTGCAGCCGCGCCTTGCGCGCGAACAGGCGGCCGCACGTGGGGCACGCGTGCTGGCGCTCGGGGTAGTGCGTGATGATGTGCTTCTTTAAATCACCCTGCACAGTTCATCAAAATATGCGATACACCGAATCGCGGCTCCGTGGCGCAGTGGCTTAGCAATGAGTTGTTGCGCTGGGGGCCGCGGAATTCGAATCCCGCACGGAACAAGTATTTGTATGGCCTGCAAATAATTGTTCCGGGTCTGGATCCTCGTGCAATCTATGTTTGTAAACTGCTTCCACGATACAGGAGAAAATCCTAGTGTGTGAGTAACATTTTTCTAACAAAAATAGAAATCTCATAACCTTTTTTTTTTTCATTTATTTATCACATCAACAAGCATTACAAATATTTATAGTGATAGCATATAAGAAACCACTAAGGTTTATATCTATGTTATCGAGAGTTTACAATTTTATAAGATAATAGCGTAATATTGTATTAAAGATACTGTAAAAAGAAAAAAGAAACATGCAAACATTCAGAGAAAAATATATATCAGAAAACACGTTATAATAACTTAAGAAAATGATCCTTTAACTTACACTTAATGTTATTTTTATTGATATTATCCAACAATTCTGACGGCATATTATTGATAAGCCGAGGTATTAAGTAGCTACATGTCCGCTCACCGTACGCATTGCAAGCACGCGGCTCGATGAGACGGTTCTTAGACCTATACATATATATATACGCAAATAAAATTGAAGTGTCCATCTGTAATATGTAATATATTAGATTGAGTTGAGAGGGTTATTTGTACGTTATCAAAATATGAATAACCATTTTTTTTTTATTATCTCTTTGTAATGAAGTTTAATAAACAAATAGAAAGCAATGCCTGGAGTGATCTATGTTGAATTTTATCCAACAAACTTGGAACATTATTTAAAAAAGAATTAATATAATAATTTTAAATTAAAAATTTTACACAACCGACTTCATTATAAATTATTAAAAATAACTCAAAAACTATTGGTCTGACTTTGATCAGATTTATATAGGACCTCATGAGAAACACCTGCTTTCAAATAAAATAGAATCATCGAAATCGGTTCCGAGAAAAAAGTTATCAGGTAACACACATAAAAAAAATATTGAATCGAATTGAGTACCGTCTCCTTTTTGAAGTCGGTAGATAAATAGACTTTAATTATCTTAAATATAAACAACACAACATAAATAGATCCTACCCAAACTATGCTAGGGCTAATCGCTAGTTTTAAAGTAAACTAGTTAAGTTATAGCCTATATACGCCCCACAGATTGGGCAAGTGCCTCCTTTCATTACTGAGATGGTTACAAAGCAATTAGTTCATCTACTTCAGTGAATGTTGGCGGACTTCACATGTCCTTGACATGCAAAATTCCTCGCGATGTTTTCTTTCACTGCGATGCACGTGGTGGTAGGTGTCATAGTAAGAGGAGAAACAAACTGATCCCACGTACGCAACGTATACTATGCAACGCTCTTACGTAGTAGAGCCATATTGCAGCTATATTACTAGTATAGTTGTAGCACGAATGGGTCGGCTCGACCGGGGAAGGACCACGCTCTCACAGAATACCTGCGAAAAATAGCAGCTTGACACTGCAGTGTTTCGTATGGTGGAGTGTAGAGAACCCGAGACCCTTTTTACTAGAAAAGAGGCATTACATCTTAGTCCTCACGAGTGACAACGCATCAGCATTTTGATTCGTAATTGAGAAAAAATGTATATATTTATGGGCCGCAGCAACCACTTACCATCAGGTAGACTGTGTGCTCGTTTGTCACCCTTATCTTATAAAAAAACGCCCCCTTGTTGGTGTACACACTTGGCCTACGTATGCAACGTACGTTTGGGGTCAGACACTCTTGTCACTTCTTAGCGGACGTGCAAGTACAAATTTATACCACGTTTTCTGATTCTGAGAGTGAATTTGAGAATGAGTTATTTAGTTGCTACGTGGTAGAGCCATACTGCAGCTATATTATGGTTGTAGCACGAATGAGTCGACTCGACCGGGGAAGGACCACGCTCTCACAGAATACCAGCGTAAAATAGCAGCTTAATGCTGCTGTGTTTCGTATGGTGAGTGTAGAGAACCGGAGACCCTTTTTACTGGCAAAGAGGCATTCCATCTTAGTCCTCACTGGTGACAACGCATCTTTATCTTGTGTCTTTATTGAGGATAGATGTAGATGTCTATGGGTCACAGTAACCACTTACCATCAGGTGGACTGTGTGCTCGTTTGTCACCCGATCCTATAAAAAAAAAAGTTAGCACGGCTAGCATGGGCTGAGGACAAAAATGTTATCCCCCGATTATATCCACTGGACAAGAGATATAATTATCTTGTCCCTATGCCAAAGCACGGCAACGGGGTGAAGTATATCTCCGTTTGACATAACGAGTAGACATATATCGTCGTTCATATTGCAATTAGATCTATGTCAAAAATGACAAATTTACAGAAGAGTAAAAAAACGGCATACTGCAAAAATCTTTTAAGACACCAAAATGTTTTTTAACTAATGTTTCCTAACTATTGTGTTCTATTAACCTTTCCCATACCGCGCCCGCCAAAAAACAGCTTTAAGCATGGGTAAAAAATATCGATATATCGAAATATCGATATATATCGTCGATATTTTAATTCGCGATATATCGACATATCGATATTTATTTTAGAGTATCGAATTCGTATCAATTTCGATATATTTTAAGCGCAAAAGCGAATGGCTGTTATATTTGATTTCGTCTATGTAACCGAGTGAATATAATTCTTTTCAGAATACTCTTTAGTTCGTTCAGAATCGAATGTAATAGTGTTCAATTGAAAATATATTATATTTTTATATCAATTAAGACGAAAATCGGTCACAAAACGTGGACATGAATTCATGTCCACGGTACCTTAGGGGTTAAATGTGCATTTTGATATTTCCATAAATAATTATATTTTGTTAAGAAATTTGATATAGAACCTATTGTAACTACAATTGACGTAAAGTTTGTGTCGTGTAACATAAAAATCAGGTAAAGTATTCATTCAAGTTATTTATAATTAAAGTAGGAACAATCACAAATATATATATAGTTAAGAAAAATAAACAACAATATTGACGTAAATTTCTTGACAAACTTTTTTTTTTATAGGATCGGGTGACAAACGAGCACACAGTCCACCTGATGGTAAGTGGGTGCTGTGACCCATAGACATCTACATCTATCCTCAATAAAGACTCAAGATGCAGATGCGTTGTGACCCGTCAGGACTAAGATGGAATGCCTCTTGGCCAGTAAAAAGGGTCTCCGGTTCTCTACACTCACCATACGAAACACAGCAGCGTTAAGCTGCTATTTTACGCTGGTTTTCTGTGAGAGCGTGGTCCTTCCCCGGTCTAGCCGACCCATTCGTGCTACAACCATAATATAGCTGCAGCATGTCTCTACCACGTAGAAAACTTAAATGATGTTAGCTTATATCAAAATAAAATTGAACTTGTTTTAAAACTCACGAATTAATTCTTTAATGACACGGTAAAATGAAGAAAGTGATGTACATAACGAATGTAATAATTAATAATTAGTATGCAATGGGACCATTGCATACTAATTATGCAATGGAGAAAAATTAACAGAATCCGAAGTAGTCCGTGACCTTGGCGTAATGATCGATAAAAAATTAAATTTCAACATCCATATTGATAATATTGCATCCAAAGCATGGAAGATGGCAGGATTTGTAAAGCAAATATGCAAGGATTTGCGGAACCCTATATCTAGTCTCAGTATATACAAAGCTCTTATTTGTAGTACACTAGAATATGCATCACCTGTTTGGAACCAATCATACCAAATTCACAGTGATCGAATAGAGCGTATCCAGTGCAATTTTAGCCGCTACTTAGCCTTTAAAGATCAAACTTGTCCTTACCGTGCTGACTATAATACTAGGCTATCCCACTTCAAATTAGAGTCTCTCGAAAAAAGACGTCGACTTTAGCGATCTTAAAACACTTTATAAGCTAATTCACGGCCTCCTACTATCACCGGCACTGTTAAATCAAATAAGTTCATGAGGACAAGCATCAGGAGCTGAACAATTATGTTCCAAGTAGTTATATAAAGGCTGATAATCTTTAGGAATCAGTGGTTTTAATTCTTGTAAATGTATAAATTTTGTAGTGTCAATAGGAAGACATGATTGATAATGGTCAGTAACAGTTCGTGTGTAGTTTTTGTTTGAGCTTCGCGGTAATTCTTTGAACTCGTCATTAAAGTCCAACTTATAACGTATGATCACATGTGGATTATATTGCAAGCTTACAATGTCGACTACAAGAGGATCGCCTTTTTTGTTTCGTGCTCGAATGCTGGTGTATCTACCACCTTCACACCTGCTGAAATCACTGTAGCTTAGACATGTGTCGATGAGGTGGCAACTTTCTTTCGATGCTGCTATGTATCGAGTCGACCTCCATCTGGGTATGTCCAACTTTGAGGTATTTTTGAGGTATATTTGTTCGATGTTTATGTTCTTTTCGACTGATAATTCAATTAAAGCATTAGACATTTAACAGTGGTAGAACCACGCGGCAGCTTTTGCTGTCGCACGGATGGGCCGGCTCGAACCGGGGTGGTACCACGACCTCACAGAAAACCAGCGTGAAGTAGAGGTTTACCTCTGCGTTTCGCTTGGTGAGTGCAGGTGGCCGGAGACCCTTTTTACTGGAAATGAGGCATTCCATCTTAGTCCTCACGGATGACAACGCATCTGCATTTTGATTCGCAAACGAGGATAGATGTAGTTGTCTATGGGCCGCAGCAACCACTTACCATCAGGTGGACTGTGTGCTCGTTTGTCACCCTTATCCTATAAAAAAAAAGACAAATTCAATGATCGGTTTTGGTAACCACACCCATCACTCCACAGGTTTGTTTTGGTATTTGGTGCCTTTCCTAGTTCTGCCTTTAAGTGTTTCATCATAACACACGTAAATACATTACTGTGTAAGCCACCGCTACCCTCGTGTCATAGATAGCAGATCACTTCTTTTATTTTTAAATTATAGTGTGTGTAATTGTGAACTTTAAGTTTCGATTTATAGTAAACAGCTGATGCCTGGATTCTTGGACATAGATGTACCGCTTGGACATCCATAGTGTATACTAATACATCATCTTCAGTAATGTTTTTGTCATTACCTTTTCTTTGTCTCGCTCTTTCTTTTTTCTTCAAGTGACTCCTGTACTCGTCTTCATTAATATTACCATTCTTGTACGCTAAGCACTTGTTGCACTTGGCTTTCCTTGGCTTAAAAATAGACAAATTAAGCTTGCGATACTTCCTCACGAACGTCGCAACACAATATCGTCTCTTATTGTTATTTGAACAAAACTTTTTATATTCAGCATACAGATCACCATGACCTTGAGGAAGACAATCCGCAATAATGGAACTCTACGTTCTACTTTCGGCGGACTGTCGAAAAATTCTCGGATTGAATCGAATACAATATTTTGAGTGCTTGCATTACAATCATTTCCATTTTGAGAGATAATAAATCTTTCTGTCACATCTTTATTAGCAACAAACCAATCACTCAGTTGTCTTTGGTCAATGCACAAAGTTGTCATAAACATTTGCTTACAAACATGAACTCTGTTAGCGTTATCTTACAAAGATAGGAAATATTTAATTCCTTTGTTTTTCCTAGAATCTACGCTTGATGAACGTCGAAGCTGTGGCAGGCCTCCGTCACTCGCTCAAGGCCCTGCGTTATATGCCTACCGTTTTGCGTATCGCCCACGATACAACCGACATTGGGCTGCCGCACGTCCGCCTGAGCGCTTGCACCGCACACGTTTCCCGCGCTTACTCGTCGAAATGCCGAAACCACGTAATTATTGTGCAGTGGATGGGTTGCAGAGTCAAAAAACAAATGAAAAATTGTCTTTTTTTCTTAACTATAAGATTACATCGAAACAAAGCATAACAGTGCTGTAATTTATAAATTGAGTGACAACCATTTTCAACGATAAAATTTAATAACCGAGAATTCAAATTGAAGGTAAAAAAGGTATAAATCATTTTATAAAACTCAAACATATTTTATTGACAAATAAAAAATATGGTTTATTTCGCAAGATTCGTTTTATTACAATAATCATCATAGGTACAACCCTAGAGCATTCGTGCGATGACGCGCTTGCACGTGAGTCGCACGGCGGTCAACACAATCTCGACTCTTTTTGCGCGTACTTATGGTACATTTTCCTCTCGCTGCGAACAGTAGATATTATTATTAAGATTTTGTAGGCTATTATAGCGTAGGTATTTTCGCTTTTGTATGGGAGTGATGTATCTGTTTAGTAAACTATTAACTAATCTGTGGCTGTGGTGCATATACACTTACTAATTTTCGGACGTATACTTTACGAGCTTCCCAAAAACTCAGTGCTCAATAAGAATTAAAAATCAGTTTTCCGTCTTCTTCGGTTAATATTTCACATTCAAACCATTGTCACGGTCCCCCATGTTTCACTTCAGAATGCCCACCACATCTCTCCTGTAAGCCTTTAGATGGTCTTAACAGTGTTTGTTTGTATTTTCCATTCCTATCCTTCTCAAAACCTTCATACTGGTTACCCTGTAACGTAGCCTTAGAGTTTCTTAATCTCTTTTCGCGTTGCGTTCCCTTTTGTGGGCATCCTTACGAGTAAGCTATCCCGTCTTCTAATCAAGGACCTTTACGTTTGAGCTCGTACTTTCTTTTAATGCATTAGAATGAAAGCTAACATTACTTTCTTCTGGCAGGTAGTCTGAGTCAGAAGACGACCCTTCTTCGAACAAGACCTCTTCACCAGACCTGTCACACTGCTGCATAGTTTCATCTTCATACAACTGGCCAGTAGCTTCGTTTAGTCGGTGCTGGCGAGGATGTTCAGAGGACCTTGTCACATCAACCACCAAGCCATGCATACAAAACCAGAGCAAAATTCAAAAGGTTCTATGTCGCGTTTGTTACTACGTATTCATGCAATATAGGTCTTATTGTTTTATTGGTATTATTTACAACAAAGATCAAAATATGCATTTTTTTTATGAAGAAACATTATCTGTTAATGGATTCGCGTCACTATAGGTCTTAAGCGCTTTACAGTAAAAAAAAAGCTGTCAAAAAGCGGATTCACGGCGCTTTTTGTTAAAAGTTAGGTTAAGATTTCTCATAAGTGTAATCAAAACCAGGATATTAACGAAAACCAACTAAAACCAGCACACAATGATACGTAATCTATGATAATTATCAACTTACCTCAGAAACAAAGCACAATAGTAGAACTTAATTAATAATTTTCACTTGCTTTTTTCTCAAGAGCAAAAATCCGTTGCCGCTCAAACTTGGACATAGACCTATATGCTTGTATACGATTTACCGCCGAGTCGATCACGTGACATATTGCAAGTAGTTTCAAACGCCGCGTTCCTATTGGTAGATGACATTGGACCTTTATCAGTCGTGTTCATCAAAATTAAAGCATAACTTAGAAATAAAAAAAATGAAATTTTTGACATTGAACAAATTGCAATATGGACGACGATATGCCCTGTCCGTAGCATGGAGCCAAATGAAAGATGAAAAAAAAATTATGCTTTTTAGACATTTGAAAGGGACAATTCTATCCTAGTTCATTGGTCGTGGGTTTAAGTTATATTCATACAAAATAATCTATCTAAGTCTATCTCCCATTTTATCTGCTGTGGATATTAAATCCACAGGTATGCCCATGCTCGAAGGGTGGATAAAACTAAGCGAGGGAATAAACATTTTCTCCTTTCCCCGAAGATAAAATTGTCTCCTGCCCATGTTGATGTTCATAAACGAATATATTCACGCCACAAAAAAAACGTTTAGTTGAATACAATGTGTTATTCCACAATATTTATTTATTTTATACGTGGTAGAGCCATGCTTCAGCTATTAGTATTATAGTTGTAACACGAATGGGTCGGCTCGACCGGGGAAGGACCACGCTCTCACAGAATACCAGCGTAAAATAGCAGCCCAATGCCGCTGTGTTTCCTAAGGTGAGTGTAGAGAACCGGAGATTCTTTTTACTGGAACCGAGCATTCCATATTAGTCCTCACGGGTGACAACGCATCTGCACTTTGATTCGTAATCGAAGATAGATGTAGATGTGTATGGGCCGCAGCAACCACTTACCATCAGGTGGACTGTGTGCTCGTTTGTCACCCTATCCTATAAAAAAAAAAATATTATAAAATCATGTTTCATATCTTAACATAACTAGGATGGAAATACAAAAAAGTGTTTGTTTTTTTTTAATTTTGCGCCTCAATTTCTCCCTTTCACGTTAATTACAAAGGTTATAGCAGTAGGTCGATAGGTACTTACCAAGTATACCATTTATCTTTTTCCATACCTGTATAATATAATTTAGCATCGAGATATTCTACACTTGTAATATTATAAATATTTTAAATAATAAAATATATAAATTATAAATACAAAAAATAACAATAAATTAAAAGGAGAATGGGATTTTTGGGCCTGAACTTAACTAATTGGTTTATACTTCAAAAAATTGTCCATATTTTTCTAAAGTAAAATACAAAAAAGTAGCTCTTTTTTTCAATTTAGATTTCGAAAAAAACAATAAAATAAAAAATAAGTTAGAAAATCGATTGTAGTGTATTATTTATGGCAATAAATCGATTACCATAAAGAATACACTGAGTTTTGGCGGGAAATTGACCGGCGGCGGTTTGCTGCTCCTGTATTATTGTTTAAATAATGGTTTGAAGTGGACTTTGATATGTAAAAGTGTTGCGATTTTTTGTATTAAGTGTCTACGCATGTGAACTATTAGTGGAAACAGTGAAACAAGTGCTCTGATGGTGATGGATTCTCAAGATAAGCTGTTTGTTTGCATAGGCACCTTTAGATACCATCGCCAACTATCAGCTGTCTGCTGGATCAAGTTGCCGCCAAAATCTCCTAAGAACTGCACAATGTGACGCATCAACATATTGTGAAGCAGTATACTATGAAGGAGTGGGAAAATTACAATAAACCGAATAAAAATACTTAAGACTTGGCCTAAAGGTCTAGATACCAGGCCATAAACTCCAAAAAAAAAATGAATACACTAGTGAAATTCTCGTTTTTGAACGTTATCTTCCAATAAGGATTTCTCATTTTGAAACTTGACAGTTCAAACTTCAAATTATTCACTTAAAAGAAAAAAATAGATTTTCCATTCGATTTGAAACGAGCGCAATACAATCGATTCTCGATTAAATTGAGCATTTTAATATTGTTGCGCGCCGCTATTAATGTCTTGTACATGGCAACACTAGTTACACTAGCGCCCTCTAGTGTCGAGTAAAAGAAAGTGTTGCGCACCACTATTAATGTCTTGTACATGGCAACAATAGTTACACTAGCGCCCTCTAGTTTCGAGTAGCAGAACTAAGAGTCGAGATCCTTCCAGAAATTTTGGGACCGATATGTACTCGAACATTCTAGATGTCGCTACAGTAGAAGGTTCTGGAAACTATCTGAGCCCCTATATAAGGCCGGTATAGACCACGACTGGAGCAGTATTGAATTGGCGACACAAGAGAATACTTCGAAGCGAAACAACTGCGAACTAAAGTGATCAGTAGTACAACTGTGTTTTATTATTAGTGTGTTTTAAGTTGTAATTAGTGTTCCGTAATTAAAGTGTCAATTTTGGTAATTCAATCGGCAGTTTTTAATTGTGTCGAACCTCAAGCTCGTAACAATATATATTTTAGAGTCCGACTCGTACTTGGCGGGTTTTATTGAACTCACCAGCACTTTGAACTTCTTCCCGCACTGCTGGAACGTGCACTTGTAGGGGCGGATGTCGAGGTGCGAGCGCATGTGCATCTCCAGGTTGGACTTGCTGTACTTGACGGCGCCGCAGATCTCGCACTTGCACATGTAGCGGCGCGCGTGCACCACGTTCTGAGGGACACGGACGGGCAACATTTTTATATGCTAAGTGACTTGTTGCAACAGTAATATTTCTTATATTTACGCGAACACCACACATTTAAATAAAACTACTTTTACGGATTTTATCGCGTGTATTAACTTATTTTTATATTCCCGACGTTTCGAGTACTTTACATTTTTAATCTGGAGGTTGCCGTGGTTTACTATGACATTGTGACGTCATACACCTCAGTCGTCCCCCCGGTGACCATGGGTGCTATAAAGTGCTCGAAACGTCGGGAATATAAAATAAGTTAGTATAAGCGATAAAATTCGTAAAACTAGTTTTATTTAAACTTTGACGACATTTTTGTTTAATGAAATATTGAAACTTGTATATTTTCTGGGATTTTTTTATAACATTGCCGTATGAATGAATTACTGGCCCTGTGGAATCGAGAAACTGGTATCATTAGCTTGTGTTTGTTCCTAGTGTTTACAGAGCCACAGAATAAATAATAGTACTACGTACAGAACCATTTAAATTTAAAGACCCATTCGTGCTACAACTACACAATTAATATAGCTGAAAAATAGCTCTACCACGTAAACAAAACTCCTCATATAGTATAGTCGCCTCATACGACACCCACGGGACGAGACAAGGTGATGATTCTTACCCCGCCACCAAAAAGTGGAGTCTATGCCAAGCGATAGAAAATATAAACTAGATTCGAGTAAAAATATCGATATAACGAAATATCTATATAACGTAATATAGATATTTCTAATCGCGATACACCAATATTCGATATTTATTTTAGAGTATCGAATTCGTATCAATTTCGATATACTATATACCACAACTCTTTTTTTTCTTTTTTCTTTAAAAAAAACGCTACCCCAACACTAGGATTTTCTCCCGTATCGTGGAGGCAGTTTACAAATATAAATTGCACAAGGATAAGCATCCAGACCCGGAGCAATTATTTACAGGTCATACAAATACTTGTTCAGTGCGGGATTCGAACCTGCGGCCCCAGCGCAGCAACTCATTGCTAAGCCACTGCGCCACGGAGCCGACGTGGTTTGGTTTCTTATTTAATGTTACTAAATAATCCTCAGATGCTCCTCGCGCGACGATTATTTAATAAAATCCCGCCAAATCTTTGTTAAATCAAACTTTAGTCTCTTACTGGTAAATATTTTTGTGAGTCTGGTCGCATATCTCATCAAATGGGACAAGGTCGGATTTATTAAATACAAAAAATATCACAGTAAGACACATACAAAAAAGCAGTAGTTTGCTTTTGTTTTATCTGTGGACTTAATGTATACATAAATTAATAGTGTAGACAGTGTTTTTAAAAAAATATATCAATCATGTGTTGTATGATAGTGTGGAAGTTCATCAAAGAAGAAAGCAACAATGATTCAGCTTCTTGCAATTTAAGTCGTACAAAACAAGTATCATTTTGCGTATTTGCGAATGATAAAAATGCAGAGTTTATTCAACACAACTAAATCATGCTAAACATAACGATATACCAATATTTATCATTCGATCGATACGATAAATATAGATAAATTTTTTCACTAGTCCATCCCTAATACATCCTTAACAGTGGTAGAGCCACGCGGCAGCTTTTGCTGTGGCACGGATGGGCCGGCTCGAACCGGGGTGGTACCACGAACTCACAGAAAACCAGCGTGAAGTAGAGGTTTACCTCTGCGTTTCGCTTGGTGAGTGCAGGTGGCCGGAGGCCCTTTTTACTGGAAATGAGGCATTCCATCTTAGCCCACACGGGTGACAACGCATCTACATTTTGATTTGTAACAGAGGATAGATGTAGATGTCTATGGGCCGCAGCAACCACTTACCATCAGGTGGACTGTGTGCTTGTGTGTCACCCTTGTCCTATAAAAAAAAATACAAACTGTAAATTTACTCACGAGATGAGTGCTGAGGACGCCCTTGGATTTGAACATTTTACCGCAGATCTCGCACGGGATGTTGTGAACGTTCACTCCGTAGTGTTTCTCGTCCGTGTGCTCCTTTAGGCGGCTCTTGACTTTGAACCTGGAATATAAGAGGTGTTAATAGAAATATAATCTTACTTTTATTAAATACTAGCAGTTCCCCGCGCTTTCGCCCGCGTGTAACTAAGGGGGTTTATATTTTTGCGCGGAACCCTAATTCTTTTCTAAAATAAAAGTAGCCTAAATTACTCCTTATAATATCAGCTATCTGCCAGTGAAAGTCCCGTCAATAAATCGGTCCAGCTATTTCGCAGATTAGCCGGAACAAACAAACAGACAGTCAAAAAATTTAAAAATTGTGTTTTTGTTGTTAGTGCCATATATACCTACTTTCATATGCATATAGTAAATAGCTGTTATTTCGACATTACAAACAGACACTTCAATTTTATTTATTTGTATAGATGAATGATAGTGTAATATCCTAAATGCAGCCAGATGGATTAGAGGTGCCTCCGGAACGTGTTTTATGGCATAGGCCTCCCGAGGAAGGTCTATTTTCAGCATGAAGGGTTGTATTTTTTTTTCATAGAGTATATGACAGAGCACACATTTCACCTGTAAATGTATACTCGATTAAGAATCAAAATGCAAATGCGTTGTCACCCGTGAGGACTAAGATGGAATGCTTCGTTTCCAGTAAAAAGGGTCTCCGGTTCTCTACACTTGACGGCTCCGTGGCACAGTGGCTTAGCAATGAGTTGCTGCGCTGAGGGCCGCGGATTTGAATAACGCACGGAACAAGTATTTGTATGTGGCATACAAATACGTGTACCACGTGTTTTTAACGTGGTAGAGCCATGCTGCAGCTATATTATAGTTGTAGCACGAATGGGTCGGCTCGACCGGGGAAGGACCACGCTCTCACAGAAAACCAGCGTAAAATAGCAGCTTAACGCTGCTGTGTTTCGTATGGTGAGTGTATAGAACCGGAGACCCTTTTTACTGGCAAAGAGGCATTCCATCTTAGTGTGAGGACTAAGATGGAATGCCTCTTCTCTCAAAAATGTTCCGGGTCTGGATATTTTTCCTTGTGCAATTTGTGTTTGTAAACTGCCTCCACGATACAGAAGAAAATCCTAGTGTGGGGATAACGTTTTTTAAAAAGAAAGAACAAAAAAAAATAAAGAACAAAAAAGAACTTGCCATATGAAACACAGCAGCGTTAAGCTGCCATTTTAAGCTGGTATTCTGTGAGAGCGTGGTCCTTCCCCGGCCGAGCCGACCCGTTCGTGCTACAACTGTACCAGTAATATAGCAGCAGCATGCAAATGAATAATGACAATGTCTCAATATCTGCATTTTGCCTCTTAATCGAACATAAAGGTATATGTCTATGGACCACAGCATCCACTTACCATCAGGTGGACTGTGTGCTTGTTTTTCAACCTTACTCTTTAAAGAAAACCGGATACAGAGTAGGAATGCCGACAGATGTGAAAACTTAATGATATATGCGGATACACGCTTGCGTCACGAGAATGTCGAGGTCATCGGTGACGCGCACGCACAAGTTTTTCCCTACCAAAAATCACTCAACGCGGCTAAAGATGTTTTCCCTTCAAAAGTTAAAAGTCAATTTTTTTTACCCTTAAAGATGTAGATTTACTGGTTTTTTAATTTGATATTTACAGTTTTCTACAGTTTTTTTTTTTCAAGCATATGTACTAGTTTTGCTCTATGCTGGGGTGGGAAACACTGATTGTAAGTCAAGCCACTCCGAGTGTATAATATCAAATTTCATTCGAGTTCGACGGTTTTCTGCAATCGAAAGCAAGCGAGCGGGTATCCACCCATTTTTGTAATGGGTATTTATGCAAGGATTGTTCATTAAAATTGAAATAATAATTTATTTAAGTTCGAGACACCGCACACTGCAGACTTTCTTCGTCTAAATAGTTATATCAAAAACTTATTTTCCAATTACATTGCCACATTTGGGATTGAATGTTTTCTCCAAATTTATATGGAACCACTCCTGAGGAATATATATATATCATTTTTTTATAGGAGAGGGGGCAAACGAGCATGCGCCTCACCTGATGGTAAGTGACTAAGTGGTAAGTGAAGCCCATGAACAACCGCAACACCAGGGGAATTGCAGATGCGTTGCCGGCCTTTTAAAAAGGTGTAAGCTCTTTTCTTGAAGGTCCCTAAGTCGTATCAATTCCACAGAGAAGTTGTACAAGGAAGAAAACTTCTAGTAAAACGCACAGTCGTGGAACGCCAAGCATCCAGATGGTGAGGATGGCATCGTGAATTTTGACGCGATGTGCGTTCATGAAATTCGGCGGCTGGAATTAATCCGAACAATTCTTGAGAGCACTCCCAGTGGTAAATTCGATAGAAAATGCAAAGGGATGCAAAGGGATGCAACATCCCTACGCAGCGCCGGTATATTGATCAGATCAGAACGAACTCGGTCGTCGACGATTCGATTATATAATTTAATAAAAAAGAATCATCAAAAACAAACAAACAAAAAAAAGCCGGCCAAATGCGAGTCGGACTCGCGCATGAAGGGTTCCTTACCACCGTAAAACACGTTTCTACGTCCCCTTAATTAAATATATATATTAGTTATTTGTGTTTTTATTTATATTTGTTGTTATAACGGTAAAATAAATACGCATTCTGTGAAAGTTTCAACTGTCTACCTATCAGGGATCACGAGATACAGGCCGCTGACAGACAAACGGACGGACGGACAGCGGAGGCTTAGTAGGGTTACCCTTCGAAGGACAGCGGAGGCTTAGTAATAGGGTTACCCGTCGAATACGGAAGCCTAAAAATCATACAGACAAATTTAGAACCTCCTTTTTTTTAAAACGGCTAAAAAGATACGGTAAGTGAAACAGTCATATGCCCAAAACTTACACTTTATCGCAAATCTTGCATGGGTACGCTTTAAACTTCCCCAGGTGCCTATCCTGGTGTTTCCTGAGCGTGGAGCTGTCCCGACAGGCGTAGTCGCACATGGAGCATCGGAAGGGCTTTAGGTCTGCAACACAACAAACAGTATTTTTTTAATAATATGTATATTTTTTTTATAGTATAAGGGTGACAAACGAGCACACAGTCCACCTGATGGTAAGTGGTTGTTGTGGCCCATAGACATCTACATCTATCTTCTTTTGCGAATTAAAATGCAGATGCGTTGTCAGCCGTGAGGGCTAAGATAGAATGCCTCTTTTCCAGTAAAAAGCGTCTCCAGTTCTCTACACTCATCATACGAAACACAGCAGCATTAGGCTGCTATTCTGTGAGAGCGTGGTCCTTCCCCGGTTGAGCCGACCCATTCGTGCTACAACTATACTATTAATATAGCTGCAGCATGGCTCTACCACGTAAAACTTTATAAAATTCCCATGTCCTTAAACTTCATCCCTCAGACATGCAGACTTCCTTACTATGTCTTCCTTCACTGTTGACCACATGATAAGTCCAAAAGTAAAGTTACAGCCTATATACGACCCACTGCTGGGCACAGGCCTCCTTCTCTCATTTCTGAGAGGGTCTTCAGAGCAAGAAAATGTCTTGTCTTCACATGTTTTCAAAAATTTTTTTCTTATTTCTCAGACATGCAACTTTACTCAAGATGTTTTCAGCATCTGATCTGAAAATTGCAAATAACAATTTCATAGGTGCTGGCGGGGATCGAACCCGAGTTGCACGTGTGCGTGCTGTGAAATTTACAGCGAGCTCTTAGCACTTAGCTGAGCTACCACGGCTCTCCATCAGGTGGCAAGTTTGCACTTGAAAAATTGCAATCAACAAATTCAACTTTATTTGCTGTTCGTGTGTGAAACGTTACTAATATTCTCTTTAACCGCTCTTGAAGAAGTGGTTCACGACAGTAGTCCAATAGAAGACTATATATAAAATTAACATACAGTAAATTTAATTTAATATAACTACTAATGTTAATTAATTCGGCAACATAGTGGCCTCACGATCTACGTAATATATATTTTGGCTTGCGCTTGGCGAGCTAATCATAACAAATAAATAATTAGATAATTTAAAATTAAAAATTTTGTACAGCCGACTTCAGTATAAGTTATTAAGAATAACTCAAAAACTATTGGTCTGACCTTGAACAAATTCCTATGGTACCACACGAGAAGTACCAGCTTTCAAATAAAAAAAGAATCATCGACATCGGTTCTCCCAGTAAAGAGTTATGAGGTAACACACATAAAAAAACCATACAGTCGAATTGAGTACCGTCTCCTTTTTGGAAGTCGGCAGAAAATAGTCTGTTCTAAAGATACTGCTGCACATTTGAAAATATATGCTTACACAACAGGGCGATGATGTTATGGTTGGTTATTGCTATTGTACGAGTACATAAGAAATGTATATATATATATTACGTACATACGAAACGTACGGACGCAGAAAACTTTCTCTCATAGCCGATTATAATCTTTTCGAAACAATATTTTTCTGCCGACTTCCAAAAAGGAGACGGTACTCAATTCGACGCGTATGTTTTTTTTTATGTGTGTTACCTCATAACTTTTTACTGGGTGAACCGATTTCGATGATTCCTTTTTTGTATGAAAGCTGATACGTCTCGTGTGGTCCCATGTGAATTTGATCAAGGTCAGACCAATAGTTTTTGAATTATTTGAGTTATTCTTAATTACATATATAGAAGTCGGCTGTACAAAATTTTTAATTTTTAATTATTCAATAATGTATTCCTACGTTAGGGACTTCTTCTGTAACGATATATAACTGACACATAAACAAACATACATAGTAAAACTATTTGTAGTCGATAAAAATACTTATACTTTACTAATGTTAGGCAGAGGCCTTTATAACATACCAAATATTGTAATACCCAGAAAAGGGTGGTTCAGTTGTAAGACACGTAATATTATAAATTAACACCAAATGTTTAACACTACATCATCTTCTATACAATTCTTCACAAGTCCACTGCTGAACATAGGCCTACCTCAAGGAATCCCACAAAGCACGGTCCTGTGCCACCTGCATCGGTCCACTTCATGCATGTCTTACCAGGTCGTCACACTAATGGGGGGCCGCCCTACACTTCACATAGTACGGGGTTACCACTCGAGAACCCTTCCTCCCCATCAGTTGTCCGTTCTTCGAGCTATATAGCCGGCCCATTGCCTCTTCAGCTTACTAATCCGTTGGGCTGATATAACACTTAACATACAATAAATATTTTTATATTGAATTTGAATGGCGGATTCGATCGCACGATCTTTCCAGTTCCCGGTCCGCGCCCTGCCATTAGGCTACTGTCGCAAGTGCCGTGGCCTTAACTTCTGTCACTTTGTACTCATCATCATCATTACAGCCCTTCCTTCACAAGTCCACTGCTGAACATGGACCACCCTGATAGAATGCCTCATAGGGGAGATATTTGCCAGTTGCCGCTTGGCATATGGATTGGCAACCAATCCATATGCCAAGCAACAAATCCATATTTTTGATTTTTAGTTGTTATTAGGACCTACTGCCCCTCTCCTGGTTTGTTTCCCTCTGTCGTCTCTTACGACACCCACGTGACGATATGGGGTAGTGGATATTCTTAAATAGCTTTAAAAATCATTTTTAAATTATTCCGGTAGTGTTTGACAAAAGTTAATACAGTTGGAAAATTGTTTTTTAGTCGTTTCATTTCACACAAATTTACGGACCGAGCAATACTTATGTAAGACATATTTAATGACCGCCATTTGTTTCGGTTAATTTAGAACGATTGAATGCTACTCTTGACTCCAGTATCGACTTGTAAATAAAAATAAAAAACAACATGTAACAAAAACCCTATGGTTCCAGTTAAGTGCGTTATCAAAGTCAGTATTCCGTTGCCGTTGGCGTTACTACCTATTAAAGTCCACTGCTGAACATAGGCCTCCCCCATAGATTGCCTCATAGAGGGATATTTGCCATAGCTGTAATGTTACTGTTGATTAATAATTTCACCTCTCTGTGGGTTATGTGCTCCTGGTAGATTATCTTCTATACATCCATCCATTACAGCCTATTATAGTCCCACTCTCAATGGGTCGTGTGCTCCCAGTAGATTTTCTTCTATACATCTATCCATTACAGCCTATTAAAGTCCACTCTCAGTGGGTTATGTGCTCCTGGTAGATTATCTTCTACACATCCATCCATTACAGCCTATTAAAGTTCACTGCTGAACATAGGCCTCCCCCATAGATTGCCTCATAGCGGGATATTTGCCATAGCTGTAATGTTACTGTTGAATTAATAATTTCACCTCTCAGCGGGTCATGTGCTCCTGGTAGATTATATTCTATACATACATCCATTACAGCCTATAAAAGTTCACTGCTGAACATAGGCCTCCCCCATAGATAGCCTCATGGGGCGGATTTTGTCTTAGTTATAATTATTTTATATTAATATCTAATTGTTCAATAATGTGATCTAAAAAATTGGCAAACATATGGAGTACTTTTATCTATTGGTATCAGATTGCACGTAAACTATAAATGATATCGCTTTTGTATAACAAGAGGGCAACACTGAAAGTTTTTAGAACTGGTCACTTGTAAACGATATAATAAAAGATAAGTTCAAATTATGAAAATGGAACTCTTTGCCAATATTATTGTGTCTGTATTTTATTAATTTGTCATTTGTTTACGATTTGGCGGCAAATTAAAAATTGTCTGTGTCATGTCAACATGAATTTAACGCGAGAAAATTTTCCTACAATGACGAATGTTTAAAAATGTTCGATGTAATTTAAGTCAATAAGAAAGTTACGATAGACTTCGATTGGCCTTTCACTATGAAGTCCCACCTCATGCCACTGTTTACAACTGCTTTAATGAGTTTAAACGTGGTCGCACTAAACTCACCGATGATCTACTTGAGGGACGGCCTTCTACGGCGACGACTGAAGATAACATCAGTGTTGTGCGGCATATGATAGAGACTGACAAAAGAGTGACTTATCAGCAAATTTGGACAAGCTTAGGCATCGGCATGAGTCAAGTGCACAAAATTCTCCATAAACATTTAGCGGTCAGGAAGCTTTGTGCCCGGTGGATACCTCATAATTTGACAGAAGCCCAAAAATTCCGTCGTGTTGAGTGGTGTCGTGAAATGGTTCAAAGATGGGAAAGATAACGAAGGGTTCGACATTATTACGGGTGAGGAAAACTGGATATATTGTTATGATCCTGAAACTAAGAGACAGTCTGCTGTTCGGGTGTTTCCTTCCGAGGAGTTGCCAACTAAAGTGAAGAGAGGTCGAAGCGAAGAAAAAAAAAGATGGCCTCGTTCTTCGGAAGAATAGATCATTAAGCAACAATTGTTTTAAAGAATCGAAAAACAGTTACAGCAGAGTGGTACACTAACAATTGTTTGCCACCTGTCTTGGAAAAAGTTCGGGAGAAACGATCTCGCAGTAGGATCCTCCTTCACCACGACAACGCCTTGTTGTGACGAGGCATTGTCGACCGCCAAGCAAGCAACCGACTACTTGGCGAAATTACTGGGTCACCCGCCCTATAGCCTCGACCTGGCACTTGCGATTTTTATTTATTTCCGAAAATAAAAGAAAAACTTCGAAGTAAACGTTTTATGGACGCCGAGGAAGCAGTGGCTGCGTTTCAAAATGCCGTCGAAGAGACCCCTAAGGACGAGTGGGCAAAGTGCTTGTCTCAGTGGTTCCATCGGATGCAGCGATGTATTGATATAAATGGACAATATTTTGAAAAGATATAATAAAACTAATAATTTTCTAGTTTCTTCAGTTTTTTATTTTCTAAGAACTTTCAGTGTCACCCTCGTAAGAGGTTGATAGCAAATTTATCAAGGATCATTTCGTACCTGTACACTTTTCATGTATACTGTACGGTTTTCTTTAAAACTGGAAAGACACGCGCTTTGGGACCACTTCCTAGACACGGAGGGGGTGACGCTCATCCAGGAAAGGAGGATGGAGAGTGGATAAAATTTAAGTTCTCTTTATAACGTACATATTATGCCGATAGATAAGCCAATTATTCCATACTTCCATACTATCTATAGAATTTAATACTATCTAAAATTAAAACCGCCTTTTGTTTTTCTCTATGTTTGTTTCTTGTTATGTTGTTTTTTTTTTAGTGTACAATAAAGGGTGGTATTGTATTGTATTGTATAGCTTCTGAATTCGGTGCTGAGAGTGTAAGTGCTAGTGTACCGAAGAATTAATTAAATTAAATTATTTAGAAATTATTTTATATTTTTGCACACATTGAACGCGACTTCATGCCTTCATGCGCGAGTTCGACTCGCACTTGGCCGGTTACTGTCGTTCGGTCTGTACTATGGTCCCTGCTAACAACAACGAAAAAATATCAAAGTGATCCCTGGTCAAAAATAGGTTGGGAAACCCTGATCTAGAGCCGCATTACCACCTACCTACCACCAGATGGAATTGTGATTAAGCACTGGCTTATAATATGTTAGATAAAATGTAGATGTATGAGATCATGAGGTTGAAAAACTCGATATCCAATGGCAATCAGTCAAAGGTATATGAAAACGCTTTATGCAGTGAAACTTCTTTATGGACGTAGTGAAGAAATAGAGTACGGTATTTTAAAAAAACGTCACGTTTTCTTGTGACGTTACACCGCCGGGGCTGCATGAGTACATTTAATAATTTCACCTCTAAGTGGGTCATGTGCTCCTGGTAGATTATTATTTAATCTACATATGTAAAATATAAAATAATATAAAAATTAATGTTGGTTTGTTCGTATTTTATGCGCTGCCATACCTTTCATCAGATTACGCTAAAACATTTATAAACTTATTGCTTGCACTTGCGCGAAGGTTATAGGCACAATAATTTTTTAGGTTACAATAATTAACTTACAGTAGGTGGCGCGCGTATCGCACCGACAAATTTATTTGAAAGTTAAATATGTCATTCAATTTCAACGAAAGTATTAACATTAATTAATTAAACAATTATAACCCTACAAAATTAAATACGATTTTTCCACAATTATTTCTTCTGCAGCAGCAACGCGCCGTGTACCAGCTAGTAAAATATAAAAGACGAATGACACGTCGTAAATAAGTTTAACTTCGTACGCGTGTACACAATTACACGCATATTTTTGGAACGAAGTTCCTTATCGGACGGTACGAATTTGGCGGATGGGGGCTAGACGACAAAAACCTTCTGAGGTAGAGTAGACGACCTTGGCGGCGTCAACAAGGAAGCGAGATGGAATAACATCCATCTCCCTCACACTTTTTCTAATCTTGCCATGAAAGAAATATTATTATAAATGACGCTTTTATAAACTCATTTTAATAAACGGTAGTAATTCATTTATTTGTATTTGTTAATCAATTGACGGCTCCGTGGCGCAGTGGCTTAGAAATGAGTTATTGCGCCGGGAGCCCTGGATTCGAATCCCGCACGGAACAAGTATTTGTATGACCTACAAATAATTGTTCCGGGTCTGGATGTTTGCCCTCGTGCAATTTGTGTTTGTAAACTGCCTCCACGATACAAGAGAAAATCGTAGTGTGGTGGTATTGTTTAAAAAAAATTAATCAATAGTATAATACGTTTATCAATAATATTATACTACGAAAGGAACTTCCTTCCAACCGAGTGTTACACGAAACTCACGCATGTTTTTTTTTAGTGTAACGAACAGACAGACGCACGGCAATAACAATATACATTAGGTTACTATTACAGCTGAAAATTACTACAAGTAAAGTTAGTTATGGACTTATTATTGAATGAGATAAGCTCAAAATGGTTTCGTATCGGATGGTGTTAGTATTGAAACTTATGTTACGACTTGCAGGTGAGTGCCTACACATTTTTAGCCAAACTAACGTTCAAGCAGACTTCAAAAAGAAGGACCCTTACAATTAGACTATATGTTTACTAGCGATCCGCCCCGGTTTCACTCGGGTGATTTATGGATCTCGACAACAGCGCCACCTACCGCGTCCAATTTTGAGTCGAAGCCATTATCGACACACACACGAAATATTATGAAAATCGGCCCAGCCATTTAGTATTATTTAGTATAATATACAAAAGTTTGTTTTTTATTTTTAACGCCGCTCACTGTTCTTTGTGGGTGGAATTTAATAAAACCCGTTCTTGATAATTCGTAACACGCCAAAAAGAATATTCTGATCAAGTTTTGTATTTATAGGAGCTACAGTTTGAAAATGAGTATATTTTTTTAAATTAACGCCCCCGCCACCCCCCACCCCCCTTGCGGGTGGAATTTCGTAAAATCCGTTCTTAGCAGACCTCTGCTAGGAGAAAGAAATGTTCCTACCAAATTTAAAGTCTCTAGGCCTTATGGTTCCAGAGATATCGTGATGAGTCAGTACATAGGAGATATATATATATACTAGCTGTTCCTCGCGACTTTTGAAACAAGGGTTTTCATTTTTTTGCGCAGAGCCCTAATTCTTTTTCTAAAATAAAAGTATCCTAAGTTACTGCTTATAACATCAGCTATCTGCCACTCAAACTTTATCGAGACTATCTTGACTCTCGACATGCCGCCGTGTGACGATTTTGCAATATAAAATTGTTAGTATGTATTAATTTGGACACTAAATCAATAAATATAATATATCCGTCAATTATGTACCTATTGTTGATGATAAATTTGGAGATATAATTCCACCACTAAAGGTGGTAAAATAGAGGCTGAAGGTTTTTTGTTTTGATTTTTCTAAGTATATTCAAAAGAATTAAAAACAAGAGGTAAATTTAAAAAAAAAATGAAGAAGCCACTTCAATATAAACTGTTAAGGATAACTCAAAAACTACTGGTCAGACTGTACCGTCTTATGAATACTGTGTTTAATTAATTTATGTATTTATTCATTGTTAAGTCAATTAAGATTGCAATAAATGAAGACACGTGTCGTGTAAACGGAGATATATTTGCGACTAGTTTTTAACGTGGCGGACGCAGCCGTCACACCTATAACTATTATACATATTACACATACACATAGCTGTTATACTTAAATAAGTATGCATATGATGTAGGACACCGGACACGCGATCTAAAGAGCCAGTGTATTATATATACCTATATTGTGTTCCTATACATACCTTGATAATATATGGGACCACATGAGAAGCACCAAATCATTCATAAAAATCGGTGAAAAAAGTTACGACATGAAAACACATACAGTCGAATTGTGTACCTCCCTAACTTTTTGAAGTCGGTGAAAAATAACTTTTATTGAAAACTAAAAGCCCACTAGTAAGAACTAAAATGAACAAATTAATTTCACATTCTGAATTCTCTATACATTATGTCTTAGAACAGACTTCACAATGTGTACGGTGATTGACGAAAACTGTAGACAGGTGACGAGGCAATTCGTGACAACTAATCTGCATTTAGATTCTTTTTTTTTATTGGGTAGGGTGACAAACGAGCACACAGTCCACCTGATGGTAAGTGGTTACTGTGACTCATAGACATCTACATCTATCCTCAATAAAGACTCAAGATGCAGATGCGTTGTCACCCGTGAGGACTAAGATGGAATGCCAATTCTTGAGAGTTTTTGCCACAAATCTATTCTATACAAATAAATAAAATTGAAGTATCTGTTTGTAACGTCAAAATAACAGCTTTTTACTAAATGCATGTGAAAGTATATACGGTACTTATAACAAAAACACAATTTTTAAAATTTTTGGCTGTCTGTCGGTCTGTCTGTCTGTCTGTCTGTTTGTTCCGGCTAATCTCCAAAACGGCTGGACCGATTTTGACGAGACTTTCACCGACAGACAGCTAATGTTATAAGGAGTAACTTAAACCACTTTTATGTTCCGTGCAAAAAAAATTAAAACCCATAAAATCCAATCATAATTACCACGCGGGCGAAGTCGCGGGGAACAGCTAGTTTATATATAAATGAAAGAAAAATTCCATTATTAATAAGAATTCCATTTTTATAGTGATAAATAAAAACATAGTTAAATTTTTGAATGAAAAAACTACTTGTGATTGGTTGTGACGTCATTACATCCGTTGTGGCTGTGAGCCAATCGCAATTATGATATATACTTTTGTATTTTTTATATTGGGATCACCATATGCAATAACAAAACATATATAACCCGTATTAATGACAATTTTTTTTAAATTTTGACTATAAACATATTTTATCATTTTACAACAACGTAAACATGACTGTTTTATCATTTTACAACAACGTAAACATAACTGTTTTATCATTTTACAACAACGTAAACATGACTGTTTTATCATTTTACAACAACGTAAACATGACTGTTTTATCATTTTACAACAACGTAAACATGACCGTTTTATCATTTTACAACAACGTAAACATGACTGTTTTATCATTTTACAACAACGTAAACATGACTGTTTTATCATTTTACAACAACGTAAACATGACCGTTTTATCATTTTACAACAACGTAAACATGACCGTTTTATCATTTTACAACAACGTAAACATGACCGTTTTATCATTTTACAACAACGTAAACATGACTGTTTTATCATTTTACAACAACGTAAACATGACTGTTTTATCATTTTACAACAACGTAAACATGACCGTTTTATCATTTTACAACAACGTAAACATGACTGTTTTATCATTTTACAACAACGTAAACATGACCGTTTTATCATTTTACAACAACGTAAACATGACCGTTTTATCATTTTACAACAACGTAAACATGACTGTTTTATCATTTTACAACAACGTAAACATGACTGTTTTATCATTTTACAACAACGTAAACATGACCGTTTTATCATTTTACAACAACGTAAACATGACTGTTTTATCATTTTACAACAACGTAAACATGACTGTTTTATCATTTTACAACAACGTAAACATGACCGTTTTATCATTTTACAACAACGTAAACATGACTGTTTTATCATTTTACAACAACGTAAACATGACCGTTTTATCATTTTACAACAACGTAAACATGACTGTTTTATCATTTTACAACAACGTAAACATGACCGTTTTATCATTTTACAACAGCGTAAACATGACTGTTTTATCATTTTACAACAACGTAAACATGACCGTTTTATCATTTTACAACAACGTAAACATGACTGTTTTATCATTTTACAACAACGTAAACATGACTGTTTTATCATTTTACAACAACGTAAACATGACCGTTTTATCATTTTACAACAACGTAAACATGACTGTTTTATCATTTTACAACAACGTAAACATGACTGTTTTATCATTTTACAACAACGTAAACATGACCGTTTTATCATTTTACAACAACGTAAACATGACCGTTTTATCATTTTACAACAACGTAAACATGACCGTTTTATCATTTTACAACAACGTAAACATGACTGTTTTATCATTTTACAACAACGTAAACATGACCGTTTTATCATTTTACAACAACGTAAACATGACTGTTTTATCATTTTACAACAACGTAAACATGACCGTTTTATCATTTTACAACAACGTAAACATGACTGTTTTATCATTTTACAACAACGTAAACATGACTGTTTTATCATTTTACAACAGCGTAAACATGACTGTTTTATCATTTTACAACAACGTAAACATGACTGTTTTATCATTTTACAATCTGGTGGCGTTACTATATAATGCGATATAATGACGTCACTGGCGTTTGAATTTACGTTTTAGAAAATCAGTCGTTACTTTTTTTTCTTAATATTTTTTAGTAAGCATCCAAAAAAAAAATATTAAAAAACATGCGTTTCTCCAATGAAGGTAGGTGTCTATGGAACACAACATCCACTTACTATCTAGGTGAAGTGTGTGCTCTTTTATCCTCCTCATTCTAAAAGAAAGTTTACAATAAATTTCAGATGGCAGAGTGTACTGTCAAGACTCACACGCGTCACCATGGATCCCACTGGGCTACTCTTGCCCGGTGATGTGTCAGAATATCATCAATGCGATTGAGAAGTATGTTTTCAATTTTCATGTTTTGCGCTTGACTGTGATCTCCAAAACATAAAGGAACCACTTCGGACAGAAACAAAAAATAAGACCTTTGAATTAATTATACCTACGTATGTGATGGAGACATTCATATGTGGTAGAGCCAAGCGGACACGAATGGGTCGGCTCGACCGGGGAAGGACCACGCTCTCACAGAATACCAGCGTGAAATAGCAGCTTAACACTGCTGTGTTTCGTATAGTGAGTGTAAACTACCGAGAGATCCTTTTTACTGGAAACGAGGCATTCCCTCTTAGTCCTCAGCTGTGAAAATGCATCTGCATTTTTATTCTTAATCGAGGATGGATGTAGATGTCTATGGACCACAGCATCTACTTACTAGTTAGTACACACGTAGACTGTGTGCTCGTTTGTCACCCTCGTCTACACAAATAAATAAAATTGAAGTGTCTGTTTGTAATGTCAAATATACCAGCTTTTTACTAAATGCATATGAAAGTATACAGGGTATTTTTGGAACGCTCCCGAAAACTAAGACAGGCGACAGCACCAAGTATACCTTTGATCATGGGTAACACATAAATTCGATCCTGATGAAAAAAAAATCATCTTTTTATAACGTTTTATTAGCTTTATTCACGCGCTATCATGTTAGTACAGCTAAATGAAACGATAATTTCATAAAAAAAATCATGAAAATACTGAAACATAAAACCAGCAGTGGAATTACTGAATTGATATCAGCTGATTTGAGGTCAATGTACGCGCGAACGCAAATTCGCGCGGCCCGCGCCCTTGTCTAAATACCTAACTTATCTACTCAACCTACTATTTTGCCACTGTACTTATCTCCACGTAGCCACTTTAATACGAATTTACAGGTTAAATAACCCAAATAACTGGTTCGATTCCCCGCTAATGAAAAAATACTTAAATTAATGCAATGTAACCAAGATTGGAGTCATGCGTTTTTATTCATCGTGTAGGTATGTTTATTATTCTCATGTATTCAGTTATGTACCTATTCAGATTAGTCCAGTACTAAGTTATTTAAAAAAAATACTTATGAAACAGCTTACCGCTCTAAATCCTCCGTGGTCTTATGAGATGCGGCTCAAATTGTGCTCCATTCATTTCAAGGCAGATTTGGGCTCGGTGTTGCATCTCCTCATGCAGGCGGGGCATCATCGTGTGGTCTTCGACACAGTCCGTACGTAGTTTGTCGAAAACATCCACGATCCTTTGGCGCATTTCATCAGCACTATCACACTCGCGATTAAAAACCCTTTCTTTCACATACCCCCACAGAAAGAAGTCCAACGGGGTCAGATCTGGTAAGCGAGGTGGCCAAGCGTGTGGTCCTAGTCTGCCGATCCAGCGATCATCAAATAGCTCATTGAGGCGCTCACGGACTAACCTCACGACATGTGGAGGGGCACCATCATGCTGGAGCCATGTGCGGCGATATTCAGCCAACGATAGGTCGTCTAAAATGTCCACCAACTGTTCACTTACAAAGTTTAGGTATCGCTGACTTCGTGTACCTAGGTTCGGATACCTAACATGTTGAGCACTATAAACGTACGCGTTAGGCATTATTAAAACAAAAAAGAATCCAAAAACGTTACAACAACAATAATATCAACACGTAATCACAAGTAAATTTATTAAAAAAAACGATTGAACTGTCGCTCGCGCACGCGTGTACAAAATCAACACGGAACTGTCTGGCCAAGGCCTGAAACCTACTGCGTTACAAGCGTGAGGCGACAGGGTTAGGCATTCTGCCGTCATAATAAAGAAGCACACAACTAACAAAAACGTAAAATCGAAATAAAAAATAAATAAATGAATTTTTCTTTGAGACCCTGCTGTGTCTAAAGTATATTAAAAGGTATCAATATGAAAATTGAAATACGTAGAGACTTGATGATTTTAAAGACGAACTTATTTTTTTGATAATTTGTTTATTTATTTAAATAAAACGAATTTTCTTTTTCATTTTAGCTTAAAAAATACACCTGGCCACATAAAAACATCGAATGAAAGACGCATATAACCATTTTGCGTCTTTCCAACGTAATAAATAAAAAAAAACCGCCATTCATTTAACATTTTTACATATTTTGGAAAGGTCATTTGAAGTTGAAAGGAGGCTAGTAGTAATTTACTACTTTTTTATTATTAGTGAATATTAGAAAAGCATTGGTAGTGAGACACATAAAATAACAACCCGCAACTCTTGAGTTATGATTTTAAAGGGGATATCATACCAGACTTACTACGATAATAATTAAAAATTAAAAAATTTTACAACCGACTTCAATATAAATAATTAAGGATAACTCAAAAACTATTGGTCTGACCTCGATCAAATTTATATGGGACGACATGTGAAACACCAGCTCTTAATAATAAGATATAAGCTCTTAATAATAAGATAGAATAATAAGACAAGAATAATCGAAATTTAAGTAATCGATGCAAATATTGTTAAAGATGACGTAGCAACTGGTTAAATAAGTCTTTTCTTTTATGTCGAATTTGTATTGTGGAGTGTAGAGAGAAGGAGGACCATCTCTATACTATGAAAAGTGTCCCTAAAAACGTGTCGAATAAGGGTGGCGCTGCAGTAGTATAGGATAAATTAAAAAAAGCGCCAAAAGTAATTAGAGTAAGATGGAGAAATAAACAAGCACCGATTAATCCGCTTGGTTTTGTACTACGTAAATAGTTGAGATTTTGTGTACTGGCATTTTACTAACTACTCTAGTCATGAATGTTTTTAAATATTTGAATTCAGCTGACTTCACTTCGTCCATAACAGCTATCTTCATATCGTAGTTTTTCAAACGCCAGCGCTATTGTGGTAGGTTTTGGAACCTCTATTTTCAGTAAATAGTAGGACACTTTTTCAACTTTCGCCCCTTATAAGATGGTTCTCCTTGTACTCTACACTTCATAATTTGTATAAGTCTTTTCTACTAAAAAAAATGTCATCTGTGATCAACAGTTACGTCTAAAATTCTTACGATATTTTCTAAAATATTGATATTTTTGAATATTAAAAAATTTAGTAGATGCGCCTTTTTATGATGAGTCGAATGGTATATTTAACTCATTTATTCAAAAATTGTTAGATGCGCCCTTTTTTCTTATGACGGCTGTTTCGACGACGACGACGGATTGTTTCGCACCGAGCTAGATACAGGTCGACAGTGTAGTTACAGTCGCGTTCTAAAGTACTACATGGTATTGGGATATTGTTTTATAATATTATAGTAATTAATTGTTTTATTGTAGAATCATAATAGGTGCTTTACTAGCTACTTAGAACTTTGGAAAAGGTTGGAATTAAAAATGGATAATGTTTACTTGAGCATTATTTGTTATTTCTATCGTAAAATATAAAGTAGTTTGTAACAAGAAAACTTAAGCTAAGGGTGACACGCCGTCCATTATGTCGTCTTGGGTCACATGGAAGCCAGATGTTGATGGTGTGTTGGTGTTACTGGATGCTACTTCATCATCACTTTCATCTTCGCTTGAGCTTCCGTCATCAGGTCGATCACATGATAAGTTTTTCGGTATTCTTCCTCAACACTTTTAACTTTATTGCACAATTTTCCCCATTCACCTTCTCCTATCATATTTACCTTTTCGTTCACTAGTTCAGTCATAAAACAATAGATATAAATAATTTTTGCTTGACTTAGCCGTAGTACTTTAGAACGCGACTGTACCCATGCGCAAAGTGCGGGAATTTACCGACAGCGAAGCGATGTGCTTGAAACTTCGCACGAAGTGGCGAAGTATTCACGAAGGGCCGGCCTCATACATTGCGATAACGAAGCGATGTGCTTGAAACTTCGCACGAAGTTACGAAGTATTCACGAAGGACTGGTCACATACATTGTGCTAGCTCGAATCTTTGCGCTAGCGCGATGTGTGTGGCCGAGGCAAAACACTCCCTCCACAGAAATTTAATTTGCCAGCGACAATAGAATCAGAGGCGGCAATCACTATAAAACTTGCAAGTCATTTTTAATAATTTACGAACCTCTTTTTAAATTCAAAGTATTGGCCGGATTAAATACGGAAAGTCAATTATAATAAAATAAAAGTATTATTTTTTACATTAATTCTCATTGATAATATCAACTGTCGATCATAATTGCAATTGATTTTAACTATTAAATTATTCAGTACCATTTCATTTCTATTTTCTTATACAAAAACAAAGATAACGATGAAATAGTGTTTATAATTGTGTGAGTACTGAGTACCCAATTAGGTACGTTTATTAATTTCAATAATTTTTGTAGTAAAGAACTGCTTGTTGCGTCAGGGTACAATTGATTGTGTAATTGTATTAAAAATGACAACCATAACTTTTAAATTCCATATGAAGACTAGTCGTAGTGATAAATAAATAAACGTTGACGATGTCTTAACATACATAACGCTTTAACGGTGTCTGGAAAGTTCCAGTGCTTCAAGGACATTGCCGCATTTGTTTTAGCGGAATAAATTAATAATTTTAGTTTTTGTTACAGTTCCGTCTTGACTGTGGCGAGAGACAGTACAATTTTTTTGTTTATTAAATTATTCTTGTTATTTATTACTTAATGTATATTCTTGTTGTTACGGTTTAAGTTTCTTGTTTTGTTTTTATAATGCCTAACGCCTACGTTTATAATGCTCGTGAATACGGCAATATGTTAATGTGTCTTGGTGAAGCTCGCGGGAATGCTTCGCATGCATTGCGAATTTATCGAGAGAGATTCCCGACCGCTCGACATCCAGCTGACTCTCGTCTGATAACAGCAGCATTTCAGCGAGTGTTGGAAAATCGGCCCATTGCTCTGGTAGCGGCAGGAGGTGGAAGTCAAGTGGCTGTTCACTCAGAGGAGCGTATTTTAGATGTCGTTCGCCGGAATCCGAACCTAGGTACACGAAGTATCGCTAAATAAATTGTTAAGGCGTCGCGATGGAACAAGTATATCATACTGTGCAGTTCACAAAGTGTTGAAGCGTAACCGGATGCGCCCATATAAAGTGTACAAAGTGCAAGCTTTAGTTACCGGCGATCACGACCGCCGGCGAATCTTCTGCCGTTGGTTATTAGACCAACAACAACGTGTGCCTGGTTTCATTGAGCACGTCATCTGGACGGACGAGTCAACATTTACCAGAAACGGCCTGTGGAACCGAAGAAATACACACGTGTATTCAGAGGTTAACCCGCACGCTGTTCGACAAACCGGGCACCAAACCCGATGGTCGGTTAACGTATGGGCAGGTTTATTTAAGAATCGCATACTAGGACCAGTGTTTCTGCCACAGCGACTTAACGGACAGCGATACCTGAAATTCATAAATGAACAATTGGTGGACATTTTAGACGACCTATCGTTGGCTGAATATCGCCGCACATGGCTCCAGCATGATGGTGCCCCTCCACATGTCGTGAGGTTAGTCCGTGAGCGCCTCAATGAGCTATTTGATGATCGCTGGATCGGCAGACTAGGACCACACGCTTGGCCACCTCGCTCACCAGATCTGACCCCGTTGGACTTCTTTCTGTGGGGGTATGTGAAAGAAAGGGTTTTTAATCGCGAGTGTGATAGTGCTGATGAAATGCGCCAAAGGATCGTGGATGTTTTCGACAAACTACGTACGGACTGTGTCGAAGACCACACGATGATGCCCCGCCTGCATGAGGAGATGCAACACCGAGCCCAAATCTGCCTTGAAATGAATGGAGCACAATTTGAGCCGCATCTCATAAGACCACGGAGGATTTAGAGCGGTAAGCTGTTTCATAAGTATTTTTTTTAAATAACTTAGTACTGGACTAATCTGAATAGGTACATAACTGAATACATGAGAATAATAAACATACCTACACGATGAATAAAAACGCATGACTCCAATCTTGGTTACATTGCATTAATTTAAGTATTTTTTCATTAGCGGGGAATCGAACCAGTTATTTGGGTTATTTAACCTGTAAATTCGTATTAGTGGCTACGTGGAGACAAGTACAGTGGCAAAATAGTAGGTTGAGTAGATAAGTTAGGTATTTAGACAAGTGTTGTAAATTATTAGGTAATGTGCTAGTTGCGGGCCGCGCGAATTTGCGTTCGCGCGTACATTGACCTCAAATCAGCTGATATCAATTCAGTAATTCCACTGCTGGTTTTATGTTTCAGTATTTTCATGATTTTTTTTATGAAATTATCGTTTCATTTAGCTGTACTAACATGATAGAGCGTGAATAAAGCTAATAAAACGTTGTAAAAAGATGATTTTTTTTTCATCAGGATCGAATTTATGTGTTACCCATGATCAAAGGTATACTTGGTGCTGTCGCCTGTCTTAGTTTTCGGGAGCGTTCCAAAAATACCCTGTATACGGTACTTATAACATTAACACAATTTTTAAAAATTTTGTCTGTCTGTCTGTTTGTTCCGGACTTTCACTGGCAGATATCTGATGTTATAAGGAGTAACTTAGGCTACTTAATATTTTGGAAAAGGAATTAGGGTTTCGCGCAACATAGTTAAAACCTTAAATTACACGGGGGCGTAGTCGCGGGGAACATCTAGTTATATAATAAAAACAAACATACGTGGATAGCGTAACGCTGCAGTGAATGGATCAGCTCGACCGGGGAAGGTACACGCTCGCACAGAACGCACGTGTAAAGTACAAATTATTGTGGTATGGTGCGAGACAAAACCAGAGAGAATATATTCACTGGTAACGTTAGGCATTCCGTCTTAGTCCGGGGCCATTAGTAGGGTAAGGATGATTTTCGTGATTTTAACCCCACCCTACCCCCTTGTCATCATCATCATCATTACAGCCCTTCACAAGTCCACTGCTGAACATAGGCCTCCCCCAAAGAATGCCACAAATCACGGTCCTGAGCCTCCTGCATCCATCGACTTCCTGCATGTCTTACCAGGTCGTCACTCCATCTAGTGGGGGGACGCCCTACACTTCGCCTACCGGTACGAGGCTGCCACTCGAGAACCTTTCTTCCCCATCGGTTGTCGGTTCTTCGAGCTATATGGCCGGCCCACTGCCACTTCAGCTTACTAATCCGTTGGGCTATGTCGGTTACTCTGGTTCTACTGCGGATATCCTCATTCCTAAGTTTATCACGTAGAGAAACTCCGAGCATAGCCCTCTCCATAGCTCCCTACCCCCTTGTAAGGGTACATAACATTTCTCGAACCCCCCCCCCCTCCTCCCTCTTCTTACGAAAGGTTCTATCTCGTTTTTTCACAATAATAAAATGTTAGAAAAGGATCAATCACACTAAAACTCACATTTGGACGTAAATCAAAGATTTTTATTTTTTTTTTAACAGATTATTTAGGCTATACCTTTTATATATAGAGGTCAGTGGGTTATACACTTTTATTGCTTTTTTTTAATATTTTTATAGAATAAGGGTGACAAGCGAGCACACAGTCCACCTGATGGTAAATGGTTGATGTGGCCCATTAACATCTACATCTATCCTCGTTTGCGAATTAAAATACAGATGCGTTGTCAGCCGTGAGGACTAAGATGGAATGCCTCGTTTCTTTGCCAGTAAAAAGGGTCTCCGGTTCTCTACACTCACCATACGAAACACAGCAGCATTAAGCTACTATTTTACGCTGGTATTCTGTGAGAGCGTGGTCCTTCCCCGGTCGAGCCGACCCATTCGTGCTACAACTGTACTATTAATATAGCTGCAGCATGGCTTTACCACGAATAATTGCTATCAGATATAGATTACCATTATGTTAATATTGGACAAATACTAGAGATAATGTCTAGGCTTTGGAATATAATTATTATAATTAAAAGTAAGTTTTTAAGTAATCGTATAGTGAGCAAACATAAATCAGTTAATGTACCTAACCTAACAGACAATATCTGTAACACCTCTGACATACGGTATCACAGCAGGCACATACTCAATTGAAATGTCACAAACTACCTAACAGTACACTTGATTGCTTTTTTTTCCACAAAGGAATAATATTTTTTTAAGTAATGATAGACTAATGTCAAATCAATCTTAAGGTGAAAACTCCAGGGTGGCCCGCGAAATTCAAATTTTCTTACATTTTTTTGGAATTTGTATTTCAGGGTCAGATTGAATGTTTAACGAAATATAATTCGCGAGCGTAACGAGTATATATTTACAGAATTATAATCATTATAATCATCAATACAACACCCTAAGCGTTTTTCTGGAAATAGCCATACATTGGAATTATACGAACATAGACGGTTGTATTGATGATTATAATGATTATAATTCTGTAAATACATACTCGTTACGCTCGCGAATCATATTTCGTTAAACATACAACCTGACACTGACCTGCAAATTGCAAAAAAGCGTAAGAAAATTTGAATTTCGCGGGCCACCCTGGCGCTTCCACCTTAAAGAATATAAATTACGCAGTAAAAGCTAGATTAATTCTGGTCATCAAACGTCGTCTGGACTGAATTAGTTAGTCAGCCATGTCTAACTCATCAGATGCAGTGGTAGATAGAAGATAGAAATTCATTTGAAATTACGACTTAAGAAATATTACGTAAGAATAGGTTTTACAACCCCCCCCCCCCCCAGATAAGGACAAGTAGACATTTTAACCCCCCCCCCTCCCTCCCCCGCGGAAACCTTACGTAATTAATGACCGGCTTCAATGGGTGGTGCATTTTGATTCTTAATCGAGAGTAGATGTGTCTTCGAGCCATAGCATCCACTATATGTGCTCGTTTGATAACTAACATATAAAAAAATTGTTCTAGATAACTAACATATAAAAAGTATTGTTCGTATTTCATGCGTTGCCACACAGTTCGTCAGATAGCGGTAAAACTTTGTCAACTTGTGACTTGTACTTGCGCGAAAATTATAGGCATAGTACAATTAACTTACAGTAGGTGGCGCGCGCCTATCGTGACGACTAATTTATTTGAAAGTTATACAATATTCAACTTCAATTAATGTATTATCATTCCTAATTAAACAATATAACTCTTCCAAATTTAAAATGATATTTTGACAATTATTTTTTCTGTGGCAGCAACGCGCCGGTTACCAGCTAATATTTTTATTTATAAAAAAAAACTCTTTTCACAGATTAAAAATGAGTGACTACAAAAAACTGTTAGCAATAGACAAAAGGCACAAAGACTTTAAATTGAACGGAAGCTACATAAGCAAACTCTTGATAAGAAAAAGTTCAGAGGAAGAGGACGTTGATATAGAAATTGGTAGATCGGCTAGTACCGGAGCACCTTCTCGTAAAAAATATTATACGAATTCAATGAACTATAAGTCACAATATGTAAAAGATTTGGAAACTAAGAGGAACAAGGCGCAGGAAAACATAAATTATAAACGTAATATGCAAGTAAAAAAAGACAAACACTTCGATAACATTATAGATAACAACATTGAAGATACAAGTAGGGAAACTTATCACAAAATGGCGCCAAATCAAAATGGCGTTACCTTATTTGAGTACAACAATAAACGTAAAAATGTTGTCCCGGAAACATCACATACAGTATCTTTTAATCAAAAATACACTCATCACATCAAAACACACACTTCCAAACGTATAAACATTCAAAAATACACTACAAATACATTTACAAAATTGGCGATAAACAACAAGGATTTACAAATGGCGGTTGACAATTCAAACGAAAATGCATGTGATTTGTTTAAGAACAAACAGCCTTATGTTTTGATAAAGAAAATGGCAATAAATTGCACGAATGGTAACAGAAGAAACGGGTACGAAGATTTCATAAGGACACTGACAAGAACAATGAACCGATACGCTCTGACGTCGTTCACGTTCACCGAAGATATGGTTGAGGTATGAAACTTTTCTATTTTTCAGCACAGAGTTACACGGGCCACCGGCGTACCGGAGAGGAGTAGCCATACGCTGGAGTTCGCCTGTGTCAATGTATAAGTCCATTTCATCCTACGCGTCCAATAAAACTAGTTACAGCCGCACTGCTCACTAGACCAAATCTAGTTGCGTGGCTGAATCCTACAAAAATGCCTAATTGTGCAGTTTTGTGCTGCAATAAGAGATTTATCACTTCAAAAAAAAAATAATAACGCTTGTGTTATTTAGGGTTTGTATACCAACACAGGCCGCTCGCCCTCGAAATATTAGAGGGTGCTAAGCATTTAAAAGACCCATTTTACTGGAAAAGAGGCATTCCATCTTAGTCCTCACGGGTGACGACGCATCTGCATTTTTATTCTTTATTGAGGATAAACGTAGATGTCTATGGGTCACAGCAACCACTTACTATCAGGTGGACTGTGTGCTCGTTTTTCACCCTATCCTATAAATAAATTTAAAAAAAAAATCTACACTAGTTTATAATTATTAAATCATTATTAACGGAATGACCCTTTCAGTTGGTGCTTGAGAAGGTGTTTGGAAAAAACCTGGACCTCCGTAATAACGTATTCGATTTGGGCAAGCTGTTGCGATACTTGAAAAACTCGTTGAAAGTGCACAAGCTGCACAGGCGCCGGGATACGACCATCGTGCTGAAACCACGGCATTGCCTGTCCCTTTCTGTACCCGGATGTTTTTGTAGACCGGGGTAAGTATTACAAAATACACACATAAATTACACAGGGTTATTTTACAAAGATTATCCAAATTTTATATTTATGTTCAAATATATAAATAGTAATATACCGTTATTGCAGTTTTGAAAATACGAGTAAATAAGGCTTCTACTTTTATTTGAAATTATCCCAAATTGTATGTGATTTATGGGCAACAACTACGCGTACGTTCGCTCCTCTGTGTGCGATTCGATTCACAACATTTTTGCCGACCGAGCGACCCTTACGAATGTGTGCGTGCGTAGTAAAATAGTAGGCGTTAGATATTTATGAATGACAATCACTTAAAATAATGCATTACCGTGCATTCGGCATTTAAAAGAGAAAAAGGATAGTGTGTTAGAGATTATTTTAGTTAATTTTTCTTCACCATTCTCCTATGTTACTTATTCTGAACCTTCTCTACAAATGTGGGCGTATAATGCAAAATAAACCTGTATACTAAACAGTTGCCTAATGGTCGAAATTCTATAGTCGAATTTTTCATTATATTTTTTTGGTGTGTATATTAAGGGAGTTGTATTTCAATTTTTTTATAGAATAAGGGTGACGAATAGGCACATAGTCCACATGATAATAAATGGATGCTGTGACCAACAGACATATTTAAAAAAAATATTAATAATAAGTTTTATTCATAAACAGTCTCACAAGTACATACACAATGGCAGACTTCTTCTTTTGAACAAGAAATGCGCCCGTATCAGAAATAAGCCAATCTTCCGCATCATAAAGTTTACTATAAAGCAAGAACCACTTTTTTTTAGGAGAGGGGGCAAAAGAGTATGTGGCTCACCCGATGGTAAGTGACTACCGCCGTCCATGAACAACCGCAACACCAGGGGAACCAGGGGCATTGCACTAAACTACTTTTTTTTATAGGTAAGGGGGCAAACGAGCATGCGGCTCACCTGATGGTAAGTGACTACCGCCGCCCATGAACAACTGCAACACCAGGGGAATCGCAGATGCGTTACCGGAGTTTAAAAAGGAGCAGGCTCTATTCTTGAAGGTCCCTAAGTCGTATCGGTCCGGAAAAATCACTGGTGGTAATCGATTCCACATGGAAGTTGTGCGAGGGAGAAAACTTCTTCTAAATCGCACAGTGGTGGACCGCCAATCATCCAGATGATATGGATGGTATCGTGAGCTTAGTCACAATGCGATAGTGAAACTGAGCGGCTGGAATTAGTCCGAACAATTCCTCAGAGCACTCCCCGTGGTAGATGCTATAAAATACGCAAAGAGATACAACATCTCTACGCAGTGCCAGTGAGTCAAGCCGATCGGAAAGAACTCGGTCGTCGACGATTCGAACCGCTCTGCGCTGGATGCGGTCAAGTGGAAGGAGCTGGCACTGGGGTGCCCCGGCCCAGTGATGGGAACAGTATCCCATGTGAGGCCGAACCTGCGCCTTGTAAAGTTGCAAGCGGTGCGCCTGCATGAAATGCTCTGCTGAGCACGCCGAGGTTTTTAGAGACCAATTTGGCCTTCTCTTCCAAGTGACCACGAAACTGCACGTCACTCGATATGTCGACACCGAGGATACCCGATACTGGCTGAGGCAACAAGGGAAGTGCCTTGAAACTGAGGAGATACGACAAAGGGATTCTTTTTAGCGGTAAACTCGCAAACTTATACTGTGTTCTGTGAATGTGTTCATGCGTTTCCCCTCTGCACAGCCTTACGACATACGAAGTCTTGGGATCGGCTTTAAACAACTGAGCAGAGGGAGTGTTTACTACATCTATCCTCAATTACAGGCAACGCACCTGCAATTTCACTGGTGTTGCAGTTTTAAATGGGCGACGGTAGTCGCTTACCACCAGGTGAGCGGCAAGATCATTTGCCCCTCTTATATAAAAAAAAAATATTTTTCATTAAAAAAAATACTTCAATTTTATTTATATTGTTACGAGCTTGAGGTTCGAGATAATTAAAAACTGCCGAGTGAATTACCAAAATTGACTATTTAATTACACAACACTAATTACAACTTAAAATCACACTAATAATAAAACACAATCACTTTAGTTCGCAGTTATTTCGCTTCGAAGTATTCTCTTGTATCGCCAATTCAATACTGCCTTCGTCGTGGTCTATACCGGCCTTATATAGGGCCTCAGCTAGTTTCCAGAACTTTCTACTGTAGCGACATCTACAATGTTCGAGTACATATCGGTCCCGAAATTTCTGGAAGGATCTCGACTCTCCTAGTTCTGCTACTCGACACTAGAGGGCGCTAGTGTAACTAGTGTTGCCATGTACAAGACATTAATAGTGTCGCGCAACAATATGTATAGATTTATTTTTGTAGTAGGTACTTGGTGCTTAAATTTATATGTAAGTTATGTTTCTTTTTCTTCTTCGGCACTTAATTAAACCCGCTTATCATCAATAGGACTGTTCATTTAATAGGATAAGGGTGACAAACGAGCACACAGTCCACCTGATGATACGTGGTCGCTGTAGCCCATAGACATTTACATCTATCCTCATTGACGAATCAAAATGTAGATGCGTTATCAGAGGACTAAAATGAAATGCCTCTTCTTCTGTAGAAAGTGTCTCCGATTCTCTACACTCGCCATACGAAACACAGCAGCATTAAGCTGCTATTTAACGCTGGTATTTTGTGAGAGCGTGGTCCTGCCCCGGTCGAGCCGACCCATTCGTGCTACAACTATACTACTAACATAGCTGCAACATGGCTCTACCACGTATTGAGCTGTGTGCTCATTTGTCATCCTTATTCTAATAATACTTCAATATAAACCGTTTATATAACTACATCATATCTCCCGCAGGTACGTGGAGAATGCAGGCCAGTGCGTGAAGCCGGCGGACTGCTTCTCCGACACATCGGACGAGGATTATTTGTCGCGTATCATAGTTTACTAGATGTCAGTACAGGTTTAGACCAGCGCTCTAGGATAGGGTTGTCAACTATATATTATATCAACCACCAAACATTATAATAATATATATATAACAAATATTTTACAATTTTACTACTATCGATTAACCAACTACAGCAAATATAGTATTTTCAAGGCTATAACCTAAAAACATATAGAAGACAGCGACAAAGTAAGATAAAAACATATAGTATGTTTAAAATTATGGTTTTATTAAGTGGCGAAGCTTGCGAAGTCACTTATTGAATTCACGATGTCTGTTCGTCTGTCCGTCTGTCCCACGATTATCTCGAGAACGGTTTTGAATTTTCAAATTCTGTTTTCAGCAATTGATTACTGATCACCGAGACACCTGAACCTCCTATTTTGAAACTGATTGCTCAATCGCAACCGTTAGAAACCGCTACAAAGCTGATTGCTTCGCCACTTTGCTATACTGTTAGCTTGCTAGGTTTATTTTTAAGATTTTTGATATAGTATGTAAACTAAGATATATAAAGATATATATATATATATATATATGTATGCATGTGTATAATTCGCATTTTATGTTTTAGAATTATTTTTTGCTGTCTTGAGGTTTTATTCAACAGCCTTACGCTATAATCAGCCTGTATTATTTGTTGTATTCGGACCCCCAACATTTTTTTTAATTAAGCCGGCTTAACTTAAGTTTGCATAAATATAAAGTTAACCTTATTATTTAGGCGCGCCTTAAGAGTAACTCCGATCGTTTTAGAACCACAAGGCCATCAGCATAACCCGCTTTGTACGAAGGTCTGCCATCTTGTAAAATAATTGGTCAACCGCAACAGTCCAACAAAAATGGTGACAATACACCATCTTTTGGACAACCTCTGGTGGTTCCAATCTCGATCGAAGTTTGAAGTAGCGATATTTTCTGTTTGAGAGCAACGACCGCACCCACCCGGTGGCTCAAGTTCCCAATCAGCAGTCAAGTACTACTATCGAAGGAAGTTTTTTTTTTATTCCACCAGAGATTACACCATCCCTAGTGGCCGTTTATTAACAAAAATGTTACACATTTTTAATATAGTTTTGTTAACAAGTTCATGATTATTCTACAAAGACGGCTAATTACAAACAGCACTGCGATTTGATACAGTGGTGTTGGTTTGACCGTACGAGTAAGAATACCGTATGAAGGAAGTTAAACATCTTTAAGCGCGACTTGAGGGTAATTCAGATCCAGGGGTGTAGCTACCGCCGTATCAGCCGTATCAATGATACGGGGCCCCCGGGCTACAGAGGCCCCGAACGTATGTAAGCAAACATTCTAAGGACTTCTATGGGACAGGATATTGGTTTGATATTGAATTGTTTGGCTAGCTTAGTTCCTGGGAGTATAAATTGGAAGTAATAACTTATAATCAATATATAATTATTTTAATTTAATGCGAGAGTTTTTGTTCCTTTTGTGTAAAATCTTTACCCTTCATTTGGGCCCCCCGACAAATTTTGATACAGGACCCCTCTAAGGCACGCTACTCCACTGTTCAGATCTCTTATATTTAAGCGAATACAACTACACATTGAATAAAACCACTGTTAAGGATTTTTAACCAACTTCAAAAAGGAGGAGGTACTCAATTCGGCTGTATTTTTTTTTATGTGTTACCTCATAACTTTTTTCTAGATGAACCGATTTCGATGACTGATTTTATTTGAAAGCTAGTGCTTCTCATGTGGTCCCATAAAAATGTGACAAAGGTCTGACCATTAGTTTTTCAGTTATATTTAATAATTTTTATTAAAGTTGCCTGGTACAAAATTTTAAATTTTACCACTTGATCACGTTGAAATCTACTAATTTTTTTATTAACCCTTACGCAAACAGAAGGGTGTTATAGGTTTAACGTGTGTATCTATGTGTCAATCTGTGGCATTGCAGCTCCAAAACCGATGAACCCGATCTAAACTTAGCCTTTTTTGTTTGAAAGGTGACTTAATCGACTGTTCTTAGCTGATGATTCAAGAAAATCTTTTCAGCTGGTTGAAGATCATCAGCTCTTTTTATTACGGAGGTTTCTTTTTTAAATTTTCTACTTAAAGTTACAATTCCCGATTCGATGTTTCGGGTGCTTAGCAGCACCCATGGTACCCCGTGACCGTATGAACAGCTTCAATTTAATTCAGTTCGTATTTTCAATGGAAGTAACATGCAGTAGTTCATTAAGGCGACACCGCGAAAAAATGCACCTCCTTTCATCGAATAGTATAGGAGTATGACATGACTAACGAAACTGTAATTTCGATATAAGTAAATTCATGTCTTTATCTTGAATTTGCTTGTTCAAAAACACGATTGTAAAATTTTGACTCGATCATAATTCTTTGCGAAAACACCTGTAAAAAATCACTATAGTTGAAATTACAACGAAATTACTTAATCTATATGCTTGGGAACCACTCGAATACATTCATAACATCAATATTCGTAATTTACTTGCTCATTATTTTGATTACTAAAATCAATAATTTATTTAAAAAAAATTAAGATTCTATGCGATTTCTAAGGCGTCTTCATCGTCGCGGGCGCTACGCAATTTTAGACCTTATGGACGGTGTTTTTGAAGTTTTAATAGAAATTATGTTTCACTCGGGTCAGTCTCTTCGCCAACCGCATGTCCGGTGGCTCTGATGAGGACGATGTCGTCATCAACGCCATCAAGACCTTCGACGAGGAGGGTAAAATCTACTCGGAAAGGTTGTGGCACGCGCTCATGACCTGGGGCGATAAGTTAACTTCCGATGAGGTTGACGAGCCCTACGACCAGATGGAGATCGACGACAAAGGCTTCATCGACACCCAGAAACTCATCACCATGCTCACCACCAATGCTGAAGATGAGGAGGGCGGCGAGGCCGCGTAGATTCCATCAAAAATGAAACACCTAAGCCAGGAGCTGCAAGCAGTCACACCCGGTCCATTCGGTTCCGACAGAACGGATTAGCCGATAGACCGCTTCAACGGTTTTCGATGTGTCGCCTTAAACTAAACTCACCGTCGTGTATCAGCTTGTGGGTGTTAAGCGAATACGTCGTGTTGAACGCTTTGTTGCACACTTTACACTTGTACGGCTTGGCACCTGCAAAGTGAAAGTCAAAATGATTTTTTTTTTATAGAATCGAGTGACAAACGAGCACACAATCCACCTGATGGTAAGTGGTTGCTGTGGCCCATGGACATCTACATTTATCTTCGTTTGCGAATGAAAACGCAGATGCGTTGTCACTCGTGAGGACTAAGATGGAATGCCTCTTTTCCAGTAAAAAGGGTCTCCGGTTCTCTACACTCACCATACGAAACACAGCAGTGTTAAACTGCTATTTGACGCTGGTATTCTGTGAGAGCATGGTCCTTCCCCGGTCGAGCCGACCCATTCGTGCTACAACTATACTACTAATATAGCTGCAGCGTGGCTCTACCACGTAAAAAATGATGCAAAGAAGTCCAATGTAAGTTAATAGAATCATACATTAGTGGAATATGAAGTAGAGGTGTGTCCATTGTAACACATTGTGACTAAGCTCACGATACCACGCATATCATCTGGATGCTTGGCGGTCCACTACTGTGCAATTTTTTTATAGAATTAGGGTTACTAACGAGCACACAGTCCACCTGATGGTAAGTGGTTGCTGTGGCCCATTGACATCTACATCTATCCTCGATTACAAATCAAAATGCAGATGCGTTGTCACCCGTGAGGACTAAGATGGAATGCCTCATTTCCAGTAAAAAAAGGGTCTCCGGTTCTCTACACCATACGGAACACAGCAGAGTTATGCTGCTATTTTACGCTGGTATTCTGTGAGAGCGTGGTCCTTCCCCGGTCGAAGTCCTAGACTCATTTACGAATCAAAATGCAGATGTATTGTCACCCCTGATGACTAAAATAGAATGCCTTGTTACCAGTAAAAAAGGTTATTCCGTTCTCTACATTCAACACAAGAAACACATCAGCAATAAGCTGCTATTTTACGCTGGTATTCTATTTCAAATATATTAAGCAACCCAGGTTCATTTCCCACTGGCACCAATGAAATTGTTAATTGCAATTTTAAGTGCTAATTTACCGCGTGCTCGGCGGTGAAGGTAAACATCGTAAGGCAACCTACATGTCTGAAAAATAAGAAAAAATAATAATTCTAAGACATGTGAAGTTCACCAACAGCACGGCGGATACTTCCTTCCCCTAAAAATCCTCTCAGAAATGAGAGAAGGCCTGCGCCCAGCATTGAGACGTGTATAGGCTGTAACTTTACTTTTAATTTCATTAGAAATAAGTTTGCTTCCGTGCGGACGGAATGTAGATACTAAACTATATCACGCATACTCACCCGAATGCACCAACATATGATCCAACATCTTCGACTTGAAATGGAACATCTTTCCGCACACCTCGCAGGGAATAGTGGGTGCAGTGTGTGCTCTCCTCACATGTCTGCCCAAATATTTGGCAGTCTTCCCGGCGTATGAGCACAGCTTACAGTTATAAGGTGTTTCGGTGGTGTGAATGCTCTTGTGTGAACGCAGTGCGTCTTTTTCAAAGAATCTCTGTCAAAATTATTATAATTTTAATAACGTCTTCCTGGCCGAATTTCGATGATCATGGCGGCCAGTCCCAACTGATACTAGGCATCAGCGTAGGATGGGAATATAGTGCACGAGTGTGCACAAACAAAGGTACTCTTTTTTTATACGATAGGGTGACAAAGGAGCACACAGTCCACCTGATGGTAAGTGGTTGCTGTGGCCCATAGACATCTTCATCTATCCTTGTTTGCGAATCAAAATGTAGATGTGTTGTCAGCCATGAGGACTAAGATGGAATGCCTCTTTTCCAATAAAAAGGGTCTCCGGTTCTCTACACTCACCATACGAAACACAGCAGTGTCAAGCTGCCATTTTAAGCTGGTATTCTGTGAGAGCGTGGTCCTTCCCCGGTCGAGCCGACCCATTCGTGCTACAACTATACTAATAATATAGCTGCAGCATGGCTCTACCACGTAAAAAACTACTCTCTCTATTTCTCTCTCTACCTCTACCACGTAAAAAACTACTCTCTCTATTTCCTCACTCTCACGACAAGCCGACACAACCAGAGAGAGATCAGTCACAGGACCAAAGGCTTTACGTGCTGGTGAAACATTGCCCACTATTGTATTTTACTGATAACAGTCTACTGTTACTCTGCTGTTTCAAAATTGCGCATCAAGAGTTCCGTACCATCGTAAAACACGTTTCTAGTAGGGGGAGCCCCCTTTAATTTTTTAACTGTCTACCTACTACGGATCATGAGATACAGCCCCAGCAGACAGACAGACGGACAGACAGCGGAGGCTTAGTAATAGGGTCCCGTTGGTTACCCTTTGGGTATGGACCCTAAAAAAGCAAATAAACATGGCACACCAAGTTATTAAAATTACCTCCCATACTAAAGATCTCTTAAATACCGAAATATTTTTACAAAATATGTCTTGGGGGATACATTAATATATTACATATTCTAAGTGTAAGACTATTTTAGAAACATTGTTATTTATTAATGGTATGCTAAAGAATAGAGAAACTTTATAGCACAATCTATCCAGAATTCTGCTGTCAAATCTAATAGCTTTTACACATGGTAGTGCCACTCTGCAGCTATATTATAGTTGTAGCACGAATGGGTCGACTCGACCAGGGAAAGACCACGCTCTCACAGAATAGCAGCGTAAAATAGCAGCTTAATGCTGCTGTGTTTTATATGGCGAGTGTAGAGAACCGGTGGATCCTTTTTACTGGAAACAATGCATTCCATCTTAGTCCTCAGGTGTGACAACGCATGTTATGACAATGGGCCTCAAGTCATTCTTACCATCAAGTGAACTGTGTGTGTGCTTCTTGAAATAATTTAAAATTAAAAATTTTGTACAGCCGACTTCAATATAAGTTATTAAGAATAACTCAAATAACTCAAAAACTATTGGTCTGACCTTGATCAAATTCATATGGGACCACACGAGAAGTATCAGCTTTCATATAAAAATAGAATCATCGAAATCGGTCAACCCAGTAAAAAGTTATGAGGTAACACACATAAAAAAAAATCATACGCGTCGAATTGAGTACCGTCTCCTTTTTTGAAGTCGCCAGAAAAACACTAGAATTCGACAAAATTATACGATTTTCCATAGATAAAGCTTTGTCAGATTGTACACTTGTAAATGTATCTGATATATGGATCTGTACCTAAAACTTGTACCGTAATCCAAATGCAAATTTAATTTAACTAAGCAATATGATACTTTGAAGCATGCAAGTTATGGTCGTTTTTAAATTAGGCACTTATATCAATTTGTCACAATGCAAGGTTCCAAAATTTTGATTCAATGAAAACAAAAAAGCAAGTAATTTGCCCAGCCCTGAGTATAGTGAACAGATACCAGTATACAACATGTAACAAAAACCCTGTGGTTCCCGTTAAGTACATTATCAGGATCACTATTCAAATCTATAAAAATAACTTATTTTTAAAAATGCGAACAATATTATTTTTTTATTTTATTTAAAAAAATTATTGTATGCAAATTGTATGTGGTTTTATTACCTCTGCATTGTCTGGGGAGTAAGAGGATTGTCAAACACCCCGCTTTACTTAGCTTTAGCATCGCCTAGTGTCAGTAAGAGGTAATAAAACAACATAAAAATAAAAAATATTTTTTTAAATAAAATAAAAAAATATGGTCGAGTTTTTTAAAAAAAAAAGTTATTTCTTTAGGTTTGAATACTGATCCTGATAACGTACTTAACGGAAACCTCAGGGTTTTTGTTACATGTTGTATAAACATGGCTTATAAATTTTTAACATTGTATCAATATTGATGTATATTTATATAAATGTATCAATATATGCACAGACAATAACATGTCTTTAAAAAATCAAAACTTGTGTTTTGGGAAGAATGTTAGACATGGCTCACACTTGCAACAGTTTTTTAATTATATATTTAATTTATAGTTATGATATTAGATTAAAAAAATAAATACATGAAATTCATACCTTTTTGCAAATATTACATTTGTACTCATAATTTGCATTTTTGTTGCACTTTTTAATCTTTTTAGATGTCTCCATCCTTTTGTTTATTATGATATTATTATTGCATTTAAAAATACCTAAAACAATTCAATATTTATAAATTTTACATGGTAAAACTATTTTTTTTTTACAACCGACTTCAACATAATTTTTTTTTTTTATAGGAGAGGGGGCAAACGAGCATGCGGCTCACCTGATGGTAAGTGACTACCGCCGCCCATGAACAACTGCAACACCAGGGGAATCGCAGATGCTTTGCCGGCCTTTTAAAAAGGAGTACGCTCTTTTCTTGAAGGTCCCTAAGTCGTATCGGTCCGGAAAAATCGCTGATGGTAATCGATTCCACAAGGAGGTCGTGCGAGGAAGAAAACATCTTCTAAATCGCACAGTGGTGGGCCGCCAATCATCCAGATGGCGGATAAAATGAGAACATCGTCAATGTAGTTGAAGTTAATTAAATACGAATTATTAAGGATAACTCAAAAACTACTATTCAAATTTTGATCCAATTTATATGGGATCACATGAGAAGCACCAAATAAAAAAAGAATCATCAAAATCGGTTTATCTAGAACAAAGTTCTACGGTAACCCACACAAACAAAATATAAATATAGTTGAATTGAGAACCTCCTTTTTTTGAAATTGGTTGATTACAGTGTTCACAGTATGTAAGCACCGTTCACCACATAGTTGGGTAAGACTAGCCACTAAACTATATCAACCCAAAGGTGATGTAAGAGGCAACAGAGGGGAATCAACCAGGAAATGGGCAGCAGCATCTTCCTAATAACAACCAGAAAATAAAATCACCATTCACCAACCCAAATGCAAAGCTTGGCAACTATGGCAATATTAAGGGGGATATTGTTCAGAAGTGGACTTTAATAGGCTGTAATGGATGGATGTATAGAAGATAATCTACCAGGAGCACATGACCCACTGAGAGGTGAAATTATTAACTCAATACAACTATGGCAAATATCCCCCCTATAAGGCAATCTATGGGGGGGACTTATGTTCAGCAAGTGGACTTTAATAGGCTGTAATAGATGGATGTATAGAAGATAATCTACCAGGAGCACATGACCCGCTGAGAGGTGAAATTATTAAATCAACACTTACATTACAACTATGGCAAATATCCCCTCTATAAGGCAATCTATGGGGGAGACTTATGTTCAGCAAGTGGACTTTAATAGACTGTAATAGATGTATGTATAGAAGATAATCTACCAGGAGCACATGATCCACTGAGAGGTGAAATTATTAAATCAACAGTAACATTACAACTATGGCAATATCCGCGCTGTAGGCCGCGTTTTCTAGATAGACCAGTTACGCGTACCGAACGTGCTGCTTTTACACCAACATGTCGAGCACTAAGAAATCGAGCATTAACACTTATAGGCGACATACTCACTCAGCACAATGAAATTGACCTATTTGCAGACATTATAACACGTCTGCTGACTCTTTTTTTATACAATTATTGATGACATGACATTTAATAATTCGACAATTTAATTTCATTGACTATGTACTAATTAATACTTTATATTTTATATGTAATGTTAATTATGGGCATATTAGTTGCATTATAAATTGATGTGACAAAATATTTCATTGTATATTTACACAGGGGAACAGCATTTTTGTTGCATGAAGTATTATGACTAATATTATACTTTCTCGGAATGCTGATTTTAGATCGGAAGTCAGATTGTTTGTCTCAGCTTTAGTTTTTGAGATAAGAAAAAACTATTTTTTTATTAAAAAATCCATTAGAAAAAAACCGGCCAAGTGCGAGTCGGACTCATGCACCGAGGGTTCCGAACAAATCCGTAGGTATATAAGTTTAAAATTATTAAAAATATTTTTATTATATGATGTAACTAAAAATTTATGCTTTTCGCAATTTTTCCTTTATCCGTGCCCTGTAGGTTTTGATTCCCTTGCGAATATCGAAAATTTGCGGCATAAACGGCTGTATCTTTTGATTACTTTGGCTTAGAAGTTTGATTTTTTGATTTTCACAGCTCCAAGGGACAGTAGACTTGAGTATTTGATATGAATTTCAGCTTGATACCTCCAAGCGTTCCTGAGAAACAGGGTCTTGACAGACAGACAGAAGGACACCAAAGTAATCCTATAAGGGTTCCGTCTTTCCTTTTGAGGTACGGAATCCTAACAATCACTACTTATCAAAAAAAATTCTTTTATAAGATTTTCTTGCTTGACTTGGTTCACGAGGGCTGTGTTTAATGCTCCGACAGTAGTCCGACATCATGTGAGCATTCCAGTGATCCTGGTAATGTTCCTCCAGTTCGGAAGTCTTGATGGAACCGTTCCCCTTACTCTTCACTCAGATCACCAAGATTTTCAGGGAAACAGTCCAAATGGCTGCGGAGTAAGTGTACCTTGATGCTCATATTACAACCAAGCTGCTGGTAGTGTGACAACATCATCCTTCTGTAATCCCATAGCTTTCAACAAACCATGAACATCAGAACAAAACACAAAGTCGTCATCTTTAGAAAAGAATGAGAGCAGTACTGTCTCTCGGTTACGGTAGTATGAAATTCTTGTTTCTTGGGTCAAAAGATTTCTTTGCTTTAATCGAGAAGCTAGAATCTCCGATGCTTTTTTAGAAAGACGGAGGTCTTCCTGATTAAAGGGCTGGGGCTCAGAAGAAATATCTGGGTTCAAATCAGTTGACCCACTTTCATCAGTTGAAGAAATTTTTTCTTCTAACTCGTGATCATTTTGTGTAAATGAAGAAGCTTGGGGTACTGGCGCATCGCCGGAGTACAGGTCTGGTCGAGTAACAGATAACAAATTATTAAATTAAAGTCATTTCGACCGGTTTCGTTTGTTAATACGGTTTCTATAACCCACACAAAACTAACAATGATCTTGATGATTGGAGGGTTCCCGCCACATCATTGGTGTTTGATACTTACAATGGGGTCATTTCTTATTCGCCCATAATCTCAAAGACTCCACACATATTTTACATACCGTATGAGGGACCCAGTACTTGTCACGGGTGTCCAAAGCGAATCCAAAGTAAACAAAATACACCTGTTTTATGAACTCCGACACACTGACTCTAAATGTATATTCACCACAAATGTAACAAAAATAGTTGGGATCGTTTTTACAGATATTTCTCGACGTGGACATTGTTAAACAAAAAACTTTTTTAAAAAACAGTTCAGTTAATTTGAAGTTTAAATGTAACTAGTACAAAAATATGTCCGATAGCTGAATCTCAAAAACTAGAGCTGCTAATGAAAAAATGAATATAGGTAGATTTGAAATCAGCGACCTGAAATTAGTAAGCAATAGACATAAAATTCCATGCAACAAAAAAAAGTTAAATTTTGTTTTACTTTATTGTTTTAATTGGCTTTATTAAACACAAACACTCACTCCTGTCACCCAGAGGGGTTAGACAGAGACTACGGACTTCCATTTGGCGCGATCCTGACACACCTCTCTCGCCCCCTTTGAAAAAAAGGAATGCTTCGGTGGTTTGGTCACGTAGAAAGAATGAACGAGGAAAGACTGACAAAGCAAATTTATGTTTCAGAAGTGAAAGGCAGAGTCGGGAAGGGAAGCCCTAGACGAAGATTTATCGACCAAATTGGCGATACATTGAAAATGGGCCAGATTAGGAGTACCCTTAACCAACGAGCGTGTATGCGTAGATATGTATATGGCTTTATTACCGTTTTAATTTCTTGACACGGGCTGCTAAAAGCTTTGAGACTTTATATTATTCTAATTTTATAATTAATTAGTGTATGATTATTAATTTTTGTTGTTATGGATGGATACAATTTTTGAAAATTATTTTTTTGCATGTAATATTTAACCTTGTGTTGGATTTCCTGTAAGCCACAAGTTTTTTGAGTGAAATAAATAAATATCAGGAGGGATATTGTTCAGCAGTGGACTTTAATAGACTGTAATGGATGGATGTATAGAAGACAACCTACCAGGAGCACATGACCCACTGAGAGGTGAAATTATTAAATCAACAGTTACATTACAACTATGGCAAAATCACTTCTTTTAAATAATAATGTTTATCATTTTAAAGTTACCATTACAGCCTATTTAAAGATGACTGCTGAACATAAACCTCCCTAATAGATTGCATCATAGGGGGATATTTACCATAATTGCCACGCTTGGCAAGCAGGTTCTCTTTCTCTTAGAATGTTACCCCCCACACTAGGATTTAGTGGAGAGATGTTGCAGGGAATACGACTTAAATGTCAATGCAAATAAAACGGTTCTAGTAATGTTCACACAAAAACGAATGCTGAATAATTATCACCTACCACGTCCTTTCAGCACAAAACTCCAGCTATCCTAGGAGATAAAATATTTAGGTCTTATCTTGGACAGCTAACTTAATTGGAATAAATACATACAAAACAAAATCAACAAAGCTAGTATAACTTTCTGGCAATGCAGAAACATGATTGGCAAAAGATGGGGTCTGACACCAAAAATCATACTGTGGCTGTACAAAACTTTCACTTTAGCCGCCATCAGTCTAAAGACCATAAATCTTTGGAGTAAGAATAGTGTCCCTCATACAGGCATAATTGATAGAATTCACTCAAAAATTCCTATCTTACAAGCCAAGTACGATAAGATTCCCAAACAATTTGTATTCGATAAGATGTACAAGATTCAATCAAATGAAACCAGCCAGCCGGAAGGATTAAGCCCAAAAGAGCTTAGAGTTTCCACCGATGTTTCTAAAACAAATTAAGGTATAGGATCTGGAACTTTCTCTGAAGACCTCAATATCCACATATGCACACTGCTGGGTACCTATAACAGTCTTTCAGGCGGAATCCGACACTATTCCGAAGATATTCCGGACGTCAGTCTGAGCGAGATTAGAATGGCTCTCCAGCACCTTGAAAATGGCAAGGCCCCAGGCGAGGATGGAATTACAGCGGAGCTTCTGAAAGCGTGTGGAAGACCGGTACTTGAAGTCCTTCAGAAGCTCTTTAATTCCGCCGTTCATGGTGGAAGTACACCGGAGGCGTGGAGCAGAAGTGCGGTGGTCTTGTTCTTCAAGAAAGGTGACAACGCTCTCTTGAAGAACTACAGACCGATTTCTCTTCTGAGCCGCGTCTACGTGCTGTTTTCGAGAGTCATTACGAATCGTCTTGACGACTTCCAGCCTCCCGAACAAGCCGGTTTCCGAAAGGGCTTTAGCACCTTAGACCACATACATACCCTTCGGCAAATTGTACAGAAGTCCGAAGAGTACAATTAGCCACTATGTCTGGCGTATGTGGACTATGAGAAAGCCTTTGATTCCGTCGAAATTTGGGCGGTGCTGCAGTCCCTTCAGCGGTGCCAAGTTGACTGTCGGTATATCGAAGTGCTGAAGTGTTTGTACAGTAGAGCTACTATGGCTATCCTAGTACAGAACCAGAGTACGAAACCTATCCAATTGCAGAGAGGTGTAAGACAGGGTGATGTTATATCCCCGAAACTCTTCACCACTGCATTGGAAGACGTTTTCAAGCTTCTGGACTGGAAAGGATACGGTATTAACATCAATGGCGAGTACATCACTCACCTTCGATTTGCTGACGAAATAGTCCTTATGGCAGAAACGTTGGAGGACCTAAGCACCATGCTCAATGACCTCAATAGTGGCTCCTAACGAATAGGTCTTAGGATGAACATGGACAAAACAAAGATATGGCCATGTCACACCTATGCCGGTAGTTGTTGGGAGCACTAAGCTCAAAGTTGTTGATAAGTATGTTTACCTGGGACAAATAGTCCGACTAGTTAAGTCCAACTTGGACCGAGAGGTCAATCGACGAATTCAACTCGGCTGGGCAGTGTTCGGGAAACTACGACACATCTTCTCGTCAGACATTCCTCAAAATCTTAAAACGAAATTATACAACCAGTGCGTGTTGTCAGTGATGACTTACGGATCTGAGACGTGGTCCTTCACTGCTGGCCATATGAGGAAGCTCAAGGTTGCTCAGCGAGCTATGGAGAGGGCTATGCTTGGAGTTTCTCTGCGTGATAAACTTAGAAATGAGTATATCCGTAGTAGAATCAGAGTAACCGACATAGCACAACGAATTAGTAAGTTGAAGTGGCAGTGGGCCGGTCATATAGCTCGAAGAACCGACAACCGATGGGGAAAAAGGTTCTCGAGTGGCAGCCTCGTACCGGTAGACGAAGTGTAGGGCGACCCCCCACGAGATGGAGTGACGACCTGGTAAGACATGCAGGAAGTCGATGGATGCAGGTGGCTCAGGGCCGTGCTTTGTGGCATTCCTTGGGAGAGGCCTATGTTCTAGGACTATGAATGATAATGATGAGGTGGAATGTATGGGTATCATTAAAGCAGCCATAGCAATAGATGCTAGGAAGGTTAAGGACTTCTCCATCAGAATACTGACCGATAGTAGGGCGGTACTACAAGGTCTGAGTTGCAATATGGTGAACTCTGGACTAATATATGAATGCCATCAACGATTAAATGAGGTATATAAACACAACAGTGTGACTTTGGATAAAGTAAATCCATCATAAAAATAATCCAAAAATCCAGAGGCAACGATGCAGCAGACAAACTGGCCAAATGAGAATTGGCTCTGGCCACTATAGGGCCGGAACCAATCATACCAATCCCCTTTGGTAATGTTCGTTCACTGGTACGTAGACACTTCACTAATCAATACACTCAGCTTTGGAAAAATCTAGTAGACTGTAGACAAGCTAGGGAGGCCCTGCCTGAAATAAACAGTTATTTAACCAAAGTTCTAATGAGACTGAACAAGCCGCAGATCAGGATAGTAACAAGTACTATCACAGGACACGGAACCTTTAACAAACATATAGGCGTTACAGATAGTCCCATGGGCAGAGCATGTATGGGGTAGGAAGAAACGGCGGCCCGCGTGCTACTGAAATATCCGGAGGTCATTACGTACAGGGCTAAACATCTCGGCACGCCGGGATCAATCCCCAGAGTTGCATGCAACATCAATAGACTGTTGAGCTTCTTCGGGGAGATCTCATGGCTTGAATAATCACATTATTCCTGCCCACACGCAAAATACACGCATAGGCGTGGAGTTGCGGAAAACAGCCCGTCATAAACTAAACACACTAGGATTTTCTCTAGTATCGTGGAGGCAGTTTACAAACATAAATTGCAAGAGGACAGACATCCAGACCCGGATGTCTGTCCTCCAATTATTTGTAGACCATACAAATACTTGTTCCGTGTGGGATTCGAACCCACGGCCCCCGGCGCAACAACTCATTGCTAAGCCACTGCTCCGCAAAGCCGTGCAAGTTGGCAACTACAGTTTTTATTTTTAGTCATTATTAGGAAGACGCTGCTGCCCAACTCCTCATTTGTTTCTCTAGTCTTTTGCAAAACACTCACATTTTAAATTTTAAAGTAGTAGTACAAGTATTGAAATACATGTTAGAAAGAGTATGGTAGCGATCATCACATTCCCAGGAGTTATTATCAGTCATAATATATTCAATAATGTTATAAGATTGACTGCTTCACCAATTACCATCAGATTGGATAATAGTTGACCACAGGCTTATATTAGTTTTTTTACAGAGTTTTTGTTTGATAAAAATTTAAAACATTTGGTAGATGGGCCCTACATATTTTCTTGAAATTTGTTTTAAATAAGTAATTTTGCTCCATAAAGAAATACTTGGTATTGTTATCAGGAAAATAGAGCTGCCCGTCTTCTTTTTCATTTCCCTGGTTCGCCTCTTACAAAACCCATGTGATAATTCAAGAAAAATCAATAAAATAAAATAAAATACACTGATCATGAGCTATGATTATTTTAGAAGATTCATCATCATCATCATCATTACAGCCCTTCACAATTCCACTGCTGAACATAGGCCTCCCCTAAGGAATGCCACAAAACACGGTCCTGAGCCACCTGCACGTGCCCATTGCCACTTCATTTTACTAATCCGTTGGGCTATGGCGATCACTCTGGTTCTACTGCATATATCCTCATTTCTAACTTTATCACGCAGAGAAACTCCGAGCATAGCCCTCTCCATAGCTCACTGAGCGACCTTGAGCTTCCTCATCCGGCCAGCAGTAACGGACCATGTGTCAGTTCCATAGGTCATCACTGGCAACACACACTGGTTGTACAGTCTCGGTTTCAAGTTTTCACTTCAGCTTACTAATCTGTTGGTTATGATCTAGTAAGAAGATTACTAGATCATAATCATGAAATTGTACTGACATTGTTTCTTAATATTCAGAAGCTCAAAAAAGGGCATCAGCCTTTTTGGAGCGTCTGAATATTATAAAGGATGAATAGAAAAATGAATTAAGAACTTCGCATGATCTATACATACAAAGTAATAATATCCCCGCATCCCTTGTCTTCACAGGGGAGGTTCACACCAACCACTTCTAAAATATGGAAGGCACTATGCCTTCTTCCCATATTTTGGAATAGATATGCTTTGATTTTATATATAATATAGAATTGAATAAAATATGCTGCTTAATTTTTATTCAATATATATTACAAGCAATACTTGATTTTAACACTGGTTTGAAAAAATCTATGTCCTGGGAAGAACTAGCAACCAACTCCTGCTTTATTAAATTAAAATTAAAATATCATTTACCTTCAACATTAGCAATTTCACATTACAATATGTAACAGTTCTTCGTTCCATACATTTAATTGGTTTTTACATAGATAAATATATATGTAGCAAGCTAGGTTTTTATAATTTGCAATTTTCAAGTGTCTGTTTTGCTTTTGCATCACAGACAGATTATTATTTTATTATGATTTTTGGCTTCGATGCTTGTTTTTTAAGCCTTGTCTTCATTTATCTTAGTATTACACTGCTTCACATTATGTTGATGCGTCACATTACGTAGTTTTTGGGATGTTTTGACGGCAACTTGAGTAGACAGTTGACTATATCTCAATGCACCTAAGCAGACAGACACCTTATCTTGATATTCACATCACTGTTGGAGCACTTGTTTCACCGTTTCCACTAATAGTTCACATGCGCAGACATTTTATACACTCGCACTATTTTCGCACCTAAAACCTAATATCGCACTACTTTTACAAATCAAAATCCACTTAAAACTATTATATAAACAATAGTACGGGGGCAACCATGCCGCCAGTCAAGTTCCCGCCAAAAGCCAAAACTCTCATTCATCACAGATTACGCTCTTGGTAGATGGACGTACTATAGATACAGGACTGAGTACTCGAAATCGGATTCAAAAAACGTGTCACTTGAAAAAAAAATCTTATTAGTTGCCATTAAGGTTCATTCTACTTACGATATCGTATCCTATGCAAAACTAGACAAGTACTCTATAAATGGATTATAATATTATATAGCTATACACCGTGACATAAAGAGGCCACTGGGGCGCTGAGAGCAGAATTGATCGCCCACGGAACTAATAATAAAGACAAGACAATGTTACGAAATAATATACAATTATAGGCAGGTAATAGTACAATTAATGTGGCGCGCGTATCGTTCTGACAATTTATTTGAAGGTTATGGATCATTAAATTTCAATGATTGTATATTGTATATTGATTGTAATACCAATTATCATTGCTTATAAAAAATATAACCCTTCAAAATTTAAAACTTTATTACTAAAATAATTCTTATTATATAGCTAGATTAAATATATTCAAAATACACAAAATATTTTCATTTTTTCTTTTAAAAGTTTAAAATACGGAGAAGAGATTTAAGTAACGCAATAGACTTTTGCATATTATGTCAATTTTAGTTCCGGGTAAGAACAACGGCGGCACTTTAAATTTACACAAACATTTTGTAGGGTATAGCCAGTCCAGCGTATTTGTATATATAGAGGTCAGTGGAGCAATTACATACATACGTATTCATAGAGGGATACTACAATTTTACATATATTGAGTCAATATACTTGTCTCGCTTTTCCTAATTTTATTTTCAAATAAGACAAAAGAGACAAATCGTATAATTCACGTGTGAAAATAGAAATGTCAAATGGTTATCTTTGGTATTCTTATACTATGCCAAATATGAGAGTAAGTATGGGTAAGCATCGTATTAGTCTGTGGTAAGTACACTCGTATCTTCTGATTTACTAGAAAAAATTTCTTCTCATTGATTTAGGGACTTTCTATTTTTGATGTCTCGGTAACAGTAAAAACTTAAAATATATAGCAAAAGCACAATTACACACTTCAGTGGGCAGATCATATACAGCTCTTATGGACGTTGGTTTAGCATAAAATACTTTGTATTGTAATATCTCGGCGATTTACTACTTTACTTTATTACGATAATTATTAGTAATACAATTATGTTCAGTTGATTTATAAATTTACTGATTAAAATATTGGGATCATTCAGTTTTTATGCGATAAATATTTATTAAGTTATTTGCTTAGCGCTTTCAGTAGGGACAACTAGTAGAGCTAAGTCTAACAGAGTAACGGCTTTTAAGTTTCGAAATCAAAATTTGCTCTTTGCTGCACAATAGTCAATACAAAACCTAAGCAACCTGTCCACATTCAAAGAACTAAATTCAGGCCACTTAATAAACGTCCTACGACCCTATGAATTGTAATCATATTTATCCTGAAATAGAGATAATATATGATAAATTTTATTATTGTGTTTAATACAAATATTACAAAAAAAAACATTAATAAATACAATGAGAGACATAGATCATCACGGAATTGGTAAATTTTAAATAAAGCAACAGATATCGCAGATTATGTTTATGTCTGAATTGGCCCTATCAATGTAGCAGCATTTAGGTTATTCAAAAAAATCATCAATAACAATTTATTTTATTAATTTTTCCATATCGCAAAAAAATCTCCATGATTTTTGGATAAAATATAGCTTAGATCATTCCTGACATTGCTCTGTATCTGTTCAAGTACTTTTTTTACAATCATATACGGCGTTCCTAAGATTAGCCTAGACAGACAGACAATTTTTTTTACAAATTATTATTCATGTCATAATAGCATTCAAATAACACCCTGAGATCGGTAAAATGCAATTATTTCATAGGTTATTATGTGCATAGACATAGAGAATATGATTATATGGGACTACCTTTGAAATATAATCTATATTTTAGAGGTATCACAGTCAAATTTAGCACCTTCTCCTATTTTGAAGTATGTTAAATAGTGATCTGCCGAATCGGTACACTCGAGACGAATACCACAGCATCTTATGTATGTAACAGTGCTGTGACGAGTACTGACTCGAAAATATTATATGTACCATACACTTAGGTTAGGTATTTTCAAAGTCTATGCTATGTGTACCTTGTCGGTACTAGGTACTCAAAATTTTAAATATCATGATGTCAGTGTAAATCACTACTATTATAAAACGTATTTTAGTGGCAGTGATTATTTATTATTTATTTTATTATATACTTTTTGATCCGCAGACAGAGAAAACTACACTGTCTCGCTCTGTCTACGCTTTGATCACTGAGTTCATGTATAGGACAGTTACTATACTATTTGTCACTAAGTTTTGCTGGGAACTTGACCGGCGACGGATTGCTGCTTTTGTATTATTGTTTAATTGATAGAATCAGGCGTTACTTTGCGTAAATCTATTATAATGGGGTTTTTATAAACTAATTTATTTAATTCCACATAAAGAAAGAAAATGATGTGTTCTGCCCGGTTTTAAGGGGGACCCCCACCCTCCCTGGGGTGGTGTGTCGTGCCTAGTGTGGTGGTGCTGGGAGTGGTAGTGCTGGGATTAACGGTAACGGGTATAGTGCGTGCGATTGAGGGAGGGTGGGAGGTCCCCCTTAAAACTGGGCAGGATACATAATTTTCTTTCTTTACGCGGAATTAAGCAAATTAGTTTACAACAACCCCATTATTATTGTTTAAATAATGGTTTTAAGTGGATTTTGATATGTAAAAGTGGTGCGATTTTTGTGTATTAAATTTCTGCGCATGCGAACTATTAGTGGAAACGGTGAAACAAGTGCTCTGATGGTGATGTGATTCTCAAGATAAGGTGTCTGTCTGCTTAGGCACCTTGAGATACCAACGCCAACTGTCAGCTATCTGCTGGCTCAAGTTACCGTCAGAATCTCCCAAGGGCTACACAATGTGACGCATCAACATATTGTGAAGCAGTGTACTATGAAGGATAATTATACATTGTAACTTCAGGCTCAGAAGTGCTAGAAACCAGAGCGGTAAAGCCAGTTATTAAAAAAAGCTTTGATCACTACAATTATTGACATTGACATTTGATGCTTCACATTCACAAATGACAGACAGAATATATGTTATCTGTAAAACAATTACAATTTTCGCAACCGTTGCAAATTGCAAAATATTTCGTTATTTTCTAAATGAATGTCTAGAAAAGTAATATTTGAGAAGTGATAGTTTAACCAATGGATAATTAAATAATTTTTGATCGTGAAGTGAAATGTTATAGTTTTTTGTTTGAACAGTTGCATTATTTTCGTAATCTTTGCGTCAGTCATTGTAATTTGTAAATAATTTGACCGAGTCGTGTATTGTATAGTACTATTATTGACTCACATTCATTTCAAATACGTTCTTGGTGATAGAGAGTTGTTTTTAAAGTGACCTTGAACCTAGGGAAACAGCTGTTGCAGTTACTTTATCGTAAGTATTTTGCTCTATATTTAAGTAGCATAATATTATTTATTAATTGCTTTATAAAATGTAATCATGTAAGACATTCGCATTTTCTTAAAATACGCGCCTTTTACATAGCATTAAAGGCACACAGCATTTAAACAAGACCTTTCATTTTCGAAGGGTGCGCTTTTTTCTATTGGAAGCAATGTTTTTTCCGTGCGTTTGTACTGTTATCTGCCAATGAATTAAACAAAAAGATAATCTTATTAGTCAGGTTGCGGACATTTAATGTTATCTTTTGTTTTTATTATGTACTGATACTAGATGAAAGAAACATTTCTAATAGAATGATAAAAAAAGACTCGTTATGCATTTATATTGTGCGGATTATAACTGTAAAACCTCTTGAATGTTTTTAATTGGTAGTAAATTATTTAAATGTATGCAATTATGGAAATTTTAAACGTAATAAAAATCTATTTTATTTTTGATTCCAATTTAATAGATTTAAATGTCTGAATAATTTTATAGACCTTGATCTACACTATCCTATATCATCCAGTGGGTGTCCAGAGGCAGTAGAGGTAAATGGAACAGGAGATAGGCAGTAGCATTTTTCTATTAACAACTCAAAATCATAAAAAATTGTTTTTGCCAACCCACCAGCTAACTGTGGCAGCTATGGTAATATATCCCCACTCTGACGCAATTTATTGGGGAGGCCTATTTTTTTATAGGATAGGGTCACCTGATGGTAAGTGGTTGCTGTAACAAATACACATCCACATTTATCCTCAATAAAGAATCAAAATGCAGATGTGTTGTCACCCATGAGGGCTAAGATGGACTGCCTCTTTTCCAGTAAAAAGGGTATCCGATTCTATACACTCACCATGCACAGCAGCTTGCAGCTGCTATTTTATACTGGTATTCTGTGAGATTGTGGTCCTTCCCCAGTTGAGCTGACCCATTCGTACTACAACTATATTACTAATATAGCTGCAACATGGCTCTACCTACATGTACAAAATGTTTAGCAGTGTTTAGCAGTGGACTTATGATATGCTGTAAATATTATATTTAAAGGTTTTTAAATTTCAAAAAGAGCTTTGTGAAAGACAATTTAAAAAAAAAATATTTTGACTGACTTTTTTTAAGCAAAGTCAAAATCAGTTTCCAGAGATATTCAATCAGTACCTAGTGCTTTTGTACAGTTTTGCTATGGCCTCTTAATTGTTCATGTGTATGTAAGCTCAAATAATCATTTTAGGAGTAAAAACATCTTTCAGTCAATAATTCTAATAATTTATTCTTAATTTTTTTGAAACGAAATTCCTTATCGGAAGGTACGGGTTTGGCGGATGGGGGCTAGGCGACAAACAGTGTAAGATTATTTCATCACTACCCCTTGTGTCATACTGTAGACGGCCTTGGCCACGAAATAAGGAAGTGAGATGGAATAATATCCATCTCCCTCGCACTTTTTCTTATCTTGCCATGAAAGAAATTATATTATTTTATTTCAAATGACGCTTCATTTTAATAGACGCTAGTAATTCATTTATTTGTCTTTGTTGATCAATAATGTAATACCTACGTTTATCAATATTAATATAGGCAAGGAACTTTGTTCCAACCGAGTGTTCCACGACACTCACGCATTTATTTATTCTTTATTACATTCCCTTTAACCTAAAGAATTAATTTAGTTAGTGGAAGGAGTGATTTAGTTTTATATTTAGTTTTGTAAGTGGTAGAGCCATGCTGCAGTTATATTATGGTTGTTGCACAAGTGGGTCGGCTCGACTGAGGAAGGACCACACTCACAGAATACCAGCATAAAATAGCAGCTTAACGTTGCTGTGTTTCGTATGGTGAGTGTAGAGAACCATATGGTGGTGGCGTAATCCATTGTTCCATTCCTCCCCATGGGATTTGTAAGATACATAAAATCAAAATGAAAAACAAACTTAATATAGTCCATCTACTGATGAGTGTATACAGTTGGTACTTGCTACCAACTTCGAACAAATAATTTAAAATTAAAAACCGTACAACCAAATTCAATATAAATTATTAGGGATAACTCAAAAACTATTGGTCATACCTTGTTCAAATTTATATGGGACCACATAAGAAGCACCAGCTTTCAAATAAAAAAAATCTAAATTGGTTCATCCAGAAAAAAGTTAGGAGGTAACACACTTAAAACAAAAGAACATACAGTAGAATTGAGTACCTCTTCCTTTTTGAAGTCGGTAGAATTCTACACAGCCTGTAGAAACAGACCCTTTTTACTGGAAACGAGGCATTTCATTGTAGTACTCAGAGGTGACAACGCATTTTGGTTCTTAATCGAGGATAAATATAGATGTCTAGAGAACCGGAGACCCTTTTTACTGGAAAAGAGGCATTCCATCTTAGTCCTCATGGGTGACAACGCATCTGCATTTTGATTCGCAAACGAGGATAGATGTAGATAGATGTCAATGGGCCACAACAACTACTTACCATCAGGTGGACTGTGTGCTCGTTTGTTACCCTTAGCCTATATAAAAAAAAACGCACCATACCAAACACAGCAGCCTTATTTTACGCTGGTATTCTGTGAGCCTCCATCACTACTGCGTAACAGAACCCCCCGGTCAGTTAGGCGAAGGACATGGGACTAGGAAAATCGCACACTCGGTAGCATTATACTCCCCGACCGCAACGGCGTCTATGGTATATGGTTCCATTGCCGACCAAGTTTCGATCGTGGAGGGTAGCTGGAACGACTATCTGTAGCATCTCGTGATATCACGCAATGGCGCATAGTCCTATGGGAAAGGTGTTGAATTGAATTGAATAAACGGGCTGTTTTCCGCAATTCCACATCTAAGCGCGTATTTTGCATGTGGGCAGGAATAATGTATTTATTCGAGCCATGAAACCTCACCGAAGAAGTTCAACAGTCCTTTGATGTTGCAAGCAACTTCGGGGAGTGATCCCGACGTGCCGAGATGTTTATGGGAAGGTAAACCGACACGATCGGAGATAGATCAGACGCCAGGACCTATGGCTTTACGTGCTTTCCGAGGCACGGGCGTGAGACACCGTAAATTTCCTGACTCCGTGCTGCCAGGGAGAATTTCTTGACAGAAAACTCAAGTAATTGGTTTTTTTTGGTCCGATCCCGTTCGAACCTGGCACTTCATGATCAGCAGCCCAGTTTTCGACCACTAGACCAACGATTTATTTTAGTAAGATGAGATCAATACTAGTTATTACCTCATAAATGTGCTCCGTGGTAACTCCAGGTTTGAATCCAACTGGTACCAATTAAATTTTTAATTGCGATTTCAAGAGCTGATTTACTAAGCGCTTGGCAATAAAATAAAACATCGCGAGGAAACCTGTGTGTCTAATATGTGGTTTTTTTTTATAGGATAGGGTGACAAACGAGCACACAGTCCACCTGATGGTAAGTGGTTGCTGTGACCCATAGACATCTACATTTATCCTCAATAAAGAATCAAAATGATGATGAAATTAGATGGAATGCCTCTTTTTCAGTAAAAAGGGGTCTCCGATTCTCTACACTCACCGTATGAAACACAGCAGCATTGAGCTGCTATTTTACGCTAGTATTCTATGAGAGCGTGGTCCTTCCTCGGTCGAGCCGACCCATTCGTGCTACAACTATACTACTAATATAGCTGCAGCATGGCTCTACCACGTGAAAACGCACGTTGAGCCACGCTGCAGTCATTTTATAGTTTTAGCACGAATCGGTCGGCTCGACCGGGGAAGGACAGTCACGCGGACTGTGTTCTTCTTTTGTCATCCTTATTCTATAAAAAAAAACAACATGACTCATGCGTGACTTTGCCAGTATGTTCTGATAACATTAATCACGCATTATTGCAGCTAAATATATTTGAGTCATTGGCCGTTCAACTTCACAATAATGATGCAACAGTTGCCTTATAACTTATGCAATATGTTGTAACTTGCTTGTCGTCCGGTGACGGCGGCAGTCTTTACTCTAAGGGCGCTAGCCGTTGCCACACCTGACAGGTGCGAAAAAAAAATTTAAAAACACATTGTTTTTTTTTTCTATAATGTGTTTATTGCTAAAGTTTACGTCTCGCAGTTCTTTTTTTTTATAGGAAAGGACACAGACACAGGTGTCCTTATAGTTACGATAATTTTTTACTTCTATTAGTTGTGCGTTTTTAAAAATTCACGGCGGAGATACCACGGTTTAATGTAAAATAATTTTTAACCGAAAAACGTGAAAGTTGATAAAATAAATGGTCTTTGTTTATCTATCTTTTTTATATATCTAAATAACACCATATTCATACTAAGTCGCGAACATCATTTTTTTTACGTGGTAATACCATGCTTCAGCTATATTACTGGTATAGTTGTAGCACGAATGGTTCGGTTCGACTGGGGAGGACCACGCTTTCACAGAATACCAGCGTAAAATAACAACTTACACTGCTGTGTTTCGTATGGTGAGTGTAGAGAATCGGAGAGCCTTTTTACTGGAAAAGAGGCATTCCATATGTTAGTCCTCCCGGTGGACAACGCATCTGTATTTTGATTCGTAATGGAGGATATATATAGATGTTTATGGGCCACAGCAACCACTTACCATCAGGTGGACTGAGTGCTCGTTTGTCACCCTTTTATTAAAAAAAAAGTCAGGTTCATTCTGCCAGGCTAAGGAAATACTATTTTAGTCTAGGCAAATCTAATTTGCCCTAAAATCGGATATGGCCGGTAAAAACTGGCTTTTACTGCAAATTCGTTCAAAACTAGATTTTACGTTTAATTCAGTAAAAATAAGCATTCAATAGGGAGGGTTGCGGCAGGGGGTGCTCCTTTCTCTCTCCTTCTATTTCAAGAAAATTTTAAATAAAATGCTTTGTTCATTTTGCCACTCAAATATGAAATTTTCAAAAAATTATATATATTTGCGAGCGGTGGAATGTGCACGGGGGCTTCCCTCCCCACCCCCTCCTATACCCCTTCCATTGTAATATATGGCCGGCCACGTACATTCGTAATTCCGTTTTGCTTGCAAGATTTCGAAAGGAAGACTACTGTATATGTGGGGTTGTTATAAACTTATTTGCTTAATTCCGCGTAAAGAAAGAAAATGATGTGTCCTACCCAGTTTTAAGGGGACCTCCCACCCTCCCTCAATCCCGCGCACTATATCCGTCGCCGTCAATCCCAGCACTACCACACTAGGCACGACACACCACTCTCAAAAATACGACACGTGTTTCGCCTCTACACGAGGCATCCTCGAGCGAAGTTGACTCTGCGGAGGCTGGCCGCTAAGACTTACTAACTTAGAATCTGAATACCGAAACGGAATTCCGTATATATGTGGCCGGCCTTAAAAGGTGGTTAATCTAAACTCCTTTCCAAATTTCGGTCACGGCGAACTATCTCAACGGAGAAGCACCATCTGTGCCGCCACATCTGCACTCTATATTGCCTCACTCTCATAGTCCGATGGGACGGGAATCCGACAAGACCGAAGAGAGATCAGGCGCAAGACCAACGGCTTTACGTGCTTTCCGAGGCACGAGCGTGAAACACCGCCAATTTTCTGACTCCGGGCTCTCACTGAGAATTTCTTGACGGAAACACCCAGTAAATGATTTTGGTCCGACCCGGGATTGTACACGGGACCACAAGATCACCAGGTCCAACCACTAGATCTATTCAATCTATGTGTCTCTACTCTGTACTCTCAATAGAGATTGTCTCTATTGAGAGTACAGAGTAGAGACACGCTGCAGCTATATTATGGTTGCACGAACGGGTCGGCTCGACCGGGGTAGGACAACGCTCTCACAATATCAGCGTAAAATAGCAGCTCAATGCTGCAGAAGCTTGCTACTGACGCTTCAGAAGCGTCAGTCTTCTAACACAAGAATTTTAAGCTTACCAGAAGTGATTAAAGGGAATATTAGTAATGTTAAATTGCATTACTAGTATTTAAAAAAAATGCTGTGTTTCGTATGGTGAGTACAGAGAACCTGAGAACCATTTCACTGGAAACGAGGTATTCCATAGCTTAGTCCTCCGGCTGAAAACGCATCTGCGTTTTGATTTTTAATCGAGGATAGATGTAGATGTCAAGGCTACACAGCATCTACTTACCATCAGGTGGACTTTCTGTTCGTTTGACACCATTATTATCTTATAAACACAAAACATTCGGACACTCAAGTTACTCAATCACTTTTCTTCCCTTTGATTGAACCTAACGCATATTTTTTTAAATATAAATGCCATACATTTCTATAACAACCTTGGCAGCGGCACAAAACTTACGCGCTATCAACACGGGAGTTGGCATCTGTTGTTTTTTTACGCGGGAAAGTTTTCGAGAAACAAACACGTTGACAGTGCTACATTTGCCAGAGTCTAAAAATAAAATTCCGTTGCTTTTGATTGATACGCGTTATTTTTTTAAGGCGACATTGCAGTGATAACCGATGGGGAAAAAGGATCTCGAGTGGCGGCCTCGTACCAGCGGACGGAGTGTAGGGCGTCCCCCCACTAGATGGAGTGACGACCTGGTAAGACATGCAGGAAGTCGATGGATGCAGGTGGCTCAGGACCGTGCTTTGTGGCATTCCTTGGGGGAGGCCTATGTTCAGCAGTGGACTTGTGATAGGCTGTGATGATGATGATGATATTGCAGTGCGACTTTTTACTTTATTCTTTTTTTTTAATAAAACACTAGGATTTTGTTCTATATCGTAGGAGTAGGTTACATACATACATTTCACAAGGACAAACATCCAGAGCCAAATGGAAGTTCGTGGTCTCTGCCTACCCCTCTGGGTGACAGGCGTGAGTGTTTATATATAATATATACTAGAGCGATGTATTTTTAACGTACCTACAAACAGAGAGCGTCTTTATCTATCGATGTTGTACGGGTGAACAACCACTTTGATGTATTATTGTTAAATACGCCTACGCGCCCGAGACACTTCGGTTTTTACGAAAATAAAAAGCGTCGGCAAGGTCGAGGTAGTTTGGAGGTCGTAGGCAAGGTCGATTCTCGTATAGTACATGCAATAGTAAACTAATTATTATTTTTTCTTTTTAAATTTCAGTGGTGTTATCGGTTTTCCTTTGTCATTCCCTGTATGACGCGCCACTACCGTTACTGTGAAGCCTATTACAGTCCACTGTTGAACATAGGCCTCCCCCATAGATTGCCTCATAGGGGTGGATTTTGCCATAGTTGTAATGTTACTGTTGGTTTAATAATTTCACCTCTCAGTGGGTCATGTGCTCCTGGTAGATTATCTTCTATACATCCATCCATTACAGCCTATTAAAGTCCACTGCTGAACATAGGCTCCCCCATAGATTGCCTCATAGGGGTGGATTTTGCCATAGTTGTAATGTTACTGTTGATTTAATAATTTCACCTCTCAGTGGGTCATGTGCTCCTGGTAGATTATCTTCTATATGTCCATCCATTACAGCCTATTAAAGTCCACTGGTGTACATAGGCATCCCCCATAGATTGCCTCATGGGGGAGATGTTTGCCATAGCTGCAACATTTGGCAAGCGAGTTGGCAAAAAAAATGCAATGAATTGCAATGAACAATTTCATCGGTGCCGGCGGGGATCGAACCCGGGTTGCTCGCGTACTGTGAAACTTACAGTGAGCGCTAATCATCTGAGCTACCACGGCTCAAGCTTATAACACCCCTCTGTTTACAAAAATAGGTATGTGTCTATGAGCCAAAGCATGCACTAAATTTAACTTATTTTTTTTTTAATAAATCTTTTACAGATTTAATATGGACTCGTTCTTCAGTCTGTTCGACCCTTCAGAGGCTGGGCAGAACAAACAAAGTCACAAGAAGCAACAGAAGCCGGACATTGAAGGCATTAAGAAAAATCCTGACGCACCCAAAGGTAGGGATGCACAAGTGTAAAAAATATATCGATAGATATCGTATAGATTTTTTAATAAAGTATCGATATAAATCCTGTTATAAATATCGATCTGACGATATATTGTCATGTTTTGCATGATGTAGAATAAAGGCATAAAATTTTATTACTGACGGTTTTGGACAACGAAAAAATAATGATAACAGCACATGTTGATGCTTTCGTAACTGCTTTTGGTGCTTAACGTTTTGTTGATGAATACAAAATTTTAAAATATATCGAAATTGATACGAATGAATACGTGGTAGAGCCATGCTGCAGCTATATTAGAAGTACAGATGTAGCACGAATGGGTCAACTCGACCGGGAAAGGACCACGCTCTCACAGGATACCAGCGTAAAATAGTTAACTGCTGTGTTTTGTGTGGTGAGTGTAGAGAACCACAGACCCCTTTTACTGGAAAAGAGGCATTCCATCTTAGTCCTCACGGGTGACAACGCATCTGCATTTTGAGTCTTTATTGAGGATGTACATGTCTATGGGCCACAGCAACCACTTACTATCAGGTGGGCCTCGTTTGTTACCCTTATTCTGTAAAAAAAATCAGTTTCAAGATTCGACGGCTCCGTGGCGTAAGCTTAGCAATGACTTGCAGCGCCGCGTGTTCGAATCGCGCACAGTACAAGTATTTATATTACCCACAAATAATTGTACCGGGTCTGGATGTTTGTTCTTGTGAAATGTATGTATGTAAACTGCCCCCACGATACAAGAGAAAAATCCTAGTGTGGAGCTAATGTTTTTTACAAATAAAAAAAAAACGAAGATAAGATTAGCTAAAATTATTTTTTTTTGTTAAAGGAGGACATATTTTCTGCCGACTTCCAAAAAGGAGACGGTACTCAATTCGACTGTATGTTTTTTTTTATGTGTGTTACCTCATAACTCTTTACTGGGTGAACCGATTTCGATGATTCTTTTTTTATATGAAAGCTGGTACTTCTCGTGTGGTCCCATATGAATTTCATCAAGGTCAGACCAATAGTTTTAAGTTATTCTTAATAACTTACATTGAAGTCGGCTGTACAAAATTTTTAATTTTAAATTATAATCATCTCTAGTAAGTTGATCTTGTAGTTTGAAGTTGATACAAATTGCGTCGCCACGTCCATCGTGCTGTCTCTCATTAGTAACAGTTCGTTTAATTTCGGCGCCCGCTAGAAACTTTCTTACTTTCGCCGAACGTGGTTTTATTTGTCCGAAGGTGGTGAAGTAGTAGCTGAAACCGAAGTTTCAGTCGAACACTGTCTATACATAGGCTGCACTAAAAGTATCGGGAATGGAATATTTCCACTGTTCCTGTCATATTAAAATCTTTTTAATTGAAAACTCCTTGGTTTTAAAAATCGAATACCATTTATTTATTTAGAAAAAGAATCTCGGTCTTGTCACAAGGTTTTGTCAAACTTGTTTAGTCGTTGAGAAAATGGAATTGACTCGAGAAAATTCAAGAGCGATTATTTATTATGACTTTCGAAGTGGTTTAACACAAAAACAGTGTGTTGACCGGATGATTTCTGCATTTGGTGATGAAGCCCCATCCAAAACCACAATTTATCGCTGGTTTGCTGAATTTCAACGTGGACGTGTCAAGCTCAGTGATGATCCCCGTCAAGGTCGTTGAAAACGTTGATGCTGTGCGTAAGTTGATTGAGGAAGAGCGACATGTGACATACCGCGAAATTAAAGCAAGTTTAGACATTGGCATGAGTCAAATACAAATAATCTTGCATGAACAATTAGGTGTAAAAAAAGTTGTTTTCCCGATGGATACCGCATTCGCTCTGTGAAGAGCAAAAAGCGGCTCGCGTTACTTGGTGCGTCAGAACTCTCGAAAGATTCCACGCGGGATCCTCAAATGCTGTATACAACATCGTATCAGGTGATGAATGCTGGGAATACGCGTTTGAACTCGAAACATAAAACCAGTCACGAGTTTGGGTGTTCGAAAATGAGTTAAAGCCAACAAAAATTGTTCGTTCACGGAGTGTTGCAAAAAAAAATGGTGGCCACGTTTGTCTCCAAAACCGGCCATGTTAAGACTATTCCTTTTGAGGGACAAAGAACGGTTAATGCAGAATGGTATGCTAGCATTTGTCTGCCACAGGTCGTTTCTGAACTCCGTAAAGAGAACTAGAATAGAATCTAGACCATTCTCTAATCAACTTAATCACACACAAAATTTCATCAAAAGCGGTCCAGACGTTTCGGAGGTCTTCATTCACATACACACGGACAGAAGAATTATATATAATATGCATGTATTATACATATAAACCATCCTCTTGAATTATTCTGTCTATTGATGAAAGCCGTATCAAAATCCGTTGCGTAGTTTGAAAGATCTAAGCGTACATACGGCGGCAAGCGACTTTGTTTTATACTGTGTAGAGAAAAATTATTCACTGATTGCTTAGAAATTTTGACATATTTTGAGCCATAGCAACGAGTGACCAGAACCAGATACAGCTAGTAAATAATAAAATATTAGTGTTTTTTTTTTAAATAAAATGAGGTTCCTTTTTAAAAGGCCGGCAACGCGTCTGCAATTCCCCTGGTGTTGCAGTTGTTCATGGGCGGCGGTAGTCACTTACCATCAGGTGAGCCGTATACTCGTTTGCCCCCTCTCCTATAAAAAAAGTGATAAACGAGCACACAGTTCACTTGATGGTAAAGTCTCTAACATCTATCCTCGGTAAAAAGGGTCTCCGGTTCTCCAAACTCACCATACGAAACACAGCAGTGTTAAGCTGCTATTTTACGCTGGTATTCTGTGAGAGCGTGGTCCATCCCCGGCCGAGCCGGTTCGTACCATTCATGTTACGACCGTAAACTTCTGCTCTTGGCTTTACCACGTATAAAATAGGCATATACGAGCATTAGCGTTCAAGTTGCTAATGTCAGGCACTGCGATCGTCAGTCCGTCTGTCAGACGTGAAGATGGAGGCAAATCTCATTACTGGAGAGGCCCGTGTACTAATCTATAGACTTTTCATCATCATCATTACAGCCCTACCCAAGTCCACTACTGAACATAGGCCTACCGCATAGATTGGCTCATAGGGGCGATTTTGCCGTAGTTGTAATGTTACTGTTGATTTAATAATTTCACCTCTCCGTGGGTCATGTGCTCCTGGTAGATTATCTTCTATACATCCATCCATTATAGCCTATTAAAGTCCACTGCTGAACAGAGGCCTTCCCCATAAATTGCCTCATAGGGGAGATTTTGGCAGAATTGTAATGTTACTGTTGATTTAAAAATTTCACCTCTCAGTGGCTCATGTGCTCCTGGTAGATTATCTTCTATACATCCATCCCTTACAGCCTATTAAAGTCCACTGCTGAACGTAGGCCTCCCCCATAGATTGCCTTATAGCGGCGATATTTGCAATAGTTGGCACGTTTGGCAATCGGGTTGCCAACCGCAGTTTTTTTATTGTTTTGAGTTGTTGTTAGGAAGATGCTGCTGCCCATCTCCTGGTTTGCTTTCCTCTGTCGATTCTTCCGACATCCACGAGACGATATAGGGTATTGGATATTCTTCCATCGTCACTACACGGTGTAAGGTTGTCCACTACCCCCATAGGTGGACATTTCCTTATTATAAAACCGTCTCAGTATTTACGGGAGGCTTGTGTCCAGCAGTAGGATGTAACTTTACTTTACTATAAATAGGAAGGAGAAAAGGTAGAAGATCACACGGCAAGCACGAAACACTGCCAGAGGAGTCCTCTTTCCTGTGCGAGCCGGACTTGAGCACAGAGCTATTGGTCAAGGATTGCAGCTATATAGAGAATTACATAGAAGTCAACAAGAAAGATGATGGTGAGTTCTCATTTTTTTAAAGAATCATAAACGAACACAAAGTCCACCTGATGGTAAGTGGGTGCCGTGACCCAGACATCTACGTTATACATACATACATATATTAAGAATCAAAATGCAGCTGCATAATCATCCCTGAGGACTAAGATGGAATGCCTTGTTTCTAGTAAAAAGGTTCTCCGGTTCTCTACACTAACCATACGAAACACAGCAGCATTAAGCTCCTATTTTACGCTGGTATTCAGTGAGGGTGTGGTCCTACCCCGGACGAACCAACCCGTTCATGTTGCAACCACAAAAGCGTAGAAATCCGGAGACCCTTTTTACTGGAAACGAGGCATTACATCTTAGTGTTCAGGGGTGACCACGCATCTGAATTTTGATACTTAATATGAAGGATTTTACGTGGTAGAGCCATGCTGCAGCTCTATTATACTAATATAGTAGTATAGTTGTAGCACGAATGGGTCGGCTCGACCGGGGAAGGACCACGCTCTCACAGAATACCAGCATAAAATAGCAGCTTGAGACTGCTGTGTTTCTTATGGTGAGTGTAGAGAACCGGATACTAATTTTACTGGTAGAGGCATTTCATCTTAGTCCTCACGGGTGACGACGCATCTGCATTTTGATTCTTTATTGAGGATAAATGTATATGTCTATGGGTCACAGCAACCACTTACCATCAGGTGGACTGTGTGCTCATTTGTCACCCGATCCTATAAAAAAAAGGATGGATGGAGATGTTTATGGGTCACAGCATCCACTTTCCATTACTACAACTGTGGCAGAATCCCCATGTGAGGCATTCTATGACGGAGGCCTGTATTCGGCAGTGGATTTTTATAGATTGTAATGAATGGATCTCTTTAGCTGCGGTCTTAAGAACCATTCCTCCATTACAGCCTATAAAAACCCAGTGCTTAGAATAAGGCCTCCCCCATAGATTGCCTCATAGGAGGGTCATTTGCCATAGTTGCCACGTTTGGCAATCAGATTGGTAATCTCAGTTTTTTTATCTTTAGTCGTTATTAGGAAAACGCTGCTGCCCATCTCCTGATTGATTACCCTCTGTCGCCTACATGGTCGCCTGGTACTACACTCACGGGACGATATCACAGTCTCGTGGATCGGAAACTGCCATATTATAAGTACTTGCCGGAAGCCGTGCTCGAAAATGACCGTGTCAGGTCCCGCGTCAGGTCCCGCGTCTACTGGGACCGGGCCATCATTACAGACAGGCCTATTCTTGCGAATATGCCTGATATTGTGCTGATGGATCGGGCACAGTCAAGGGTATTTTTAGTCGACATTACTATTCCTTATGACGAGAACCTCGTGAAAGCCGAAACAGATAAGCTCACAAAATATCTGGACATGGCTCACGAGGTTACCGACATGTGGGGTGGTCTGCCGACCGAAATTATTCCTGTGGTCGTGTCTGCGAACGGGTTAATCCCAGTCAGCCTCTCGGGTCATCTGAGGCGGCTGGGACTCTGTGACGGCTCCAGGCTCAAATGCAGAAGGCGGTGCTCGTCGATACCGCCCGCATCGACCGCCGGTTTCCTTCCCTTTCCCCCTAATTTATTATATGTATATGTATTTTTACCATGTTCTTTTACAATTATATATTTATACTGCCCAACCAGATGAGAAAACTTTATAGATACCCCACAATAATAATAATTTTATGTCAGACCATGGTCCGTATATTGTTGGTAATGTTGTTGTTAGTAACAATATTGGCTTAAAACTATGTTACTATTGTAAGTTGTTACACATTATTTTAATCCAACGTAAGCACACGCCCAATTTTCTTTTAATGTATCATTTATTTAACAGATACCAAAGCGGACGAGAAGAAGCCGAAACGCCGCAACTCCGGCCGTAAATATAGGAGGAAAAAGAACAAAATTTCACCGGGCAAGGAGCTCGCAGCCAATACGGCTTGGGGTGAAGACCCCGATCCAATCCCGGACCCGACTAGCTGGAACAACCAATCCTCAGTGCCCAAAATAAGCGATGACAACATCGGCAAGAACGTTAACGACTTGGGGAAAGAGGACTTCAAGAGAAACAGAAGGAAAGACGATTTTGAGATGGTGACCAAAGAGAAAAGCGGTTACTTGGACAGGGCCGTGTATCATAACGTGATAGATAAGCTGGAAAAGGTTAACTTAAAGGATGAGATGTACCTCGCCGGTGATTTAAACGACGAGGACCTGGAGAACGACTTCTTCTACAGCTCCGACGATATGGAGGGTTACTTCGATGATGACACGTAAGTGTTGCTATGCAAAAAACGATAGACGATTTTATTTCACAGAGTTTGACATTGAGAATGAGTTAAAAAGATTGGTCGCGACTAGTAAACATGAAATATACAAAAAGCAAGTGTGTGTGTGGGTGCGTGTGTCCGTACGCCCGTGCGTGCGTCCGTCCGTCCGTCCGCGTAGATTGCGCGTATTTATCGTAAGAGATAAAAAAATAGGTATCTTAAAATAGCAGACTGTAACTGTGGCAAACAAACTTGAAAGAACAGCTCCTGTTCCACGAGATAATAAATCCACTGAAAGACAGTCACATTTTTTTTTTCATACATATGACAGTTACCTTTATTAGAATAAGATAAAAAATGGTGATGTTAGAGTTGTCACAAGCTCTGTCTTTTTCTGGCATAGGTTCAACACCTTAGTTACAAAAGGAAGTACCTACCAAGACTTTATGTATTAGACTACTATTTTGTAACAGGTTTTTGGAACTGTTAGTTATGCGAGTTTACCTGTTACAGCCCCCTCCTAGTGCGTGCGTTTGTTGTTTGTTTATTTATTCATTCATCCCAAAGACTGTATTATATTATATTATATTATATTATTATACTATTAAGAGTCGCATTTCAGGACAAAACTGTGTGACAGCTGTGGATCGCACGGGTGCGGGCGAGTAGTTATAAGTAGCGGCACGAAATTCTAGCGGTGAATGTTATAGCGCATAACTTGCGCTGATTGGCTCGTTCGTATCGTTCGCACGCGCTGATTGGCTCGTTCGTATCGTTCGCACGCGCTGATTGGCTCTCCAGTCGCATTCGTGCAATTAAATTCGTGCGCGTCCCCTCCATGTTTCGTTTAGCGCTAGACTTACGTGCCTCGACTTGTAACGTGGTAAATATGCCACACAGCTGTTGTATTACTGTTTTTGGATAAACATGAAGTAAAGTTATCAGAAATAAACTTCAAATCACGTTGACAAAGTGCGCGCTTAAATAATAACAACGTTTTCTCGTCAAGTCACTTTAAACAAAAGCAATGTTAGATATTGTCAAAAATAACGTTCGCGGCTTACAAAACAGATAACTAGTCTTCCCGCCCGATTAAAGGAGTTACGGAGAATTGACCGTAACTTATTTCGCAATGTATTAATGCCGCAGAGACCGTATGGTAGTATACACAGAAGTCTTAGGTTCGTCCTATTTTTTCCTTACGGTAAAAAAGTCACCCGATATAGGTAAGTTTTTTTTATAGGATAGGGTGACAAACGAGCACACAGTCCACCTGATGGTAAGTTGTTGCTGTGACCCATAGACATCTACATTTATCCTCAATAAAGAATCAAAATACAGATCTTAGTCGTCACCCGTGAGGACTAACATGGAATGTATCTTTTCCAGTAAAATGGGTCTCCAGTTCTCTACACTCACCATACGAAACACAGCAGTATCAAGCTGTCATTTTACGCTGGTATTCTGTAAGAGCGTGATCCTTCCCCGGTTGAGCCGACCCATTCGTGCTACAACTATAATTACTAATATTAGCTGCAGCATGGCTCTACCACGTGTAAATACTAATCAGTAAGACTTGTGTAAAATTAGTTTTTCTCATATTTTTCCAGAACCTCGGACTCCGAGGATTCGGGGGAAGAGTGCTACGGGAGCTTACCTCCAGAGCCCCGTTTCGGGAACGTTGAATATAAGCTACAACTGGTATCACCGTGCGAACGACGATTCCAGCATTTGGTCACCCAGGTACGTCAAAGCCGCGTATAGATTACGCGCTCCAAAAGTTGGAACATTGGTTTTTTTTTATAGGATAAGGGTGACAAACGAGCACACAGTCCACCTGATGGTAAGTGGTCGCTGTGGCCCATAGACAACTACATTTATCTTCGATTAAGAGTCAAAATGCAGATGCGCAAAATGACTAAGATGGAATGCCTCGTTTCCAGTAAAAAGGGTCTCCGGTTCTCTACACTCACCATACGAAACACAGCAGCGTTAAGCTGCTATTTTACGCTGGTATTCTGTGAGAGCGTGGTCCTTCCCCGGTCGAGCCGACCCATTCGTGCTACAACCGTAATATAAATGCAGCATGGCTCTACCACGTATACGCTCCAGCCGCGCGAAATGGATACCGCCTTGGAGCGTGCGCCAAATTGTTCGTTGGAGCGCTCGAAAGTGTTGCGGGTCGCTCCTTCTGGTTTCGGTTTTTTACCGCGCGTCAAATAGTTTAAATTTTGGCGCGCGCGCCAGTTGGAACGTTTGTTTTCATTATCCGTGTGTTCGTTGCGTTCCGAGCTATGGATAACCAAAGTTGCCGTAATTTAATACAATTATATAGTTTGTTGTTGAACGGTCAAACACTGGAGCGGCTGCCGCTTGCGCCTGGAACACTTAGTTGATACATTTGGAACATTTGGAGCGCGTACAATACGTGAACAAAAGAAAAGCATGAACAAAGTACAAACAAACTATGTATAAAATTAAAAAAATAAACAAATTATTTATATTCTAAATCGAATCGTCTCTCTTTCTTAAAGAAAAATTTGATTACGTCCGCGTACAATGTTGTTGAGCGTTTTAATTGTACCAATAACTGTTTATGTGGATAGGAGCTGTATTTTCTCAACAAAGTTTAAAGATTTTACCTTTTTCTCGCGGATTAGCACTTTAACACACTTCATCACAAGGAACATTATTAGCCCTAATTTTCACTAAAAGCCTTTAAGAAAAACATTAAAGTAAACACACAGAGTACAAACATTGAAATGTGAAGTAAAGTTGCAAAGCGCTCGACTAACTTCACAATAAAAGTCGGGCCTTTGGCTCCATACTAATTTCTATATAAACAATCGTAGTATCGTATTTCGTATTTCATTATAGAATATTTTGCCACAGGTTAGAAAGGGAGCGATCGTCTTCTCGAAAGCACGGTAAAAGCCCACGCGTGCGAGAGAGACAACTAATCGCTTAACTTAACTCCTTTTTTATGACATCAGTATCGTGCAGTTTTGCCGCTACGATTAATGAACTGTGTAGATCAGAGGAGCGCGCGGGAAATTTGAAATAGTTTGAAACAGTTTACGAATTATTTTATTAGTTGATATTATTGATTGAGCAATTTGATAGGGCAAGTCCGCCTTCTCGACTTCTATGGAGGCTTCGCTACCGTATATAAGATAATCTACCAGGAGCACATGACCCACTGAGAGGTGAAATTATTAAATCAACAGTAACATTACGAGTATGGCAAATATCCCCGCCATGAGACAATCACGGAGCAAATACAAAGAGCAGATGTTGTAATTAGATTTCACTATGTAACAACGCGTGACATTTTACGGGGTGAGGGGATGTTCAGCCCCGCCCACTTTACTATTTTCCATCTACCGATAAATAGTAAAACTACTCGCATCGTTCAATATCAATGTTGCAATGTAGTTTAGCTACATTGACGATAGATGGCGGCCTGTATCCTAAATGATTATAAAAACTATAAAAATAATATTTTGGCGATTAAAAATTATTTACGACTAAATGCAAAACAAATTTCAACATCTTCGTATGATTATTTTACCAATACTGAGCTCTACGTAGTCAAATTTCGGGAACGTCGAAAGGAGTTTTTGAAAACTAAAATACAATTAGATTACTATGTCCGACCGATTTGGAGGTGGTTTTAAAATTGAATAATATTCAAAGAGTCCGTTTGTGCGCAGACATTCGACTCATCAACTAAGTACTAGGAACTTACATAGAAATGCTGATGCATTAGTTTTATTGCTTAGTCTAAACTAAATAATACAATATTATATATTTTAATATTTTGGTCTAAAACAGTGGGACGGGGTGTATCCATAACTTCTCCCTCCCTAAGAGCAAAATTATCGGTAATATCATTTTTGATGTTTTTACGATAATTTTGGATGTAAGGTATACATTTTTTTCTTAACACGTATATAAAGAACAATAAGAAACTTAAAGCTAGGAAATTTAAAATTACATATGTTAGAACACTGAATTAGAGTATTTTTCTCTGTTGAGAGCACTTAAATCTCTGTAATAGATTTCACTGTGTTTTAAAGCATTTGACATATATTACACTTCGTCCAAGTTGACACTATTCATGTTAATTACGCGTGTACTTGTTACATTAATATTTGCACGTAAATGAGATAAGTTGATGACTGAAACTGCTGGCGCCGCTTCGTATTCCGTGTAAACACAGTGGTGATGAATAGAAGTACCGTGTATCTCCAGGTCACAGGGCTCATCGCTGGTTAGTATATAGGTTCCAAAAATTGGTTGTTTGGTGATCTCGTTACCGCAGTGCTTGGTCAGCGTCGTTTTTAGCTTTGTAAAAACAATCCAATTTTCTGCTTTAATTCGCTGCACCTTAACGTCTTCAATTGTAATAGCGTGTTGTGTGCAACAAGTAAGATTATTCTTAAATTTCATTAGCTGTTCTATGCAGGTAAGTCCAGGGTAGAGGGGTCTATTTTCTTTTTTTTTAATGAGAAAAAGAGAAAATAATGGAGGTTAACCCGAGCGACTTCACGACGTGCTATCGACAGCACTGCATTCAAGCAACTCCCGTTCTGCGCTCGCGCCCTCTTCCAAAGCCACTCCGCTCGCCCGAACGTCAAAACCGGCATGGCACCGAGCCGAGCGCCCTCCGGCGTCAAATCTTGAAACCAGCGTTTGGGCGTGAACACCATGACAATATTAATATTTGATTTGGCTTTGTATCGATAGCTTCGTGTAGTATTGGTATTCCGTTTGACTCTAATTCTACGGCTGAATGCACGGTTTGGGACTTACTAGATTCTGAAGGTGATCGAATTGGATATTCGGAAACCTTTTCTGAACTACAAATTGATATTGTGTCGGAAAGAGACATAGGAATCGCGGAAACAGTACTTGAGTCTGATATTGTCACAATGGACGTAGTGTCATTATGTCTTTTATTTTGAGTGTTTAGTTTTTCAATTTCCTTAACTACGTCTTTCAGATGCTCCCTAAGCTTATACTCTTTGCTGTCGAAATAAACGTCCATCGAATGACCTTCGTCGTCTGAATTTAAGGCATTAACTTTAATTCTGGATAGGGCATCGGCATTTGTATTTTGTTTTCCATTTTTATAAATGATTTCAAAATCGTACTCCTGTAGTCGTAATCGCCATCTGGTAAGCTTACTGTTTGGTTCCTTTAATGAATAAAGCCAAAGTAAAGGTCGGTGGTCAGTATAAATTACAAATTTTCATCCGTAAAGGTACGTTCGGAAATGTTTTACGGCCCAAATAACAGCTAAAAGTTCGCGTTCGATGGTGCTGTATCTACTTTCAGTGTCACTAAGCGTCCTACTAGCGTATGCAACAGGTCTATCACTACCAATAGGTCCCTGTGATAGAACTGCTCCTAAAGCTATATTAGAGGCGTCAGTCGTCAAAATAAAGGTTTTATCGAAGTCCGGGTACTGTAATAAGGGTACACTCGTTAGTATTTCTTTTCATTTTTCAAACGCATTAATATATTTTTCATCGATGATAATTTTATTTCGCTTTTTAAGGCATGCAGTTAGAGGTTGTGTGATCTTAGCAAAGTCCTTTATGAAGCGTCGATAGTACCCTACCAGTCCTAAGAAACTTTTAATTTCCGTTGTTGTCTTAGGTATAGGAAAATTTAGCACAGCATTGATTTTGTCTGTGTTCGGACGTAGCCCCTCTTTTGTAATGGTATGTCCTAAATATAAAACCTCCTTCCTTAAAAATTCAGACTTGTCTAATTGAACTTTTAGATTAGTCACCTTAATTCTGTCAAATATCGTCCGTAACTTTTGTATATGTTCTTCCAGACTTGTCGAAAACACTATTATATCATCTAAGTATACCATGCAGTGTATTCCCTGTAATCCCTTCACTGTCCATGGTCCGCTGAAAAGTTGCAGGAGCTGTCTTCAGGCCAAATGGCATCCTAAGAAATTCATAATGACCGTTTTGAGTGCTATAAAGGCTGTTTTTTGCCTGTCTTGTTCATCTATTTCGATTTGGTGATAACCACTTGCTAAGTCGATTGTACTGAAATCAGAACTCTTCCCTAACTTGTCAAATAAATCTGTTATGTTTGGTAGTGGGTATTTGTCATCTATGGTTATATCATTCAAAAGTCAATAGTCTATAATCATTCGAAATTTAATTTCACCAGATGCATCCATTTTTTTGGGTACAAGGTGTACGGGAGCATTCCATGGCGAATGTGACTCCTGAATAACATTGTCCTTCAATAACTTGTCTACTTGCCTATTTATCTCGTCTACTTGCATTGGTGCTTGACGCTAGGGTCTGACATAAATTGGGTCTTCATTTATTGTGCATATCTTATGTTTGATTTCGTTAACGAAAGTCAGTGGTAATTTGTCACAGTAAAATATGTCTTTAAATTCTTGACAAAGTCTAAAAATTTTGTCGCGTTCCTCATCGTTAGTGTGATTAAGCCTTAGTTTAAGTAGGTTTTCCTCGAGTATCTTATCGATCTCTAAGTCTCTATAGGTATTGGTAAAGTTTACGTCACATTGAGAAGTCGTATCATACTTAGTAACTGTAAAAGGTTGTGTTACTGTCAATATCATTTCTTTTTCAAGAACGTTTTGTATGACGGTTGCGGCATAACCGTTAACGCAATTTACCAATGCACTAGGCATTCGTACACCGCTGGCAAATTCCTTATAATTAAATTGCCTCTCCAGAACATTGGTCTGTTGGCAATTTTACGCGCTACTCTGATCGTGGTGGTAGTGTTATAACATAATTTAATTTATTATTAACTATTGGTATGCAAGTTGTTTTGGTTTTAAGTACAAGGTCTTTAAGGTCTATAATTGTATCTAGTTGTTTCAATAGGTCATCACCAATGAGACCATCATGTCGAGAGTCGACGTCATATAGATAGAATTTATGACAATCTGAACTCTTAAAAGTGGGTGGTAGAAGGATTTGTATTACCTCATCGTGTCTGCTAGAGGCGTGGGTACTGACTACTTCGAATGGTTCATGTGTTATATATTGATAGAAGTGTTGGTATGCCTTACGGGGGCTGATAAAAGATCTAGTACTACCTGTATCTACCATTAATTTTGCATCTATTTCAGGGATATGAATATAGGGTAACTTGAGATTCGGATCACAATTTAGTTCTATGACTTCTTGTCTCCGATGGAGGCTTTCATGGGTTGGAGGTTGAGTTCCGTCTGTAAGTTCGTCGTAAGTTATTTCGTTAACAGTTTCCTCCGCGGATGGTATCAGTTCACTGTCATATTGCCCTACATACTCGTCTGTGTCATAATACTCATCATAATACTGTCCGTCATTTTCTCTTAAGGTCAACTCATTTAGTCTAAAGCCGGGCTGTGGCCTAGGAGGAGCTGTTCCCATGGAAACGTCAGTCTCTTGAAAATTGGGTTTCTGAGTTTGTAGTTTATTACCAAATTGTGTAGTTGGCATATGGCCAAATTGCTGTTGAGGTCTTAGACCAAAATGTTGTGGCTGAAAGCCCAGTTGTGGACGGTAACCGAACTGTTGTGGCTGAGGGCCGAGTTGTGGACGATAGCCGAACTGTTGTGGTTGCTGGCCAAGTTGTGGCCGATAACCAAATTGAGGTGGACGGTAACCTATCTGTTGCATTGGTTGAGGACGACAGCCAGATTGGGGCATCCTAAATTGGCTTTGATTTTGAATTCCGAAATTAAATTTTGGTGTACTGTTATTTGGAAACACTGGTTCGTATCCGTATGGTTGCATTCCCGTGTGAGGCGCACTACCGAATTTAAATCTTTGTGTTGGAACTGATGTTTGAGGCTGCCTTAAAGCTAAACCACTACTACCTTGAACACGATTACGCATATTGTATTGATCGTGGAAGTTGACTTCCTCTAGTACAATGCTCAGCTCTTCTAAAGTCGCTGGCCTCTTTAACCTTACTATCCGAACCATATTCATCGATATGTTTACATTCGAAATTAATAATGATCGAATACTTTGAATGCGGTTACAAAAGTCTTGAAAGTTTTCACCAGATTTAATCTTTAAAGATTCTAATTCAATACTAATACACTCTTCGCTACGGGGGTCTTCGAAATGTTGCGTTAGCAAATCTTTCAACTGGGACCACGACACGACATCCTCCCGTTCCGATAAGAGTGACGCCGCGTTATCTGTGAGCCTACTAGTTATAGAATGATAAACGTATAAATTTTGTTCTTCGTCACCCCTATACCTACAAATGACATATTATTCACATTTTCTCAAAAACAAATTTAACTGTCTTTTGTCGCCATTAAAAAGTGGAATAAGCCGTAGCATTTCTGTAGAAATGGGATTAATTACAACGGTCTGTCGTTCTGCTGCCATTGGTTGTTCCATCGTTATAGAGTAATGCACGAGTCAGAGGAGTCAGTTAATATAGAGCGCTATTTTATGCAATAACACAAAATATAACGTAGAACACACTAAAGCATATAAAAATATAATTTATAAAATAAAGTTTATTTAAAGTATAAAATATGTAAAAGATGCAAATGTAATGAAAAATAAAATTAAATGAAATAAAACTGTATTATATCTCTAGCATTAATAAAACATATATTCTTTAATTATCAAGTAAAGCTTTAATTACATTTAATTTATTAGTTTGTAAAAAGTCTTATATTTAAAACGTTTAATAATCTCTGTGCGAAAAGGCACTCTGTGTCCCTTATTCTTATCACCGTTATGTTACGCTCACACTAATAGTGTCTATTACTAATATATTTAATTGAAAAACCAGATACGTTACAACGAGAGAAGTCCGATCTCAATAATAACAAATTTAAATAAAAATGAAGGATAATAGTGGTATCAATGATGGTGAAAAGTTTTACTCACCAACCAGCCGCTATTCCCATGTCTTTCGCTTCCCTCGATGACAAATTTCTTTGGTTCTTGGATTTGCCCAACAGCTATTCGCGCCGCTATCACGAATTCAGGCGAATTTGGACACCTGAATATTTCGACAGACGGTACAGCTTTCACGTACAAATCCTACCGGTTGCGCCAGTCAAATTTCGGGAACGTCAAAAGGAGTTTAAAAAAAAAATACAATTAGATTACTATATCCGACCGATTTGGAGGTGGCTTTAATAATGAACGATATTCAAAGAGTCCGTTTGTGTGCAGACATTCGACTCATCAGCTAAGTACTAGGAACTTACATAGAAATGCTGATGCATTAGTTTTATTGCTTAGTCTAAATAATACAATATTATATATTTTAATATTTTAGTCTAAAACAGAGGGACGGGATGTATCCATAACTACGTACCTTTATATTTTTAGTTCTCATGACACAAAGTGTCGCCATCTAGTGTCAAATATATTTCATTACATTTTAAAGCCGACGCAGATCTTTCTAGAACCTTTTTAATAAATTAGGTATAAAATTACTTACAAATGAAATGTGATGCCATCCATAGCATCAGAACGTCTATTTGAGTAGTTTTTACACAATAAAACACAACACTTCATCTTTTTCTTCTTAATACTACGAAAATACACCGATTTGCAATTTTCGACACACAAGCCCATAGGACGAACGCCGACAGTATACTAAGTAAAGCCACGCCCACTATGATGACGTCAGGACCTAGTTAGAATCACAGTGTACAGTTGCTTATGCCATCTCTTTGTATTTGCTTCGTGGAGACAATCTACGAGGGAGGCCTATGTTCAGCATTTAACTTATTAACCGTTGTAACGGTAAAACTGATATTTAATTAATATTTATTGATATTTAGCATTGGCAAGTATTACATATTTATTATTGTAAATGAAATTGTAACACGGTTCTAAAAATTAATAGACCTCAACAGTTTCTTGGCGGTTTCCTCTGAGGAGATTTTGATTTTCATAAGAATTTTAAACACAAGTGGTAAAATTAAAAATTTTGTACAACCGACTTCAATATAAAAAATGAGAACATCATTTATATAATATTAATTTACAAATTAATTTACAAAGAAATTGGATAACATATACTATAAGATATAACTATATATAACTATGAGACCGCAGTTAATATCAAGCAAATAAAAAGGTATACTTTTCTACTTATTTCGGATGACAAACTTTTTTTTGACGGTTACTAATTAAGTTGTCAGTGACTTGTGAGACTTGTTTTGAATTTATTTTATATAAAAAAAAAATCAATTGTCGCATTTATGAAAGGTCATTACTTGAGGACGGTCGTCTCGATTTTGATGATTTTTTTTTTAGTTTAGTTTTCCTAGGCGGTTTAGAATTACAATTGGACCCGGTAGGTGGCGCTGTTGTTCAGAATCGGAAATCACCTGTGTGTACCCGGGTACACACCCCCGGGGGTGGATTATTAATTTATTAAAAAATAATTTGTATTTTAGAATGAACGAGACCTGTAACTCCCGAAAAAAAGCTAGGAGCAATGATGCGTGATTTCGAAAATTCGTGACTGATGTAGATATTAATTGTCAATCATGCAACAATTTCATGCAACCGTCAATCACCGCATTATACACGGTAGGTTATTCATCAATGACAACCGTGATTGTTGTAAAACTGACAGCAAATCGTATTGTGTAATGGGCGTGTAAAAAGTGTGTGTGTGTGGTTGGTGCGCAGTTGAAGTGGCGGCTGCGGTCGGGCGGCGGCAGCGCGGTGTACGTGGTGGGCGTGCGCGACTGCGGCGCGCTGCGCGGCCTGCGCGCGCGGGCCCTGCGCGCCTCGCTGCGGGCCCTGCGCCGCATGGCGGCCGCGCTGGGGGCGGCCCCCGTGGCGGCGCGGGCCCGCCGCCTGGCGCCGCACAGGGCCGTCGCCGAGGTCTACATACGCAAGGTGCCTCCACACTCCTCCATCCTCATGCAGCGCGGGCCCTGCGCGCCTCGCTGCGGGCCCTGCGCCGCATGGCGGCCGCGCTGGGGGCGGCCCCCGTGGCGGCGCGGGCCCGCCGCCTGGCGCCGCACAGGGCCGTCGCCGAGGTCTACATACGCAAGGTGCCTCCACACTCCTCCATCCTCATGCAGCGCGGGCCCTGCGCGCCTCGCTGCGGGCCCTGCGCCGCATGGCGGCCGCGCTGGGGGCGGCCCCCGTGGCGGCGCGGGCCCGCCGCCTGGCGCCGCACAGGGCCGTCGCCGAGGTCTACATACGCAAGGTGCCTCCACACTCCTCCATCCTCATGCAGCGCGGGCCCTGCGCGCCTCGCTGCGGGCCCTGCGCCGCATGGCGGCCGCGCTGGGGGCGGCCCCCGTGGCGGCGCGGGCCCGCCGCCTGGCGCCGCACAGGGCCGTCGCCGAGGTCTACATACGCAAGGTGCCTCCACACTCCTCCATCCTCATGCAGCGCGGGCCCTGCGCGCCTCGCTGCGGGCCCTGCGCCGCATGGCGGCCGCGCTGGGGGCGGCCCCCGTGGCGGCGCGGGCCCGCCGCCTGGCGCCGCACAGGGCCGTCGCCGAGGTCTACATACGCAAGGTGCCTCCACACTCCTCCATCCTCATGCAGCGCGGGCCCTGCGCGCCTCGCTGCGGGCCCTGCGCCGCATGGCGGCCGCGCTGGGGGCGGCCCCCGTGGCGGCGCGGGCCCGCCGCCTGGCGCCGCACAGGGCCGTCGCCGAGGTCTACATACGCAAGGTGCCTCCACACTCCTCCATCCTCATGCAGCGCGGGCCCTGCGCGCCTCGCTGCGGGCCCTGCGCCGCATGGCGGCCGCGCTGGGGGCGGCCCCCGTGGCGGCGCGGGCCCGCCGCCTGGCGCCGCACAGGGCCGTCGCCGAGGTCTACATACGCAAGGTGCCTCCACACTCCTCCATCCTCATGCAGCGCGGGCCCTGCGCGCCTCGCTGCGGGCCCTGCGCCGCATGGCGGCCGCGCTGGGGGCGGCCCCCGTGGCGGCGCGGGCCCGCCGCCTGGCGCCGCACAGGGCCGTCGCCGAGGTCTACATACGCAAGGTGCCTCCACACTCCTCCATCCTCATGCAGCGCGGGCCCTGCGCGCCTCGCTGCGGGCCCTGCGCCGCATGGCGGCCGCGCTGGGGGCGGCCCCCGTGGCGGCGCGGGCCCGCCGCCTGGCGCCGCACAGGGCCGTCGCCGAGGTCTACATACGCAAGGTGCCTCCACACTCCTCCATCCTCATGCAGCGCGGGCCCTGCGCGCCTCGCTGCGGGCCCTGCGCCGCATGGCGGCCGCGCTGGGGGCGGCCCCCGTGGCGGCGCGGGCCCGCCGCCTGGCGCCGCACAGGGCCGTCGCCGAGGTCTACATACGCAAGGTGCCTCCACACTCCTCCATCCTCATGCAGCGCGGGCCCTGCGCGCCTCGCTGCGGGCCCTGCGCCGCATGGCGGCCGCGCTGGGGGCGGCCCCCGTGGCGGCGCGGGCCCGCCGCCTGGCGCCGCACAGGGCCGTCGCCGAGGTCTACATACGCAAGGTGCCTCCACACTCCTCCATCCTCATGCAGCGCGGGCCCTGCGCGCCTCGCTGCGGGCCCTGCGCCGCATGGCGGCCGCGCTGGGGGCGGCCCCCGTGGCGGCGCGGGCCCGCCGCCTGGCGCCGCACAGGGCCGTCGCCGAGGTCTACATACGCAAGGTGCCTCCACACTCCTCCATCCTCATGCAGCGCGGGCCCTGCGCGCCTCGCTGCGGGCCCTGCGCCGCATGGCGGCCGCGCTGGGGGCGGCCCCCGTGGCGGCGCGGGCCCGCCGCCTGGCGCCGCACAGGGCCGTCGCCGAGGTCTACATACGCAAGGTGCCTCCACACTCCTCCATCCTCATGCAGCGCGGGCCCTGCGCGCCTCGCTGCGGGCCCTGCGCCGCATGGCGGCCGCGCTGGGGGCGGCCCCCGTGGCGGCGCGGGCCCGCCGCCTGGCGCCGCACAGGGCCGTCGCCGAGGTCTACATACGCAAGGTGCCTCCACACTCCTCCATCCTCATGCAGCGCGGGCCCTGCGCGCCTCGCTGCGGGCCCTGCGCCGCATGGCGGCCGCGCTGGGGGCGGCCCCCGTGGCGGCGCGGGCCCGCCGCCTGGCGCCGCACAGGGCCGTCGCCGAGGTCTACATACGCAAGGTGCCTCCACACTCCTCCATCCTCATGCAGCGCGGGCCCTGCGCGCCTCGCTGCGGGCCCTGCGCCGCATGGCGGCCGCGCTGGGGGCGGCCCCCGTGGCGGCGCGGGCCCGCCGCCTGGCGCCGCACAGGGCCGTCGCCGAGGTCTACATACGCAAGGTGCCTCCACACTCCTCCATCCTCATGCAGCGCGGGCCCTGCGCGCCTCGCTGCGGGCCCTGCGCCGCATGGCGGCCGCGCTGGGGGCGGCCCCCGTGGCGGCGCGGGCCCGCCGCCTGGCGCCGCACAGGGCCGTCGCCGAGGTCTACATACGCAAGGTGCCTCCACACTCCTCCATCCTCATGCAGCGCGGGCCCTGCGCGCCTCGCTGCGGGCCCTGCGCCGCATGGCGTTTTTCACCATCGTATATGAAGACGCAGTATCCTTAAGAACCGATGACATCTCTACAAAAATATCTTTCAGAGTATTTCCCTTCTTTACGAGAAATTTTATCATAATATGTTTAAGGTTCCCAGAATTTCCAAATTCGGCTGACATTGTAATATTTATTGTTCAATAAATAATTGAACTATGAGTGCAAACTTAATGAATGATTGCTTTTATAATACTTATATAAAAGCAATCATTAATAAATGAGTGTTACAACTAGTGACATGTGTAACAAGCTACTTATTCATCGTTAAGTACCCTAAGCCGCAAACTTTTCAACCGCCCTGGTAAATATAAACGAAAGTGAAATAGACACTATTCTTCATCACTCGAAGTGTCGTGTCGGAGTCATCACCACCTGTATTTATAATAAGCCATTCAACGTCCATCACGTTCTGAATCCATACTAACGTAGTATTTTTGTGTTGGTTTTCATCATGAAGCACCACATCACAAGCACACAAACAACCTTTCACTACGGTGTATCGTTTTAAAATGCCAAATTCTCCTGCGGGTGTACGCCGCACGCGGCGACCTTTAATGTCGCGACGTACAATCGTATCTAAGCGAACAGACTATAACAATAAGTTATACAAAAAAAAACTTCAATCTAGGTCGTCTAATAGTCGTAAGCGCTACAGCTGATCAAGTGGTCCCGAGTTCGAATCCTGGATCCTCAAAATTTCGAATTATTCTGTCATGAAATTCTCAGTATTATCCCGGAGTAAAGAAATTCAGTCTTTCACCCTCGTTCCTCAGAAAGCACTTAAAACCGCTGGTCCAGCGTCTGATCTCTCCGGTCGTGTCGGATCCGTCGCATCAGTCTCTGAGATTGAGGCAATAGAGAGTGCACTATAATCCTGTCCTGCGTTTATGATTAGTATACGTTGAGACTGGCCGCAGTGACCAGTCTGGAAGACATTACGTTAGTGAGTGCATAAAATCAGAGACCCTTAGTCCTCAGTGGTGCAACTCATCTACATTTTTTATTCTCAATAGAGGATAGATGTATGTGATTTGCTTTGATTGTGACCAGGATTAAGAAAGGAATACTTCGGTGGTTTGGTCATGTAGAAAGAATGAACGAGGAAAAAGTGACAAAGCAAATTTATGTTACAGAAGTGAACGGCAGGTCGGGAAGGGACGCCCTGCCCTAGATTTTTTTTATAGGATAGGGTGACAGACGAGCACACAGTCCACCTGATGGTAAGTGGTTACTGTGACCCATAGACATCTACATCTATCCTCAATAAAGACTTAAGATACAGATGCGTTGTCACCCGTGAGGACTAAGATGAAATGCCTCTTTGCCAGTAAAAAAGGGTCTCCGGTTCTCTACACTCACCATACGAAACACAGCAGCGTTAAGCTGCTATTTTACGCTGGTTTTCTGTGAAAGCGTGGCCCTTTCCCGGTCGAGCCGACCCATTCGTGCTACAACTATACTACTAATATAGCTGCAAAAATGGGCCAGATAAGGAGTACCCTTAACCGACGAGCGTGTATGCGTAAATATATGGATGTAAAGGAGGCGAGAGAGGTGTGTCAGAATCGTGCCAAATGGAAGTCCGTTGTCTCTGCCTACCTCTCTGGGTGACAGGCGTGAGTGTTTGTGTGTGTGTGTGTGATAGATGTAGGTTTCTCTGGGCCACAGCATCCACTTATCATCAAATGAACTGTGTGCTCGTTTGTAACCTTTATTTGTCAGTGTCATCAGTGAATGCAAGCATGTGCCCTGATAGATAATAAATCCTTAGTAAATTCTAATGAAGTCTCTTCTATTCTTCTCTGTCTTTTAGTTGGCTGACACGCAGCAGAGCGTTGAGCTCAGGATCGCAGTGATGGGAGCTAACGAAGCTGGCAAATCCACTCTCATCGGAGTTTTGACACAAGGTACTTGAAGTACTTTTCATTCATTCATATATTCGCTGTTATTTATAGAGTAAGGGTGACAAACGAGCACACATTCCACCTGATGGTAAGTAGTTGCTGTGGCCTATACACATATTCGTTTGCGAATCAAAATACAGATGCTTTGTCAGCCGTGAGGGCTAAGATGGAATGCCTCGTTTTCAGTAAAAAGGGTCTCCGGTTCTCTACGCTCACTATACGAAACACAGCAGCGTTAAGTTGCTATTTTACGCTGGTATTCTGTGAGAGCGTGGTCCTTCCCCGGTCGAGCCGACCCATTCGTGCTACAACTATATTATTAATATAGCCGCAGCATGACTCTACCAGGTATAAAAGATCTTAGGGTTTGCCTTCGGACTTCTTCGGCTACGGCCGAATGTCACCCTGATTCCTTTGAGGTCATCAGCAAATAAGTGTCCTTCAGAGTTCTGGAAATACTGTTCAATATTGTTTATGAATAATGTGAAGAGATAGGGCCCCAAATGGGATATTGATTAATATATTTTTAACGCTTGTAACATGCATGTGTAAAAAAAATCCTCGCGATGTTTTCCTTCACCACCGAGCACGTGGTAATATATTCATATAGGTTTCGGAACATTAAGGTCATATTAGTTTCTTCCGAAAATAAAAAAATTATAATAATAACATTCCCTATCCCGTATTGTGCAGGCGAGTTGGACAACGGCCGGGGGAGCGCGCGCCTGAACATGTTCCGGCATCTGCACGAAGTGAAGAGTGGCCGCACCTCATCGCTCAGCCACGAGATACTCGGATTCGATGCTCAGGTGAGCCTGTTTTGACATCACATATCATGGTTGCAGCACTAATGGGTCGGCTCGACCGGGGAAAGGACCACACTCGCACAGAACACCAGCGTGAAATAGCAGCTTAACGCTGTTGTGTTTCGTATGGTGAGTATAGAGAACCCTTTTTACTAGATACGAGGAGGCATTCCATCTCAGTCTTCGGGGGTGACAGCGCATCTGCATTTTGATTCTTAATAGAGGATAGATGTAGACGTTAGCGATGGGTCGTTGACGGTTTTTCCGTTAACGAAACGTTAACGATGATTTAAGTTTGTCAACTAGTTAAATTCGTCAACGAGTTAACGTACTACTAATGTCAACTTGCAACGTAAACCGTTAATTCATTTAACGGTTTTAATTCCACGTTACGACTTTCAATTTTAGAAACAATTTGATTCCAAATCCATGTATGTATTGGACAACGTTTGATTGATGGTTCTACTTAGATGACCTTCCCTTCATAATTTTTCTTTAGGCTTAGGACTGATTGAAGACAATTAGCTTATTATTATTAATTATTTAAAAGCTCATCTTATTCTATGTGGGGAAATCAATTATTATTTACAATATGTTTTTTATAAGTAGTTTTGTTTTTTTAATAATTTTTTTTTGTTATTTTTTTCTATTTTTCGAAATGCAGCCACGATTCAGTGTTACCCTAGTATGTCCCGAAATTTTCAATTTTGTACCTTAGGTCGTCCTATTTTATGCGAATATACAAAATTATATTAACACAAACAAATTTACATCAAGCATCAAGATGCGCGCGCGGCGCGTAATCCGATGGTATTGAGGTGAGGTAAACGCCGCCAGGGGGGGGGGTCCGTGTGCCGCTTCCTGTCTTTCGGCCGCGTGGGCTAACAACAGTGTATTGAACGCCGCGGCATTGTCGACTAGTGTTGTTTGCGACCGTTAGTGAGTCGGGCGCGGCTGGTGTCCATAATTGTACGCGTCGTTTGAATTTGCTATCGAATATTTAGGTCCGGTTGGGACCGCCTCGAATTGAGTGTCTGTTTTGAGTGTTACGTGACAAGAGGCCTAATTTGAGTTGGATTGATTAAATTAACTGATTGCCAATAATTGTTGCGCGACGGACGTGCCTCTCAATTGATTGTCTAAATTTATACGTTTCGTGACAAGAGGCTTGTATTGAGTTTGAATTATTAACCTAACTTTGATTGACAATTAATTTGATTCGACGAGTTGCTTTGTGGCATTTTAATTTCGTGCGAAGGAATTTTGCCTTGTTGTGTGGAACGCTGAACTTTGAGACTCGAGAAGAAGCCGCGTTCGTTCCAGTGTTTGTAATTTTGTGCTAAGTGAACTCGGAACATTGAATATTGAACTTTGAACAACTGTTCGTTACTTGTGTCGTGTGTCACTGGTTTTAATTTCGATGAACGTTGAAAACCACGTAATGCGTAATCAAAGTCCGGAATTAGCATGCCAAGGTCAACGAATATAGCAGAAACAGTCCAAGAGTGATAGCCTAGGCAGAAAATATAATAATAACCAATAACACAAAAACATCCAATATAGCGAGAGACTGTGCGAAGTATTGACGAATTAATGACGGAGAGAGAAAAACTGGAGGTTAAAATAAATTTTTTCAAAATCAAAGTATGCGCTCCAGTCTTTTTAGCCAAACTATTTCCAATATAATATTAAATATCAAAATAAAGCTAAAAATGTATATGGTTACATTTTGTTTTATATGTTTAAACATTAAATAATACGTTTCTCTTTTTTCCACATTATCGATTTTTCAAAACATCGATTTTATTTGGTCAAAAATCGGTTTATAACGATCACAACGTTACGATAACGAACCTAAAGATATAACAGACATGTCATTGTAATAACGACCTGTCGGAATATTAATCAACAATTAATTCGTGTTTTTGAGTGCATTTTTCCAATATGAAGTGAAACTTTGTGTGTGCTCAATGAATAATAAAATATAATGTGTTTTGTTAATGATACTCATTGTTATACTGTATGGATAACATAGTAATTATTTAGGATTATGTATGAATTTGAATTTTCGATTTCTAACGTAGACGTTCATAGAAAGAATCGGGCTTTTTAAATTGTCTCTAGTATAATAAAATAAAATAAAAATCTGTCCCTGGCTGACTGTCACACGCTGGTTCCAGGGCAACGTGGTGAACTACGGGTGCTCGGAGCTGATGACGGCGGAGCGCATAGGCGAGCGCAGCGCCAAGCTGGTGTCGTTCCTGGACCTGGCCGGCCACACCAAGTACCAGCGCACCACGCTGCACGGACTCACTGGCTACTCGCCGCACTACGCCATGATTGTGGTCAGTGGGGAAAGGAGGGGTATGGATGGGACACAGGGACCCTGTGTCGTTTCTGGACCTGGTCGGCCACACCAAGTACCAGCGGACCACGCTGCACGGATTCACCGGCTACTCGCCGCACTATGCCATGATTGTGGTCAGTGGGGAAAGGGGGGGGGGTATGGATGGAACACAGGGACCCTGTGTCGTTTCTGGACCTGGTCGGCCACACCAAGTACCAGCGCACCACGCTGCACGGACTCACCGGCTACTCGCCGCACTATGCCATGATTGTGGTCAGTGGGAGAAGGGGGGGGGGGCATAAGGGGCACGGGGAGCCTGTGTCGTTCTTGGACCTGGCTGGTCACGCCAAGTACCAGCGCACCACGCTGCACGGACTCATCGGCTACTCGCCGCATTACGCCATGATTGTGGTCATTGGTAGAAGGGGGGGGCATGAGGGGACACGGGGAGCCTGTGTCGTTCCTGGACCTGGCTGGTCACACCAAGTACCAGCGCACCACGCTGCACGTACTCATCGGCTACTCGCCGCATTACGCCATGATTGTGGTCAGTGGGGGAAGGGGACGGAATAGGGGGGCATGGGGGGTGGCACGGGGAGCCTGTTTTTATGGCCTACAAATAATCGTTCCAGATCTCGTTTATTGTCCATGTGCAATTTTTTGTTTGTAAAACGCAGCCACAATGCAGGGAATTCTTTTTTTTTGTTTTCAAGAAAATAAAAAAAAATAATTCCATTTTTGAACAGATATCAGCGACGGCCGGGATCACCCGCATCACAGAGGAGCACATAGCTCTGCTGACGGCACTAGAGTTGCCGTTCTTCGCCGTGATCAGCAAGTGCGAACTGTGTCCCGCGAACGTGCGTCCTTTGGTCCAGAGGCTGGAGGAACTGCTGGCGCCTGAAGGGGACCCCACTGTAAGAAAGGTAACGGATGACATTTGACACTCTGTCATTTTTTCATTCAGCATATCATATTACATATACCGAGCCTGCTTATTTGTCAAAATTAATACACGTTATTTTAAGTACCCGAGGCAAACTAGGAATAATGTTACTATCCGTTTCAGACATCTGGAACAGCCTTTTTCTCAAAAACTTTTTATGAATTAGGACCAAAAATAGATAATCATTTACCTGAAAAATTAAAACATTTATAAATTAAAAAAAAAACTTGCGTGAGTGTCGTGGAACACTCGGTTGGAACGAAGTTCCTTTCGTGGTATATTATTATTGATAAATGTATTATATTATTGATAAATGTATTATATTATTGATTAACAAACACAAATATATGAATTATTAGCGTCTATTAAGCTGGAAGTGTGATTTAAAATAAAATAATATTTGTATCATGGCAAGATAGGAAAAAGTGCGAGGGAGATCGATATTATTCCATCTCGCTTCCTTGTAGCCGCCCAGGCCGTGTACACTACGTCAGATGGGGTCGTGACCGAAAAATCTTACACTTTTTGTCGCCTAGCCCTATCCGCCAAATCCGTACCGTCCGATAAAGAACTTCGTTCCAAATAAATTAAGAATAAATTAGAATTGTTGACTGAAAGACGTTTTTACTCCTGATAATATTATTTGAGCTACAAACTTACATTCTAAATTAATTGACATTTGAAATATTTTTTGAATTATGTTTTAGGCGAAAAGTATTAAAATCACTACGTTTTAGTTAGAAGCTTACATGTATTTTGACATATTAATATTCCATTGTATTTATGATTTATTATCCGTGTTTGTTGATTTGATTTAATGAATAATTAAAATTGGTAAAAATTACCTTGCGTACAGTCGCTCGATAAAATAAAATGATGTGTGTTACTTAGTTTGAAGAGCACCTACCGCCTCACCTCAATTGCGTGCACTATCTCCGTCTACTGTAGAACAAAAATGTTTTATAACGTGGTAGAGACATGTTGCAGCTATTAGTAGTATAGTTGTAGCAAGAATGTGTCGGCTCAACTGGGGAAGGACCACGGTCTCTCAGAATACCAGCGTAGAGAATAGTAGTTGAACACAGCAGGTGTTTCATATGGTGAGTGTAGAAATCCGGAGACCCTTTTTTACTGGAAAAGATGCATTCCATCTTTGTCCTCACGGCTGACAACGTAAATGCATTTTGATTCGCAGTTGAGGATAGATGTAGATGTGTATGGGCCACAGCAACCACTTACCATCAGGTGGACTGTATGCTCGTTTGTCACCCTCATAAAAAAGATTATATTTGTCTCGTTTCATAGAAAAAACCGTTGCTGATTACGGATGAGAACATGGCCAGGAACTGCGTCGCACCGCAGAAGTCCATTTTGGACTCTATCGACAACGGATCCGGAGAGGGTGGGAAGAAGAATGATGAGTACGTATAAGCTCGAAATTCGATTGCCTCGAGAAAGTTAATAAGTTTGAAGTTATGTAATGTATGAATTAACAGCAAAGTTTACTTTCTATAATCTTTAACGCTAATAGAAAACTATAATAATTAATCGGATGATATAATGTTTATGTGGTAGAGCTACGCTGCAGCTATAATGAATTACTAGCGTCTTAAAATGAAGCGTCATTTAAAATAAAATAATATTTCTTTCATGGCAAGATAACAAAAAGTGCGAGGGAGATGGATATTATTTGATTTCGCTTCCTTGTAGCCGCCAAGGCCGTCTACACTGCGTTAGAAGGGGTCGTGACGGAAAAATCTTACACTTTTTCTCGACTAGCTTCCATCCGCTAAATTCGTACCGTCCGATAAGGAACTTAGCTCCAAAATTAACATTATATTATTGTTACGGCCCTCAGTTGTCCCGACAGAAGTCGACTGGACCAGGGCCTATGAGTAGCCCACTCGACGGGCAACCAGAGGGTTCGGGCCCAAATGGCTTATGGGTAATTATTATGCAATGGCTGATAAGCAAACACAAACTTACCGAGTTCCGGAGGTAGGGTCGACCACAAGGTATCGTCAGGGGTAAGTATGTGAGTGTAAGTGGTGTGAGAAAGTGTGTAGATGTAACCTGACGTCACCAATGTAATCGGGCAGCAGACCCACATGCGCTGCTCTGTTCCACAATGTGCAATCACTCCAGTGGGCGTTCACCTTTATGACTTTCTGCTTTTATTTCACTATATTAGTTTATCAATTTTATTATACATTTAATTCACTTCAAATTTAACTAAATCAACGTTAATCGAACTTAAAAACAAGTGACACACTGCACAACTAAAAAACTGTCTGTCAATGTTCAATGCCCCATGTTCACTTAGCACAAACGGAACGCGATCTTCTCTCGGGTCACAAATTTTTAGCGTTCTACCGACAAAGGAAAATGTTTTCGTACGATATTAAAATGCCACACAAGCCACTCGTTGACGCAAATTAATGGCAATCGAAGTTAAGTTATTCACTCAAAACTCAAGGAAAGCCTCGTTGTCACGTAAACGCACGAAAAGGACAACGCAATCAGAGGCGTTCGTCACGCGACCGAACGATTCGAGCGTAACTTCCAGACTCGTCAGCACATGGCTGCCGCGGGCAAACGAGCCGTCAAACCGGTTCTTCGCGCACACGTCAGGCGACCGAGCGTTTTGAATGCAAGTTTTAAATGTTAAGATTTGGCCTAAACAATTATATACAGTTATAGGTACACTGGCTTTATTATGTATATCTGGTATGGTTTACAGCTTTGAGCCGGTAGCCGTGTTCCCGGTGAGCTGCGTCCGCGGCGCGGGACTGAACACACTGCACGCCTACCTGCTGGCGCTGCAGCCGCCCGCCGCCGAGCCCGAGCCCAGGCCCGACGATGTGAGTGCACCACACTCAGGTAGCCGTGCTCCCGGTGAGCTGCGTCCGCGGCGCGGGACTGAACACACTGCACGCCTACCTGCTGGCGCTGCAGCCGCCCGCCGCCGAGCCCGAGCCCAGGCCCGACGATGTGAGTGCACCACACTCAGGTAGCCGTGCTCCCGGTGAGCTGCGTCCGCGGCGCGGGACTGAACACACTGCACGCCTACCTGCTGGCGCTGCAGCCGCCCGCCGCCGAGCCCGAGCCCAGGCCCGACGATGTGAGTGCACCACACTCAGGTAGCCGTGCTCCCGGTGAGCTGCGTCCGCGGCGCGGGACTGAACACACTGCACGCCTACCTGCTGGCGCTGCAGCCGCCCGCCGCCGAGCCCGAGCCCAGGCCCGACGATGTGAGTGCACCACACTCAGGTAGCCGTGCTCCCGGTGAGCTGCGTCCGCGGCGCGGGACTGAACACACTGCACGCCTACCTGCTGGCGCTGCAGCCGCCCGCCGCCGAGCCCGAGCCCAGGCCCGACGATGTGAGTGCACCACACTCAGGTAGCCGTGCTCCCGGTGAGCTGCGTCCGCGGCGCGGGACTGAACACACTGCACGCCTACCTGCTGGCGCTGCAGCCGCCCGCCGCCGAGCCCGAGCCCAGGCCCGACGATGTGAGTGCACCACACTCAGGTAGCCGTGCTCCCGGTGAGCTGCGTCCGCGGCGCGGGACTGAACACACTGCACGCCTACCTGCTGGCGCTGCAGCCGCCCGCCGCCGAGCCCGAGCCCAGGCCCGACGATGTGAGTGCACCACACTCAGGTAGCCGTGCTCCCGGTGAGCTGCGTCCGCGGCGCGGGACTGAACACACTGCACGCCTACCTGCTGGCGCTGCAGCCGCCCGCCGCCGAGCCCGAGCCCAGGCCCGACGATGTGAGTGCACCACACTCAGGTAGCCGTGCTCCCGGTGAGCTGCGTCCGCGGCGCGGGACTGAACACACTGCACGCCTACCTGCTGGCGCTGCAGCCGCCCGCCGCCGAGCCCGAGCCCAGGCCCGACGATGTGAGTGCACCACACTCAGGTAGCCGTGCTCCCGGTGAGCTGCGTCCGCGGCGCGGGACTGAACACACTGCACGCCTACCTGCTGGCGCTGCAGCCGCCCGCCGCCGAGCCCGAGCCCAGGCCCGACGATGTGAGTGCACCACACTCAGGTAGCCGTGCTCCCGGTGAGCTGCGTCCGCGGCGCGGGACTGAACACACTGCACGCCTACCTGCTGGCGCTGCAGCCGCCCGCCGCCGAGCCCGAGCCCAGGCCCGACGATGTGAGTGCACCACACTCAGGTAGCCGTGCTCCCGGTGAGCTGCGTCCGCGGCGCGGGACTGAACACACTGCACGCCTACCTGCTGGCGCTGCAGCCGCCCGCCGCCGAGCCCGAGCCCAGGCCCGACGATGTGAGTGCACCACACTCAGGTAGCCGTGCTCCCGGTGAGCTGCGTCCGCGGCGCGGGACTGAACACACTGCACGCCTACCTGCTGGCGCTGCAGCCGCCCGCCGCCGAGCCCGAGCCCAGGCCCGACGATGTGAGTGCACCACACTCAGGTAGCCGTGCTCCCGGTGAGCTGCGTCCGCGGCGCGGGACTGAACACACTGCACGCCTACCTGCTGGCGCTGCAGCCGCCCGCCGCCGAGCCCGAGCCCAGGCCCGACGATGTGAGTGCACCACACTCAGGTAGCCGTGCTCCCGGTGAGCTGCGTCCGCGGCGCGGGACTGAACACACTGCACGCCTACCTGCTGGCGCTGCAGCCGCCCGCCGCCGAGCCCGAGCCCAGGCCCGACGATGTGAGTGCACCACACTCAGGTAGCCGTGCTCCCGGTGAGCTGCGTCCGCGGCGCGGGACTGAACACACTGCACGCCTACCTGCTGGCGCTGCAGCCGCCCGCCGCCGAGCCCGAGCCCAGGCCCGACGATGTGAGTGCACCACACTCAGGTAGCCGTGCTCCCGGTGAGCTGCGTCCGCGGCGCGGGACTGAACACACTGCACGCCTACCTGCTGGCGCTGCAGCCGCCCGCCGCCGAGCCCGAGCCCAGGCCCGACGATGTGAGTGCACCACACTCAGGTAGCCGTGCTCCCGGTGAGCTGCGTCCGCGGCGCGGGACTGAACACACTGCACGCCTACCTGCTGGCGCTGCAGCCGCCCGCCGCCGAGCCCGAGCCCAGGCCCGACGATGTGAGTGCACCACACTCAGGTAGCCGTGCTCCCGGTGAGCTGCGTCCGCGGCGCGGGACTGAACACACTGCACGCCTACCTGCTGGCGCTGCAGCCGCCCGCCGCCGAGCCCGAGCCCAGGCCCGACGATGTGAGTGCACCACACTCAGGTAGCCGTGCTCCCGGTGAGCTGCGTCCGCGGCGCGGGACTGAACACACTGCACGCCTACCTGCTGGCGCTGCAGCCGCCCGCCGCCGAGCCCGAGCCCAGGCCCGACGATGTGAGTGCACCACACTCAGGTAGCCGTGCTCCCGGTGAGCTGCGTCCGCGGCGCGGGACTGAACACACTGCACGCCTACCTGCTGGCGCTGCAGCCGCCCGCCGCCGAGCCCGAGCCCAGGCCCGACGATGTGAGTGCACCACACTCAGGTAGCCGTGCTCCCGGTGAGCTGCGTCCGCGGCGCGGGACTGAACACACTGCACGCCTACCTGCTGGCGCTGCAGCCGCCCGCCGCCGAGCCCGAGCCCAGGCCCGACGATGTGAGTGCACCACACTCAGGTAGCCGTGCTCCCGGTGAGCTGCGTCCGCGGCGCGGGACTGAACACACTGCACGCCTACCTGCTGGCGCTGCAGCCGCCCGCCGCCGAGCCCGAGCCCAGGCCCGACGATGTGAGTGCACCACACTCAGGTAGCCGTGCTCCCGGTGAGCTGCGTCCGCGGCGCGGGACTGAACACACTGCACGCCTACCTGCTGGCGCTGCAGCCGCCCGCCGCCGAGCCCGAGCCCAGGCCCGACGATGTGAGTGCACCACACTCAGGTAGCCGTGCTCCCGGTGAGCTGCGTCCGCGGCGCGGGACTGAACACACTGCACGCCTACCTGCTGGCGCTGCAGCCGCCCGCCGCCGAGCCCGAGCCCAGGCCCGACGATGTGAGTGCACCACACTCAGGTAGCCGTGCTCCCGGTGAGCTGCGTCCGCGGCGCGGGACTGAACACACTGCACGCCTACCTGCTGGCGCTGCAGCCGCCCGCCGCCGAGCCCGAGCCCAGGCCCGACGATGTGAGTGCACCACACTCAGGTAGCCGTGCTCCCGGTGAGCTGCGTCCGCGGCGCGGGACTGAACACACTGCACGCCTACCTGCTGGCGCTGCAGCCGCCCGCCGCCGAGCCCGAGCCCAGGCCCGACGATGTGAGTGCACCACACTCAGGTAGCCGTGCTCCCGGTGAGCTGCGTCCGCGGCGCGGGACTGAACACACTGCACGCCTACCTGCTGGCGCTGCAGCCGCCCGCCGCCGAGCCCGAGCCCAGGCCCGACGATGTGAGTGCACCACACTCAGGTAGCCGTGCTCCCGGTGAGCTGCGTCCGCGGCGCGGGACTGAACACACTGCACGCCTACCTGCTGGCGCTGCAGCCGCCCGCCGCCGAGCCCGAGCCCAGGCCCGACGATGTGAGTGCACCACACTCAGGTAGCCGTGCTCCCGGTGAGCTGCGTCCGCGGCGCGGGACTGAACACACTGCACGCCTACCTGCTGGCGCTGCAGCCGCCCGCCGCCGAGCCCGAGCCCAGGCCCGACGATGTGAGTGCACCACACTCAGGTAGCCGTGCTCCCGGTGAGCTGCGTCCGCGGCGCGGGACTGAACACACTGCACGCCTACCTGCTGGCGCTGCAGCCGCCCGCCGCCGAGCCCGAGCCCAGGCCCGACGATGTGAGTGCACCACACTCAGGTAGCCGTGCTCCCGGTGAGCTGCGTCCGCGGCGCGGGACTGAACACACTGCACGCCTACCTGCTGGCGCTGCAGCCGCCCGCCGCCGAGCCCGAGCCCAGGCCCGACGATGTGAGTGCACCACACTCAGGTAGCCGTGCTCCCGGTGAGCTGCGTCCGCGGCGCGGGACTGAACACACTGCACGCCTACCTGCTGGCGCTGCAGCCGCCCGCCGCCGAGCCCGAGCCCAGGCCCGACGATGTGAGTGCACCACACTCAGGTAGCCGTGCTCCCGGTGAGCTGCGTCCGCGGCGCGGGACTGAACACACTGCACGCCTACCTGCTGGCGCTGCAGCCGCCCGCCGCCGAGCCCGAGCCCAGGCCCGACGATGTGAGTGCACCACACTCAGGTAGCCGTGCTCCCGGTGAGCTGCGTCCGCGGCGCGGGACTGAACACACTGCACGCCTACCTGCTGGCGCTGCAGCCGCCCGCCGCCGAGCCCGAGCCCAGGCCCGACGATGTGAGTGCACCACACTCAGGTAGCCGTGCTCCCGGTGAGCTGCGTCCGCGGCGCGGGACTGAACACACTGCACGCCTACCTGCTGGCGCTGCAGCCGCCCGCCGCCGAGCCCGAGCCCAGGCCCGACGATGTGAGTGCACCACACTCAGGTAGCCGTGCTCCCGGTGAGCTGCGTCCGCGGCGCGGGACTGAACACACTGCACGCCTACCTGCTGGCGCTGCAGCCGCCCGCCGCCGAGCCCGAGCCCAGGCCCGACGATGTGAGTGCACCACACTCAGGTAGCCGTGCTCCCGGTGAGCTGCGTCCGCGGCGCGGGACTGAACACACTGCACGCCTACCTGCTGGCGCTGCAGCCGCCCGCCGCCGAGCCCGAGCCCAGGCCCGACGATGTGAGTGCACCACACTCAGGTAGCCGTGCTCCCGGTGAGCTGCGTCCGCGGCGCGGGACTGAACACACTGCACGCCTACCTGCTGGCGCTGCAGCCGCCCGCCGCCGAGCCCGAGCCCAGGCCCGACGATGTGAGTGCACCACACCCCGGCAGCCGTCATCTGGCAGCTCTTCACGTTGGCCAACATTGTGGCGAATATGTTGGCCAATACCAATGGCAATCGTGTACAGCTGGTGTTTGTGCTTACGTTGGTATGTATTGGATTGTTGGCCCACAAGTTGGCGCGAGATCCGTGTGGTGTCGGTTTTTTACAAAAGATCAAAGGGTTGTGGCAGAGTATTTGCCGCCGCGTCGACACGTTGGGCGCACTTTTAGTTTACTACGAGCTCGCAGAGTGATCGCACGCACCCGATTTAAATTCTATATTCACGCATCGTAACTAGTTTCTACAAAATGGCAGTAACAATGACCAATGGAGAAGCTTTTCGCATTATAGAGCTCTACCAAGCCGAAAACTGTTTGTGGAACAGAAGAAATAAAATTTCTTTTTTTGCCATTTCTTTATGATCACCCTTTTATTATACACATTCACGTAGTAGCGGTATGCTGTGAATAAATAAACCGCAGCAGCCGTTAGTGCCTCAATATTCATTTTAATAAATTCGTCCGCACATTGGCCTGAACCGAAGCAAATTGAACGACCTTCCAACGTTTGGACGCCATCACAAACTCTTGACTAATATCTTTTCCAACACATTCGCCACAATATTGGCCAACGTGAAGAGCCGCCTATACGTGTAGCGACTCGACACTCCCAGGCAAAGCAAACTGTACACCGGTGGTGTGGGCTGAACCCAGATTATGTAAGTAAACCCTACATATTAAGCCGTAATTCAAAAGAGACGTAACCCGATCATGTGAGTAAACCCTACATATACAGTGATGGCCACAAGAATCTGTATAGCCCGATGATGTGAGTTTCTATACAGAAGGTATCACTAGCAGCTGTACCACGATGATGTTAAATTAAAACATACATAACATAAACACTCACGCCTGTAACACAGAGGGGTAGGCAGACACTACGGACTTTCATTTGGCACGATCCTGACACACCTCTCGCCTCCTTTACATCCATATACTTACGCATACACGCTCGTCGGTTAACGGTACCCTTAATTTGGCCCATTTTCACTTCTGAAACATAAATTTGCTTTGTCACTCTTTCCTCATTCATTGTTTTTACATGCCCAAAGCACCGAAGCATTCCTTTCTTAATCCTAGTCACAACATCATCTTGCAAACCACACGATTTCTCACCCTGTCATTCAGATTCAGCCCTAGCATACTCCTTGATGACCGCATTTCTACAGCATTTATTCTACTCTCATGCTTCTTCTGCCACACCCAACTTTCACTACCATACATTAAAGTAGGTACTAATACAGCATTGTGAATTGCCATACGTGCCTTTTTGGACACTTCCTGCGTTCACTCGTCGTTCTATATCCTTATTATATCTACCATTCCTGCTGTTAAGAGTTTGTGTATTTGGGATATGTATTTACACATCCTAAATACGCAAACTCATCTACTTGCTCGACCAGCTAATGATAAGATTTGACGGCTCCGTGGCGCAGTGGCTTAGCAATCAGTTGTAGCGCTGGGGGCCGCGGGTTCGAATCCCGCACGGAACAAGTATTTGTATGGCCTACATATTAATAATTGTTCCGGGACTGGATGTTTGTCCTTGTGCAATTTATGTTTGTAAACTGCCTCCACGACACAGGAGAAAATCCTAGTGTGGGGATAACGTTTTTTTTTTAATAGAATAAAGAATAAAGATAGATAATGGTAGCATAAACTGAATGATGTATATACACACAGTGGTTATCACTACAGATATACACACACGATGTGAGTTTACTGTCTAAACTCCACTGCTGAACCTAGATTGCCTCATAGAGAAGATATTTGCCATAGTTGTTTCGCTTGCTAGTCAGGTTGGCAACTGCAGTTTTTGTTTTTAGTTGTTTTTTTGTTTTTTTGACAAACGTAAGACTACGCTGGTCATCTCTTGCTTTGTTTCCCTCTGTCGACTCTTACGACACCCATGGGTCGATATGGGGTATTGGGTATTCTTACACCATCACTACACGGTCTTAAGTACACAAGTGTGTACTTGCTTGAATAGTTCCACGCAAAATTGTTCCAGCATTCTATAAAGAACCGATGTTCCTAAGTCTGGGTGGAATCTGTAGAGTAGATAGAATAGAATGATTTTTTTATTCAATATTGATTATTACATAATACGGTTCGGAAAATACCTCTGTCCTAGGAAGAACTTTTTTTAAACATATTTCACTTAGTAATAATTTTGTTTATACAATTTTTAAATGAATTTTCATAGAACCAGCATGGTGGCGATCACCTTAATCGCAGGGGTTATTTTCATTCATGTATTCCTTGATATTATAATAACCCTTTTTGTACAGTTTTTCTTTAATAAAACTTTTAAACTTGTTTATTGACAAACTTTGAACATGTTCTGGGATTCTGTTGTAAAAGCGTATACATTGCCCCATAAATGAATTACTAATTCTGTGGAGTCTTGTAAGTGGCATTACAAGCTTATGTTTGTTCCTAGTGTTTAAGGTATGAACATCCTTATTCTTATTAAAGCTATTTATGTTTTTATGTACATACATTACATTTTCATAAATATATTGCGATGCCAAAGTTAATATGTTTATTTCTTTAAATTTCTCTTTACAATTTAGGAGGGACTCTTTACAATTTAGGTTATAAATCGCCCCTACGGCTCTCTTTTGCAAAACAAATATAGCTTCAATATCAGTCGCATTACCCCATATCAAAATTCCATAAGACATTACTCAATGAAAGTAACTAAAATACACTAATCTAGCTGTCTTAAGATCTGTGAGACTTCTAATCTTTTTTTACAGCATATGCTGCAGAACTAAGTCTGCTTGCTAATTTAGATATATGGGGGCCCCATTGAAGCTTCGTGTCAATAGTAATACCAAGAAAAAAAGTGGTATCCACAAGACTCAACTCCTCCCCATTTAAAAGCACATTGGTTTTCGAATGTTTTACATTAGGTATTGTAAATTTAATACATTTTGTCTTATTGCCGTTTAAGAGCAAATTGTTGGCGTTAAACCAATGTACTAATTTCGATAGAGCATTATTTACAATTAATTGATTGCCGCTTGAGTTTGAAAATTAAAGATGTATCATCAGCAAATAATACTATATCGTGATTGTCCCCTACAAGATAAGGTAAGTCATTAATATAAATTAAGAACAGGAATGGGCCAAGAATTGAGCCGTGAGGAACGCCCATTGATACTACCGATCCGGAGGAACCTTACCATTAATCACGACTTTTTGAGTTTTGTTACTTAAATATTAAGTAATAAGTCTCAGCGCCAAATTTTTTACACCGTAATGTTGGAGTTTCCTGATTAATATCTCATGATGAACACAATCGAAAGCCTTGTAAAGATCACAGAAAATACCTAAGGCATCTTATGAATTCTCCCAGGCATAAAAAATATATTTCATAAGCTCAACACCGGCGTCAGACGTCGAGCGACCCTTTGTAAAACCAAATTGGTTTTTATGAAGTAATTTATTTGTACTAAAAAAAATTAACGTACAATTGTTAATTTTTTTTATCTCATTATTTTTTCAAAAATTTTACTGAGACTTGGTAGTATAGAAAAAGGTCAAATGTACTATCAGATTTAAATAAAGGTATTACTTTACTATACTTCATTAAATCAGGAAACACACCAGAATCGATAAAAGTATTAAAAATAATAGCAAGATGAGGTGCAATTAAATCTATTATGGACGCAATAACTGTAACGGAAATCCCCCACAAATCTGCGGTTTTCTTTACATAAATAGTTTTGAAGTATTTTACAATATTATGCGGTAATACTTTTTCAAATCTAAATTCTTTTAAACAGGTATTAACATTCTGTTTGAGTAATGACTCGGCGACAGTTGGAGAACTATTCAATGACTCTGTTGTCAAGATAGGAACATCAGTGAAATATTTCTCAAACACCGCTTCGACTTCTTGATTTGATTTAGTCAATTCATTATTAATTTTTAATTGATAGTTTGAGTTACGAGGTTTGTCTTTACCGGTTTCGTCGTTAATTATACTCCACGTCATTTTAATTTTATTCTTAGCCGTCTTAATTTTGTTGTTAATATGTAACGATTTGGCTGTGGAACAAACTCTTTTAAACATTTTAGAATAATTTTTGACATATTCTTTAAAAGCATCGGAAAGATTATATGATCTCTGTGATATGTGAAACCCCATATCGGTTTTCAGGAAACCTGCGAGTTCCAGATCGACGAGATCTTCCACGTGGGTGATTCGACGGGTCCAGTGGTCGGGGGACTGCTCGCGAGGGGACAGATCCATGAAGGGGACAACTTGATAATAGGTAACGTTTCATTCTATGCTTGTAAATGCTGTTTGGTGATGATGTAAGGGGATTCATCACAACAGTTCGTGGGCTACGTTACGTATAGTACACTGCTGAAAATCCTGACTATTAGGTAGGAGTTCGCCTGAGTAGTGCTTGCATTACCGTGTTCATATCTGGAGGGTATATGAGATCGGTATAATAGAGAAGTTGCATGTTTTTTAAGTGATTTTTTTTAAAGTTTGCCATAACATATTAAGAAAATTTAAAAATATTTAACATTTGACTTTTCATGTAACTATACAATTAAAAATGGTTTTTTTCTACCGACTTCAAAAAGGAGACTGTACTCAATTCGACTGTATGTTTTTTTTATGTGTGTTACCTCAGAGCTTTTTTCTAAATGAACTGATTTCGATGATTTATTATATTTAAAAGCTGGTACTTCTCATGTGGTCCCATATAAATTTGATCAAGATCTGACCAGTAGTTTTTGATTTATCCTGAATAATGTGTATTTAATTGACTTCGATTCTATTGACGATGTTCTCATTTTATATTTTTATATCTATTACTTGTCAATGTAAAAATGAACAACAACGAGAAAAGTAAGGAAAGGTAAAGGATGGTTTGGAAGAGCATCGTAGTATTTCGAGGTGGTCCCATTTTAATTTGGTGATGTACTAATGAAGTTCGGTGAAATACAACGGGACTCTTCAATAAGTGACAGTAAATTAGCCGTGCAACAGTCACACGTACCTATATGTATTATTAATACAATTTCAAATCGGGTTTTGGTAGCATTTAATAATATAGGATGTTGTGCAACTATAAAACTCAACAAGGTACACACTAAAAAGCTAAAGACAAAGTTATTTCTATGATACAACTTTTGATATGACGATGAAGTCATTATCCACCGGAACTCCGGAATAAAACATAGCATCCTAACCATATTTGGAATTATCGTGAGATGCCCTATGGTCAAAAATGATTTGGACGGTATATCCCGCGTTCCAATTGCGCTACTTGAGGTGTATTATGCGTGGTCCTCATTGTCGGAAGCTAGATTTCGTAGCCTCGTCATTTTGGTCAACAATGTATCTTCATGTTATTTATTTAATAACTAGCTGTTCCCCGCAACTTCGCCCGGGTGTTTTTTGGGGCTTTATTTTTTTGCACGGAACCCTAATTCTTTTTCTAAAATAAAAGTAGCCTAAGTTACACCCTGTGAGATCAGCTATCTGCCAGTGAAAATCCCTTCAAAATCGGTCCAGCCGTTTCGGAGATTAGCCGGAACAAACAGACAGACAGACAGACAAAAACTTTCAAAATTGTATTTTTGTTATTAGTACCGTATATACTTTCATATGCATTTAGTAAAAATCTGTAATTTTGACATTACAAACATACACTTCAATTTTATATATTTGTATAGATGTATAGATTTGTAGGCGTCCAAATCTGATAAAGGTATGCCTTACAAACTTTTAACACGACTTAGTGCAACATATATTTGCCCCTTTTGAAAAGTTTTTCTTTCCAAGGTCGATCACAGCTCTTTCGAGTGTCGTACCCTGTAGTTTGTGAACTGTAACCGCCCAGCTTAATACTATAGGCAGCATACGGCGCCCCACATCTTCGTAAGCCCTTAACTGCCTGAAACGTAGTACTTGATGAAGGTATTGGTATTGTTACGAGCTTGGGGTTCGAGACAATTAAAAACTGCCGAGTGAATTACCAAAATTTACACTTTAATTACACAACACTAATCACAACTTAAAAACACACTAATAATAAAACACAGTTGTACTACTGATCACTTTAGTTCGCAGTTATATCACTTCAAAGTATTCACTTATATCGCCAATTAAATACTGCCTCGGTCGTGGTCTATACCGGCCTTATATAGGGCCTCAGATAGTTTCCAGAACCTTCTACTGTAGAAACATCTAGAATGTTCGAGTACATATCGGTCCCGGAATTTCGAGAAGGATCTTGTCTCTCCTAGTTCTGCTACTCGACACTAGAGGGCGCTAGTGGTAACTAGTGTTGCCATGTACAAGACATTAATAGCGGCGCGCAACAGTATTGTTACGAGCGTGGGGTTTGAGACAATTAAAAACTGCCGAGTGAATTACCAAAATTGACACTTTAATTACAGAGCACTAATTACAACTTAAAACAATTGTACTACTGATCACTTTAGTTCGCAGTTGTATCGCTTCGAACTATTCGCTTATATCGCCAAATCAATACTGCCCCGGTCGCGTTCTATACCGGCCTTATATAGGGCCTCAGGTAGTTTCCAGTACATTCTACTATAGAAACTTCCAGAATGTTCGAGTACATATCGGTCACGATTGTTTGTCTAGTTGTCGATAGTTCTAGAAAGTTCTTCCATGGAAATTTCTGAAAGGATCTTTACTCTCACGGTTCTGTTACTCGATATTAGAGGGCGCTTGTGGTAACTAATGTTGCCCTGTACCTTCAATTAATTGTGGCGCGTAACAGTATGCAACCATTACTATATTTTAGCCTGCGGCCAATAGTTATGTAATCAAATTTAACGTACACGGCTTCTGGTAGCTCTCCATCCTCCAGTTGATCTCTCCTCAAGGCCGGCTGTTTGATTTTTTTATTATACCCATAACTCCATTCACTAGTCCTTCAGAGACGGCGATACTGCGTCTCAACATCACTCGAGATTCGAAGCCAATTCTTACCGATGGCAAAAGACCACCGTAGTTATTGACGTCTTTGGGAATTACGTTCTCTGGTGGTTTTCTACCATATGTCGCTACTTCATCACGAGACATCCTTTTTTTATAACTGGCTTTACGGCTCTGGGTTCCAGCCCTTCTGAGCCTGAAGTTACAATATATAATTATCCATCATAGTAAACTGCTTCACAATATGTTGATGCGTCACATTGAGCAGCCTTTGGGAGATTTTGACGGCAACTTGAGCCAGCAGACAGCTGACAATTGGCGATGGTATCTCAAGGTCCCTAAGCACACATACGCCTTATCTTTAGAATCACATCACCATCGAATCACTTGTTTCACCGTTTCCACTAATAGTTCACATGCGCAGACACTTACTACACACTTATCCACTTCAAACTATTATTTAAACTATAATACAGGAGCAGCAAACCGCCGCCGGTCAAGTTCCCGCCAAAACTCCGAGACTCATCCACTGCGTTGATTAAATAAGTTCGGTGCAGCTTTGCATTTTCCTTGCTTGTGATGTCGTTGTAACCGCCGACTTGCCTGACCGTGGGAAATATACGAACGGCGACTCCGTCCGCAAATTCACCATTTAAAGGCACGTGACGCCGCTCGCATAGTAATCCCATCTGAGCCGTCGTCAATACACCTACCTGTAAGCTGTTCATTAAATCGACGAATTCGCTATCATTGCGCCGTCGCATGTTTATGGTCAGTTCACAAAACGAAAATTGAAGCCAAAATTGACCTCCACTGAAAACCACGATGGCAGCACAAAACACCTATTCTGTTTCACCGGAGGAATCTGAAATATGTCGCCAAATACTAAAATGTTGACTCTTAAACTCTCGTTGTTTTTGTATTCTTGGAGTCTTAGGTGAATTATTCTAAAGTCCTCATAGGAGACCATAGAAATTTCGTCTGTGACTAGCCAATTTTATATAGCGCCATTTACACATTTCAGTCTCGAGTCTGACCTGTATTTTTTGTATGTCATAGTGTTTCTTTTTTCAATCGGATGCAAGAAAATACTATGTAGCGTTTTGCCAAAATTTTGACGAGCGGCAACCGGGGTTAACCTCCCAACTGTATAAAAAGGGTTATTATAGTATAAATGAATACATGGTTTATAATAACCCCTGGGAATGAGGTGATCGCTTCCAAGCAGTTTCTAAAATAAATTTTGTAAATAGTTCGTAATCATTTATATTGTAAAATTTATTTTAAAAAAAAGTCCCGCTGGGTTTCTTGCTGGTTCTTCCCAGGACAGAGGGTGTTTTTCGAACCAGTGGTAAAGTAAAAAATGACTTTCAATAAGAATTACACATGTAATGTATATTGAATAAAAAATATTCTATTCTATTCTATTCTATTCCAACTTCCACAAATCTAGGCTTCAGCAGTATTTGTACTGTTGGCGCTTAACAACGCTTAATATGCTCCACGGTTAATTTCAGCAGTAAATGATTTATGTGTGAGTGATGACCTTCTTGTCGATGCAAATCGTTTTCGATTGCCGTTGAAACTTTCTGGAAATAAATCCTTCTGTTGGATATTTAATCCTCGAATGCTTCCTAGGTACAATTCATCTGCCATGACATAAATTTGTTCACCAACACATAACACGAGAGCATTGCCGATATCGGTTTCACGCGCAGCATTAAGTGCGGTAGTTTGCGCAACAGCCTGTTGTATAACTATTAACTAATTCAGCATGACCAAATTATTCTGCTCTGACGTGATCCTGCAACAGGCGAAGATCTCTTTGGCATCTTATAAAACAGTGTTCAGCGGTTTCATTATCTAATAATAACTCGGCTTCATTACGAAATGGTATGTGGCATACTATTAAACTGTAATAATATCCTTCTTTGTCACTATTAATTCTATAATAGCGGGTACGTAATCTTCCCGTATATTTATTATACGCATTCTCGTATTGTCCTGCAATTTGATATACCTGAGTCTCTTCGAGATATATTTAAAGAAATAAATATATTAACTTTGGCCTATCAGTATATTTACGAAAATTTAATGTATGTTCACAAAAACAAAGGTAGTTTTAGTAAAAAAAGTGATATACATTCTGTAAACACTAGGAACAAACACAAGCTAGTGATTACCAGTTTCTCGACTCCACAGAGTCAGTAATTCATTCTTAGGGCAATGTATACGCTATTACAGCAAGGTCCCGGAAAGTGTACAGGCTTTCTCTATTACCAAGTTTAAATGTTTTGTTAAGCTGAAACTGTATGAAAAGGGTTATTATAGTATAAATGAATACATGGTTGATAATAATCCCTGGGAATAAGGTAGTCGTTTCTAAGCAGTTTCTAAAATAAATTTTGTAAATAGTTTGTAATCATTTATAGTGTACAATTTAATTTTGAACCAGTGGTAAAGTAAAAAATTACTTTCAATGAGAATTACACATGTAATCTATATTGAATAAAAAAATATTCTATTCTATTCTATTCTATTCTATCTCACTGGCGTAATATCTTCGCCTCTCAGTTCTCCATCCCCATTGTCCTCTGACCATGTCGTGTTGGAGACGGTTTCAAAACGGACGTCAAATTCCGCAAGGCTCAAATTCTCAAGCTCGTTTGGGCGTAATACATAATGATCGAAAATGTTATTGTTAATACTGGTCTCATCACTGTCAAATCTCAGAAGTCTGTCTTTCGCAAAGACATTTTCAATGGCAAATGGCATAATCTGTAATCGCATTCGGGCACACTCACCAAGCGTTTATTTAAAATTGATATTGAAAACAATTGTTTCCAAACATCACCACCTTGTCTCTTAACATTCCAAATTGCGTCTCGAATTACATCACCTGTATACAGATTTACTCGCATATTTTGCGACGTAGTAGGCCGCAGCGGTGACATTACCACACGGTTGCATGTCAATATTTCCCTTCCATAGATTTAAAAGAACTGCATTGTAATTGTTCACCATGGTTTCATTTGAGGTTCGTTTCAATAAACAGAATCGTCTATTGTTAGCAAGTGCTTCATCTGGTCCAAGACAAACGGTGTTAACACTTACTGGCTTTGGAAAATCGAATCGACAACCATCATCTTGGCGATTTTTTTTCCATGTCGCAGTGTGTTTATGAATCTGCAAATCCTCAACTAATTTGCGCATCATAAGGTCATTAGGAGTTAATGAACATGTAACCGCTCTTTCAATTACAGCAACTCCTTCTGAAGTGGAGAAATCCGGGACATTACTACCAGACTAACATATGCAGATGTGGGTTTTGAAACTCCACTCGGTACCAAAAGTCTTCAATAGGAGCACCCAAGCAATCTTTATTTCTCTTTAAGAATCGCATGAGAGCGTTAACACGTGAACTGTCGTGCTAACTCAACCGGATGTTTTTGCACTCGGTGCAAGCGCTTCGGGAATGACAGGCGATCGATGTCACGTCCATCAGCGATTAGCAAGGCTTTTATCATGTTTGGCCAATTTAAATAATTACAGGAAAATGTTAAAAACCATGTCGGAGGCCCTAAAGTTCTAACCATTGCAATAAATTCAGAGCAACATTTCTGTCAATATGATGCCGATCCTCCAATATTTCTCATTGTGAGATGCATATTATCCACAAGTCCCTGTGGTGTTTGCTCTCCATGACCTTGTCGCATCCTACATGACATATTATTAAAATTAAATATTCAACAATGGATAGAGCATAAAATAAATAATCATTTCTGTTGAACCTCCTTCCACTTGACCGCGTCCAGTGCAGAGCGGCTCGAATCGTCGACGACCGAGTCCTTTCCGATCGGCTCGATTCATTGGCACTGCGAAGAGATTTCGCATCTACCACGGGGAGTGCTCTGAGGAATTGTTCGGATTAATCCCAGCCGCCAAATTTCACGAATGCACATCGCGGCAGAACTCCCGATACCATCCACACCATCTGGATGATTGGCGGTCCACCACTGTGCGATTTAGAAGATGTTTTCTTCCTCGCACGACCTCCTTGTGGAATCGATTACCATCAGCGATTTTTCCGGACCGATACGACTTAGGGACCTTCAAGAAAAGAGCCTACTCCTTTTTAAAAAGCCGGCAACGCATCGGCGATTCCCTTGATTCCCCTGGTGTCGTAGTTGTTCATGGGCGGCGGTAGTCACTTATCATCAGGTGAGTCGCATGCTCGTTTGCCCCCTCCTATAAAAAAAAACACTCATTACCCGGTTTTGGAAGTAATCAAGGGCACGCATTTTTTGTTTCCTCGCCAAAGCCATTCCTGCCATTTGGAAAAAGAAAATACCAACATACTTCTTCCATACGCCGTTCACGCTCCAAATTTGAGGGCGGTGCAGTTTTCCTTGTGATTGCGGCCAATCTCATTGTATCATCGGTGGAAGAGCTATTCATATTAACCACATTTTCTAATTAATTAGGTACGTTATCGTCTATATATTGAAGGATACCTGTTGATTCGATATAAATGGTGCTCAAGGAACTATGGACTGGTAATGGCGACTGAAAATTGGGTTGATTTTACCGGAACTGTTTTTTGGATATACTGAATGACTTGTGTTGTTTGCAGAGTATTACTAGTTTGTATTAGCGGTTGGAGGGAATCGTTTGGTGTAAATGTTGGACTCTACTATTGTCGATTGTTCCAATATGGGCGTAATCGGTTGTTTTTGGATTTTGGAATTAAGATTATCACGAAAGTTTCCTTCTGGCACTTTTTTTGGCGACACAAATAAATTGCGATGTAAAATGGAATGCAAATTGTCCAGTTCACTAAATCGCATGCAACAAGCGGTACCATTTATGGGAGCGGAAGCCCCCTTGGGACCACGCGCGCATGGGAATCAAACAAAAAGTAAGTTTGATTGTCACCTAAAGTTACGCAATGTACTGCTATCGAGATGGCGTTTGCTGTAATTATCTCATTGGAGTGTTCTCTAAAAAAAACTTAATAATGCATTTTTTAAGTTAGGGAATCCATCGGAAGTGATGTCATTGTCTATGTGACCATTATGATTGGTTTCCTCAAGTACTGTGATCACTAAAGAACAATGACAGACTTTCATACATAAAAGCAGTTGAGAAGGAATGGTAGCATCTATATATCAAAAATATCTTAAAGTGTTAAGCGTCAATCCCTTAATAACTCTGTCAAAGAATTTCGTCCTGAGAAGGCGTCAAAAAAAAAGATATATAGATTTGAACCTTTTTAGGTTATGTCTTATATCACTTGGAAAAAGTCATGCGTCCTGTGGTTGTTTGATGTTAGCTTAATACATTCTCAACATAATTTACCTACCTACATTGAGAGTTTTTAGATTATTGTATCTCTATTATATATTTGCATGCTCTAAATGTATATTACTGGCAAGGCTCCAGGGCCTTTGTGTCATACAGTGATATTCTCAGAAGGGCTAGAACCCAGAGCCGTAAAGCCAGTAAAAAAAACAGTGACATTTTGTTTTAGCTGGTGTTGCCATAACATTAAATGAAATTGTTAGATAGTACTATGATTGAGATAATGTATTATTGTAGGAAGTTCTTTGTAAGAGACTTATTTTCAACCATATCACTTGTATTTTTATTATTACTGATAGTATAGTTATTACTAATAATAACTTAATACAAAAATATTTTGTGTTTGTGTGTTGTGTTGGCAGTCTTACAAAGTGTATACGAAAATAGTATGAATATAGTAAATGGCAACACTTTAATACAGTAAAATGATTTAAGTCATTTGATATTCCCAAAAATGTTTGTTTTTTTCTATGGCTCTAATTAAAATACATATTTATTTGAAAAATCATAGAGAAATAATAAAACACATTTTATATATAACTTATTTCTAGGCGCAATAATTTTTGTCATTTATTTTTCTGCTATTGTTCTTTTGTGTATTATATATAAGTCTTGGATCTTGTCTAAGATCTGAAACAGCATGGTACTCAGGATCTACTACGCCGGGCGCAGGATTATCTCTAGCAGCGATGCAGTCATTGTTGTATTTATCGCTAATGATTACAATGTAATCGATATCATTTTTGGCTCACTTGTTTGGATCTAATACACTAAATACTGCATAAGCAACAGCCGCTATCCCAGTACATTGCTTACCCCTAGATAAATTAAATCGTAAATCACCTTGATTAAATGATCCGCGTAATATTACCTTGTTGTCATTTAAAGTCATATAATGTTGTAATAAAGTTTCAAAAGCAACAACATCCTGTTCAGGAACAGAAATTTCAGTTATTTGTAATATATGAAAAATGTTTAACCCTTTATAAGGCAGAGAGAACCAGAAAAGGTTCGAAAATGAAATTTTAGTATGTTGTTAAGGACACACATATAAGCATTTTTGCGAGTTTAAACGGAAAAATTGGTGGCACAATATGTCCCTCTGCCCATCCGAGGTAGCAGTAAAGTGGCATAATTTAAGTAAATTAAAGACAATGTAGTTTGTTACAATATATTTATTTACTTAAAATCACAAATATTATTAAAAAGGGACAATAGATGTCTTCAAACTTAAATATCTTCAGTTAGAAAGAGTTTACTAAATATAGGAATGCTTTTCTCTAACTCTATACTTCTTATAATTAGGTTTATTTTTTTGAGATCAATCAACTTTGGCTCTTATAATTACTTGAATACAATTACAAAAACTGAATTGATTTTTAAGGTTTCTGATGAAATTGACTGAAACAGGGATAAGCGCAAAGAAATACCTTGCATGTCGTGCAGGAGAAATAGGTTCTTTTGTTATTTGTCTTAGTACTGCACAAACGGCACCTGTACCGCGTGTTAGACTTGTCAATCAGGTGTATTCCGACGTCTTTGTATCGGATATCATCAGGAACTCCTACAGGTTTTTGATAGTGAGGACTGACCGCGACGCGATTCTTCTTGGCGACAAAATTAGGTGCGCTACCTAAGCTCCTTTTTCTCGACGAGTAGTCGCTGATAAGTGACCTGGCTAACATTACGCGAAATTGCAAATTTGTCAGCTTTACTGGATTTCTACTCGAAGTCAATAGCTAAGTCAATCAAAAAATAAAAGATTCGACACCACCAACGTCTGTTTCGGCGACCAACTTCATAGGAACCACGTTTTTGATCAAACCTATCCACCCCTCCCATCCTCTTAGTGTACTCAGCCGCTGCCAGAAGACAGGGGATTATTTTCTTGGAACCATCTTTCATAGTTCTTTGACACTCGGTTTTTTGTTTAGGGTGAAATGCTGTACTTAAAAAATGCACATTTTTCGTGTCTTTCCAAACCATGAATGCTACGTCATTTTTTACTCTCCATATATATTGTCCTCTTGTAAGTTTTAGTTTCTCTTTCCGTTCTTTTTCTTTCTTTTTATCATTTTTGATGGGTTTCATAAACTTTGGTAAATCCGCTCTGTTCAAATTTACTGTTGCTGTGGAGTAAATCCCTTTTTCATAAAGGTATTGCATTAGTGGATACGAAGCAAAGAAGTTATCAAATGCTAAATGAACAGTAATCTCTTCTTCTATCAGGCTTTTTGACAAAGATTTTACCACATTTGATCCTAGACCGAATTCAGGTGTACTGTCGTCATTTTTGCCTGTATAAATTTGAAATTCATAGACGTATCCAGTAGAGCTATCTGCCCTAACCCAAACTTTAAAACCTCTCTTTATGGGTTTTGCTGGCATATACTGCTTCAAAGACGAAATTCCTTTGAATCTAATCATTGCCTCGTCGATACTTTGTGATGTGGATGTTCTAGCTTCATTTTTGCAAGCTGTGTTCAGCATTTCCAGTAACGGGCGAACTTTATATAGTTTGTCGTAGTCTGGATTTGATTTAGAAGGGATTTGGGAATTATCATTAAGATGAAGGTTTTCCAATATTTTTTTAAACCTTTTACAGGTCGTTATTTCTGCCACCTCATTTACTCTAAACAACGGGTCACTAGACCAGTATAAATCGATGGAGGGTAAAACATGGAGGCCCATAATTATAATCATTCCAATAAAGGCTTTTATATCAGCACTCGTCACTGGTTCCCACTTCATACTCTTTTTCTGGGCTGCATATAAGTTCGTTTGCTCAACTATATGATTGATTACCTCGCCTGAAAAAAATCTGGAAAAATATACGATCGGCGCTGTCCTGCTTGGAAAGAAATCTTTCGCTTTCAGTGGTATCCGATCGTAGTCTTCAGCTTTAGGTCTACTCTCAGCTGACCACATGATTTTTTTCCATTCGTCGTCGTTACCATCATCTGCTGAGGTTTCACTCTGTGATTCGTTTTCCGAGGACGACGAGGATTCTGAAGAGAGAACACGACGACGACGTATCGGGCCGCGAATGGGACTGTCTTCAGACTGGCGTTCAAATCGTTCAATATTTGGACTGACATTTTCCCAATTCTCGTCCAAAGATGTACCGGGAATTGGGCTTGGAACTAAGCCCGGTCCTGATGCACTGCTTCCTTGATGTTCAAATAGGTCTTCATCCTCAAAGACACAAGTTAAATTCAAATTAGTATCTGGATCGTCCGCTTCATATCCATCTTCGGAATCATCAGGATCTTCCGGGAGTCCAAACATCATTTCCAGCTCTTTTTCAATGTCTTCATCTCTAAGTGTCGCCTAAAAATAAAAATAAAATAACAATAGGTCAATAGAATTTTTGCAGTCGCCGAGCAGGCAGATGGCCAAATACGGCCACCAGATATATGCCGAATGGGCCAAGGGCCACATGCGGCCACCAAGAAATAATAAAATACTCCATAATTTTAGATAATAACGTAAAAAATTTTGTTCGTTACATCAATTATAAACACTAAGTAATACATTAAAATCATTTCTTACCATTTTTTTTAAATATTTTCGAAGATTCCACTAGATTAATTTTTCACGAGCGAAAATACCCAACTCACGCGCTACTTGTTGACAGCAAAGTGACAGCTGTCAGTGAAAACATATATGGCAGACGTTTTTTGACGTAATATGAACCAATGTTGCCCTTAGTAGGAAGCAAAAGTCGTACTAATGATCGAAACTCAAATTATTTGGGTGAAAAATTGGTGGAGCATATAAGCCCACTGCCTTATAAAGGGTTAAAGTAGTGTTACGAGCTTGGGGTTCGAGACAATTAAAAACTTCCGATTGAATTACCAAAATTTATACTTTAATTACGGAACACTAATTACAACTTAAAAACACACTAATAATAAAACACAGTTGTACTACTGATCACTTTAGTTCGCAGTTATATCACTTCGAAGTATTCGCTTATATCGCCAATTAAATACTGCCTCGGTCGTGGTCTATACCGGCCTTATATAGGGTCCCGAAATTTCTAGAAGGATCTTGACTCCTAATTCTGCTACTTAATACTAGAGGGCGCTAGTGGTAACTAGTGTTGCCATGTACAAGACATTAATAGTGGCGCTCAAGAGTAATTTCATAATGCACTTTACATCTCTGTAAAGATGGTTATTGGAAATTATCCAAGTTAATGCTCGATTCAGTCTCTGCTTATCCAGGATGAATTATTTAGAACATGAAAGATTCTCGAGACTTTCCACTACCATTACTAACCCAGTTTGATTTGGTGTCAGTGGTAACTGTTCAGCTATTTCCACAACATGCTTTGCAAATAAAATGACCTGCCCTTTGCACCAATTTTGACTGAAACTGTAATTAAGTTTAACAATCTTTAAAAAGGTACAATGCGGCTTAAAAATCCTTCTTCGTCGTCATATCTTCGTCATTTTATTCCAATATGCAGTTGTTGGAATTTTTCTTTTCCTAATATTATTGTTACATCGAGAGCACGTAGTTATTGTACCTAAAGTAATCAGTTCTTCAGGTAATAGTGTACTATACATATATGCTAGTAAATTGGAATGCTGTTGCTGTAGGTACGTCAGCTAAAATATTAATAGTCGCTTCAAAATATTGTTCCTACAACCTTGACGGGCTTGTTGTATTCTACTAAGTTGAATTGAATTAGTTTCAGGTGTTTCGTTTGATCAGCGACCGTGAATCAATCCGAGTCGGTTGGCATTTTGCTCCTCCGTCTCATTCGATGGACGATCGTGGATCAAACCGAGACGGTGGGCACGTTGCTCCTCCGTCTCATTGGATAGATGATCGTGGATCACTACGAGGCGGTGGGCACGTTGCTCTTCTGTTTCATTCGATAGACGATCGTCGATCACGTCGAGACGGTGGGGACGTTGCTCTTCTATTTCATTCGATAGACGATCGTGGACCACGTCTAGGCGGTGGGCACGTTGCTCCTTCGTCTCATTGGATAGACGATCGTGGATCACGCCGAAGCGGTGGGCACGTTGCTCTTCTGTCTCATTCAATAGACGATCGTGGATCACGCAGAGGCGGTGGGCACGTTGCTCTTCTGTCTCATTCGATAGACAATCGTGGATCACGTCAAGGCGGTGGGCACGTTGCTCTTCTGTCTCATTCGATAGACAATCGTGGATCACGTCAAGGCGGTGGGCACGTTGCTCTTCTGTCTCATTCAATAGACGATCATGAATCACGTCGAGGCGGTGGGCACGTTGCTCTTCTGTTTCATTCGATAGACGATCGTGGATCACGCCGAGGCGGTGGGCACGTTGCTCTTCTGTCTCATTCAATAGACGATCGTGGACCACGTCTAGGCGGTGGGCACGTTGCTCCTTCGTCTGATTGGATAGACGATCGTGGATCACGCCGAAGCGGTGGGCACGTTGCTCTTCTGTCTCATTCAATAGACGATCGTGGATCACGCAGAGGCGGTGGGCACGTTGCTCTTCTGTCTCATTCGATAGACAATCGTGGATCACGTCAAGGCGGTGGGCACGTTACTCTTCTGTCTCATTCAATAGACGATCATGGATCACGTCGAGGCGGTGGGCACGTTGCTCTTCTGTTTCATTCGATAGACGATCGTGGATCACGCCGAGGCGGTGGGCACGTTGCTCTTCTGTCTCATTCAATAGACAATCGTGGATCACGTGGAGGCGGTGGGCACGTTGCTCTCCTGTCTCATTCAATAGACGATCATGGATCACGCCGAGGCGGTGGGCACGTTGCTCTTCTGTCTCATTCAATAGACGATCGTGGATCACGCCGAGGCGGTGGGCACGTTGCTCTTCTGTCTCATTCAATAGACAATCGTGGATCACGTCCAGGCGGTGGGCACGTTGCTCTTCTGTCTCATTCAATAGACGATCATGGATCACGCCGAGGCGGTGGGCACGTTGCTCTTCTGTCTCATTCAATAGACGATCGTGAATCACGCCGAGGCGGTGGGTACGTTGCTCTTCCGTCTCATTCGGTAGACGATCTTGGATTAAGCCGAGATGGAGAGTACGTTTTTCGACATTTTCCCCGTTCATAACTTTTTTCATGTAAGCCTGCATTATTGAAAGACTATATTTGCGCTCTTTTCAAGTCTCTGAAATGTCTTTTGAGGTAGATTTTCTCTTTTTAGATATGCGTTTCTCCCTTTCTTCGTTTGTCTCATTTAAACGGCGCTGCCTCATATGAGCAGCTCGTTTAGTAGGTCTACTCATTTTCAGACAAATAAAATCAGTTATTGAACTTCAGATTCACTCAAAATCGAGAAATAAACAAGAACTTTAATAAAATAGTAAATCAACTTTAAAACAAAATATTTTAAAACAATAAATGCGCTATAAAGTAAAAAAAAAAAGTAATTGCGTATTCTTGTGTCCACAATTTACAATCAACTTATTTTTTTTACTCAATGTACGATCTATGGATTTACCACGCAGAAGGTAGGTACTGATTTAAACTTCACATTTAATTCAACTTATACTTCTGGCTAATAAATAATAATTATCAAAATAATGTAGAGTCCAATTAAGCAAATATTTTCAAATATATAGATTGCTTAAAAGGCAATCAAATTATGGGGATAATATAATCTACAATTATTGTGTTAGCCGGTGTTAGCAGCTTCAAAAATGACAATAATTGTATAACAGCTTCTAAATGCGTATGAAAGTATATACGATATGTATAACAAAAACAATTTCATTTCAAGAAATTTTAGATGTTTTTGTCTGTCTATTTGTCTGTCGGTTTGTCTGTTTGTTCCGGCTAATTTCCCCAAGGGTTGGATCGATTTTGACGAGAACTTTACTGGCACATAGCTAATGTTATAAGGAGTAACTTAGGTTGCTTTTATTTTAGAAAAGGATTTAGGAAAAAGGTAATAGAATGGAATAAAAATTATTCCATTCTATTACCAGTTGGACTGTGTGCACGTTTGTCAATGTTATTCTATAAAAAAATAGTATGAACAGTATTCGTGGAAGCAATAGTTGTTTGCGGGCAGGTCCGATGGACAGCGGGGAGTTCAGCGCGATCAGCGTGCGCACGGTGTACCGCAACCGCGTGGCGTGCGGCGGCGTGCGTGCCGGCCAGTCGGCCAGCCTGGGGCTCGGCGCGCGCCCGCCGCAGCTGCGCGCCGGCATGGTGCTGCTCGCGCGCCCGCCCGCCCGCAGCGCGCCCGCCGCCCGCCCCGCCTTCGGCACGTGCGCCGGCCCCTGCCGCAGTGCGCAGGTGACTGCCGCCGTACTCACTCTCTCTCTTTCTCTTGCTCACTGAAACAGAGAAACAGAGAGCGCTCTAACTCTGAGAAAAAGAGCTCTCTCTCTCTCTCTCTCTCTCTCACTCTCTCTTTTAAATACACACCGACAAGCTTACTTACCTCTTCATTACACACTGCGTCGGTTTTTACCGCAGCACACAGGTGACTCATGCTTAACTCTCTCTCTCTCTCTCTCTCTCTCACACACACACACACACACACACACACACACACACACACACACACACGCACGCACACACACATATACAGGCGAACACGCGCGCGCGTGCATGCGCACTTTTATATACAAGCATCCTCAAACAAGAACAATATTTTAGTTCATATGATGAGTATAGCGTAATGTTGTAGGTAACGAAGCATTGCATCTTAGTCCTCGAAGGTGGACCACGCATTTGTATTGTGATTTTGAATCGAAGATAAACGTAGATGTCTATGATCCGCAGCATCCACTTACTATGAGGTTAACTGAGTGCTCGCTTTTCACCTTTATTCTATGACCTTCACCAACGATTACAACTCAATAACATTTCTATGTTTTTATTTTTTTATTTTTATTTATTTGTTTAAACTTTTATGCACAAAAGAAAAATCGTACATATGGCTGACTTAATGCCTTAAGACATTCTCTCCCAGTCAACCATTAGGCTAAGCAGAGATAAACATATGGGAGGTAGTGCCACAAAAGTAAACAAGGTAACGAAGTTCGAATAAACCAGAACATATATATGTATATTCTAAGATATCGTATACATATATCATAAAATAATCTATGTTCATTCATAATATTATTTGAATTGATTGTCAAAATAATTAATCTCTTAAAAATACATAAGTGCTTCTTTTGGATCAAACCGGTTTGATAATATATAAAAATATTGTATACGGTGCTTTTCTTCTAGCTACCGGAACTGATACGTGACGCGAAAATCGCAAGCGAACAAGCAAGAAACCGCAAGCACGTACGCAGGAAGAACAAGAACCTACTGCAGGATATCGCTAACGTGGAGAGTTGCCTTGTGAAGCCGAAGGACGATATTGAGGCGGGGAATCTATATAGGTAAGTACTAGTGATGCAACGAATACTACTTTTACGAATACGAATACGAATACGAATATCAAACCTACTATTCGGCGAATACCCATATCTCGCCATGGTAATAAAAAACTAATTTATTTGATGATTTTCTATAGTTCTAATAATTAAAATTTACAATAGGCAAATGCTTACTTAAAAAACATAAAATTTGTAGATTTTCTGGTTTTAGGCGATTTCTTTTTTAGTTTGGATGTTCCCATCCGTTGAAAAAAGTCTTTCCGAGGCGACTGTACATAGTTTCAGTGAAAAATATTTTTGGGAGTTCCCCGTCGTTGAGGCGCGTTATCCAAGTCCGCCAGTAATTAAGAGTTGCGTACAAAAATATTAGTTTTTAAATATTCGTGATCAGTATTCGTCGAATACGAATATTCGTTAAATGTCTACTATTCGGCGAATACGAATATTCGTTTTCGTATTCGTTGCATCACTAGTAAGTACTGATTAGACTGCCACAATAAAACTGTACAGTTTAGATGTGAGGAACTTAAGGCACTGTGATTCGTATCCGGCTCGATGGACCAAAATTATGTTAGATCTGATTCTGTACAATGAATACGTATAATTATATATAAACCGTGTAGTGACTGTGTAAAAATGTTCACTACCCCATATCGTCCCGTGGGTGCCGTAAGAGGATATCGGCAGGAGGTGGGCAGCACCGTATTTCTAATAACAACAAAAATAAAGCGTCTCCCACACAGAAACGGCTTGCGGTGGTGATCACGGTGGCGGCCAGATGAGAGATTCGCTTGCAATGTAAGTGAGTCTGCAAACCCGTGCGGCCACGTCGCGGCCTACCAGCGGCTAGCCGCGGCCGCATGCCACGCCCCCTCCGCCTGTTAGCGAACGTGCGGCCTCTATCGGTCGCCAGTGGCCGCAATGCGGTCAGTTGCAAACTTTTATAAGAGGCCGCATGTATCGCGTGGAAAATGGCGATAAATATAGAGGTTTTTATAGAAACAGTGCAAAATTATCCAGTACTTTATAATACTTCACACCTTGATTCCAAAAGCATTAAAAAAATATGAGATAATATTCCTGAATATAATATATACTGAAAAGACATCGTGAACGCTTAGCCATGTGGACTGACGTCCGATCGTAGCACAGACGCCACAGCAAATGGAGCTTCAGGCCGCCACTGCAACCGCTGTGGTGGGTTGTTGCAGCGGCTGGAGCCGCGGCTCGCGGTTAGCCGCCACCGCAAGTCGCTTGTGTGTGGGAGACGCTTGAAGAAAAACCATGTGTACAGTGCACACGCAGTAGAAATATGTAGTACTATTATGCAGTGACACCCACGCGAAGATATCTGTGGATATTCTTCACCTCCACTACACGGTTTGAAACTTAAAGAGAAGTTCTCGAGTAGCAGCTTCGTACCGGTAGGCGAAGTGTATGCCCCCCCCCCTCTCCCCCTATCTATCTAGCATAGTATAGAGTGACAACCTGGTGAGACATGCAGGAAGTCGATGGCCTATGCTCAGCAGCAGTACTGATGATGATTCGAAAAGTTTATACGCCATTTTTCCTTTTTAGATCTGAAAGCGATGAAGATAAGTCTGAAGAAGGAACAAAGAAAAACCTAGAGGATGCTCACAAATGTGTCTGTAGTGACGTAGTGCCTCTAGAAGATCCTAACGATCCTCGTGGCTGTCTGTACTTCCAGGTATTTTAAATTACAGTTTCAAACAATTGGCAGTGTTTAAGTGTGCATGCAAAACAGTGTAAAGCCGTGATGTGTTCTTGTGAGAAATCCACCAATAGAAGCAGAAACGGAAACTTTTTAAGTAATATAGATTATTATAAAAATAATACTTATCAAAGTCACTCATTTGTTTAATTTACCACTGGTTCGGAAAAAACTTCTGTCCTGGGGAAAACCAGCAAGAAACCCAGCGAGACTAAAAAAAACGCGGTAGACTTCACATGTGTTCGGTTTCTAGTTTATGCATATACACAAACCTATCTTCTATGGTAGGGATGGGCAAGGGAAAAAATATATCGATATATATCGAATCTATATTTTTAAACAGTATCGATATATATCGCGTGATAAATATCGATATATCGTCAACATTTGCATGATGTCGATGATATCGATATATCGAAATATCGCGATTTAAACGATATATATCGATATTTTTATTTAAAAATATCGATATTTCGATATATCGAAATTTTTTGCCCAAGCCTATTCTATGGTATGCCTCTTTGGTTTTTTTATAGTGCCACCAACTTATCTGTTCAGTTGACAGAGTCGCTAGTGGAGTGCTTACCATTGCCATTTAAGAAATTTACCGAGGAAATAGGTGACTACATATTCATTACACATAATATAAAATAAAACAAATTTCGTGTTAATATATATATATATATATATAAATTATATTTATATATATATATATATATATAATTTATATTTTATAAAAATAATTGTGGTCGTGGTCTCGGAGTTCAAGCGGTCGAACTCCAGGAATTCCTGTTTTGAAAGATGTACCCGCGTTAGATACTGGTTCCAATAATTCATCTTCTGAGTCACTGGAATCGGTTTCGCTATCGCTCTGACACTCTATAATAAAGGGTTCATCTAAATACGCGTCTTTTAGTCTGTATTCATTTTCAATTTTTTTCACATGATTGCATATGTTTTTCCACTGCACCGGTGTAATTTTATTAAATGCATCTTCAATTAATTGGGGCATTAGAACATTAGATTTTCCAACATTTTTGTCTGCTATGTTCCTTTTCATAGAGCTCCATATCATTTCAATTGCATTCAAGTCGCAATGATAAGGCGGCAATCTAAGAATAGCATGGCCATGACTTTTCATCAGGTTATCAATTTCGTATTCCGGAGCAGGTTTATTTCTCTTTATTAATTCATAAAGCTGAGGTTTTGTCATTTGTTCATTGAAACTTACATTGTTTTTTTCAAGCCACTTCTGCATATCAGCCTTACTGTGGTTTGAATTAGGACACCTATTTACGCAAATACTATGGTATGGCGCATTATCCATTACAATGAGCGAAGGTTCATGCAGATTAGGTAGTAATTTTTCATATACCCATTTTTTGAAATTAATGCTATTCATTTCATCATGGTAGTCCCCATATTTTGTATTTGATTTAAATACGAGAAGGGCATTCTCCACAAAACCTTTTTCTCCACCTGCATGGATTATGATCCACCTATTACCTTTCGAAACAGGTTCCAAATCACCATCTTCTTCAGGACTTTGCCAACATTTCCCAGTTGAGTGAGACGAGTGAATGTAAGTTTCGTCTAAATAAATAACAGGTCTTTTTTCACCACGCTCATTTTCTTTAATTTTTTGTAGGTAGGTTGCTCTCCATGCAACTACGTCGTTACGTTCGCACAACATTTTTCTATTTGATTTCGTTTTCTTATAACGAAATCCTATTTTGTGAAGCAATTTTCGAAGAGTTTCACGTTCTCCTTTGAAATCAATATCTTCCTTTAAAATACTCAGTAATTTGGGTATGGTAGGGATTTCTTTTTTCACTGAATAAAATTCGTGAATTTTTCTTCTTATAACACCAATGTCAAAATTATCAACTTCTTGCTTCCCGGTTTTTCTTTGCCTTTTTTTGCCAGGGGTAGAAATTTTAGAATTGGATTCTTCAGCGTGTTTCTCTTCATTTACGAGTTTGTGTACAAATCGCTCAGAAACACCTGTAACGAAACGACAAATAATTATTGTATAGGTAAAATTAAATAAATGTAAGCCCGTGTATATGCCGTCACTAAAGCTACTTCACAGACCACAAACTACAAAGCTAGGTACTTTAGACGAATTACAGTAAATTGAGATAATTTTTTTACTATGTTTTACAAGTACATTATTTGGTGATTTTAATTTTCCATATCTGGCAATACTAACCAGTCGCGGCAGCAACGCGCTCATACAGCTTTTCAAATGGTATAGTTGGGGCTTGTACACGTTTCTCTTCTTTCATAAAAGATAAAACTTTTAGGATAATCTGTCGCGCATCACTTTTAAGAGCTTTAGGCATTTTAATTGCACTTTTTAAAAACATTCACCTGATAGCTCAGAATAAATAATAACTGACAGCGAAATGTCATTTACAAAATGGCGGCATTAGTTCCAATTTTGTCCACCTGAACAGATAAGTTGGTGGCACTGTACACATTTTGAACGTCAAATTATTTTACTTTTAAGAAGATCCGTAGTTTGGTTTTCCCATTTTAAATCAAATGAATATAATTTTGTACTCATATTTTAATAACAAACGTTAATCTATAACACTTTTCAACAATTTTACTTCCCCGCCATGAGATATCAAGCACCTCATTCCAAAGTGACGCTGCCCTGATGGCAGCAAATGTTGTGGACCAACCACCTCAAATTCACCCTCTCAGAATTGAGAGACATGTGGCGTCATCATCATCATCATCATTACAGCCCTTCACAAGTCCACTGCTGAACATAGGCCTCCCCCAAAGAATGCCACAAAGCACGGTCCTGAGCCACCTGCATCCATCGACTTCCTGCATGTCTTACCAGGTCGTCACTCCATCTCGTGGGGGGACGCCCTACACTTCGCCTACCGGTACGAGGCTGCCACTCGAGAACCTTTCTTCCCCATCGGTTGTCGGTTCTTCGAGCTATATGGCCGGCCCACTGCCACTTCAGCTTACTAATCCGTTGGGCTATGTCGGTTACTCTGGTTCTACTACGGATATCCTCATTCCTAAGTTTATCACGCAGAGAAACTCCGAGCATAGCCCTCTCCATAGCTCGCTGAGCGACCTTGAGCTTCCTCATACGGCCAGCAGTGAAGGACCACGTCTCAGTTCCATAAGTCATCACTGGCAACACGCACTGGTTGTACAATTTCGTTTTCAGGTTTTGAGGTATGTCTGACGAGAAGATGTGTCGTAGCTTCCCGAACGCTGCCCAGCCGAGTTAAATCCGTCGATTGACCTCTCGGTCGAAGTTGGACTTACCTAGTCGGACTATTTGTCCCAGGTAAACATAATCGTCAACAACTTCGAGCTTAGTGCTCCCAACAACTACCGGCATATGTGTGACATGGACATTGAACATGATCTTTGTTTTGTCCATGTTCATCTTAAGACCTATCCGTTGGGAAACACTATCGAGGTCATTGAGCATAGTGCTTAGGTCCTCCAGCGATTCTGCCATAAGGACTATATCGTCGGCAAATCGAAGGTGAGTGATGTACTCGCCATTGATGTTGATACCGTATCCTTTCCAGTCCAGAAGCTTGAAAACGTCTTCCAATGCAGCGGTGAAGAGTTTCGGGGATATGACGTCACCCTGTCTTACACCTCTCTGCAATTGGATAGGTTTCGTACTCTGGTTCTGTACTCGGATAGCCATCGTAGCCCTACTGTACAAGCACTTCAACACTTCGATATACCGACAGTCAACTTGGCACCGCTGAAGGGACTGCAGCACCGCCCAAATTTCGACGGAATCAAAGGCTTTCTCATAGTCCACATACGCCAGACATAGTGGCAAATTGTACTCTTCGGACTTCTGTACAATTTGCCGAAGGGTATGTATGTGGTCTATGGTGCTAAAGCCCTTTCGGAAACCGGCTTGTTCGGGAGGCTGGAAGTCGTCAAGTCTGCGCGCGAGACGATTCGTAATGACTCTCGAAAACAGCACGTAGACGCGGCTCAGAAGGGAAATCGGTCTGTAGTTCTTCAAGAGAGCGTTGTCACCTTTCTTGAGGAACAAGACCACCGCACTTCTGCTCCACGCCTCCGGTGTAACGCCACCATGGAGGACGGAATTAAAGAGCTTCTGAAGGACTTCAAGTACCGGTCTTCCACCCGCTTTCAGAAGCTCCGCTGTAATTCCATCCTCGCCTGGGGCCTTACCGTTTTTAAGGTGCTGGAGAGCCATTCTAATCTCGCTCAGACTGACGTCCGGGATATCTTCGGAATAGTGTCGGATGAGACTCGCTCTTGGATCGTTACTCACACTTGCGTGTGGCTCCAACGATGACGTGTACAGCTGCCCATAGAACCTCTCAATCTCACTCAAAATCTCAGGTGTCCCGGAAACGATGCTGCCACATTCTGTCTTCAGCTTTGACAGGTGGCTCTTTCTGGCAGACAGATCTCTGGCAAAGACTTTGGAGCCTTGGTTCCGCTCGATCGCTTCTTCAATACGAGCTGTATTGAAGTTGCGTAAGTCCCGCCGCATGCATTTGGAGATCTGTCTGTTCAGATGCCTGTATGCTGTCAAGTCTGTTGAAGAATGTAGCTTCATCTCCCGTCTAACAGCCATGAGATTAAGAGTGTGATCGGAGAGTTTTTGTGTTCTTCTGCGGCGGGTCTTGCAGAACTTAGCTCCGACCGCATGGACAGTTTCCACGAGCTTGTCATTCATATCGTCCACTTCATTGCAGTCTTCTAGGCACTGAAAACGGTTTTGTAACTCGAGCTGAAAGGTTTCGGGACTTTGGAACAGAGCACGAGGGGGACGGAGCGTTGACTTCATTAGAGTGGCGTACATGTCGAAAAATTACTTTTGACCTTGACTTTCTCTTTATCTGTGATGGTGGTAAGGCTCACTGTCTGCCATTGGTTGTCACTGTATTGAGGCATAATAATTTCTCTTACAAAATTGTTAGTTATATAAATGTGTTGTTCGTTTGTGTGCACAGGCGACTGTCCGTGTACTGAGGCACTCTACAGCGATATATCCCGGCTTCCAGTGTTCGGTGCACGTGGGCAATGTCAGACAAACCGCCATTATTGAGGTGAGTATACACGTAGCACGCGGCAGCTGTAGTACTTTTTTATTGAAGTTGTTTTCAGATTGTATAGACCTATGAATAAAACTTTAGTTCGCTGTATAAATGTGTATAATTTTGATATACACATGATTTTACACATACACAAGCAGTTATTGTTGTTACTTCGTTACAGATAATTAGATTTATTACAGAACAAATATATATAGAGAATTTCAGAACAACGTAACATATAAGTAGCGGCACGAAAATCTAGCAGTGACCGTTATTGCTCATAAGTAGCGCTGATTGGCTTATTGCGCGTAAGTCGCGTTGATTGGCTCGTGCGTATCGTTTACATGTGCTGATTGGCTCTCCAGTCGCAGTCATGCAATTCAATTCGTGCGCGTCCCCTTCACGTTTCGTTCAGCGCTAGACTTACGTGCCGCGAATTGTACGCTTGGCTAGGCAGAGACTGATCCTACGGCTAGTGGTGTGCGACGAGTCACGCGATGGTGCGGTTTAGGTTCGTGAAGTATGTTCGCAACAGGGCTCGTGTGCAGAGAGAGTTGTCTTGAGCAGAAATGAAATCTTCTTTAGAACCGTTGTGATTTGAAACTCGTTGAAATGAAAAGGAGAAAAAAAAAGAGAAAAGAGATAAATATATACGATTTAGTCTGCGAGAGAATGAAATAGAATACAGTATACAGTGTTTCCTATTATCGCGGTTTCTTTTTCTGTAGGTTTCAATTCTAGCGCGTGTGAACTTCACAGATGTTTTTTTAGTTATTTATAAGTTTAATTATAACACCTATATAAAGCCTCTAAAAAGCTTGACGTGTTCAGGAGAGCGGGTCAGTCTTTTAAGCCGGCACACTGCATGCAACTTTACAAGGCGCAGGTTCGGCCTCTCATGGAATACTGTTCCCATCTCTGGGCTGGGGCTTCTCATTGCCAGCTCCTTCTACTTGACCGCATCCAGATCGTTCTCAGTTTTTGGAGTCACGATTTCGAACTATCGTTGTTAATGAGGGCTAATAATTTGACGCTCGCCATATGTCGCTATTTGGGACTGAGGTGAACTTATTTGTTACGCAGATAATCGACTTTTCAATGATGATGACACGCTGTCATCATCATTGAAAAGTCGCGATTTAAATATAAGTTTTACTCTCTACTTAGTTCTTAGTGCATGTATATACACAAAACAATGCTTCAGTGATGTATTTTTTTTTACATATTTTTAGCTTCTTTCTTAATTTTTCTACCTTTAGAGATATCTGTAATTTGTTATATTCATTTGTTAATATAAAATATAATAATAAATCCCCGCCGTGAAATTTGTTAAATATTTCACCTCATTCCTAAAGAACATTACCTTACACTATAAAGTCTCCCGCATTCTTTCATCTTCTCCTATACCTGTTAGCAGACTTGTGCTTACTACGACTATTCAAGAGTGATTTTTTCATTTATTTACGGACTTTTGATATTGGAACTCTCACCTGAATACTCGGCTTAAATGATTTGCTGACTGCTTAACGTGTGTGTGTGTTTTTTTGCCGCAAACGAGCATGCGGCTCATCTGATGGTAAATGACTACCGCCGCCCATGAATTGTAGAAGTGTGAAAGGGAATTGCAGATGCGTTGCCGGCCTTTTAGAAAGGTGTAAACTCTTTTCTTGAAGGTTCCTAAGTGGTATCGGTCCGGAAAAATCGCTGGTGGTAATCAATTCTACAAGGAAGTTGTGCGAGGGAGAAAACTTCTTCTAAATTGCACAGTGGTGGACCGCCAATCATCCAGATGGTATGGATGGTATCGCGAGTTTTGTCGCGATGTGCGATGGTGAAATTGAGCGGCTGGAATTAGTCCGAACAATTCCTCAGAGCACTCCCCGTGATAAATGCGATAAAATACGCAAAGAGATGCATCATCTCTACGCAGTGCCAGTGTATCGAGCCGATCAGAAAGAACTCGGTCGGCGACGATTCGAACCGCACTGCGCTGGATGCAGTTAAGTGGAAAGAGCTGGCACTGGGGTGCCCCGGCCTAGAGATGAGAACAGTATTCCATGTGGGGCCGATCTTGCGCTTTGTAAAATTGCAAGCGATGTGCCGGCATGAAATACTGTCTCGCTCTGCTGAGCACGCCAAGCTTTTTAGAGGCCAATTTGGCCTTCCCTTCTAAGTAATCACGAAACTGCACACAATTCGATATGTCGACGCCGAGGATTACGATGCTAGCTGAGGCAGCAAGTGGAGTGCCTTGAAACTGAGGAGATACGACAAAGGGGTTCTTTTTAGCGGTAAACGCGCGAGCTTATGTCTTCTGGGGATTGAACTGGACTAGGTTTAGTCGCCCCCAATCCGAGACTTTGTTTAACAAAGACTCGACTTCAGACACAAGTTTGTCCCGGTACTCGGCGACGTTTTCCCGAGAAATATTGGCACGGCCGGTGTATAAGGCATCACCAGTGCTGTCGTCTGCATAGCAATGAATGTTACTAGTTTGCAACATATTATTGATATGCAGGAGAAACAGCGTTGGTGATAGCACGCAGCCTTGTGGAACACCAGCGTTGATAGGCTTGAAATCGGAGCATGCACCGTCTACTACGACCTTGATGCTCCGATCAGCAAGGAAACCGGTGATCCATTTGCAGAATTTCTCGGGAAACCCATAGGAAGGAAGCTTCGAAAGAAGCGCTTTGTGCCAGAAACGATCAAAGGCCTTCGCATGTCCAAACTAACGCCCAATGCCTCCCCCTTGGACTCTATTGCCTCCGCCCCTCTATGAGTCTGGTAGACTAGAAGATCACCAGCTGATCGACCCTGACGAAAACCGTACTGGCGGTCACTAATCAACTGATAACCCTTAAGGTACCGCATGAGCTTAAGACGCGTTAAAACCGGTGCCAACTTCGGAGCACACGTCTTCAGCACAATGGGAGGGACTCCATCGGGCCCACTCGACTTGCTGACGTCCAGGGAGAAGAGTGCTTTGCGAACCGAGCGCTGCGTAAACCGCATTTTCGCGCATGGAGTACTCAGATAGCGGGATGGTCGATGGTGTGTTCCCCCCGTCATCTAGAGTCGAGTTGGACGCAAAGAGAGTGTTTAACAGATCGGCTTTCTTCTTTGCGGCATGGGCCAGTGAGTCGTCCTTTCTGTGCAGAGAGAGAAGAGATGGCTGACAAAAATTCTCTTGGACAGTATTGGCGAGAGACCAGAATGCACGGGTTCCCGAAGGAAGGCGAACTAGCTTCTCGTCAATTCTGCCGATGTGCTCAGACCTTGCCTTAGCGATGACACTTTTGAAGGACCTGGAGGCGGAATTATACTTATTTTTAAGAGCGCTGGTGTTTATATCCCGAGACGTTGATGCGTCAGCCCAGGCCGGGTAGCACTCCTGCTTATAGCGTGATGCTATTTTAAAGGAGCGACCAAACTATGGCTGGGATCGGCCTCCGATGGTCACCACAGAGGATGGAATAAAAATTTCCACGAAATTTCCTGAAGTACCACATCAGCAACAGAATCGACAACAACGCTGGGATCTTCCGGCGAGAAGCAAACCCGCCCCCAAGGGCAGGATGCAAAAAAAACCGCATCCCGTCCCAATCGGCCAACCTATAGTGTCAAACACAGCGGCAAGCTGCAGATCGCAACTGCGATTGGAATTGCATTGTGAACCGAGCCATTCGGCGTGGTGGGCGTTTAAATCACCGAGTATCACGATCTCTGCGGATGGGACCTGTTGTAGCACGGAGTCTGCAGTGATTTGGACGTAGTCGATGAGTCGGTATGTATCAGCATTACCGCTATGGGACTTATAGAGGCACCCGTAGACGCGGGGAATGTCATCGCTGTCTACGCGCAGCCATAGGATGGACAAGTCCGTACCTTCAAGACTGCCGAGGCGTCGAAAACAGATGTCCTCTCTGACGTACACGCAAACTCCAGCCCGGAGCACAAATGAGTGTTGTAATTTATACCCCGGGTAGGAGAGATATGAAGTATCAGCCGAAGATGACACCTGAGTCTCGGTTAAAAAGAGCAAGGCTGGCTTCGCCGTCTCTAGATGGTAATGGACAGCGTTAAGCTCCGCTTGCCCCGAGCAGTATTAGTCGCGAGCGGACTTTTACCCCTCTCCCCTCCCCCGAATACGCGGAGTAGCCTGAGCACCCACGCTAGGAGTGGAATAGTTTGGTCTTGGATGCTCAGCGAGGGATTCTCTAGGGGTGTTGGTACCCTCCTGGGTGGTTTTTTTTATTTAATTCCGCTACCGTGTTGGGGGTGGGGGGGAATTGGGCCTCCGGATACCTGCACTCACCAAGTGCAACGCAGAGGTAAGCCTCTACTTCACGCTGGTATTCTGTGAGGTCGTGGTACCACCCCGATTCGAGGTGGCGGCAAAGCGCGACAGCAAAAGCTGCCGCGTGGCTCTACCACTGTTAAAGTGTGTGTGAGTGTGTGAGTATAACTGTTCTCGTATCGCAGGGCATCATGTCGGGCAACAGCGAGCTGCGTGCGGGCGAGTGCGCGTCCACGTTGTTCCGGTTCGCGCGCTGCCCCGAGTTCCTGGTGCGCGGCCGCCGCCTGCTGTTCACCGCCGGCCTGGGCACCAGGTACCCCTCCCAAAGGCAGTGATCCCTAACGATCTCTGCTATCTCTGCTATCTGTTCGCCAGCAAGTAAAAGAATTTGTATGGCTAGAAATAATACGTAAAAATTATCAAAATTATAATAATCCTTGTGAAATTTATGTATGTCAACCATGAAGCAAATACAAAGAGGAGACGTAATTAAATTTCACTATGTAACAACGCGTGACAATTTGCGGGGAAAGGGGATGCAAAGCCCCGCCCACTTTACACTATCTACATCTACCGATAAATAGTAAAACTACTCGAATCGTTCCATATCGATGTTGCAATGTAGTTTAGCTACGGTATGTGGCGGCCTGTCCACAAAATGTTATAAACTATAAAAATAATACTTTGGCGATTAAAATTTCTTTGTCTGAATGCAAAACAAATTTCAGCACCTTCGTATGATTATTTTATAATTACTGAGCTCTACGTACCTTTATATTGTTAGTTTACATGACACAAACTGTCCCCATCTAGTGTCGAATATATTTAATTATATTTGAAAGCCGACGCAAAGAGATTTTTCTAGAACTATTTTAATAAATTAGGTGTAAAATTACGTACAAATGAAATGTGATGCCATCCATAACATCAGAGCGTCTATCTGAGTAGTTTTACACGATAAAACACAACACTTCATCCTTTTCTTCTTAATACTACGAAAATACCGATTTGCGATTGTTCAACACATAAGCGCACAGGACGAATGCTGACAGTATCCTAACTAAAGCCACGCCCACTTTGATGACGTTAGGACCTACTTAGAATCACAGTGCACAGTTGCTTATGCCGTCTCCTCTTTGTATTTGCTTCATGATGTAAACTGTCTCCAAGACACAGGAGAAAGAAAGAGTGTGTGTCTAACGGTTTTTTTAAAAGAGTTTAAAGTGAAATTATGTTAATTTAGACAATCTAAAGTAAATAATTCTAATTTGCAGGGGCATCGGCCGCATCACTCAAGTGTTCCCATACATACCTTGAGATCTAGTAACAGGAGAGTGAGGTTGAAGATGCACGCTGAGTACAACCGACTCCAGCTTCTTTTGGTCCTTCGGTGACCGGATAATGTTCGTTGCTGTCCTGACAATGACACTTGGAGCGACGCGTTCATTTCATTTCATAAGCTGATTAAGTAGACCATTGCGTAGTTCTTTAGCATTTGTTCATAACGTCCATAACACTAGTCTATAGCTTGACATAGGTATTTTTACCTGACTTCAAAAGGAAGGAGGTTCACAATTCGAATGTATGGTTTTTTTTATAAGTATGTTACAAGATATGTTCGCCAATGTGGGCGTCCACGGATTTTTCAGACGCCAGAACGGCGCCACTGAGGTGAAATATTTGACAGATTTCATAGCGGGGGAAGTTAGTTTGTTAGAAAAGCGTAGATATTAAGTTTTCTTTCCGAAATATGAGTTGTGTTTTATAGTTATTAGATAAGAAATGGATAAACCAAATGGATCCGTAGTTTCGTTTATCCACTTCTATTTGTATAGTATTTCTAAATGTATAAGAATTTAAAAAAAGTTATAAATGTATAAAAATTAAAGATCGTCTTACGAACCGGGTCATTCGGTTCGATCATTCAAACGGAACATTTCCAGTTCCAGTACTCCGTGATCTGTGAGACCTTGTGACCACTAATGTTTGTCGTCGGACATTACAATACTCTTTGGTCGTAGCGACCTACTTAATGCGACTCGGGTCAAATGAACGAATCATTCACGATTGACACACGTCTATCTACAGGTTCGAATCGCGCACATAGCAAGTGTTTTCGTTAAATAATTGTTACGTGTCTGAATAAATGTCTTCACATGTTATAGGAGAAAATTTTTGTGTAAAGTGTGTAACTTTAAAAAATATTTATAAATATTATAGCAACAATAAATATATACGTGGTAGAGCCACGCTGCAGCTATTGTTTTTGTAGCACGAACGGGTCGGTTCGACCGGGAAAGTACCACGCTCTCACAGAATGCCAGCGTAAAATAGCAGCTTAACGCTGCTGTGTTTCGTATGGTGAGTGTAGAGAACCGGAGACCCTTTTTTACTGCAAACGAAACTTTCAATCTTAGTCCTCACGGCTGACAAGACCTTTCATTTTGATTCTTAATCGAGGATAAATGTAGATGTCCATGTGCTACATCCGCTTAGCAACAGATGGGCTGTGGGCTCGTTTGTCACCCTTATTCTATTAAAAATAAACTTATCTCTTACTTATCGTATCTTATCTTAATTAACTTGGGTTAACTGTCGTAAATCTCATAATTATTGTAATAAATCTATTTATCCTGTAAAATCCCTCTTACCTATGAAAATATCACACCACTTTTCCCGCCTATTTAGGCTTAAAACACTTACTATCTTATATATTGATTAGATTCTAGTAGAACGTTAATGCACATAGAACAAAACTATTTTTTATGGACTTTGACATGTTTAGATTTTTAAACTATTTTAAATTCCCGACTTTTCGAGTTCTTAGATCATAGAAACGTTGAGATCCCAGACGTCCTGACGGTGTAGTCAACTCTGGGTACAATTTTTTTGAAATATATTTATTTGTGGACACAGGTAATGAGACAGAATGATCTTAAAAACAAACTAATAAGCACCTGACAGTGAACGCAAATAAAACATGGAAGCATTCCTAGCTCCAAGAAATACCACCAGGGCGGCGCCACTTTGCAGTGAGGTGAAATATTTTACAGATCTCATGGCCGGGAAAGTAAATTTTTAGTAAAGTATATTAAATTAGAAATGGATAGACAAAACTACAGATATTCATAAAAGTAGAGATTAGACTTAAAGAAAGCGTTAAAAATATTATGTAAAAGCGCCAGGTCAATCCTATTTTTATTTGAATTCTATTATATTCGTTTCCGCCTCCACTTGACTACGACAATCACTAATTAAATTAGTTCATGTGTGCATAGTGAATTAATATATTGAGGTTTTCGAGTACTATAAGTAGCGGCACGAAAGTCTAGCGGTGACCGTTATTGCGCGTAAGTCGCGCTGATTGGCTCGTGCGTATCGTTCGCACGCGCTGATTGGCTCTCCAGTCGCATTCGGGCAATTCAATTCGTGCGCGTTCCCTTCACGTTTCTTTCAGCGCTAGACTTACGTGCCGCGACTTGTACTTGATATCTTTTTAAATGAATTAATGTAATTAATTTAATAATATGCTAAGTGTAAACACGCCTACTAGATAAATATATTTTTTGTCTTTTTGTAGATTTTATTTTATTCCCGATTGTTCTACATCGTAGTTAATACCTTTATAGCGTATCATAAGTCCACTTATACGTGGTAGAGCCACGCTGCAGCTATATTAGTAGTATAGTTGTAGCACGAATGGGTCGGCTCGACCGGGGAAGGACCACGCTCTCACAGAATACCAGCGTAAAATGCCAGCTTGACAATGCTGTGTTTCGTATGGTGAGTGTAGAGAACCGGAGACCCATTTTATTGGAAAAGAGGTATTCCGTCTTAGTCCTCACGGGTCGAGGATGCATCTGCATTTTGATTCTTTATTGAGTACAAATGTAGATATCTATGGGTCACAGCAACCACTTACCATCAGGTGGACTGTGTGCTCGTTTGTCACCCTATCCTATAAAAAAACGTTTATATAATTTAAAAAAATGTCCCAGATGTTTTTGTCGGTTATAAAGTATTACCAAATCTCCCAAAAATAATTTATTAAAATTCCCAAAAAATATACAACTTCAATTGAGTAGTATTCTTAATAATTTATATTGAGGTCGGTTGTACAATTTTTTTTAAAGTTTTATATTATTTTATGTATGTTCACCAATTACTCAAAGACGCCTGAACCGATTTGAAAATATTTTTTTTTGTTTCTAAGGGTATACTTCCCAAGTGGTCACATTTAAATTTTACCGGGTTTTTAAAATAGCAACAAATAAAAACAACATATTGAAGTCGTTCGTACAAAATTTTAAATTTACCACAACTCAATATAAATGAATACATAATAAATATAAATATAATATATGTGAATATACTATATAATAACCCCCAGGAACGGGTGGTCGCTTCCAAGCTGTTGTCTTAAATATATTATTGTAAGTGGTTTGTACATTTGTACAACAATTTGTGTTATATTGTATTTTCTTACAAGCAATATTATCTTTATTGTATGTCTGGCCGGCGCTGGCGCTCATTAAACTGTAAAGTATATTATATAAATTATATTGAAATAAGTATTAAATGTGATTAAAAATAGTGAAATGTGTTCATTTTTAGCGCGATAATTAAATCTCAACGTTTTTTATCCAGATCAATTTCTTATGACTTTAAAATGTTGTTTTCTTTCTCATAGTACCACAGTTTAAAAAAGTCGGTTATATATCGGAATAAAATGTTTTGATTCTTAATAGCTTCTGTACAATGCCCAATTAAAAAAAAAAACCTGTTTTTGTCTCTGGATAAATGTTGTCATAATTATTAATAGGGTAGATGGAGATATGACACGTATAAATATATGGATTACCATAAATATTTTGTCTATGGTAATTTTTCCTATATTGTTTAAAAAAATAAAAAGCTTCTAAATGAGGGCCATCCACGACTTTTTCGGCTACCAGGACCGCGCCACTAGAAAGTGAGGTATAGTATTTAACAGATTTCATAGCGGGGAAGTTAATATGTTCGGAAAATGTAAGGGTTATTGTTTCTTTCTGCACTATTGGCTATATTTAATATTAATAAGATTAAAAATAAATAAACCAAACCACAGATATTCATAAAAGTAGAAAAATAAAAAAAACGTTAAAAATGTGCAAAAAATTAAAGAGCAAACCACTGACTCATTGTTTTTTTGTATTAATTTAATAGTCTAGAAACTGATAAACTTTAATTAAAAACCAACTTCTCAATTAAATTACTAATTCTTATGAAATCAATAAAAATTTCTTGCGGTATCGATAAAAGCTCACCGCGGGCGGAGCTGAAACCAACACATGACTAATGTAAAAAAAAAAATGGTTAAATTTAAAAAGCCGGACAGGCTGGACTCCATCTAATTTGGCCGCACACGCAACCAAAAAGCCTGACTGTGCCTGGCTTTATCCGGACGCCTGGCAACGCTACCTCTGACTGACTCGCGCAGTTCACAAGTCCACTGCTGAACATAGGCCTCCCCCAAGGAATGCCACAAAGCACGGTCCTGAGCCACTCGCATCCATCGACTTCCTGCATGTCTTACCAGGTCTTCACTCCATCTAGTGAGGGGACGCCCGTCGTCCGCCGGTACGAGGCCGCCACTCGAGAACCTTTTGCCCCATCAGTTGTCGGTTCTTCGAGCTACATGACCGGCCCATTGCCACTTCAGCTTACTAATCCGTTGAGCTATGTCGGTCACTCTGGTTCTTTTTTTTATAGGATAGGGTGACAAACGAGCACACAGTCCACCTGATGGTAAGTGGCTACTGTGACCCATAGACATCTACATCTATCCTCAATAAACACTCAAGATGCAGATGCGTTGTCATCCGTGAGGACTAAGATGGAATGCCTCTTTGGCAGTAAAAAGGGTCTCCGGTTCTCTACACTCACCATACGAAACACAGCAGCGTTAAGCTGCTATTTTACGCTGGTTTTCTGTGAGAGCGTGGTTCTTCCCCGGTCGAGCCGACCCATTCGTGCTACAACTATATTACTAATATAGCTGCAGCATGGCTCTATCACGTAAGATACTGCGGATATCCTCATTTCTAAGTTTATCACGCAGAGAAACCTCGAGCATAGTCATCACCATAGCTCGCTGAGCGACCTTGAGCTTCCTCATACAGTCAGCAGTGAAGGACCACGTCTCAGTTCCATAGGTCATCACTGGCAACACGATTCAGCGATTCTGCCATAAGAACTATATCGTCGGCAAATCGAAGGTGAGTGATCTACTCGCCGTTGATGTTAATAGCGTATCCTTTCCAGTCAAAGAAGCTTGAAAACGTCTTCCAATGCAGCGGTGAAGAGTTTCGGGGATATAACTTCACCCTGTCTTACATCTTTCTGCAGCTGGATAGGTTTCGTACTCTGGCTCTGTACTCGGATAGCCATTGTAGCCCTACTGTACAAACGCTTCAGTACTTCGATATACCGACAGTGCACTTGACACCACTGAAGGGACTGCAGCACCGCCCAAATTTCGACGGAATCAAAGTCTTTCTCATAGTCCACATACGCTAGACATAGTGGCAAGTACTCCGCGGACTTCTGTACAATTTGCCGAAGGGTATGTATGTGATCTACGGTGCTAAAGCCTTTTCGAAAGCCGGTTTGTTTGGGAAACGAAGTCGTCGAGTCTGCGTGCGAGACGATTCGTAAGGACTCTCGAAAATAGCACGTAAACGCGGCTCAGAAGGGAAATCAGTCTGTAGTTCTTCAAGAGAGCGTTGTCGCCTTTCTTGAAGAACAAGAGCACCGCACTTCTGCTCTACGCCTCCGGTGTAGTGCCGCCATAGGGGACGGAATTAAAGAACTTCTAATGGACTTCAAGTACCGGTTTTCCACCCACTGTCAGAAGCTCCGCTATAATTCCCTCCTCACCTGGCGCCTTGGCGTCTTTAAGGGGCTGGAGTGCCATTTTAATCTCGCTCAGACTGACGTCCGGAATATCATCGGAATAGTGTCAGATAAGACTTGTCTTTGGATCGTTACTCACACTTGCATGTGGCTCCAACGATGATGTGTACAGCTGCCCATAGACCCTCTCAATCTCACTCAAAATCTCAGGTGTGTCGGAAATGACGCTATTACACTCTGTCTTCAGCTTTGACAGTTGGCTCTCTCTGGCAAAGACTGGAGCCCTGGTTCCACTCGATCTCTCCTTCAACACGAGCTATATTAAAGTTGCATAAGTCCCGCCACATGCATTTGGAGATCTGTCGGTTTAGTTACCTGTACGCCGTCAAATCTGCTGAAGACTGCAGCTTCATTTTCCGTCTAACAGCCATGAGATTAAGAGTGTGATCGGTGAGTTTTTGTGTTCTTCTGCGGCGGTTTTTGCAGAACTTAACTCCGACCGCATGGAGTTTCCGCGAGCTTTTCATTCATATCGTCCACTGCGTTGCAATTTAATAGGCACTGAAAACGGTTTTGTATCTCCAGCTGAAAGGTTTCGGGACTTTGGATCAGAGTACGAGGGGGACGGAGCGTTTACTTCATTAGACGAAACCTCTCCAACTTAAAAATATAAAATAAAAAACGCACTTTTATCATCATCATTATTATCATCATTACAGCCCTTCACAAGTCCACTGCTGAACATAGGTTCAGCAGTGGACGCACTTTTATACTAGTAATTAATTAAGTAAAAAATAAATGACGACTCCGTAGCGCAGTGGCTAAGCGTTTGGCTGCGGCATTGCAGGACCGAGGCTTCCTTCCCGCACTGAACAATTGTTGCTATGCTGTAAAATAAATAGTCTGCGTCTGGATGCTTGTTTTCAACGTTAGTTTTTTTAAGGGTAAAAATATTGGGTTTTTAATACTGATTGGATTAAATTGATTTTATGTGTAACAAATACTATGTACAAATCGCTAAGTTTCTTCACAGAGGCACCTATGTACATACTATTCGCAGAGATCGTTTACTAATTGTCGCTTTCAAAATAAGTGCTCATTATAGCTAATGTTTATTGATGAATAAAATAATGATTTAGTTATATAATCTAATTCTTGCCAAAATGTGACTTTAGAGGGATATTATCTTTTGCTACATGTAAATGAAACCTAATTAACATACACATAAATTGTGGAAGTTTAAAGTAAGTCCACTAAAGAAATAACAGTTCGTTTTAGTTCGGTTCATATGCAATGTTTGTCACAAATATGTCTTAACATGTGAATCTTTTCAATTGGTGCATGTGCCAGATATTTCACCCATTGCTTGCATCTGAAAAAATAATATAAATAAAATCACATTATTATTGAACAAATAGAATGTTAGCAGTCAGAATTGACTTGTAGTTTCTAAGTATAGTTCGTTTCGGATTGCTATACCATCGAACTATCAGATTTAGGAAATAGTGTGCATTGAGATATAATGTACTACGTACTAGAGAAGACGCTTCAACTCGATAGTTTGTAACACGCGTTAGAGTGCGCGCTCTCAAACTCACTTAGTCTGTGTGAAGCGGTTGTTGCAACGTGAGAAGTTAGAGTGAAGAATTATTTTTAAATTAATATGCCTTCCTGTGCATTGAGATACTGTTCAAACTACTCGTGAAATATAAGGTAAAGTCAAGGAGTGAATTTTCACCAGTAATTTAAACATATTATTATCTTTAAAACACGCTTAATTTAATTATATTTTATCAACTGCAACGTATACGTGAATGTCAAAGAGTAATACATTTTTATGCGCAGACTTGACACTATCGACGTATAATGTTAAGTAATTATGAACAGTAAAATATTTATATATAATCACTGTAGGAAATGTTAATTAAAATTAATATTTTTTATTATTATTTTTATTTAATGGTTTCCTCGGCTGTGTCATGAAACAAAATAATCATGGATCAAATTGGTTCAGAAGAATTGCAGCGAAGAAACATCAGATTATTCACGCATATTTTCCGTGCAGTTCAAAAAAAAAAAATGACAAATACACCGCAAAAACAGGAAGAGTGTACTTCAAGAAATAAACAGTACCATTCGACAATGTAATTATATAATTATGTAACATTGCTGGGATTTATGTTTTATTTTTTGATTAGACGACGAACGAATGTTTTGTAATGTTCAATATCAGTTCAGTATTTACGGGACTTAAGAGAGGCGGAAACCTCGACGCGCGAGTCATTCTAGTAAATGACGGTTTTTTTAATACTGTAACACTAGAATTTTTGCAGGCTTCCCAAATAACTAGTATCTTTTTTTCAGCCAACAAAATGTGGTGAACAGGAAGTATCAAAACCGTTGTCTGAATCAATAAGCAGTACAAATTCAATTTTAGATAGTCCGAGCAAAATTGTACTTAAAAATAAATTACGCAAGTGATGTCTCCTAAGCTAAGTATGAGTGATGTCCTAAGCTTTTAAATATAGTTCTACCTTAATAACGGAATCAATAATTCTAAGTTATTATAAAAAGAATAAAATATAAGCACGTTGTAATATTGTGTTTGTATTTAATAGCAAGGAATCTGCAGCTAGAAAGAAACTTACTGAGAAATTTAAGACAAAATATTTATCTAAAGAAAAAATGTGCTTCTTACAAATCGATGGTAGAAAATTTGAAACATAAATTCGGTCTCAACTTAAATGCTGAGATTGATTTAATGGTTAAAGCAAAAGTTATGGAATAACATAAATCTTTAACGAAAAAGAATAAACAGAGCACGCATTATTAATTATACACTGCATGCACCTTTACGTAAATTTGCATTGATTTTACACTATTATTCACCAGCTGCGTATAAATACGTTAGAGAATGCTATAAAAGTAATAATAATGATCTTTGAAAATAAATGCATATTTTTATATTCTACATAATATTTACCTTTTAAAGTATTAAATAAAATATAATTAAAATGTAATTCTGACATAATATTATGTTATATTATATTAACACATTATGCAATATAAATAACAATTTAAAAAATTGTACTCGATACAATTTACAATACAATCTAAATAAACATTTACTTATTACATACTGATCATTCTACCTACGTAAATAATCTATGATGACAAAAACCGCGCATGCGCGACTGTACTATTTACCGCGCATGCGCGAAGACATAGAGTAGTGCACATTTTTTGTTCGGAATAGCTTCTCTAGTACGTAGTACATTATATCTCAATGATAGTGTGTTTGTTTTTGTGCACACAATCGTACACTATAAAAACATGTCCTACATAGATGGCTAGTCCAAAAATATACTCGCGTTGAATATCATATTACTATTAAAGTTGAAATCACCACATAGCTTTCATCATCTAAGAGAAAAATTGTTACGAATAGCCTTTTCTTGTTATCATTTTTTCCGCTTCTTGCACCATTTAATTGGAAAGTTTTATGATGCATATTTAATTTCTTAACAATTCTGTAAATGAACAACGGCTCCTATAGCAAAATTAAAAGCAATCTTAATTAATAAAATATATACAAATATAATTGTTTGATTCGAAATTTGAACCTATTTCATTTGACAATGTCGTTAATAGACATATCACGAAAAGAATAAAGAAGAGTAACCGTCATTAAAATTTGACCCCTGTAGTACATATAATTTTTACTATGGAAGTTGCACCAGTTGGAGAAGCTAAGGCGTTCGTTTGAGTTGTAATCGTAAGGTATATAGATCTATCGATTGCATAAATAAATCATTTGTATGCTATAAGTTTAGTGAATATATTGATATTTGATGTTAAGGTAAAAAAAAATGCAATGTTGGTCTATACTCGTCAAAAAGCCAAATCAAAATATATAAATCGTATACGGTTGGAAAGGGCTTCTTAAGACCAATCCAGTGATACCGATTAAACACCATATGATAGAGAGGAGCGGTGTGGGGAGCGTTAAATAATGAAGGCGTCGGAGCGGATCAACGACACCGCCAGTACATCTGCAGCTGTGGCCGAGCCTTTGCAAGTGGATGCCAGATTGTGTGCGATTGCCGACTATGAACGTGCACTCTTTCTTACTACTTTTTTCAACAATCCATTCGGACATAAGTGTGATGTGTGTGACCGTCTATGGTTTCTACGCTCATTGAAGCCACCAAAGAAAACACACTTACCGCTGCTTAGTAATACCTTCCCAGAACAACAGTACTATCGTGACAGAGACGTTTTATACGTGGTAGAGCCATGCTGCAGCTATATTTCTGGTATAGTTGTAACACGAATGGGTCGGCTCGACCGGGGAAGTACCACGCTCTCACAGAATACCAGCGTAAAATAGCAGCTTAATGCTGCTGTGTTTTGTATGGTGAGTGTGACAACGCATCTACATTTTGATTCGTAATCGAGGATAAATGTAGATGTCTATGGGCCACAGCAACCACTTACCATCAGGTGAACTGTGTGCTCGTTCGTCACCCTTACCCTATAAAAAAAGAGGCATAGGTACAGCTGTGCCGACGACATTAATCGGCTACAAGAATCACACTGGAGCTGCTACATCCCGGCAAAAGCTTCACGATATGAGTGTCGTCGAGTTAGGTAGACTGCCTTATAAGATTCCGCTTGCAGTGGGTTACCCTTACATTATTACAACTAACATTGACGTTGAGGATGCCAAAGTGAACGGCGCGATTGGTGTGTTAAATTAAGTAGAGTTGCTCAGTGAAGCAGTGCCACTTGCAGAGTTAACAGACAGGCTGCCGACTCTAGTCGCACAAGTAAAAAAAGTAAGAATAGAAGGGGAGTTGATTGAGCAAGTGGATGAGTTTGTATATTTGGGATGTTTATTTAGCAGGGATGGTAGATATGATAAGGATATAGAACGACGAGTGAACGCAGGAAATAGAGTGAATGGGGCTCTACACGCTATTATGAAGAGTCAGAATGTGTCAAAGAAGACACATATGGCAATTTATAATGCTGTGAGTCCCTACTTTAATGTATGGTAGTGAAAGTTGGGTCTGGCAAAGCAAATTTATGTTGCAGAAGTGAACGGCAGAGTCGGGAATGGACGCCCTAGACGAAGATTTATCGCCCAATTCGGTGATATATTGAAAATGGGCCAGATTAAGAGTACCCTTAACCGACGAGCGTGTATGCGTAGATATATGGATGTAAAGGAGGCGAGAGAGGTGTGTCAGGATCGCGCCAAATGAAATACCGTAGTCTCTGCCTACCCCTCTGGGTGACAGGCGTGAGTGTTTGTGTGTGTGTGTGTGTGTTGTTGTAAAAAAGTTTTGTATTTATGCTCCCGATCAGCGTGGTTTTATACTTATCGCCGCCGTTAATGCACGAAGCTTGGTTGCGCACTCAGAAAACATCTCTACCGATTCCATCATCAACCGATCTGAGTACTTGGCAATTAACGACACATGGATGGAAGATTTCAAGCCAGTGCTGGCATTGGTCTGAGATCATATCGTAACACCACTAAGCGCAGACATATTGCAACTACATCATCGGCGGCGGTATCATCACCATCAAAATTACCCGTTACGTAAAAACACGGCCGTCTGATTACTGTTCTAGTATTTGTAAAAAGAAATGCTATTCAACAAGTAGATTATGGAACGAGTTACCGGTCAGTGTACGCGCAGCCACGAGCAAGGCATCGTTCAAACGCTTGCTTTGGAATTACTATCTAACGTTGCAGGAGTAGTTTGTGGTTTTCCATTTCATTTTTACATTTGTTATTGGAGCTTGAATCAGAAACTGCTATATTTAATTATTTATATATATATATACCTAGTCAGGTCATAAGTATTGTCACACAATAAAAACTTTTCTTTTAGAATACTGGCCACAATAAAGTTTATTGAATTCGAATTTCGAATTGTTCATGAAAATAAAACTGTATACTTTTTAGAATTTTACTCATTTTTAAATATGGAGTGGACACTTAAAGAAGACCGTGTTGCAGTTATTGCGTTGCATCGTTGCGGTTACGCGCCAATTCAAATTTTTGACATACTGATAAATTTGAATATAACCAAAAGATTCGTTTATCGTACCATCAAACGATACAATGAAGACTCTAGTGTAGATGACAGGTCAAGAAGTGGTCGCCCTCGGTCTGTTAGGACTCCAGCAGTGATAAAAGCTGTGAAGGCGCGAATTCAAAGAAATCCCAAACGTAAGCAGAAACTGTTGGCCCTTCAGATGGGGTTAAGCAGAACCACGGTGAAAAGGGTGTTAAATGAAGACTTAGGGCTTTGGGCATATCGAAGAAAAACAAGACATCGTTTGAATGCTCGTCTAATGGACCTGAGACTGAAGAGATGCCGCGCTTTGTTGAAGCGGTACGCGGGAAAAAAAATATCGGGAAATTCTTTTTTCGGATGAAAAAATTTTTACCGTAGAAGAGAGCTACAAAAAACAAAATGATAAGGTGTACGCACAAAGTAGTGAAGAAGCGAGCAACCGTGTTCCGCGTGTCACACGAGGTCATTTTCCATCCTCACTCATGGTATGGTTGGGAGTTTCTTATTGGGGCTTAACATAGGTATATTTTTGTGAGAAAGGTGTAAAAACGAATGCAGTTGTGTATCAAAATACAGTCCTGACGAACCTTGTGGAACCTGTTTCTCATACCATGTTCAATAACAGGCACTGGGTATTCCAACAAGATTCGGCGCCAGCTCATAGAGCGAAGAGCACACAAGACTGGCTGGCGGCGCGTGAAATCGACTTCATCCGGCACGAAGACTGGCCCTCCACAAGTCCAGATTTGAATCCGTTAGATTACAAGATATGGCAACACTTGGAGGAAAAGGCGTGCTCAAAGCCTCATCCCAATTTGGAGTCACTCAAGACATACTTGATTAAGGCAGCCGCCGATATTGACATGGACCTCGTTCGTGCTGCGATAGACGACTGGCCGCGCAGATTGAAGGCCTGTATTCAAAATCACGGAGGTCATTTTGAATAAACTTTAGTGTCATAAGAGTCTATGTTTTGTTAAGTTCATTTTGGTATATAAATGGTTACATAATGAACATATATATACCTAGATATATATGTATGTATAATGAGTAGTATTAAGTAAATATTTGTATGTATGTATTTATATATATATATATATATATATTATATGTAATATGTAGACATAGATGTAATTTACTTAGCTGTTTGCACTTTGCACCCACAATATTTTTTCTGCTTACCCTGGAGGTAGACTGGTAGAGAATGCCCTGTTGCATTAAGTCCGCCTTTTTGTACTTGGTGTACATAAATAAATAAATAAATAAATTTGAGTAAACTATTTACAATTTATCTTCTTTCTTTGTTTAATAAAAAAAGTTTGATGTGATATTTTTGTCTTTTATTTAAAAAGTTTTCTTTTACAAATATCATTTCTGTTGTGCAATGACCGTGTAGTGGCGGTGTAAGAATATCCACTACCCCTTATCATACCTACCTACCCTTATATACCGTGGGTGTCGTGAGAGGCGACAGAGGGAAACAAACCAGGAGATGGACAGCAGCGTCTTTCTAATAACGACAAAAAATAAAAAACTGCGGTTGCCAGCCTGCTTGCAAAGCATGGGAACTAAGGCAAAAATCTCCGCTATGAAACAACCTATGGAACGGTCTATAATCAACAGTGGATTTCTGGGAGTCTGTGATGAATGATGTAGGTGATTGCGATGATGAACATAAAAAGGTTTCTTATGCGATTTTTTTAAATTTTAATGACTTGCTGTATTTATTATCTTTGGTAAGCTTACTGACCAAGTTAAACCAGACAACACATGAGACAAAAGAGGAATCGGCGTCCCTGTACTGATATCGGTATTGCAAGTTATAACTATTAAGTATTGTTACGAGCTTGGGGTACGACACAATTAAAAACTGCCGATTGAATTACCGACATTGACACTAATTGCAGAACACTAATTACAATTTAAAACCACACTAATAATAAAACACAATTGTACTACTGATCACTTTAGTTCGCAGTTATTTCACTTCGAAGTATTCGCTTGTATCGCTAATTCAATACTGCCTTGATCGTGGTCTCTACTGGCCTTATATATGGCCTCTTGGAAAATTTCTAGAAGGATCTTGTCTCTCCTAGTTCTGCTACTCGACACTAGAGGGCGCTAGTGGTAACTAGTGTTGCCATGTACAAGACATTAATTGTGGCGCGCAACAGTATTCAGGGCTTTTACTAAGCAATTAATCTAAATATGAATATTGGTTCATACTCTCAACTTATAAAAACATGCATAAGGTGCATGAACAAAAACATAAAAAAAACATGTATAAACCCTATTACACCCCTTAAGGGTTGAATATATATATATATATATATATATATATATATATATATATATATATATATACATATATATATATATATATATATTATTTACTTATTTAAACTTTGCTGTACAAAAAAGTACAAAGGCGGATCTAACGCCTTAAGGCGTTATCTACCAGTCAAGCTATAAAAAGCAGACTGATCACAGTGAACATTGACTGGCCCAAGAGGGAACAGCCCGTTGTCACAATGGCGTAACCATATAAAAAAAGCCAAAAAAAAATAGGACTGAAATAAAAAACAAAATCTTACAAGAATCAAGATATCAATATAAATACGAAATAATTTCGAATAATTTTTAATTACAGAAGTTAATTGGCATATCTAACTGCCACGCCAGTGCTACTGAACATTAATTATGACACAGCACAATCATGATTAGACTTTCGAATTTACTGTCGCTGTTTCCTATAATTGTTCATTTTGTTAATACAAAAAGTGTTGAAATAAAATTGCCAGAAATAAAGGAAGATTCCGCTGTTGATTCTCACTTGAACTATGCACACATAAAGCTCATGTGTCTGAATAGAGACAAAATATGTAGAAATGATGGTACTAACTTATGCGCCGTACGCTTCGTGGACAAAAACAAACAATACAAAGATTTTGAAAATGCTTGCTATTTATTTTATAATAACATGTGCGAGAATCCGGGCAAAGGTATGTTGTAATAGCGACTGGTATGAAAAAAACTACAATAAGTTTGAGAGACAAAAGAACCTTACTAAAATAATCAACTTGTATTTTGTAAATCGTGCCAGCGGTTATTATAGAATAAGGGTGACAAACGAGCACACAGTCCACCTGATGGTAAGTGAATGCCGTGGCCCATACATCTATCCTCGATTAAGAATCAAAATGTAGATACGTTGTCATCCCCGGACTAAAGTGAAATGCTTCGTTTCCAGTAAAAAAGGTCTCCGGTTCTTTACTGCTGCTGCTATTTAACGTTGGTATTCTGTGAGGGCGTAATCCTTCCCCGGCGGAGCCGACCCATTCGTGCTACTGTGGAGGGTGGAAGGAAAAGAGGAGATCTCCCGCCGGGCTAGGTGTTCTGCGCGGGGAGCGGCCAACACTCCGAGTGGTAGTTCGGAGCTATTCTATATATACTGCTTTAACTTCAGAACTTTGTTGGCGCGATTTAGGCTTCGACGTGTTTCACTTGTGGCGCGCGCCGCCACTACAACCATACTACAGCTTCAGCATGGCTCTATCACATATAAAAATTCCAATTACTATTTCGTCTTCCAGAATTTGCCATAGTGACCAGCGGTAGTTGCGAGCAGTACAATAATTCGCGAAGAAACACCTTACGTAATGGACCAGTTGCAGATGCTAAGAATGGAACATGTAAGGATATCATTATTCCAGTATTTACCCACTCAATTTCTTGTTTTTTTTTTTAAAGGAATAGAATAGAATAGATTTTATATTTATTTTCTCATCACAAACAGGTACAGAATTATTGATGACAAACATGTTGGACTATAAACTGCTTTTTTTACATTATTGTAATAAATTTTTTTGAAATTTGATTTAAAAAAAAACATTATGAAAAATATTGTTCTCCTGAGCATGTAGAGATGGATTTCTATTTACCTTAGATTCTCTGGCTCTCTAGAGTCTAGACTGATGTTAGTTGTCTTGAACACTCCACTTTCGAGAAAAGGTTGTTGCGGCAGAAAGCGCTGCCAGTAAGAAGTCAATTCTTTTATCACCATAGTTCGTCTATTATGACAGTTAGTCCATATGAAGTTTGTTACACATTTTTAAAGGAATTTAATTTAGATGTAAGCATCGCTATGTTTTTTCTTTAAATATTTCTCTAACACTCATCTAGCTTTCTAGCCGTAAATTTTACACCGTTCGAGCGATCCGAGTTCTATCACCATTCGGTATATTCATCATTACCATTAAAATTGTTAATTGTAATTTTAAGTGATGTTTTACCATATTATGTACAGCGGAGAAGGAAAACATTGTATGACATGTTGCATGTCTGAAAAATAATAAAAAATAAATGATTTCGAACACGCGACGTCTACCAGCAAACATCGGGATAGCGCGGCGGACATTTCCTTGTCCTATAACCGTTACAGTAATAAGAGGCGGCCTGTGCCCAGCAATGGGACGTATATAAGCTGTAACTTTACATCTGGCTCTCTAGACTGTTGTTGGTTATTCAAACGTTAGTCGGATGGGTTGGCGATAATTGGAGTTGACATATTGTCCTAGAATCCTAGATGATAGTATAACTATAGCTGCAGTACTAACCACGTAATAACCACGTAGAATCAGCGTGAAATAGCAGCATAGTGCTACTGCGTTTCGTATGGTAAGTGCCGAGAACCAGAGACCCATTTTTACTAATAACGAAGCATTCGATCTTTGTCCTCGTGGGTGACAACATCGGTATTTTGATTATTAATCGAAAAAAGATGTTTTTATGAGCTACAGCGTTCATTTATCGGTTCAAAGTTTGTCAATAAACAAGTTTAAAAGTTTTATTAAAGCAAAACTGTACAAAAAGGGTTATTATAATATCAAGGAATACATGAATGAAAATAACCCCTGGGAGTAAGGTAATGGCCACCATGCTGGTGCTATGAATATTTATTTAAAATTGTATAAACAAAATTATTGGTAAGTGTTTTTGTTATTGTAGAATAAGGGTGACAAACGAGCACACAGTTCACCTTATGGTATGTGAATACTGTGTCCCATAGACATCTAAATTTATCCTCAATTAAGAAACAAAATGCAGATGAAATTTCACTCTTGACGACTGAGATAGAACGTCTCGTTTTCAGTGAAACGGGTCTCCGGTTCTCTACACTCCACCATATGTAACACAGTATTAAGCTGCTATTTACGCTGGTGTTCTATGGGAGCGTGGTCCTACCCCGGTTGAGCCGACCCACTTTTTTTTTTATAGGATATGGGTGACAAACGAGCACACAGTCCACCTGATGGTAAGTGGTTACTGCGGCCCATTGACATCTACATCTATCCTCTATTACAACTCAAAATGTAGATCAAAATGTAGATGCGTTGTCACCCGTGAGGACTAAGATGGAATGCCTCATTTCCAGTAAAAAGGCCCTCCGGCCACCTGCACTCACCAAGCGAAACGCAGAGGTAAACCTTTACTTCACGATGGTTTTCTGTGAGGTCGTGGTACCACCCCGGTTCGAGCCGGCCCATCCGTGTACTATAACCATAATATAGTTGCAGTGAGGCTCTACCACAAATAAAATGTATGCTCATTTGTCACATATAATATCATTAAAGTAATATGAACTACGTACTAAAACAGATGCCGCGAACATAATGCGCGCGGTAGTGCGGGGCGCGTGGAAGGAGCACACTTTTTATGGCACAGACTAAGTGATTTTGAGCCCGCGGAGTTTAACGCGTATTGCAAGCATCCAAGTCGCTTTTAGTACATCATGGTACATATTACTTCAATATAAAAAAGTACGTGCCTTAGAAACTATTAGATTGGAACCTCCATTTAAGCGAATAATGCCTGTGTTTGGAGGGTCCGCCCTTCCATTACTATATCCATGTTACAAGGCAGTACGGGTAAATCATATTAATATTATATATTACTTAAATTCTAAAGTTAGGACAATCAAACGATAGGAACTAGTCTACTTATAAATACTGTAGGGTAAGTGAGTGAAAGTTTAATTAATTATTTATACGTATGTGTGTGTGTGAGAGAGAGAGAGAGTGTGTGAGTGAGTGTGTGTGTGTGTAAATATATGTATAATATGTGAAGTAATTAACCTTACAGCAACAGCGAAAACAACTATGAGCACCCTGTATAGCATCGTTACGGCCTTTGACCAGCACGTATGCCCGCTCTCGTGTCCGGACATATACAACCCTGTGTGCGTCAATGTTAACAGGCGATTGGGAAAATACGCTAAGCTATTACATTTCGTAAATCATTGCGCCGGGGATGTGTACTATTGTAAGCACCAGGAAGGTATGTATAGACTATTGACTAGAAAACATAGGAAATAGAGAAACATGTGCAGTGTTGTGACGAAACAAGAGAATCTATAAAAATCTATCCCCCCCCCCCCCCCCCCTCCACAGGAGAGGGAACCCGTTTAGTAAACATTAATACACACACACACACACACACACACACACACACACACACACACACACACACACACACACACACACACACACACACACACTCAGCCACTACTCTAGTACAGAACTAGGGCACACCGCCTTCGTCGGCGAACGCGTGATCATAGACATCTCGTACACGAGGTTCAACACCCGTGATACGGGGCGTTTCTAATTTTTGCGACCCGTAAACAAAATTGCGATAGCGATTCAAGCCGAGGTTCGTACCTCCTTCTGAGGGGCCCTTGAATTCCCCCCCCCCCCCCCCCTAGCTCGAGGAGCCTCACTCCGAAAGCAGGGACCGCTTCGCCGACTGCAGTCCCGAGGCACCCCTTGGGACTGCAGTCGGCGAAGGGGCGCTTCGTTCGGCGAATCTTTCCACTCAATAGTTCGTAAGTCCTCGCTTACGAGCCTAATTAGATGAAGCTGTTAAGGCCGCAGGGCCAACAGCATACACTTTCAGAAAAAAAATATATAAAAAATTTATTTAAAAAGTTAAAGATTTTACGACGTTTATTATTTGATCGAGTGTCTTTACGATGAGATAGGTAGTGACATTTGCATACATTTTATAGTTTAATATTGGGCGCCTGTGTGCAAAAAAGGATTTTGGCGCGCCTTAAGGCATTTTGGATCATGTTTTTTTATTTATTTTTATGAAGGTAGGTAGGTAGGTGCTTGAAATAACGCAAAAAACTGAGCTTTAGAAGTCATATTTATTTGTAGACTAAAATATCAAAATGAAACAAACAATAAAATCATAACAAAATAAATTAAATTCTTGTTCACACCAATTTTAAAGCATTTACTTAACTAATGGGGTACAGACACGTTGTTTGTAAATACTAGAAAATAACCCAAAACTAAAAATCACATCTTTTTTAGGAACAAATAACAGAAATATTGGCTAATGTACATACATACTTACATAAACACTCACGCCTGTCACCCAGAGGGGTAGGCAGAGACTACAGATTTCCATTTGGCGCGATCCTGACACACCTCTCTCGCCTCTTTTACATCCATATATCTACGCATACACGCTCGTCGGTTAAGGGTACTCCTAATCTGGCCCATTTTTAATGTACCGCCGATATGGTCGATAAACCTTCGTCTAGGGCGTCCCTTCCCTACCCTGCCGTTCACTTCTGCAACATAAATTTGCTTTGTCACTCTTTCCTCGTTCATTCTTTCTACATGACCAAACCACCGAAGCATTCCTTTCTTAATCCTTGTCACAACGTCATCTTGCAAACCACACTTTTGTCTTATCACACTATTTCTCACCCTATCATTCTGATTCAGCCCTAGCATACTCCTTAAGGACCGCATTTCTACAGCATTTATTCTACTCTCATGCTTCTTCTGCCAGACCCAACTTTCACTACCATACATTAAAGTAGGGACTAACACAGCATTATGAATTGCCATACGTGCCTTAGTTGATACATTCTGACTCCTCATAATAGCGTGTAGAGCCCCATTTAGTCTATTTCCTGCGTTCACTCGTCGTTCTATATCCTTATCATATCTACCATCCCTGCTAAATAAACATCCCAAATATACAAACTCATTCACTTGCTCAATCAACTCCCCTTCTATTCTTATTTCACATAAAGTTTTACTTTCTTCTCTTTCAAAAACCATCACTTTCGTCTTACTTGCGTTCACTTTCATACCCCTTTCTTTCAATGACCAATTCATTAAAGTAACCATCATTTGCAACTCGGCCGCCGACGATGCAAATATGACTTGATCATCAGCGTACAAAAGGCATTTGACGGTTGACTCACCCATTCTCAACACACATTCTTCAACTTTCAAAGTTTGCAAACAACTGTCCATAAATAGGTTAAACAGCCACGGGGAAACCACACATCCCTGTGTGACACCTTTATGAATGCCAAACCAGTCCGAGTAGACCCAGTTGATCCTGACACAAGCACTAGAGTCCCTATAAAGAGACCTTAATGCCTGTATCAAGCCAGCGCTCAACCCAAATGAGTTCAGTGTTTGCCATAACACATTCCTGTCCACTCTGTCATAAGCCTTTTCCAAGTCCATGAACGCACAAAAAACTTTCTGGTTTTTGGCCAAAAACTTCTCCGCTATCATGCGCATGGAAAAGATTTGATCCGTACACCCCATCCCCTTTCTAAATCCAGCTTGCACATCTTAAATTTTTCCATCAGTTTCTTCCATAACTCTTTCAATTAACACCTTAGCATATAGTTTACCCACAATGCTAAGCAAACTGATACCACGGTAGTTTTTACAGTCCTGCTGCGACCCCTTTCCCTTATATATTGGGACTATTACGGCTTTGCACCAGTCTTCCGGTACCCGCTTCAGTTCCCAACACAAATTAAATAAGGTGTACAGCAGGCCTGCAACCACACCCTCACCAGCCCTTAGCATTTCGAGTGATACTCTATCATATCCGGCTGCCTTACCTGCTTTCATGCTTTTCATTGCCTAATGTCTACATATATATAAGGACTACTTTCTACTAATACTTAGATATTTAAAAAAAATATGTAATATGCTATATATATGTAAGTGATCAACTAAATTTTTTAGGTAGGTTTGGCATACCTTAATATTAATTGTAGCATTTTGCATTTGTTTCCTGACAATATTTATGTGAAATAAAACGTCATGTCAAATAATAATTTCGCAAATAAATTGAAATTTTTGTACAGACGTTAAGAAGGAACTCGCTTTATGTCTTGCATCAATGTGAAAGGAATTATCTTCAGCTACTTCTAGAAGACTTTAGCAAACCTTAATTAAATAAAGTTTAAGAGGCTTTATTGAATCAATTCTGCTGGACCATCTTGTCTCACTTAGAGGCTTTAAACTTAACCCAGGGACATTTTTTCTCAGAATATCCCACCTTTTGTGAATGACGAAAAAAATTATATAACTCTTGCACAAGATTAAAAAAGTTTATTGTAGCATCTGACACTTTAGAAGCGTCATTTACTGTTAAGTTTAAAGTATGAGCCGCACAAGGTACAGAAAGGGCTCTCGGATTCGCGTCAAGAATGCGTTTTTGAAGCCCAACATGCTGTCCCTTCATGTTTGCCCCATTATCAAAACCAATTATCAAAACAAAATTAATTTTTTCAAAATTTACGTCTCAAATTTATATACCTCTTTCCCTGTAGAGTCCAATATTCGCAATAAAACTTTCCTTAACTTCAACCTTTTTTGAAGTTGTGTTAAGGACAACATACCTCAGAACAAGACTGATTTGCTCAGTATGACTAGTGTCTGGTGTACAATCTAATATTATTGAAATATATCTGGAACTACGAACCATTTCTAAAATATTATTTCTTACTTTAGACGACAATAATTCAATTATTTCATTCTGTATTTGCACGCCTAAATAATGAGTCATTTTAACACATTTTGTTTGGGAGTTACACACTCGGCTAACGTGCTGTCTCATCACTGAATCAAAACAGGCAATCATCTTTTTTTTTTAATAGGAGAGGGGACAAACGAGCATGCGGCTCACCTGATGGTAAGTGACTACCGCCGCCCATGAACAACCGCAACACCAGGGAGGGAATCGCAGATGCGTTGCCGGCCTTTTAAAAAGGAGTACGCTCTTTTCTTGAAGGTCCCTAAGTCGTATCGGTCCGGAAAAATCGCTGATGGTAATCGATTCCACAATGAAGTCGTGCGAGGAAGAAAACATCTTCTAAATCGCACAGTAGTGGACCGCCAATCATCCAGATGGTGTGGATGGTATCGGGAGTTCTGCCGCGATGTGCATTCGTGAAATTTGGCGGCTGGGATTAATCCGAACAATTCCTCAGAGCACTCCCCGTGGTAGATGCGAAATCTCTTCGCAGTGCCAATGAATCGAGCCGATCGGAAAGGACTCGGTCGTTGACGATCCGAGCCGCCCTGCGCTGGGTGCGGTCAAGTGGAAGGAGCTGGCTCTGGGGAGCCCCTGCGCAGAGATGGGAACAGTATTCCATGTGAGGCCGAACCTGCGCCTTGTAAAGTTGCAGGCGGTGTGCCGGCATGAAATACTGTTCCGATCTGCTGAGCACGGCAAGCTTTTTAGAGGCCAATTTCGCCTTCTCTTCCTAGTGACCACGAAACTGCACGTCACTCGATATGTCGACTCCGAGGATTCCGATACTGGCTGAGGCAAGAAGGGGAGTGCCTTGAAACTGAGGAGATACGACAAAGGGGTTCTTTTTAGCGGTAAACGCGCAAACTTGTGTCTTCCGAGGATTAAACTGGACTAGATTTAGTCACCCCCAATCCGAGACTTTGTTCAGCAAAGACTCGACTTCAGACACAAGTTTGTTCCGGTACTCAGCGCCGTTTTCCCGAGAAATATTGGCACAGCCGGTGTATAGAGCATCACCAGTGCTGTCATCCGCATAGCAATGAATGTTACCAGTTAGCAACATATCATTGATATGCAGAAGAAACAGCGTTGGTGATAGCACACAGCCTTGTGGAACACCAGCGTTAATAGGCTTGTAGTCGGAGCATGCACCGTCTACAACGTCCTTGATGCTCCGATCTGCAAGGAAGCTGGTGATGCAATCGCAATATTTCTCGGGAAGCCCATAGGAAGGGAGCCTTGAAAGAAGCGCTTTGTGCCAAACCCGGTCGAAGGCCTTCGCAATGTCCAAACTAACGGCCAACGCCTCCCCCTTGGACTCTACTGCCTCTGCCCATCTATGGGTCAGGTAGACCAGAAGATCACCAGCTGATCGACCCCGACGAAAACCGTATTGGCGGTCACTAATCAGCTGGTGATCCTCAAGGTACCACATGAGCTGGCAGTTAATAATTGATTCCATTATTTTGGAGAACAAGGAGGTGATCGTGATAGGCCTATAGTTGGACGGGTCTGAGCGGTCGCCATTTTTAGGGATCGGGTGGACAAAAGCTGTCTTCCATGAATTCGGGACTACGCCTTGGGAGTAGGACTACCGGAAAAGACGCGTTAGGACCGGTGCCAACTCCGGAGCAAACTTCCTCAGCACAATTGGGGGGATTCCGTCAGGCCCACTCGAATTATGTATGTCCAGGGAGAGGAGTGCTTTACGAACCGAGCGCTCTGAGAACAGCACATCCGGCATGGAGCACCGCGGGATGATCGGCGGTGTTTTCCCCCGTCATCAAGAGTCGAGTTGGACGCAAAAAGGGAGCCTAAAAGGTCGACTTTGTCTTTTGCGTCTTGGGCCAGTGAGTCGTCCTCCCTGTGCAGAGATGGTAGTGATGGCTTACAGAAATTCCCTTTAACAGCCTTGGCGAGAGACCAGAATGCACGGGTTCCCGAAGGAAGGCGAACTAGTTTCTCGCTAATTCTGACTTTGCCATGGCAATAACTCTTTTGAAAGACCTGGAGGCGAAGTTATACTTCTTTTTAAGTGTGCTGGTGTTTACATTCCGAGTCGCCGAAGCCGCAGCTCAGGCTTGATAACACTCCTGCTTACTGCCTAATGCAGTCTTACAGAAGCGACCAAACCAAGTCTGAGATCTGCCTCCGATGGGTACCACAGATGATGGAATAAATAGTTCCATTCCCTGTAGCACCACATCAGTGACAGAATCAGCAACAGCGCTGGGATCATCCGGCGAGAAGCAAACCCGCCCCCATGGGTGGGATGCAAAGAAAGACCGCATTCCGTCCCAATCCGCCGACCTGTAATGCCAAACACGGCGGCAACCTGCAGAACGCAACCGCGAGGGGAGCGTGAGGGGCACCACACTCCGGATCAGACAGTGGTCCGAAGAGCCGAGAGGGGCATCGACGGAGACCTGATGTCTGTCCGGATGAGAGGTCAGCAGAAGGTCCAACAGGGAAGGTGTATGATCTTCCATATCTGGAAACCGCGTAGGCAAAGTAACCAGTTTTGTCAAACCATATGGCAAGGCAAAGTCATAAACAGATCTCCCCGCATGATCGGTAAAACGTGAACCGAGCCATTCGGCGTGGTGGGCGTTAAAATCGCCAAGGATCACGATCTCTGCGGATGGGCCTGTTGTAGCAAAGAATCTGTAGCCATTTAGACGTGGTCAATGAGTCGGTCTGTTTCGGCATTACCGCTATGGGACCTATAGAGGCACCCGTAGACGCGCGGATGGTCGTTTTTTAATTTACCCATGTGTTAATATAACTATTGTGTAAAATTGACTTTTCGTGTCTCTTTATTAGCAAAGACAAGTGTTACCAATCAGATACTCCATTTGTATCACAAAAAGTGTTAGGAGTTTTACAAAACAACTTACAATAAAAACAAAATACAGTATCTTTAGAAATAGAGTAAATAAGCCAAGTCCTTTCGACTTTTTCTCCATTTGCTAGACTTCTTACCAAAGTATTTGCACGAAAACTTTCTCTTATCTTTATTACTAGGAAATCTAAAACTGCTATCTCATTGGTGATTATTTCGGGCCACAAGCCGGGGTCAAATGGAATTATATCGATGCTAGCCTTATTAAAGTTTTTATCGAAAGTGTCACTTGCAGCAGGTATTTCGGTAGCTGACATTACCGAACTTCTTACACAAGCTGAATTACCTGAAGTGGATTGTTCAAGTGCTGTAGACGTCGATGGTGTCATCGCTTCATCGGACTCTGCATCAGTAGAAGCTGTTTTGTTGCAGGACTCACTGTCCACTCACGGTTACTGATATTACGGATTTAGAATCTTCAGATTCGGTCGCATCGATAGTCTCCGTGGAATCTTCATTGTTTTTCTTTTTTCTTTCCTTTTTTGTAGTTTCAGTTTCTTTTGCTCGCGAAACTTCGCACCTGAAGGTCTCTTTCTTTTATCCTGAAAAAAAAAAAAACAAATGAATAATTAGTAATTATGGGAATTAGGAATTAACTTCTGAAGTAATCACAATAATAAGCATCAAGTTTGCATATTGCATATTTAAGTAAAAAGCAATTTGTTCGAGCCCTTTCAGCTTTCAAAAATAAAGACAGTGAAAGTATTAGACTAATATGATCTTATACCCCTTAAATAACCTACAAAATGGTTTTTTAAAAAGATCGACAGCATAAAAACTAAGCGAGTTATAAATAAAAAAACTAATTACGTTTTTAAACTCGTACAGGGTCTTTGATTATATTTACGTGCTTCCTAGAGCCTTTATTATGCCAGATAGAAAAAAAAATGTTTTATGCAGAAGTTGTAGGTTTTTTCCTATATTATCTATTGAAGTTATCAGATAAAAACAGGAAACAGACAGGAATAGGAAACAGATAGGATTCCTATAAAGGGTCCTATAAAATCAAACCGTTGAAATTGCAGTCAGCAGGTATTCAGCACTTAATTTTTTAGGAAAAAAAAAGTAGTAAACAAAATACAAGACAACACTTGACGAAATAAAAATCATTTTAAATGTAAAAATTAATAGGATTACTCGTTTTTATGCACGTGTTGCACGGTCCAGTGAACTAACCGGTTTAAAAACGCCTCAGGCGATGCATCGCCTTTATAGCGCTCCGGGCATTGTTCATGTCTGAACAGGAAAAATCAAGAAACTACCGCCTGACATGTTCTCGCAACATAGGAATCGGCAGTAACTGGATGACATACTAAAAAAATTTCGTGTGTATTTATACCTAATCCTATTTAATTTCTCAACTTATATTTTAAAATTCATTTTTGTTTTTTTTTTTTTGGAAATTTTTGCAATTTTTGACCCTGGGTTTTGTCGCCCCTAAAGGATGGCGCCCGTGTGCACTGCACACTTCGCACATATGGTAGCGGGGGTCCTGTGTAAGTAAACTGTATAAATAACTTTAATTTACTTCTTGAAGAGAGAGCCCACTCCTTTTTAAAAGGCCGGCAACGCATCAGCAATTCCCCTGGTGTGGCAGTTGTTCATGGGCGGCGGTAGTCACTACCATCAGGTGAGCCGCATGCTCCTTTGCCCCCTCTCGTATAAAAAAAAAGATTTTACTTCGATAGCCTTACTTTACTAAATTGACTTTACTATTAAATCGAGTATTAAGAGGACTGTATAAAGAAAGGTGGGACAATTTAACAACTATTTAGTTACTATTTAGTTACTATTTACAACAGTTATGTGACAGTACAATTAATTACTAAATCTAACTAATTAGGGAAACACTAGAGGGAGATTTCTTGGTTCTTCTTTCTTCACTGCCGCTTGGGAATCGAATGACACCCAGCGGCCGGATGCCCTTCTTTTAATTGTGCGGCGAAGGTTTCATCGTCGCTGTGTGGTTGTGTGTTGTGTGCTGTGTCATGCTCGACCGGGGAAGGACCACGCTCTCACAGGATACCAGCGTAAAATAGCAGCTTAATGCTACTGTGTTTCGTATGGTGAGTGTAGAGAACCGGTTATCCTCATTACTGGAAAAAGAGCATTCGATCTTAGTCCTCACGGCTGACAACGCATCTACATTTTGATTCGCAAATAAGGACGAAGGCCTATGGGCCACAGCATCCACTTACCATCAGGTTGACTGTGTGCTCGCTTATCACCCTTGTCATATAATAAAAATAGTTCCGTTGGCGTTCACGAAGAAGTAATCGGACAACGCCTCACTCTCATAGTCCGATGGGATGGTAAACCGACACGACCGGAGAGAGATTAGGTGCAGGACCAACGGTTTTACGTGCTTTCTGATGCATGGGGGTGAACCACCGCCTAAGATATTGTATCGGGTATTTTTATATAAATATTATGAGTCTTTTCCACGTGGGAAACGATTAATTAATAAGGAATTGACAGATATAAACCTGATACAAATGAAAAAGGGACGATTCAATGTTTCTTAACGTATTTGAGCCCTTTCTTCGTGAAAGGGATTCTTATTCTTAAAATAATTATAAGACACCACCAATGGTTTTCGATTGCTAAAAAAGAACCCAAAATAACTAACTTACCTAATAAACAAAACGTAAATAAGGGTCCTAACTAAGACGATCGATTGTAATACTAAACGGTCTAAGTAAAACAAAACCTTCAGAAAGATCCTTGTGAAAGATCATTATATTGATTATCTATTCACGTCAATTTTAATATTTTAACAAACGGCCATATTTATATACAATAGTCAGAGCATTACAGCCTATTAAAGTCCACTGCTGAACATAGGCCTCCCCCATAGATTGCCTTATAAGGGGCATATTTGTCATAGATGTAATGTTACTGTTCATTTAAAAATTTCACCTCGCAGTGGGTCATGTGCTCCTGGTAGATTATCTTCTATACATCCATCCATTACGGCCTATTAAAGTCCAGTGCTGAACATAGGCCTCCCCCATAGATTGCCTTATAAGGGGCATATTTGTCATAGATGTAATGTTACTGTTCATTTAAAAATTTCACCTCGCAGTGGGTCATGTGCTCCTGGTAGATTATTTTCTATACATCCATCCATTACAGCCTATTAAAGTCCAGTGCTGAACATAGGCCTCCCCCATAGATTGCCTTATAAGGGGCATACTTGTCATAGATGTAATGTTACTGTTGATTTAATAATTTCACCTCTCAGTGGGTCATGTGCTCCTGGTAGATTATCTTCTATACATCCATCCATTACAGCCTATTAAAGTCCAGTGCTGAACATAGGCCTCCCCCATAGATTGCCTTATAAGGGGCATATTTGTCATAGATGTAATGTTACTGTTCATTTAAAAATTTCACCTCTCAGTGGGTCATGTGCTCCTGGTAGATTATCTTCTATACATCCATCCATTATAGCCTATTACAGTTCACTGCTGAACATAGGCCTCCCCCATAGATTGCCTTATGAGGTGGATATTTGTCATAGATGTAATGTTACTGTACATTTAAAAATTTCACCTCTCAGTGGGTCATGTGCTCCTAGTAGATTATCTTCTATACATCCATCCATCACAGCCTATTAAAGTCCACTGCTGAACATAGGCCTCCCCCATAGATTGCCTCATAGAGGTGATATTTGTCATAGATGTTATGTTACTGTTGATTTAATAATTTCACCTCTCAGTGGGTCATGTGCTCCTGGTAGATTATCTTCTATACATCCATCCATTATAGCCTATTACAGTTCACTGCTGAACATAGGCCTCCCCCATAGATTGCCTTATGAGGTGGATATTTGTCATAGATGTAATGTTACTGTACATTTAAAAATTTCACCTCTCAGTGGGTCATGTGCTCCTAGTAGATTATCTTCTATACATCCATCCATCACAGCCTATTAAAGTCCACTGCTGAACATAGGCCTCCCCCATAGATTGCCTCATAGAGGTGATATTTGTCATAGATGTTATGTTACTGTTGATTTAATAATTTCACCTCTCAGTGGGTCATGTGCTCCTGGTAGATTATCTTCTATACATCCATCCATTATAGCCTATTACAGTTCACTGCTGAACATAGGCCTCCCCCATAGATTGCCTTATGAGGTGGATATTTGTCATAGATGTAATGTTACTGTACATTTAAAAATTTCACCTCTCAGTGGGTCATGTGCTCCTAGTAGATTATCTTCTATACATCCATCCATCACAGCCTATTAAAGTCCACTGCTGAACATAGGCCTCCCCCATAGATTGCCTCATAGAGGTGATATTTGTCATAGATGTTATGTTACTGTTGATTTAATAATTTCACCTCTCAGTGGGTCATGTGCTCCTGGTAGATTATCTTCTATACATCCATCCATTACATCCTATAAAAGTCCACTGCTGAACATGGGCCTCCCCATGGATTGCTTAATAGGGGAGGAAAGGAACATTTGCCACAGTTGCCACGCTTGGCAAGAGGGTTGGCAACCGGCTTTTTATTTTGAGTTTACTTGTAGAAAGTCAGTTGACTTTCTTTTCTTCAAAATTATATCTGTGGGGTTAGCATCCACTGATATAATTTTGCGTTCGAATGATGCGTCAAAACATGTCGTCGACAGTCGACAGACAGTGTCGTTCGTTTAAAAGCACTCAAAAATCAGTATCATTTTATTCGCATGAGTAGCAGTTAAAATAAGCTTGCTTTATTATAGAATTTAGTCCAGCGCCTCAAAATGACGAGAAAGTTGAAACCTCCCTTCTGAGTTGGTCTTATTGTGGATCCATAAGGTAAGCTATGTAGTCTGTTTGCATTTTGTTGGAATAAAATTTTTTAAGGTTATAGAGATTAAAGAAGGTAAAGTTTGCTATTAGTGTCAGGATCGAGAACCGGCTATGGGATAATTAATACAACAATTCTCTCTATGTTTGTTTTCTGTTATGTTGTTTGTTTTCTTAGTGTATAATAAAGGATATTGTTAGGTATAATAGAAAATATATAATATTAGTTTATGTGGTAGAACCATGCTACAGCTATATTAGTAGTATGGTTGTAGCACGAATGGGTCGGCTCGACCGGGGAAGGACCACGCTCTCACAGAATACCAGTGTAAAACGTCAGTTTGACACTGTGCTGTGTTTCTTATGGTGAGTGTAGAGAACCGAAGACCCTTTTTACTTCAAAAGAGGCATCCTTAGTCCTCAGGGGTGGGTGACAAAGCATCTGCATTTTAACTCTAAACTGATGATAGATGTTCTAATAAGATCTCTATGGATCACAGCATCCACTTACAATCAATTGGACGTTTAATAATACTATTTTTTAGATATCTGCAACTCGCTCGCTTCTCCGAGATGACATCGTCCATGGGTCATTACGGATGGTTGTCTGGAAACTACAAGTACGTAGATACAGTTCATAAATTGTTCAATTATTAGTTTATAACACTCTACCAAAAGTCAACTGCTGAGCATAGACCTCCTCCGTAGATTTTCTTAAACGGGGGATATTTGCCACAGTTTGCCACGTTTCGCAACCGCAGTTTTGACGTGAAGTCTTTAAATTTGCTTCCACAGTGGGAAGCAATTAAGAAAACTAATGATAACAAAATCCGGGGATACAGTTTGGTGTTGTAGCTGAATATCTATCATCTCCATCCAAGATTTAATTGCACCATTCGATAGCTAAAGGACCAAATAATTCGTTACGTTAAGTATGGACTGTGAGCCATCGCGTGCGGCGGACGGGGGAGCGCCGCCATTTTTAGGGCGTTTCTTTACGTACACGTACTCACGTAAAACACATGGCCGTGTCTATGACACAGCCACACTCTGATTTTTTTGTTATTTAGTGTTTCCAGGGTGACCCTGCTGCCCATCTCCAGTTTCATGTTCCCCAGTTACCTCTCACGTCACTCACGGGACGAAATTAAGTGGAATCTCTTACTCCATACTACAGGGCGGTGTAGTTTAGTTTACGACGGCCTGTTTTCAGCAACTCCATGTCTAAGCACGTATTTTGCGTGTGGGCAGCAATAATGTAATTATTCGGGGCATGAAATCTTCGTTCTTTGATGTTGCAAGCAACTTCGGGGAGTGATTCCGTTGTGCCGAGATGTTTAGCTCTGTATGCAGCGACCTCCGGACATGTCAGCAACATGTGGGTCGCCGTTTCTTCCTTCCACATACATGCCCTGCACAGGGGAATATCCGTAACTCCTATGGTAAATAAATGTTTGTTATAGGAGCAATGTCCTGTGATAGTACTTGTTACTATCCTGGTGTGTGGCTTGTTCAAACTCATTGGGTTCTAATGAGTTACGCGGCTGTTCATTTTAGGCAGAGCCCTAGCTTGTCTACAGCCTACTAGATTTTTCCAAAGCTGAGCGTGTTTATTAGTGAAGTTTCTTTCTACATACCAGTGAACGAACGTTACCAAAGGGGATTGGTATGATTGGTTCCGGCCCTATAGTAGCCAGAGTCGATCCTCTTCTGGCGAGTTCGTGATCTGCATCGTTGCCTCTGGATCCACTGTGTCCCTTTATTCATTACACAGACACATTTTTGAGTTAACATACCTCATTTAATCATTGATGGCATTCGTATATTAGTCCCGAGTTTACCACATTGCAACCCAGAGCTTGTAGTACCGCCATGTTGTCGATCAGCATTCTGATGGAGGAGTCTTTTACTTTCACAGCATATCTACTAATATGGCCGCTTGGATGATATCTATACATTCCGCCTGAAATACTGTGTTGTGGGTACACAGCGGTGTTCATATATGGATGTTGAGGTCTTCAGAGAAAGTTCCAGATCCTACACCCTCATTTGTTTTAGAACCATCCGTGAAAACTCTAAGCACTTTTAGGCTTAATCCCTCAAGCTGGCTGGTTTCATTTCATTGTATCTTACACTTTTTATCGAACACAATTTGCTTGAGATTTTATCGTACTTCGTTTGTGTGTGATGGTTTTTGAGTAAATTCTAATCGTAATTCGTAATCGCGCTTTTCTTCGTTTTAAGAGAGAACGTAATGAAGAAAATTGGTCATCTTTTAAAGCAGCGAGGAATAGGTGCAATCAAATGGTACGGGCAGCTAAACGCCGATATTTCCATAATTGTATTAACAACTCTTCTCCCGCCTAAGTGTGGAAATTTCTTAGATCTTCTGGTCTTTGCAGGCCAGCTACATTGGATTGTGGTCCTTCTCTATCACTTGATGAAATCAACCAAAATTTCGCTTCTGTAACAGCAATGGACCCTACAATTCGCTCTCAAACTGTGGCTTCCATTGCTTCTGTGCAAATTCCTAATATACCTACCTTTAATTTCTCTCCTGTTTCGCAGGATGATGTCAAAAAGTCTATTTTAGCAATTCAGTCCGAGGCGGTGGGTTATGATGAGATTAGTAGACAAATGGTAGTATTTATACTAGAGCACCTTCTTCCGGCAATTTCCCATGTTATAAATTTTTCCCTTGATTCAGGTCAGTACCCTAATCTTTGGAAAAGGGCTTTTATAAAGCCCCTTCCAAAAGTTCCTTCTCCCATTCTTCCCAATCATTTTCGCCCTATATCCATTCCTACCCTTTCTTTCCAAAATTTTAGAATCCTGTATTTACAAGCAAATTTCTACATTCATTTCGAAACATAACCTACTGAGAATATATCAGTCTGGGTTTCGCCCTGGTCATAGTACCAGTACTGCTTTAATTAACGTCACAGACGATATTAGAAACGGTATGGAAGAAAAAAAAGTAACAGTACTGGTACTAGTTGATTTCTCAAATGCTTTCAACACAGTTGATCATGAAATCCTTGTATCCATACTGTTTATTACCTCCTTCTTCGATTGCTCGTACCATCTGAATACCGATGACCTTCAGCTATACGTGCAAGCTGAAATTGGGGATATCCATAATGGGATCAAAAAATTAAATAACAACTTACAAGCTATCAAGGATTGGTCTACTCGTTATGGAGTGTTGGTCAATCCTTCAAAATGCCAAGCTATACTGGTGGGTAGCTCAAGGATGCTAGCCAAGATTAATCTTGCAGACATATCCCCTATCTAATACAATGGGATTACAATACCGTTCAGTAAGTCTGTAAAAAATCTTGTCTTACACATTGACAGCACGCTGAATTGGAGAACTCAGGTTTCTGAAGTCAGTCGTAAAGTCACTGCTACGTTACGTACTCTGTATCGTTTAAAACATTTTCTCCCCACAAAGTCTATGGGTTTATTCTAGTTGAGTTTACTGTCCAAGGCAAGATCTAAGTAGTTTACCTCAGAGGGTAGCTGGAGTTTTGTGCTAAAAAGACGTGGTAGGTGATAATTATTCAGCATTCGTTTTTGTGTGAACATTACTAACTAAATCAGTTTTTTTTTTTATTTGGATTGACGATTAAGTCGTATTCTTTGCACCATCTCTCCACTATACGGAGACCCGCTTGCGTCAGGTCTCACATCATGATTGCTGTTTATCCCGAGACCAGTATTATCAGGTCATCTGCATAGCCAATTGTATAGAAGTAGTTAGAATTTAATTTGCTGATTTGTTCATTTATGACCATATTCCACAGGAGAGGTGAAGGATCCTACCCTGCGGGCAGCCTTTCTTAATTTGTATTGTTTGAAATTCACCAGCAATCTCTATTATTGGTGTACTGAGCATGTTTAGTATCCAGTCAATCAGTGCCGGTTCAACTCTATGTTTACTTAGTGCAACTTTTATGCCGGGGAAGTTCATTCTGTCAAAAGCACTTTCTGTATCTATGAAGGATCCTAAACATATTTCTTTGTTTTGGATGACACCTTCAATCTTTGCTATTACCTGGTGAAGTGCCGATTCTGTAGATTTTCCTAAGCTGTAGGCATCTTATTGTAGTGGTAAGCCCATTAGCGCCGACCCCCTTAAATTCCTTTCACACATCCCCTCCATCGTCTTTAGGAGAAAGGATGTGAAGCTAATGGGTCTTTAGGATTTTGGGTTCGTATAGTTTCTCTTACCAGGTTTGGGTATGAACGTGACTTGCATTTCCCTCCATCCCCTAGGAACATATCTGAAAGGGAGACAAGCTCTCATTATGGCGACAAGTCTGACTATTGGGCCCTTACCTCCCCAATGTAGGAGTACCGGGAAAATTCCGTCAGTTCCGGTCCGCGTTGTAGGAAAGGAAACTGTGAATGGTCCAATGGATTTTATCCGCTGTTACCACTCTCTGTGCTAAATTCTAGTCTTCGGTTGTTGGTATTACTGCATCTTCATTCCCTGAGTTAGGCAGCAACCTGGGAAGTGCGTTTCAATAAGGATGCGTTGGGTTTCGTCCGGCGATGTTGAGTAGTTGCCGTCGGAGTTCTTTAAAGAGTAGGTTCCCGGCGTGCCCTGTTTAGTAAGGGTTTTCCTTATCCGATTCGCTTGTTCACAGATTTCTATGTTACCACAGAATTTACGCCATCCTGTCGAACGTCAATACCTGATACATTTTTTGTACTCAGGCTTAGCTTTCTTGTATAGTAGCCAGTCTTCATCCATTGAGCTATTCATGGCCCTTGTTAGGGTTTTCCTTACCTTGTTACATTTTTTATCTAGTTCTTTACCCCACCACGGTTGCTTTAACTCAACATCCCTTGGTGGAGTGATTTCTGGATATGATTCATGGTAGCTGTCTATCATGGCTCTAGTAACAGTAACCATCTCGTGCTTATCCCCTCATAACCCTCGAGCTAAGACGTTATCTTATTAAGGTACTTTAATTTGTCAGTTGCGGGGATTTTTCCACGGTGGTGTAGCGGGGATATCCACCTGTAATACGAAGCAGATCCATCTATGGTCTCAGCATGAAGCCTCTCTCGACACATGCCATCCCGTGCTTAGTTTAGCATATCACCCTGATATATTTTTACTTTTTTACTTTTATGTACCACCAAAGATGTAAAAAAGTGTGATAAAAGATACCAAAATTAGTTCTCTGTGGTATCTCTGACTGTTTCTTAATGATCAGCGAGGTGTTGGATTCAATGTGCGAGGATATCAATGTTTCCCTTCACAGCTTCAGGACATCCTCCGTGTAAACGGGTTGCCTCTAAAACAAGGGTCCTGACTACTCCAGGCCAGCCTTTGGTTGCTGTTCGAGTCGCCGAACTTTTTTGTGCTCGCCTCTCAGCGGACTCTTCCAGCTTCCTTTTGGCTGCACTTTCCTTCCAGGATGCATGACCGCTCTCTGCTTCCTGGTAGATATCTTAGAGCTTATCCCTGCGGCCGCGCCTTCCACTTGGGCTGGATTTTTATCTTTCCCAGTTTCAACGTGGCTACTGGTTTCAGCCCCGAGCACCGCATTGGCAGTAGCTTGCCCAGCCTCCTTGATGCTGCTCTTAGAAGCAGCCAGCGCGGCCCTTTCGTTACAGACTTTTTCTCGCTGCAGCAGGCAGTGGTGTAAAGGCCAAGAAAAAGAATAAGAATCTTTTTCTTGGCCTTTGTCCGTCAGGTCGGCAAGTCAAACTGCCAGCCCGCCGTCTTAGTGTGGTAGCACCTATGTTCAGCAGTGGACTTTTATAAGCTGTAATAGAATAGTTAGACAGATAATAATAAAATAATATTATTTATGTTTTACATATAATCAGTGTGGTATTTCATGTGTATATAATGTATATATACTGTGTGTATACAGTTAGTATGAGTTAACACGTAATATTTTATAAAATAAAATTGGGAAATCAGAAGTTTCCACTTCAATCGTGTGGTCATAAGCCCCACACATTACTTTGTTTTCTTTTTTTTTTAATGGAAGAAATGAAACGAGTGTTCGGCTCACCTGATGGTAAATGATCACCGTCGCCCATAAACATCTGCTACACCAGAGGAGTTGCAGGTGCGTTGCCTTTTAGAAAAGAGTAGGCTCTTTTTTGAAGGTTCCCAAGTCGCGTCGGTTCGGAAAAGCCGCGGGCGACAGTAAATTCCATGGTGTGATCGTGCGAGGGAGAAAATTCCGCGCGGTAAAGTTTTTAAAACAAGAAAATATCATTTTTGTAAGATGAAACTCGCCGGAAGCATCTTCTTTTGAAAGAGAATTGCTTACACAATTTCAGGTACTCTCACATTATGGAGCCTCACGAAAGAATGAAGGGATATGGATAGGTGAATACTTATTTATGTTTTAAATTTAGGAGCGTTTTTTTTTCATGACTTAATATGTAAATTTGATGATGTATCAAGTCAATTTAAAAGTATATAAGGCACAAAAAAACGCCCCTAAATTTAAAAGAAGTCATATTAATTTTAATAAAGTACTGTTAATATTTTGTTGTTTTATTAAGCACATTTTTAAATCTACGGCTTGGCCAGTCACTGTTGTTATTTGGTTTAGTGGTGGTAGTGCAAGCGACTGTAAGAGGGTGGGAATAGCTCTTCAAAATGGGTAATATCCTCATAATATTTTATACTAGCGATCCGCCCCGGCTTCGCACGAGTTATTTCTGGATCTGGACAACAGCGCCACCTACCGGGTCGAATTGTGAATCTAGACCATTCTCTAATCCACTTAATCAAGGAGTTCAGTCACACACGCGGACAGAAGAACTATATATTAACTAGCGATACGCCCCGGCTTCGCACGGGTGCTTTCTGGATCTCGACACCAGCGCCACCTACCGGGTCCAACTTTATATATTATATAACCCATTTAAACACACGATATTATTAGCGATCCGCCCCGGTTTCGCACGAGTGATTTCTGGATCTCGACAACAGCGCCACCTACCGGATCAAATTGTGAATCGTTTAGATCATGCAGGGACCCACTTAAACACACACACACAAAAATAATCAAAATCGGTCAAGCCATTTTCGAGTTATTGCGACAGCGACTGCAATTGATTTTATATACAGGGTTATTTTGCAATAACCGGCCAAATTTGCAGAGAAATTCCGTATAATTAATATTGCCTATTGTTCGCGCCCAAACGCTGGTTTCAAGATTTAACGCCAGAGGGCGCTCGGCTCGATATGGCGCGTTCATAACCGGTTAGACGTGTGGGCGGTTAACGGGAGTTTTGTTGCCAGCGGGCCGCGTCCGGCGATTGCAGGCAGTTGGTTGCTACCGGCGGCTGGGTCAAGTCAAACAGTAGCTCGCTGGCAGCGGTACAGTTAATTAGCGTGTCTCGGTGGCCGCTGCCGAAGTTTCGCGCGACCGGTTTATGGTCTATATTTTTAGAATTAGTGCGTATTACTTCACTACGTAATTGTGGTTTTGTGAAAACCGCCTCGGTTTAGGTTGTCTAGGCTTTAATTTCGTGACAAGAGGCTTGTATTGTATTTGACTGATTAAAGTAATTTCTTTGAAAGTATTTGTGCAAATTATATAGTGATTGCGTGTTGAAGTGCATTTTACAATATTTAACTTGCTCGTGGGACGTGGAATTTCACGCGTGCGCCAAGTAGATACTACGGTCTGGAATTTGAACCGCAGATTCCAGTTTCGAGGGCGTCTCCCGGTTGATTGTTTGGAAATCATCGTTTAATTATACCGTCGCGTTAAGAGCCTTTTGTGTGTTGACTCGGTAGCTAGTTTACGTGTCAGCTAGGTTGATTTTGCGGCGTAAGTATCGAACGAAGGAACTTAGCTGTATTTAACGCTGAACCGTGTGACTCATGAAGAGATCGCGTTAGTTCCCTATTTGTAATTTGGTGATAAATGAATCCGGGACATTGAATATTGAACTTTGAACTACTGTCCGTTACTGTGTCGGGTATCACGCGTTCGATTCTACGATGAATGTTGAATTAGGCGAGTTGAAGTTAGTTAAATGTACAATAAAGTGATAGACTAAAATAGTGACAATGAAGAAAGAAACTGTCCATTGTGGACGCCTGCTGGAGTGATGCAGCATTGTGGGGCAGCATGAAACCGACCGCTGCCAGGTCACCTCAGCTGGGTCAGGTCACCCACATATACACACCACTAAACACCACTATACATGCACCTACACACCTACGGCCTGACCGAGCCTTGGGACAGTCGTCGCCTCAGAACCAGGTACGTCTTATTTATTTACCTCGCTTTCTCCCTATTGTGTAGTATGATAGGACATTTTCCATAAGGCCATTTGGGCCCGAACCTTCGGCTGCCCGTCGATGAGGCTACTATGGGCCCTAGCCAAGGCGACCTTTGCAAGGGCAGCTGTGGGCCGTAACACGTTTACCGTGTTTGCAAAGACAAGGAATTAACGCACGTGTACCACCAATCGAAGCACAAATTTTGCAGTTAACCAAAGGCTGTTAGACTTTGGACAGTTCACCATTCCGTCACATGGAAGTGCTCGAGGTGGTCATTCAGTAATAAGCTCGGCTGTCGAAAACACAGTGATCAAGTCAAAGACAACAATATTATAGAGAAGGGAACATCAAGTTCAGAGTTAGCCAGTACGTGTGAATACTACTGAATTCTTCTGGATATCGCCCATTTCATTACCAACGTGTACAAGCACTGAATAATAACGATGGTCCACCTCGAAAACATTTTTGGTAATGGTTAGTAACATTTTAAGTGATTGCATATTTAAGTAGTAAAATTATGATAATAAACATATTACGACGTTCTTCCTTTCTTACTTTTCTTTCTTTTAAAAAACGTTACCCCTACACTAGGATTTTCTCCTGTATCGTGGAGGCAGTTTATACGGCGTAATGTTTATTATCACGCCGTACGCGCCGACGCGATGTTCGAGTAGGCTAAGGTCGACAATACTTGGCACTATTTGCACTATAATTAATAGAATCAGGCGTTACTTTGCGGAAATACATTATATAAAAGCCCTTACAAAAACTTACTTCGCAAATATCCGCGTTATAAAATAAAATGATGTGTCTTACCTAGTATGAAGAAGCACCTCCCGCCCTCCCTCAATTGCGTGCACTACACTATCCCCGTCACCACTAATCCCAGCACCGCTACTCCCAACACCACTACACTAGGCAAGACACACCACTGACGATAATACGACACGTGTTTCGCCTCTACACGAGGCATCCTCAGGTGATATAGACTCTACGGTGGCTAACCGCTAAGTGAGCTTGAAGATATTTAAGAGAGGTGAGTTAGTAACATTTGTTTGTTCATTCAGCGATGCAACGGTATTATTATTACTTTTTAATATCTCTAACTGTTCCAGCACACACAGCCGCAGCCCTTTATTACACGTATGTAAGACTTTAAAGGAGTGGTCGTTGGCTAGGTTTTGTCCAGTGTCCAAAAGATGTTTGGCAAAATGGGATTTATCGGGATTGCAATTCCTGTACGCGGCTAAATGCTCTTTATAACGTGTCTCGAAATTGCGACCAGTCTGACGCACGTAAACGGCGTGGCATTCGTCACAAACAAGTTTGTAAACACCTGACTTTTGCCGAATATCCAACTTATCTTTACTATTACAGATATTTCTAAGAGAATTGTTTGTTTTGAACGCCACATGAACACCGTTTTGTCGAAGAGTATTAGCTACTTTTTCAGATATGGGGCCTAAGTAGGTCAAACTGCTCACATATCGATGAACACTTTGTGGTTGAACCGCGTACAGAGAGTTGCGAATAACATGCTTTTGTTTCTTTTTAATTAAATTGTTAATGAGATTTTTTGAAAAACCGTTAGAGACCGCTATTTGATAAATTATATTAAGTTCTTTTAAATAATTTTCTTTACTTAATGGGACAGTGAACAAACGGTTAATGTAACAATAAAAAGCGGCTACTTTATGTTGCCACGGATGACATGATGACGCGGGGATGTCCGTGTCGGTGTGAGTTGGCTTTCGATAAATTTGGAAAACATGTGACGATTCTTTTCTTGTTATTGTTAAGTCGAGAAAATTAAGGGAACAATCTTGTTCCAATTCAAGTTCAAATTTAATTTTGTCATGGACTCTATTTATTTTATTGAGGAAAACATCCAGTTGTCTCCTTGTGCCAGTCCAGCAAATAATTATGTCGTCTACATATCTATAGTAATATAAGATATGTTGTTTTTCGAAATTATCCATGAAAATGTCCGCCATAAGGGCACTTAGAGGGGACCCCATAGCTAACCCTTCTTTTTGTAGATAGAAACGTTTATTAAACCGGAAATAGTTTTGTTTCATACAGAGAGAGGTTAAGTTAAGAAGATCATGTGTTTCCCCGGGATGTAGACGACGTTTTTCAAAGAGATCTGCGAGTATACGCAAACAGTCAGGGGATGGGACATTTGTGAAAAGACTATCAACGTCTAAAGATAACAATATGGATTTAGGAGGAATACGAATATCTTTAATTTTGGAAATGAGATCTAAGCCATTTTTAGGCTGTAAGTGGGGTTGAATCCAGGTTTCTCTCGAAGGAGGAAGTTTAATTTTTTAGCAAGGAAATAAGCTGGTGCACCAATATATGAGACAACTGGACGAATAGGAACATGTTCTTTATGTATTTTTGGTAACCCATATAAAATGGGTGCTTGAGGATTCATTGGAACAAGATTGCTCCGAGACAAGTTGTGATCGGGAAAAACATATGATGACTGTTGTATACATAACTTAATATCCGAAGTAAACTTTTTGGTTGGGTCAGACTCCAATAGCTCAAAGTCATCACCTTGGATAACATCGTTAACTTTCTGGCCGTACCCACTACTCTCCATAATAACAACAGTATTGCCTTTATCGGTTTTAGTAATAATAAGGTCGTTTTCCCTTATTCTCTGCTTTAGGGATTTAAAAACAGGGAACTCAGGATTGAAATGGGAAGACGCGGGCACAGCCCGAATTTCATTAGCTACCAAACTTTTAACGAAGTTATCTTTCTTCCCGATCACAACAGCCACCTCCGCGTCAACAGCCATAGTCTCTAACGATTTTTGGGAGACCGAAGGTGATAAATTATACTTTAGGCCTTTATGTAAAAGGGACAGCTCATCTGTTGGAAACTGGACATCGGAAAGATTTTTAACTCGGGGATAAAATTGGTGATATTCTGTATGTATGTCGTTATTACGATTACGGGATGAAGAGGATACAAGTCGTTGTAATTTGATATTTCTCATAAACTGAATTTGATATTTCTCATAAACAGCCATTGAAGCAAGTTCTCTGGCTTTCCCATCCAAAATATCAAATTCATTATTATGTAATTTATATGAAAGTTCAGAGTATAATACTTTACGGTGGATTTTTAAATTATATCTATTGGAAAACCAACGACGACACTCCTCATTAAGCCAAATGTTCTGAGCTTTAGAAATAGCAATACTGGCCGCTCAACTATTTGTGCTGGAACATATTTGAATATAATTGGGAATAACATGAAGTTGTTTGCACTGCTGATTGAACCAAACATTTTGGGCAGCAATACGATAGAGTTTTGTTAATTTGACATAGAGTCTTGCCTGGTCGGCCGTGCTAGCCTTTTTAATAAAATTAATAGAATCAGGCGTTACTTTGCGGAAATCCATTATATAAAAGCCCTTACAAAAACTTACTTCGCAAATATCCGCGTTATAAAATAAAATGATGTGTCTTACCTAGTAGAAACAGCGCGTACGGTAGAGCGGTTGGACTTCGCGCCAGAATCCGTGAATGAAAATCACTTAGAGAATTGCCAACATCTGTTGGATATCAAAGAGGATATCACCTACGAACGCGCCTCACCGAATATACTAATCGGACAAGATAACTGGCACCTCATAGTGTCAAGAAAACTGCGCGTCGGTCGTCGAAACCAACCAGTCGCCTCACACACCAACCTGGGCTGGGTTCTGCATGGCTGTCATAGTTCATTGACGTCGACGGTCACCTTCTGCGACAGACTACAACAGAGGGAAGATACACAGCCGATAGAAGAGGAAATAAAAAATTATTTCAAATTAGAATCGCTGTGCATCAAGCCAAGAAGACCGAAAGAAGATCCCGAGCAGCGAGCTATGCAAATATTGAGGGAAACCAGCCAAAGTTCGGCGGACGGCAGATTCGAGACAGGGTTGTTGTGGAAACAAAAGGATTTCCAAATACCAAATAATTACAAGGACGCGGAAAGGCGCCTGCACACCTTAGAGAAGAGGCTCGACCGAGACAGCAATCTCAAGCTCCAGTACGAAGAACGCATACAGAACCTTTTCAACTCGGGTTACGCAGAACGCGCGCCCATGCCACCGCCACAAGGAAGGACATGGTATCTGCCACACTTCCCAGTCATCAACCCTGCGAAACCAGACAAGCCGCCGAGATTGGTGCACGACGCCGCAGCGAAGACAGCCGGAATATGTCTCAACGATATGCTTTACTCGGGGCCCGACTTATTACAATCATTGCCCGGAGTAATCATGACAGTATCCGTATGCAGTGAGCGCTGACATAAAAGAAATGTTCATGCAGATCAAAGTGCGCAAAGAAGATAGAGACGTTTTACGTTTCTTGTGTAATATAGGATAACGTCAATCATTTTTGGAGCGGCATCATCACCATGCACAGCATTATACATCAAAAATAAAAATGCTGAAGAACATGCACAGGCATACCCAGAAGCTGCGGTCGCCATAAAAAGAAATCACTATATGGACGACTACTTGCAGAGCTTCCACTCTGTCACGGAAGCTCAGCAAACGGTAAAAGCAGTCGATCACGTCCACAAACAAGCGGGATTCGTACTCAGCGGGTGGACATCGAACGAAGAGAAAACAATAGAAGAAATAACGACAGAGCATAAACACCACGACGCGACCGTGTGCCTGGGCGGAAAAGAAACTGAGAAGACGCTCGGCCTGCTCTGGCATGTACAAAGCGATCATATTGGATTTAATACTCACAATATGAAGATGCCTGCCGAAGTAAAAGAAAAACAACGCTTGCCAACTAAACGTGAAGCGTTGAGCATCATAATGGCATTATTTGACCCGCTGGGATTAATATCACCGGTGACCACCCCAGCGAAGAGAATAAAAGAAAAATGGAGTGACAACGCTACGTGCTTCAAGGCAGCAGACAAGGAGCTGGCCGAAGCAGCACTCGCAGCACTCGAGCACGAAACCACATGTCGACAAATTGTGTGGAAGTACATACCACCATGAGCACCGTTCATGGGCGGTGCATGGGAGCGAATGGTTCGCTCCGTGAAAGAAGCTCTACGCGTCACCCTCAACGAGCGCTATCCCAGTGACGAGACATTGGTGACCCTGCTCGCCGATGTCGAAAACACGGTCAACTCAAGACCTCTCACACACGTCTCAGTCGACCCAGGAGACCCAGAAGCCATCACGCCGAATCACATCATCATCGGTCCCAACTCGCACGTACCTGCGCCGGGACACTTCAGCGAGAGCGATGTAACGGCCCGCCAGCAGTGGAAACAAGCTCAAGCCCTAGCCGACGTGTTCTGGAGAAGATGGGTAAAAGAATACCTGCCCCTACTCCAACACCGGCGGGAGCCCAGCAGCATAGGCGTATCACCGAAGATTGGAGACCTAGTCATCATTTGTGACTCCAATCTACCACACAACATCTGGCCCAGGGGAAAAATCAGCAACGTATACCCTGGCGTCGACGGAGAGGTACGAGTAGTGGATGTAACCACTGGCAGTGGGCATGTACTACGAAGACCGACAAAGAAGATCATCGTGCTACCAAAGGGATAGCAGCGTGGCGACGGCGGGAGAATGTGCACGACGCAAACAAAGTGATACGTCGAACGAAATAATTACTTAATGCTTGTCGTAACCAACGCTAGTTGAACAACCTAGGGGCGGTGGGCGGAGCCATGAGGGTGTTACGATCGTCGGGCCGCGCTCACGGTTCAACAACTAGCGGTGGTTGCACACAGCAACGCGGGAAAAGCCGTAACAAGAATATTGAAAAATATAGCTTTGTATTTTAATAAATAGTATTGTAACTATGTAATAACTCTCCCAATAAAGGCACCGAACGAATAGCGAGAGTTAACATAGATTTAGAATGTAGAAATTAATTAATGTAAAATTGTAAAGTAATTATTGTATGAAAATTGTATTCTTTTATACAGGGTATTTTTGGAACGCTCCCGAAAACTAAGACAGGCGACAGCACCAAGTATACCTTTGATCATGGGTAACACATAAATTCGATCCTGATGAAAAAAAAAATCATCTTTTTACAACGTTTTATTAGCTTTATTCACGCGCTATCATGTTAGTACAGCTAAATGAAACGATAATTTCATAAAAAAAATCATGAAAATACTGAAACATAAAACCAGCAGTGGAATTACTGAATTGATATCAGCTGATTTGAGGTCAATGTACGCGCGAACGCAAATTCGCGCGGCCCGCAACTAGCACATTACCTAATAATTTACAACACTTGTCTAAATACCTAACTTATCTACTCAACCTACTATTTTGCCACTGTACTTGTCTCCACGTAGCCACTTTAATACGAATTTACAGGTTAAATAACCCAAATAACTGGTCCGATTCCCCGCTAATGAAAAAATACTTAAATTAATGAAATGTAACCAAGATTGGAGTCATGCGTTTTTATTCATCGTGTAGGTATGTTTATTATTCTCATGTATTCAGTTATGTACCTATTCAGATTAGTCCAGTACTAAGTTATTTAAAAAAAATACTTATGAAACAGCTTACCGCTCTAAATCCTCCGTGGTCTTATGAGATGCGGCTCAAATTGTGCTCCATTCATTTCAAGGCAGATTTGGGCTCGGTGTTGCATCTCCTCATGCAGGCGGGGCATCATCGTGTGGTCTTCGACACAGTCCGTACGTAGTTTGTCGAAAACATCCACGATCCTTTGGCGCATTTCATCAGCACTATCACATTCGCGATTAAAAACCCTTTCTTTCACATACCCCCACAGAAAGAAGTCCAACGGGGTCAGATCTGGTGAGCGAGGTGGCCAAGCGTGTGGTCCTAGTCTGCCGATCCAGCGATCATCAAATAGCTCATTGAGGCGCTCACGGACTAACCTCACGACATGTGGAGGGGCACCATCATGCTGGAGCCATGTGCGGCGATATTCAGCCAACGATAGGTCGTCTAAAATGTCCACCAACTGTTCATTTATGAATTTCAGGTATCGCTGTCCGTTAAGTCGCTGTGGCAGAAACACTGGTCCTAGTATGCGATTCTTAAATAAACCTGCCCATACGTTAACCGACCATCGGGTTTGGTGCCCGGTTTGTCGAACAGCGTGCGGGTTAACCTCTGAATACACGTGTGTATTTCTTCGGTTCCACAGGCCGTTTCTGGTAAATGTCGACTCATCCGTCCAGATAATGTGCTCAATGGAACCAGGCACACGATGTTGCTAGTTTAATAACCAACGGCAGAAAACTCGTCGCCGGTCGTGATCGCCGGGAACTAAAGCTTGCACTTTATGCAATTTGTATGGGCGCATCCGGTTACGCTTCAACACTTTGTGCACTGCACAGTATGACACACTTGTTCCATCCCGACGTCTTAACAATTTATTTAGCGATACTTCGTGTACCTAGGTTCGGATTCCGGCGAACGACATCTAAAATACGCTCCTCTGAGTGAACAGCCACTTGACTTCCACCTCCTGCCGCTACCAGAGCAATGGGCCGATTTTCCAACACTCGCTGAAATGCTACTGTTATCAGACGAGAGTCAGCTGGATGTCGAGCGGTCGGGAATCTCTCTCGATAAATTCGCAATGCATGCGAAGCACCAAGACACATTAACATATTGCCGTATTCACGAGCATTATAAACGTAGGCGTTAGGTATTATAAAAACAAAACAAGAAACTTAAACCGTAACAACAAGAATAATATCATTAAGTAATAAATAACAAGAATAATTTAATAAACAAAAAAATTGTACTGTCTCTCGCCACAGTCAAGACGGAACTGTAACAAAAACTAAAATTATTAATTTATTCCGCTAAAACAAATGCGGCAATGTCCTTGAAGCACTGGAACTTTCCAGACACCGTTAAAGCGTTATGTATGTTAAGACATCGCCAACGTTTATTTATTTATCACTACGACTAGTCTTCATATGGAATTTAAAAGTTATGGTTGTCATTTTTAATACAATTACACAATCAATTGTACCCTGACGCAACAAGCAGTTCTTTACTACAAAAATTATTGAAATTAATAAACGTACCTAATTGGGTACTCAGTACTCACACAATTATAAACACTATTTCATCGTTATCTTTGTTTTGTATAAGAAAATAGAAATGAAATGGTACTGAATAATTTAATAGTTAAAATCAATTGCAATTATGATCGACAGTTGATATTATCAATGAGAATTAATGTAAAAAATAATACTTTTATTTTATTATAATTGACTTTCCGTATTTAATCCGGCCAATACTTTGAATTTAAAAAGAGGTTCGTAAATTATTAAAAATGACTTGCAAGTTTTATAGTGATTGCCGCCTCTGATTCTATTGTCGCTAGCAAATTAAATTTCTGTGGAGGGAGTGTTTTGCCTCGGCCACACACATCGCGCTAGCGCAAAGATTCGAGCTAGCACAATGTATGTGACCAGTCCTTCGTGAATACTTCGTAACTTCGTGCGAAGTTTCAAGCACATCGCTTCGTTATCGCAATGTATGAGGCCGGCCCTTCGTGAATACTTCGCCACTTCGTGCGAAGTTTCAAGCACATCGCTTCGCTGTCGGTAAATTCCCGCACTTTGCGCATGGGTACAGTCGCGTTCTAAAGTACTACGGCTAAGTCAAGCTAAAATTATTTATATCTATTGTTTTATGACTGAACTAGTGAACGAAAAGGTAAATATGATAGGAGAAGGTGAATGGGGAAAATTGTGCAATAAAGTTAAAAGTGTTGAGGAAGAATACCGAAAAACTTACCATGTGATCGACCTGATGACGGAAGCTCAAGCGAAGATGAAAGTGATGATGAAGTAGCATCCAGTAACACCAACACACCATCAACATCTGGCTTCCATGTGACCCAAGACGACATAATGGACGGCGTGTCACCCTTAGCTTAAGTTTTCTTGTTACAAACTACTTTATATTTTACGATAGAAATAACAAATAATGCTCAAGTAAACATTATCCATTTTTAATTCCAACCTTTTCCAAAGTTCTAAGTAGCTAGTAAAGCACCTATTATGATTCTACAATAAAACAATTAATTACTATAATATTATAAAACAATATCCCAATACCATGTAGTACTTTAGAACGCGACTGTAACTACACTGTCGACCTGTATCTAGCTCGGTGCGAAACAATGCTGCCGTCATAAGAAAAAAGGGCGCATCTAACAATTTTTGAATAAATGAGTTAAATATACCATTCGACTCATCATAAAAAGGCGCATCTACTAAATTTTTTAATATTCAAAAATATCAATATTTTAGAAAATATCGTAAGAATTTTAGACGTAACTGTTGATCACAGATGACATTTTTTTAGTAGAAAAGACTTATACAAATTATGGAGTGTAGGGTACAAGGAGAACCATCTTATAAGGGGCGAAAGTTGAAAAAGTGTCCTACTATTTACTGAAAATAGAGGTTCCAAAACCTACCACAATAGCGCTGGCGTCTGAAAAACTACGATATGAATATAGCTGTTGTAGACGGAGTGAAGTCAGCTGAATTCAAATATTTAAAAAATTTCATGACTAGAGTAGTTAGTAAAATGCCAGTACACAAAATCTCAACTATTTACGTAGCACAAAACCAAGCGGATTAATCGGTCCTTGTTTATTTCTCCATCTTACTCTAATTACTTTTGGCGCTTTTTTTAATTTATCCTATACTACTGCAGCGCCACCCTTATTCGACACGTTTTTAGGGACACTTTTCATAGTATAGAGATGGTCCTCCTTCTCTCTACACTCCACAATACAAATTCGACATAAAAGAAAAGACTTATTTAACCAGTTGCTACGTCATCTTTAACAATATTTGCATCGATTACTTAAATTTCGATTATTCTTGTCTTATTATTCTATCTTATTATTAAGAGCTTATATCTTATTATTAAGAGCTGGTGTTTCACATGTCGTCCCATATAAATTTGATCGAGGTCAGACCAATAGTTTTTGAGTTATCCTTAATTATTTATATTGAAGTCGGTTGTAAAAATTTTTAATTTTTAATTATTATCGTAGTAAGTCTGGTATGATATCCCCTTTAAAATCATAACTCAAGAGTTGCGGGTTGTTATTTTATGTGTCTCACTACCAATGCTTTTCTAATATTCACTAATAATAAAAAAAGTAGTAAATTACTATTAGCCTCCTTTCAACTTCAAATGACCTTTCCAAAATATGTAAAAATGTTAAATGAATGGCGGTTTTTTTATTTATTACGTTGGAAAGACGCAAAATGGTTATATGCGTCTTTCATTCGATGTTTTTATGTGGCCAGGTGTATTTTTTAAGCTAAAATGAAAAAGAAAATTCGTTTTATTTAAATAAATAAACAAATTATCAAAAAAATAAGTTCGTCTTTAAAATCTTCAAGTCTCTACGTATTTCAATTTTCATATTGATACCTTTTAATATACTTTAGACACAGCAGGGTCTCAAAGAAAAATTCATCTATTTATTTTTTATTTCGATTTTACGTTTTTGTTAGTTGTGTGCTTCTTTATTATGACGACAGAATGCCTAACCCTGTCGCCTCACGCTTGTGACGCAGTAGGTTTCAGGCCTTGGCGGGGTTCGTTCGTTTTAGTTTTTGAGACAGTTCCGTGTTGATTTTGTACACGCGTGCGCGAGCGACAGTTCAATCGTTTTTTTTAATAAATTTACTTGTGATTACGTGTTGATATTATTGTTGTTGTAACGTTTTTGGATTCTTTTTTGTTTTAATAATGCCTAACGCGTACGTTTATAGTGCTCAACATGTTAGGTATCCGAACCTAGGTACACGAAGTATCGCTAAATAAATTGTTAAGACGTCGGGATGGAACAAGTGTGTCATACTGTGCAGTGCACAAAGTGTTGAAGCGTAACCGGATGCGCCCATACAAATTGCACAAAGTGCAAGCTTTAGTTCCCGGCGATCACGACCGGCGACGAGTTTTCTGCCGTTGGTTATTAAACTAGCAACATCGTGTGCCTGGTTCCATTGAGCACATTATCTGGACGGATGAGTCGACATTTACCAGAAACGGCCTGTGGAACCGAAGAAATACACACGTGTATTCAGAGGTTAACCCGCACGCTGTTCGACAAACCGGGCACCAAACCCGATGGTCGGTCAACGTATGGGCAGGTTTATTTAAGAATCGCATACTAGGACCAGTGTTTCTGCCACAGCGACTTAACGGACAGCGATACCTGAAATTCATAAATGAACAGTTGGTGGACATTTTAGACGACCTATCGTTGGCTGAATATCGCCGCACATGGCTCCAGCATGATGGTGCCCCTCCACATGTCGTGAGGTTAGTCCGTGAGCGCCTCAATGAGCTATTTGATGATCGCTGGATCGGCAGACTAGGACCACACGCTTGGCCACCTCGCTCACCAGATCTGACCCCGTTGGACTTCTTTCTGTGGAGGTATGTGAAAGAAAGGGTTTTTAATCGCGAATGTGATAGTGCTGATGAAATGCGCCAAAGGATCGTGGATGTTTTCGACAAACTACGTACGGACTGTGTCGAAGACCACACGATGATGCCCCGCCTGCATGAGGAGATGCAACACCGAGCCCAAATCTGCCTTGAAATGAATGGAGCACAATTTGAGCCGCATCTCATAAGACCACGGAGGATTTAGAGCGGTAAGCTGTTTCATAAGTATTTTTTTTAAATAACTTAGTACTGGACTAATCTGAATAGGTACATAACTGAATACATGAGAATAATAAACATACCTACACGATGAATAAAAACGCATGACTCCAATCTTGGTTACATTTCATTAATTTAAGTATTTTTTCATTAGCGGGGAATCGAACCAGTTATTTGGGTTATTTAACCTGTAAATTCGTATTAAAGTGGCTACGTGGAGACAAGTACAGTGGCAAAATAGTAGGTTGAGTAGATAAGTTAGGTATTTAGACAAGTGTTGTAAATTATTAGGTAATGTGCTAGTTGCGGGCCGCGCGAATTTGCGTTCGCGCGTACATTGACCTCAAATCAGCTGATATCAATTCAGTAATTCCACTGCTGGTTTTATGTTTCAGTATTTTCATGATTTTTTTATGAAATTATCGTTTCATTTAGCTGTACTAACATGATAGCGCGTGAATAAAGCTAATAAAACGTTGTAAAAAGATGATTTTTTTTCATCAGGATCGAATTTATGTGTTACCCATGATCAAAGGTATACTTGGTGCTGTCGCCTGTCTTAGTTTTCGGGAGCGTTCCAAAAATACCCTGTATAGTACAACTTAATTTCTTGTATATTAAGCCCTTAGGCACGTAAAATAATAAACTGGGCATGTTACCGTGACGCGGCCGCGGAGCAAATGAGGCTACGCGCACCGCGCCACGACGTTTTATATTTATAGTGCTGAGGCGGGGGGCAGGGTCCTCAGCCTAAAGTTGTTGAAAAACAAAGTTTAAACTTTTTAGTATGTAGAAAAATTGTTATGTATGTATTAGTTTAATAAGTAGTTGTAAGAATGCTATATATTTAATTCTGTTCGTTAGTTTGTAAGAAATATAACCAATAAAGAAAGGCGCGGGGGTGAGGCAAGGGTCCGCTGGCCAGCAACGGCCAAATCATATACAAGACGGGCCGGCCGGAACGGTCGGCAGTCGCTCTCCAGCCACCGAAAGAAGACAACAGCAAGAAAAAGTAGAAGTTCCTCCTCACCGCCGCTTGCCTCCAGTTTAAGCAAGACCAGCGCGTTTTTATTCATTTTTCGAACGGCGTTACGGCGATCCGTAACAAGTATTATACTCTGAACTTTCATATAAATTACATAATATTGAATTTGATATTTTGGATGGGAAAGCCAGAGTACTTGCTTCAATGGCTGTTTATGAGAAATATCAAATTCAGTCCCGTAAATTACAACGACTTGTATCCTCTTCATCCCGTAATCGTAATAACGACATACATACAGAATATCACCAATTTTATCCCCGAGTTAAAAATCTTTCCGATGTCCAGTTTTCAACAGATGAGTTGTCCCTTTTACATAAAGGCCTAAAGTATAATTTAACACCTTCGGTCTCCCAAAAATCGTTAGAGACTATGGCTGTTGACGCGAAGGTGGCTGTTGTGATCGGGAAGAAAGATAACTTCGTTAAAAGTTTGGTAGCTAATGAAATTCGGGCTGTGCCCGCGTCTTCCCATTTCAATCCTGAGTTCCCTGTTTTTAAGTCACCAAAGCAGAGAATAAGGGAAAACGACCTTATTGTTGCTAAAACCGATAAAGGCAATACTGTTGTTATTATGGAGAGTAGTGGGTACGGCCAGAAAGTTAACGATGTTATCCAAGGTGATGACTTTGAGCTATTGGAGTCTTTTTTTTTACGTGGGGAAATCCTCATGGATACCTCCGGCCGCGGGGGCAACCGGAAGGTTATGCCGGACTCCTACCGGCTAAAACCCCACGGTTTCTCCTCGCACGTGCGTGCGGGGCCGCGGGAATCCAAATTCTTCCGCAGCCCCACACTAGTGCTGGCCCGATCTGTCTGGGCCTCGTCTCCTGCACGGGGTAGCGAGGTGTTCAGCTACCATCCACAGCCTCCAACTCCACCTGCGTATCGGACCCCCCCCCCCCGAGTCCAATACTCGGAGGCCATGGGGCCAGGAAAAACTAGCACTCAGAAGCACCAGCCTTCCTGACCACAGCGGCGGATCTGGTCTCGGGCTCCGCCGCCAACCAAGATTCGGCTGCGGAGGGTAGGGAGAGCGGCGCCTCGCAATACCGACACTCCTCTCCCCCCGCAGCCCCACCACCACCGCATCAATTGACGGTGCGGCCCCGTCTGAGTCGCGGAGGATAGGGCGAGTGGCGCATCGCCATACCAGCACTCCTCTTCCTCCGCGACTCCACCTCGGCTGCAGCGGTAGAGGGTGCGGACATCCCTCTCACCGCAGCCCACCAACACACATCCGAAGTGGGCTTCCCAAGCCCACTCGGAGTGGCCACCTCGGGCCGGCCCTACACCTCGGGCCAGCCAAGGGGTTCCTCTTTGTTCACCGTGGGTGACCAAGCCACGGCTACTAAGCCCCCCCGCCACGACAAGGCGGGAACCCGTTCGGGGGGGAGCTATTGGAGTCTGACCCAACCAAAAAGTTTACTTCGGATATTAAGTTATGTATACAACAGTCATCATATGTTATTCCCGATCACAACTTGTCTCGGAGCAATCTTGTTCCAATGAATCCTCAAGCACCCATTTTATATGGGTTACCAAAAATACATAAAGAACATGTTCCTAATAGTCCAGTTGTCTCATATATTGGTGCACCAGCTTATTTCCTTGCTAAAAAATTAAACTTCCTCCTTCGAGAGAAACCTGGATTCAACCCCACTTACAGCCTAAAAAATGGCTTAGATCTCATTTCCAAAATTAAAGATATTCGTATTCCTCCTAAATCCATATTGTTATCTTTAGACGTTGATAGTCTTTTCACAAATGTCCCATCCCCTGACTGTTTGCGTATACTCGCAGATCTCTTTGAAAAACGTCGTCTACATCCCGGGGAAACAAATGATCTTCTTAAATTAACCTCTCTCTCTGTATGAAACAAAACTATTTCCGGTTTAATAACCGTTTCTATCTACAAAAAGAAAGGGTTAGCTATGGGGTCCCCTCTAAGTTCCCTTATGGCGGACATTTTCATGGATAATTTCGAAAAACAACATATAGTTGTCAATCAAAATATCTTATATTACTATCGATATGTAGACGACATAATTATTTGCTGGACTGGCACAAGGAGACAACTGGATGTTTTCCTCAATAAAATAAAAAGAATCCATGACAAAATTAAATTTAAACTTGAATTGGAACAAGATTGTTCCCTTAATTTTCTCGACTTAACAATAACAAGAAAAGAATCGTCACATGTTTTCCAAATTTATCGAAAGCAAACTCACACCGACACGGTCATCCCCGCGTCATCATGTCATCCGTGGCAACATAAAGTAGCCGCTTTTTATTGTTACATTAACCGTTTGTTCACTGTCCCATTAATTAAAGAAAATTATTTAAAAGAACTTAATATAATTTATCAAATAGCGGTCTCTAACGGTTATTCAAAAAATCTCATTAACAATATAATTAAAAAGAAACAAAAGCATGTTATTCGCAACTCTCTGTACGCGGTTCAACCTCAAAGTGTTCATCGATATGTGAGCAGTTTGACCTACTTAGGCCCCATATCTGAAAAAGTAGCTAATACTCTTCGACAAAACGGCGTTCATGTGGCGTTCAAAACAAACAATTCTCTTAGAAATATCTGTAATAGTAAAGTTAAGTTGGATATTCGTCAAAAGTCAGGTGTTTACAAACTTGTTTGTGACGATTGCCACGCCGTTTACGTGCGTCAGACTGGTCGCAATTTCGAGACACGTTATAAAGAGCATTTAGCCGCGTACAGGAATTGCAATCCCGATAAATCCCATTTTGCCAAACATCTTTTGGACACTGGACACAACCTAGCCAACGACCACTCCTTTAAAGTCTTACATACGTGTAATAAAGGGCTGCGGCTGTGTGTGCTGGAACAGTTAGAGATATTAAAAAGTAATAATAATACCATTGCATTGCTGAATGAACAAACAAATGTTACTAACTCACCTCTCTTAAATATCTTCAAGCCTGCTCTCTAATAATAGAGAGCCTCGCAATATGGTCGTTTGTCACCCTCACGGTGATCGGCGATTGGTTGCGTGGTTGGAGGGTGGGCGTTGCGCGGCGGTTTGTTTTTAATTTTACAAACGGCTGCGTAAGTCCAGCGGTGATTGGTCGCATGTTTTATCGCATGACGCAGTCGCTCGCTCCTTAGGTAGAGAGCGGTTGCATCATCGGTTTGTATAAAAGGCACTTGTTTTGGCTCGCCGCTCACTTAGCGGTTAGCCACCGTAGAGTCTATATCACCTGAGGATGCCTCGTGTAGAGGCGAAACACGTGTCGTATTATCGTCAGTGGTGTGTCTTGCCTAGTGTAGTGGTGTTGGGAGTAGCGGTGCTGGGATTAGTGGTGACGGGGATAGTGTAGTGCACGCAATTGAGGGAGGGCGGGAGGTGCTTCTTCATACTAGGTAAGACCACATCATTTTATTTTATAACGCGGATATTTGCGAAGTAAGTTTTTGTAAGGGCTTTTACTATTTGCACTGCCTATTATCCGGCCAGTATAATATATTAACCGGCCAGTCCGGTTTTAAAAGCTGAATATGCAGTATTACTCAGACATTGCCTTACATCTGGCTATCTATTGTCGAAGGAAGAGTTTTACAAGCAAGTAGATGGTGTTGCGACTTGCGATGGGCTCACCGGTATCTCCCATTGTCGCCAATATTTTCATGGAGGACTTTGAGGAGAAAGCCCTGCTTACTGCACCAGTAACTCCAAGTTTCTACAAGCGGTACGTAGACGATACTTTCACAATTTTACCATCAGACAAAGTAACTGCATTTTTAGAACATCTTAATTCCATAAACTCTAAAATTCAATTTACTATGGAGTTAGAGGCAAATAATTCTTTAGCCTCCCTAGATGTGTTAGTCATTCGAAATCCTAATAACACCGTAGGTCACACTGTGTATAGAAAAAAGACCCATACAAACCGATATTTAAACGGTGAATCCCACCATCATCCTTGACAGTTAGCTACCGTGGGCAAATCTTTGTTACAGAGAGCACGAGGGATCTGTGACAGCAAACACCAGGTCGCCGAGCTTCAGCACGTCAAGCAGGTTCTGAACGACAACAAGCTTCGGGTCCCGCGCCTACGTCTCAGTGACCGAGTGAAGACGGCTACAGTCGAGCGTGTGTCTGCTGTACTACCATATGTCAGAGGTGTCACAGACAAGATTGGCTACATCTTGAAGCGAGCTTCTATTAGAACATTCTTCAAGCCGCCGAAGAAGATTAGTCAGTTCTTACCATCCGTCAAGTGCAATATTCCTCTACAAGATGCAGGAGTGTACAAGCTTGATTGTGAGTGTGGTTTCTCATATATAGGGCAAACAAAACGATCAATAAAAACCCGCGTAAAAGAACACATAGCTGACGTGAAGCACCAACGTTCCGGGAAGTCTGCAGTTTGTGATCATATACTAGACGGCCCCCGCCATTACATTAGATTTGATAAACCACAAATACTCGCGAAAGAACATCGATTCCTGCCAAGGATGATACGTAAGGCTATTGAAATTAAAAAACATCCTAATTTCAATAGAGAGAGAGGCTGGGTACTACCACCTGCTTGGGATCCTATAATTCATAAAATTAAAACTAAACCCAAGCATACCACTGCAAGACTTCAAGACACAGTAAGTTCATTCTGCGTAGATCGGACCAAAATTAATAATTAAAAAGCTGAAGGTACTCCGGGTTAACTCTGACATCGGGACGTCAGTCACCTCAGTCCCCCGTGACCATGGTAGCTGAAAAGCAACCGAAACGTCGGGAATATAAAATAACTTAATTATACGCGATAAAATACGTAAAAAAGTAGTTTTATTCAATGTCAAAATACTTATTATTTATTATGACGTACCTAAGCACGTTTAAAGTATGAAGGGAAAATTGGAATCATAGTATTGAGCGTGTCATTAAGGAAGAAAGTAGTAGGCGAAAGCTCCGTGCATTGACTCGTACACACACGAGCGCGCGCTGTTGTTGCCCGTAAATCACATTCAATTTCGGATATTTAGAAATATATGTAGAAACCTTTTTACGCGTATTTTTAAAAACTGCAAAAACTTTGTATCAGTAAATATATTTTGAACTTAATTATTAAATATGGCTAGTCTTTGAAAAATAACCCTGTATAGGAATGTATATATTTAAATTATTAATTTATAATCAATTATGGTCTATCAAAAGTAAACAACTGAATACAGACTTACGCTATATATGACCTCATAACTATAACAAATATCTCCTATATTTGTCATAGTTGCCACGCGGGGTGGCAACCACGGTTTTTTTGTTTTATCTTCAAATAGGTAATATGAAGACGCTACTGCCCAGTAGTTTGTTTCCCTCTATCGCGTCTTACGACACCTACGTAAAGATATGAGGTAGTGGGTTTATACGCCGCCACAACGTGATCAGTTTAAATAAATGAGAAATACTTATTTATTTCAATATTTTTTTAATAAAGCACAACTTACAAAATTGAGTACAGTTCTATCGGCCATTAATATTCAAAGAGAGCAAAAACGACTGATAAATTAAGTTACATATCATAGACAAAATCATAAATAATATAGAACGATAAAAGAGTAAGGCTCATATACAGTATATACTGTCCAAAACTTATTAAACGGGAGAACTGAGTACTTTGCGACACGTCGTGCAAACGGGTTAGACCGCACCAACAGATACGTTGGACTCGGACATATGATGCTGTAGCTTTAGCTCATCACATCAGATCAGTCTGAAGTAGGATTGAGGTGGTTACCCTAATCTATGGACAATCTCTCCAAAAGCTTCTCTTTAGCATCTCCCTCAGTCGGTTTCTACAATATCCAGAGGAAGATTAATGGTGGCACGATTCTGAGGCCACCGCCATATGGCTATGCTAGTCTCCACGAATGTATCGCCTCTTGCAAAAAAAAAACATATTTTACGGATTTTATCATGCATAGTTTCAAGTTATTTTGAGTTCTCCTTTTAAGAGCGTTGCAGTATCTATATTAATGGAGGTTGGAGTGATTGGCTCGTTGGGCTAGTGTCGTAAACGTGATTGCAGATCATGATGTCCCAATTTCGAATCCTCAGTAGCAATATGGGATGGGGTGACAGACGAGCACACAGTCCACCTGATGGTAAGTAGTTGCTGTGGCCCATAGACATCTAAATCTATCCTCGTTTGCGAATCAAAATGCAGATGCGTTGTCACCCGTGAGGACTAAGATGGAATGCCTCTTTTCCAGTAAAACAGGTCTCCGGTTCTCGACACTCGCCATACGAAACACAGCAGAGTTATGCTGCTATTTTACGCTGGTATTCTGTGAGAGCCTGGTCCTAACCCGGTCGAGCCGAACCATTCGTGCTACAACTATACTACTAATATAGCTGCAGCATGGCGCTACCATATGTATATGTAATGGTATGCCATTCCATTTTACTACGAGAGTGAGGGAATAGAGAGTGCACGTGTGCTTGCGCACACTCTGGTACTATAATACTGTCCTACTCAGATGGCTAATCTCCGTTGAAACAGGCCGCCGCGACCGTATTTCGGTCAGAAGAATGTGGTGGGGGGTGGATACTGGACAAAATCCGTAAAATTTATTTCACCCAATAAGTTCCTATTCACGTAATTATAATAAATAAGACAACAGTCATTTTATAATACCATGTTTTTTTAAAACGGTTACGTCGATTACTTTTTCATCGATAAATTGATCGGGATGGTGTATGAGGTGAAGTAGAATTCTCGGTCTGTTTCGCGACGACCACTCGCAAATAGCGCAAGTGAAAATGGCCTCTTGCAGCCTCTTCCTTTTCTCCACCCCGTGCATCTTCGTCATATGCTTGGACAGCAAGGTTTTCGAACACGACGTGAAGCCACATCGTTTGCAGTCTTCACTCGCCTTCTGATGTTCTTTGAACGCGGACCTCTTGTAACTCTGATTGCACTTCAAGCACTTAATCATGGCTTCACTATCGTCTACCTTCTCTTCTATCGCGTGCTTTTTTATATGACAGAGGAAGGAACGCGAGTGACGCGCGATGAAGTCGCAATGCGTACACTTCAGCGGGTTGTTCGAACGATGTATCAGTTCATGTTTCTTGGTGTTTTTCTTGGAGACACTTCTATATGGGCATTTGGAGCATTTGAACGGCTTGATTCCTTGGTGAATCCGGACGTGTTCTTCGAACATTGACTTGTTGTAGGTACTGTAGTCACACATGGAGCACTGGAATGGATTCTCCCCTCGGTGCACCTTTCTGATATGCCGTTGCATCTTCTCCTCGTTTTCCGCCGTATATCTGTAGCATTCTGGGCAGCGGATGCGACGTTCCTGAATCCTCAGATATGGATCTTCGGTTTTCTTTAGCAGTTCCATGCTGTGGAAGTAAGTAGTAGTGTTGGTGACACATCATCAGACTATAAATGTGGCACATGGTTTTTTTAATTTATAGAATAAGGGTGACCAACGAGCACACAGTCTACTTGGCTATTTATACTTGTGGTTTATGGACCACAGCATCTACTTGGTAGGTAGATGTTATAGTCCACAGACATCTACATCTATTCTCTCTTTAAGAATCAAGCATGCGTTGACACCCCTGAAAAGTAAGATGGAATATCCCGTTACCAGTGAAAAGCGCCATCGTTTCTGTACACTTACAATATGAAACATAGCAGCATTAAGCTGCTATTTTACGCTGGTATTGTGAGCGTGGTCCTTCCTTGGTCGAACCAGTCCATTCGTGTAACATGACCATGATTATAAGCTGCAATATTGTTTTACTACATAATATATGCAATCGAACTCGCAGGAACATTTTAATTATGAGTAACTGCAAATGTCGTAACTGAAAGACTTTATGGTTGTTGTGTATTATATACGAAGATACATTAGCTACTGTCAGTTTGATAAGGATTCAAGTATCAAACTGCCAGTAGCGAATGTATCTCCGTGGTCTGCGGTAATGGCTACTAAAGTTCGTGGTCCAAACCAAACGGAGAAGACCAGAGTTGTGTTGTCACCTCTTAAGACTAAGCTGGAATACATCTGATTATTATACTGGCCCTCTATACCCTGCAGTGCACGGACTTCTACTTGACGGTAGAAATAGGTAAGAGGATGGCACCTACACAGGCTGACTCAAAGGCAAAAAGGATACTTTATTCTCTTAGGCAGATTTCAGTGCGGATATGCCAGGTGCTTTGCAGCGAAGGGAAACATAGTAAAGATTATGGAAAATCTTATGGCTTTCGATAGACAGCTGTATCTGATCTCGTTAATGCCAGATGTAAAATACTGAGTCCAGCGACTGACAGCAGCGTGACTGGTGCTGCGATCGGCAATCTGGCGGCCAGCGGGGATCAAACTCAGTTGCTCACGTGCTATGAAATTTACAGTACGGTTAATATACTGACGCATTTAAACTCTGTCTGTGCTTTTTTGGTGCAGCCGGTACCAAGCCCGGATAAAAGAGGAGAGGCGGTTCCGCCGGAGAGACTGAGTGTATCCGGTGGACTAACACACACATCTACTGACACATGTTATAGACTGAAACTACAGGTGCAGACAACTCATCAAAGTTTCATGAATGATATAGAATTACGGGAATACATAGTAGACAAACAAACAAATAAATCAATATTGTTTATATTCAATGTAGGGCCATTTTACTAACAATTATTTCTCGGTGGTTTAATATGGTATTAATTTTTTCTTAGAGTTCTTTTTTGCTCTTTAGTTGAAAGCAAACATCCTCTTACCTATTTCTGCTTCTAACTAGCAGTGCTGGCACCACTGTGTTCGGGTCTGATGTAAATAAAAAAAAGCCTCGCACTTAAATGGGGCCTCGCGAGGCCTCATAAAATGCGGTACCCCCAGACTTAATCACAGATGACTTATTAATTTGATCACGTTTGCGCTCGAGAAAGAACGTCACAAATTTAAAAGCGTGTTTGGTTTTGGGTCCTCGCAATAAGCCACTATTAAGTGCGACTGCGAGGCCGTTGTAGCTACCTTCAAAGACTGCGACCGTTACATTGACGGAATACGAGACTTGTCAGGAGTTAAAGGTGTTGCGCGCCATGATTAATACATGGTATATGGCGACACTAGTTACCACTGAGGAGAGTCAAGAACATACTAAAAATTTCCATGGAAGAACTTTCTAGAACTATCGACACCTAGTCAATCGGGACCGATATGTACTCGAACATTCTAGAAGTTTCTATAGTAGAAGGTTCTGGAAACTACCTGAGGCCCTATATAAGGCCGGTATAGACCACGACCAGGGCAGTATTGAATTGGCGATACAAGCGAATACTTCAAAGCGATACAACTGCGAACTAAAGTGATCAGTAGTACAATTATGTTTTGTTATTAGTGTGGTTTTAAGTTGTAATTTGTGTTCTGTAATTAAAGTCAATTTGTGTCAATTTTGGTAATTCAATCGACAGTTTCTTATTGTCTCGAACCCCAAGCTCGTAAAAATAGCTATGAGTAGGTATGTTGTGTCAAAGCATTCTAACGGTGGTAGAGCCACGCAGCAGTTTTTGCTGTTGCACGTATGGGCCGGCTCGAGCCGGGTTGGTACCACGACCTCACAGAATACCGGCGTGGAGTAGAGGCTCTGCTTCTGCGTTTCGTCTGGTGAGTGCAGGTGGCCGGAGGCCCAATTCCCCCCCCCCTCCCCCCCATCAACATGGTAGCGGAATTACACGATAGACTACCCCAGGAGGGTACCAGTACCCCTGAAGAATTCCTCGCTGAGCATCCACGACCACGCTATTCCACTCCTGAGCGTGGGTGCTCAGGCTGCCCCGCGTATTCTGGGGGGGGGGGGGCAAACTTCCGCTCAACAATACCAAGGCGACCCCTGCCACGCTATCCGTGAATTTCTGCAACATCAGGGGACTTCACTCTAACCTAAACGCCGTCCACTACCATCTCGAGACGGCGAAGCAGGCCTTGCTCTTTCTGACCGAGACGCAGGTTTCCTCTCCGGCTGATATTTCGTATCTCTCCTACCCGGGGTACAAATTGGAGCACTCCTTTGTGCCTCGGGCTGGAGTTTGCGTGTATGTCAGAGAGGACATCTGTTCTCGACGCCTCGGCAGTCTTGAAGGTTCGGACTTGTCCATCCTTTGGCTACGCGTAAACAGCGACGACCATCCGCGCGTCTACGGGTGCCTCTATAGGTCCCATAGCGGTAATGCCGAAACAGACCGACTCATCGATCACGTCCAAATGGCTACAGATTCCTTGCTACAACAGGTCACATCCGCAGAGATCGTGATCCTTGGCGATTTTAACGCCCACCATGCCGAATGGCTCGGTTCACGTTTAACCGATCATGCGGGGAGATCTGTTTATGACTTTGCCTTGGCATATGGTCTGACACAACTGGTTGCTTCGCCTACGCGGATTCCAGATATGGAGGATCATACACCTTCCCTGTTGGACCTTCTGCTGACCTCTCATCCGGACGGATAACAGGTTTCCATCGATGCCCCTCTCGGCCCTTCGGACCATTGTCTGATCCGGAGTGTAGTGCCACTCACGCTCTCCTCGCGGTTGCGTTCTGCAGGTTGCCGCCGTGTTTGGCCAGGTCGGCGGATTGGGACGGAATGCGGTCTTTCTTTGCATCCTACCCATGGGGGCGGGTTTGCTTCTCGCCGGATGATCCCAGCGCTGTCGCTGACTCTGTCACTGATGTGGTGCTATAGGGAATGGAACTATTTATTCCATCATCTGTGGTACCCATCGGAGGCAGAACTCAGCCTTGGTATGGTCGCTCCTGTAAGACTGCATTACGCAGTAAGCAGGAGTGTTATCAAGCCTGGGCTGCGACTTCGGCGACTCGGGATGTAAACACCAGCACACTTAAAAAGAAGTATAACTTCGCCTCTAGGTCCTTCAAAAGAGTTATTGCCAAGGCAAAGTCAGAGCACATAGGCAGAATTGGCGAGAAACTAGTTCGCCTTCCTTCGGGAACCCGTGCATTCTGGTCTCTTGCCAAGGCTGTCCAAGGGAATTTCTGTAAGCCATCACTACCATCTCTGCACAGGGAGGACGACTCATTGGCCCAAGACGCAAAAGACAAAGCTGACCTTTTAGGCTCCCTTTTTGCGTCCAACTCGACTCTTGATGACGGGGGGAAAACACCGCCGACCATCCCGCGGTGTGAGTGCTCCATGCCGGATGTGCTGTTCTTACAGCGCTCGGTTTGCAAAGCACTTCTCTCCCTGGACATCCAGAAGTCGAGTGAGCCTGACGGAATCCCCCCAATTGTGCAGAAGACGTGTGCTCCGGAGTTGGCACCGGTCCTAACGCGTCTTTTCCGGTACTCCTACTCCCAAGGCGTAGTCCCGAATTCATGGAAGACAGCTTTTGTCCACCCGATCCCTAAAAAAGGCAACTGCTAAGACCCGTCCAACTATAGGCCTATCGCGATCACCTCCTTGTTCTCCAAAATAATGGAATCCATTATTAACTGCCGGCTCATCCGGTACCTTGAGGATCACCAGCTGATTAGTGACCGCCAATACGTTTTTCGTCGGGGTCGATCAGCTGGTGATCTTCTGGTCTACCTGACCCATAGATGGGCGGAGGCAGTAGAGTCCAAGGGGGAGGCGTTGGCCGTTAGTCTGGACATTGCGAAGGCCTTCGATCGGGTTTGGCACAAAGCGCTTCTTTCAAAGCTCCCTTCCTATGGGCTTCCCGAGAAATATTGCGATTGCATCACCAGCTTCCTTGCAGATCGGAGCATCAAGGTCGTTTTAGACGGTGCATGTTCTGACTACAAGCCTATTAACGCTGGTGTTCCACAAGGCTGTGTGCTATCACCAACGCTGTTTCTTCTGCATATCAATGATATGTTGCTAACTGGTAACATTCATTGCTATGCGGATGACAGCACTGGTGATGCTCTATACACCGGCCGTGCCAATATTTCTCGGGAAAACGTCGCCAAGTACCGGAACAAACTTTTGTCTGAAGTGGTTCTTTGCTGAACAAAGTCTCGGATTGGGGGTGACTAAATCTAGTCGTTTAATCCTCAGAAGACACAAGTTTGCGCGTTTACCGCTAAAAAGAACCCCTTTGTCGTATCTCCTCAGTTTCAAGGCACTCCCCTTCTTGCCTCAGCCAGTATCGGTATCCTCGGAGTCGACATATCGAGTGACGTGCAGTTTCGTGGTCACTTGGAAGAGAAGGCCAAATCGGCCTCTAAAAAGCTTGGCGTGCTCAGCAGAGCGGGACAGTATTTCATGCCGGCACACCGCCTGCAACTTTACAAGGCGCAGTTTCGGCCTCACATGGAATACCGTTCCTATCTCTGGGCAGGGGCTCCCCAGTGCCAGCTCCTTCCACTTGACCGCATCCAGTGCAGAGCGGCTCGAATCGTCGACGACCGAGCCCTTCCGATCGGCTCGATTCATTGGCACTGCGAAGAGATATTGCATCCCTTTGCATTTTCTTTCGCATCTACAATGGGGAGTGCTCTAAGGAATTGTTCGGATTAATCCCAGCCGCCAAATTTCACGAACGCACATCGCGGCAGAACTCCCGATACCATCCACACCATCTGGTTGATTGGCGGTCCACCACTGTGCGATTTAGAAGATGTTTTCTTCCTTGCACGACTTCCTTGTGGAATCGATTACCATTAGCGATTTTTCCGGACCGATACGACTTAGCGACCTTCAAGAAAAGAGCGTACTCCTTTTTAAAAGGCCGGCGACGCATCTGCAATTCCCTCCCTGGTGTTGCAGTTGTTCATGGGCGGCGGTAGTCACTTACCATCAGGTGAGCCGCATGCTCGTTTGCCCCCTCTCCTATAAAAAAAATGTTAGGTAGGATACATCTATTAGGTAGATCTTGGGAACTAAAGAAAAGGGGCCTCACTGATGTGGCTTCGCCCACGTCTATATTAGTCCACGCTACGCCTCTGGCTGTGAGGTATCTTAGTGGTCAGAGCTGACAACGAAAATGTTAGTCATTTTTGTTTTAAGTTGGTTGCAGGTGTTCACCGGCTGCAGCAGCCACTTACCATCAGATAGACTGTAGGTTTATTTGTCACTTCATTTCTAAAAATAAATTATAACGTACCTAATCGCAATAATATATCTTAAGCAAATGCTCTACACATCTGTAAGTGGCATACATATAATATTTTTAGATTTAAATTGCATGCTACGAGTATCATATATGTACCTTATGGTGTTAGTGAGTCATAATAAATAAATAATTTTTGCCAGTGGTGGTTGTATTAGAAAATCTATTACCCCATTATTATATATCATGGGCAGTGTTGCCCACTGGAATTTTTCCAAATCCATAGATTGGTATAAAAAAAATCCGTAGAATTCCGTAGATGCTATTTCAAAGTATCCGTAGATGTGCAGACTTCTAAACAGGATCGAAAATGTTTGTTTTTGAATAGATCAATTTTTTGGAGAAATTCCTTCTGTCATGTAAAATTCTACTGTAGTATAACATCGAATCAAGCTACACATATAAAAAAGTACTATAAAAATTCATTAAAATTTTTTTTTCATTAAATCATTACTAGTAAAAAAAAAACAAATATAATAATTAACACTTAAATATTTGTGGATAAGTTATACTAAAAAAATTACGTTACACACGGTGCTGGAAAATTTTGAAGCAATACGAAGACGAATGAAAAACAACGGGCCATCTTCACTAAAATTGACATAGATAGAATAGAATAGAACCATTTTTATTCAATATAGATTATAGTATATAATACTTATTAAAAGTAATTTTATACTTTTACCACTGGCTCACAAAAAAAATCTCTGTCCTGGAAAGAACCAGCAAGAAACCATGCGGGACTTTTGTTTTAAAAGCACACTTTAAAATATAATATTTTATACAATTTTATGAAAACATTTAGAAACAGCATGGTAATGATCACCTCATTCCCAGAGATGTCGGTCACTATAACCGAACACAATTTGGTAAAAATGGGTCACAATAAAGCGATATGTGACTATAATCGAAGTCAGTATATCCGACTTTATTATAAAAATTTTGTATGAAAATCAAACTTTGCTGGTAATTAGGGCATAATAAGCGGTTGGTCAATATAAGCGGATTCTACCGTACAATCATATAATATCATATCTTGAGCTGGACACAGGCCTCCTCTTTTATCTGAGAAGATTCAAGCCTGCCCCTGCCCCCTTTGTTAGTTGGGGACTTCACATGTTTTCAAATATTTCTTATTTTTATTTTATTTTTTCGGTCGTGCAGGATTCCTCACGGTGTTTTTCTTCACGGGCTAGCACTTATTTTTTTTTTATAGGAGAGGGGGCAAACGAGCATGTGGCTCACCTGATGGTAAGTGACTACCGCCGCCCATGAACAACTGCAACACCAGGAAGGGAATTGCAGATGCGTTGCCGGCCTTTTAAAAAGAAGCAGGCTCTTTTCTTGAAGGTCCCTAAGTCGTATCGGTCCGGAAAAATCGCTGGTGGTAAACTATTCCACAAGGAAGTTGTGCGAGGAAGAAAACATCTTCTAAATCGCACAGCGGTGGACCGCCAATCATCCAGATGGTGTGGATGGTATCGGGAGTTCTGCCGCGATGTGCGTTCGTGAAATTTGGCGACTGGGATTAATCCGAACAATTCCTCAGAGCACTCCCCATGGTAAATGCGAAAGAAAATACAAAGAGATGCAACATCTCTTCGCAGTGCCAATGAGTCGAGCCGATCGGAAAGGACTCGGTTGTCGACGATTCGAGCCGCTCTGCGCTGGATGCGGTCAAGTGGAAGGAGCTGGCACTGGGGAGCCCCAGCCCAGAGATGGGAACAGTATTCCATGTGAGGCCGAACCTGCGCCTTGTAAAGTTGCAGGCGTTGAGCTGGCATGAAATACTGTCCCGCTCTGCTGAGCACGCCAAGCTTTTTAAAGGCCGATTTGGCCTTCTCTTCCAAGTGATCACGAAACTGCACGTCACTCGATATGTCGACGCCGAGGATTCCGATACTGGTTGAGGCTACAAGGGGAGTACCTTGAAACTGAGGAGATACGACAAAGGGGTTCTTTTTAGCGGTAAACGCGCAAACTTGTGTCTTCTGAGGATTAAACTGGACTAGATTTAGTCGCCCCCAATCCGAGACTTTATCCAGCAAAGACTCGACTTCAGACACAAGTTTGTTCCGGTACTCGGTGACGTTTTCCCGAGGAATATTGGCACGGCCGGTGTATAGAGCATCACCAGTGCTGTCATCCGCATAGCAATGAATGCTACTGGCTTGCAACATATCATTGATATGCAGAAGAAACAGCGTTGGTGATAGCACGCAGCCTTGTGGAACACCAGCGTTAATAGGCTTGTAGTCGGAGCATGCACCGTCTACAACGACCTTGATGCTCCGATCTGCAAGAAAGCTGGTGATCCAATTGCATAATTTCTCGGGAAGCCCATAGGAAGGGAGCTTCGAAAGAAGCGCTTTGTGCCAAACCCGATCGAAGGCCTTCGCAATGTCCAAACTAACGGCCAATGCCTCCCCCTTGGACTCTACTGCCTCCGCCCATTTTTTTTTATAGGATAAGGGTGACAAACGAGCACACAGTCCACCTGATGGTAAGTGGTTGCTGCGGCCCATAGACATCTACATCTATCCTCTGTTACAAATCAAAATGTAGATGCTCTGTCACCCGTGAGGACTAAGATGGAATGCCTCATTTCCAGTAAAAAGGGCCTCCGGCCACCTGCACTCACCAAGCGAAACGCAGAGGTAAACCTCTACTTCACGCTGGTTTTCTGTGAGGTCGTGGTACCACCCCGGTTCGAGCCGGCCCATTCATGCGACAGGAAAAGCTTAAGTAGACCAGACCGGCCAACGCCTCCCCCTTGGACTCTACTGCCTCCGCCCATCTATGGGTCAGGTAGACCAGAAGATCACCAGCTGATCGACCCTGACGAAAACCGTACTGGCGGTCACTAATCAGCTGGTGATCCTCAAGATACCGCATGAGGTGGCAGTTTATAACGGATTCCATTATTTTGGAGAACAAGGGGGTGATGGCGATAGGCCTGTAGTTGGACGGGTCTGAGCGATCGCCTTTTTTAGGGATCGGGTGGACAAAAGCTGTCTTCCATGATTTCGAGACTACGCCTAGAGAATAGGAGTACCGGAAAAGACGCGTTAGAACCGGTGCCAACTCCGGAGCACACGTCCTCAGCACAATTGGGGGGATTCCGTCAGGCCCACTCGACTTCTGGATGTCAAGGGAGAGGAGTGCTCTGCGAACCGAGCGCTGTGAGAACCGCACATCCGGCATGAAGCACTCACACCGCGGGATGGTCGGCGGTGTGTTCCCCCCGTCATCAACAGTCGAGTTGGACGCAAAAAGGGAGCCTAAAAGGTCGGCTTTCTCTTTTGCGTCGTGGGCCAGTGAGTCATCCTCCCTGTGCAGAGATGGTAATGATGGCTTACAGAAATTCCCTTGGACAGCCTTGCCGAGAGACCAGAATGCACGGGTTCCCGAAGGAAGGCGAACTAGTTTCTCGCCAATTCTGCCTATGTGCTTTGACTTTGCCTTGGCAATAACTCTTTTGAAGGACCTGGAGGCGAAGTTATACTTCTTTTTAAGTGTGCTGGTGTTTACATCCCGAGTCACCGAAGACGCAGCCCAGGCTTGATAACACTCCTGCTTACTGCGTAATGCAGTCTTACAGGAGCGACCAAACCAAGGCTGAAATCTGCCTCCGATGGGTACCACAGATGATGGAATAAATAGTTCCATTCCCTGTAGCACCACATCAGTGACAGAGTCAGCAACAGCGCTGGGATCATCCGGCGAGAAGCAAACCCGCCCCCATGGGTAGGAAGCAAAGAAAGACCGCATTCCGTCCCAATCCGCCGACCTGTAATGCCAAACACGGCGGCAACCTGCAGAACGCAACCGCGAGGGGAGCGTGAGTGGCACCACACTCCGGATCAGACAATGGTCCGAAGAGCCAAGAAGGGCATCGACGGAAACCTGATATCCGTCCGGATGAGAGGTCAGCAGAAGGTCCAACAGGGAAGGTGTATGATTCTCAACATCTGGAATCCGCGTAGGCGATGTAACCAGTTGTGTCAGACCATATGCCAAGGCAAAGTCATAAACAGATCTCCCCGCATGATCAGTTAAACGTGAACCGAGCCATTCGGCATGGTGGGCGTTAAAATCGCCAAGGATCACGATCTCTGCGGATGGGACCTGTTGTAGCAAGGAATCTGTAGCCATTTGGACGTGGTCGATGAGTCGGTCTGTTTCGGCATTACCCCTATGGGACCTATAGAGGCACACGTAGACGCGCGGATGGTCGTCGCTGTCTACGCGTAGCCAAAGGATGGACAGGTCCGAACCTTCAAGACTGCCGAGGCGTCGAGAACAGATGTCCTCTCTGACATACACGCAAACTCCAGCCCGAGGCACAAAGGAGTGCTCCAATTTGTACCCCGGGTAGGAGAGATACGAAGTATCAGCCGGAGAGGACACCTGCGTCTCGGTCAGAAAGAGCAAGGCCGGCTTCGCCGTCTCGAGATGGTAGTGGACGGCGTTTAGGTTCGAGTGAAGTCCCCTGATGTTGCAGAAATTCACGGATAGCATGGCAGGGGTCGCCTTGGTCTTGTTGCTCAATTTGCCCAGAGCAGTTATTGTGTTGAGCGGAATTTTGCCCCCCCCCCCCCCCAAAATACGCGGGGCAGCCTGAGCACCCACACTCAAGAGTGGAATAGCATGGTCGTGTATGCTCAGCGAGGGATTCTCCAGGGGTACTGGTACCCTCCTGGGGTAGTTTATGATGTAATTCCGCTACCATGTTGATGGGGGGGAGGGGATTTGGCCTCCGGTCACCTGCACTCACCAGAAGAAACGCAGAAGCAGAGCTTCCACTTCACGTTGGTATTCTGTGACGAGCTTTCCATTGACGTCAGTCGAGTTTGGTGTTGATACGTATTTTTACAGAAAAATTACACAATTTTAAGCACACACACAAAGTTTCAACATGCGGAAACGCGTAATTTTTGAGAAAAGAATTATTGAAAATCAATTATTCTTGCAATGTTTATGTCTAATCCTACCATAAAACTGGCGCCATTTTGTAATGTTATTGTCGACGTCAATAGGGATGTCGATTCTTTCCGAAAAAGGTTGATTTTTAAATTGATTCAAATCGTAAGCTGATGTATCGGTTCACAATAAATCGATTTCTAAAATATCTATATTTTTTTTAATGTTTCTATTTATAATGTAAATATAAACCCATTTTATGAAAAACAAGAAAGATACCATGATAAATGATCTCTTATTGAAATTTGTTTTATTTAACAGTACCTATTAGGGCAGATAACAAATAAAATAGGTTAGGTTCAACTTATGTCAAAGAACCGAATTGATTGACCCCGACTCCACCTGGTACGAGTCTGTCCTACCCCTAGAGTGGTTTTATAGAGCCGGAGGTGCAGCCTCCACCTGCTGTAACGCTAAGGCGTAGAGGCTGCTCTTCCTGCAGCGCCGGAGACGTAGCAGTCTCAAAATAGATACAGAATTCCTTCTGAATCAGTCCCCTTATTTTTTTATGATGAAGGGGATTTTTTTCTCATTAATGGATTTATATTTACATTATAAATGCAAACATGACAAAAATATCGATATTTTAGAAATTGATTTTTTGGGAATCGATACATCAGCTTACTATTTGAATCTATTTAAAAAATTGATCTTTTTCGGAAAGAATCGACATCCCTACTGACAATAATAATAAAAATTTCATCAGTTTCACGGTAGGAATTGACTAAATATTGCAAAATTATTTGATTTACAATATTTTTTCTCAATAAGTACGTGTTTCCGCATATTGAAACTTTGTGTGTGTGCTTATAAAAATGTAATCTTTCTGTAAAAATACGTATCAACACCAAACTCGACTGACGTCAATGGAAAGCCGTACCGGTCGTGGTACTAACCCGGCTCGAGCCGGCCCATACGTGCAACAGCAAAAGCTGCTGCGTGGCTCTACCACCGTCTATTAATCGACACTAATTTCATTGGTGTCAGTATGAACAGAACCAGAGTTCTTCACATACTGTGAAATATAAGGCGACCGCTTAGGCCTCAAGCTACCACGGCACTCTCGCTAATATATTCATGTATATTTATTTAGATTAATAAAAATACATAAAGAAACAAAAATTAAGAAAGAAGTTACCTAAAGTTGACATTTAAAAAAGCTTAAGAAGTAAGTTTTAAGACCTCTGGTTTTAGATTTTACCATAGGATTTTATAATACTTACTCCACTTCAGGTTTGTGGTTTTCATCATCATTTGTTACAGTCTCTATTTCAGAGTCCTGAACAAATTCCTCAGATGTTTGCTCCTGTCCACTACTCACATCGATAAATATTGGACCGTCTTGAATTGTTTCCATTTATGCAAGAATTTATTATATATCTAAACACTAAAAAAAACTTTAATTCTACGGAATAAATTTCATTAAAGGTATAAAATTTAAATACAATTTTCAAGTTTTGCTTATATTATTGACTTTTATTTATTTAAAGGCAAAGGGATTTATGACCTTACAGCCTTGTCGGACGTGTATTTTGTTTACAAAAATCTTCATAAATGCCGATGCGTCAAATTGCGAAGCATATATGATAGATAAAATAAATGATGAAACAGGCACAACAATCCGCCGACGACGGTCATTTTCCCGACCAAAACCCTTCTAATCTAGCTTATAATTTAATCTCAATCACAGATTAACTAGAAAATCAAACAAATGTCACTATTTAGTCAAGAATTTAGCTTCGATCTGACCCCCACACCCCCCACCCCAGCCAACAAATTTGGAGTATAAAAAAAATATAAAAAAATACTGACATACTTATTTCAAATAGCAAATCTCAAAAATATTCATTATTTAAACTGCTCCAAGCCCACATTATAACGTCGATACTACTTCAAATAATTAGAATTGGTTTCTTTTTGCAATATAAAAAACTGCGCCTTGCTTGAATATAGTTGCACCATCGTTAAAAACTTTTAAAATGCAATGATATGTACAAAAATCCCCCCAGTTACCTTCGTACCCCAGCTTACGAATTCGGAGTATATATAAAGTTAAAATACTGAGATATATATATATATATATTATAATTAAATGTAATAAAACTTTAAAACAAGAACGTCTTGAATTTGTATACAATATACAAAGGAACTTTTTTCCCCGGTCTTATATACTAACCAGAGGTGTAACGAAATAGTACTTAATAACTTAGAGAACGATTCTGCTCGTCAACATGAATAATTTTTACTATGGGATCATCTTCGAAATTTTCAATTTATACGTGATAGACCCATACTGCAGCTATATTACTGGTAAAGTTGCAGCACGAATGGGTCAGCTCGACCGAAGAAGGACCACGCTCTCACAGAATACCAGCGTAAAATAGCAACTTAACGCTGCTGTGTTTCTTATGGTGAGTGTAGAGAACCGGATACCCTTTTTACTGGAAATAAGGTATTCCATCTTAGCCCTCAGGGGTTGCAATGCATCTGCATTTTGAACCGAGGATAGATGTATATGTCTATGTGCCACAGCAACCAGTTACCATCAGGTGGACTGAGTGCTCGTTTATTACCCTGATCCATTAAAAAATGTCAGTTATTCCATACAAAATTTCGTTCAAACTTGCTCAAAACGTATGGCAGACCTAATTTTTCTTGCGATTTCGAAGAAAGATCTATAGTAAAAGTTGTTCATATTGACGCGTAGAATAGAAATAGAAAGCAATATTTTGATTACATCATATATGTAACTATTTTTTTAAAGAATTTGTGAATATTAGTTAGACATGTAAATAAAAAAATTAAACTGATAAAAAGGAGGCCTTATCATTTATAAGTCATTTATTCAGAAGAAAAACCTATACATAATATACACAAATATATTGATACATTCGTTATTAATAAACTATTCATTTTTAAGTATTTCTGGAATACATTCATAACTATGAACTTAACTGCCAAGCCATAGCATAAAATAAATTTTCCCGTTAATCGGGTAATAGTTAAGCTGCTGGCATATACAATTTTTCACGCACACTAGCATCTTGCAAAATGTCTTATACACACTACAATATTAAGATGCCGCATTCACGGAGATGTTACTTTCAGGTAACGGTTCAGCGCGGTATCTAGTCAGAGCTCGCGATGACTTATCATTAATCTAAGCTTACATGCCATTTAAATACAATGAACCGATAAGAACTAAAATGTACAAAATAACAAGCGGATACCACATGCAAATAACTATCTCAGCACTATGTAACTTTATTTCTAGGATAAAAAAATTATATATAGCCGGTGGAAGGAAAAGTGGAGATCTCCCGCCGGGCAAGGTGTGCTGCCCGGGGAGCGGCCAACGCTCCAAGTGGTAGTTCGGAGCTATTCTATATATACTGATTTAACTTCAGAACCTTGTTAGCGCGACTTAGGCTTCGATGTGTTTCGCTTATGGCGCGACGACAGCGCCGCCACATCACTCCCCTGCTCAGACCGGAGGTCGATAGTGCAGTCCGATTGGCGGTGTGTCCTTAATGCCGGTGTGGTATGCATTCTGTGTGCGTAAGGGCAAGTGATGCCGGTGCGAACGATATGCCGGTGTGTAATGCATGTCATACTACGCACTTGCAAGTGATGCCGGTGAGAACGATAAGCCGGAGCAAGTGCCGAGGATTGCCTTGTAGTCTGCGATGAGTCGAGAAGAAGGCAAGTAATCTGCGAGAGTGCCGTGAAGCAGAGGCGAGCAGTAAGGCTCAGAGCCATGCCTAAAAGACAATAATATACGAAAGGAACAACCAGAATAATTACCACTAAAAATTAATAAAACCAAATCTGTTAAGTGTCGAATACACCCGCCCTAACCCAGCCTACGAATTTGGAGTGTATATAAAATAAAAAAATACTGACAGATGTATTTTAAATAGCACATTTCAAAAATATCAACTATTTAAATTGGTCCCATGTAATTTATGAATAAAAAAAATAGGTAAATATTGCTCAATTTATAACATCGATATAACTTCAAATAATTAGAAATGGGTACTTGTTGCAATATGAAAAAACTGCACCTTGCTTTTATATGATTGCACCATCGTTAAAAATGCAATATTAAGTGCTAAAAGATAACAAAACCTTTGTTAATTGTTGACAAAGAGTGTATAATCCCTAGGTTTAATAGGCAGGGCTTCCTTAGTAAAAGTAAATGCATGAAAGGGAGCTAAGCTACGTTGCCAACATCAAGACATTAAATTACACTCCCTACCCCAGACTATGAATTTGGAGTATATATAAAAAAAATCTGACGGACGTATTTTAAAAATCAACGTATTAAAAATATTAATTATTTTAACTGCACCTATACCACAGCGGTGACACTCTCTGTAAGTGAGGGTTGAAGCGCCGGTGACATTAGGCCGGTGCGTGTAACGCTAGGGTTGATACCGAACCGAAATGGAATATTGTAAACTTGTGCCAAAGAAGATACATAGTAGGTATATGTTATATAATGTAAACTTATGTATTTAAGTAGTGAAAAATACGATCAATTTTAAATCAACTTTCATTAAATATCCTTACAGATGGGGAAAATTAAAATTTCCCACAAAACGAAATATGGTAATCTTAAATAATTAACCAATACTTAGTATTTCAGTACGCAATATGATTATTATTACCTACTACCCTTTAAAAATTACTTACTCTTATATATTTTTAGCTTATTCGATGACTTTAATAATTTTTATTATTATTTTTAAGAATTGCAAAAATTTCGTAGCCGTATTTATATTTTTTTTTTTGGAAATTCCATGGGAAGCATAGATAGATAGATAACACTTTATTGTACGCCAAAAAATAACATAAATATTAACAAAAAATGATAAAAATAAATGTGGTACAATGGGTGGTCTTTTCGCTAAGAGAGATCTCTTCCAAACAACATTTGGATGGACAGGATTGCAAGAAAACAATAAAAACGTGTTTGCTTTGGCGACAATAATAAAATTATTTTTATTAAAGCCATAAAATAGAAATACAGAATGGCATATAAGTACATAGATAAGATAAATGCACACACACACACACACACACACACACACACACACACACACACACACACACACACATGTTGTTCTTAATAAAAGAAATATAAATATATATTTTTTATAAATATAAACATATAAAATTACAAATATATACTTGAAAACTATTATATATAATTGAATAAAACTATTTTTACGGATTTTATCGCGTTTAATTAACTTATTTTATATTCCCGACGTTTCGGTTGCTTTCCAGCAACCGTGGTCACGGGGGACTGAGGTGATTGACGTCCCGATGTCAAACTTAACCCAGAGTACCTTCAGCTTTTTAATTATTAATTTTGGTCCGATCTACGCAGAATGAACTAACTGTGTCTTGAAGTCTTGCAGTGGTATGCTTGGGTTTAGTTTTAATTTTATGAATTACAGGATCCCAAGCAGGTGGTAGTACCCAGCCTCCCTCTCTATTGAAATTAGGATGTTTTTTAATTTCAATAGCCTCACGTATCATCCTTGGCAGGAATCGATGTTCTTTCGCGAGGACTTGTGGTTTATCAAATCTAATGTAATGGCGGGGGCGGTCTAGTATATGATCACAAACTGCAGACTTCCCGGAACGTTGGTGCTTCACGTCAGCTATGTGTTCTTTTACGCGGGTTTTTATTGATCGTTTTGTTTGCCCTATATATGAGAGACCACACTCACAATCAAGCTTGTATACTCCTGCATCTTGTAGAGGAATATTGCACTTGACGGATGGTAAGAACTGACTAATCTTCTTCGGCGGCTTGAAGAATGTTCTAATAGAAGCTCGTTTCAAGATGTAGCCAATCTTGTCTGTGACACCTCTGACATATGGTAGTACAGCAGGCACACGCTCGACTGTGGCCGGCTTCACTCGGTCACTGTGACGTAGGCGCGGAACCCGAAGCTTGTTGTCGTGCAGAACCTGCTTGACGTGCTGAAGCTCGGCGGCCAGGTGTTTGCTGTCACAGATCCCTCGTGCTCTCTGCAACAAAGATTTGCCCACGGTAGCTAACTGTGAAGGGTGATGGTGGGATTCACCGTTTAAGTATCGGTTTGTATGGGTCTTTTTTCTATACACAGTGTGACCTACGGTGTTATTAGGATTTCGAATGACTAACACATCTAGGAAAGCTAAAGAATTATTTGCCTCTAACTCCATAGTAAATTGAATTTTAGAGTTTATGGAATTAAGATGTTCTAAAAATGCAGTTACTTTGTCTGATGGTAAAATTGTGAAAGTATCGTCTACGTACCGCTTGTAGAAACTTGGAGTTACTGGTGCAGTAAGCAGGGCTTTCTCCTCAAAGTCCTCCATGAAAATATCTGCGACAATGGGAGATACCGGTGAGCCCATCGCAACACCATCTACTTGCTTGTAAAACTGTTCCTTCCACAATAGGTAGCCAGATGTAAGGCAATTTCTGAGTAATACTGCATATTCTGCTGGCATGTTGTTTTCCTCTAGTTTCCTAGTTATAATTGAGATGCAGTCTTCAACAGGTAGGCATGTAAATAGAGACTGAACATCAAAACTGACCATAGTTTAATTGTCAGAAAGACATAGGTCTTTTATCTCACTGACAAAATGATATGAATCCTTAGTGTGTGCTCTTGTATGTCCTCTGAGTGGTGATAGTACTTTTGCTAATTGTTGAGCCAATCTTTAAGTTGGCGAATCGATCTGACTCACTATTGGACGTAATGGAGCGTTCGGTTTGTGTATTTTTGGTAACCCATACAACTTCGGCGGTTTGGCACACGTAGGTATTATCGAATTTACGTCTAGATTCAGTTTCTCGGAGTATTTCTTTATTAGATCGCTAGTTGTTTTAAGCGTAATAGTTGTAGGGTCTGTTTTGACCTTTACGTACGTACTTTCATCCGATAAAAGTTGTTGTATTTTAAAATTGTAATCCGACGTATCCATTATAACCGTAGCATTACCTTCATCTGCGCGGAGAATCGAAGATCTGGTCTGTTGCGTAAGTTTTTCAATGCAGTAAATTCATCTTTGGGAAGATTTAATTTCGGCGCTGAGCTTCGACGTAACAAGGACGAAATGTCTTGACGTATAGCCTCTAAATCTTCATTACCAATATTATTTTTATACAGACAGTCCTCAACACTACAGATAATGTTTTCATACGGATTTTTTTGCGGTGTTATAGCGAAATTCATACCTTTGGCCAAAACTTTTATTGTCGCGTCGTCCAGAGATTGTTTTGACAGGTTATAGACCGCACGTTGTTTATTACTCGCGTCTGTTGTCAATGATTGCGTTCCGTTATTACGTTGACATTGGCGTTGGACATTTGATTTGGTTGTTAGTTTTTGGTATTTATCTATATGTTTATTTTTGCATTCATTGTATTTAGTTGTTTCACGTTTGTCTAAAGTTTCCATGCAATTCTTATAATCAAATGTCGATAAAACTGTCTTTAGATCACTGGACGATTTGTCTATGGTTTTATTAATGAAACATAGATCGGTACGTTTTTGCTGAATCACCGTTATTAACAATTTTTTGCTTGCCTGATTTAAGATCTTAGCGCTTCCTCGAATGTCTTTTTTAGTAGATATCTTGACACACGTAGGAATGAGATTATGGTCTCTGCATCTCTTCAAGAAGTTTAAAGCTGTTATGTATCTTGCGCGCTTGGTTTTGAGATCTTCTAGTCGGCGTATTTTATTTGCTATTTCCAGTCCGTACTGGTTTACATAATGATTTCTTATATTTACGCGAACACAACACATTGAATAAAACTATTTTTACGGATTTTATCGCATTTAATTAACTTATTTTATATTCCCGACGTTTCGGTTGCTTTCCAGCAACCGTGGTCACGGGGGACTGAGGTGATTGACGTCCCGATGTCAAAGTTGAAGTCTTGCAGTGGTATGCTTGGGTTTAGTAGTGGGTAACTAAACCCAAGCATACCAATGCAAGACTTCAAGACACAGTTAGTTCATTCTGCGTAGATCGGACCAAAATTAATAATTAAAAAGCTGAAGGTACTCCGGGTTAACTTTGACATCGGGACGTCAATCACCTCAGTCCCCCGTGACCACGGTTGCTGGAAAGCAACCGAAACGTCGGGAATATAAAATAAGTTAATTAAACGCGATAAAATCCGTAAAAATAGTTTTATTCAATTACATATAATAGGTTTAAAGTATATATTTGTAATTTTATATGTTTATATTTATACAAAATATATATTTATATTTCTTTTATTAAGAACAACAAACAGTTGTATAATAAAAATTACAATTCAAATAGAAACGTAAACAATATCTGAAATATATATATATATATATATATATGTGTGTGTGTGTGTGTGTGTGTGTGTGTGTGTGTGTGCATTTATCTTATCTATGTACTTATATGCCATTCTGTATTTCTATTTTATGGCTTTAATAAAAATAATTTTATTATTGTCGCCAAAGCAAACACGTTTTTATTGTTTTCTTGCAATCCTGTCCATCCAAATGTTGTTTGGAAGAGATCTCTCTTAGTGAAAAGACCACCCATTGTACCACATTTATTTTTCTCATTTTTTGTTAATATTTATGTTATTTTTTGGCGTACAATAAAGTGTTATCTATCTATCTATGCTTCCCATGGATTTTCTAAAAAAAATATAAATACGGCTACGAAATTTTTGCAATTCTTAGAAATAATAATAATAAAAATTATTAAAGTCATCGAATAAGCTAAAAATATATAAGAGTAAGTAATTTTTAAAGGGTAGTAGGTAATAATAATCATATTGCGTACTGAAATACTAAGTATTGGTTAATTATTTAAGATTACCATATTTCGTTTTGTGGGAAATTTTAATTTTCCCCATCTGTAAAGATATTTAATAAAAGTTGATTTAAAATTGATCGTATTTTTCACTACTTAAATACATAAGTTTACATTATATAACATATACCTACTATGTATCTTCTTTGGCACAAGTTTATAATATTCCATTTCGGTTCGGTATCAACCCTAGCGTTACACGCACCGGCCTAATGTCACCGGCGCTTCAACCCTCACTTACAGAGAGTGTCACCGCTGTGGTATAGGTGCAGTTAAAATAATTAATATTTTTAATACGTTGATTTTTAAAATACGTCCGTCAGATTTTTTTTTATATATACTCCAAATTCATAGTCTGGGGTAGGGAGTGTAATTTAATGTCTTGATGTTGGCAACGTAGCTTAGCTCCCTTTCATGCATTTACTTCACAAACTAGTAAGAAGTTTACTTTTACTAAGGAAGCCCTGCCTATTAAACCTAGGGATTATACACTCTTTGTCAACAATTAAGAAAGGTTTTGTTATCTTTTAGCACTTAATATTGCATTTTTAATGATGGTGCAATCATATAAAAGCAAGGTGCAGTTTTTTCATATTACAACAAGTACCCATTTCTAATTATTTGAAGTTATATCGATGTTATAAATTGAGCAATATTTACCTATTTTTTTATTTATAAATTACATGGGTGCAATTTAAATAGTTGATATTTTTGAAATGTGCTATTTAAAATACATCTGTCAGTATTTTTTTATTTTATATACACTCCAAATTCGTAGGCTGGGTTAGGGCGGGTGTATTCGACACTTAACAGATTTGGTTTTATTAATTTTTAGTGGTAATTATTCTGGTTGTTCCTTTCGTATATTATTGTCTTTTAGGCATGGCTCTGAGCCTTACTGCTCGCCTCTGCTTCACGGCACTCTCGCAGATTACTTGCCTTCTTCTCGACTCATCGCAGACTACAAGGCAATCCTTGGCACTTGCTCCGGCTTATCGTTCTCACCGGCATCACTTGCAAGTGCGTAGTATGACATGCATTACACACCGGCATATCGTTCGCACCGGCATCACTTGCCCTTACGCACACAGAATGCATACCACACCGGCATTAAGGACACACCGCCAATCGGACTGCACTATCGACCTCCGGTCTGAGCAGGGGAGTGATGTGGCGGCGCTGTCGTCGCGCCATAAGCGAAACACATCGAAGCCTAAGTCGCGCTAACAAGGTTCTGAAGTTAAATCAGTATATATAGAATAGCTCCGAACTACCACTTGGAGCGTTGGCCGCTCCCCGGGCAGCACACCTTGCCCGGCGGGAGATCTTCACTTTTCCTTCCACCGGCTACAAGATTATTGTGATATTCATATTTCAATTATTAATTTCACAGAATTCCCATTAGATGCGATAAAACTAATATTATTTTGTAATCTATAAATTATAAGGAATAAATCGATATACATTTCATTAAGATTCTCTGAAATTCGTGGTGGGCCCATTCTCCATACAAAAAGAATTTGTCTCCTATGAGTAAATTGTTAACAAATTTAGGGAAACAATCGATGTATTTTTCGACCCCTTATAAGCTCTGTCGCACAGTAAGAGACCATCTCTTGTAATATTCTATAAAACATTTTCTTTTCTTTCCGCTTCTATATATTTTTAGTACCGTATATTGTTATCAATTGTTAATTTTTTTATCCTAGAAATAAAATTACATAGTGCCGAGATAGTTATTTGCATGTGGTATCCGCTTGTTATTTTGTACATTTTAGTTCTTATCGGTTCATTGTATTTAAATGGCATGTAAGCTTAGATTAATGATAAGTCATCGCGCGCTCTGACTAGATACCGCGCTGAACCGTTACCTGAAAGTAACATCTCCGTGAATGCGGCATCTTAATATTGTAGTGTGTATAAGACATTTTGCAAGATGCTAGTGTGCGTGAAAAATTGTATATGCCAGCAGCTTAACTATTACCCGATTAACGGGAAAATTTATTTTATGCTATGGCTTGGCAGTTAAGTTCATAGTTATGAATGTATTCCAGAAATACTTAAAAATGAATAGTTTATAAATAACGAATGTATCAATATATTTGTGTATATTATGTATAGGTTTTTCTTCTGAATAAATGACTTATAAATGATAAGGCCTCCTTTTTATCAGTTTAATTTTTTTATTTACATGTCTAACTAATATTCACAAATTCTTTAAAAAAATAGTTACATATATGATGTAATCAAAATATTGCTTTCTATTTCTATTCTACGCGTCAATATCAACAACTTTTACTATAGATTTATCTTCGAAATCGCAAGAAAAATCAGGTCTGCCATACATTTTGAGCAAGTTTGAACGAAATTTTGTATGGAATAACTGATATTTTTTATAGGATCAGGGTAACAAACGAGCAGTTCAAAATCAAAATCGGTTTCGGTTAAAAATCAAAATGCAGATGCATTGCAACCCCTGAGGACTAAGATGGAATAACTTATTTCCAGTAAAAAGGGTATCCGGTTCTCTACACTCACCATAGGAAACACAGCAGCGTTAATCTGCTATTTTACGCTGGTATTCTGTGAGAGCGTGGTCCTTGCTCGGTCGAGCTGACCCATTCGTGCTGCAACTTTACCAGAAATATAGCTGCACATATATATATATATATATATTCTGTTCGATAATTTTTTGCCATCTTGTAGGTAGAAATCTTGGGATTTTGATCAAAAAACTGCGACAAGTAGTTTTATTTGATATATTCACTACCAGAGATTTGAAGGGACATGGATTTAGTCATCCCATTTATAATGGAAAAAATATTACAAAGTTAAATATTAAAACCTCCAGAAAGCTTTCTTTTAAAGAACACAAGCAACAAAAGAAAATAATGATTAAAACTTTTAAACCAGTTTTAAGTACTCAAGCAAATACTGGAGTTTTAGGAATGTTAGTGTGTATTGAAAGTCTCAAACAGATAACTAATCTTGTGATCCGGCGTTATCATGATGAAAGGCCACTTCTTTTCTGATTATCAATGCCAGCCGTTTTTTTTTATATCTTGCTTGTCTCATTATTTATTGGTAGTAGAGATCCGAATTGATGGTTTTACCCGGTGGTAAAAGCTCATGATAAACTTTCAATCCCATCATTTACACAATATCATTTTATTGAGTGTTAATCCAGGTTTCGCTTTAGTCTGTAAACAAAACACACATCAATACGGAAAAAAATCACTTTCTTGTTTGGTCTTCATACAAGAAACGTAATTTTTTGGGTCCTTTAATATTTTATTTTATGTTGTTATAGCAGCAATATAAATACAGATTCTGTGAAAATTCCAAGTATCTACAAATTACGGTTCATAAGATACAGCCTGCTGACAGACAGACTTGGGTCCCGTTGTTACTCTTTGGGTACGGAACCCTAATAACAAAAGGTAATTATGTCATTTGAGCAATACTACAGAAATAAACATTAAATAATATAGATTTAGGTTATATTATATTAAGTTAAATATATTATATTATTAAATATAGTAACAATAAATTCACATATAAAAATCTCAGCCACGGGAAACTTTATTTTTGTATACGCGGCAACACTGAATAGCGTCACTCATATTTTGTGACTTATTTATGGCTCGTGTTATTTTATGTTAAAATTTCGAAATTGTATTTTTTTTATTGAAAAAAATGGGCTCGGATTGTATCCACTCTGCCGTCTATTACAAAAGTATGTAATTTTTTTTTTATAGAATAAGGTGACAAACGAGCACACAGTCCACCTGATGGTAAGTGGTTGCTGTGGCCCATAGACATCTACATTTATCCTCGTTTGCGAATCAAAATGCAGATGCGTTGTCACCTAAGCTGCTGCTGCTATTTTACGCTGGTATTCTGTGAGAGCGTGATCCTTCCCCGGTCGAGCCGACCCATTCGTGCTACAACTATGCTACTAATATAGCTGCAGCGTGATTCTACTATATGATTATCTGCATAGTGTAATATTATTTGGATTAGAAACAATAGAATGACGTTAAACAAACTTGAAGAAAGGTGATTAAACTACGCGAGGAATTCCTTAATCGGCGGCGAGTTGACGGAATAGTATAATACCACAAACTAATAAGAAGTGCTAAAACGCTGCGTATTTCTAAAGTGCGTGTGGAATAGTGTTTAAAAAATTATTGGATTGGTTGCGTTCAATAAAAAATACAAAGAAAAAGTTTAGAGCTCGTTCAATTTTGAAATTATTGATTTGTCGTATCGATAAAATGAACTTAATCAATTATAATTTTTAGAAAGATTGTAAGATTTGAAAAGATCGTATATTTTGCGTACGATTTCGAATACATGATCGTACATCGTACTACGACCAAAAAATCGTATGAATACAATTTAAATCGTACGGGTTGGCAACACTGGCTCGGGTACGCCGATATACGCCGTAGTATTTGTTGCCGCATTTTACATGAGCGCCGGCGGTATCTAGTCAGAGCGCGCGATGACTTATCATTAATCTAAGCATGTAAGGAATAATACAAATGTTGGTCGATCAATAATAAAAAACAAACAACAGTTCTATCTGTAAAGATATTTCGTCTGAAAAAATTCGCTTAAGGACGTAACCTCTTTTAACTTTATATATATTTACTTATATTTTCTTTTCGCTTTAAAAATTTATGTATTCGTGTATAATATAGAATCTATTGATTGATGGATTGTTTCATTCATCTTTCCACATTTACTTATCTAAACGTAAGCTTATTTACCTAAACGTGTTTAACAATTAATTCAAATGAGATACGCATCTGAGATGGTCGTCCAAGCAACTTTCTACTGACAGAGGGCGACTTAGTGAGTTTATGTGAGCTATGTTATTCGCATCACTCACAATTAAGAGAAAAGCCTAGTGAAACTAAACGCTTTTCTCTTTCTGTCGAAAATGATACAAGTTTTTAGAAAAAAATCTTTATTACAATTCAAACGTATTCTTAAAGTTAATACAAACAATATAATATTAGCAGATACTCGACTCGCGACTGGAACTTCGCTAACAAATAATTAAAGATTTATTTACTACATCACAAAAGAGAATTTACAACGGTGGCAAAACGTCTCTCATCGCTAAACAAGCACATTCACAATCACAACCAACGCACACACGCGCATTTACGCACATTTTAGCGAGGTCCCAGTCCGTTAGTCCGTTGGCCTTGAAACTATACAAAAGCCTCATTACGAATTTGGAATAAGTAAAACAATTGCACTTTTATAAAGATTGTTTATATGTATATATTAAAAAAAGGTTTCGTTCTTCATGACGATCCGTTTTCATACTTAAATAGGTGCATGGAAAAACTGTACGTACGGCGATTTAATAAACTCTTTTGCACTTTATGTGATGTAAAACGGCTCGTAAAAGAAAACGAAGCGGTTTTTATTTATAGAAACCCGACAATAATGGTTTTTACTGCTTTCGTGTAGTTTCAACCGTTAATTAACAGATTTGCACACCACATCTAAAAATCACCCTGACCAAATAGGCACAACTGGGGCAACCGAGATTTTTTCAGGAATCGTTTATTATTTTCCAAACACAAAGAAAATAAATCTAGTTATCTATTTAACAAAACCTACTAGCAGTATACTAGCGCTATTGTATATTTTAAAACAAACTTTGCGCGTAGTTTCAGACTATGGAGTGTAGAGTAGAAGGAGAACCATCTTATAAGGTGCGAAAGTCCCAATATATACTGAAAATAGAGGTTCCAAAACCTACCACAATAGCGCTGGCATCTGAAAAACTACGATATGAATATAGCTGTTATAGACGGAGTGAAGTGAGCTGAATTAAAATATTTAAAAAATTTAATATATTTAATGACTAGAGTAAATAGTAAAATGCCAGTATACAAAACCTCAACTATTTACGTAGTACAAAACCAATCGGATTGGTCGGTCCTTGTTTATTTCTCTGAATTTTGGCGCTTTTTTTTTAATTTATTCTATGCTACTGCAGCGCCACCCTTATTGGACGCGTTTTTAGGGACACTTTTCATATACAGAGATGGTCCTCCTTCTACTCTACACTCCATATTTCAGACTCAAACGAGCAGTGTTTTTTTTATTAAGATTTTAGCCTGGATGCTTGTCCTTTTAGCCATTCAAACGAGTAGTCGGCACTGTAATTACAAATTATACAAGCACATTGAATAAATTACGCTTAATCGAAATCAATTCAAGATATAATACTTGGGACCTTTCTATAAAAGAACTCATTCAATTTTTAAACGTATTCGTTGACAATGTGGTGATTATATATATATAGTGACACAGTCTCGAGTATCAACTCAAATTTACAACATCAAATTTTGAGTAGTTTAATATGGTCACAAATTATTTTACATTGAACTTAAGAGTTCAAACTTGAGGTTTTCTAAGAATTCCAATCTCAAAGCTCATATGAATCGGCATTAATTTATTACATTGTAACTGCCACAGGAAAATTAATACAAAATAAAATGATTATATAAAATAAACAATGGTTTGGACGTTGAGAGTAAACAATTTAAATAGAATATTATGTAATTTTATTTCCCTTCGACGAGCTGTTAATTTAAATACCATAATTTCGAAATTTTTATAATAATTCCATTATGTAAAATACAAAAAAAAATAGAAAATATTATTGCTACGATAATTATTATTCAGATTTTAAGAAAATATTATTAACAACGGTGGCCGAATGTTGTGCGGCATTTGTCACTTTATTTTTTTTTCACGAAATGGCGCCAAATTTTACATTAGTTAGTTTGTTTTTCCTTTTTCATTAAGTGGCACCAAATTTATCAATAGTCTGTTACATGGCTGAATTAAATTCAGACTCGCTGCAAGTGCAACGGCGCGCGCAGAGAGTCGACGCACAGTTCAGACGCCTGATCCGCTAGGTCGGTGGTCACCTGTGGGGGTGTAATTGCGTTAGTTGTTCACGAGTAGTAAGTTGTTAAGACATGAACTAAATTATGAGTAAATTTACATACTTCCAGCATTCCCACGTATACTAGCATTAAAATTTTATTCAAGTTGTTTAGTTCGTCTCATTCGCCATTACAACGTACCAAAGTCCACTGCGGAACATAGGCCTCCCCAAGAATGACTCGTAAGGGAGTTTGCCATAGTCCCGCTGGCAAGCGAGGTTTCTTTTCTTGTCATTAAAGAGACGCTGCTGCCCAATAATTACTTTCCCCATTCGCGACTTACGACAACCAAGGGATGATATGGGTTAGTGGATATTCTGATACCGCCACTACAGGTTATCTTTTAGTTCGCCTAGGATAGACGAACGTGACGATGACGTAACAGTTAAGTGACAAAATTGCTATGTCAGCGCAGTCAGTCAGCGCCTTGCCAAGAGGTGTGAGCGCCGTGCCTCGGCAGAACTGAGGGTGCAAAGGCTTGTTTGTGCTTACGGCCGCACCTTGAAACGGTGCCGGGCCTGCGGCGGCCCGCCCGCCAGCGCCAGCTGCACTAGTGTGTAGTGTGGCTGTACTGCTGTACTGCTGTACTGCTGCACAATATACCTTGTGGTGTGCTCGTGCGGTGCAGTCGGGCGGCAGCTGCAGGCTTCGCAACAGCGCCGCCAGGTGTCGCGGCGGCGGCCCGCCCGCCAGCGCCAGCTGCACTAGTGTGTAGTGTGGCTGTACTGCTGTACTGCTGTACTGCTGCACAATATACCTTGTGGTGTGCTCGTGCGGTGCAGTCGGGCGGCAGCTGCAGGCTTCGCAACAGCGCCGCCAGGTGTCGCGGCGGCGGCCCGCCCGCCAGCGCCAGCTGCACTAGTGTGTAGTGTGGCTGTACTGCTGTACTGCTGTACTGCTGCACAATATACCTTGTGGTGTGCTCGTGCGGTGCAGTCGGGCGGCAGCTGCAGGCTTCGCAACAGCGCCGCCAGGTGTCGCGGCGGCGGCCCGCCCGCCAGCGCCAGCTGCACTAGTGTGTAGTGTGGCTGTACTGCTGTACTGCTGTACTGCTGCACAATATACCTTGTGGTGTGCTCGTGCGGTGCAGTCGGGCGGCAGCTGCAGGCTTCGCAACAGCGCCGCCAGGTGTCGCGGCGGCGGCCCGCCCGCCAGCGCCAGCTGCACTAGTGTGTAGTGTGGCTGTACTGCTGTACTGCTGTACTGCTGCACAATATACCTTGTGGTGTGCTCGTGCGGTGCAGTCGGGCGGCAGCTGCAGGCTTCGCAACAGCGCCGCCAGGTGTCGCGGCGGCGGCCCGCCCGCCAGCGCCAGCTGCACTAGTGTGTAGTGTGGCTGTACTGCTGTACTGCTGTACTGCTGCACAATATACCTTGTGGTGTGCTCGTGCGGTGCAGTCGGGCGGCAGCTGCAGGCTTCGCAACAGCGCCGCCAGGTGTCGCGGCGGCGGCCCGCCCGCCAGCGCCAGCTGCACTAGTGTGTAGTGTGGCTGTACTGCTGTACTGCTGCACAATATACCTTGTGGTGTGCTCGTGCGGTGCAGTCGGGCGGCAGCTGCAGGCTTCGCAACAGCGCCGCCAGGTGTCGCGGCGGCGGCCCGCCCGCCAGCGCCAGCTGCACTAGTGTGTAGTGTGGCTGTACTGCTGTACTGCTGTACTGCTGCACAATATACCTTGTGGTGTGCTCGTGCGGTGCAGTCGGGCGGCAGCTGCAGGCTTCGCAACAGCGCCGCCAGGTGTCGCGGCGGCGGCCCGCCCGCCAGCGCCAGCTGCACTAGTGTGTAGTGTGGCTGTACTGCTGTACTGCTGTACTGCTGCACAATATACCTTGTGGTGTGCTCGTGCGGTGCAGTCGGGCGGCAGCTGCAGGCTTCGCAACAGCGCCGCCAGGTGTCGCGGCGGCGGCCCGCCCGCCAGCGCCAGCTGCACTAGTGTGTAGTGTGGCTGTACTGCTGTACTGCTGTACTGCTGCACAATATACCTTGTGGTGTGCTCGTGCGGTGCAGTCGGGCGGCAGCTGCAGGCTTCGCAACAGCGCCGCCAGGTGTCGCGGCGGCGGCCCGCCCGCCAGCGCCAGCTGCACTAGTGTGTAGTGTGGCTGTACTGCTGTACTGCTGTACTGCTGCACAATATACCTTGTGGTGTGCTCGTGCGGTGCAGTCGGGCGGCAGCTGCAGGCTTCGCAACAGCGCCGCCAGGTGTCGCGGCGGCGGCCCGCCCGCCAGCGCCAGCTGCACTAGTGTGTAGTGTGGCTGTACTGCTGTACTGCTGTACTGCTGCACAATATACCTTGTGGTGTGCTCGTGCGGTGCAGTCGGGCGGCAGCTGCAGGCTTCGCAACAGCGCCGCCAGGTGTCGCGGCGGCGGCCCGCCCGCCAGCGCCAGCTGCACTAGTGTGTAGTGTGGCTGTACTGCTGTACTGCTGTACTGCTGCACAATATACCTTGTGGTGTGCTCGTGCGGTGCAGTCGGGCGGCAGCTGCAGGCTTCGCAACAGCGCCGCCAGGTGTCGCGGCGGCGGCCCGCCCGCCAGCGCCAGCTGCACTAGTGTGTAGTGTGGCTGTACTGCTGTACTGCTGTACTGCTGCACAATATACCTTGTGGTGTGCTCGTGCGGTGCAGTCGGGCGGCAGCTGCAGGCTTCGCAACAGCGCCGCCAGGTGTCGCGGCGGCGGCCCGCCCGCCAGCGCCAGCTGCACTAGTGTGTAGTGTGGCTGTACTGCTGTACTGCTGCACAATATACCTTGTGGTGTGCTCGTGCGGTGCAGTCGGGCGGCAGCTGCAGGCTTCGCAACAGCGCCGCCAGGTGTCGCGGCGGCGGCCCGCCCGCCAGCGCCAGCTGCACTAGTGTGTAGTGTGGCTGTACTGCTGTACTGCTGTACTGCTGCACAATATACCTTGTGGTGTGCTCGTGCGGTGCAGTCGGGCGGCAGCTGCAGGCTTCGCAACAGCGCCGCCAGGTGTCGCGGCGGCGGCCCGCCCGCCAGCGCCAGCTGCACTAGTGTGTAGTGTGGCTGTACTGCTGTACTGCTGTACTGCTGCACAATATACCTTGTGGTGTGCTCGTGCGGTGCAGTCGGGCGGCAGCTGCAGGCTTCGCAACAGCGCCGCCAGGTGTCGCGGCGGCGGCCCGCCCGCCAGCGCCAGCTGCACTAGTGTGTAGTGTGGCTGTACTGCTGTACTGCTGTACTGCTGCACAATATACCTTGTGGTGTGCTCGTGCGGTGCAGTCGGGCGGCAGCTGCAGGCTTCGCAACAGCGCCGCCAGGTGTCGCGGCGGCGGCCCGCCCGCCAGCGCCAGCTGCACTAGTGTGTAGTGTGGCTGTACTGCTGTACTGCTGTACTGCTGCACAATATACCTTGTGGTGTGCTCGTGCGGTGCAGTCGGGCGGCAGCTGCAGGCTTCGCAACAGCGCCGCCAGGTGTCGCGGCGGCGGCCCGCCCGCCAGCGCCAGCTGCACTAGTGTGTAGTGTGGCTGTACTGCTGTACTGCTGTACTGCTGCACAATATACCTTGTGGTGTGCTCGTACGGTGCAGTCGGGCGGCAGCTGCAGGCTTCGCAACAGCGCCGCCAGGTGTCGCGGCGGCGGCCCGCCCGCCAGCGCCAGCTGCACTAGTGTGTAGTGTGGCTGTACTGCTGTACTGCTGTACTGCTGCACAATATACCTTGTGGTGTGCTCGTGCGGTGCAGTCGGGCGGCAGCTGCAGGCTTCGCAACAGCGCCGCCAGGTGTCGCGGCGGCGGCCCGCCCGCCAGCGCCAGCTGCACTAGTGTGTAGTGTGGCTGTACTGCTGTACTGCTGTACTGCTGCACAATATACCTTGTGGTGTGCTCGTGCGGTGCAGTCGGGCGGCAGCTGCAGGCTTCGCAACAGCGCCGCCAGGTGTCGCGGCGGCGGCCCGCCCGCCAGCGCCAGCTGCACTAGTGTGTAGTGTGGCTGTACTGCTGTACTGCTGCACAATATACCTTGTGGTGTGCTCGTGCGGTGCAGTCGGGCGGCAGCTGCAGGCTTCGCAACAGCGCCGCCAGGTGTCGCGGCGGCGGCCCGCCCGCCAGCGCCAGCTGCACTAGTGTGTAGTGTGGCTGTACTGCTGTACTGCTGTACTGCTGCACAATATACCTTGTGGTGTGCTCGTGCGGTGCAGTCGGGCGGCAGCTGCAGGCTTCGCAACAGCGCCGCCAGGTGTCGCGGCGGCGGCCCGCCCGCCAGCGCCAGCTGCACTAGTGTGTAGTGTGGCTGTACTGCTGTACTGCTGTACTGCTGCACAATATACCTTGTGGTGTGCTCGTACGGTGCAGTCGGGCGGCAGCTGCAGGCTTCGCAACAGCGCCGCCAGGTGTCGCGGCGGCGGCCCGCCCGCCAGCGCCAGCTGCACTAGTGTGTAGTGTGGCTGTACTGCTGTACTGCTGTACTGCTGCACAATATACCTTGTGGTGTGCTCGTGCGGTGCAGTCGGGCGGCAGCTGCAGGCTTCGCAACAGCGCCGCCAGGTGTCGCGGCGGCGGCCCGCCCGCCAGCGCCAGCTGCACTAGTGTGTAGTGTGGCTGTACTGCTGTACTGCTGCACAATATACCTTGTGGTGTGCTCGTGCGGTGCAGTCGGGCGGCAGCTGCAGGCTTCGCAACAGCGCCGCCAGGTGTCGCGGCGGCGGCCCGCCCGCCAGCGCCAGCTGCACTAGTGTGTAGTGTGGCTGTACTGCTGTACTGCTGTACTGCTGCACAATATACCTTGTGGTGTGCTCGTGCGGTGCAGTCGGGCGGCAGCTGCAGGCTTCGCAACAGCGCCGCCAGGTGTCGCGGCGGCGGCCCGCCCGCCAGCGCCAGCTGCACTAGTGTGTAGTGTGGCTGTACTGCTGTACTGCTGTACTGCTGCACAATATACCTTGTGGTGTGCTCGTGCGGTGCAGTCGGGCGGCAGCTGCAGGCTTCGCAACAGCGCCGCCAGGTGTCGCGGCGGCGGCCCGCCCGCCAGCGCCAGCTGCACTAGTGTGTAGTGTGGCTGTACTGCTGTACTGCTGTACTGCTGCACAATATACCTTGTGGTGTGCTCGTGCGGTGCAGTCGGGCGGCAGCTGCAGGCTTCGCAACAGCGCCGCCAGGTGTCGCGGCGGCGGCCCGCCCGCCAGCGCCAGCTGCACTAGTGTGTAGTGTGGCTGTACTGCTGTACTGCTGTACTGCTGCACAATATACCTTGTGGTGTGCTCGTGCGGTGCAGTCGGGCGGCAGCTGCAGGCTTCGCAACAGCGCCGCCAGGTGTCGCGGCGGCGGCCCGCCCGCCAGCGCCAGCTGCACTAGTGTGTAGTGTGGCTGTACTGCTGTACTGCTGTACTGCTGCACAATATACCTTGTGGTGTGCTCGTGCGGTGCAGTCGGGCGGCAGCTGCAGGCTTCGCAACAGCGCCGCCAGGTGTCGCGGCGGCGGCCCGCCCGCCAGCGCCAGCTGCACTAGTGTGTAGTGTGGCTGTACTGCTGTACTGCTGTACTGCTGCACAATATACCTTGTGGTGTGCTCGTGCGGTGCAGTCGGGCGGCAGCTGCAGGCTTCGCAACAGCGCCGCCAGGTGTCGCGGCGGCGGCCCGCCCGCCAGCGCCAGCTGCACTAGTGTGTAGTGTGGCTGTACTGCTGTACTGCTGTACTGCTGCACAATATACCTTGTGGTGTGCTCGTGCGGTGCAGTCGGGCGGCAGCTGCAGGCTTCGCAACAGCGCCGCCAGGTGTCGCGGCGGCGGCCCGCCCGCCAGCGCCAGCTGCACTAGTGTGTAGTGTGGCTGTACTGCTGTACTGCTGTACTGCTGCACAATATACCTTGTGGTGTGCTCGTGCGGTGCAGTCGGGCGGCAGCTGCAGGCTTCGCAACAGCGCCGCCAGGTGTCGCGGCGGCGGCCCGCCCGCCAGCGCCAGCTGCACTAGTGTGTAGTGTGGCTGTACTGCTGTACTGCTGTACTGCTGCACAATATACCTTGTGGTGTGCTCGTGCGGTGCAGTCGGGCGGCAGCTGCAGGCTTCGCAACAGCGCCGCCAGGTGTCGCGGCGGCGGCCCGCCCGCCAGCGCCAGCTGCACTAGTGTGTAGTGTGGCTGTACTGCTGTACTGCTGTACTGCTGCACAATATACCTTGTGGTGTGCTCGTGCGGTGCAGTCGGGCGGCAGCTGCAGGCTTCGCAACAGCGCCGCCAGGTGTCGCGGCGGCGGCCCGCCCGCCAGCGCCAGCTGCACCAGTCGCGCTCCCATCTCACTGCGGGCGGCTGCTTGCCGGCCCGTGCTGTAAAAGAGAACATGCTTTTAGATTTGTTCTATTTTATATTCCATTTCATTATAATACCGACGATTTGAAGACGACATATTCAGATAGCAGGGACTTAAAGCCGGCCCTCCGTCACGAACTGCTTACCGTTAGCATGGGACCCCCAATACCATCACTGTACCACGACCGTGGCAGGTCACTCGCATATATTATGTGTACCTCCACGAGCCTGCCCGAAGATATAGTCGAGAGTATTGTTATACAAGCCACGACGAGTGTGTACACAGATATCTATACAAATAAATAAAATTGAAGTCTGTTTGTAATATCAAAATTACTGCTTTTTACTAAATGCAGATGAAAGTATATACGGCACTAATAACAAAAATTCAATTTTTATATATTTTGTCTGTCTGTTTGTTCCGGCTAATCTCCGAAACGGCTGGAACAATTTTGACGAAGGACAAGGAGAACTTAGGCTACTTTTATTTTAGAAAAATAATTAGGGTTCCGCGCAAAAAAATTAAACCCAAAATAACACGCGGGCGAAGTCGCGGGGAACAGCTAGTAATCAATAAAGGGGATGAAATTGATTCCATACAAGGGCCCGGCGTGAACAAACTTGAAATATGTCTTAGTTTGAAGTAAATCTTCAAACTAAGACATATTTCTTCTTTCTTTTATTTTTTTTTAACATTTGCTACTTATATCTAAAAGATCATATTTTTGCAGAACCTAGGGTTTTGTTTTTATTTTATGTTTTATGATTTGTAGGTTATGTAGTAAAATCACTCGTTCTTGTGATAAGTTGTTTGGATAAATTGAAAAAACACAAATGCAGTTTTGTATTTATTATTAAATGAAACTCAACTTTTTTAAAGTGTTTAACTATTTTCTGCAATTATCAATAAAATGTGTTCTAAAAAACACAGCCGGAGGCTGTACATTGTCTGTTCTATTCCTCACAAAAACGTAAGTACCACATTATTTTCATTATGTGGGCGCAACAAACTACTGTCCTATGATCCGAGAGAAAATCAAAGGGTCAAATTAAATAAATCCACGAAAGTAAAAACACGAAACCTATCCAAAAAACAGTTACAATGCCAAATGCACAAGCTGCATGACAAGCTGAAACTCGAAGTTATAGTATACGGCAACTAACTCGGCAAGGTTTTGGCGTAGTGGGGGAAAGTTTGCGCATGTACAACGGAACGTACAAATCGTGCGCTCGGAAGTCGACTGGCCAACCAATCACGCGCTCTGAAGTCGACTGGTCAACCAATTGGGCGCTCGGAACGATGCTACTTCATTCCCGCGCCCCGCTTGATAACCAAAGAGATCTAAAAAACGACTTCTGCGCATATAAGAAATCTTGCCAAGTTATACAGGTTAAGTCTCCTTCGGAATATGCAATGATCAATGACCATACAGCCTATTCAGTTGTGTAGGATAATATTCAAATGTTTTGTTTTTTAGTTTGATGACATAGCCTATTCAATCGTTTTCTAAATATATTATTTTATTCAATATTAATTGATTCGCGTCAATGTTTCAATATTATGATTTTTTTTTTGGTAAGTAAGGCTATTTTATTATAAAAATAGCCTTCATTATCTATTAAGTTTAAAAGTTTTATTAAAGAAAAACTGTACAAAAAGGGTTATTATAATATCAAGGAATACATGAATGAAAATAACCCCTGGGAATAAGGTGATCGCCACCATGCTGGTTCTATGAAAGATCATTTAAAAATTGTATAAACAAAATTATTGTTAAGTGAAATTATGTTTAAAAAAAAAGTCCCGTTGGGTTTCTTGCTGGTTCTTTCCAGGACTGAGGTATTTTCCGAACCAGTGGTAATTTTTTTAATTTAATGGTCACTTTATTTTTATTTATAAAAAATGACTTTCAATAAGTATTATGTAATAATCAATATTGAATAAAAATTATTCTATTCTATTCTATTGCCATATTTAAAAACGTTTCGTTTTTGCTAAAGCAAAAGCTTTAGCTTTCTATTCCAGTTTGAAAAAAATGTTTTTATTATTTTCCCAAACAATACAGAAATAAAAACCATTTATTTATGCTTATAATTTATTGTTTCATTACCTATATATTTTTGTATAACTGTTTCGAACGATGTCAAGCACCCAATTTCATACATCTCCTTTATTATATGAAATAATAAATGTATAAAAAATGGCTTATATCTATTTAAATTATAATAGAAGCAATATGACAGCGATCACCTCATTTCCAGAGGTTATTACGTATTTCTTTATATTATAATCACGGATTTTGTACATTTCGATACCTACACCACGTCAGTTGATGTATGCCATAAAAAAGCCGTTTGGCGTTTATACTGAAAATTATCCTAATTTACATTATTTAATGAATGTAAAGTGAAAAAATAGAATAAGCACATTTTATTCCAAGGAAGGCTAGACGTAAATTGTTGTAACTTTCGAAAGAGAACGGACTAAACATTGTATAAACCTCCGGGATGCGAGGCAGGGAGAATCACGCGCTCGAGTCTCGTTTTGATCACATACAACAGACTACGCCGGACTCTCAACCTTCCGTACGTATGTAGGAAACAATTAAGTTCTCTAACTACCTTAAGTAATTAGCAGTAATTCAAATAAATAACAATGAAACGTTCTGTAATAATAAGTAGAGGGCATAGACTATGTGATACGGTCAATAGTTCATCTCACAAAATAGTACTCGTAACTCCGAGACACCCATTGAAAATAACAATGTTTCTTTAGATGAAATAGAAATAAACAATTTTCATGATTCACACCTCATAAATATCACAGGTATGTTTCTTTTTTGTATTATTTTATTAGCAATAATTGGATAAACATTACTTTTTTTGTGGTTTTCAATCTAAAATGTAATAAATTACTTACAACAGTTTACGTCATTGGAGCGTACATTAAAATGTTGTATATAACACATACAACATTTTAACTCGGCAGTTGTTATTCAAAACTCTTTTTGTATGATGATATGTAATACTTTATGCAGCTATTACTTTTGTTTTACCTACTTAAATTCAATGTTGTATGTCAAAAGTCTTTTCTAAAATTGGGTGCCTTACGAGGGGCGTTCAATGTATTCTCGATATAGGAATGTTATAAAAAAAGATAAAATTTTTTTCAATATAGTCTCCCATTATATCAATACATTTATTTCGACCGAAAACTTTGATCGACAATGGCGAATCAAAGGCGATTGTGTAAACTGATGACACTCAATCTGCGGCTAAAACCACAAACGGAAAATTTATCAGATTTCGATATTTCACCTCAACCCTCACCAGCATGTCTTACAAGCTTTTCGATGAATACAACAATGAACAATAGTCCCCTGTCGGATATTTCAAATAATAGCCCCAGCACAAGAGACCGCCGTCGTCAATCAATAAAAGATAAAGGGAATGCTAGAAAAATATACTTTAGTTAATGGATAGACAATAAGAGAAAGTGTTATCGTAATTTGGAAAAAGAATACATATCGAGAAAAGGTAAAATACCAGAAAGTAGAAAAATAGACCCACCATCAGAGCTAGCATGGGCAGGAGACAATATCCTCAGGGAAAGGAGAAAAATGTTTATCCCTTCGCTTAGTCTTATCCACCCTTCGAGCATGGGCATACCGGTGGATATAATATCCACAGTAGATAAAATGGGACATAGACTTAGATAGATTTTTTTGTATGAATATAAACTTAAACCCATGTCAAATGAACTAGGATAAAATTCTCCCTTTCAAATGTCAAAAAAGCTTAATTTTTTATCTTTCATTTGGCCCCATGCTACGGACGGGGGATATATGTCTACTCGTTAAGTCAAACGGGAATATACTTCTTCCCGTTGCCGTGCTTTGGCATAGGGACAAGATAATTTTATCTCTTGTCCAGTGGATATAATTTTTTTGTAGCCCATGCTAGCCGTGCATGTCGCTCTAAAAAAAATGCAGGAAGTCTACGGATGCAGGTGGCTTAGGACCGTGCGTTGTGGCATTCCTTGGGGGAGGCCTATGTTCAGCAGTGGACTTGTGAAGGGCTGTAATAATGACGACGATGATGATGTCGATGTCGAAGTGTTTTGATAAATAAAGCGAAGAAGAAAGAAAGAAAGTTTTTGGAGAGTTTTTGTAGTTTAGGCGATCGAAAAAAGCAATGGACGTATGTGGCTAGCTTGATAAAAAAGCAAAATAATGTAGAGTCTATACAGATACCGTTTCAAGACGTAAGTACACGATAAAGTACTGATACTCGTAGTACATAGGCTGCACTAAAAGTATCGGAAATGGAATATTTCCACTGTTCCTGTCATATTAAAATCTTTTTAATTGAAAACTCCTTGGTTTTAAAAATCGAATACCATTTATTTATTTAAAATAAGATTCTCGGTCTTGTCACAAGATTTTGTCAAACTTGTTACGTCGTTGAGAAAATGGAATTGACTCGAGAAAATTCATGAGCGATGATTTATTATGACTTTCGAAGTGGTTTAATACAAAAACAGTGTGTTTACCGGATGATTTCTGCATTTGGTGATGAAGCCCCATCCAAAACCACAATTTATCGCTGGTTTGCTTAATTTCAGCGTGGACGTGTTAAGCTCAGTGATGATCCCCGCCAAGGTCGTCCAAAAACTGCAGTCACCCAAGAAAACGTTGATGCTGTGCGTAAGCTGATTGAGGAAGATCGACATGTGATATACCGCGAAATTCAGGCAACTTTAGACATTGGCATGAGTCAAATACAAATAATCTTGCATGAACAATTAGGTGTAAAAAAGTTGTTTTCCCGATGGATACCGCATTCGCTGTGTGAAGAGCAAAAAGCGGCTCGCGTTACTTGGTGCGTCAGAACTCTCGAAAGATTCCACGCAGGATTCTCATTATATATAGACATATTAGGGAAATCAAGCCTAAATACCAATACAAAACAAATGATAGCAATAGAAAACCTAAACATTCTTTTTATTTCACTATCTTTTACAAAAATACATTGGGATTAAATGACAGACCTATTCGCACCGTGATTGAAAAATTGAATTCGTAAGGAATCGTTGAACCAGAACTTCGAGGTAAACATAACAAACATAGTCAAGTACCAATATAAAAATGATTGCGAAAAGAACGGACTGCCATATTATGTTAAAATCCACACGTACTGAAAAATTTTTAAATAACAATTTAATATTAGTTTTTATATTCCGAAGGAGGACCAATGTGGAGACTGCATAAACCTCTCAGACCTTGACACTTTATTGGACAAACTTAGTCAGAACCATGGTCAGCCAAAGAGTATAGTAGGTCAGACCAAAGACAATTTTTTAATGATGGTAAATATAACTTAGAGTAATTACTATGTTCTTATCCAAAAATAAAAATAAAATATCAACAATTAAAATATCGAATTATTTGTATGGAGGTCAAGTGAGTGCTAGAATAACGACGGTTCAAGACGATTTGTCGATAAACGAAATGTTTTGAAAAATCATTAATTACCGTGTAGAGGCGTAGTTCATTTTGTTTGGTTAAATCAGTGGCAGGAGTAACGGAGAAAATAGTACGGTGGCGGCGCGAAGGAACAACGTTTATTTTGGAACTTTTTCACCGTGATGTTATTTATCACTCATGCCTAGAGGCATCAGAAGGAAAAAATCAGGAGACGGGCAGCAGCGTCTTCCTAATAACGACTAAAAATAAAAAACTGTGGTTGCCAACCTGCAACCAAGCGTGGCAACTATGACAAATATACCACCTATGATGCATATAGTGGAGGCCTATGTTAGGGGGGTTTTTATAGGCTTTAACTAAAAAAAAAATGTAGGAGGAAAAACAAACGAACATTTTTAGTAAATTTAATCTCGGTGTATTTTTATATCTTTTTTAAATATATTTTTATAATCTCCTCAAGACCGAATTTCAGTTATAGTGACCAATCTCAGTAGCCATTTGTACATGGTACAGGATTGTAATGTATGAATGTGTACACAAACACAGATGTTCAATTCTTCCTTCACTCTCATAGTCCGAACACAATCAGAGAGAGATCAGGTGCAAGACCAATGGCTTTACATCCTTGCAGAAGCGGGTTAAGCGCAGCCACCTTCCTGACTCCGGGTTGTAAGTAGGAATTACTTGGCAGACAAACCAAACAAACCAATAAAACCAGGCATCTCATTATCAACAATTTCAAAAAGACATTAGAAAAAAAATTGTCAATATTTTATGACCTTTATTTTTCTATTAATTTCAGATGTGATTCGCAATGTTGAGCAAAATCGAATAAGAAACGTACTCGTACCAAAAAGAATTCGGAGTGGAGGTATAGTATTTTATAACACACTAGCTACCCACCCCGGCTTCGCAGGGGTGCAATGTAGATACTAATATGGGGCAGTGTGGAGTGATTAATAATATTATTATGATTAGTGTATACTACAGGATATCTTTGTATACAATATTTACAGCTGATTTTTCATGAGACAGTACAAACATGTTTTCTTTAGAGATAATTCTCGAAAACGCGACATATAACTAGCCGCGTGAGAAACACTCAACGCTCAAATCTAAGTCTGCAACGTTGAATGTTTGACCCTGTGACTTATAATGGTCATTGCAAAAGATAGCTTTACTGTAAATTGCAGGCGCTTAAATAGAAACGGTAAATGCGATGGTATAAGGCACGTTTTATTTTAATTTTACTGGCTGGAGAACACCAGTAGACGCTTGCGAACGCTACAAACTATACAACGCTACAGGGCGTGACGCGGCCATCGACATAGCGCGCCCTCAGCCCGCTGCCAGCCGGGACGAAACGTACGGCCCGCCAGCCGCTGTGCCTCTGTTTTTAAATCTCTGATATCTTTTAGGTTGTCCAATTTAATGAAATGCTGTTAAGAGCAGTTTTAATCTACATCAAATATACAAAGAATATAATAATGTATTTAATTGGATAAGGAACAACACTGTATTGTATAAAATAGCTTGGTATTTTTTATTATAATATGTAAAAGATAACAATAGTTACTGTGGGTTATCCTAAGGAGATAAATATATACCATTGCGGACGCTTTTATGGATCTTTTTAAGATCTCGTAAGGTGTAGCCAGCGTTTGGTTTTATGTTTGTTACAACATCACATTACTAATCTTTGAATTTTTCGGTTTTTCTGTACTTATAATATGTATGTATTATACATATAAACTTTCCTTCTGAATCACTCTATCTATTGCTGAAAATATCATAAAATTCCATTGAGTAGTAGTATTACGTGGTAGAGCCGTGTAGCTTTATTTCTGGTATAGTTGTAGCACGAATGGGTCGACTCAACCGGGGAAGGGCCACGCTCTCACAGAATACCAGCGTAAAATAGCAGCTTATACTGCTGTGTTTCGTACGGTGAGTGTAGAGAACCGGAGACCCTTTTTAGTGGAAACGAGGCATTCCATCTTAGTCCACACGGGTGACAACTAAAATTATAAATTGTATAATTTTATTTTATCCTTTTACAGCCAATAAACTGACCAGAGACTGCATATGCTTCGTAAGAAGAATGAAATATATTGCTGTCGAGGAAAATAAGCTTGAAAGGCATTACCCTATTATTTAATAAAAGTTTTGGCAAAATAACACAACATTCAAATCCAAATTCAGTCCAAAGGTTGAAAATAAATAAAAAAAATTATAAAATTTGAGATGTTGTTTTATTCTAATTTAAGACTGAGTACATACAACAGATATGTATTCGCTGAACTTTTCAAATAACTATTTTAAAATAAGAAAATAATCCTTGCATATCGACTTTTTACCTGTGCATCACTAAACTATCGATATCGACACTTGAATATTCGACCTAGTTTGCATCACTATACGACACTAGCGCTTTGCGAATTCATTGGAACTAACAGTCAACTAGACTACTAGTATACAGTTATCTGTGGTGTAGTACGTAATTAACACGTATCACGGCATGAGAGTGATTCCATCGAGCGTCTTGCCGTGCGAGCGTGAACGGCACCAGAGATCGAGAAAAGTCGCACATACGATGAATCGACTAAAGTAAATGAAAAATGGACGGTTCCTTGGACACAAGAGAAGTGGCGAACGATAGTGAGGCGACTCATATCCGCACCTTCCTCCTGCCTAAAGAAGTCTCGTCGTGATACCATCCATACTATCTGGATGATTAGCGGTCTACCACTGTGCGATCTACAAAAAGTTTTCTTGCGGAATCGACAAACACCAGCTATTTTTCCGGACCGAAAAAGGCCGGCAACGCATCTGCAATTCGCCAGGTGTTGCAGTTATTCATGGGCGGCGGTAGGCATTTACCACAAGGTGAGACGAATGCTCGTTTACCCTCTCTTATATATAAATAAAAAAAAAATGTATGCAGTCCCCACGCTGTAGAAGTAAAACCTTCGAATTTAATGAATGATATAAAAAAAAATTATATCACGGTACTTTAATTTTATAGCAAATAAATGAAAATATCCTTATTTTTAGACATATGGTCTAAATTTTAGTGTAATAAATCATAAGATTGTTTTCTTTCGAATAAAATTGCTTTGCAATAGCGCAATCTACTTCATTTTATAGTTGAAGTAATTTTATCGACAAAAAATTTGATTGACTCTCAAGGTGGTACGTAAAATAAGATACTAGGTGGCCTGAGCGCGACTAATTTAATATAATATTCTATCTCATTCTCTCGCAGGCTCAATCTTATAGATGTATATGTTTGTCTCTTTTTAGTGTTGCTTTTTTGTTTCTTCGATTTTTAAATCAGAACGATTCTAAAGAAATGCTTACTTCAAAAACGACTATGACCACTCTGCCAAATGTTACCACGAAGAAGTAACACTAGTTATACATACCGTGGAGGCAACTTTTCCAGTGCAGTGCAGGCCGCAGCTAGGCGCGGACGCAGGGCTTCATGGCGCGTCTGCAGCCCCGACCCGCTATGGTTGTGATCACTGGGGGTTTCGCCCTCGGCCGCTGCCACCAAGTCCCGGACCTGTGAACAGAGGCAACCCATCAAAATCACAAAATAGCGGCGTAAATTAGCAGCTTAATGCTGCTGTGTTTCGTATTGTAGTGAGTGTAGAGAACCAAAATCCTTCTTACTGGAAAGGAGGCATTCCATCTCAGTCCTCAGAGAAGCCTAAATTTAGCCTGATTTATCACGCTCTCAAAGATTCGAAGTACTGCTCTATATATAGCATAGATCTGTACTAACAGACGAAGCATTGTCCGATTCCCGTAAGCACGACTGGATCAAATGGACGCGGGTCCAAATGCCGGGTCATGCTCAAAAAGTCAATTATTAAATAATTTTTGTCAAGAAATACTCAGTAACAACCAGTCAGATAGTTGGCGGTGTTTCACCCCCGTGCCTCAGAAAGCCCGTAAAGCCGTTGGTCCTGCGTCTGATCTCTCTCCGGTCGTGTCAGTTTACCGGCCCATCGCACTATGAGAGTGAGGCAATAGAGTGCAGCTGTGCTTGCGCACACACTTGTGCACTACAATCATGTTCTGACGCAGATGGCTAGTCTTCGTCAAGACTGACCATCATCATCATCATCATTACAGCCTTTCATAAGTCCACTGCTGAACATAGGCCTCCCCCAAGGAATGTCACAAAGCACGGTCCTGAGCCACCTGCATCCATCGACTTCCTGCATGTCTTACCAGGTCGTCAGTCCATCTCGTGGGGGGACGCCCTACACTTCGCCTACCGGTACGAGGCTGCCACTCGAGAACCTTTCTTCCCCATCGGTTGTCGGTTCTTCGAGCTATATGGCCGGCCCACTGCCACTTCAGCTTACTAATCCGTTGGACTATGTCTGTTACTCTGGTTCTACTGCGGATATCCTCATTTCTAAGTTTATCACGCAGAGAAACCCCGAGCATAACCCTCTCCATAGCTCGCTGAGCGACCTTGAGCTTCCTCATACGGCCAGCAGTGAAGGACCACGTCTCAGATCCGTAAGTTATCACTGGCAACACGCACTGATTGTACAATTTCGTTTAAGGTTTTGAGGTATGTCTGACGAGTAGATGTGTCGTAGTTTCCCGAACGCTGCCCAACCGAGTTGAATCCGTCGATTGACCTCTCGGTCGAAGTTGGACTTACCTAGTGGGACCATTTGTCCCAGGTAAACATACTCGTCAACAACTTCGAGCTTAGTGCTCCCAACAACTATCGGCATAGGTGTGACATGGACATTAAACATGATCTTTGTTTTAATCATGTTCATCCTAAGACCTATTCGTTGGGAGACACTATTGAGGTCATTGAGCATGGTGCTTAGGTCCTCCAGCGATTCTGCCATAAGGACTATATCGTCGGCAAATCGAAGGTGAGTGATGTACTCGCCATTGATGTTAATACCGTATCCTTTCCAGTCCAGAAGCTTGAAAAGTCTTCCAATGCAGCAATGAAGAGTTTCGGGGATATAACATCACCCTGTCTTACACCTCTCTGCAATTGGATAGGTTTCGTACTCTGGTTCTGTACACGGATAGCCATCGTAGCCCTACTGTACAAGCACTTCAGCACTTCGATATACCGACAGTCAACTTGGCACCGCTGAAGAGACTGCAGCACCGCCCAAATTTCGACGGAATCAAAGGCTTTCTCATAGTCCACATACGCCAGTAATAGTGGCAAATTGTACTCCTCGGACTTTTGTACAATTCGCCGAAGGGTATGTATGTGGTCTATAGTGCTAAAGCCCTTTCGGAAACCGGCTTGTTCGGGAGGCTGGAAGTCGTTAAGTATGTGCGCGAGACGATTCGTAATGACTCTCGAAAACAGCACGTAGACGCGACTCAGAAGGGAAATCGGTCTGTAGTTCTTCAAGAGAGCGTTTTCGTCTTTCTTGATGAACAATACCACCGCACTTCTGCCCCACGCCTCCGGTGTAATGCCACCATGGAGGACGGATTTAAAGAGCTTCTGAAGGACTTCAAGTACCGGTTTTCCACCCGCTTTCAGAAGCTCCGCTGTAATTTCATCCTCGCCTGGGGCCTTGCCGTTTTTAAGGTGCTGGAGAACCATTCTAATCTCGCTCAGACTGACGTCTGGGATATCTTCGGAATAGTGTCGGATAAGACTCGCTCTTGGATCGTTACTCACACTTGCGTGTGGCTCCAACGATGACGTGTACAGCTGCCCATAGAACCTCTCAATCTCACTCAAAATCTCAGGTGTCCCGGAAACGATGCTGCCACATTCTGTCTTAAGCTTTGACAGTTTGCTCTTTCTGGCAGACAGATCTCTGGCAAAGACTTTGGAGCTTTGGTTTCGCTCGATCGCTTCTTCAATATAAGCTGTATTGAAGTTGCGTAAGTCCCGCCGCATGCATTTGGAGATCTCTGTTCAGTTTCCTGTATGCTGTCAAATCTGTTGAAGAATGTAGCTTCATCTCCCGTCTAACAGCCATGAGATTAAGAGTGTGATCGGAGAGTTTTTGTGTTCTTATGCGGCGGGTCTCGCAGAACTTAGCTCCGACCGCATGGACAGTTTCCACGAGCTTGTCATTCATATCGTCCACTTCATTGCAGTCTTCTAGGCACTGAAAACTGTTTTGTAGCTCGAGCTGAAATGTTTCGAGACTTTGGAACAGAGCACGAGGGGGACGGAGCGTTGACTTCATTAGACGAGAGCTCTCCAACTTAACGTTTAGGTTCAGTGTGCCTCTAACCATTCGGTGATCGCTACCAGTTTTCACCCTCGCGATCACGGAGACATCACTGAACAGTTGTTGTCTGGTCGTCATAATGAAGTCAATCTCATTTTTTGTGGAACCGTCGGGGCTCGACCAGGCCCACTTCCTGTGGGGCCGCTTCTGGAAGAAAGAAAGCATCATAAAGAGTCCCTCTTTCTCCATGAAGTCGGCCAGCTGCTGACCCTTTGGGTTCCGTTGCCCTATTCCAAATTTCCCTACTTTCAGCTCACCATTCTCTCTTGTGCCTAGTTTTGCATTGAAGTCTCCCATTAACACGTATAGTGGGTTTTGGAGGAATGCATGGCTCTAGAGATATCCTCATACATTTCTTCTACCTCCTCATCGGGGTGTACCGAGGTTGGTGCGTAAACCTGTATGGCCTTCAGCGAATACCGTTTGGTGATTCTGAGTATAAGGTACGCAACCCTCGTCGGCACACTCTCAATCTAAAGAACGTTGTTAACGAGAGACTTGTGCACGATAAATCCGACACCTCCTTGGGACAGATGGTCGCCCTCCCGGTGATAGAGCAAGTTGCCGGATTCGAGGATTACCGTGTCCTCCCCTTCTTTACGGACTTCGGATAATCCTATAATATGCCAGCGTAACTTGTCTATCTCATCTTCCAGCTTCACGATCTTCTCGTCAGTCCTCAAGGTGCGTGCGTTGTATGTTGCCAGGTCGAGTCGTCTTAGGTGGCAACCGAACCTCCACCGGAGATTCTTAGCACCCCCTGCCCCGCCGTTACCATGGTCGCCATCGTAGCCAGGAATAGCGGGGCCGCCGGGGACTGGGGGCCGTTTCTTAGTAACTTTAACCATTTGGGAGGTATATTGACATAGTTGCCACGCTTGGCGAGCGGGTTGGCAACCGCAGTTTTTTTTTACTGTAAGTTTGTTGTTATCAGGAAGATGCTGCTGCCCATCTCCTGCCTTTTTCCCTTTGTCGCCTTTTACGACACCCACGGGAAGATATGGGGTAATGGATATTCTTAACCGCCACTACATGGCAACTGACCGCCGTCACTGAAATACGATCTGGAGGACATTATTGTATGCATCATCATCTGCTCGCCATTATGATTTCAACCCATCACATGTTCACTGCTGAACTTGGGTCTCCCACAAGGAATGCCACAAAACGCCTGCATCCATTGACTTCCTGCATATCTTACCAAGTCGTCACTCCATCTAATACCCCCCCCACACACCTCCTTCCCACGAGAACCTTGCTTCCCCATTAGTTGTCGGTTTTTCGAGCTATATGGCCGGTCCATTACCACTTCAGCTTACTGATGCGTTGAATCATTGTACACATTATACGATAAAAATAATTAATACCAACTTTAAAAACAAACGCTTACCTCATCACAGACGTACATATAGTGGTACAGAGCCTTCCCGCCAGACTCCCATCCGCTGATCTCGTGTCTATCTGCGGCTTCGTTCATTTTCTCTAGAAGCGGTCGTAGGCTCTGCACGTTATCTGTAACAATTGGATAGTATTCCTAGTAAATTTACATACATTTTTTTTAACTTATTACAAGACAGTGACAGTGGTGATGCAGCCCTAGATGGTAAATTGCACTGTCTTAGTGTAACAAAAGGTTATTCATTCTCATATATTATGAATAAAATTGAGGTGTCTGTCTGTCTGTCTGTCTGTAATATTCAAATAACTGGCTTCTATTATGCTCAGGGGTTACAAGCATGCTATTAAGACATAAATAACCTTTTTTTAAATATTTGTCTGTCTGTCTGTACGAGTTAATCTTGGGAAGTTAACAGACAGTGAGCAAGAGAGATTAATAGGTAAAGAGAAGAGAAGGGAAAGCTATGATTTAACCAGAAAAAATTATATTAATATATCCTAACCAGGTTAAGGCGAGGCGGATCGTTAGTTTTTAATAAATATCTTATATCTTCCTCTCTTTCTTCATCAGCTTGCATAGATCTATTACTGCACCTGGACCTGGGGCTCTCATGTCCTTAGTTCTTCCAAGTTAGAATTTGTCTAAATCGTCACGCTTGTTGACGCTGTTGCCCAACACCAGGCTGGCTATTTTAAATCTAAAACGAGAATAACACCGCCATCTGTCTGAAGAAATAAGATGCGAGGTTTGTGCCATAGGCATGGGCAAAAAATATCGATATATCGATATTTTCTCACAATAATATCGATACATATACCTTCGATATTTTTAATCACGATACGTCGATATTTATTTTCTAGAATCGATTTCGTATCAATTTCGATATATCGTCGTCCAACCGTCACCAATATTAAATTTTGAGCCTTATCCTTACATCATGGAAATGATGTCTATATATCGATATATATATCATGCGATCGATACTGTTTAAAATATTGATTATATATACCGTAAATTGGGGATATTTGGAAATCGTGGGTATATTTGGTATTTTTTATTTTTAAGATTGCGATCCAAATATTTTTTGATTTGGCAATGGTAGAAAAGAGATATTCAATCTGGCAACACTATAACTCATGTCAAGTTTATTCTGAAAAGTTACGCCACGCTGCCATAAGAACTGTGTCCACAAGGATTATTTTAATAAAACCGTGAAAAAACAGCAAAATCTTCATTGTTGAACTTTCGGACGGTGCTTTGAAGATTTCAAAGTAAGTAAAAAACTATTTTCTACAAAGAAAAGAGCGATATCTCGGCATTCCAAAACCCTCCTAATCATCATCGCATGTGTTACCTGTCCGCCATTTTGATCGAATATTCTCATGAGGATATTTGGAACAGCAATTTAGGATATTTGGTACCGTAGTACCAAATATCCCCTTATACGCAATGATGGTGTTATTTGGACCAACTATACCAAATATACCCACAAGTAATGTGATCCCATGTTTGCATTACTGGTGTTATTTGGAACGATAATACCAATTATACTCACAAGTAATGTGATGTTTATTAAGGGTAAGATGTTCGAATCCTTTGTATTTCGGATATAATTTTAGAGACTTTTGATTTTGTTGCAGGAATATGCATCAAAATGCCACGAATATATATTAGAAAATTCAGGAATACTAGGAATGGAAAGTCCTTCCTACCTTACACTAATTACAGCTCTGAAAATTTACAGAAAGCAATTCGAGACGTAAAAAGTAAGACTTTAACACTAGGAGAAGCATCATCTAAATATCAAATACCTAAAACAACGTTATCGAGAAAATGTAGAGACCTTAATTGCTCACAAGAAAAAGCAGGACGTCCTACCCTTTTTTCACCTGAAGAAGAGAAAGCCTTCATTAAACACATTGTAAATTTGGCAGACTGGGGATTCCCATTCGATCTTATTGATCTTCGTATTTTCGCGCAAAGGTACTTAAATAAACTCGGAAAAACAATATACGGACTACCCGAAAATTTGCCTGGTTCAGAATGGGCTCGAAACTTTTTAAGGCGTCATAAAGATTTGCTTTCGAACCGTATGGCTTCCAATATATCTACCGATAGAGCAAAGGTATCAGCATCGACGATAGACTCATTTTTTGAGTATTTTGCACCAACAATCGATGGTGTAACACCTGACCGAATCATAAACTATGATGAGACTAATTTAACTGACGACCCAGGAAACAAAAAATACATTTATAAACGTGGTGTAAAATACCCAGAACGGGTAACAAATACATCGAAAACGGCTGTTTCCCTAATGTTTGCTGCTACAGCCGAAGGTCAGTTATTACCGGTTTACGTGGTGTACAAAGCAGAACACCTATGGGATACCTGGTTAGAAGGAGGTCCTCCAGACGCAATATACAATCGCTCTAAAAGCGGATGGTTCGACTCGGTTTGTTTCGAGAATTGGTTTGAAAAAGTGATCGTTCCATACACTAAAAAAAAGCCTGGACGTAAAATTGTCATAGGTGACAATCTCTCTTCACACTTTTCTGAAAACGTATTAAAAAAGTGTGAAAAGCTAAACATTTCATTTGTGTGCTTGCCCCCCAAATCAACACACCTTCTGCAGCCGTTAGACGTTGCTCTGTATGGACCTTTAAAACATTATTGGCGAACTATATTGACTGGGTGGAAAAAAGTAGAAGGACGCAAACATAAAACCCTAGTAAAAGATGTTTTTCCGAAACTGCTGGCCAAACTTATGAACAAACTTATGGAAACCAACACAGGGGGAAAAAACGTCATTGCAGGTTTTAACAAATGTGGGCTTTATCCAATCAACCCGGAACGACCGAAGTCATGACTGCCACACAGTCATGACTTACTACCCGAGGAAATTGAAACAGCTGCTACTTCAGTTGTCATAGAACATCTAAAAGAAATGCGGGGGCTCTCGGCTTCAGATGAGCCCAGAAGACGTAAAAAACGATGTAATGTTCCAGCAGGCCGAGGCATCACAGCACGAGACATTGAGCAAACGAAACCTAAAAAACCAAATAAAATGACAGATAATGAGTTTGTAAATAGTGAAGTAGAAGTTTCTTCATCTGACTCGTCTGAAATAATAGATATTTCAACATTTAATATTCTAGAGCCAGGTCCGTCCAAGTCAATAATCCAAACAAAAAGTACGCAGAAAAATAAAATGTATGAAAAAGAATCTAATATACATAAGAACACCAAGAAAGGTAAAGGTATTGTAAAAAGTAGCAAAATTGGAAAAGAAAATCAAGATAAGAACATGAAACGCAAAGAAAACGGGAAAAAGAAATGTTTTGAAGAAAATAACCATGATAATGCACTGAAACAAAATAATAAAGATAAAAAGAAAAAAAGAAATTGCAGAAAAATTTCAACATGCTCTACTACTTCAGAGTCACAAACCATAAGTATATATGAAGATTCTGATTGTATTGACGAAAACTTTGACATTGATAGAGATATGGATTTAAGAAATATGAATCGTTGTTCCTCGGGTCCAGTCACATTGACAGAAAATCAAGAGATAGTCCAATCTTCTGACAACATAGAATCAAAAACACACAAGGAGTTAAGCACACTCGAATCTATAGAACATATAATCCAAACTTCTGACAACATAGAACCAGGAATTACAAAGAAGGAGTTTAGAACAACCGAAAATATAGAAAACTTTAAAATAACTACACCTTCTGACATAATAGAACCAGACATGAAAACAAATAAAACAAGCTCAATCAGCATTCCAGCAAATCAAGGGATTGCTCAATATTGTAACAGCAGAGAGAAAGAGACATCAACGACCAATGAGACTCAAGAAAACCGAGATACGAGTGAATTTTATGATAAGAAAGAAGCAAAAGTTACTACGAAAGAGAAATTACCAACAGAAAGCACTGACAAGACTATATCGAACCAAGAGACAAAACTATCAGAAGAAGATATCAAGACCAATTTTAACAACAATGATTCAGAAGGTAGAAACACAGAACAAGAAAAAGAATATGAATTGAATGACCACGTAATTGTAAGATACATCAACAAAAAGAAATGGAAATATTATATAGGTATCATAGAAAACATAAACATGGAAAATGAAGAACCTTATACTATTAGATTTTATAAAACAACTAAAAAACCGTCGTTACGGTTCCTTTTGACACGAAAGCTTGACAGGGACATAGTTCCCTCTATATGTATTGTCAAGAAAGTCAATTTGATACAAAACCCAAATTATTCAAAGGAGTTCTTTCTGTCCTTGGCTGACGATGATGTCGTGGAATTATTTACGTAAGTGCATGCTGATCGTCTTAAAGGATTGTAGGTAGGCCATTGGTTGAAATCAATGGATAAAATCACAGGATAAAATTCACTAACTGACGCTGTCATAATTATGTCAGTGGTTCCATATAATTTTTAAATATTATTTTGTACTTGTAGTAATTGGTAAGCCTAAAGTTTTCATACATTGTAAGAATTAACTCAACACAAATATTTAAAATCATGACAGTTTGACATTGGGACTTTGGGACCAATTCACAGGCACAAAAGTTATTTGACAGGACTAAAGTTGTTTTAAACAATCTTTCTTTTTCTTATTATGGACAAGAGAAGGATATAATCCTTTAAATAATTTTAGTATTGTCAAATAAGTTGTGTGCCTATGAAATAGCCCAACTCTAGAGAGATTTATTATAGTAGACGTTTTCTTTAACACTTAAGTATAAGATTTCAGGATTTGATTTGGGAGTTCATACTTCGCGATCGCTAAATTTTGTAAGTTTATATTGTGATAATTTGATTTGTTACCTAAAATACACACAATGTTAATTAAACTGGGTTTTGTTTTCGAAAACTATACATATGCGATTGGTTTATTCAATAATTGACAATTCTTGTTCCATATTTCGTAAAAGTAAACTTTTAAATGCGAAATCGTAAAATTATACCTATAGTGATATCATTTAGCAAAAAATAAGTGGAATACTTCGCCTTAAGCCTTATCTACTGTTCCAAATATCATCCAATGCGTATAAAATGGTATTATTTGAGAAATACATCGTAACAACACTCACGGGATTTTCATTTCCAAAAAACCCCATGAGGGGTATATTTGGAACAAGACCTTAAAAAATATATATCTCGGTAACAGTCGGCCTTATACTATTGAGACAGCCACTATCAGACCTATCTGACTAGGGTTTTTCCATAAGTGTTTAGAATATTACGCAATTATTTATATTACGTTAACAAACAAACGTTTTCGTCTCAAAAATGTACCAAATATCCCCATTTTACGGTATATCGATATATTTTTTCCCTTGCCCTTTGCCTTACTGTGCCACCATCGATTTGGAGGTTGGTGTGGAATCGACGCGAGTTCATATTATTTTGGAACTACTAAGTGGAATCCATCTGGATAAGTGATAAATATTTATCTTTAAACATCAGGTGGACTTGTGCTCCTTTGTTAAGTACCCATATTCTATAAAACCTAACAACGTTGAACTTAGAGGAGATGAGCGCTTTAGGACCAGGTAATCTTAGACGAAACCACTCTTATCAACCTTGAGCACAGACGCAGAGTAGCAAAGATCTTTTCACGCATATACACTCGTACACTCGTACACGCACTCGCTAACGCACTCGCACACGCACTCGTTCACGCACACACACAGATTGAAAGCTTACCAAGCCTAGCATCTATGGAAAATCCTTCCATATAATCAACAATCAATCATCATACACATCACAATACATTTTTTAACATGAAATTGTGACACAGACAAAGTGACCCCACATCCCCACAATAAGCCATATATATAATAGTAGTTTTGTAGGATTTTAATAACGACAATAAAGTTAACAACTTGCTGTCATCATAATATTATTTTCACATGGAATAGGAAAAACAATTTACAATAATTTGACCCCACAATAATATAACACAATAGTGATTTTATTAAGTTTTAAAAAAATATTCGATTTAACTCACCAGCCAAAACCGCATCGGCCAGCAGTTCATCTACCAGAACTTTGTGCGCGGCGTTCCACTGCTGGGCGCCGACCAAGTACTCCGCTTCCAACATTGGTTGGTGCTGGAAAGTTTAACACCGTTTAGTAAACACTTCTATGTCTACTGCTAAACCATTGGTTCTTACCCTTTTAGTGATGAGGGACCATTTGACCAAGTTTTGGATTACCGTGGACCACATATTCTTAACATATTATAAATTATAGTAAGAATGATTTTTAAGTTGGTTTTTAAGTTTGTTCTGTTTTAAATGTTTGTAAAGTCAATATATTGTATTGTAAACATACAAGTAGAATTCGCACACTGATCATTTTCCAAAAATATTATACACTCTTTTATATTTGAAAGAATCCTATAGTGCCTTCGCGGATCATTTTGTGCGCATTTAGAGACCATTAGTGGTCCACGAATCAGACCCACGGTACTATACCGATAATTCTGAACAAAAACTGTCACATCGATGGATAACACGGGCCGGTAGCTGGCACGGTAAATATGACACGCAAGGACGAAACAAAGTTACATACTTATCAAAAATAAACTTTAAATCACGTGGTTGACTAAGTGCGCACATAAATAATGAAAGCATTTTCTTAGTTACATTAAACAAAACCAGTGTTAGACTGTCGAAAACAACGTTTGCGGTTTACAAAACAAAGAACTAGTCTTCTCGCCCGCTCGCAGTCGACTAGAGAAGTTGCGGAGAATTGACCGTGACTTAATGCGCAATGTATTAATATCGTAGTGCCCGTGTAGTATAGTATACATAGAAGTATTTGCTGTTTAATGATTAGTGTACACCCCATTTCGTCCAATGGATATCGTAAGAAACGTCTTTTATACGTGGTAGAACCATGCTGCAGCTATATTAGTAGTATAGTTGTAGCACGAATGGGTCGGCTCGACCGGGGAAGGAACACGCTCTCACAAAATACCAGCTAAACACTGCTGTGTTTCGTATGGTGAGTGTAGAGAACCGGAGACCCTTTTTACTGGAAATGAGGCATTCCATCTTAGTCCTCACGGGTGACAACGCATCTGCATTCTAGATAGATGTAGATGTCTATGGGCCGCAGCAACTACTTACCATCGGGTGGACTGTGTGCTCGTTTGTCACCCTTATCTTATAAAAAAAATGAGATATGCCAGAAAAATCTCATAACCTCTGAAAGATGGCGCTATATTTAATTCTATACCAGACGTAAAACTCTCAAGACCGGTGAAGGGCAAACGTCAAAGGTTAAAAAGGACTAGTACTGTCAACGTCAATTCGCTTGTCAAGCATGACAATTAAACCATATCCTCCGTAAAAAGGGAGAGGCCTATATGTTGATACGTGGTAGAGTCATGCTGCAGCTATTTTAGCTGTAGCACGAATGGGTCGACTCGTCCGGGGAAGGATCACGCTCCCACAGAATACCAGCGTGAAACAGCTTCCTGGAAATGAGACATTCCATTATGGTCCTTAGGGATGACAATACAATTTCATTTTGATTCTTAATTGAGGATAAATGTAAATGTCTATGGGCCACTGCATCCACTCAGCATCAGGTGGACTGTGTTCGTTTTTCATTCTTATGGTATAGAAAAAGGAAAATTATTTGTAATTAATTTCTATATTCATACATATCAGGTCATAAAATAATGTAGCACAATTAAAACAAATAAATGATTATTTATTAAAAGTTAACTGTGGGCCACAGCATCCACTTATCAATGAAAATAGTGGAAAACAAAACGGACAGTGTGGTTGTTTTTCAACTTCATTCTACAAATAAAAAATCGGGTGAGATTGTGTCAGGCACACGGCTGTTAGTTTAACGTGAAACGTCTATGTCTATGTCCAGTCGCTTTCAGTGTTATAAATGAGAGAGAGCGGCGGCTTTGGTAAATCTGCGCGTTGTCCCTTCCCCGCTAACCTACATGGCCTTGATTCAAACTCAAGGTCGTAACAGCGAGCTCACTATACAAGGTTATTTTTCAAAGAATAGCCAAATTTTACATTGAAGTTCAAATCAATAAATTATTATACACCTATATTACGTTTTTTGAAAATACGAGTAAATAAGGTTTCTACTATTATTTGAAATTATTCCTTTTGAATGTGATTTATGAGCAACAACTACTCTTACGCGCGCTCCTGTCTTTTTGATTCAATTCACGTTTTCGCTTAGTACTAAATGACGCGAATTATGATTCCAATTTTCATTTTACACTTTTAACGGGCTTAGGATCGTCATAATAAATAAAATTAAAAAATATATTTTTGCTTATCGACGACATAAACAACGACTGTCCTTATTATGGCGTATTTAAAAAATTGAAATAAACTATATAAAATATACGCAAGTAGTCCCAATATCTAATATTGTTACTTCAAAATGGAATCCGTTTCTCTTGTGGGGACGTGAATAACGTAAATGCGGCGTCAGACGATAGTATCCACTGGCGAGGTGGCGAGACGAGAAAAACCGAAATGGTTGCTTCCGCGCAGTCAGCGGCCTCTAAAGATTGTCGAACGGTCACGGGTCTACGGGCCACATTTTTTATGCATAGACGAGCACGTTTTTTTCAAATATTTTTTACACTTATTACCTCTTCTTAAGTACTTTTAACTTCCATGCAATAATTTTACTGTGGCGTTCTTCAAAAACTTTGAACCTCATTGACGTAAACACGACTTTTTATACACAGATAAAAGACTAACGGTGAAAGTTCCGGCGAGTTTGCAGATTCACTATTGGAGTTATCGCTCACTGCACTTGAATAGTTTGCTGATCTGTAAATTTTTCTTCGATTGGTAGGTTAATAATTACGACATGTACGCACGCTAAATTTTGTATCTTTTACATTTTTACACTTAGTATCTTTGTATGTATCACGTAGACTTTCATTGCTTAAAATGGAATATCGCAACATTTCATAGTTTAAAGTATCCGCGGTTCGAATATTTTCGTTACTTCATTGGCAACGAAGCGTACGTAATGATGTCACGGTCAACACTGTTAGCTGTCGGCCGGGCGAGCGGACATAAGTATTTAACCGGGTACTTGTAAGGTACTTTGACGACGAATCTGTACGTGCGAGGTAAAATCAGTTATTTATGCATTACCACGCGTTTTGAATTTCAAAGATAAAAATGACAAAAAGTCTGAGATTTTTTAAATTAATATTCCTTCATCATTTGCTTATATTACTTAATCCTTAACCTTCTCTACATATTTGGCTGATAATTGCAAAATAATCCTGTATAAGTTACATAATGACACTTAGGTCTCTAAGACTAATTCTTTTGTAATTATTAAGGCAAGACGATATAGATCACGGAGCAAATACAAAGAAGAGATGCCCTAATCAACTGTGCACTGTAATTTTAACTAGGTCCTGACGTCATCATAGTGGGCGTGGCTTTAATTAGTACAGTCAGCGTTCGTCCTGTGTCGTGTCGTGTCACTTGTGTCGAAAATCGCAAATCGGTGTATTTTTGTAGTATTAAGAAGAAAAGGATGAAGTGTTGTGTTTTATCGTGTAAAAATTACTCAGACAGACGCTCTGATGCTATAGATGGCATCACATTTCATTTGTAAGTAATTTTATACCTAATTTATGGAAATAGTGCTAGAAAAATCTCTGCGTCAGCTTTCAAATGTAATAAAATATATTCGACACTACATGGCGACACTTTGTGTCATGGGAATCAAAATATGAAGGTACGTAGAGGTCAGTATTGGTAAAATAATCATATGAAGGTGTTGAAATTTGTTTTGCAATCAGTTCTAAAGAATTTTTAATCGCCAAAATATTATTTTTAGTTTTTATAATCATTTTGTGAACAGGGCGCCATATATCGTCAAGATAGCTAAACAACATTACAACATCGATATGGGACGATGAGAGTAGTTTTGCTATTTATCGGTAGATGGCAAAATAGTTAAAAGGGCGGGGATTAACATCCCCCCAACCCGCAAATTTTCACGCGTTGTTACATAGTGAAATCTAATTACAACATCTCCTCTTTGTATTTGCTCTGTCATATAGACCTTTTCGTTACGGTTCAGTTTTATGACCTGGTACCCATATGTCTCAGTGTGATTTTGAAGACGTTTCACGTCAAAAAAACTTCAGTCCCAACTGCGACATGTGGCGATCCTAATTGGCGGTAGTCTGACCTGGTACTTGGCGCGGTGAGCCTGCGCCAGCAGCAGCCAGGCGGCGGGCAGCTGCAGCCGCCGCACCAGCTGCAGCTGCTCCACAGCTGGCCCCTCCTCGCGGCACGGAGCGTTGCGCGATAGCACGCCACGGATCAAGTGCCCACGCCTGGAAACAAACGAACCTTACTTGACTGAAGTCTCACCCTCAGCAGATACGGGATATTATGGGGTAAATGGGATTGTTATTATTATTATTACTATTGGGGTATTTATACAATATTCTCATCTGGTTAAGCTGAATAAATACATAAAAGAAAATGAAAAGCGCACATAAATATACATTAAATATAGTAACATACATATGTAAAAAATTAATAATATACAAATAAATAAAAGCCCAACCAAATGAAAGATCTCGGCAGGGGAGAGCAAACGAACGAAGTTTTGGGGGATAGGAAAAAAAAACCGGCGGACGATGCGGGCGGTATCGAGGAACACCGCTCCCTGAACTTGAACCCGCTCAAGGAGGCGGTGCTGTCCATCACGGAGTCCCAGTCGCCTCAGATGATACATTTATTGATATATTATTATTATTACGAGATTTTAGAGTAAATATATATTAGCCAATGTATTTTGGTTATCTCATTAGGCTGCATAAATATTTAAAATAAAATGATAAATAGTCATTAAATATAGTAAAATATATAAATATTATTATTATTATGTAGTGACAGGCGAGCAACCTATAGCTGATCTGCCTATAGCAAAAATACACTAAATTTGATTGTTTTTGTACCATTTTTCAGATTATTTACTTTACTTATAGCGTTACCATTAAAGCCTATTAAAGTCCACTCGCTGAACATAGGCCTGCCCCCATAGATTACCTCATAGAGGTGATATTTGTCATAGTTGTAATGTTGCTGTTCATTTAATAATTTCACTTCTCAGTGGGTCATGTACTCCTGGTAGATTATCTTCTATAACATGCATCCATTTCAGCCTATTAAAGTCCACTGCTGAACATAGGCCTCCCCCATAGATTGCCTCATAGAGGTGATATTTGCAATAGTTGTAATGTTACTGTTGATTTAATAATTTCACTTCTCAGTGGGTCATGTACTCCTGGTAGATTATATTCTATACATGCATCCATTTCAGCCTATTAAAGTCCACTGCTGAACATAGGCCTCCCCCATAGATTACCTCATAGAGGTGATATTTGCAATAGTTGTAATGTTACTGTTGATTTAATAATTTCACTTCTCAGTGGGTCATGTACTCCTGGTAGATTATCTTCTATACATGCATCCATTTCAGCCTATTAAAGTCCACTGCTGAACATAGGCCTCCCCCATAGATTGCCTCATAGAGGTGATATTTGCCATAGTTGTAATGTTACTGTTGATTTAATAATTTCACTTCTCAGTGGGTCATGTACTCCTGGTAGATTATCTTCTATACATGCATCCATTTCAGCCTATTAAAGTCCACTGCTGAACATAGGCCTCCCCCATAGATTGCCTCATAGAGGTGATATTTGCCATAGTTGTAATGTTACTGTTGATTTAATAATTTCACTTCTCAGTGGGTCATGTACTCCTGGTAGATTATCTTCTATACATGCATCCATTACAGCCTATTAAAGTCCACTGCTGAACATAGGCCTCAACCATAGATTGCCTCGTATTTGCCATAGTTGTAATGTTATTGTTGATTTAATAATTTCACCTCTGAGTGGATCATGTGCTCCTGGTAGATTATACTTAGGCTACTTTTATTTTAAAAGAAGAATTGGGGTTCCGCGCAAAAAAAAAACCCTAAATTACACGCGGGCGTAGTCGCGGGGAACAGCTAGTATTAATATAAAAAATATGGTTGTTTGATGTGGATTTTGCACAGTCGACAAACCTCAGTGGTCTAACTAAGTTAACTGAGGCCGTGTAGTGGTGGTGAAAGAATATTCACTACCCAATATTATCCCTTGGTTGTCTTACTAATAACAGAAAATTAAAAAAAAAACTGCGGTTGCCAGCCAACCCTGTCGCCAAACGTGGTAATTAAGGCAAATGTCTCTCCCTCCTATGAGGCAATATATGGGGTAGTCTTATGTTCACTAGTGGACTTTTAATAGGCTGCAATTATGAGGATTGTGATAATAAAGTTGTAAAAAAACACAGATCAGCATCGATATATTGTGTACTGCGCACTAGATTTCGCATTGCGAACATTGACTATGTTCAACTGAACTGTACTGCAATCCGTACACTGAACTAAATATTGTGTAAATTGAAGATTTGTGAATTCCATAAGATTATTATTATTATTACATTTTATTTAGAAATATGTTTGTTTAGATTAAAATGAGAGTATTTTATATTAAAGTCTTATATTTATTTTATAATAATATCTTTTTTTATATTAACTCCCGCGCATGCACGAAGACAGAGTAGCGCACAATTTTTGTTTGGAATGGCTTCTCTAGCACGTAGTACATATAACTCAATGACAGATCAGTAAGTTGAAGTGCCAATGGGCCGGCTATATAGCTTGAAGAACCGATAAACGATGGGTAAGAAAGGTGCTCGAGTGGCGGCCTCATACCAGAAGTGTAGGATGGGCTCCCTACTATATGAAGTGGCAACCTAGACCGTGCTTTGTGGTATTCCTTAGCGAAAGCCTTTATTTAGCAGTGGACTGGTATAGAGTGATGATAATAATGACGACGATGATGATGATGATATTGGTGATGACTTAATACTCACATGACGGGCTCCTGCAAGTAAGCGAGCGCCTGCACAGCCAAGTGCCAGTGTCCGCGCGCCTCCAGCTGGTCCGCCGCTCCCGTGATGCTCTCGGCAGTCGGGTGGCCCAGCCAGGCGCCCACCAGGAAACTGTAATACGAGTGCTGATGCAATCCTGCTGTGTGCTGACCATGTTACAGAATTCATCGCTTATTATAATTTTATGATGGAGAGGGAGAGGCTGTATAAGAGAATCCATCAACTAGTAAGAATAGAGAAAATATAATTATATTGTAAAAAGATTTTGTGGACGACATATTTGTAAATAACCCCTGGGAATAAGGTGATGCTAAACTATTTCTGATATAGTCCAATCATTTAATCCAAAAAAGGTGGTCAACCTCGGAATAATAAATAATAAACTGTCTAATAATAAACTCATGATAGTATTCAATTAAAGGTTCTCGAGTGGCAGCCTCGTGTGGGTAGGCGAAGTGTATAGCGATCCCCCACTAGATGAAGTGACGACTTGGTAAGACATGCAGAAAGTCGATGGATGCAGGTGGCTCAGGACCGTGCTTTGTGCCATTCCTTGTGGGAGGCCAATGTTCAGCGGTGGACTTGTGAAGGGCTGTAATGATAATGATGACGAAACTGTATGATGATTTTTATTTTGGCATTGTACATGTTGTCCTAAGTCTCTTAAATCTCGTGTCCGCGTCTTCAGATATTCAAGGTCAAAGGTAAAAAAAAAAACTTTTTTTGCAAATATCTCGCTTCATATGGTGTTAATGTTATCTACATTTATTATAAAAATTGTAGAAAATAACATTCTCATTAGGTATTACATTAGATATCGATATATATATATCTAATATATCGATATCATTTCTAGTTGAAAATCGTTTATTGGTGATTTTAATGATAATAATTCTATAAACACATACTCGTTACCGTCGCGAATCATATTTTATTAAACATACAACCTGAACCTGACCTGCAAATTCTAAAAAAACGCAAGAAAATTTGAATTTCGCGGGCCACCCTGGAGCTTTCACCTTAATCTAGGATAGACGAAGACGTCTATGGGCCACGGCATCCACTTACCGTCAGGTGGTCTGTGTGCTCGCTTGTCATCTATATTCGATAAAATAAAAAATATATCCATATTCTATAAAATAAAAAAAATTGTCATCTATATCCTATAAAGTAAAAAAATAAAAATTAAGTATTGGACGCAATGTGCAGTGGTCCAGGAGTGGGAGACGTACGTAAGACTGTAGTCGAGGGGGTTTGCAGTATGGGCTGCGGGCTGCAGTTTAGCTCTGCAGTTGAGGGCTCTAGCTCGCAGCAACTCGTAGCGAAGATCGAGAACACGTCGTCGCTTGCTCTCCTGACAAAAAAATATTACATTTAAAAAAAAAGGCTTCAAAAACTAAAAACCAATTTCCACATAATGAGGACTAATAATCTGTCGCTCACCAGATGTCCCTAGTTGGGACTGAGTAATTTTTTGTTACACAATGTCATTTAGTGAAGGCATCCACGATTATTTCTGCCACCAGGGCGGCGCCACTAGGATGAGGTATAATATATGACAGATTTCATAGTGAAGAAGTTAATTTGTTCGAAAAATATTTCTTTTTGAGCTATTAACTATATTTTACATTTATAACATTAGAAATAAATAAACCAAACCACAGATATTCATAAAAGTAGAAAAACAAAAAAAATGTTTTGTGTATTAATATAATAATACTCTAGAAACTGATAAACTTTTTTTAAAAAACAACTTCTTAATTAAATGACATTGTGTAACAAAAACATTACCTCAGTGTCAACTAGCGACATCTGGTGAGCAGAAAATTATTAGCCCTCATTTAGAAGTTAGTTTTAATTAAAAGTTTATCAGTTTCTAGAGTATATTGCATAAAACAACGCCTCAGTAGTTTGCTCTTTAATATTTTACAGTACACGGTGACTTAAAACCACGTTTAAGTACGCTCATGGGAGACTTAACTAGCCGATTATTGTACGGTGTGTTTTACTTAAGTCACGCACAATATTTATCAAGGCGAGCGAAGCGAGCTGTGCACTATCACACAATCATTGCATTTTTATGGTACACTTTACTGAGAAACTATTAGATTTTTAGTTTTGCGCTTTGACATAGTATTTTCGATTCATGTCTAGTGTGTTATCAATTATAAAAATATTATTTTATACACATTAAAAAAAATAGAAGATATAACAATTGTCATCAATTAGATTTTTATTGTATTACCAACCCGAATGACAGGGTGAGAAATAGTGTGATAAGAGAAAAGTGTGGCTTGCAAGATGACGTTGTGACCAGGATTAAGAAAGGAATGCTTCGGTGGTTTGGTCATGTAGAAAGAATGAACGAGGAAAAAGTGACAAAGCAAATTTATGTTGTAGAAGTGAACGGCAGGGTCGGGAAGGGACGCCCTAGACGAAGGTACCCTTAACCGACGAGCGTGTATGCGTAGATATATGGATGTAAAGGAGGCGAGAGAGGTGTGTCAGGATCGCGCCAAATGGAAGTCCGTAGTCTCTGCCTACCCCTCTGGGTGACAGGCGTGAGTGTTTGTGTCTGTGTACTATTACAAAATACTTTGTAGTAGTACCGCGTTAGATACGTTAGATGGCGGGCGCTGAATATGAATTATGAATGGAGCATAAACTGATGAAAAAATATCGGATACCTATAGTCAGATCTATGGTCTGGCCAAGATCAATAATATATTTTTTACTGAACAATTTGTTTTAAGTGTTATTTATAAGAATTCGCGAGCCATTACAAAGTTGTACGTTTAGCTAGTAACATTTTATAATTTTTAAACAAAAAATTAACATTTATTGAAACATTTTTGTTTGATTTTAATTTCAAATAACGTTTTTCTTGAATTTTAATTTCTGCCTTGCTTGTCTTGACACGATTTTTGTGTTTATAATCATTTAGTAATCTACAATTTTTCAATTTTCAAAATGTGGTTTTAAGTCACTTGCACTATAAAATAATTTACGATACACGGAACATAAGTAGCGTGTTAAGTTCGTGTTAAGTTACTCACTTCGCTCGTGTAAAAAATCTTCTACAGTCTAGGCTCTAAATAATATACTTTGTATAATATATTACATTGTTCAGTCCAATTCCCAAGACCTTCGAGAAACTAACAGTTTTAACAGTGGTAGAGCCACGCGGCAGCTTTTGCTGTCGCACGGATGGGCCGGCTCGATCCGGGGTGGTACCACGACCTTACAGAATACCAGCGTGAAGTAGAGGTTTACCTCTGCGTTTCGCTTAGTGAGTGCAGGTGGCCGGTGGCCCTTTTTACTGGAAATGAGGCATTCCATCTTAGTCCTCACGGGTGACAACGCATCTGCATTTTGATTCGCAAACGAGGATAGATGTAGATGTCTATGGGCCGCAGCAACCACCTACCATCAGGTGGACTGTGTGCTCGTTTGTCACCCTAATCTTATAAAAAAAAAAAAACTAGCTTACTCCTTTTTAAAGCACCTGCAATTCTCCTAGTGTTGCAGATGTTCATGTGCGGCGGGGTATTCACTTACCATTAAGTGAGCCGGATGCTAGTTTGCCCCCTCTTCTATATATAAAAAAACCCCGACCAACGGTCTAGTAGTATGTATACAAATCTTTCGACAGATTCCAAAGTATTGTGCTTTACTTTTATAGCCTATCAATGTCCACAGCTGAACGTAAGCCTCTCCCTTAAATTGGCTCATAGGGTCGATTTTGCCATAGTTGTAATGCTACTGTTGATTTAATAATTTCACCTCTCAGTGGGTCATGTGCTCCTGGTAGATTATCTTCTATACACCCATCCATTACAGCCTATTAAAGTCCACTCTCAATGGGTTATGTGCTCCTGGTAGATAATCTTCTATACATACATCCATTGCAAGCTATTAAAGTCCACCGCTGAATATAGGCCTCCCCATAGATTGCCTCATTGGGGGGGGATATTAGCCTCGGTAGGCGGGTTGGTAACAGCAGTGTTTTTTATCAGGAAAATGCCTCTCTAGTTCTGTTTCGTTTCGCTCTGTCGCCTTCTACGATGCCCACGGAATGACATAAATTATTTTACGACGTCACTGAACGAGAAACCACATGCATATAGGAATATTGCAAGAGAGCAAGAAAGAGAATGAGAAAGGAAAACGGAAATAATGATGACTCCAGGTAATACTAATAAATTAAAATTAAACATTTTGTACAACCGACTTCAATATAAATTATTAACAATAACTCAAAAACTATTCGTCAGACCTTGATCAAATCAGCTTTCATATAAAAAAAATCATCGAAATCGGTTCACCTAGTAAAAAGTTATGAGGTAACACATAAAAAAAAAACATACAGTCGAATTGAGTATCGTCTCCTTTTTGAAGTCGGTAGAAAAATAGCTTACCCCTGTGACGTTGTAATCATACTGATCGAAGTAAGGTGGTAGGGGCAGTCTCATCCCCATCTCGTCTTCAGGCACAGTGGTGAGGTCTAGTTCACCGTCCTCACCGTTGCGACCGTTACCGTCTGGGTTGGTCAGATCGGTCCGGAAATAGCTCTCGTATGTACGGACAATCTGTTCCAGGCTCGGCACTTGCGGGCACAGATATCTGGAAAGTTTTGATAATTTACAAATTAAAAAGGGTTAGGGTTACAGTTACAGCTAAGTCCACTGCTGAACATAGGTTTACATTATAAATTGTCTCATAGGGGGAATAATAGCCATAGGGCAACTATTTGGCAAGCCGGTTGGCAGCCGCAGTTTTTTATTTTTAGTCGTTAATAGGAAGACGCTGCTGGCTATCTCCTGATTTGTTTGCCTCTGTCGCCTCTTACGACACTGTGGATATTCTTACACCTTAACACGAATGTGTCGGCTCGACCGGGGAAGGACCACGCTCTCAAAGAATACCAACGTAAAATAGCAGCTTCACGTTGCTGTGTTTCGTATGGTGAGTGTAGAGAACCGGAGACCCTTTTTACAAGAAACGAGGCATTCTATCTTAGTCTGAGATCTATAGACCGTACTTTGACTTTGCTCAGACTTTACTTACGAAAAACTTAGCTGAGTATATGCTCAGCATAATCATTGATATTGAATTTACAGTTGTATCATGCTAAGATTGAGGTAAGCTTATGCTAAGGTTCAGATAGTCAAAAAAAATTATGAATGCTTCATTCCTCTCATTATGTTCTTGAGTTTACTATATAAAATTTAAAAAAATATATATTTTAAAATAGCTTACAGTTCAAATTGCATTTCACAAATAAGTTATTATTACATTAAATAGAAAACGGGCGTATAAACGAGCTAATAAACAAATCCCTGGCATATTACATAAAGTATACTTATATACACTTAGTAACTGTTTATGAGCGGTGTTTTGTTATTACAATATATTTCTACTATTCGAAAAATTAATTTTTTCATCAAGAAACTCTAAGTAGCGGCCCGGAGTCAGGTAGTAGTCAGGCGATGTCTGACCCCCGTGCCTCGGAAAGCACGTAAAGCCGTTGGTCCTGCGCCTGATCTCTCTCCGGTCGTGTTGGTTTACCGTCCCATCGGACTATGAGAGTGAGGGAACAGAGAGTGCAGCTGTGCTTGCGCACACACTCGTGCACTATAATCATGTCCTGGGAAGATGGTTAGTAGCTGTTGAGGCTGATCGCCATGACCGAAATTCGGTCTGGAAGACATTATTATATTTAAAATTATTAGATTGACAACCCTAAATATTTTTTTTATTCTAAAGGTACAGGCAAAGTACTGAGCTAAATGCAAGTTACCTAGCGGTGGCGTGGAGTGCTCTGAGCCAGTCCAACTGTTCCAGTTCGGCGCGGGGGCGGAGCCCGGCGATGAGCTGCAGCGCAGCGAGCCGGGGCTTCGCCACCAGCTCGTGCGCCCCGCACTCCTGCCACAGGTGCAGCTGCTTCGCAACCAGCGACCGGAACGAAGGATCACCTGCAAAACAATCCTCATCCTCATCATCATCATCTACATTACAGCTCCTCACAAGTCCACTGTTGAACATAGGCCTCTCCCAAGGAATGCCATAAAGCACGGTCCTGAGCCACCTGTATCCATCGACTTCCTGCGTGTCTCAGTACATCGTCACTCCATCTAGTGGGGGGGGCCGCCTCACACTTTTTTATATAGAATAATAGTCATAAACGAGCACACAGTCCACCTGATGGTAAGTGTATGATGTGGCCCATAGACATCTACATCTGTCCTCGATTGGGAATTAAAATGCAGATGGTCAGCCGTGAGGACTAAGATGGAATGCCTCTTTTCCAGTAAAATAGGTCTCCGGTTCTCGACACTCACCATACGAACCACACCAGCATTAAGCTGGTATTCTGTGAGAACGTGGTCCTTCCCCGGTCGAGCCGACCTATTCGTGCTACAACTAATATAGCTGCAGCATGGCTCTACCACGTAAAACGAGTGTATCTGTGTGTGACATCATAGCTCCTGAACCGGACTGGATGAACCGATTTTGATTAACTTTTTTGTGTGTTTGAAAGATACCTTAATCGAAAGTTTTCTTAGCTATGTTTCATGAAAATCTGTTCAGCCGTTTGAATCAACTCGACATGGGAAAGGCCACGCTCTCACAGAGTACCGGCGTAAAATAGCAGTTTAATGCTGCTGTGTTTCGTGTGGTGAGTGTAGACAACCAAAGACTCTTTTTTTACTTGAAAATGGGGCATTACATCTTATTATTCCTCATGGATGACAACGCATCTGCATTTTGATTCTTAATCGAAGATAAATGTAGATACTCAGGCCACAGCATCCACTTACCATCAGTTGGGCTATGTGCTCGCTTGTCATCCCCATTTTATTAAAAAAAACTACATACAAAGCGTTTCTCAAGAATATGACTACACTTATTGAGACAGTAATTTGGAGGGGCGAGCCATGTTATCGTAGTTAATCTCTAATAGGCAACATATCCGTGTAAACTTTCACACAACGCACATTACACGCTGGGGCGAATTAAATGTTGACAGCGGTAAGCACCTTCTCGGCCACCCTTTGACTTATTATTTTACTTAACTACATATTTTGCAAGTAATGCAAATATTAATAATATAGTTCGTAAAAATCGCGGCACGTAAGTCTAGCGCTGAACGAAATCTGGAGGGGATGCGCACGAATTGAACTGCACGAATACGACTGGAGAGCCAATCAGCGCGTGCGAACTATATGCACGAGCCAATCAGCGCGACTTATGCGCTATAACGGTCACCGCTAGACTTTCGTGCCGCTACAAATAATTAGGCACACAATAATTAAGCAAGCCATGTAGAACGAAATATATGATGAGTAAGGGCGATTTAGGAGTAATCAAATTTGGGCGCGCTTCGCAAGCTCTATATCTCTATGGAAAAAAATAATTTTATTTTATGTTAATAAGTATTATATTATTGTTGTTTAAAAACTTCCACGAGCACCCCTTTGTAAACTCGCGCCCCTAGTTTGCCTTAAGTATAATCCGCCACTGATTACACGCACATATACTACACACATATTACACACACACATTACACATTCACTACATACACACACTCCACCACACTAATTTCTTTTTAAATTATGTTGCTTACGCTCATCGTTAACTTGAGGTATAAACGATTCTTGCTTTAGTAAATTTTATGATGAGGCAGAGAGGCTCACTTCTAATACGGACGCATTTCGCGTTCAAAAGAAGTTTACCACTGTATATTTTATGTACTTGTAACACCGTGTTTATTATGACCTAGCTGTTCCCCGCGACTTCATCCACGTCGAAATTTTTACGATTGGCTTTTACGGGTTTTAATTGTTTGCGCGGAACCCTAATTATCTTTCCAAAGTAAAAGTAGCCTAAGTTACTCCTTATAATATCACCTATCTGCTAGTAAGAATCCCGTCAAAATCAGTCCAGCCATTTCATAGATTAGCTGGAACAGACAGGTAGACAGACAGACAAAAAATTGTTTTTAGTTATAACTACCGTATATACTTTCATATGCGTTTGGTAATAAGATGTTATTTTGACATTACAAACAGACACTTCCATTGTATTTATTTGTACAGATATATCCAATATCGAACACTCACCGGCTGCTTGGGCCAACAGTGTGGCCATGTGTAGATCTCCGTTCTCCCGGGCCACTTTGCAGGCTTCCAACACGCGTCCCCCGACCAACAGAGTCCACACTCTGCCGCTGTGGCCATCGGACTCTGTCAACAAAGTTCACTATGAATTATTTGAATTTTAAGTCTTTAAAATGAACAACATATATTATATGTCACATTTGCTGTTCCCGCAACTTTGTGGTAATTACTAAGATTGAATTTTAATGGGTTTTAATTTTTTTTTGTGGAACCCTATTTTTTTTTACTGCTTCACTCTTTATTACTTCAGGTATATCTGTCAGTGAAAGTCCCGTCAAAATCATTAATTTCAGAGATTAGACGGAACAAACAGACAGGCTGACAGACAGACAAAAATTGTATTTTTTTGTTATAACTACCGTATACACTTTCATATGCATTTAGTAAAAAGCTGTTATTTTGACATTACAAACAGACACTTCAATTTTATTTATTTGTATAGATTATATTAAATACTGTCATTTTATAAAACCACATTCAGGAACAATTGAGTTACTGAATGGAGTCATGGACTACACAATGAATGACTATAGTAGTTATCTTGATTGTAGACGATTTCGAAAAATTCAATAATTAAAAAAGGCTAATAAATAATTTAAGAAATACGCCAGAACAGACAAACAAACAGATAGACGAACAAGAAAATAAGTTTATATTGCATTGTCATCGAGCTGCGAGCTACATTTAATGTTTCAAGTCTGCAATTCATCGGCAAGTTAGTTTAAAATCAATTTCTAAATCTGTTCCAAACAGACAAAAATGTTAATAGAAACGTAATTTAAAAAAAACCAAACAGTAGAATTAAGATTTCTCCATTCTGAAGTAAACCAAAAGTAATTTTATTATTTTTATCGCGTTTAATTTTAACATATTTTTATGCCTCGACTAGCAGAGAGACTGTAACTTCGTTTAAAAAAATATTGACAAGAGATGGTACAGTTCACCTGATAGTAAGGTCTTTCCAAACATTAATATTTGGACACGCTCGCGGACCGTATAAAAAGGCTGATCTAAAAATTGGATCGGGCCGCAAGCAAATGCGTAGAGGGCTGCATATTTTTTTAAATACTCTTATTTGTGTCAAACAGCTCCTCATTTTTTCTATACACACCCAAGAAACGAATTATATCGTAATTTCCCCATTTTAGAGAATCGTTTATCGGTTAACTCATTTGATTGACCTACACACACGTATCATGCAGCAACGAAACGACCTATGCACAGGCGTGTAGTCTGGAGCGAAATGGCTACTCGCAGCGAGTATTCGCTATGTGTGACCGAGGCTTTTGACATGTATAACCAACAAATAATTTTGCCAAATATGACTGTTTGACTCTTGTATTGTTCCCTACTACGTTCATTAACTCCTTCACTCGTTCAATCTGTCAATCATGAATGATTCGTTCGTTTGAACCGGGTCTGATGTGACCCGGTTCAAACGAACGTAACGAAGTATCGATGATGGCAATTACATTTTTTCAACGTATTAACCGATTGACATGACCTACGCCAAAGAATATATAATGTTCGACGACCAACATTACCGAGCGGGTCTCACAGATCGCAGAGTACTGAAACTTGAAATGATCCATTTGAATGATCAACCCGCATGACCCGGTTCGTAAGACGAATCAATACTTGAACGATCGGATCACTAGGATTGAATGAATAACACATGTCAAATCTGATCGATCGTCATTTATAGTTAAAGGTATAGCCGAACCCCTCCACTAGGTCGCGCGCTATACGTGCCCAAGACAAGTATATGAAACTTCCGATATAAACATGTATACATGCATACTAGATGGATATAGTATATCTTTCTTTATATTTAAAAATAACTTTCGTTATATTTAAAAATTATTTATCACATTGTTTGTCCGCGATTACTCTTAAGTTACTGAACTGATTTTATTTGAATTTTGTAATTAAAAATATTGTAATAAATTATAATATTAATACATTACTTTATTTTACTTTTTATAAGGCAGTGCCAGACCACAATCCCACCTGGTGGTAAGTGGTTGCGATGCAGCCTTAGATGGTAAATCGCACTGTCTTAGCGTAACAAAAGCCTATTCACTCTTGCCTTGAAGACGCCCAGATTGTATTCGGACGGAAAGATAGACGCCGGCAACTTATTCCACTCCTTTGCTGTACGCAATACAAAAGACGAAGCAAACCGTTTGGTTCTAATGCGTGGAATATCGACAACAAAGGGATGAAGACCCGCCGACTCCCTGGTTGTCGGACGGTGGAAAGGAGAGGAAGGAATTAAGGCGTGTAATTAACTGCTGACTGCAGTTTCAGAGATAGGATAGTTTTTATCCCGATAAGTGACCCTCAATATTTTTTATTGCGAATTTAAGGATTTTTATAGGACAAAAGGTCGTCGGAAAGGGCAGAGCAACTTATACCTGGCCAGCTAGTGTAAATATAATTTATTAACATACACCGCAACTCTGCATGACGAATGCGTTTAATATTAATGTGAAACAATGAATGAATAGAACGAATGACAACGCTCACCGTCAATAGATTCGGCAGTTGCAGGTAGCTTGAGGTCATGCTGGGTTGCGTCAGCCACGGCGTCCTGCAGCCATCCCAGCAGCTTTCGGTATCTGTGCACGATTGACTGCAAGTCCTGTCCAGGAATACCTGGACAAACACAAAAGAATATAAAATAAATTAATAAAATCACCCTAGAGTCCTGGGGTAAAATGATCAATTTCAAGATAGGTGGCAGCGTCTTTTTAATAACATATCTAACAGACAGAACTCGAAATTCATTATTTATCATCCCGATGGTTGACGGTCCACTGTTGTGCGATTTACGCATTGATGATTCTTGATGATTTACGCACAACAGTGGACCGCCAACTGTGGAATTTACTGTCGCCAGCGGCTTTCCAGACCGATACGACTTAAAGGCTTATTACATTACACGATTTCTCGGGCCCTGCCCGCAGGGACAGGGTAGTGTAATAAGAAACAGGGAGTCAGGGTCCCTAAACAGGGCGACCGAGTGGTTCCGACCGCCCTGCTTCCCTGCCGCGCTGTGGATCGTGTAGTGTAATAAGAGACAGGGAGGCAGGGAGCTCAGTTGCGTGGCCGCATGCGCAGAGTCTACACGTCTGTTTATTTAAAGTTCTACTATGTCGATCTACTCTCTAAATCATTACTCGTATTTATGTCATGCGCTAAAGAAAAAGATCCTTCTCAATGTCATCGACATCCACAAAGTGCCTTATCAAATCTTGATAGGAGTTTCCAGTGACCAAAATCGTAAAGTGACAACCAATCTCTCTTAAAAAAGTATTCTTTTGAATAAAACTTCTTTTATGGACTCTATCGCGTTTAATATTTTTTTTTAATTAATTCCCGACGTTTCGGGTGCTTTACCACCCATGGTCACGGGGGACTGGTTGCTGTAAAGCATCCGAAACGTCGGGAATTAATAAAAAAAAATTAAACGCGATAGAATCCATACAAGTAGTTTTATTCAATGTGTAGTGTTCGCGTAAATATAAGAAATCATTAAAGTATTTTTTTTTCTATTAAAGGCGTTACTAAGCTTAATAACTCGTCGAACAGTTCGGTCTGAGCGCCCGTTCGCAACAGACGTGTCGTTTGAATAGGCGTGCGCTCATACTTACGAATATTAGTCTAACTGTCGGTTACTAACGTGAATGCGTGGTTTGCCATGCTTTAATTGTGGAGCATTCATTGGTGTACTTTGTTCACCATGGAAGAAAATCAAGTTTTAGACGGAGAGGCGATAAATTCTGTTTTAAATCAAAACAATGAAGTGGAAACGGAGATTTGTTTACAAGAAAACTGTGAATCAATGATTGACGATGAGGTTATTACACCTATTTGTAGTAAGAGACGCAGAGAAGAGGATGAGGAAGAAAGGTGGATTACGGTTTCAAGAAATGGGAAGAGAGTGGGACAGAAAGTTGATTTATATATTAATTGCTACGAAAAATTACCTAAACAATTTGCGCTTGCAAAACTTTTAAAATCCAATAATATCAAGAATATTAGCCGTGTGAAATACGTGAACGCGAACAAAGTATTTGTGCAGTTTGAATGTGCAGAAAGTGCCGATGAGCTGATGAACTGTACACCTTTGAAGGAATTAGGATGGCGATTTCAAAAGCCATTAGAGGTTGCTTCCTCATACGGTGTCATTAAGGATATTGAGCTGGAGATGACCGAAAAAGAAATGCTGGAGGTAATTTCAAGTGATTGCAAGATATTAGGTGTAAAACGCTTGAAGCGCAGAATGATGGATGGAAAGGGATGGGAAGATAGCGAATCAGTACGACTGGAATTTAAGGGCTCATCGTTGCCAGCATCAGTATACATTTACGACATGAAGATTAACGTCGAGCCCTATGTCTTCCCAGTCACTCAATGTTCGAGGTGTTGGAGGTTCGGCCATAGTTTACGTGTTTGCCCCTCTAAAAAGATTGTATGCCCTAAGTGTGGAAAGGGGCATGCTAATTGTGAGACCACAACTTTTAGATGTGTTAACTGTATCGGGAGTCACATATCATTGGATAGATCATGTCCTATATTTATAAAAGAAAAGCGTCTAAGGAGTATAATGGCTGAATTCAATTGCTCTTATAAAAAGGCCTTACAAGTATATGTTCCTCCAGACCCTCAACCTGAAGGAGTAGAACAAGAGCCAACTATATTACAGACAGCTCAAAGACATCTCAACCTAAACATACCTTTATATAATAACCTGCCCGAGCCCATACCTATGTCCTCTATACCACAAAACGACGATGGGGTAGTGACTTACGCAAGCGTAACTCGATCTGCACCGCACCTACAATTTGATAATGCTCCTAACAGTAATTCATTACCATTCGCATTACAATCGTGTGCTAAGGAGGTTCCGCAAGCTTTAAAAAGAAAGACTATAGGGACGAAGAGAAAAAGAAAGAAGAAGCAAAATCAGAATGAATTGATTGAAAGCGATATATCGTCAGAATCGGAAGAAATAGTTAACAATAATGATGATGATATTGAAATTGAGCTCCAATCAAGAAGAGAGAAAAAAGAGAGAAGAGAGAAGCTTAGATCTACTCTAAATTTTAAGCAGTTACTTTCTAAGTTGTATTCTATATTTACAAATCCACAAGAAGAACTTAAGAAGAAAATAATTCAAGGAATGTCATTAGTTATTGAATGGTTAGTACCGATGGTGGGGCAGTGCATTTGGGATTTGCCTTTTAAAAGTTTCTTCGGACAATAATGGGTAGTAATTACAAAATAAACATTTTTCAGTGGAACTCACAAAGTATAGGGCCCAAACGCGCGGAGTTTGACCAGCTGTTAAGTAGTGAGAAAATTCATATTGCTGCCATTTCTGAGACATGGCTGAATGCTGAAATTACGTTTAGAATCAGTGGCTACAATATTTACCGCAGGGACCGAAATGATTCGTATGGTGGGGTTGCTATTTGTTCACACAAATCTTTAAAGACTCAACTAATACCTGTCCAAATTTCTAATCCCGGAATTGAAATAATTTGTATTAAAATTTTTAACTGTACACACATAGATTACATACTTTCTATATATTGCCCACCTACCATACGAACTTCTCAGAATGACTGGGATGAAATATTTTCTTTTAAAACTAACAAAACATTGATTCTTGGGGACTTCAATGGACATCATCCAAGCTGGTCTAGTAAGGTTGATTTAAGAGGCACCAACATTTTTGATTCTTTAATTGAAAATAATTTCGTTTCCTTGAATGATGGCACAGCTACTCGCCTTAAATATGTAAACGGAATAATACAGGAGTCGTCCCCTGACATATCTATCGCATCTTCGGATCTAGCACTGCAGTTAGATTGGAAGGCTACTAATGAGTCATTAGGCAGTGATCATTTGATTATTAAGATTAATTTGTCATATTACAATAGTAAGCGTCAATTTCTAAAGAAAAGGAACTATAAAAAAGCAAACTGGGATGGATATAGCTCATACTTAGAAGATAAAATTTCAAGGTTTGTTTTTATAGATGAAGATCCGCAGAAAAGCTACAACTTAATTTTAAGTATGATCAATGAAGCCGCTGATGCTCATATTCCTTTTTACAGAACCAACCAAGATCCCTCACAACATTTTTCTCCTAAAGCGTATTGGAATACCGACTTATCTAAATCTGTTGCAGAAAGGCGCCTAGCTCTTACTCTATTTAGAAAAAACCCTACTCCTGATAATTTAGATAAATTAAAAGACAAAATTAGAATCACACAATTACTAATTAGAAAGGCAACTAAGAAATCGTTTTCTACTTTTTGTTCTTCGATGGATGAGTCTACAACAGTAAACGGGATGTGGCAGAAAATGAAGTGGTTGAAAGGTTATAGGTGTTCTAATGTAAATAGGAGTTATGTTGATCTAACTATGGCAAATGAGCTTTTACACAGTTTGACTCTAGACTCAGTTTGTCCGAAGGACCCTTTTTTTTTATCTCGTAACATTAAAATTGACTCTCCTTTTTCAATGAGCGAGCTAACGTGTTGTGTTAAAACAAAAGATACTTCTCCAGGTGTGGATAATATATCCTATTCAATGATAAAACACCTTCCCAAAGACGCATTAATTATTTTACTCGAACTATTTAATTTGTTTTACTCTCTGAGCTTTGTACCATTTCAATGGCGAGAAATACGCATTATACCAATTCCAAAAGTAGGGCGTGAGGCGTCATCTTTATCATCGCTCCGACCTATTTCGCTGATGTCTTGCCTGAGTAAAATCTTCCATGCTATGTTGAGAAATAGACTGGAATGGTTGATGGAAAATGAAAACCTATTTTATGAAGAGACCACCGGATTTAGGAAATCAAAATCATGTTTGGACAATCTCAGTAATTTAGTTACTAGAATACAATTGGGGTTTTCAAAAGATCAAATTACAGTAGGTTGCTTTATTGATATAGAGAACGCGTACAATAACATAGATATTACGGCTTTACTAATGAATTTGGATCGATTAGGTGCTGGATCAAAAGTTTGTAAATATTTGTGGACTTTCTTAAGGGAAAGATACTTAAGTGTTCAGGTGGACAATGTAATTTTATCCAGGTCTACAGGCCGAGGAATCGCCCAGGGTGATCCCCATATAGCTCCACTACTATTTAATATTTCAACTATTCATATTTGTAATCAAATTAATTCTAATGTAAATATCTCTCAGTATGCTGATGATTATGTGTTATATACTTCGGGTAAAAATTTAAATGACGCTTCCACTGAATTGCAATTGGCCTTAAATAAAATGTATAATTTGCTCATAGATTTAGGTTTGGAGATTTCAATGGCTAAAACAAAGATCTGTATTTTTAAAAAAGGTATTTGTAGGCAAGCTATTTCAGTAAACATAAATAATAATAAAATAGAAGTAGTAAACACAGTCAAGTATTTAGGGATGTGGCTGGACCGGTCTTTAAAGTGGAATAAGCATATTACGGAATTAACAAATAAGATATCTAGATTTTTAAACATATTTAAAGTTTTAGTAGGACCTGGTTGGGGAGTACATCCCAAGCATTTAAGAAGATTGTATATTGCCGTTATAAGGACTAGACTAGATTATGGGAGTTATTTATTTGATAACAGCTGTCAAAAGTATTTAAGTAAGTTAGACAAAATACAAAACCAGGCGTTGCGGGTGATTGGAGGATTCATTAAAACTACTCCTATTCATACAATGGAGAGTGAGCTATGCCTCCCTCCATTGCATGTACGAAGAGCTTTTTTGGCAAGTAAATTCATCTTAAAAGCTAAATCAATGAGAAATAATATCACACTAAAACTGTTGAATGAATTGGCACATTTTAGAAACAATAGATATTGGCGTAATAAAAAGAAACCGCTACTCTTATCTGTTCATGATCACTTCGTTGATACCCGCATTCACAGTAGTCAAAAATTAGAAATGTTTAATATAGGTACATGGGTCAGTAACATAGATTTAAGTAACATAGTTGATTTAAATATTCCATGTATTTCAAAAGCTAAACGAAATTACAACAATTTTAGTCTAAAGTTAATATGTTTGGATTACATTAACAGGCAGTATGGAAGCTATTATAAAATATTTACCGATGGCTCTAAAGATGCAGGCGGAATTGGTGCAGCTTTTTTTGACCCACAATGTAATCTTAGTTTACAATTTAAGATAGATAGTAATATATGCATCATGGAGGTTGAGCTTGTAGCAATATGTGAAGCACTATCTTACGCTGCATCACTACCACAAGATAGTATTGTGATATTGACAGACTCAAGAAGCGCACTCCAACACCTGGCTCGGTGCACCTCGGGTACACGAGGCACACCGATAGCCTACACCGTTCTGGATACCATTTATGGGTTAACATCCAGATCAAAATCTATTAAGTTGCAGTGGATTCCGTCTCATTGTGGTATGGAATATAATGAGCGAGTAGATATCTTGGCTCGACAGGCTACTACGGATGGTATCGAATACAGCATATTACCCCATTATACTGATTGTATTTCTATTATAAAAAAGCAATGTTATATACTATGGAAGGAGTATTTCGATTTACGTTCAAAAGAAAAGGGTATTTGGTATAAGACGGTACAGCCACAACCACCTAAAATAACATGGATTGATAACCATAAGCTATCGCGACAAGATGCAGTAGTGATAATGAGGCTTCGTACTGGACACATTCCATCTAGGAAGTTTGCATTTCTCATGAAAAAGGTCCAGTCACCCAACTGTGATCAATGTGGTGTTCCCGAGGACCTAATGCATGTCTTGATGGAGTGTGCCCACAATGCTGCCTTTCGTATTGATAAGTGTCATCACATCTTAAAAGACTTCGCTGATTGTAATATAATTTTAGCTAAGCCACATTCTGACGACATAAAATTACTAATCAAACTTTACAAGTTGAAGTTCTCAGATCAACCACACTTTCCTCAATGTGATTGATCTGGGAATTTTAATTGTAACTAAATGCATAACTTCTTCTACTTATTGTAATTAATTAAGGATTTAAGAAATGTATAATGTAATTAAGTTTAAGTATTCCTAAGGTATTTGTTTTTGGTGTTGAACTAACGGAGCGACATATTCACATAGTGATTAAGCTCATTAATAAAGAATTAAAAAAAAAAAACTCGTCGAATTGGTTTTCACCTACTCTTTAAAATAGTTTCGTAGGTCTGTTGAGTCCAAAACGCTAACTATTTGCATATTCGATAGTTTTTCTCTGAGGAGCAAATAATTTTTCATCCACATTTAACTTTCCTTCCTTTTTTTAGCTTGGCCTTGCACGTTATCGCCAGCCAAAGTTTTTTTTATAGGATAGGGTGATAAACGAGCATACAGTCCACCCGATGGTAAATGGTTGCTGTGGCCCATAGACACCTACATTTATCCTCGTATGCGAATCAAAATGCAGATGCGTTGTCACCCGTGAGGACTGAGATGGAATGCCTCTTTTCCAGTAAAAAGGGTCTCCGGTTCTCTACACTCACCATACGAAACACAGCAGTGTTAAGCTGCTATTTTACGCTGGTATTCTGTGAGAGCGTGATCCTTCCCCGGTCTAGCCGACCCATTCGTGCTACAACTATACTACTAATATAGCTATAGCATGGCTCTACCACGTAAAAAAAACAATAAAGCAATTTTTTGACGTTTAGATAAAGTCTGCGCCATAATGCTAGACGTGCAATCATTTCCACGTTCGAGTAACAACTGAGGCAGGAAGCGATTTCTAACGTAGTGTAATAAGCAGCGCCCTGTCTGGTAGGCAGGGCACACGATGGACAGGGCCCGATAAATCGTGTAATGTAATAAGCCTTTTAGGGACCTACAAGAAAAGAGCTAACTTCTTTCTAAAAGGCCGGCAACCATCGATATATATTGTACTACGCACTAGATTTCGCATTCCGAACATACGCTATGTTCAACTGAACTGTACTGCAATCCGTACAGTGTGTCATTTAGTGTGGTTTCAATCTACTAGTTAGTCTGTGGTTTCAATATTCATGCAATGTGGAGCGGCACTAATAATATAAGATTTCAAATTAAAGTTTAAACCTGGACGTAAATAACAATTCAGTAGTCAAGTAAGTAAAATTATTTGTTGTTCAAGTTAATAAATAGGTAATAATATTGTAATATTACAAAAGAAAAATTCATGAAAAAATATATGTCTTTATATAAACTGACCGCGCAGGCGCAACGCGCTTAAATCAACTGCGCATGCGCGACTTCACTATGTCCCGTGCATGCGTGAAGGCATAGAGTAGCGCACAATTTTTGTTTAGAATGGCTTCTCTAGTACGTAGTACATATAACTCAATGCCGGCAACGCACCCGCAATTCCCCTGGTTTTGCAGATGCGCATGCGCGACGGTGATCACCTACCATCAGTGCTCGTTTGTTTCCCCTGCCATAACAAAATATAAAAATTCAGGTTGGCAAGCGGTCCGCCAAGAGTGGCAACTATGGAAAGTATATGAGGCAATCGATGGGTCGACCTGTTTTCAGCAGTAGATCATTTGTTAAGCTGTAATGAATGAATGAACACTAATATATGAACAACATTGAATCCTATATTTGCCACGCTTTCCATGCTGGTTGACAAGCGCAGTTTTTTTTTAAATTATTTTGTGTTGTTACCAGGAACTTACCGCTACCCATTTCGTGTTTGAGTTTCCCTCTGTCACCTGTTACGATACCCACGGGACGCTATGGGGTAGTGGATATTCTTATGTCGCCACTACATACATTACTGTAAATTTTTTTTATAGGATCGGGTGACAAACGAGCACACAGTCCACCTGATGGTAAGTGGTTACTGTGACCCATAGACATCTACATCTATCCTCAATAAAGACTCAAGATGCGGATGCGTAGTCACCCGTGAGGACTAAAATGGAATGCCTCTTTGCCAGTAAAAAGGGTCTCCGGTTCTCTACACTCACCATACGAAACACAGCAGCGTTAAGCTGCTATTTTACGCTGGTTTTCTGTGAGAGCGTGGTCCTTCCCCGGTTGAGCCGACCCATTCGTGCTACAACCATAATATAGCTGCAGCATGGCTCTACCACGTAGAAAAACTTACTTAACTACAAAAAATATTTTTAAAACAATTAACTCGGAGCCTACTCCATCAAACTAAGAAAAGCAATCATCTGAAACAGAGGATAGATGTCTATGGGCCACAGCAACCACTTACCATCAAGTGGATTGTGTTCTCGCTTGTCACCCTATCCTATAAAAAAAAGGCGGCGTCCTTATTGCCCCATTTTATTGCACCGCGGGCAACGAGTGTTTAACATTAGTATGTTTTTTTCCTAGTTAATTTTGCGGTGAACTTCGGTTCAGTACTTCACTGCTCGTCCATCATCGGGAGGAGCACATTTGTTTAGGTAATCGCTCACCGCACACAAATGTGTGTGGACCTGTCAGCTTCTCCACATCTTTTCAAGTGTGGGAGAGTAATGAATAAGGTGTTTTTACACTTACAAGAATATTCCAACCATGGTTCAAGAACGTAAAGTTTTAGTTGATCAATAAAGGTTTTTATTATTATTTATTCATTTAACCCTCACGGGTGGCAACGCATCTGCATTTTGATTCTTAATCGATGATAGATGTAGGACAGATATGGACCACTGCAGTCTTGCAGTACTATCATGTTGACTATATCGACGGTCCCTACGTACATAAATTCATGTCAAAAATGGCATTTTTTTTTATTGCATAATTGGCTTTAAATTTTCCTTATGCACATACCTGTATAAGATTTTTTTCTAAATATTACGTATTTAACCTCATTTACAAATCGTATAAGAGAACAAGTATGATAATTACTACGAATAAATGTCGTAGATGCGGATATCTATACCTATCATTTCGTACGACGTTTTAAAATGCGCGCCACACGGTGCGAGCGCGGTCTTGTCTGACTTAACTTCATTCACTTGGAGAAGACGTGTCGATGCTTGTTTGCGTGGTGAAATGATTGTTTTAATACAGTTATGATTTAGTGGTGTGTATTTAGTTAAAAGTATTCATAATATTTCCTGCATAATACTGTAAAACATGAATAACAGTAGATCAAAGTTATTGGTGGATATTGCAAACTCCAGAAATAATGTTTTATGCGTTTCTGAAGCACAAGATTTAATTAATTATATTGCTGAAGCTAATGAGGGTAAGTAGTTATTCAAATAAGTATATATTAAACACTCAATAATACACAAAACCGATAACAATAAGTATTTTTATTGTTTTTCTAACCGATCGCAGTGTAAAAGCAAACAAATCAGACATATCCGCTTATACTATGATATAGTCATTAAATTATCATTATTGCACAAATAATAAGTTGCATGCTTCTTTAAAATATGATTTCTATGAAATAATTATAATAAAGAAAAAGTTTTTATTGTTATCGTGTTGCCGTGTAGTGGCGGTTAAGAATATCCACTACCCCATATCTTCCCGTGGGTGTCGTAAAAGGCGACAAAGGGAAACAGGCAGGAGATGGGCAGCAGCATCTTCCTGGTAACGACAAAATACAATAAAAAACTGCGGTTGCCAACCCGCTCGCCAAGCGTGGCAACTATGGCAATACACCCCCCATAATGAAAGTTACGAAGAGACGGCCCCCAGTCCCCGGCGGCCCCGCTATTCCTGGCTACGGTGGCGACCATGGTAACGGCGGGGCAGGGGGTGCTAAGAATCTCCGGTGGAGGTTCGGTTGCCACCTACAACGACTCGACCTGGCAACATACAACGCACGCACCCTGAGGACTGACGAGAAGATTGTGGAGCTGGAAGAAGAGATAGACAAGTTACGCTGGCATATTATAGGATTATCCGAAGTCCGAAGAGAGGGGGAGGACACGGTAATCCTCGAATCCGGCAACTTGCTCTATCACCGGGAGGGCGACCATCTGTCCCAAGGAGGTGTCGGATTTATCGTCCACAAGTCTCTCGTTAACAACGTTGTAAAGATTGAGAGTGTGTCGACGAGGGTTGCGTACCTTATACTCAGAATCACCAAACGGTATTCGCTGAAGGTCATACAGGTTTACGCACCAACCTCGGCACACCCCGATCAGGAGGTGGAGGAAATGTATGAGGATATCTCTAGAGCCATGCATTCCTCCAAAACCCAATATACGGTGTTAATGGGAGACTTCAATGCAAAACTAGGCACAAGAGAGAACGGTGAGGTGAAAGTGGGGAAATTTGGAATGGGGCAACGGAACCCAAGGGGCCAGCAGTTGGCCGACTTCATGGAGAAAGAGGGACTCTTTATGATGAACTCTTTCTTCCAGAAGCGGCCCCACAGGAAGTGGACCTGGTCGAGCCCCGACGGTTCGACAAAAAATGAGATTGACTTCATTATGACGACCAGACGACAACTGTTCAGTGATGTCTCAGTGATCGCGAGGGTGAAAACCGGCAGCGATCACCGAATGGTTAGAGGCACACTGAACCTAAACGTTAAGTTGGAGAGGTCTCGTCTAATGAAGTCAATGCTCCGTCCCCCTCGTGCTCTAATCCAAAGTCCCGAAACCTTTCAGCTCGAGTTGCAAAACCGTTTTCAGTGCCTAGAAGACTGCAATGAAGTGGACGATTTGAATGACAAGCTCGTGGAAACTGTCCATGCGGTCGGAGCTAAGTTCTGCAAGACCCGCCGCAGAAGAACACAAAAACTCTCCGATCACACTCTTAATCTCATGGCTGTTAGACGGGAGATGAAGCTACATTCTTCAACAGATTTGACAGCATACAGGCAACTGAACAGACAGATCTCCAAATGCATGCGGCGGGACTTACGCAACTTCAATACAGCTCGTATTGAAGAAGCGATCGAGCGGAACCAAGGCTCCAAAGTCTTTGCCAGAGATCTGTCTGCCAGAAAGAGCCAACTGTCAAAGCTGAAGACCGAATGTGGCAGCATCGTTTCCGGGGCACCTGAGATTTTGAGTGAGATTGAGAGGTTCTATGGGCAGCTGTACACGTCATCGTTGGAGCCACACGCAAGTGTGAGTAACGATCCAAGAGCGAGTCTTATCCGACATTATTCCGATGATATCCCGGACGTCAGTCTGAGCGAGATTAGAATGGCTCTCCAGCACCTTAAAAACGGCAAGGCCCCAGGCCAGGATGGAATTACAGCGGAGCTTCTGAAAGCGGGTGGAAAACCGGTACTTGAAGTCCTTCAGAAGCTCTTTAATTCCGTCCTCCATGGTGGCACTACACCGGAGGCGTGGAGCAGAAGTGCGGTGGTCTTGTTCTTCAAGAAAGGCGACAACGCTCTCTTGAAGAACTACAGACCGATTTCCCTTCTGAGCCGCGTCTACGTGCTGTTTTCGAGAGTCATTACGAATCGTCTCGCGCGCAGACTTGACGACTTCCAGCCTCCCGAACAAGCCGGATTCCGAAAAGGCTTTAGCACCATAGACCACATACATACCCTTCGGCAAATTGTACAGAAGTCCGAGGAGTACAATTTGCCACTATGTCTGGCGTATGTGGACTATGAGAAAGCCTTTGATTCCGTCGAAATTTGGGCGGTGCTGCAGTCCCTTCAGCGATGCCAAGTTGACTGTCGGTATATCGAAGTGTTGAAGTGCTTGTACAGTAGGGCTACGATGGCTATCCGAGTACAGAACCAGAGTACGAAACCTATCCAATTGCAGAGAGGTGTAAGACAGGGTGACGTCATATCCCCGAAACTCTTCACCGCTGCATTGGAAGATGTTTTCAAGCTTCTGGACTGGAAAGGATACGGTATCAACATCAATGGCGAGTACATCACTCACCTTCGATTTGCCGACGATATAGTCCTTATGGCAGAATCGCTGGAGGACCTAAGCACTATGCTCAATGACCTCAATAGTGTTTCCCAACGGATAGGTCTTAAGATGAACATGGACAAAACAAAGATCATGTTTAATGTCCATGTCACACCTATGCCGGTAGTTGTTGGGAACACTAAGCTCGAAGTTGTTGACGAGTATGTTTACCTGGGACAAATAGTCCGACTAGGTAAGTCCAACTTCGACCGAGAGGTCAATCGACGGATTCAACTCGGTTGGGCAGCGTTCGGGAAGTTACGGCACATCTTCTCGTCAGGTATACCTCAAAACTTGAAAACGAGACTGTACACCCAGTGCGTGTTGCCAGTGATGACATACGGAACTGAGACGTGGTCCTTCACTGCTGGCCGGATGAGGAAGCTCAAGGTCGCTCAGCGAGCTATGGAGAGGGCTATGCTCGGAGTTTCTCTGCGTGATAAACTCAGAAATGAGGATATCCGCAGTAGAACCAGAGTGACCGACATAGCCCAACGGATTAGTAAGCTGAAGTGGCAATGGGCCGGCCATATAGCTCGAAGAACCGACAACCGATGGGGAAGAAAGGTTCTCGAGTGGCAGCCTCGTACCGGCAGGCGAAGTGTAGGGCGTCCCCCCACTAGATGGAGTGACGACCTGGTAAGATTTGCAGGAAGTCGATGGATGCAGGTGGCTCAGGACCGTGCTTTGTGGCATTCTTTGGGGGAGGCCTATGTTCAGCAGTGGACTTGTGAAGGGCTGTAATGATGATGATGATGATGATTTTATTGTTATCGAAGTATATGAAGTCATGTCTTACATGTTTGTATATACGTGTAACTTGAACATTTATGTATGAATTTGTTTTCATGTACGTTTATTAATGTTGTTGGATAAACATACATTACATTTTTATTTTTTAGATACACATGCATATACCGAAAAAGATGTATCAATGGATCTTGAGAATCGGCATTTGGAAGTTTCTATCGACGAAAGACAAGCTGCCGAAGCACATAGTGATGGAGAACAAAATCATATTATATCAGCTAATATACTATCGCAAAGTGATTTAAATTATATAATCGATACGGTAGGGGAAATTTCGAATGTTGAAATTGAAAATTACGATCTCACCATGCCCATTTGTGAAAATGAAACACCACAATCAATACCTGAAAATTGTGGTTCAACACCAATGCCAAGTCCATGCATGTCCTTTGGGGACACTGTAAACGAATGTAACTATTTAAGCGAAAGTACTGTTCTCCTATCTGATGCAACTTTAAGATCAAGCCCGTTAGGATCCAGTGAAATGTCTGGTTCATCAACGCCGCACCAACGAAAAAAAAAGCGTCAGTATGTGAAAAAAGCAATAACAAGGAACAGAATTACTAACAAATCTATCTGGCTTGATGAAAAAGGAAGGTGCTTGTCAATTTAGGTGAAGCTCATAGATCTCGATCCGGAAAACTACAAATGGCAAAACAAATCAAGATTCCATGTCCATCTAATTGTCGATTAAAATGTTTTGAAAAATTTGATGTGGTAGCTCGCCAAAATATATTCAAAACCTTTTGGGATCTAGGTGATCATTCTCATCAGTGGTCTTTTATAGCGTCGCACGTGAAAGAAATAAGAAAAAAACAATGGACACAGGATTCCAAGAGGTTAAATGTTTATAAGTTTTTTTTTGCCGCTTTTGTCTGGTAGTGGCCACGAAGAGAAGATTATGGTATGCAAAACTATGTTTAAAAATACTTTTTCTATAAGTAACACTTTCATACAATCTGCCATCGACAAGCATGACAAAAATACGGGTATTTGTTCTAAGGACATGAGGGGATTTCATTCAAATCATCCAACTATTATAAACGCGGCAATGAAAGAAAATGTAATTCAACATGTAAAATGTTTTGCGCCCATAGAAAGTCATTATACGCGCAAAGACTCAAGTAAACAGTATTTAGATAGTGAATTGACTTTTAAAAAAATGTATGACCTGTATACTGTATGGTGTAAAGAGCTGAATATAACTGAAAATATAGCTACTTCTGTAAACAATACAAAGATATTGTTAACAAAGAACTTAACATAGCTTTTCACATACCTAAAAAGGACCAATGTGACCTGTGTCACGCAATGAAAAACAACACCTCGCCAACCAATGATGATAAACTGAAGCATAAGTCACATATTGATAACAAAAAACTTGCCAGGGAGTTAAAAAATGTTGATAAAATTGAATCTCAATCAAATCCTTCTGATATTTGCACAGCGATGTTCGATTTTCAAAAAATAAATAACACTCCACATGGTGAAATTAGTGTGCTGTATTACAAAAGGAAATTATCAGTTTATAATTTTACAGTGTTTGATGCTGGGTTAAAGGAAGCTACTTGTTACATGTGGGATGAGACAGTTGCTAAACGTGGCGCCAATGAAGTGGCTAGTTGTTTGTTTTCTTTTGTTAACAACAAAGTTAAAGCTGGCGTCAAAGATTTTAGATTCTGGTCAGACAACTGTGCCGGTCAGAATCGCAATCGTATTGTTTTTTTTATGTACCTGTATGTAAGCAATACATTCAAAGTAGACGTTTGCCATCGATTCTTGGAAAAAGGCCATACTCAAAATGAGGCAGATAGCGTTCACGCATTAATAGAGCGAACAGCAAAAAATAAACTTATTTACACACCAGATGAATGGTACACCCTGGTTCGCTGGGCAAAACAGAATAGCCCAGCTTATACAGTCGTAGAAGTAAATCAAGACTTAGTTTTGAATTTCAAAGCTTGGCTACATACTAAAAACTGGATAAAAGATACAAATTCAGAGAAAATTTCTTGGAATAAGATAAGAGAAGTAAAAGTACAATGGAATAATCCAGACATTATTGAATTTAAATACGATTATATTGAAGAAAATTATAGAAAACTGAACTGTGGCATGAATTTGAAATTAACTAGAGGGAGGAAAAAGAAGGAACAAGAACCAAAACTAGACAAGTTGTACAATAATCCTATTCCTATCACCGAAGTGAAATATAAAGACTTGGTTAGTTTATGCGATACAATGATCATCCCAAAAAAATATCATGACTTCTACAAGAATCTTAAGAACAGTAAAGAAGAACAGGGTGATGACGAAGAAGATTAAAATAGTCTATACTTAATTTTTATATAAATTTTATTTTTTTATTTAACTAGTTACCAAAAAAATTTAATAGTAATAAGATGAATCAGTCTGAATAAAACTGTGATGATTATTAAATATTACCAATTAGGTAGATAGAATATGAGGCACATACTTAAATAACACTGTGATTTTGATTTAATGGTACTAATTAGATAGATAGATAATTAAGCTAAGGTACATACTTAATTAAATAAAGATGTGATGAATATTAAATATTACCAATTACAAAAATAAAACTTGCTAAACAAAAATTGTTAATAATTAACCTTAAACAACTGTGATTTTTAATGTTTAATTCCTACTGCAATGAAACTACAAGTACCTATTGTTTGGATGCTAAGAAGATTGTTATTTAAGAATAAATAATTTTCAATTATAAACCTTGTTAATTAATAAAACACAGTCCTGATAATTTTATTTAAGGACATGTCTTTGTTTACATTTTAAGAAATATAGTCCTACCTCGAATGAATGAAACCGCGTATACAGCGATATGTCTTCATTGATGCATTTTTTAAATTCATGGGTGGCGATCTTAGGATGGTTAATGTATCCGTTAGAAAACAAAAACATTATTCTACGGCTTTATAAAACATTTTATTTAAATTATATTTTTTTCACAGTTTTATTCTTTCCTGCGTACATAAAGGTATCATAGACATGTCTGACATGCTTACACTTTAATATCAGCGTAGAAGCAGTCATCTATCAGTTTTTCTATGAAAATATAAAAAAATTAAATATGTATAAATGCCATTATAAAGTTCCTAAAGATAATAAAACTTTGTAGAAAAAAAGTATTTATGTTTGTACACAGAATTATTTCTAGGGCAGTTTGAACATAAATTACGCTCTCCTGTAAACCTCGGTTTTAGACATGTCTTTATGTACGTAGGGGCCGTCGATATGCTCGTTTGTTACCATTATTCTATAAAAAAATAACAGAGATAACAGACTCACCGTCGTTGTCCAAGTCCGCGCCCCAGAGCGCATCGCACAGCTTCCACACTTGGAGACTGTAGGTGTCCGTCACGTCCGACTGGAAGCAAGCAACGGACTCACTGTTCGTTCATACAAGCGTGCGATCCTAGAGTGACGCGACGAAAAAAACCACGGAGGGTTGGGTACGGGGAGGGTTTGAGAGAATAATGATGTATTGTAATCGATGCTAAATCTTCAACTAGCTTTTACCAGCGACTTAGTCCGCATTGACTTGGGCTTTTCAAAATTTTCCGCACCAAGTCGGCGCCAATTACGAATGAGGTGAAATATTTGACATATTTAATGCCGGCGAAAGTTAATTTGTTACAAAAGTGTAGTATGTGTGTGTGTGTGTGTTTCTCTCTGAAATATTAGTTATATTTCATATTATTAGATTAGAAATGGTTAAACCCAACTACGCATATTATTAAAAGTAGAAGAATTTAAAAAAAATCATCATTCCAGCCCTTCACAAGTCCACTGCTGAATATAGGCCTCCCCCAAGGAGTGCACAAAGTAGGGTACAGAGCCACTCTGCCGCTATCTTACCAGGTCGTCACTCCATCTAGCGGGGAGACGCCCTACACTTCGCTTGTCGCGGTACGAGGCTGTACCTTAGAACCTTTCTTCCCCATCGGTTGTCGGTTCTTCGAGCTATATGGCTGGCCCATTGCCACTTATGCCGGTAGTTGTTGGGAGCACTAAGCTCAAAGTTGTTGACGAGTATGTTTACCTGGGACAAATAGTCCGACTAGGTAAGTCCAACTTCGACCGAGAGGTCAATCGACGGATTCAACTCGGCTGGGCAGCGTTCGGGAAACTACGACACATCTTCTTATCAGGTATAGCTCGAAATCTCAAATTAGATTGTACAACCAGTGTGTTGCCAGTGATGACCTATGGATCTGAGACGTGGTCCTTCATTATACTTAATTATAACCAAATATTAAACTAGGTTGGTAGCTCACCTGTGCATGCTGTAGCAGCTGTTCCAGCAGTGCTCGCCTCTGCTGGGGCTCCTGCGACAACTGCAGGCGCGGGCACGGCTCCTCCTGCACCAGCTGCGAGAATTGCAGCAGGCTCTCCAGCTGCAGCGCCAACGTATCCTGCACAAATATTTTATTCTAAAACCTAATCCTTCTTTACCACGTTACAACTATATTGTGGTTGTACACAAATGGCCGATCGAGGAAGGACTACGGTGCAACAGAATACCAGCGTAAAATAGCAGCTTAACGCTGCTGTTTTTCGTGTGGTGGGTGTAGAGAGAATCGGAAATTTTTTTTACTGGAATCGAGGAATTTTATCTCAGTCCTCGAGGCATTCCTCAGTCTTCAGGGGCGACAACGCATCTGCATTTTAATTATTAATCGAGGATAAATTTAGATGTCTATGGGCTACAGCATCTACTTACCATCAGGTAGACTGTATTATGCTCGTTTATTACCCTTAGTCTAAAACTTCCTCATTTCCAGTAAAAGCAGTCTCCGGTTCTCTACACTCACCATACGAAAAACAGCAGCATTAAGCTGCTATTTTACGCTGGTATTCTGTGAGAGTGGTCCTTCCCCGGTCGAGCCGACCCATTCGTGCTACAACCATTATAGTTGCAGGATGGCTACCGAGTATAGAACTAAATAAACTTTTCGATTGAGAATCCCAAATGACATTGAGCTATTACTATCATCAGTTGTCCGCTGGATTAAGCTGTCGTCGAAATCTCATCGAATCTAAAACTTTGTAATCGGACGAATCATCATATTGTGAAGCGTCTTTAAGGGCTGTATTGAAAAAATGTATGAAGGAAATGCAATACCTGTGACGCGGTGGTCTCTCGGCCGAGGGCCAGGCGCGCGACCACGGGCTCGCTCCAGTCGTGCTCCCCGCGCCCGCGCACGTAGCTGCCCAGCTCACTCAGCTCCGCCGCTGGAACAGTTTCACACCAACGTCAAACACTTAACAGTCTGTGGTCAGACAGTCGCACAGAGTAGACATTGCCACCAAAGGATTTTAAAATGTTGCCAAACTAATAACTGCTGAGAATTTGCTTAAATAAGCTGTGAACTTTGTGTGATTTCCAATGTTCTTTTCAATAGTCAATGGAGTGTGTGTAAAGACATATATGTGCTTATCTTATATTTTATAAATTAACTATCCGTTCCCCAAGACTTCGCCAGCGTATTATTTAGAGTTTTAATTTTTTTTGCGCGGAACCCTAATCTTTTTCTAAAATAAAAGTAGCCTAAGTTACTCCTTATGACATCAACTATCTGCTAGTGAGTCCCGTCAAAATCGGTCCAGCCGTTTCGAAGACAAACAGACAGAACAAACAGACATACAAAAATTAAAAAAATTGTGTTTTTGTTATAAGTACCGTATATACGTTCATATGCATTTAGTAAAAAGCTGTTATTTTGACATTACAAACAGTCACTTCAATTTTATTTATTTGTATAGATTGTATAGATGTGCAGTAGGAAGTGAAACACAGACTACCTAATATGCAAACCTAAAAATTTAATGAATAGAGTAACATACGAGCTAAGTAAACCGAGATGGAGCCAGCTATAACCATTTCCTTATCACCCGTTGCTTTCTTCTCCCTCAAATAATGGGAGAATAACCATAGCAAAAGCTGTGCAGCATAAATATGAAATTTATTAGAACATATTCTAAATAATTTAAAATTAAAAATTATGTACAACCGACTTCAATATAAATTATTAAGAATAACTCAAAAACTGTTGGTTAGACCTTAAACAAGAACTACATGTGAAGTACCAGCTTTCAAATAATAAAAGAATCATCGGAATCGGTTCAACCATTAAAAAGTTATGAGGTAACACACATTAAAAAAAAAAACATGTTCGTATTGAGTACTGTCTCCATTTTGAAATCTGTAGAAAAATACTAAATATTGTGATAGAATATTGTAACTATATTGTAACTATAATAGATAAATATATCTATACGGACAAGTCATGCCATACACTTAGTTTACTCAATGGTCAGTCAATAAATATCTGTTGCTTTAGACGGTCGTACGTTTTATTACCAACTAGATGTACCCCGCGATTTCGCCCGCGTTTAATATAGATTTTTTCGTATTTATTCTTACGCGGTCACCCCTGAGAACTACGATTGAATGCTTCGTTTCCAGTAAAAAGTTCCCCTGTTCTCTACACACACCATACGAAACACAGCAGCGTGAAGTTACTATTTCCCGCTGGTATTCTGTGAAAGCGTGGTCCTTCCCCGGTCGAGCCGACCCATTCGTGCTACAACTATAGTACTAATATAGCTGCAGCGTGGAAAGCGCTCTTCATTGAAGACAACCACATTGTAACTGAATCGAAAAACAAAGATATTTTCCGAACCAGCAGTAAATCTATATAAATAGAATGATAGAGGTTTGCAGTTGTGCGCGCATCACGGAAATACTACTGGATAGATTTCAATTAGGTTTTCTAAGTTTTATTTCTTCGACATTTGGCCCATATCTAAAAAATAATTATTGCGATATCTTCATTTAATATAAAGTTATTAAAGTTTTAAGAAACAAAGATTTTTATGAGTACTACGTGTTTAGTGATGTGTGTTTTCTTGTTATATCAAGCGATGCGGACGAAGTCGCGGGTATCAGCTAGTTACACATAAGAATGACTTTTTTGATATAAAATTGAAGTGTCTGTTTGTAATGTTAAAATAACAGCTTTTTACTAAACGCATATGGAAGTATATACGATATTTATAACAAAAACACAATTTTTAAATTTCTTGTCTGTCTGTCTGTTTGTTCCGGCTGATCACCGAAACGGCTGGATCGATTTTGACGGGACTTTCATTGGTACATAGCTCATGTTATTAGGAGTAACTTGGGCTACTTATATTGTAGAAATAAAAATAATTAGGGTTTCGCGCAACAAAACTAAAACCCTAAACTACGCGCGGGCGAAGTCGCGGGGAACAGCTAGTATTAAATAAAAATCGTTTCTACTTCTATAACAATCGTGCACTACAATCCAGTCCTGTGCAGATGTCTCGTGTTCGTTTCTGAAGGACATTATTAGGAAGGTGTAGACTCACAGCGCGGCAGGTGGGCCAGCGAGTCGTAGGTGGAGACGTAGACCATGGCGCGGGCGGGCCCGAAGCCCAGGCGGCTGTGCCTCGCGCGCCACACGCTCATGTCCGCCAAGCACGCCGCACCCAGCCGACCTGCACAACAACACCTTACACGTCTATATGGGTCAATATACAAAAAATGGCTAACTTATATTTTGTTCATCATACTTTTCAAGTCAAATTTCTATAAATTTGAGTATTTAAGATAGATAATGTAATGAATATTGTTAAATATTGTGGATTAAGATACGGTTATCCAGTCCGATAAAAAAGTTGAAATGAAAAAAAGAAATTTGACGTTATCTATGAAACACATAAATAATCTATGGCATGAAAAAACATTGTAAAAAACATTTATGGTGTAATTTGCGTTTTCCATGCGCTTCTATTAAAGAAACAAACAAGAAAGCCAGTGTTTTATTTTGGTGTCAAGATCCGGTGGATTAAAGGGCAATTCCTATAACTTCATCGTAAAAAGAAAGCCAATCAAACTACAGCTTAAATTTCCAAATAATAATTTTCTACAAATATATTGATCTAAAGCGGGCCAGTCACTTTTATAAGTAGATTTTGAAATATTTCGATTTTTGTGAATTTCGACTGCCAGGGGACTGACGACTTTCATAGTACTGATTAAATACTTATACATAAGAAATATAGCAAATTTATTAACGCTTTGAGCCAATTTCTTTCATTCTATTAATGGCACGCATAATAACATAACAATATAAAAAAATCTTTTAAATATTACAATACTTTTTTTTTATAGGATAGCGTGACAAACGAGCACACAGTCCACCTGATGGTAAGTGGTTGCCGTGACCTATAGACATCTACATTTATCCTCAACAAAGAATCAAAATGCAGATGAGTTGTCACCCATTAGTACTAAGATGGAATGCCTCTTTTCCAGTAAAATGGGTAACCAATTCTCTATACGCACCATACGAAACACACCAGTGTCAAGCTGCTATTTTACGCTGGTATTCTGTGAGAGCGTGGTCCTTCCCCGGTCGAGCCGACCCATTCGTGCTACAACTATATTACTAATATAGCTGCAGCATGGCTCTACCACGTAACAACTTAAGTAACTATTAACAACAACTATTCATTTAAATCTCCATAGTTCGTAATTGTCTGCTACAGATACATTTTTTTTCTTCACGAGTCTTTATTTTAGTCTAGTTTATCTTCTTTACTAATTCCTTCTTTTTAGTTATATCTTCACCCATTTGTTCATTATGGTTCTTGGCGTCTTTTCGACAGAATTTTTTTAACTTTATTAATTAACTAGCTCATTTATATTTTATATGTATACGTAACAAAAACACTCACGCCTGCCACCTGGGAGGATAGACAGACTATGGACTTCCATTTGGCACGATCCTGACACACCTTTCGCGTCTCCTTTAAATCCATATATATATACATACCTACGAATACATTTTATATATCTTTCAGGAAAAATTTTAATTTCACCTGCTATAGTTTCCTTGAAGGGCGGCACCTTCCTGTGGTAATTGAGCACGATGCGGTGAGGGCGAACAACGAGAGGTTTCATCACGGCCTCTGAAAACAAATATAAAAATAGCAATTAAAGTAACAAAGCGTTCTCATCTGGTTGCGATACATAAATATATATATAAAGATATACTATTGTATTTAATATTATGACATAAATAAAATATAATGTATTAATAATAATAACAATAATTTATTTAGTTCTAAACATAAACACAAATTAACCTAACAAAATAAATTAATGGAATGGAACTATAATGGCGTCTACTCAGCACAAATGTTATAGAGACCACACAGTGATAACTATAACGCTGACTTTCAGTAAACGCCAGAGACATAGGTGCTCTGAGGAATTGTTCGGATTAATCCCAGCCGCCAAATTTCACGAACGCACATCGCGGAAGAACTCCCGATACCATCCACACCATCTGGATGATTGGCGGTCCACCACTGTGCGATTTAGAAGATGTTTTCTTCCTCGCACGACCTCCTTGTGGAATCGATTACCATCAGCGATTTTTTCGGACCGATACGACTTAGGGACCTTCAAGAAAAGAGCGTACTCCTTTTTAAAAGGCCGGCAACGCATCTGCGATTCCCCTGGTGTTGCAGTTGTTCATGGGCGGCGGTAGTCACTTACCATCAGGTGAGCCGCATGCTCGTTTGCCCCCTCTCCTATAAAAAAAAAAAAACATAGGTGCAACAAAATAAACTTAACTAATCACAGGCTCCAACATAAAATAAAAATAGACTCTTATATAATGTAAAAAAAAAACTGTTAACATTTAGGAAAAAAAGGCGTAATAAAAACGCTAACACAACAAAAAAAAATGGCATGTACCTATTGTTTTTTGTTACGTTTTGCGAATTATTATTATTATTATAATTTTTATAATCACTTTTGGTACGAAAATAATGAGTAAAAAACAAAGTAACACGTACCTTCTGTGTCGTGCTTGGTTGCGACAGTGTCGCGTGTGTCGTACGACATCGCGTCATGTCGCGAGAGCGACTCGACCGCGACACTGGAACCCTCCGGCACCAGCTGGTCGCCCGTCGACACGGACCCCTCCTCTTCCATGTCTTCTGTTCACATGAATACACATTTTATATTATTTTTATAGACAAGGGTAACATACCCAGCGTAAAATAGCAGCTTAACACTGCTGTGTTTCGTATGGTCAGTGTAGAGAGCCGGAGACCCTCATTACTGGCAATGAGGTATTCCATCTTAGTCCTCACGGGTGACAACGCATCTGCACCTTGAGTCTTTATTGATGATAGATGTAGATGTCTATGGGTCACAGTAACCACTTACATCAGGTGGACTGTGTGCTCGTTTGTCACCCTAGCCTATAAAAAAAAATACGAGCACACAGTCCAACTGATGATATGTGAATGCTGTGGCCCATAGACATCTACATCTATTCTTCGATTAAGAATCAAAATGTGGATTCGTTGTCAGCTCTGAAAATTAAGATGGAATGGCTCGTTTCCAATAAAAAGGGTCTCCGGTTCTCTACACTAACCATACGAAACACAGCAGCATTAAGCTGCTATTTTACGATGGTCTTCAGTGAGAGCGTGGTCATACCCCCCCCCCCCCCCCCCACCGGTCGAGCTATAGCTGCAGCATAGCTCTACTACGTAAAATAAATAACTAATTACTAAATATATAAATATAAAATAAATATATTTTTTTAATTGGTCCTGATGGTAAGTGACTACCGCCGCCCATGAACAACTGCAACACCAGGAGAATTGCTGGTGCGTTGCCGGCCTTTTAAAAAGGAGTAGGCTCTTTTCTCAATATGGAGAACTAGAGATACGTTGTACTGGTAACAGGGCGTTCCATTTTAGTATTAATAGTACACTTATAGTTTATTATTTAATTTCTAATCGAGAGTAGTTTGTAGGGTTACCAGATCCGAAAGCGAGTTTTCCTTGCAATATCCCTGACTATTCTAAAAATTTCCTAACATTGACGCGAAGGCAGCATAAATATTTAATTGTAAAACTCGCGCATGTGCGCAAGATCCAGCAATAAAAAGTTGGAGCCAGATCAGATGAATTAAAAAAATTTATAGTTGAGATTTGATTCATTTATTATTATTTATTTTGATTGAATTTTTTAATAAAAAATTTAATTTGTATTTCTTAAATTTTTCTCTTTCTTCTTTCCTTCCCTGAAAGAGGGCTAAAATTCCGAAAATGTCAGAAAAATTCCTGTCATCTTAACTTTTGCTGTAGGTGTCTACGGGCCACGTCATCCACTTACTATCAGGTGAACTGTGTTAGTTTATCATCAATAAAAATCATCATCACTTACCAATATCAGCGTACAGCGATGCCTTCATCAGCTGCACATTGTGGCTCTGTCGCTGCTCGAGACGGGCCAGCTCGCTTGTTGGACTCTTTACACCGAACGCTGCGAAAAGAAATATTTAAAAAAAATAATATGTCTTCTTCTTAATTAGCATTTAGTAGTGGGATAAGAGTAACTCAGTAATCAGAAGTGGCGATGAGCCGGCTATATAGCACCGATGGAGAGGAATGGTTCAGGAGTAGCAGCCTTGTAATGGAAAATGCAGTGTTGGGCAACCTCCCTACTATGTGTATGTGTTGTCGATGGATGCAGGTGGTTCAGGACCGTACATTGTGATTGGCTGGTGTGTGTGTGTGTGTGTGTGTGTGTTTTTTTTAACTTTCCAACAAAGGGATACGCGTCCATATGCAGTAGAGAAACTTTACAGGCACATGAAGACAAATAATAAAATTTACTCTCGGTTAAAGGTTATTCCAAGAAGCTATCACATAACATACTATGCGATCCACATAACAATGCGGCTGACCTGGCGCCATATTGTGATGTCATAGCTGTCAATTCAAACCAGTTAGGTAGGGTGAGCAAAAGAGATATTTTTGACATAATATTTATTTACAAAGGAATCGTGAACGAAAATGTAATAATCTGAACCTAGCATTTCAACTTCGTAGTAGTCATCATCGTCATCATTATCATCACTGCTGCGTTCCCTTGTAGCAATAGAACATGGATTTACGTAGGTATTTAAAATATTCCATCGACTAGTACCATTATTCTAAATTAATTTATAAAAATAATTATGATTTCAATATGGTAATACTAAGACAGTTAAACGAGTTGAATGTAAAATCAAGAAAAACAACTTCCTTCTGCGTGAATCCCATATCTCTGGTGCCCTTTGACCTACACGACCCAAATTCAAACTCGACCGAGCTACTACCTCAAGGTGGATACCTTAAGGTAGTAGTACATACCAAATTTAAAGCCAATCGGTCCAGTGGAACGGAAGTTATCGTGTCGGCATACAGACTAACAGACTGCCAGCTAAAACCATTAACTTCCTTTCAATGCTACGCAGAAGGAAGTTAATAAAGCGGAAAAATAAACGTTCATAATACGCAAATTAATTTTCTTTGCAAACCGTACTTCGCAAGTGACAGTTGACAGATCGCGGTCATCCAAGGTCATTGACGTTCCTGTTCTTATTTATATCGCATAGTACAACATATGGTGGTTATATATTTCTCTATCAATCATCCATTCCATCACAGCCTATCAAAAGTCCATTGCTGAATAAAGGCCTTCCGATAAATTGCCTCATATTATATATTATATTACTAGCTGTACCCGCGACTTCGCCCGCGCGTAATTTATTACGATGGAATTTCATGGGTTTTAATTTTTTTGCGCGGAGCCCTAATTCTTTTTCTAAAATAAAAGTAACCAAGTTTCTTCTTATAACATCAGCTATCTGCCAGTGAAAGTCAGGTCAAAATCGGTCCAGCCGTTTCAGAGATTAGCCGGAACAAACAGACAGACAGAAAGATAGACCGACAAAAATGTTAAAAATCGTGTTTTGTTATAAGTATCGTATATACTTTCAAATGCATATAGTAAAAAGCTGTTTTCGACATTACAGACACTTCAATTTTATTTATTTGTATAGATTTGCCATAAGTCCCTACGTTTTACATGTTGCGAGTTGGCAACCTCAGTTTTTATTATTAATTAGTGTTGTTATCAGGAAGATGCTGCTACCCATCTCCTGTTTCATTTCTCTCCGTCACCTCTTACGATATTCCCGAGTGACATGGGCTAGTTGGTTCTCTATCACCGCCAAAGCACGCCACTTTCTTTGTCAGACCATGGTTAAACATAGAACTCTCCCATTGTCACCTACTCGACACCGGGTTTGATATTTCATATATATTATAACCGTGAGGTGGCGTTGTAAGTATATCCACTACAATCTTTTTTTTTTAATAGAATAAGGATGACAAACGAGCACACATTCCACCTGATGGTAAGTGGTTGCTGCGGCCCATACACATCTACATCTATCCTCGTTTGCGAATTAAAATGCAGATGCGTTGTCAGAGTCGTGAGGACTAAGATATAATGCCCCTTTTCCATTAAAAAGGGTCTCCGGTGCTGTACACTCACCATACGAAACACAGCAGCATTAAGCGGTTATTTTACGCTGCTATTTTAATTTGTACGTTAAGATAGTGTCGTTACACCCAGAGAGACATATATTTTACTGTGCTTGTTAAATTTATGTTTTTCTATGATTTTTATAATCTATGGTTATTATAATAAAACACGAATATAAATAATAAACACAGCGCTTCGTTTTAAAATGCCAAGTTCTCCTGCGGGTGTACGCCGCACGCGGCGACCTTAGATTTCGCGGCGGGATCTTTGACAAGTTGCGGCACGTGCCAAGGCGACCATATCTTTGTGTTCATTTAATTAAATTTATAACTTTAATTAGTTAAATCAATATGTATTTAGTTAATATTGGATAGATAAGTAAACATATGGTAGGTTTACGCAAGTCAATAAAAAACAGGAATAAATCTATAAAAGTAAATTTTATAAATTAATTCCTGTTTTTTATTTAAAATTTTTATTAAGTTACTGCCCCTTAACCCGGGGTTTGTCGCTACAGGGTAAATACCACAGAAATAATAAAAAATATTAATATATTTTTTACTAAGTAATTTAGCGACTTGCCCCGCTTTAGGTAACTTTCGGCATAGAAACAAGCGACGAGCGGGGAGCGCGGCTGTCGGTTGGCATCACTTGATCAGCCGCAGCGGAGGTGTGAAGTGAGTATGGGTGAAAAATACCCGTTAGCGACCGTTTATGTAACTTTTTTTGATAAACTTTAAGTGTTTTTTTTTGTTTTAGCTCTTTTTTTGTTTCCCAATGAGTGATGGCACTATAGAAGAAATATTGCAACAAGAAGATAGTGAGGATGAAACCGTATCTGAAATCGATAATGATGAGGAGCATAACCATGACAGTGATACTGAAGCAGGAAGCAGATTCTGATGATGTCCATGACATTCCCTTGCAGTTTGAACAAGAGAAAGAACCAACATTATCAGTGCAATTGGGTGAAGAGTATTATTGAAAGAAATCAGGCATGGGAAATACTTTGGCCTATTGTCAAAAATTATAAGGAACAAGAGTTTCGATTGGCCGAAAAAGAGACGAGTTAGACAAAAGTTTATTTATGCTTCTTATACACCGCAAATTGCAAGTTGTTAATTTGCCACAGTTCATAAACAAGTCTCTTTTGGGGTTTTGACGAAAACAACGAAGACAATATGCCAAGATTCTCCTCAAGGTGTCGACCAAATCCGCACGTCTCGATGTAAAAATTGCATTTGGAGGAAAGACCGGACAACAAAGACAGTTTGTGAAGTGCGCCATAAAAAAAATTCCAAGAGCATACGGTTTTTATTTGTTGCAGTTGTTGCCAAAAAGTGAAAATAATTAATTACATTTATAGTTCGAAACACAAACTTAGAGTTAACGAAAATTCGAGTGCAACGTTACGAGCACAACACTAGCTCTAATTCGGGGAAAACCCGAAGCGTGAGGCGCGTTCTGTGATGCCCCGCCGGGCGCCTCCCGCTATACCTTTTGACGCCCTATGTAATTTTGTTAAAATCGGTGTTTTCTTATCGAAATATTACAAACCGATGTAAAGAAATATCATAGTTCCTCTTATTTTGCTTCCGTGAATCGTTTTTGCAGCTTGGCACTGCACATTTCACTATAATAACTAAAAATTCTAATTAAATATCGTCGCGAGAAATAACTAACGCACGTGACCTTTCGTGACTAATAACGACGTCCTGGCCATTTCGAGACTGTTCTAACGCGAGTTTACAGTTCTGACTTGCTTACACGCGCTCTACAACTTGTTTATAGATACTCTAAGAGGAGCCCCCTTTAGTTTTTAATTTATTTTTATTATTTGTTGTTATAGCAGCAAAAGATGTATACATTCTGTGAAAATTTCAACTGTCTACCAACTGTATTACGAATGATAAGATAGAGCCCGTTGATAGACAAACGGACGGACAGCAGAGACTTAGTAATAGCACATGAGTAAAGAAACCATGAAGCAAATACAAAGAGGAGACGGCATAAGCAACTGTGCACTGTGATTCTAAGTAGGTGCTGACGTCATCATAGTGGGCGTGGCTTTAGTTAGGATACTGGCAGCATTCGTCCTGTGCGCTATGTGTTGAAAATCGCAAATCGGTGTATTTTCGTAATATTACGAAGAAAAGAGTGAAGTGTTATGTTTTATCGTGTAAAAACTACTCAGATAGACGCTCTGATGCTATGTATAGCATCCTTTCATTTGTAAGTAATTTTACACCTAATTTATTAAAATAGTTCTAGAAAAATCTCTTTGCGTCGGCTTTCAAATACAATTAAATATATTCGACACTAGATAGCGACACTGTGTCATGTGAACTAATAATATAAAAATACGTAGAGCACAGTATTGGTAAAATAATCATACAAAGGTGCTGAAATTTGTATTGCATTCAGACATAAAGAAATTTTAATCGCCAAAATATTATTTTTATAGTTTATAATCATTTTGTGAACAGGCCGTCATCTATCGTCAAGGTAGCTAAACTACATTGCAACATCGATATGGAACTATTGGAATAGTTTTACTATTTATAGGTAGATGTAGATAGTAAAGTAGGCGAGGCTTAACATCCCCTCACCCCGCAAATTGTCACGCGTTGTTACACGGTGAAATCTAATTACAACACCTCCTCTTTGTATCTGCTTCATGAAAGAAACCGTATCATACAGAGGCAAAGCTTCATACAATCGCGCTATCATAGGTACACCACTACAAGCCAGACGCGAGTGTGTGCATGAGCACTGGCTGCTCGTCACATACAGAGAGAAACTGCTTTAAACCGGCTCGGCCAGTGCTCCAAGTCAGGGTTGTGTAAAAAATAATAAGTATCAAATTTAGTTTTTTAAAGAATTATTCGTGTTCAATGAAATATAAAAAACGGTAAATATGGTTTAATATACTTGTTTGTATGAACAATGATAGAATAAATACAAAAATATATAATTTTTTAATTATCCTAGACTCCATTAGGTAAGTATATATAGTATATATACTTGACTATTATTTATTATTTTTAATGTGGTAAATATCCATTTATTTTTTTAGGATACCTCATACATATTTAGGTATATTATGTATGAGGTATCTATTAACATTGAAAGAAGACGTACGTAGTACCTAATAGTTATTTTTATGTCTATAATTGTATAATTACGTTTATAAGTTAAAACAATAGGTTCATGTTTTTTTTTATTGTTTTAGACGACAAGAGTGGTTAAAAGCTGTCGGACGAAAACGTATCCTTTCAAATCTTTTCATTTATAATAATTGTGAGGATCACTTCAAAAAATACTGTATTAATTTTTTTTTTAAAGGACCGTTAAATATTTATTTGGAAATGCTTTTCCAACGCTTAACTTGCCGACAAATGACGATGCTTGTTCAAGTTCCAGTCAATGTAAGAATGTATCTGAAATAAATGTATGAATTTCTTAAGCAAAAAATTTTCGCGAATATTTTCATCTCGAAGGAAACATTGTAAATATTGGTAATGAAATATTAAAACGTGTGCAAGATTGTATATTTGTTACGTCATGTGAGTGATTTCCAATAGATTATTTTTTTTTAAAAAAAAAAACGACATTCGATTTAGAATAATTACAATTTCATTAATAGGCGCAACAAATTTTTGAAGAACAAAAATTATAAAAATAAAATACTACGAATAAAAATTGTTTGTAAAAAATACAATTTATTAAGTATTATAATAAAAGCTGATAAACGTTTTGTTATTTAATTTTATCCTCCTGTGCCAACCCTACCAAAATATTTAAAAATTTTGACAGCTCCTTAGAAGCTTTGCCTCTGTACAGTTTCTTTATATGGAGTGTAGAGTAAGAAGGAGGACCATCTCTGTATATAAAAAGTGTCCCTAAAAACGTGTCCAATAAGGGTGACGCTGCAGTAGCATAGGATAAATTTTAAAAAAAAGCGCCAAAATGTATTAGAATAAGATGGAGAAATAAACAAGGACCGACCAATCCGCTTGGTTTTGTACTACGTAAATAGTTGAGATTTTGTATACTGGCATTTTACTAACTACTCTAGTCATGAAATTTTTTAAATATTTGAATTCAGCTGACTTCACTCCGTCTACAACAGCTATATTCATATCGTAGTTTTTCAGACGCCAGCGCTATTGTGGTAGGTTTTGGAACCTCTATTTTCAGTATATATTGGGACACTTTTTCAACTTTCGCACCTTATAAGATGGTTCTCCTACTACTATACACTCCATATTTCTTTACTAATGTGGTAAAGGGTCCCGTTGGTTACGCTTCGTGTACGGAACCCTTAAAAGGATGATTCGTTCTCTTCAATCTCGCTTGAACAGCTAGATAGATTCTTATTGAATTTTACTTAGACGACATCGATTATATCGCGCATGCGATTCTTTTTGTAACTAACTTTTTATAAATATACAAATAGATATTTATTGCATTGGCTTGGGTTTGGTGTCAATCGAAATGTACACAACGCTCAGTGACATTTTTGGGATCACGAGTGGAAGTCCCCATTATAATTGTATAAGTTTTATAAATTGACTATAAATGATATTTTCAAATAAAAAATTCGTTTTATATTTCGTCATGACATTTATTACAATTTCCACAGATTAAAAAACCATTCTTAAATGTATTTATAACTTGTTAGCTTTATTTTAATACTTATATATATAATATATATATATTAATTCCAAAAATTAAAGATTTTAGGCTAAGTTATTTTTACAGATAAGTGTATAAAAATGATTGAAATGTATTTCATCAATAATTTTTTCATATTTATAAAAAAAAATTCAACATACTTATTTAATTAAAACTTATTTTACTAATAACAAATGCTTAAAATGTTCCATATTTTACACAATAAATCTATAATACGAATACAAGTCAATAGTCAAAGTTTTACTAGCCTACATATTAATATCGTTTCCAGCCAAGAATTTTTTTTTAAATATATTGTATATTCAAATCAATTAATTAAAAATGAATTTTTATAACGGACCGTCAATAAAATTTACCCATTTGTAATCCGTCCGTCCATTTTATTGATTCTGCTTCAAATTCCCTATAAATAATAATTATTCCATAGATATTACTAATGGAAATAAAATAGATGTTTGTAATTCAAAACTCTCATCACCTAGACCACCCTCCCCCCTCCCCCCCCCCCTTATTATTACATAACCTTAGCGTAAGTATTTTATGGAGAGGTATACGAGTTTTTTACTTAAAACTGACAGCCAACACGTTAGATATGTTACATTTTATTACATTTATGAGTCAAGTGAATTTAAATCATAAGGATTGCATGTTATTAATTGCATATGATACAAGCTGGTACTAGGCGCATTGATGCCGCAGAAGAAATAATTATGGAAAAATCCTTTTGAATTTGGAAGAGTTATATTGTTTAATTAGGAATTATAATAAATTCATTAAAATTATAATATGACTTTCAAATAAATTTATCGGTACGATACGCGCTCCACCTAGTGTAAGTTAATTGCACTATGGCTATAACTTCGCGCAGATGCAAGCAATAAGTTTACAAAGTTTCACCGCAATCTGGTGAACGGTATGGCAACGCATAAAATACGAACAAACAAACATTAATTGTTATTGGATTATAACAATTATATATTACATCATAATATATACATAATATTATCTAAAGATGTATTGGTTGGTTACATTTTAAATGAAAAGTAATGATTAGTATCAAGTGTTACTATAAAATAACATTAAATAAGAATTATTAAGAATACTTTATAATCTAAATTGAGTAAAAAAATATTTTGTTTTTTTTTATTCTACAGACTTGTTAAGGTCTAATGATTGTGCAAATAGTTTTTTTTTTTAAATATAATATTAAGTAATACATACATACAGTAACAATGGTATCCAAGGGACAGCAAAAGAAGTCGAGGAAGACATCACACAAGATGGGAAGATGAAATAAAAATTACAGCAGGACCAAACTGAAGAAGGGTTGCTCAAGATATTTAACAGTGGTAGAGCCACGCGGCAGCTTTCGCTGTCGCACGGATGGGCCGGCTCGAACCGGGGTGGTACCACGACCTCACAGAATACCAGCGTGAAGTAGAGGTTTACCTCTGCGTTTCGCTTGGTGAGTGCAGGTGGCCGGAGCCCCTTTTTGCTGGAAATGAGGCATTCCATCTTAGTCCTCACGGCTGACAACGCATCTACATTTTGATTTGTAATAGAGGATAGATGTAGATGTTTATGGGCCGCAGCAACCACTTACCATCAGGTGGACTGTGTGCTCGTTTGTCACCCTTATCCTATAAAAAAAAAGAAAAAAGATAGGCAACAATGGAGATCGTTGGAGAAGGCCTTTGTCAATAGGCACGCCGAACTAAGAGACATTTTGTAGTTAGTAGATTCTTTTATTTTAAGTTTTAATGTTACATGTTATTAGATCGGAATTAAAGGTTTTATTATTATTATTTTTATTTATTTAGTTTAAAATCTCGGCTTTTACCGGTTTACTAATAGCACGAGCCAAAGCCAAGTGCATATTGGTGCTAGATTTGATCATATCCTATAAGGTACCTTATTCAGTCACCTGTGTGTTAGGTTGTGAGGTAATTTGCCTAAGTAAAGGTGTGGTCTGTTCTTCAGTTTGCAGGGACTTCTTAACTATTCTGCATTCATTTAGAATTACAGTTTTCTGTAACAGTTTGTAGGTGTCAATGAATATTTGTAGATTGGTTTGATTGCTGCGGTATTACGCCTGTTGTCTGCCGACTTCAAAAAGGAGACGGTACTCAATTCGACTGTATGTTTTTTTATGCGTGTTACCTCATAACTTTTAACTGGGTGAACCGATTTCGATGATTCTTTTTTATTTGTAAGCTGGTACTTCACATGTGGTCCCAGACATGAATTCGATCAAGGTCAGTGTAGTGTTTGCATATATATATATATATAAGTCACTGTCTCGAGCGCACCGCGTCAGTTACACGAGAGCCTCGGGCGAGAGTGGACGTGTTTAGTTAAGTGCGTGCCGAGCCTGTGTTACACTACAGAGAAGATAGCAAACAATACAGTCAGACCAACAGTTTTTGAGTTATTCTTAATAACTTATATTTAAGTCGGCTATACAAAATGATTAATTTTAAATTATTGATAGTACAATGGGCACTATAATTACTTTTTGAAGACGCCAGAGTCGAGTTATTTCATCTTTAAGTTCTGCATATTTAGAGTATTTCGGCTATTGTAGTTTGTAGATTGTGCGTATTAGAGACTGTTATATCTATAAGGTTTTGATAATTTTATTAATTAATGTAATGTCTGGTCGTTTACAATGAAAGGTCCGGTCTGTGAGGATAGCGCGGTCAAAGTATATCTACGTTATGGAGTTCTCTAATACGCTTTCTGGGTTATATTTATATTATTATTATTATAAGTAATACATGCTAATAAGACAAACCAATGGTCCACTTGACGGTAAGTGGCTATAGTCCATGAGCATCTGCAACTAACTTCAAAACATAGAAGGCCTCCTCAGATGCTTTGTGACCACCTCTGACTAAGATAGAATATCTTACAGCCTACAGTATACTGACTCTCTTTACCCTTTTGACCGCAACACACCAATTTTCTCCAACTTTTTATAAAATACAACTTATACTTTGAACTTAATTAATATTTCTAGTAGCGTTATTTCCATCAAAACGCTTGTCTTAGTGATGGATCATGACAGCAATCGAATGGCGGATTCGAACCCACAACTCTTAGATTAACGGTCCGTACTCATAAGCTTGGCGACAGAAATAGGTAACAAAATGATACCTACACTAAGGGTGTATTCCGATATGCACTGTGACCATTGAAATGTGAGACGTGAATTCGGTGCACTGTGAAGCCGTTCCTATTTAGTTTGCTATGGTGGTTACTGTTTAAAACTCAACGCAGTTCAGTATACGGTCATACCCATTTTTGACACTGTTCTCAAATGAAAATATTTATCATGTAAAGTTTTGTGTTCAACAAGAAAAATTATTATTTAAATGTTGTTGCTTTTAAAACTTAATGTCCGAGTTAATTTGAATAACAATATTAATTAATAATAATAACAATCATTCATTAAAACCTGTTAAATCTCTACGCACTGTTATGTTTTTTGATCACGTGGTTGAAGTACTGAGAGCACCTTACCTCGAAAGCGCCAATGCTCACAGTACAAATATGGCGGCGATTTATGACGTCATATATTTCCCTAGGGTGCTGCGGCAGTATACTGGCAGTCCATAACGAAACTAATTGTTCACCAGTGACAGCACTGAGCAGTGCTCGCAGTGTATATCGGAACACAGGGTGTGTTGAAAAATGTTAGACAGAAAAACAACCCTACCAGATAGTAAATACAGGGCCGTTGTATTTCCAAGTGAGTAAAAAAGCTATCAGTTTGTTGAGTCAATTAGATATTTACCCAGATTGTCCGGATACAAGGTCGGCGGTTCCGTGCTGTCCTCGGTTGTGTCCATGTCAAAGCCTGCAAGAATAAATGGAAGCTACATTACATTTCTAACTAGCGACCAACCCTCGCTTCGCCTGGGTAAGTACTATTTATTTAATGTTATTCATTTTTCGGATAAAATACAGACTAGATCACTCTATATCTGTTCTTTAAGTTTCATTACAATCGTTTCAACGATTCTGAAGGTTAGCCCCGACACACGTTAGACAGACAAAAACATATATAGCGATGGATGCAGGTGGCTCAGGAGCGTGCTTTGTGACATTCCCATCACATCACGAATTGAAGCCGTTATTATAATATGAAAGCCAATCATCATCATCATCATTACAACCTACCAAAGTCCACTGCTAAACATGGGGCTTTACCCAAAGATCGGAGGGGACATTTGCCATAGGTGTATCCCTTGGCAGGCACGCTAGCAACCACAGTTTATAATTTTCTAGATGTTATCAGCAAGATACTGCTGCCCATTTTGTTTCTCTCTGTTACCTTTTACGACACCCACGGCACGAAATGAGGTAGTTAATATTCTTACACCGCCACTACACGGTCCAATATATATTATAAATATTTTTTTTTATAGAGTAAGGGTGACAAACGAGCACACAGTCCACCTGGTGTTAAGTGGTTGCTGTGGCCCAAACATCTACATTTATACCCGTTTGCGAATCAAAATGCAGATTACCATCAGGTGGACTATGTGCTCGTTTGTCACCCTTATTCTATAAAAAAAAGTACAGATACCTCGTTACGTGCAAGATTTGAACCCACAGCCCGACCAACAGTAACTTAGAGTTTAGGATTTGATATTGATGATTTCAACGTGATTCCTCCACCCGTTCCTGAGAAAAGGGTCTTGACCGACAGACAGACAGACAGACAACGAAGAGATTTTTTATAGTACAAGGGTGACAAACGAGCACACAGTCCACCTGATGTTAAGTGGTTGCTGTGGCCCATAGACATCTACATCTATCCACGTTTGTGAATCAAAATGCAGATGCGTTGTCACCGGGAGGATTAAGGTGGAATGCCTCTTTTCCAATAAAAACGATCTCCGGTTCCCTACACTCACCATACGAAACTGCCATTTTACGCAGGTATTCTGTGAGAGCGTGGTCCTTCCCCGGTCGATCCGACCCATTCGTGCTACAACTATACTACTAATATAGCTGCAGCGTGGCTCTACCACGTATAAAATTAGGTTATTACCACATAATATCTTTAAGATAATACATTCCCACAAAATTAACGCCTAATTCTATTAAATATTTTAATAATGAGGATGGACAAAATAAAGCATGTGCCAGCCATCGATCATTAATAAAAATCTAGATACACAATCAGTGACAAAAAATGTGCTTATCGAACGAGTGCCCACTCGAACTATTGGGTGCGCTTTTAATTTGTACGTAGCTTTGTGAATACAACTTTAAGTAATGCAATTAAGGTTGAATTTACATTGGTGTATATTTATTTCAACTAGAATTATGTCACAATAATTGGCGACAGTTTTTAGAGAACTTTTGCATGGCATTGTATATCTAGTTTTTTATTAGTGATCCTAGTGATCCGATATATGATGTTATATAGTAGTTAGTTGCATAACAGTTCGTAGTTGGTTGCATAACAGTTTGTAGTTAGCCCCATTGTAAGGATTTGCTGCAGATAATTGCTGCGCTTGACTGGCGGACATTTATTTATTTTTCGCTGTTCATCATCATCATTACACCTATCAAAAGTCCACTGCCAAACATAAGTGGAACATAGCTGCCACGCTTGGCAGCCGGGTTGGCAATTACATTATTTTGAGTTGTTATCAGGAAGATGCTGCTGCCAATTTCTTGTTTATACTATTGTTATTACATCGCATGACTACTTAGGAACCTTCAAGAAAGGAGCTTACACCTTTCTAAAAGGCCGGCAACGCATCTGCGATTCCCCTGGTGTTGCGGTTGTTCATGGGCGGCGGTAGTCACTTACCATCAGGTGAGCCGCATGCCCGTTTGCCCCCTCTTCTATAAAAAAAAATGACAAGTCCACTGCTGAACGTAGCTCTACCCCGTAGATTGCCATAATTGCGACGCTTGGCAAAGAAATTGTTTATAATTTTTAATTGTTATCTCCTGGCTTGTTGCCCTCTGTCGCCTCTTACGACACCCACGGGACGCTATGTGTTAGCGGATATTCTTACACTGCCGCTACATAGTCAAAAGCATGTTTTTTTAAAAATATGAAATAAATATAAAACCAACCTTTTTCGGTGCCGTTGAGCAAGTCTAGGGAGGTTCGCTGCATGGAGAACAGGTCCTCGGCTGCTGCACTGGTGCCAGGCGGGACCGCTAGACCCCCGAGACCTCCCAAGCTGCCCAAGCCGCCTAATCCTCCCAAACCACCCAACCCGGCTGACTGCACTGTTACCGCTTGCTTTGGTGCTGAAAGTAAATATTTGTTAATTTAAGTATCAGCTTTGGCTGAAGTTTATGTAGGAATACTTCGAAATAACGTATTTGTGCCACGCTACAAATATATTATAGATGCAGCGCCATTCGGTCGTCTCGACCGGGGAAAGAACAGACTCACAGAATACCAGTGTGAAATAACAGCTTAATGTTGCTGGTATTTCGTATAAAGAGTAAAGAACCGGTGACCCCTTTTACTTTTTTTTGTTTTTTTTTATAGGATAGGGTGACAAACGAGCTCACAGTCCACCTGATGGTAAGTGGTTACTGTGACCCATAGACATCTACATCTATCCTCAATAAAGACTCAAGATGCAGATACGTTGTCACCCGTGAGGACTAAGATAGAATGCCTCGGTTCCAGTAAAAAGGGTCTTCGGTTCTCTGCACTAACCATACGTAACACAGCAGCGTTAAGCTACTATTTTACGCTGGTATTGTGAGAGCGTGGTCCTTCCCCGGTCGAGCCGACCCATTCGTGCTAGAACTATACTACTAATATAGCTGCAGCATGGCTCTACCACGTAAAAAATTGTTGCTGGTATTTCGTATAAAGAGTAAAGAATCGGTGACCCGTTTTACTTATAACGAGATATTTCTTCTTATTCCTCAGAGGTGACAACGCATCAGCATTTTAATTCTTAATCGAGGATAGATGTAAAAGTCTAGAAACCACAGCACACACTTAGCATCAGGTGGACTGTGTGCTAATCTGTCGCCCTTAGTAAAGACTAATGTTGAGTTAAAAATGTATGGACGCAAGAAAAGACAATGATTAAACTTTCTGATGCAATTAAGTTGCAACCTTATATCTATTCACATAAAGTCTTTTCTCTTTTGGACATATTGTTAATGGCGAATAAGCCCAAATAAACAAAACAAATAATTAAAATTGAAATGTCTGTTTTTAATGTCAAAATAACAGCTTTTTACTAAATGCATATGAAAGTATGTACGGGACTTATAACAAAATTAAAACTTGTATAATTTTTGTCTGTCTGTTTGTTCCGGGTAATCTCCGAAACGGCTGGACCGATTTTGATGGGACTTTCACTGGCAGATAGCTATATATTATAAGGAATAACTTAGACTACTTTTATTATGAATCTCGGCGAACATGTTTAGACATTTTTTAAACGTGGTACATTAATAGTACAGTTGCAGCACGAATGGGTCGGCTCGACCGGGGAAGGACCACGCTCTCACAGAATACCAGCGTAAAATAGCAACTTAACGCTGCTGTGTTTCGTATGGCGAGTGTAGAGAACCGGAGACCCTTTTTACTGGAAACGAGGCATTCCATCTTAGACCTCACGGGTGACAACACATCTGCATTTTGACTCTTAATCGAAGATAGATGTAGATGTCTATGGGCCACAGCGACCACTTACCATCAAGTGGACTGTGTGCTCATTTGTCACCCTTATCCTATAAAAAAAAATATAAAATAATATAAGAATGATATGTCATATGTAAGTTTCACTTACGTACGTGCGTACACAATTACACGCACAATTTTTTATTTTAGTAGAAATATTACCTGGGGCTGCAGACTTCTGCAGGGACTGATTGACGAGCTGCCTCTTTAACACTTCCGGGGTGGGGTCGTCCTCTTCGTCGGAGTCCGTTAAGCCGTATTTGCTAAAGTGTTCCACCTGCAACGTACGACATTTGATAACGGATCAAATAAAGTCAAAATAAAAAAAAAATCAGTAAAATAGCATGTGTGCAAAAACAATAAAAAAAACATGTGTGCAGTTTATACGCGGTAGAAGTTAAAAGCAGAAAAACAATATTTTCTTTCGAGTAAAATTGCTTAGTAATAGCGCCATCTGTTAAACAGCATAGTTAAGTCAGTGCTAACACAAAGACATTAGAAACATTTTATTCAATACAGATTATAAATAATACTTATTGAAAGTAATTCCTTATGTTTAATTTAGTCCTGGGCAGAATCAGCAGGGAAACCCAGAGGAACAGAGAATTATTAAAATAGTCCTGACTTGTGAAGCTATTAATTCGAACTTGTTTCTTGAAGAAAAAAATCATTATTATTACTATCAACTAGCGACCTCTAGATTTCGACAATAACATCACCTACCGGGTCCAATTGTGAATCTAAACTATTCTCTAATCAACTTAATCACACACACACACACATAAAATGTCATCAAAATCGGTCCTGACGTTTAGGAGTTCGGTCACATACACACGGACAAAAGAATTATACAATATATAATATGCATGTATTATACATATAAACCATCCTCTTGAATCATTCCGTCTATTGATGAAAACCGCATCAAAAGCAGTTGCGCAGTTTAAAAGATTTTGCGACTTTGTTTTATACTTTTTTGAGATATTGTTATTATTTTTTTAGCGACATCTGGTGAGCGTAATATTATTAGCAGTCATTAAGAGGTGTCATATAATCTACTAGCTGTGCCCCGCGGTTTCACCCGCGTCATCACGTGTCGGAGGTGCGCGACATGACCTAGTTCAAGCATTTTATAATTGCAATTAAATATTTTATTTGATAGCAATAATGCATGGAAAAATTGGCATAATTAATGGACTACTTTTATCTGTCGGCATATAATGTATGAAGTAGAGCGAAGTTGAGTTTTATCCGCTTTCCCTCCCCCTCCCAGTTGAGCAGCTCTCGCAGTTCTCACCGGGCAGCTAGGGTTTATGTGTCGTTCGCGCGCCCAGACAAGTATTAAATTTATTTTAATTTTACATTATCTCTTAAACTATGCGTCCAAATAACATGGTATGAAGAACAAAGTTTATCTTCATAAAATTGTCTTGATGATGAAGTAACTTTCGTTCGTAAGGATAAATAGGCCATGCCTAATAATAACGCTCATAAATCACTTTTATTTTTATGTCACAAAATACCAAATTATGGCTTATGTATAAGAAATAGACATATGGTATCACGGACATTTTTTTAGACGGAGTAAAGTTCTATATTTTTCTAGAACATTGTATTTACGTATCCCTAACGATAACACCAGCGTACGCAGATAAATCATTTCGGGAGTGATTTTTCTTCTGACTTGCTTAACAAATATCCATATTTAAGGCTATCTGAGTGATATAGCTTAATGATAGATAGCCTATACTATTCCACATGAATCTGGCTATAATATACAAAAAGAATTTTTCAAATCGGACTGGTAGTTCCAGAGATTAGCGCGTTTAAACAAACAGAAAACTCTTCCGCTTTATTAGTATAGATTAGTATAGATGGATCACGCTCTCACAAAATACCAGCGTAAAATAGCAGCATAATGGTGCTGTGTTTCATATGGTGACTGTAGAGTATCGGAGACCCTTTTTTACTGGAAACGATGCATTCCATCTTACTCATCACGGGTGACAACGCATCTGTATTTTGATACTTTATTGGGGATAGATGTAGATGTCTATGGGCCACAGCAACCACTTACCATCAGGTGGACTGTGTGTTCGTTTGTCACCCTTATCATATAAAAAAAATATCTATTCCATGTCTTCCATAGATTACCTTATATCGCATTTTGCCATAGTTGTCAAACTTGACAGACGTTGACCAACTGTAGTTATTTGTAACTTTCAGATGTTAGCAGTAAGATCCATTTGCCCATCTCTTGCTTTTAGTTCCCTCTGTCGTCTCTAACGGCACCCGGGACGATATGGTGTAGTGAATATTCTTCCACCGCCACTTATAATGATTTTTGGTCACGGCGGCCGAGATCAGTCATCTACACAGGACATAGCTATAGTGCAGGAGTGTATGCGCAAGCACAGCTCCACTCTATTGCCTCACTCTCATAGTCTAACACTACAAGAGAGAGATCAGGCGCGGTTTTACGTGCATTCCTAGACACTAGGGTGAAACACCGTCAACTTCCTGACTCCGGGCACATACTGAGAATTTATTGACAAAAAACCCGAAAACCAATAAATATTTAAGAACTATAATAAATAAATAAAATATCTTTATTTCAGGTAACAGAGAGCCCAGACAAGAATTTATATTTCACTTCAATGAATGTTAATTATTTTTCTGCTCACCAGATGTCGCCAGTTGACACTGACGTAAAGTTTTTAGTTACACATTGTAATTTAATTGAGAAGTTTGTTTTTATTACAAGTTTACCAGTTTTTAGAGTATTATATTAATATACAAAACAATCCGTCAGTGGTTTGCTCTTTAATTTTTCGCACATTATTAACTTTTTTATTAATTTTTCTACTTTTATGAATATCTGTGGTTTGGTTTATTTATTTTTAATCTTATTAATATAAAATATAGCTTATAGCACAGAAAGAGACAATAACTTTTACATTTTCCGAACATTTTAACTTCCCCGCAATGATATCTGTAAAATATTATACCTCACTTTCTAGTGGCGCCGCCCTGGTGGCAGAATAAGTCGTGAATGCCTCATTTTACTAACATTATATGTTAGTAAAATTGAAGTGAAATAAAAAATAAATTATACGTGTCAATAATTAAATTTACATAAATAATAATAACAAATAAGTAAACGGAGATGTTTGAGATCAGCCGCTACGAGGTTACCGGTGTTTTATACCGTGGCACGTAGCCGTATGCAGCGCTATACAATTAATATGTCAACTATACCAAGCGATAATAAATATATACACCCATTATTTGCATTAAATATTATTTAAGAATTTCTGTTTATATTAATAATTTGTTGGTTCTAGGATCAATAAAGACAAAAAACCAACTAATTTTTTTCTCGACCCGGGATCCGAACGCGGGACTTCGTGATCAGCGTACACGGTTAACGACGGTGTCCTATAATAAGTAGGTAAGTGAACAAGTACCCGGAACACCCAGCTGCCGGTCTGCGGCCGGTACTCGATGAACTTGGTGTCATGCTTCTCGCACACGCGCCGCAACTTGCCCTCGTAGTCCATCTTCAGCAGCCTGCCGACATATATCTCACTCAAATACTCCGCAATCATTACATACGCTTAAAGTGGAAACAAGATTCCGATTATTATATTGTTAGAAATTAATATAACAAAAAGCTTTATTCCCACTTTTGTAGTTATAAATTATTCTCAAAATTAATAGAAGAACACTACTCGGTAACAAACCCTCCTTAATCTCAGAAACCAATGGTTTTTTTTTTATAGGATAAGGGTGACAAACAAGCACACAGTCCACCTGATGGTAAGTGGTTTCTGTGGCCCACAGACATCTACATCTATCATCGATTACGAATCAAAATGCAAATGCGTTGTCACCCGTGAGGACTAAGATGGAATGCCTCGTTTCCAGTAAAAAGGGTCTCCGGATCTCGGACCACACGAAACACAGCAACGTAATGCTGCTATTTTACGCTGGTATTCTGTGAGAGCGTGGTCCTTACCCGGTCGAGCCGACCCATTCGTACTACAACCATAAATAGCTGCAGCATGGCTCTACCACGTATAGTAATGTGGCGGCCAATTTCAAAAATAATAAATTTGTGAGAGAATATGCTAACTTGCTCTCCTGCTTACGCAAAACCAATCATTATCAGCAACAAAACAGCACACTAGAATAGAATAGAATATTCTTTTTCCAATATTGATTATTACATAATACTTATTGAAAGTCATTTTTTATTTACCACTGGTTCGGAAAATACCTCTGTCCTGTGAAGAACCAGCAAGAACCCCAGCGGGTCTTTTTTTCAAATATAATTTCACTTAACAATAATTATGTTTTTTTTTGTTTGTACACATTTTAAATGAGTTTTAATAGAACCAGCATGGTGGCGATCACCTCATTCCTTCAGGGTTTTTCACTTATGTATTATTTGATATTATAATAACCCTTTTTATACAATTTTTCTTTAATAAGACATTTAAAAGTTATTTATTAACAAAGTAGTTTGTACATTTTCTGGGGTTTTGTTGTAAAAGCGTATACATTGGCCCCATAAATGAATTACTAATTTAACCATACATTCAGTATAGAGCAATACGGTTCGATCGTAGACAGTGAGAATGGACTGAGCGTTAGCTTCAGGGCTCGGTAATGTTATTAAAAATAACGTTTTTAAAACGTTTGGGACGGTTCCTTGTATAACATTTTGTTCGGAACAAAAACGAAATGAGAACGTACAGTATGCGCGCGAGTTCATGTCCATCGGGGCCAGAGGCGACGCGCGGGGGCATTTCGTCTCGCCCTCGCCCACCTAGCCGCATAATTATGACTGCAGTCCAGTGTTGTCCTTGACGGTTGTGACGCGCGCTTATCGATACCGAAAATTACTCCCTATTGTATTATTTTATTGTGAATAAACTAAAACTATGACTACTCCGCTTCCAGCAAGTTCAGGTAGAAAAAAACCTTTTATAATACATAAGCAAGCACGTGAAATGGCGAGAAATATCCTACAGATGTGTGTCGAAGAGAAAAAAAGAGAATAAATTCGCTTTTCCGGTTAACAATGCTTTAGATCGAGCGGCCCGTTACACTGAACTTACTAAAAGAACATTGTCTAGAATTCAAACAGAAGCAAAAAATGGACCTCTCCATTCGCCTTCTAAAAAAGGAAAATCGTGTAATAAAATGGGAAATTTAAATGATTTCGATAGAAGTGTAATACACAGATGTATAGAAGAATTTTATTTGACAAAAAAAATTATTCCCACTTGTCCCAAACTTCTGGCGGCTATCCGGGAAAAAATTGATTTTCCCTGGGGGACTACGAGTTTACGAAAACTTCTAAAGGAAATGGGCTATAAATGGCAAAAATATCACAACAAGCGAAGGATTTTGGTAGAAAGACCAGCTGTTGTATTTGCGCGGTCAAATTATTTGCAAAAAATTCGTCAATATAGAGAAAATGATCGGAGATATTGTCTTTTTAGACGAAACGTGGGTTGACAATAACCTCACATTTAAAGTGTTGGAGAAACGATTATATAGACGCGATACTGACTGACACCAGCTCCACGAACAGGCTGATTCTCGTTCACGCCGGATCCAGACGTGATTTTTTGGATGGCGCAAAGTTGCTTTTCAAAGCTGGTACTGCTACAGGCGATTACCATGGGCAAATGAACAGTACAAATTTTGAGAAATGGGTGACTGACATGTTCATTCCCAATTTGCCACCATCCAGCGTTGTCGTTATGGACAACGCACAATATCACAGTGTTCAGGAAAATAAAGTTCCTACAAAATCAAGCACTAAAAAGTTTTTGTTAGAATGGCTTACAAGAAATAATGTAGAAACTTCACTAAGCACGAGAAAAGCCGAGCTTTTTGATGTCATAAAACTGCATGCACCCCAGGAAAAAACTTTTAAAATGGACCAGCTCATCCGTAGTCACGGACATGAGGTTTTAAGATTGCCACCGTACATGTGCGACTTAAACCCAATTGAGTTAGCATGGGCAAAAATCAAGAGAGTTGTGAGGGAGTACAACGTTAACTCAGATTTAACCCTAACAAGGTTGAAAGAAGTAACGGAGATGGCTATAAACCAGATGACAGAAATAGATTGGTGTGGATTTGATGATCACGTTATAATTTTGGAAGAGTATTACTGACAAAAAGACGGATTATTGGAAAATACGATCGACAAATTCGTAATTGAAGTCAGCGACGGCGAAGATACTGATTCCGACTCTGCTTTGTCGGTTGTCTATGCATCCGATAGTGATTAAATTACATTTAAAAAGAATCTCTATTAGCAATATACAAGTAAGTACTTATCATGTTTATTTTATTTTATAATTTGCAAAATTACCTTAAGTTACAAATTAATATCAAATTGACAGCTGTTCACTATATCGGTAGTAATTATCGACATTACCATAATTGATTAGGTTACAGCACTGCCGCATTCCTCGGGATGGACATGAACTCGCGCGCCTACTTTAATGTGAAAACGTAAAAAAGGGTTTATTCCGCAAGAAGCTAAATGAATGGCGCGTGCCACGACAAGTTTAATCCTATAAGGTATTTTTGTTTCATATTGCAGGGCAAAAATGGGAAAAAACGGTTTAAAACGTTTTATTGAACAAGAACGATTTAAAATTTCGTTCTCTTCATAAACGTTTTTATTATGATTCCGTTCGAACATAAACGAAACAAATAAGTTCTTAGGTATTTAAGGCGAAAACGTTTCGAAAAATATACCGTTATCTGAGCCCTGGATAGCTTCACAAAAGTGACCATTCTCTAGAAAGAGAAAGCGACTGTGTAGCCAATACCTGTCTCTTTCCTAAAAGCCGAAGGCCAGAGGTGCAGTGCCCCGAAAAAAATAGATACGATACACTCCTTGACCACTAGTGGACGTGGACCAATCAGGATTCTAGCAAGAGACAACTACTGGCCGCACATTAGCTTTGTCTCTCTCGCACTTTTCGGTCTGTATTCACTGCACAACTGAATACGGAACGCACAGTCCATCCTCTGTATGTCTATGGGTTCAACCAACCGTAACATGTTCACGTCACAATCACGCACCAATTGAAAGGGGGAAGCTACTCTTGCAGCGCAGTCCCACTTGGTCCCTCAACTAAAAACTGAAAGGGTCCAATCAAACTGGGATTAATCTTTCATAGACATTCTACCCAGAAACTCTTTGTCCCCACCAGGTTGGGTTCGGGCGCAACGAGGTGGATGTGAACCCCATGAAGGGGCGTCTGATGCCCCTTTCTGAAAAGAAAGGTCAGACGACTAAGATTACGGGTCCTCTCGTAGTGGTCCCGATCCCGTCGTCCTTTTGTGTGGACTGTATATATAGGTGGTGGAAGATCCTTTAGGTATAAAACAGCAATTATCTTCAAAATTTCGCCTTAAGAGAGTTTTCTCTCTTGATTTAAATATAAACTGTCACCGTAACGTGAAGGACGCAATCACATGAAAACACCAAAGTATGCAAACTACCAGCATCACTACCAATCTCAATGTAACACAGGGCAGCTTCTCAGCAACACGACCTTCCTTGCCTACACTAGTAGAATACCCCAACGGGCATAGTAATGACAGTGAGACTCGTAAAATTACTGACTGATGCCTCTTAGTCGCCTGCGCGATACTTTATACTGCTAGAACGGCATAGTTCTACTCTTTTGTTTCTCATTTTCCTTTTTTTTCTCTTCTTATTTTCTTTAATTTTTTTACCCTTGTTCCTAACAATATGTTATTAGGTATTATTAGATTTATTTTCTATATCTCGTTATCACAAATTAAAGATAGGAAATAAATCTCTAATTCTCAGGTGATAGACTGCAACAATATTATGGTCGTAGCACGAATGGGCCAACTTGACCGGGGAAATACCAGTGTCAAATAGCAACTTCACGCTGCTGTGTTTCGTATGGTGAGTGTAGAGAACCGGAGACCCTTTTTACTGGAAAACAGGCTTTCCATCTTAGTCCTCACAGGTGACAAGACATCTGCCTTTTGATTCTTAATCGAGAATAAAGTGTAGATGTTTATGGGCCACAACAACCACGTACAATCAAGTGGACTGTGTGCTTGTTTGTCACTCTAATTTTATATACGGTCGTGTATTATGAAGTCTCCGACGAAACCTTAGGCTTAAGTTAACCATAGTTCGATATATCGTTACTGTTAAATCCTATTAGAGTAAACTGCTGACTGTAGGCTTCCCCATAGATTGGGTCCCTCATAGGGGGGATATTTTTTTAGTCGTTGCTAGGACACTTTTTTATAGGATAGGGTGACAAACGAGCACACAGTCCACCTGATGGTAAGTGGTTGCTGCGGCCCATAGACATCTACATCTATCCTCGATTACGAATCAAAATGCAGATGCGTCGTCACCCGTGAAGACTAGGGTGGAATGTCTCTTTTCTAGTAAACTGGGTCTACGGTTCTCTACACTCACCATACGAAACACAGCATTGTCAAGCTGCCATTTTACGCTGGTATTCTGTGAGAGCGTGGTTCTTCCCCGGTCGAGTCGACCCATTCGTGCTACAACTATACTACTAATATAGCTGCAGCATGGCTCTACTACGTAAGACTGCTGCTTATCTCCTGATTTGTTCCACTCTGTTGATTGCTTACGACACCCACGGGATGATATGGGGTGGTGGAAATTCTTACACCGCCACTACACGGCAGCTTGGTATAGAATATATCTTATTCTAAATTCTCGAACACCGACCGGTCGGGCTCCACTATGAGCCTCCTCTGCGTCTTGTCCCGGGGCCACACGCGGTCCAGCGTGACGACGGCGCGCCGGTTCAAACCTTGGCCCACCGGCGGCTTGTCCGCGTCCTCCGGGTAGATTATCACCTCCTTGTTCAGGAAGTGCACTGGAACACACACAATTTATTAAATTTAATTCTTTTCTTCTGTATTGACGACGTAGTAGACACGTGTAACCAATAGTGCGTCAACTCAGTTCACTGCACTCGATGTGTGAACTAGCGATGGGCGTTGAAAGAAATAATTAGTCACTCGTACTGTGAATAAGTAGACGGTTTACGAACAATCAATGGCTAATCCGTGGTAGCTTAGATGGTTTGCGCTCGCTGTAAATATCACAGTACGCGAGCAACCCGGGTTCGATACCCGCCGGTACCAATGAAATTGTTATATGCATTTATAAGTGCTGATTTACCACATGCTCGGCGGTGAAGGAAGACATCGTGAAGAAACCTGCATGTGATTATGAAGTTAGCCTTCATGCATTGGGGCAGCGCGGCGGACATTTCCTAGTCCTAAAACCCTTTCAGAAATGAGAGGAGGCCTGTGCCCAGCAGTCGGACGTAAATAGGCTGTAGCTTTAACTTTTTTTTTCACTGGTTCGGAAAAAATTTGGGAAGAGCGAGCAAATAACTTAGCGGGACTTTGTTTTACACATTAATGTACAATTAATATGAAGAAATATTTTTTTTTAATTTTTAAATATTAATATAGTCTAAGTATACAACTTTTTACGAATTTTATATCTTTTAACGATATTTGATTTACCGCACAACCACAAGTTTTTTTTATAGAATAAAGGTGACAAACGAGCACACAGTCCACCTGATGGTAAGTGGTTGCTGTGGCCCATAGACATCTACATCTATCCTCAATTAAGAATCAAAATGCATATGCGTTGTCACCCGTGAGGTCTAAGATGGAACGCCTCGTTTCCAATAAAAAGGGTCTCCAATTCTCTACAATATTAAGCTGGTATTACACTCCGGTATTCTGCGAGACCGTGGTCCTACCTCGGTCGAACCGACGCATTCGTGCTACAACCATAATATAGCTGCAGCGTGGCTCTACCACGTGAAGTTTGTCGTTGTATCTGGTAACACTGGCCCCACTATATCTCACCTAATGAGTCCAGGTCGAGGTTGGCGACGTCCATCTCGCAGTCGTAAAACACGTTCCCGTAATTCTTGCGACCGACCGTGAAGTGAGGCACCACGCACGAACCGTCCGGCCGGATATACTCTGAACAAGTAAAAGGTAAAATTGAAAGTTTTGTACCACCGACTTCAATATAAAATATTAAAGACAAATCAAATGCTACTGGTCAGATCGTGATCAAATTTATATGGGAAATTTATTTTTAAATAAAACTAATTTTACGGATTTTATCGCGTATATTAATCTATTTTTATATTCCCGAATAAAATTAGTTTTATTTAAAAATGTGTAGTGTTCGCGTAAATATAAGAAATCATTATGGGAAATTTATATTTAAATTTACATGAGAAGCACCAGCTTTATAAAATAATTATCGAAATCGGTTTACCATGGAAAAAAAAACATTTTTTTATAGGATAAGGGTGACGAACGAGCACGCAGTCCACCTGATGATAATGTGAATACTGTGGCCCATAGACATCTGCATCTATCCACGATTACGAATCAAAATGCAGATGCGTTGTCACCCGTGAGGACTAAGATGGAATGCCTCGTTTCCAGTAAAAAGGGTCTCCGGTTCTCTACACTCACCACACGAAACACAGCAGCATTAAGCTGCTATTTTAGGCTGGTATTCTGTGACAGCGTGGTCTTTCCCCGGTCGAACCGACCAATTCCTGCTACAACTATACCAGTAATATAGCTGCAGCATGTCTCTACCACGCATAAAATGCGTGAGTGCCGTGGAACACTCGTTCACACTTCGAACACACTTGGAACGAAGTTTCTTTCATAGTATATTATTATCGATAAACGTATTATATTAGTGATTAACAAATACAAATTAGTTAATTACTAGCATCTATAAAAATGAAGCGTCATTTAAAATATAATTTAAAATTAAAAATTTTGTACAGCCGACTTCAATATAAGTTATTTAAGAATAACTTAAAAACTATTGGTCTGACCTTGATCAAATTCATATGGGACCACACGAGAAGTACCAGCTTTCAAATAAAAAAAGAATCATCGAAATCGGTTCACCCAGAAAAAAGTTCTGAGGTAACACACATAAAAAAAAAACGAAAAAAAAAAAAAACATACAGTCGAATTGAGTACCGGCTCCTTTTTGGAAGTCGGCAGAAAATACACTATGACACAAGGGGTAGTGACGAAAAAAATCTTACACTTTTTGTCGCCTAGCTTCCATCCGTCAAACTCCGATAAGGAACTTTGTTCCAAAAAGTTATGAGATAACACACATAAAAAAAAAAACATACAATCGAATTGAGTACCTCCTTCTTTCTGATGTCCGTGAGCAAAAATCACTTACCAACGAGTTCCTCGAGTGAGGGTATGGTGTAGTAGCCGGGACGTCGCAGCTTGATCCCGGCCGGGTGAGGCGGCGCGTCGTTCTCTATCACGTTCTCTTCTTCCGACACTGTGGAGACGGAAGATTTGCTACGATCAGTCTTTACAGTTCATGAAGCTGATTACTTGAATTAATGCATTATTATAAAAGAATCAGTGTTAATAAAAATGTGAAATACATTCTAACTATGCATATTCTTCGCAAACACCAGGAACAAACATCAGTTAGTAGCAGCTTGTGTATGTACCTAATGTTTATGAAGCAGTTAATATAGAATACAGCTGATACCAGTTACTCATTCATGGTCAATATAATATATTTGTTTTGTTGTAAACAAAATATATATCTGTATAGAATAGAATAATTTTTTATTCAATATAGATCACACGTGTAATTCTTATTGAAAGTCATTTTTTACTTTACCACTGGTTCGAAAAAAACCCTCCGTCCTGGGAAGAACCAGCAAAACAGCGGGACTTTTTTTAAAGTAAATTTTACATGATTAGTTGTACAAATTATTTACAAAATGTATTTTAGAAACTGCTTGGAAGCGACCACCTCATTCCCCGGGGTTATTATCAACCATGTATTCATTTATAATATAATAACCCTTTTTATACAGTTTTTGTCATCGATCACTAATTTAAAAAAAAAAACTAGATACACAATCCTATGCAAAAGTTCTCTAAACTACCGTCAATTATTTTGACGTAATTCTAGTTGAAATAAAGGTAAGGACATTTTTGTCACTGATTGTGTATCTAGTTTTTTTATTAGTGAATCGATGGTTTTGTTTTAGTAAAATATTTAAACTTCGTAACCGAGAGAGATTGTATATTTTCTGGGACTTTGTTGCAATAGCGTATACATTGCCCAACGAATGAATTACTGACTCTGTGGATATCTCTTAGAGCAGAGGTAGCTCAGGGGTTTAGCGCACTCTGTAAATTTCACAGTATGCGTGCAACCCGGGTTAGATCCCCGCCGGCACCAATGAAATTGTTAATTGCAATAATAGGTGCTGATTTACCACGTTCTCGGCGGTGAAGGGAAACATCGTGGGGAAAGCTGCATGTCTGAGAAATAAGAAAAAAACTATTTCAAAGACGTAAAGTTCGCCAACACGCATTGGGGCAGCGCGACGGACACTTCCTCGCCCTCTCTCAGAAATCAGGGGAGGCCTCACTTTATGTGCCCAGCAGTGGGGGGGGGGGGGGGTTTATACGCTGTAACTGTATATCTCTTGGACAGTACCATCATCCTGATAACGACTATTTTGAACAGCTCAAAATAGAGATGTCAGATATCCCCACTATATGCGAGGCCTTGATTCAGAAGGGGACTTTTTTATAGTCTATATTTTTATAGAATATACTTTATTGAAAAAGGATAGTGTAAAATATAATATAAAGGAGATATCCCGGGGGATATTATCCATGGATACATTTTCATGGATAAATATAACCCTTGGGAGTGAGGTGATCGGTACAGAGCATTTTCTGAAATAATTTTTATAATTAACTAACTAGTACACGGCGGATTGCTGCCGCAGAATAAATAATTGTGGAAATATACTTTTAAATTTGAAAGGTTAATATTGTTTAATTAGGAATAATAATACATTCATTGATATTGAATGATATATAACTTTCAATAAATTTCTCGTCACGGTACACGCGCCGCCTACTGTAAGTTTTTTTTTATAGGAGAGGGGGCAAACGAGCATGCGGCACACCTGATGGTAAGGAACTACCACCGCCCATGAACATCTGCAACACCAGGGTAACCAGGGGAATTGCAGATGCGTTGCCGGCCTTTTAGAAAGGAGTAGGCTCTTTTCTTGAAGGTCCCTAATTCGTATCGGTCCGGAAAAATCGCTGATGGTAATCGATTCCACAAGGAAGTTGTGCGAGGAAGAAAACTTTAGTTAATTGTACTATGCTATTCACGCAAGTGCAGGCAATAATTTGGCAAAGTTTTACCGTAATCTGATGAACGGTATGGTAGTACATAAAATACGAACCAACAAAAAGAAATTTTTATATATTATATAAACGTCGAAAAATTATGTCTGGTATCGCACTGGTTCTTCCCAGGAAAGAGGTTTTTTTCTGAACTACTGGTAAAACCGATTTAAATTAAAAAATTAATGTAAGGTAAAAGTATTACACAGTAACTGTTTTCTCTTCTATTGTAAAAATATGCTAAGTAGTACTATATAACTAAACACGATATAACTATGACAGAAACTTTTGGATAGGATAGGATAGGTTAGGTTAGGTTAGGTAGGTAGATAGGTAATGTAACCGTATAATCCTCCGATTTGATGAGCTATCTTCTCACACCTGGAGCAGCCCGGCTGCTGGCCCCAGCGGTGGCAGCAGAAGTTGAACTGCTCTGCGACTGCTTGGCGTTCAGGAGAGAAGGATGATAAGCATGGGAGGGAAATTGGAAATAGGACAAACTATTGTATGGAAGTATAATTTGTATAGGAATCTATATATAATTAAAATAAAACTAAAACAACTTTCTTGATCATTATTTTGGCCATTTTGGATTCAGGAAGTTGGCGGTGTTTCACCCGCATGCCTCGGAAAGCATGTAAAGTCGTTTTTTATTTATAGGATAGGGTGACAAACGAGCACACAGTCCACCTGATGGTAAGTGGTTGCTGTGGGCCGTAAACATCTACATCTATCCTTGTTTGCGAATCAAAATGCAGATGCGTTGTCACCCGTGAGGACTAAGATGGAATGCCTCGTTTCCAGGAAAAGAGGTCTCCGGTTCTCTACACTCACCATACGAAACAGAGCAGCATTAAGCTGCTATTTTACGCTGGTATTCTGTGAGAGCGTGGTCCCACCCCGGTGGAGCCGACCCATTCGTGCCACAACCATAATATAGTTTCAGCATAGCTCTACCACGTGTAAAAGACAATCTTTGACAACCGCCGTCATTTATTATTTTTGAGTTGTTTATCAGGAAGATGCTGCAGCCCATCTGTGATGGCAACCGCCGTCATTTATTATTTTTGAGTTGTTTATCAGGAAGCCCATCTCTGAAATAGGAGATTGTAGGCCGATGTTACTAGTGTAGTTCATAATCGATTATTAATTTTGTGGTTTCCTGTCTGTGTATACCAACTTTCATGGCGATCTATTGAACGGTATAGAAGTTGATGTGTTACAGCTCCATCTAGTAGTCAGTTACAACAAAGTGGATAGCATAAATACCTTCCGCATAGAAAAATAAATTTATGAGCTAGCTTTCGTACGTAATGGCAATAGCAAATGTAAGAATATCCACTACCCCATATCATGCCGTGGGTGCCGTAAGAGGCGACAGAGGGATGTGAAAAATAAGATAGAAAGCAGCATCTTCCTGTTAAATTCTTAAAATACTGTTGCGCGCCACTATTAATGTGTTGTACATGGCGACACTAGTTGCCACTAGCGCCATCTAGTATCGAGTAGTAGAACTAGGAGAGTCAAGATCCTTCTAGAAATTTCAGGACTGATATGTACTCGAACATTCTAGATGTTTCTACAGTAGAAGATTCTGGAGGCTATCTGAGGCCCTATATAAGGCCGGTATGGAACCACGACCGAGTGAGTATTGTATTGGCGATACAAGCGAATACTTCGAAGCGATACAAATGTGAACTAAAGTGATCAGTAGTACAATTGTGTTTTGTTATTAGTGTGGTTTTATGTTGTAATTAGTGTTCGGTAATTAAAATGTCAATTTTTGGTAATTCATTCAATCGGCAGTTTTTAATTGTTTCGAACCCCAAGCTGTAGCATTCTATGGGGGAGGCCTCTGTTTAGCGGTGGACTCATGAAGGGCTGTAATGATGATAATGTGTCAATATTCATTGTAATCAGAGCAAATATAAATTTAATTAATTTTTTTATTGTCAAGTTTAATGAAGTAATGTTATTTATATACGTTTGAATACTGATTCTGATAATTCACTTAATGAGAACCACAGGGTTTTGTAACATCTTTTATAAATTCATCATTACCATCATCATCATCATTGCAGCCTTTCACAAGTCCACTTCTAAACATAGGCCTCCCCCAAGTTATGCTATAAAACACGGTCCTGAGCCACCTGCATCCATCGACTTCCTGCACGTCTTACCAGGTCGTCACTCCATCTAGTGAATGGCCGCCCTACATTTTACCCAGCGGTACGAGACTGTCACTCGTTAACATTGCTTCCCCACGTCCATGTTGTATAGATTACATTAAATACAAAAACACACTCATAATAAAGTAATGTACAGTTAAGCATAGTGTTCAGCACAAACTTACCGGAACCGGAGTCGACATTCTCCTTGTCCACGGAAGCTCGTTCCGGACGTATGGCCAGCTCGCGCACGGAACTCTCGGCGGCGTCCGGATTTGTGGCCAACGGCTTGCGGAGAGGCTTCGTGGTCAACCTGTTCAATGAGATGTTGTCTTAGGCACTTCATACATTTCGATACTAACAAGCGACTAGTTAGTATCTTACACGAATCTCATCTACATCTATCCTCGGATACGAATCAAAATGCAGATGCGTCGTCACCCGTGAGGACTAAGATTGAATGCCTCTTTTCCAGTAAAAAGGATCTCCGGTTCTCTACACTCACCATACGAAACACAGCAGTGTCAAGCTGCCATTTTACGCTGGTATTCTGTGAGAGCGTGGTCCTTCCCCGGTCGAGCCGAGCCATTCGTGCTACAACTATACTACTAATATAGCTGCAGCAAGGCTCTACCCCCCTATGAAATGATACAAGGCTTTTCCGGTTGTCGCTTTTTCGAGCTACATGGCCGGCACCTTGCCACTTCAGCTTACAAATCCATTGGGCTATATCGGTAACACTGATTCCACTACGGATAGCTTCATTAATTAAGTCTATCGTAAGTTTATCGAAACTCTGAACATGGCCCTCTCCAAAACTAGACTGGTTACTGGAAATGTTTGTAGTATTAAGAGCTTTACTAGTATTTGAATTAAAATTCTTTTTATAATAATTATAATTTTAGTATATAAGTAAAGGGAAATTGCATGCCATGTTCATGGTAGAATGATAGGTATTTATAATAACTAATTAGATTATTATATTACGCATTAAATAAAACTGAATTTAATTGAAACACATTAAAATTAAATCATCATCATCATTACAGCCCATTACAAGTCCACTGATGAACATAGGCCTTCACCAAGGAATGTCACGAAGCACGCTCCTGAGCCACCTTGCATCCATCGTACTGCACAGAGTACATTACTAAACAGACTGGCCAAATTTTAAATGTTGTCCAATGACGCAGTTGATGCAGTGTGAGGTTCGTTTTCGGGCGTACAAATTGACCCGCTCGAAAATTTGGAAAAATACTTAATTGTATATTGTCATAAAAACTATGCATGATTTCAAGAATATTTCGCTGTTTTTGTACCATCTTTAACTAAAATATAATAATAAAAATATAATTAATAAAATCAGGCGTTACTTTGCGGAAATCCATTATATAAAAGCTTTTACAAAGTTTACTTCGCAAATATCCGCGTTATAAAATAAAATGATGTGTCTTACCTAGTATGAAGAGCACCTCCCGCCCTCCCTCAATTGCGTGCACTATCCCCGTCACCACTCATCCCAGCACCGCTACTCCCAACACCACTACACTAGGCAAGACACACCACTGACGATAATACGACACGTGTTTCGCCTCTACACGAGGCATCCTCAGGTGATATAGACTCTACGGTGGCTAACCGCTAAGTAAATTTTTGTAAAAGCTTTTAAAAAATAAAAATGATTTTCTGATTTTACATTGTGCATATTTTGGGCATATCAAAAGTTTTTAGTGCACATTTCGGCCTTTTTTAGTGCATATTTGCATGCATATTCTGGCACTTTGTTAGTGCATATAATCCGATGTCTAGTCATTAGGTTGTCAATCCATCTGTAATTATTAAAATTGAATAGTATAATGAAATCCACTTACCAACTGGCGCGTCTCTCCGTTGTCTGAGATATTTCTTTATCTGCAAAAAAGTATACCAATTGCTATTATGTTGAAATACTTTTAAATTTCTTTAGTATAGAATAGAATAGAATATTTTTTATTCAATATACATTACATGTGTAATTCTTATTGAAAGTCATTTTTTTACTTTACCACTGGTTCGAAAAAACCCTCTGTCCTGGGAAGAACCAGCAAGAAACCCAGCGGGACTTTTTTTTAAAATAAATTTTACAATATAAATGATTACGAACTATTTACAAATTTTATTTTAGAAACTGCTTGGAAGCGACCACCTCATTCCCAGGGGTTATTATCAACCATGTATTCATTTATACTATAATAACCCTTTTTATACAGTTTCAGCTTAATAAAACATTTAAACTTGGTAATAGAGAGAACCTGTACACTTTCCGGGACCTTGTTGTAATAGCGTATACATTGCCCCAAGAATGAATTACTGACTCTGTGGAGTCGAGAAACTGGCATCACTAGCTTGTGTTTGTTCCTAGTGTTTACCGAATGTATATCACTTTTTTTACTAAAACTATCTTTGTTTTTGTGAACATACATTAAATTTTCGTAAATATACTGAGAGGCCAAAGTTAATATATTAATTTCTTTAAATTTATCTCTAAGAGACTCTCTCGGTTTTAGATTGTAAATAGCTCTAATGGCCCTCTTTTGTAAAACAAAAATAGTTTCTGAATCAGCCGCATTTCCACATAGCAAAATCCCATAAGACATTATGCTATGGAATATGGATAGAGATTTCTTTCTACACCTAATTTCTAGGGTTCCGTACCCGAAGGGTAACCAACGGTACCCTATTACTAAGCCTCCGCTGTCCGTCCGTACGTCTTGTCTGTCAGCGGGCCGTATCTTATAATTCGTAATAGGTAGACAGTAGAAATTTTCAAAAAATGTTTATTTCTGTTGCGGCTATAACAACAAACAATAGAAATAAATTAAAAATTAAAAGGAGTACGCTTATTACAAACGCGTATTACGATGGTACGGAACCCTTCATGCACGAGTCCGCCTCGCACTTGGCCGGTTATGTCTTTAATTTTCTACAGCACGGGTTTGTCAATTAAGGCTTACAACTAGCTCCCAAATTAACACGTTGTAAGAAACAAAAATTAAAAAAAATATATATGAACAGACAGAAAACGAAAAAGATAAAGAAAAAAGAGAGAAAGAAAGATAAAGAAACAAGAAAGAGAGGGAGAGAGGGGGAGAAGAAAGTGATAGAAAAAAGAAAGAGAATAGAGGGATAGCGACGAAGGGGCTGTAAGCGGCAGATTTTTTCCTGATTTAAGACACTTCTCATAAATTAGAGAAAGCTTGCGACCAGCTATGATGACGAAACCTTTCTAAAGAGTTTTAATTTTAAATGATATATAATAAAAAAGGCGTGAGTGTCGTGGAACACTCAGTTGGAACGAAGTTCCTTGCGTAGTATATTATTATTGGTAAAAGTAGCTATTATATTATTGATTAACAAATACAAATAAATGCATTACTAGCGTCTATTAAAATGAAACTTCATTTGAAATAAAATAATATTTCTTTCTTTCTTTCATGACAAGATAAGAAAAAGTGCGAGGGAGATGGATATTATTCCATCTCGGTTCCTTATTTCGCCGCCAAGGCCGTCTACACTATGACACAAAGGGTAGTGACGAAAAAATCTTACACTTTTTGTCGCCTAGCTCCCATCCGTCAAAACCGTACCGTCCGCCGATAAGGAACTTCGTTCCAATATATTGCTGGGAATAAAGGTAAAACTAAAAGAAAATACGGATTGCTGTTCCATTCTGGAGGGTACAAAAAGTCAGCATAGTTGCAGACTGTGAGGCATTCCATCTTAATCCGGAGAGATGACAACGCATCTGTAGACTTTTTGTTTGGAGTTGTCCACAGTTGTCCATTGGTTGCAGAAGCCACTTACCGCCAGGTGGACAGTAAGTATAGTTGTTACTTCTTTTAGATTTACGGAAATAGCTCACCCAAATTAGGATACAGTCGGGGTGTGGATTCCCCGTCCACCGGCTTGTCCTTGTCGGCCCACGACACTTTGCTGCCGCTTAACCTGCAATAAATGCAACATTATTTATAATTTTATATTTACTTATGTATGTACATATATGTATATGACGTTTATTGTATACGGCGACGGCTTCGCACGGGTGATTTCTGGATATCAACAACAGCGCCCCCTACCGAGTCTAATTGGATCTAAAACCTACACAAACACACACTAAACACAAAATCGGTAAAGTCATTTTCGAAAATTTGCGAGACTAACGGATAGGATAATAACGGACTAACTACTATTTTTTTTTTCAAATTCAAATTCAAAATAATTTATTTGTAAAACATAGGTAAGAAAGTTACAAAATTGGTGGAAAATATTTTGATAAGTATCACTATTTTTCGCCTTAGAAGGCATACAAATATTTGGTTAACATGATCATTTTTGTGTGATGTTTGTAATATGTATCTTAGTGTGTAGTTACAGTTAATATGCTCATATTATTTCAACACAGATATCACAACATAGTTGTTTCCACTTTGAACTTACAGTATCTTCTCTTAGCCTGGAGATTGACTTGTAGAGAATGCCCTGTTGCATTAAGTCCGTCTTTTTGTACTTGATGTGCATGTAAAGCCGAAATATACATATATATTGAAGTGTCAGTCTGTTAGTAATATCGAAATAAGTTAACGCTTAACCGGAGACCCTTTTTACTGGAAACGAGGGATTCCATCTTAGTGTAACGACGCATCTGCATTTTGATTCTTAGTCGAAGATAAATGTAGATGTATATGGGCCACAGCATTCAGTGTCCATCACGTGGACTGTGTGCTCGTTTGTCACACTTATTGTATAAAAAATAAATATAAAAGAATGTAAAAATCACACTTTAATATAAGTTAATCAATTTTATGATAATTAACTTTTCGCAACATTACTCTGTGTAAGCTGTGGTTGCCTATAACTGGGTGAGCACATTTCATGTTTCTCTCAATGCTTGGATCTTGTTTTTAGTATCTGTGTATCATCTGTCGGTGACCCTTATAAATAAATAAATAAATAAATAAAAATAAATAAATAAACTCACCAGTTGTGTTTGTCGGAGTTCACATCGGAGCCTGTAACAAAACGAATGTTAATGGTATCCTCGATTACAATGTCACACGAGTTATATCATCTCTTATGGGAGTCGTGGGCGTCTAAGAGTCGACGTATTCATCAACCCTGAATACCACAAGCTGTACATGAGCCTATAGTCTGGAGAATTTAACTCAATCGCCACATTTAACCCTGCACTGCTTATCAAATGAAACCAATGAGGGCATCCACGACTTTTCTGCCACCAGGGCGGCGCCACTAGAAAGTGAGGTATAATGTTTGACAGCTTTCATAGCGGGGTAGTTAATTTGTTCGGAAATGTCAAGATTATTGTTACTTTCTGTACTATTAGCTATATTTCATATTTATAAGATTAAAAATAATCAAACTAAACTACAATTATTCATAAAAGTAGAAAAATTAAGAAAAGTAAAAATGTGAAAAAAAATTAAAGAGGAAACCACTGAGGCATTGTTTTGTGTATTAATATAATACTCTAGAAACTAATAAACTTAACTAATAAAAAAACAACTTCTCAATTAAATGACATTGTATAACAAAAAACTTTACCTCAGTGTCAACTAGCGACATCTGGTGAGCAGAAAATTATTAGCCCACATTTTACGGATTTTATCGCGTTTAATTTTAACTTTTTAATTGCCGATATTTCGGGTGCTTTACAGCACCCATTATCACTGTCTGGAAGGGGCTAAGGTGTTTGACGTCATAGTTAGCCCGCCTTCAGTTTTTTAACATTATTTTTTTATGAATATTCAAAAACCAAAAAGAAAACAGAAAGTAAGTAGTATTCGCGTAAATATTTGTTGCGTTATTTTTTTACATGGTAGAGCCATGCTGCAGCTATATTAGCAGTATAGTTGTAGCACAAATGGGTCGGCTCGACCAGGGTAGAGCCACGCTCTCACAGAATACCAGCGTCAAATAGCAGCTTAATGCTGCTGTGTTTCGAATGGTCAGTGTAGAGAACCGGAGACCCTTTTTACTGGAAACGAGGCATTCCATCTTAGTGTAACGACGCATCTGCATTTTGATTCTTAATCGATGATAAATGTAGATGTCTATGAGTCACAGCAACCACTTAAAAATATAAGAAATCAGCACTGTTATACGCACTAGGGTCTAAAAAACCTCGTCGTGCTTTTCATATCTACAATGACCTTCAAGATTAGTTACGGTTTTCTTAAATTAGCATAGAAACTTTACACACGCACGCAGTCGCACGAGGGTCGAAAGAACCCGTACTCACTATACACAAGATTGAGGAGTGGACGCTTTATAGAATATTTCAAAGGTTGTCTTCCTTTAGTAACGGACTCGTACGGTTGTCCTTTTGCCAGTGTCAAGTAATATGAAATTGAAGCTTTGGGTGCAACAAGGGCGTTCGGTACCCAAAGCCCGTTTTGATGTTATTGCATTAAAATATGTAATGCGTCATCTAGTATTTGGTGACAAAAACACATTTCGATCTATCGCTTCTAGGCGGCGTGGGAATCATTTATTTTGAAGGAGGCGCTCCGCCTTTGTTGCATAGATTACAAATGTGTGTTTAAATTTCAAATCACTTTACGACCTGCAGTTTTTAAAAACTTTATTTAAAGTTGAAAAAAATGTCTGAAATTAGTGATTTTAGTGAGTACAATGCAAATTAAGACCAAAGTGAATATGTTCCCCCGAAAAAGAAAGGAAAAAAGAAAAAAATGTGCGAAAGGTGAAGAGAAATTTGGGTAAAGAGTACACATCGGCTTGGGGTAAAAAGATACCTAAAAAGGTTTTTAAATATATCACCAAGTGTTGTTTCAAAAAGCGTTATGGTATCCTCGATTATCGATAGTAAGATAAGCTTATTGGTCAGCCGTCACAGAGTCTATGTCACCTGAAGATGCCTCGTGTAGAGGCGAAACACTTGTCGTTTTGTCGTAAGTGGTGTGTCTTTCCTAGTTTTTTTTATAGGATAGGGTGACAAACGAGCACACAGTCCACCCGATGGTAAGTGGTTGCTGTGGCCCATAGACATCTATATGTATCCTTGTTTGCGAATCAAAATGCAGATGCGTTGCCACCCATGAGGACTAAGATGGAATGCCTCTTTTCCAGTAAAAAGGATATCCGGTTCTCTACACTCAACATACGAAACACAGCAGCATTAAGCTGCTATTTTACGCTGGTATTCTGGGAGAGCGTGGTCCTTCCCCGGTCGAGTCGACCCATTCGTGCTACAACTATACTACTAATATAGCTGCAGCATGGCTCTACCGCGTTATAAAGTATGTGGTGGTAGTGTAGTGGTATTGGGAGTAGGGGTGCTGGGATTAGTGGTGACGGGGATAGTGCACGCAATTGAGGGAGGGCGGGAGGTGCTCTTCAAACTAGGTAAGACACATCATTTTATTTTATCGAGCGGATGTAGGCAAGGTAATTTTTACCAACTTTAATATAATGGATTTCCGCAAAGTAACACCTGATTCTATTAACTATATTATTGTTATTTACTTTCAAATAAAATTAATTCATATAAGAATCTAAAATAGTTGTTATTTATAGTCTTAAAAACCAGTAATAAAGTAAATGCCCCATTTATTTACGGGTTGGGTGCAACAAGGGCGGATAACACATGTAAAAAAAAAATTTTTTTTTTCATTAGCTTCTAAGTATTTTGAAATGATAATAATATGTGAATCATTAAATGAAATCACAACACAAATGAATAACCAAGTATATAAGAGTCATACTATAAACATTTAAAAAGTTTAAAGACATTATAAGCTTTATTTGCAATTTTCTCTAAATTTATTTTTCCGAGATACGCCCTTGTTGCACCCAATGCTTCAATTATTCTTCACAATAATTTGTTCATAAACCTTTTCACAATATGTCGATGCACCACACTGAAGTTTTTGGGAGAGTTTGCCAGCATATAGTCATAGATGTGATGAGTGAGTAAGTCAGTGGTGTTTCGCTTATATATAATAAATTAACGCACTATTATTGTCGCCATTCCTTTGCTCGGGATTCGTATGCGGTCCGTCGTGTACGTCGTGTGCGGACTTTGTGGTGTGTGTGGAGAGTACAGCGTTCGGTTCCGGCGGACCTGCATCAGGGCGCTCGCTCTTTGCTTCGCTTTGTGACGTCTGCTCTTCCAACGACCTGTGAAAGAAAAGTTTATATATCCCTCATCATTTCAATCATCACCATAATCATTCATTAATCACATGTCTTGCCGTGTGGTGGTGACGTATACGAATCTATCACCCGATTTCATCCCATGGGTTGCTTAAGAGGCGACTATTACCCAGTTCCTATGTTCCAAAATGCTTTGTTTTTTTTTTCTCTTTTTTTTTTGGTATAAATATTAGTAATACTAAACATTACTAATATACCTTGTAACCACTTTTGGTAAGCTTAAAATGCTGGTGTTGGGAGTGGTTCACGACAGTATTAACCATGGTAGAGCCAAGCTGCAGCTATAGTACTGGTATAGTTGCAGCACGAATGGGTCGGCTCGATCGAGGAAGGACCACGCTCTCACAGAATATCAGCGTGAAACAACAGTTCAATGCTCCTGTGTTTCGTATGGTGAGTGTAGAGTACCGGATACCCTTTTTACTGGAAACAAGGCATTCCATCTTAGTCCTCACGGCTGACAACGCATCTGCATTTTGATTCGCAAACGATAATAGATGTAGATGTCTATGGGTCACAGCAACTCTTTCCATCGGGTGGACTGTGTGATTGTTTGTCACCCATATCCAATAAAAAAAAAGTAGTCGGATGGTAGATTCGCACCCCCAACCTTTCCCTTCAAGTTCGCGGTCCCCACCCTGGCGTTAGGTTACTGTGGCTTCAATACTTTACGAGCCGTTTTATTTGGCCGCAGAAAATTAAGAGAAAAGAACACATTTCTATATAAATAAAAATCAATTGCCGCATCTATGAAAGATTATCACCCTTTTTTTATATATACTGTTTTAGACTACTAAATTAGATTGCCACAAGACAGGCCTGGCCTAGTGTGGAGTAAATAGTTAAATAGTAAGGTAAGCCGCAACAATATTGAATGCTGCTATTTTTTTTTTTGTAACGAATTTCCTTATCGGACGGTAAGAATTTGACAAATGGGGACTAGGCGAGAAAAAGTGTAATATTTTTCAGTCACGACCCCTTCTGACGTAGTGTAGTGTACACTACATAGAAACTATTTAAAAACATCTCCTGTAGATTCTAGCCTGATCCTGGTTTTACTTTCACTATAAATGTACACGCCCTTAGCTGCCCCAACAAAGGTAGACTGGACTAGGGCCCATCAGTAGTCCTATCGACGGGCAGCAGAGGACGGGGCCCAACAGCCTATGGACTATTGACCTACACAATAGAGATAAGGCTAGGTAAATAAATAGTACGTACCTGGTTCTGAAGCTAAGACTGCCCCAAGGCTCGGTCAGGCCGTAGGTAGGTGTAGGTGCGTGTAAGTGGTGTATAGGTGTGTATACTGTTTGACCTGACCCAATCGTTAGATCCAGCGTTGCTTCTCTCCAAAGGTGGTAGTTCACTTTATCAGACCTCAAGTCTGACGTCACTTCACTATTTCAGTTTATCAACTTTATTGTACATTTAATTAACTTCAAACTCAACTGAATCCCCGTTAATCGTAATCAAAAACGTAACACACGGCACAGCTAATGAACGGTGGATCAAAGGCCACTTCCGTTTCACGTAGCAACAAGATTATAACCACGAACAAGAACGCGGTCTCTTCTCGAGTCACAAAGTTCAGTATTACAACCGACAAACTAAATTCCTTCGTACGATATTAAATACTACGCCCGCATTAAGATTCAAAGTCAGCCTAGACTAATTGGAGGTTATACCGGACAACCTTACGCCGTGCTAGTGACAAGCTACAACTTAGACAAACTAATCCGAGGCGGTCTTCACGAAACCACAAATTCAATAGCGAATTCAACGCGCACAAATACTAAAAATCTAGACCATAAAATAAAAAAAAATACTGGTCGCGCGAAATATATGCAGCGGTCACCAAAATACGCTAATCGACCGCACCGCTGCTCTCAAGCTACTGTAACGCACTGCATTCAATCACTTCCGACCCGTCGCTCAAGCAACCAATCCGGTCTCGCGCGAACGTCTACCGATAGGAAATCACCGCGATGCGCGCCCCCTGGCGTCGATTCTTGAAATTAGCGTTTGGCGCGAACAATAAATATTTTTGTTAATATTAACGTAGGCATTTTAGATCACCTGCTCATTTAGACTGCCATACCGATTCGTGTTTAAGGCTATCGAAAGCTTTGGCATAATCTATAAACGCCAGGTAACCGGTTTTGTTATATTCATTGTATTTCTGTACGAGCTGTTTGACTGTATGTATATGATCAATTGTACTAAAGTCTTTCCTGAACCCTGCCTATTCCACAGGTTGATTTTCGTCGTGTGTGAGAGATATGCAGTCTAGAATCACTTTAGTGAAAACTTTATATACATTTGTGATGAGACAAAATGGATCTATAAATTCCTATATCATCTTTTGGACCCTTTTTGTGTAGGAGTATTATATGTGATTCTGCCAATTGGCTGGGAATGCTGCCGGTATTTAGTCTCATTGAAAACCTTTGTTAGTATTGGGTTTAGTTCCTTAATTGTCCCTATCATAAGTTCGTTTGTGATTCTGTCTGGACCAGGGGCTTTTTCCATCTTTTGACTTTTTATAGATTTTGCTACTTCCTTTACTAATATTTCTGATATAACTTCTACGTCGTCGATCCTATGGTTTTTTATATATTTATATTCGTTATATTTTTCATTGTATTTTTGTCTGATTTGAACTGTGTTCTTTGTATAATAATCGATAATAGTTTGTTGCTATATTTTGGATTTTGCTGCAAGAGGTAGTTGGTACTGTTTTGTCCCTTAACTTTGGTATCCATTCTTTTCCCTGTTCTCGAAATTCCTTGAGCGTTTTCTTCGTGCGACCCGTTTTGCTAATGTCATTCTCTAGAGTTTCGATTCTTCTATTTTTCCTGTCAATCTTCATATTTTCGCGAATCTGTTTGCTAACGTTAGAAATTTCTTTTTGATTATTTTTCTTATCTTTTTTTCTTTATTAAATTTCTTCTGTCTTCAATTAGTTTTTTGACTCTTGTTTATTTGTATTTTTGTCTGTTCTTTCAGTTTGTTTTCCATTTTTTAATATTTTTCGTTAAGATCTATATCTGAGGCTACTACTTCCATTAGATCTTCTGTGGTGTTGTTTGGGTTCCTCTTCCTACTTATTGTTTGTAAGTAGTTCATTTGAGTTACGATTGCTCTAGGTTTTTTTTGTACCACTTTCATTGAGACAGCTGCGTACCATACGGTGGTTAGTATTGAAGTTTAGATATTGTATTATTCCCGTACCACTAAATGACCTAACTCTGTTGGTTATTATGTAGTCGATTTCGTTTCTAGTTTTTCCATCTGGAGACATCCAAGTTCATTTGCTTTTAGGTTTTTTGCGGAACATAGAATTTAGAAGTGTTAAGTTTTTCTCAAGCAGGAATTCTACCAATTTTTCTCCGTTATTGCTTCTTTTGCCACTTCCGTATTTCCTTATTGTTGTTCCCCACCTGATCGGGCGCTGACTTGAGCATTATAGTCAGCCATGAGTACAATATTGTTTTCCGTATATTTTTCAGTAATTTCGCTAAGTTTATCGTAAAAATTATCTATGTCTGTTTTTGTTGCTTGTTCTGTCGTGATGATTGTCCATTTTTTCGGGTGTTTTGGCAAATTTATATGGATTGCTGCTATTCTATCTGAGACCCCTTCGAAACCAATGATTTGGCTTTTAAGGCTTAGCTTTACCAAAAATGCTACTCATCTTTATCGAGCGACTTCGCCTTTGCGGTACATAATAAATGGGCGTGATACCTGTTTCTCGACTCCACAGAATCAGTAATTCATACTTGAGACAAATGTATACGTTATTACAACAAGGTACCGGAAAGTGTACAGGTTCTCTCTATTACCAAGTTTAAATGTTTAATTAAATTTAAAGGTTTACTATAATATAAATGTACATGGTTGATAATAACCCCTGGGAATGAGGTGGGCGCTTCCAAGCAGTTTCTAAATTACATTTTGTGAATAGTTTGTAAAACCATTAATGTAAAATTTACTTTAAAAAAAAAGTGGCAAAGTAAATATTAATTAAGTATATATTGAAGATTGACACAAAACCAGAGAGAAAATCTAGCAAAGTGTTATAACATACGATTTTGTAAACACAAAGTATTCTATATTTTGTGAACTGAGCACCAGAATGTGACTGTCAATGGAACTAACAAAAAAACGTTCAGTTTTTGTCTCTGCCCTTTTGAGTGTACCACCGTGTGTGTTTCCTTTAGTATAATTAAATATAATTGTTACTTTCATTTTACAAGATTTCGTATTATTTTGGTAATATCCCAACACAAAGCATTGTGCAACACAAACCACTCCCGCCTACCTGTTGACATTAGAGTTGTGTTCCATGGAGTCCTGTGTGTCATTCGGCTTTGAGTTGGGACGAAGCACCAGCCGCTTCCGGCTGGGTTTCAGGGACAGCTTGTCTTCTAGACTCGCGTCAGATTCTTCCAGACCGTCGAATAGGGACTTCTGTAAAGAATATAAATAACGTTAAGGATTTCTTCGTATATCGTACTTGTACCACCAAGTTTGACCATCATATTTTGCGACATAATTTTCGATACTATCCACTTCACCTGGATGTTTGGCGATCCACCGTCATTTTATCCAGAAGTTATCAGCCTCTTAAGATCGTTTTGTGTAATCCGTTATGAATAGTGACTTTTTGTCAAAAAAAAATTTCTTGCATATCGATTTCACAAAGAATTTGTGCTAGGAGAAAAACTTCTTGCAAATCGCACAGTGGTGGGTCACCAATCACCCAGATGTTGTGGATGGTACCGCGAAATCTGTCGCAATGTGCAATGATGGAATTTGGCGGTTGAAATGTATCCAAACAATTGACGGCTCCGTGGCGCAGTGGCTTAGCAATGAGTTGTTGCGCTGGCCGCGGGTTCGAATCCCGCACGGATCTCAATTACCTCATAATTGAGGTAACACACTATTTTCTTTTATCGAGCTGATGTACGCGAAGTAATCTTTTGCCAACTTTAATATAATGGCCTTCCGCAAAATAACGCCTGATTCTATTAATTACTTCGATTGTTAAAATTTTCGATTGTCGGTTGTCAGCTAAGTTCACACACATGATAACAAATAGTTTTTTTTTTGTTAAGTTTTCTAAAAATGTAATTATTCTAAAGGACTGAAGCACAAAAAGAAATTAACATGGAAATCAAATTCCGTAGTTCTGTAAACGATGAAAAATTTCCGTAGATCTACGGAATAATTCGCAGAGTTGGCAACGCTGATTACAAACTGAGAGCTTTTATATCTTAGTCCCCTTAGGTGATATAGCATCTGTGGCCGTCTATTATTTTTTATATTCTACTAAGCCAGCGCTTAACTACGATCCCACCTGATGGTAAGTGGTGATGTAGCCTGAGATGGTGAAGGGCACTGACTTAACAAAAGCCTATTCACTCTTGCCTTGAAGACACACACACTGTAATCGGATGGAAAGACAGATGCTGGCAACTTATTCCACTCCTTTGCTGTACGCATGATGAACGACGTGGCGAACCGTTTAGTTCGAATGCGTGGTAAGTCAACGACGAAAGGGTGGAGACTGGCCGAACGTCTGGTTGTCCAATGGTGGAGGGAAGAGGGAGGAATTAAATTATGCAGTTCCTGCGCACACTCTCCGAAATGCATCCTATAAAAAACCGAAAGGCTGGCTATTTTTGTTTTATAGAATAAGGGTGACAAACGAGCACACAGTCCACCTGATGGTAAGTGGTTGCTGTGGTCCATAGACATCTACATCTATCTTCGTTTGCGAATTAAAATGCAGATGCGTTGTCAGCCGTGAGGACTATGATGGAATGCCTTGTTTCCAATAAAAAGGGTCTCTAGTTCTTTACACTCACCATACGAAACACAGCAGCATTAAGCTGCTATTTTACGCTGGTATTCTGTGAGAGCGTGGTGCTTCCCCGGTCGAGCCGACCCATTCGCACTACAACTATACTATTAATATAGCTGCAGCATGGCTCTACCACGTAAACAACCGACTACTTTGCGTCTGTGTTCGAGCCTGGCTGGCTATTTGAAGTTGCCCTGCAACCGAGAGACTGATTCCCGGCATTGGGCTCCAACAGGCCGATTAGTAAAGAAAGAAGAACATAACATGACATACACACCTTGTCATGAGGTACGGAAGGCTTAGGTATGACACGCAGTCTGCCGGACGATGGTGAGGCCACTTTATACGCGCTGTCCAAGGCAGCTTTCAGAGCGGCTGGGTTTGTTGGCTTCAGGGCTTCCTCTGCTGGAGTGGCTGCAATATTAAAAAGAAATATTATTTGAAAAAGTCAAGAATTTATCTTCTTTATTGGAGACAGGTTAGGTGATGGTACTTCTTCTATCTATGCCTATAGTGCCCGCGTTATCAACAGAGTTGTTGGGCAATAAATCATTTTAATCAGTCTATCTCGCTCGCACTCATTGGGCTTATGAAGCGTCATAATGATGTACATTACAATTACAACAGGTAGTCGATATCGATATTTTTTTATACATAATAAAGTAACATTTTCCAGCGTTTTATTAAAATTAAGTTGAGATATTTTTCGCGATCACTTTTCGAATCATTTAAAAGAAAAAATATATTGTGAATAACTATTCGAGTTTGCACGTTAATATCAACTTTAAAAGTTTTTGAAATCATCGTTAGAGAATTTATTTTCTACTATGCACAATCGACGAGATTGAAGTGAGAAATAGAAATGAAATAAATTTAATTTAAAATTTTGTACAACCGATTTAAATATAGATTATTAAAAATAACTCAAATATTATTGGTGAGATCTTGATCAAATTTATATGGGATCACGTAAGAAGCACTAGTCTTCAAATGTAAAAAGAGTCTTCTAATCTTTTTACGTGGTAGAGCCACGCTGCAGCTATGTTATACCGGAACCGGGGAAGGATCCACGTTGTCACGGAATACCAGCGTAAAATAGCAGCTTAGTGCTGCTGTGTTTCGTATGGTGAGTGTAGAGAACCGGAGACGCTTTTTAATGGAAACGAGGCATTCCATTTCAGTCTTTACGGGTGACGAAGCATCTGCATTTTGATTCCTAATCAAGGATAAATGTAGATGTCTATGGGCCATAGCATTCACTTATCATCAGGTGGACTGTGTGTTCACTTTTATTCTGTAAAAAAAGTTGCTTTTAAAATAGTGTGATGTGGGTTTTATTTCATAATGGTGAATCGCGAGTTAATCGCGAAAATTGATATTATTTAATATCAATTTTCGCGGATGAAGAATAACATAATAATAATTGAGATATTACTAAGCAGACCGGCGCGTATCGCATCTTTCCGTTGCGGTATCCTCCAGTGTGCTTTTCAATGCTCCAGACAAAACTGCGCTGCGATGTTCCTAAGTCGATCACCGAGCGTTGACATACATACCTTATTTCCATTTCAAAATTATTAAATACAATTAATAAATTTTAAATCCTCCGCGCGGTCTCGTTCGCTAGTCTGTGCAGGCTTTAGCGTAGCTGCAGCGTGGCTGTACCAGGTAAAAAATATATGTGTAGGCTTAATGTAGGAGGGTGCAGAGTAGAGTGGACTGACAGGTGTCGGGCAGCAGGTCCTTGAAGAGCGGCGAGTCGCCGTACGGCCGCGCCGCCAGCGCCAGCAGCTGCTCGTGCAGCGCCGCCCCGCCGCCCGCCCTACGCACACACAAACAAACTGACCGGTGTCGGGCAGCAGGTCCTTGAAGAGCGGCGAGTCGCCGTACGGCCGCGCCGCCAGCGCCAGCAGCTGCTCGTGCAGCGCCGCCCCGCCCGCACAGCTCGCCCTGCAAACAAACAAACATACAAACTCCGCTACGCTTTTATATTTAACATTATTATAACAAAATTCCGCTCAAAAACATAACTGCTCGGGGCAAACTGAGCAAGAACACCAGCGACCCCTGCCACGCTATCCGTGAATTTCTGCAACATCAGGGGACTTCACTCTAACCTAAACACCGTCAACTACCATCTCGAGACGGCGAAGCCGGCCTTGCTCTTTCTGACCGAGACGCAGGTTTCCTCTCCGGCTGATATTTCGTATCTCTCCTACCCAGGGTACAAATTGGAGCACTCCTTTGTGCCTCGGGCTGGAGTTTGCGTGTATGTCAGAGAGGACATCTGTTCTCGACGCCTCGGCAGTCTTGAAGGTTCGGACCTGTCCATCCTTTGGCTATGCGTAGACAGCGACGACCATGCGCGCGTCTACGGGTGCCTCTATAGGTCCCATAGCGGTAATGCCGAAACAGACCGCCTCATTGACCACGTCCAAATGGCTACAGATTCTTTGCTACAACAGGTCCCATCCGCAGAGATCGTGATCCTTGGTGATTTTAACGCCCACCATACCGAATGGCTCGGTTCACATTTAACCAGGGACTTAAATACCGTTAAAATACAGTAACGTTATCTCGCACTTGCGCAGATAACGTTATGTTTAAGAGAAACGATATGTCAAAACGATATTATGCAAAGCTTTGCATGTATATAACGTTATAATTACGTTACAATAAATTTGCCAAATAAACGTTTCTAAAATATTGTTATCACAAAATCATAATGTTATTATTTATTGTTCTATGCCATCTCTTTTCTTCTCTATCGAACGCAGTGCTCTAAAGTTATAGGCTAAAAATACGTTTTGTGGTCGTCAGCGCAGCAATTGAATTATCAACTGTAGTAGTACATACAACTCGGAATATGGGTGTTTCAAAATAAATAGTTCATTAACTTTGTATTACATTCATAATAATAAAATGATGTTCTTACTATCTTACTGCATACATGTAAGGATTGTGTAGACAAAATAATTGTATAGAAGTTGAAATATTCTTCTATGTATTATTGTTAAACTAGATTATATGTTAGATTGCCCTTGAATTTCATAAGTAATGTGGAAAAAAAACATGCGTGAGTGTTGTGGAACACTCGGTTGGAACGAAGTACATTTCGTAGTATATTATATTATTATTATTGATAAACGTATTATATTATTGATTAACAAATACAGTGAATTACTAGCGTCTATTAAAATTAAGCGTCATTTAAAAGAACATAATATTTCTTTCATGGCAAGATAAGAAAAAGTGCGAGGAGGATGGATATTATTCCATCTCGCTTTTTTTATACGTCAGAAGGGGTCGTGGCGGAAATATCTTACACTTTTTTCTCGCCTAGCCCCTATCCGCCAAATTCGTACCGTCCGATAAGGAACTTCGTTCCAATAAGTCTGCCTTGTCTATTTAATTTGTTTGAATTCTAGGTTGATCTTCCACATAGATCATCCACATATCAACACAGAGTTGAACCTCTACTTAGCTTATCTGCTTATACTACATCAATCAGTAGTATTGAAATGACACCAAGAAAGACGATAATGTTAAAAAATATCTAAATTAAAGAGAAGAATAATAGACAAAGAATAGAGTTAAAAATGGACATGCTCAACAGAAAGTATAGGATAGATCTAAAGGAATTCATCATATATAATATATTTATATACTACAAATTCTCTGCCACTTCAGAGTATATTAGTATTAAGTGATTTTCTTTCCATGCACATAAGAAAAGAACATTATTTTACGTCTGCACTTATTTACACCCACCCGCAAAAAAATTGCGGGTGGGTGTAAATAAGTGCAGACGTGTTTCGTTTCGTAAAACGTATTTATTTTAAAAAAGAAGTAATTTACCATACTTTTATTATTTTTCTATATAATACAGTATTAAGCATCAACGTGTAAAGGTTTACCTTCTTATGCACTAGTTTTTTTAGCACTGCACAAACTGCTGGAACCAAGATTTTTTTTTACACACGAACAGTTGTTACTACATACGTCACTATGTCCACAATTGCCGATATTTCCAGAAGTCAGGAGTCTTTGGAAGCGCTCATCACCCGTAAAATGGCAGATTTTGAATCAAAACTTAACTCCAGCGCTTCCAAGAGTAGCAATGTAGACAGGATCAGCGAGGACTATACCGCTTTTCAGAGTTACGTCAAGGATATGTTTAACCTTCTTCGCCAGCAAATTGCAGAAGTCAGTCGCTCGCTTGACATTATAGAAACAAGGCATCGCAGGAAATTCCTTTTAATGGGCGGTGTCCCTGAAAAACCAGGCGAAGATTTATCTGAAGTCGTGATCAAAATTTTTCACGAAAATCTAGGTCTTAAAGATATAGCACCATCTTGTCTTCGAGCAGCATACAGACTTGGCCCGGTCAAATTACACCATACTCGTCCTATATTAATGCGCTTCACAGATATGTCACTGCGCTCAACTGTTTGGTTTAAAAAAACAATGTTAAAAGGCACCTCGTTTAAATTATCGGAATTCCTTACAAAATACAGGCAAGACTTATTTCTTCAAGCCCGTAAGCATTTTGCAATTAAAAAAGTCTGGTCATTTGAGGGCAACATACGCGTTAGACTGCCTGATGGGTCTCGACGTCACATCTTTAGCGCTAATGATCTGGATGCACTACTGCGCGATCTTCATAAAGCTGGGTGCAACGAGGAGCCGGAACAAGTGAAGGCAGGAACTAGTAGTGTAGTTTCCCGTAGCGAGCAGCCAAGGACCCGACGAGCATTCAAAAATAAGTAAACATTCTCGGGATAGTGGTAATACTTTGTTTACACTTCGACGGCTTATTAATTACTACTACTGCTGTGTGTACTGTGTACGTCACTGAGCGCTTTTGTATTCGATCCTTTTGTTCTCCGCAACCGGTTATTAGGCTGATTTGCGACACAAGTAATAGTACAGACTAATCTGAACCTTAAATTTCGTGAAATTACGCATTAGAGTATTTTTTTTTCTCGTTTAAATTACCACTTCTCGTAGTGATTAACATATGTTTTTTTTTCCTTCTTTTTCAATACGTACGAGTTTTGTTGTCTATGCAATTGTAAATAATTAAAATTAGATACTTTCTTGTAGTAAGTATTACTTGTTGTTTTCGTGTAATATTTTAATTTTTCTTTTTGTAAACAGTTTACCGGCGCGTTTGTTTGCAGTGCAATTATCAGTTAATAGGGTTTTTTCTTTTTTTTTTCTATTTTTTTAGACATATATCATAAGTATAATCATATATTATGACAGATTCTGATACCAATGAACTATTTCTCTCTGCTGATTCAGATTCTTCTTTCTTTTCACTAAATGACTCTTTTTCGGAACCTACTACTCTTCGTTATCTGCTTACTCAAAAGTTTCATGGTTTGACTAATAACTTTAACGTTTGTTACATTAACGCTCAGAGCATTCCGCAACATTATAATGAACTTGTTGATACTTTTCATAATCAGTCTATTTCTGCGATACTAGTTTCGGAAAGCTGGTTAAAACCTACCTTACCGTCCACCTCCTTTGGAATACCTGGTTTTGTCCTCTTAAGAAATGACCGTACGGGCAAAAGAGGTGGTGGTGTAGCGGTATACTTACGTAATGGTATACCCTATAAAAAATTATGTGCTTCTTCATCTGTTTATTCTGATACAATAGAATACATGTTCTTGGAGATTACCATCAGTGGGACTAAGACTGTTCTCGGTGCAATTTACTGTCCACCAGGAGTTAATTATTTTTGTGACCTTGAATCGGCTCTTTTTTCTATTGGCTCTGATTATCAGCACTTTATTATAATGGGAGACTTCAATACCGATATTCTCTGTAACTCAGCGAGGTCACGTGAATTGTATACAGTTATGAACTCCTTTAATTTGTCACTTCTTCCTCTCGACCCCACACACCACAATCTTGATACTGCTGATTCTTTAATAGATTTAATAGTGGTCGCTTCTGAAGACCATGTCGTTGGCCACGGTCAACTCTCCGCCCCTGGGTTTTCGCGGCACGATTTACTGTATATTTCTTATAGGATTAAATGTCCTAAGGTCAATCATATGACGGTGCATCTGCGTAATCTAGCGAGACTTAATGTTGAAGAACTTCAGCAAGGTGCTTGTAGTATAGATTGGAGTGATACTTTCAGTGTGGATAGTGTTGACGAAAAAGTAGCTCTTTTTAATTCAAATATACAGAAGTTGTTTGATAAACACGCTCCTCCACACAAAGTCAGACTGAAACGATCTCCTGCGCCGTGGATTACTGAGGATATCCGCAGGGCTATGGCAAAGCGTGATCGAGAATTTAGTAAATATAAGAGTAATCGGTGTACTGCTAACTGGACTCGATTCAAAGCCGCTAGGAATCGGTGTAATCAGATGGTGCGGGCCGCTAAACGCCGTTATATTCATCGAAATATCCTTAACGCTTCTATGGCTGATTCGTGGAAATTTTTAAAATCAATCGGGATAGGTAAACCTGCTTCTAACTTTGATCCTTCAATCTTCTCTGTTAATCAACTTAATACATACTTTTCTACTGCACCACAGCTGCATTCGTCAATTAAATCTACTACTATTGCCCATGTTAATTCTCTTCCAAAATTTTACAAAAGCTCTTTAAATTTTTCTCCCGTTACTGATGAGGATATAAAAAAGTCAATTTCTTCCATCAAGTCCGCCGCAATAGGCTCTGATGATGTGAGCAGAATCATGATCAATCTCATCCTCGATTATGTCTTACCAGTACTTACCCACATAGTAAATTTTTCATTAAATACTGGGGTTTTTCCTTCACTATGGCGAAATGCTTTTGTTCTCCCACTTCCAAAAATAAATAATCCTAGTTCTGTTTCTCACTTCCGTCCTATCTCTATTCTTCCTTTTTTATCAAAAGTACTTGAAGCTGTTGCTCACAGACAAATTTCTGACTACGTTTTTAAAAATAACTTTTTAAGTAGCTATCAATCAGGTTTCAGGCCAGGACATAGTACAACAACAGCCCTGCTTAAAGTTACGGAAGATTTACGTATAGGTATGGAGGAGTCAAAATTAACTGTGTTAGTCTTAATAGATTTCTCAAACGCTTTTAATGCTGTTGGTCATGACATCCTTCTTACAATACTTTCTCACATTGGTTTCTCCTCATCGGCGCGGGAATGGTTCGCATCCTATCTTCAGGGACGTCAGCAGGCTGTTCGCGTGGGTCCAGTTATTTCTGACTGGTGCACGCTGGTTGCTGGCGTTCCTCAAGGCGGAATTCTCTCACCTCTTTTGTTTTCAATTTTTATAAATCTAATTACATCTCACATTCGCTGCACGTACCATCTCTATGCCGATGACTTACAAATATATGCTCAGTCTGATGTTAACGATATCGAAGATGCGATCACTGAGCTAAACTCTGACCTCACTCGTATCTCTGATTGGTCTAGCAAATTCGGTATTACTGTTAACCCTACCAAGTGCCAGGCAATTATAGTTGGAAGTAGCCGTCGCTTATCTGCATTGGATTTTAATTCACTGCCACCTGTAAATTTTAATAATGCTGTCATACCTTATTCAGCTACTGTGAAAAATCTAGGACTTATCATTGACAGCAGTCTAAGTTGGCGGCCGCAAGTCACGGAAGTAAGCAGTGAGAACAAAGGTAATGTTGGTTCAAACGCTCGTATTACCAATACTAGATTATGCAGATGTATGCTATGCTGATGCCTCTCAAGAACTTCTTAACAAACTGGATCGTCTTCTCAATAATTGTATTCGCTTTATCTTTGGCTTACGTAAATTCGATCACGTTTCTTCATTCCGTTCTCAGCTCAAATGGCTGCCTCTTCCACTTCGTAGATTTTTTAGAATCCTTTCTATGCTATTCTCTATTTTACACGATCCGTCTGTCCCTGCATATCTGAAATGCAAATTTCAGTATCAGGACGATTCTCACAACCGATGTCTCCGTTCCGCGGAAAATCTAACTCTTCATGTTCCTTTATGTCGCACGGGCCTCTCTTACAATTCTTTCACTTCAAATGCAGTAAGACTCTGGAACATGTTACCCAGAAATATAAAAGAAGCAAAAACTAAACCTATCTTTAAACGTTTGCTCTGGGAATATTACTTAACGAAGCAGCAGTAGTTTCGGATAATAAAAAAAATTTAAAAAACCTCGGAAACTGTTATATTCTCAAATATGTATAATATAAAAATATCATATTTATTTACTGTGTATGTATTTATTGTGGGTATTTGTGTACAAGTATAAAATACTATTGTATGCATGTAAGTAGTAATGTAAATGTATATGTATGTGTATTGTATTTATTATCATTATATTATAATTTTGTATTTTTTTTCCTTAAACCTTTAATTTTTTTAATTTTTTTTTAATTATTAATTTTGCACCCATCACTAGATTCTCTGCACAAACCAAAGGTAGACTGGTAGAGAATGCCTTTAAGCATTAAGTCCGCCGTTTTGTACATTTCTTGTATGTGTGCAAATAAAGCTTAAATAAATAAATAAATAAATTATTAAATGTGGATAGAGAGGAAGAGTTTTGCTAAACAAACTTAAGTGTTGAGATTGTATCGCAGTTTGGCAATCTGAGCTTCTCAGCATAATGATGTAAAATCGTTAATATATTTATTTATATCCTTAAAGATAAAAGAGGTTAAATTTACCCATCAAAAGACGTGATTGAAGTATACGTGATATTTTGTGAAACAATAGTAAGAGTAAAAAGTAAGAATAATAAAGGTGCGAGGAATTCCTCGTCCGTCCAAGTTATCTAGTAGACCAATTGGATCCCAGGCCCTACCCATCTCGTAATTCGCGCGGATTCGCGCGCTTTTGAAAATGAATTGGTTTGGCAACGTCGCGTCTTTATCGTTATAATAACGTTAAATTGCCTGTCACAATTTTGTTCTGTTACTCTTAAAACGTTATACTAAATATTGAAAACGCTATGCTTGCCGAGGTAACGATACTATTATAACGTTATACATTCTGTTATTTATAACGTTTTAAGTCCCTGCGTTTAACCGATCATGCGGGGAGATCTGTTTATGACTTTGCCTTGGCATATGGTCTGACACAACTGGTTACTTCGCCAACGCGGATTCCAGATGTCGAGGATCATACACCTTCCCTGTTGGACCTTCTGCTGACCTCTCATCCGGACGGATATCAGAATTCCATCGATGCCCCTCTTAGCTCTTCGGACTATTGTCTGATCCGGAGTGTGGTGCCACTCACACTCACCTCGCGGTTGCGTTCTGCAGGTTGCCGCCGTGTTTGGCATTACAGGTCGGCGGATTGGAACGGAATGCGGTCTTTCTTTGCATCCTACCCATGGGGGCGGGTTTGCTTCTCGCCGGATGATCCCAGCGCTGTTGCTGACTCTGTCACTGATGTGGTGCTACAGGGAATGGAACTATTTATTAAATCATCTGTGGTACCCATCGGAGGCAGATCTCAGCCTTGGTTTGGTCACTCCTGTAAGACTGCATTACGCAGTAAGCAGGAGTGTTATCAAGCCTGGGTTGCGGCTTCGGCGACTCGGGATGTAAACACCAGCACACTTAAAAAGAAGTATAACTTCGCCTCCAGGTCCTTCAAAAGAGTTATTGCCAAGGCAAAGTAAGAGCACATAGGCAGAATTGGCGAGAAACTAGTTCGCCTTCCTTCGGGAACCCGTGCATTCTGCCAAGGCTGTCCAAGGGAATTTCTGTAAGCCATCACTACCATCTCTGCACAGGGAGGACGACTCACTGGCCCACGACGCAAAAGAGAAAGCCGACCTTTTAGGCCCCCTTTTTGCGTCCAACTCGACTCTTGATGACGAGGGAACACACCGCCGACCATCCCGCGGTGTGAGTGCTCCATGCCGGATGTGCTGTTCTCACAGCGCTCGGTTCGCAGAGCACTCCTCTCCCTGGACATCCACAAGTCGAGTGGGCCTGACGGAACCCCCCCAATTGTGCTGAAGACGTGTGCTCCGGAGTTGGCACCGGTCCTAACGCGTCTTTTCCGGTACTCCTACTCCCTAGACGTAGTCCCGAAATCATGGAAGACAGCTTTTGTCCACCCGATCCCTAAAAAAGGCGACCGCTCAGACCCGTCCAACTACAGGCCTATCGCCATCACCCCCTTATTCTCCAAAATAATGGAATCCCTTATAAACTGCCACCTCATGCGGTACCTTGAGGATCACCAGCTGTTTAGTGACCGCCAGTACGGTTTTCGTCGGGGTCGATCAGCTGGTGATCTTCTGGTCTACTTAACTCATAGATGGGCGGAGGCAGTAGAGTCCAAGGGGGAGGCATTGGCCGTTAGTTTGGACATTGCAAAGGCCTTCGATCGGGTTTGGCACAAAGCGGTTCTTTCGAAGCTCCATTCCTATGGGCTTCCCGAGAAATTATGCAATTGGATCACCAGCTTTCTTGCAGATCGGAGCATCAAGGTCGTTGTAGACAGTGCATGCTCCGACTACAAGCCTATTAACGCTGGTGTTCCACAAGGCTGCGTGCTATCACCAACGCTGTTTCTTCTGCATATCAATGATACGAGTATGTTACAAGTCGGTAGCATTCATTGCATGCGGATGACAGCACTGGTTGTTTAGGCCCAAATTTGGTTATGTTAGGACGTTACCCAATCACGTTCGACTTTGCCAATCGCCCGATCGTACCAGGTGTCACGCGTGTGTCGGAGAGGGGGCAGCGGAAGGGAGCTTCCAAGCGTCTTGGCCGTCGGGCGAGACAGTAGGTGACGTTAGTAGCTTGGGAGCAGCGACCTGGTTAGGCCGAGTGTTTCGGCTACCGCTGCGGAAGTTTGCGCGAGACCGGTTTCGAGTGATTAGGGTCTAGAATTTGGGTTTGGGCGCGGCTTCGCTACGTAATTGTGTTTCGTGAAATCCGCCTCGGATTTGGTGGTCTAGGATTTAGATTCCCGTACCAGAGGCCTTTATGGGGTTTTACGGTTTAAGTAAATTCTTTGAAAGTAATTGTGCATCTTAGTTAGATTAATTTGCTTGTCAACGAGGCGTATTTTGACTCTGGCGCGACGTGTTATTCTGGTGCCGAATTTATAATTTGTGATAAGTGAATCCGGAACATTCAATGTCGAATTTTGTTCTACTGGCCGTTGCCGTGTCGGGTATCACGAGTTCAACTCTGCGATGAGTGTGGAATTAGGCGAATTGAAGTTAGTTAAATGTACAATGAAGCTATGAGACTGAATCAGTGACAGTGAAGAAAGAAGTGGTCCGGCGCCGAAGCAGTCTGAAGCGATGTAGCATTTTGGAGCAGCCTGGAACTCGGCCGCTGCTGGTCGCCTATGCTTGCCAAGGCCCCACACATTCACACCTCACTGTACACTACTCGCCATCCACTATTACACACACTCACGGCCTGCCCAAGCCTTGGTGTGAAGTTAGCTTCGGATAATGGTAAGTACTATGTGTTTCTAGCTTTCTCCCATATAGTTTATTGTCATAGGAAATTCCACGCGGCCATATTGAGGCCCGACCTACGTCTGTTCGTTGAAACTCCGCTGATGGGCCCCGGAGGATTGAACCTTTGTGGGAGCAGCCGTAGGCCGTAACACTGATGATGCTCTATACACCGGCCATGCCGATATTTCTCGGGAAAACGTCACCGAGTACCGGAACAAACTTGTGTCTGAAGTCGAGTCTTTGCTTAACAAAGTCTCGGATTGGGGGCGACTAAATCTAGTCCAGTTTAATCCTCAGAAGACACAAGTTTGCACGTTTACCGCTAAAAAGAACCCCTTTGTCGTATCTCCTCAGTTTCAAGGTACTCCCCTTGTTGCCTCAGCCAGTATCGCAATCCTCGGCGTCGACATATCGAGTGACGTGCAGTTTCGAAGAGAAGGCCAAATTGGCCTCTAAAAAGCTAGGCGTGCTCAGCAGAGCGGGACAGTATTTCATGCCAGCTCAACGCCTGCAACTTTACAAGGCGCAGGTTCGGGCTCACATGGAATACTGTTCCCATCTCTGGGCTGAGGCTCCCCAGTGCCAGCTCCTTCAACTTGACTGCATCCAGCGCAGAGCGGCTCGAATCGTCGGCGACCGAGTCCTTTCCGATCGGCTCGACTCATTGGCGCTGCGAAGAGATGTTGCATCTCTTTGCATTTTCTTTCGCATTTACCAGGGGGAGTGCTCTGAGGAATTGTTCGGATTAATCCCACCTGCCAAATTTCACGAACGCACATCGCGGCAGAACTCCCGATACCATCCACATCATTTGGATGATTGGCGGTCCACCACTGTGCGATTTAGAAGATGTTTTCTTCCTCGCACAACTTCCTTGTGGAATAGTTTACCACCAACGATTTTTCCGGACCGATACGACTTAGGGACCTTCAAGAAAAGAGCCTACTCCTTTTTAAAAGGCCGGCAACGCCTCTGCAATTCCCCTGATGTTGCGGTTGTTCATGGGCGGCGGTAGTCACTTACCATCAGGTGAGCCGCATGCTCGTTTGCCCCCTCTCCTATAAAAAAAATTATACAATACAATCATTTTTATTTCTATATACATTACAACAACACATATTGGAAGTAATTTAAGCTTTACCACTAGTTCGGAAATAACACTGACTTGGGACGAACCAACACAAAACCCAACAAGACTTTTTTTAATGTAATGTTGCTGGTTAACAATCTACTAAAGCTATCGGCTCAATGCGGAAAGTGAGGTAAGGAAGAGGGCGGAGACTTTATAAAACTTGGTTTTAACCGGTTAATTGTTACTACCTAAACCTAAATTCGTTAAAAACCGGTAAAGTAAAACCTTTAACCGAAATCAATTTTGGTTTGGGATCAAAGGCCGAAACCAACTTATAATTTGAACCGGCTTCCGGGCTTTAGTCATTTTTATTTATATATTAGCTTCATGCATTCATCATTTATTAATTACAACAAATCTATTCAAAAGTCAAATGTTGAATTTTAACGATTTTTTTTTATGATTTCGTCACAAAAGAGATCTTTGTCATTTGTCACAGTTGTCATGGTTAGCAGATTGGTTGGCAACAGCAATTTTTTTTTTTAAATTATTATAATAATGTTCCATATGGCTTACAACATTCACAAAAATGCATGCCGGCTTAAAAGATGTAATTATATGATAAAATTCCCCTACAATGAGATAAACTTCTGTCTATCGATGGACTTTCACATGACAATAAAAAAACATTCTATTAATAATTCAACAAATCAATCGGATCATAAAAAAAATAAAAAAGATACTAGTGTTGCCTTTTTTTTTTCATAATATACTTACGAGGGAGCCGTCGAGTTGTTCGAGTTGAATCCTCCCAACGACAAGCCAGTGCCCAGCGACGGTGTAGTCCCGAACATACTGTTACCAAGCCCGCTATCCAGCCCTGGGAAAAAGAAAAATTCACGTTTTCATTATTTTATATATAGAACAACGATGCCAAACGAACACACAGTCCACCTGATGGTAAGCAGATGCTGTGGCCCATAGACATCTACATTTATCCTCGGTTAAGAATCAAAATGCAGATGGATTCTCACCCGTGAGGACTAATATGGAATGGCCCTTTTCCAGTAAAAAGGATTTCCGGTTCTCTACACTCACCATACGAAACACAGCAGTGTTAAGCTGCTATTTTACGCTGATATTTTGTGAAAGCGTGGTCCTTCCCCGGTCGAGGCGACCCATTCGTGCTACAACTATACTACTAATATAGCTGCAGCATGGCTCTACCACGTAAGTAGTCACTAATCGATCGAATGGTATCCAGTAAAGTCTACGATTCTACAGCTATCTACAGTTACCATACATACCGCAGCTATTTTACGTTGGTTATTCTGTGAGAGCGTGGTCTTACCTCAACCGAGCCGACCCATTCTTGCTACAAACATAATATAGCTGCAGCGTGGCTTCCAGCAAAAATATTTAACAAACTTTTCTTTATGGAATAAGAGTGACAAACGAGCACACAGTCAGTGAAGTGTATTCTAATAATATTAATATATATAGTTTAGAGTCTATACTGTACACGGAAAATAAGATAACTAAAGCCCGCCGCATACATACGGAATTACAATATTATAGATATTCCAATTCGGAATTCCGAACGCAGCAAGTCCATATACAATCTATGACCCGTCACACTCGTACGGGTAGTTTTGCGTTCGAAATTTGGCTGGCAAAACAGGATTCCGTATGTGTGTGGCCGACAAGTTCGGGATCCCGAAACAATATTCCTTATGTGGGCCTTAATGGGAGGGAAACTGCCCCCTATCATACAGGGTAACCTAATTTAGGAGCCAGGGCATCAATGTATGAGACTATTAAAAAAAAAAACTAGATTTCCAGATTTCACAATAGAAGCAGATTATAATACAACAACCTTGGTAAAAAATATAAAACTACACACACAATTAAATATTCTTACCAGTTCGGAAGGTGTTGTTGTTCTGCGGCTGCTGGAAGATGGAGCCGGAGCCCAGGCTGCCGAAGGCCGGTGCGCCAGGCTTCGCCTGGAACGACGTGCCCAGTCCTGTGCCTATACCTGCGCCTGTGCAAGGGGAGAACGTGTTAGAATACGGGCATCCATGAATTTTTCTACCACCAGAGTAACAGAATAATTTTTTTTTCAATTGTTCCAAACTATCCTCCTCTCTCTATGATTATCTTCCTTCTTATATATCTCAACTAAATAGATTTTAATTCTTTTAACATATACTACCCGTGCGGTTAAAGAATGGGATTGAAAATGGCGTCACCTCTATTCACCTCTCACACGCGCACTGGCGCTATGTATACTCACACACGCCGGTACAGACTGCAAAAAAAATACTATGCGATATGCGTTTTTCGTACGTTCTATAACTTCAGTCCAACGTGCCAGATTAATAGATACCACCCTGGCGAAAACAGAGCGGGTCACTAGTTATAAATGTTATTTTTAAAATGTATGTACCTACTTTTGTGTATACCGTTCTTTTCAAATATTTTTCCATTAATAGAAAACTTCCACTTAACTGAACAATATAATGTTTAAACGATTACCGTTACTAACGAGTTTTCGCTATTGGTATTGTGCATGTTGACGGTACGGGCTCCAAAAGCCGCCATTCCTAATCCCATTCTTTATCCGTACAGGTGTTATATGTATGTTAACGTGTGTATAAGTGTATCTGTCTGTAGCATTATTCGTAAACAGATGAACTGATTTAAATTTAGTTTTGTTTTTGTTCTATGTAGCTATGATTCAAGAAAAAAATTTCAGCCACTTGAAGATCATACGCTTTTTGGTTCGGGGGTATTTAAACTTTTCAATTCAAATTAAAACGTTTTTAACTCCCAAAGTATCAAGAACTTTGCAGCACCTATGAAGGTTACCTGCAACTTTCGATTATTATTTATGGTCCGACCTACAGAACGAGCTTACGGTATGTTGAAGGTTTGCAGTGGCACGCCTGGGTTTATATTGGAATTGGGAAGTTGATAAACGCGATAAAATCCGTAAAGTTACTGTTATTCGATGTGTAGTATTCGCGTAAACATAAAAAGATTTTCTTTATATTCTACTAAGCCAGCGCTTAACTACGATCCCACCTGATGGTAAGTGGTGATGTAGCCTAAGATGGTGAAGCGCACTGGCTTAACAAAAGCCTAAGCCACTCTTGCCTTGAAGACACACACACTGTAATCGGATGGAAAGACAGATTTTACGTGGTAGAGCCACGCTGCGCTATATTATTAGTATAGTTGTAGAACGAATGGCTCGGCTCGACCGGTGAAGGGCCACGCTCTCACAGAATACCAGCGTAAAATGGCGGCTTAATGCTGCTGTGTTTCCTATGGTGAGTGTAGAGAACCGGAGACCATTTTTACCGGAAAAGAGGCGTTCCATCTTAGTTCTCACAGGTGACAACGCATCTGTATTTTGATTCTTTATTGAGGATAGACGTAGATGTTTATGGGCCACAGCAACCACCTTCACCTCATCACCACCTTCACATCACCTACCATCAGGTGGACTGTGTGCTCGTTTGTCACCCTATCCTATAAAAAAAATCTATAAAAAAGTAAAGTCGCAATTTAACGTCCTACATCTAGGAATATCTATCTCCGAGAGGATTTTAGGGCAAGGATATGTCCACCGCGCTGCCCCAATGCATGGTGGTGGACGTGGGTGAAATATTCTTTTAATTTCTCAGAAAAGCAGCTTTCCTTACGATGTTTTCTTCACCGCCGGGCACGTGGTAAATCAGCACTTAAAATTGCAATCAAAAATTTCATTGTTGCCGGCGGTAATCGAACCCGGTATGCTCGCGTACTGTGAAGTTGACAGCTCTGTAAGCTACCATGGCTTTTCATAATCTATATCAATGATAGTTAGATGGTCCCGTCACCAGATGTTTTTTTTTTATAGAATCAGGGTGACAAACGAGCATACAGTCCACCTGATGGTAAGTGGTTGCTGTGACCGATAGACATCTACATTAATCTATACAAATAAATAAAATTGAAGTGTCAACAGCTTTTTACTAAATGCATATGAATGCATGTATATACGGTACTTATAACAAAGACACAATTATTAAAATTTTTGTTGTCTGTCTGTTTGTTTGTTCCGGCTAATCTCGGAAACGGCTGGACCAATTTCGACGGGACTTTCATTGGCAAATAGCTGATGTTCTAAGGAGTAACTTAGGCTACTTACTTTTGAGAAAAAGAATTAGGGTTCTGAGCAATATAATTAAAACCCTAAATTACACGAAGTCGCGGGGAATAGCTAGTCAAGTATAAATCTGCCCCTGGCTAAGAAGGTGGTTACGAGTCTACGGGCATCCAAACAATTATTTTCTCAATAAACTGCATATACACACCGAAGCCTGTGTTCTGTGTCTGGCCGCCCAGCATCGGCATGGTGTTGGGCTTCGAGGTGTTGCCGAAGAAGCCGGAGCTGGACGTGTTAGTGCCGAAGCCGCTAGACAGGGAGCCGAAAGCTAAAAATTAAAATAAAAAACATTACAATTTATAAAATACTATCTGCACAAGACATGCTTTGCTGTTTCTTTTCTTGTCGGAACCTTCCCGGGCCTGCGTACATCAACTTATTAGTTTTATCCGAATCGGATGAATGTCAGACGACTGTAAGATCCTGGGTTCGAATGCCGGGTCGGAATTCTCAGTTACAGTCCGGAGTCAGGAAGTTAACGGTGTTTTACCCACGTACAGCAAGCACGTAAAGCCGTTGGTCCTGACCCTGATCTCTCTGTGGTCGTTTTTTTATAGGATGGGATGACAAACGAGGACACAGCCCAACTGATGGTAAGTGGTTGCTGTGACCCATAGACATCTACATTTGTACTCAATAAAGAATCAAAATGTAGATACGTCGCCACCCGTGAGGACTAATATGGAATGCCTCTTTTCCAGTAAAAAGGGTCTCCGGTTCTCTACACTCACCATACGAAACACAGCAGCGTTAAGCTGCTATTTTACGCTGATTTTCTGTGAGAGCGTGGTCCTTCCCCGGTCGAGCCGACCCATTCGTGCTAGAACTATACTACTAATATAGCTGCAGCATGGCTCCACCACGTAAAAAGTGTAGATATTACAGTCCCATCGGACTATGAGAATGAGTCAATAGAGTGCACCTGAGCTTGCACATACACTTAGTTACTACAATCCTGTCCCGCGCAAATGGCTAGTCTCCATTGAGTCTTTATAACAAAGAAACATAAGCTTTTCAAGTTTTTTGGAACTTACCTGATGGTGCAGTGGACCCGAAGGTGGGTGCAGTGGTTTGCTGCGGTTTAGCGTTGAACAGCCCGGTTCCGAAGCCGCCGAAGCTGCTGCTGGCCGGAGTGCTTCCGAAGCCAGTGGTAGCCGGCTTCGCACCGAATAGACCAGTGCTTTGCTACAAATAGTATATATATTTCGTGTGATGGGCACCGTAAGAATATCCATCACCACATTTCGCCCGTGAGTTTTATAAGAGACGACAAATGCCGGAAAAATCTCATGGCTACCAACAGATATAACAATCTCGTTTACGATAAGCGTAACATATAGGGAGGGATATCGTTATGAGAGTTGCCTATATCTCAATTTAGACCTTACATTTGTGAAACGCCTTTGATGTCAGGCGATGCCGTCGCCCGCGTAGTTATTGAGGCGGGCAGCGTGTATGCTAGGGGTTGTCACGAAATGCGAAATAAAATAATTTTGGACAATTTAATATTCATTATGATCATCGATATATAAATATGTACAACGTACTAGATTTCGCATTCCAAACATTGACTATGTTCAACTGAACTGTACTGCAATCCGTACACTGAACTAAATATTGTGTAAATTGAAGATTTGTGAATTCCATAAGATAATTATTATTACATTTTATTTTATATTAATATCTTATTTTATATTAAAGTCTTCGCGCATACCCGACTCTACTATCCTCCGCGCATGCGCGAAGACACAGAGTAGCGCACAATTTTTGTTTGGAATAGCTTCTCTAGTACATAGTACCTATAACTCAATGGTTATGATTAATAAATGTTTTTAACTTATAATATCTTATAAGTTAAAAGCATTTATTGTACAAGATATTTTTTTATTACTACAATAAACAAGTTACAAGTGTTGCACTGTCAAATATTTTCGTGACACTTTCTTTTTATAGATGTTTTCAGTTTTCGATTTTTAAATCTAATTATGTAATGTATTCGCATTCGGATAAACAATTTTACAACTTTACTTAGTAACTCATATATAACAGTCATCAAGTCATCATAAATTTTTTTTATAGAATGAGAGTGACATACGAACACAAAGTCCACCTTATGGAAAGTGAATGCTATGGCCCATAGCCGTCTACATTTATCCTCAACTAAAAATCAAAATGCTGATGCGTTGTAACTCGTGAAGACTAAGATGGAATGCCTCTTATCCAGTAAAAAGGGTCTCCGGGTGTCTACACTCAGCACACGAAACACAGCAGCGTTAAGCTGCTATTTTACGCTGGTATTGTGTGAGAGCGTGGTCCTTCCCCGGTCGAGCCGACCCATTGGTGCTACAACTATACTATTAATATAGTTGCACATGGCTCCATCTATACTTAATATAATAAAGCGGAAGAGTTTTTTAATTTTTTTTTGTTTGTTTAAACGCGCTAATCTCTGGAACTACCAGTCCGATTTGAAAAATTATTTTTGTATATTATAGCCAGATTCATGTAGAATAGTATAGGCTATCTAGCATTAAGCTATATTACTCAGCTAGTCTTAAATTGGGATATTTGTTAAGCAAGTCAGAAGAAAAAGCACTCCCGAAATGATTTATCCGCGTACGCTGGTGTTATCGTTAGGGATACGTAAATTCAATGTTCTAGAAAAATATAGACCTTTACTCCGTATAAAAAAAAGTCTGCGATACCATATGTCTATTTCTTATACATAAGCCATAATTTGGTATTTTGTGACAAAAAATATTGAAAATTTAAGTGATTTATGAGCATGGCCTATTTATCCTTATGAACGAAAGTTACTTCATCATCAAGACAATTTTATGAAGATAAACTTTGTTCTTTATACCATGTTATTTGGACGCATAGTTTAAGAGATAATGTAAAATTAAAATAATTCAATACTAGGCTGGGCGCGCGAACGACGCTTAAACCCTAGCCGTTATAGAATGCTTGAACTAGGTCATGTCGCGCACCTCGGACACGTGATGACGCGGGTGAAACCGCGGGGCACAGCTAGTTTAAAATAACCATGTAAAATAAAATATGTTAGCCATTTGAAGATCACCAGCTCGTTTTGATTCGGGGATTTATAAAATTTTAGTAGTACCAAGTTAAAGTTAACAATACAATCTATCAAAAGTCCACTGCTGACCATACTGCTCTCTCATAGATTGCAACAAAGGTGGTATATTTGCCATAGCTACCACGCTACCAGTATTTTATTTTACTACTTGTTATGAGGAAGACGGTACTGTCCATTTCCCGATTTGTTTCCCTCTGACGCCTCTTACGACACCCACGGGATGAACTAGTCTGTATATTGTGTAGTATATCTAGACAATATACAGTGGTAAGGTAGAGATAGAGTTAAGTTGCTGGATTAGATAACGCATACAGTGCGGCATTCCATCTACTCCTGAGAGATGACAAGCACCTGTATCCTTCTTTATTTGAACTTGGCCGCAGGTGTTCATGGACTGCAGCAGCTACTTACCATCATGTGGACTGTTATTTTGTTGTTCTTATGTTCTAAAAATAAAAAGTACACTCACTTGGTTCTGCGTGTTGGTTCCAAACCCACCAAAGCTTGGCGTGGTAGTGCCGAAGGTTGGGGTCTGTGTGGTTGCCGCTCCAAAGATACCAGTGCCTGTTAATGTTTTAATATATTAACGCCGAATACTACGTTAAATAAAACTATTTTTAGGGATTTTATCAAGTTTAATTAACTTTTTTTTCATTCCTGACGTTTCGGGTGCTTTATAGCACCCATGGTCACGGGGGGGGGGGGGACTGAATGTCTACAAGGCAAGAGTGAATAGGCTTTTGGTTACACTAGCTGAGGTTGTAGTCAAGCTTATCATAGGTATATAAGTTATCTCTTTGCGTATTTTATCGCATTTACCACGGGGAGTGCTCTGAGGAATTGTTCGGATTCCAGCCGCTCAATTTCACCATCGCACATCGCGACAAAACTCGCGATACCATCCATACCATCTGGATGATTGGCGGTCCACCACTGTGCGATTTAAAAGAAGTTTTGTTCGTCGCACGACTTCCTTGTGGAATCGATTACCACCAGCGATTTTTCCAGACCGATACGACTTAGGGTACCTTCAAGAAAAGAGCGTACTCCTTTTTAAAAGGCCGGCAACGCATCTGCAATTCCCCTATTGTTGCAGTTGTTCATGGACGGCGGTAGTCACTTACCATCAGGTGAGCCGCATGCTCGTTTGCTCCATCTCCTATAAAAAAGTGCTAGGTAGCAAAACCAACGGACATGTACTAAATATTTACTTGTCACTCCCATGACTGTCTTGACACTGGCAGAATTCTATCAAAGGAAGCCATAATTTTAAAAAAGAAGAAGAATAAACCAGTTTTTTTCTTCTTCTTTTATTAATTGTTATGCAAGTACCCACAAACATAACTATTTAAGCATACATACATAAACACTCACGCCTGTCACCCAGAGGGGTAGGCAGAGACAACGGACTTCCATTTGGCACGATCCTGCCACACCTCTCTCGCCTCTTTTACATCTATATACTATACGCATACACGCTCGTCGGTTAACGGTACTCTTAATCTGACCTATCTTCAATATATCGCCAATTTGGTCGATAAACCTTCGTTTAGGGCAGGGGTCGGCAACCTGCGGCTCGCGAGCCACATGCGGCTCTTTGGATGTGAAGCTGCGGCTATTTAGTTTCATACGCAAATATTATTTATTTTAGAAAAAAACATTTAAAAATCGATCCACACTGAACTATTTAGAGTTGATACTGGATCTCTAGAAATGCAATTGATCGATTTAAAAAGTAAAGCTTTGTGGAGTTGAAAATTTACAGAGTTGAAAAGCAAGTTGAAAGAGTTGGAGGTCCAGAAATGTATGTACGTAACGCAACAAAAATTAACAGCTTTAAAAGAAATGCCGCGAAATGAGGCACTTATATTCGACGCATGGAATAGTCTCCCAGATTGCTACAGTGAGGTGAAGAAGTTGGCGTTTGAAGTGCTGACTATCTTCGGATCGACATATTCGTGCCGGCAAGCGTTGTCTTGCATGAATATAATTAAAACTAAAGTAAGAAGCCAACTAACAAATGAAAAATTTGAGTCGTATTTGAAACTTAAAACAATAACTTATAAGCCAAATTTATACAAACTTTCTAAAACCATGCAAAGCCAACGCTCCCATTGAATTTGTTTGCTTAAATGTATGTTATTGTTTTTTATTTTTAAGTAAAAGTTTTCTACTTAAATAACCATACAAAGACAAAGTTCCCATTGAATTTCCCTAGCTGGGCTGAGGCCGAGCTATAATTTATGACCCCAACTGCACGCACAAAATAATTTTACTATAGTTTGAAAAGCACCTCCTGGCCTCCATCAATTGCGTGCACCTTCCCCGTCACCACTACTCCCAACACCACTACACTAGGAAAGACACACCAATGAAGACAATACGACAAGTGTTTCCGCTTAGTGATCAGCCGCAGCAGAGTGTAGTGGTGCTGGGATTAGTGGTGACGGGGATAGTGCTCGCAATTGTGGGAGGGTAGAAGGTGCTCTTCAAGCTAGGTAAGACACATCATTTTGTTCTATTACGTAGAGCTTAGCAAACTGATTTTCAACATTTATTTCCGCGAAATAAGCCTCGATTCTATTAATTATAATAATTAACATTAGGTTGCCACAACAAAACGTTCACCGACTCAGCATAAGCTACAGCAACGTCCCTGTAGCACTGTTATTCTGTCAATCTTTGTTTCATTTGTACAAACTCACCAGTAGTGCTTGTCGCTCCAAATGCAGGCTGTGTTTAATTTGTACAAACTCACCAGTAGTGCTTGTCGTTCCAAAGGCAGGTTTTGTTTAATTTGTACAAACTCACCAGTAGTGCTTGTCGCTCCAAATGCAGGCTGTGTTTAATTTGTGCAAACTCACCAGTAGTGCTTGTCGTTCCAAAGGCAGGTTTTGTTTAATTTGTACAAACTCACCAGTAGTGCTTGTCGCTCCAAATGCAGGCTGTGTTTAATTTGTACAAACTCACCAGTAGTGCTTGTCGTTCCAAAGGCAGGTTTTGTTTAATTTGTACAAACTCACCAGTAGTGCTTGTCGCTCCAAATGCAGGCTGTGTTTAATTTGTACAAACTCACCAGTAGTGCTTGTCGTTCCAAAGGCAGGTTTTGTTTAATTTGTACAAACTCACCAGTAGTGCTTGTCGCTCCAAATGCAGGCTGTGTTTAATTTGTACAAACTCACCAGTAGTGCTTGTCGTTCCAAAGGCAGGTTTTGTTTAATTTGTACAAACTCACCAGTAGTGCTTGTCGCTCCAAAGGCAGGCTGTGTTTAATTTGTACAAACTCACCAGTAGTGCTTGTCGCTCCAAAGGCAGGCTGTGTTTAATTTGTACAAACTCACCAGTAGTGCTTGTCGCTCCAAAGGCAGGCTGTGTTTAATTTGTACAAACTCACCAGTAGTGCTTGTCGCTCCAAAGGCAGGCTGTGTTTAATTTGTACAAACTCACCAGTAGTGCTTGTCGCTCCAAAGGCAGGCTGTGTTTAATTTGTACAAACTCACCAGTAGTGCTTGTCGCTCGAAAGGCAGGCTGTGTTTAATTTGTACAAACTCACCAGTAGTGCTTGTCGCTCCAAAGGCAGGCTGTGTTTAATTTGTACAAACTCACCAGTAGTGCTTGTCGCTCCAAAGGCAGGCTGTGTTTAATTTGTACAAACTCACCAGTAGTGCTTGTCGCTCCAAAGGCAGGCTGTGTTTAATTTGTACAAACTCACCAGTAGTGCTTGTCGCCCCAAAGGCAGGTTTTGTTTAATTTGTACAAACTCACCAGTAGTGCTTGTCGCTCCAAAGGCAGGTTTTGTTTAATTTGTACAAACTCACCAGTAGTGCTTGTCGCTCCAAAGGCAGGCTGTGTTTAATTTGTACAAACTCACCAGTAGTGCTTGTCGCTCCAAAGGCAGGCTGTGTTTAATTTGTACAAACTCACCAGTAGTGCTTGTCGCTCCAAAGGCAGGCTGTGTTTAATTTGTACAAACTCACCAGTAGTGCTTGTCGCCCCAAAGGCAGGTTTTGTTTAATTTGTACAAACTCACCAGTAGTGCTTGTCGCTCCAAAGGCAGGTTTTGTTTAATTTGTACAAACTCACCAGTAGTGCTTGTCGCTCCAAAGGCAGGCTTGTTACCAAACAGGCCTGTAGACGTTGTTTGGTTTTGAGTGTTGCCGCCAAATGAGAACGTGTCTGTAAACAAGATAATAGTTTATTTATTTGTAGACGCGTCTAAAATACCGGTCGGATCGAGAGTAAGCGAGAGGTAGCGTCACTCTAACGGGGCGTCATATCAATGGAATTGGAATTGAGGATATAACCCCCCCCCCCCCCCCCCCGCACCTACAGTTCATGCAGTGTAAAGTGTGTAGTGTTGCCTGTTGGTTCGCATACTTTGGTGTTATCGTGTAATTATGTCCTTCACGTTACACCAGTGAGTAACTGTGACGAGGTCATAATACGGTATGGTGGAAATGTCTGCCTATACTGAACGTATAGTGCAGTTACGCTGTTTTATTGCCGCTAATGATTAATTGCGTGATCAAGAGAACAAGTTGAACATCCGCTCTCACACTTTTACTATTTTTAACAATTAACCTTTCTTGACGTATTCCCGCTAGTTACGACATATATATATTGGTCTTCAATGCTAGAGTGAATAAGCTTTCGTTGACATAATGATTTCTTATATTTACGCGAACACTACACATTGAATAAAGCTTTTGTTAGGCTAAGTCAGGAACTGTGTAGTGGCGGTGTAAGACTATCCACTACCCCATATCTGTGTGAGACGACATGGGGAAGCTAAAACGGAAAACGGGCAACAGCGTTTTCTTGATAACCAACTTGCCAACCCGCCTGCCATATATGGCAACTATGACCTTATTAAGCAATATATGGGGGAGGCCTATGTTCAGCAGTGGACTTTAATAGGCTGTAATGGAATGGAATGTATACATAGGCTGCACTAAAAGTATCGGGAATGGAATATTTTCACTGTTCCTGTCATATTAAAATCTTTTTAATTGAAAAGTCCTTGGTTTTTTTAAAATTGAATACCATTTATTTATTTAAAAAAAGAATTCTCGGTCTTGACACAAGGTTTTGTCAAACTTGTTTAGTCGTTGAGAAAATGGAATTGACTCGAGAAAATTCAAGAGTGATGATTTATTATGATTTTCGAAGTGGTTTAACACAAAAACAGTGTGTTGACCGGATCATTTCTGCATTTGGTGATGAAGCCCCATCCAAAACCACAATTTATCGCTGGTTTGCTGAATTTCAACGTGGACGTGTCAAGCTCAGTGATGATCCCTGTCAAGGTCGTCCAAAAACTGCAGTCACCCAAGAAAACGTTGATGCTGTGCGTAAGCCGATTGAGGAAGATCGACATGTGACATACCGCGAAATTCAGGCAACTTTAGACATTGACATGAATCAAATACAAATAATCTTGCATGAACAATTAGGTGTAAAAAAGTTGTTTTCTCGATGGATACCGCATTCGCTCTGTGAAGAGCAAAAAACGGCTCGCGTTACTTGGTGCGTCAGAACTCTCGAAAGATTCCACGCAGGATCCTCAAATGCTGTATACAACATCGTATCAGGTGACGAATCCTGGATATATGCGTACGAACCCGAAACAAAAAACCAGTCACGAGTTTGGGTGTTCGAAAATGAGTTAAAGCCAACAAAAATTGTTCGTTCACGGAGTGTTGCAAAAAAAATGGTGGCCACGTTTGTCTCCAAAACCGGCCATGTTACGACTATTCCTCTTGAGGGACAAAGAACGGTTAATGCAGTATGCTAGCATTTGTTTGCCACAGGTCGTTTCTGAACTCCGTAAAGAGAACTGCAACCGCCGCATCATCCTCCATCACGACAATGCGAGTTTTCACACCGCACACAGAACAAAAGAGTTTTTAAAGCAAGAAAACATAGAATTATTAGACCATCCGCCGTACAGCCTCGACCCTAATGATTTCTATACTTTCCCTAAAATAAAGAATAAATTGCGTGGACAGAGATTTTCATCACCTGAAGAAGCTGTGGACGCCTACAAAACGGCCATTTTGGAGACCTCAACTTCCGAATGGAATTGTTGCTTCAATGATTGGTTCCATCGTATGGAAAATGTGTCAAATTTCGCGGAGAATACTTCGAAAAGCAATAAATACATTTTTAAATAGTAATATTGTGTCACTTCCTTGATTCCCGAAATTTTCAGTGCCGTCCTCGTAGAAGATAATCTACCAGGAGCACATGACCCACTGAGAGGTGAAATTATTAATAACTCATATGTTCAACAGTGGACTTTAATAGGCTGTAATGGATGGATGTATAGAAGATAACCTACCAGGAGCACATGACCCACTGAGAGGTGAAATTATTAATAACTCATATGTTCAACAGTGGACTAATATAGGCTGTAATGGATGGATGTATAGAAGATAACCTACCAGGAGCACATGACCCACTGAGAGGTGAAATTATTAATAACTCATATGTTCAACAGTGGACTAATATAGGCTGTAATGGATGGATGTATAGAAGATAACCTACCAGGAGCACATGACCCACTGAGAGGTGAAATTATTAATAACTCATATGTTCAACAGTGGACTAATATAGGCTGTAATGGATGGATGTATAGAAGATAATCTACCAGGAGCACATGACCCACTGAGAGGTGAAATTATTAATAACTCATATGTTCAACAGTGGACTAATATAGGCTGTAATGGATGGATGTATAGAAGATAATCTACCAGGAGCACATGACCCACTGAGAGATGAAACTATTAAATCAACAGTGACATTACAACTATGGCAAATATCCCTCTTATGAAGCAATCTCAGACCTATGTTCACCAATGGACTTTTATAGGCTGTAATAGATGACGGAAGTTAAGTGAGTGGGCTTTACCATCTTTGACTGCATCGCCCCTTACCATTAGGTGGAATTGGAGTCAAGTTTTATATGTGGTAGGGCCACGCTGCAGTTATGGTTGCAGCACGAATGGACTGGGGAAGGAGCACGCGCACAGAATATCAGTGTAAAATAACAACTTAACACTGGTGTGTTCGTACGGTGAGTGTAGAGAACCGCACTCTTTTTTTTTACTGGAAACGAGGCATTGGCATTGGACAGGGCCTGGTGGCTAGTCAGCTGTACCGCCTTTTCAATCTGTGCTGGCGAAATGGGCAAGTACCGGGAGACTGGTGCAAAGCCGTAATCGTGCCATTGTATAAGGGAAAAGGGTCACGGCAGGACTGCATAAATTACCGCGGTATAAGCCTTCTCAGCGTCGTCGGTAAATTGTATGCGAAAGTGTTGATTGAAAGGGTTGTGATTGAAACAGACGAGAAAGTATGGGATGCACAAGCGGGATTTAGAAAGGGAATGGGATGTACGGATCAACTCTTTTCTTTGCGGTGCATAGCCGAAAAGTATTTGGCTTAAAACAAGAAAGTCTACTGCGCGTTCGTAGATCTAGAAAAGGCCTATGATAGAGTGGTGAGGAATGAATTGTGGTCAGCACTGTCCGTGAACGGTGTGAGCAGTATCCTCATACGAGCATTGCAATCTCTTTATAGGGATTCTAGTGCTTGTGTAAGGATAAACGGGGCATACACTGAATGGTTTTATATCGAAAAAGGTGTTAGACAGGGATGTGTAGCGTCACCGTGGCTGTTTAATCTGTTCGTGGACAATTGTTTGACAGATTTAAAAGAGAAAGAAAGTGGGTTGAGAATGAATGAGTTACTCGTCAAATGTTTTCTCTATGCTGATGACCAAGTATTACTTCCGTCTTCGGCCGAGGAGTTGCAGGAAATGGTAACTGCTATGAGTGGAGATTTTCTTAGAAAGGGAATGAAGATGAATGTAAGGAAAACGAAAGTGATGGTGTTTGAAAAAGATGAGGCAGTGACATCGAAAGAAGAGTGAATGCAGGAAACATGGTGAATGGAGCTTTGCACTCCTTTATGAGCAGTCGGAAGGTGTCTAACAAGGCTCGTTTGGCTGTGCATGAGGGAGTGTTGGTTCCGACACTCATGTACGGAAGTGAAACTTGGGTATGGCAGAAGAAACATGAAAGCAGAATAAATGCAGTTGAGATGAGAGCATTAAGAAGTATGATAGGAGTTAAACTGAGTGACAGGATAAGAAATAGTGAGATAAGGAAACGTTGTGGTCTGAAAGAAGATGTAGTGACAAAAATTGAGAAAGGTATGCTGAGATGGTTTGGCCATGTCGAGAGATTGAACGAAGAGCGATTGACGAAAAAAGTGTATAAGGCGAGTGTGAATGAAAGTGTTGGAAGGGGTAGACCTAGGCGGACATTTCTAGACTAAATTAGGGACGTCTTGAAAAAAGGCCAGGTCAAGAGTACCCTAAACCGTAGAGCATGTATGAAGGGAATAAGGAAAGTGGACGAAGCAAAACAAGTATGCAAAGGATTGTAGCAAGTGGAAAAAACTGGTCTCTGCCTACCCCTGTGGGAAAGAGGCGTGATTATATGTATGTATGTATGTATGTATGTAAACGAGGCATTCTATCTTAGTCCTTACGGATGACAACGGATCTGAATTTTGTTTCGTAATTGAGGATAAATGTAGATGTCAGTCACCACAGCATCCACTTACCATCGGGTGTGGACTGTGTACTCGTTCGTTTAACACCCTTATTCTATAAAAAAATATACTAACTTGTCTGTCCGAAGCCCGAGGTGCCGAGACCGCCGCCACCAAACAACGGTGCACTAGTTGTGGCGGGTTGAGCGAAACCTGCAAATAAAAATATTTTTAGTGTTAGCTCCTGGTATAAAATTTAAATAATGGTTTGATGTGGAGTGATAAATGCAAATTGTGTTTAGAGTAAATTGTCCTATGTGTTCTATATGTTACGAGTTAGACTCGCGCATGAAGGGTTCCGTACCATTTGTACAAGATTTAATACTATGTAGGTACTTTTTAAATGTTTATTTATTTATTTAACAATTTATGTACACACAAAATAATGTTACAAGGAAGAGAAAAAAAAGATATTTTGTACAAAGGCACTGCTTATTTCATATTGAAATTTCTTCCAGCAGGCCTGATACTGGACAAATTAAAAGAGAAGCTGATCTAGTGTGCACTCTGATAATAAAACTTTATAATATATACATACATATAACTAAATACCACTTATAATACATATACACACATACATTTATATATATATATATATATATATATATATATATATATATATATTACATATATAATTTTATTTTATTATAATTTTTTGTAGCGAATATAGCAAATACAAACTCTGTGAGCATTTCAAAGCGTCTACTTGTTGCCGTTATTAAGATCGAGCAAAAAAAAAAATAAGCACGTTTCTAGTAGGGGGATTTTTAATTAATTTTTATTATTTATTGTTATAGTGGCAACAGAAATACACATTCTGTGAAAATTTCAACTATCTACCTATTACGGATCATTAGATACAGCTCGCTGACAGACAGACGGACGGACAGCGGAGGCTTAGTAATAGGATCCCATTGGTTACCCTTTGGTTACGGAACCCTAAAAATAATTTACCTACACTAGTATTTTCTCCTGTATCGTGTTTACATACATAAATTGCACTAGGACAAACATTCAGACCCGGAACACTTATTTGTAGACCATACAAATTCATCCGGTACAATTATTTATAGACCATACAAATACATAAGTCATTACTACTGCGCCATGGAGCCGCCTTTCCAGCGGAAGTATATGGCAGCCCCCACTAGATGGAGTTGCAGCCTGATAAAATACGCAAGTAGTAGATGGATGCAGGTTGCTCAGTACCACACGTTGGAGGTCTATGTTCAACAGTGAACTTGTCAAAGGCTGTATGATGAAGACATTTGCTTATTATCTCATTTAAAAAATATAAGGAGCATTTAACACTCACTGTCCGATTTTCAGACGCAATAGCAATGAACTACATGTAGTGCACGGGACAAGGAAAGAGTTAGTAAGCAAACCCTTTGTTTGTTGTATTCTTACCAGGAAATAGGATTTAGAAGGTCCATATAAATGGTATAAATTCCATAGCCTTAGTGATAAAAACGGGTGTTCCGCAAGGGTCCATTCTTGGACCGTTATTAATTTTCTTCTAAGTCTGAATTTCATATGTCAAAGTAATACATTTATTTATTCCGAGGAAAAAGTTCTAAAATAAATTACTATCTGAAGTTCACACTCACTGGTGCCTCCGAACAGTGGTTTGTTCTCGGTGGGCTGCTGGAAGCCGGTGAACATGCCCCCTGTAGTGGAACCCTTGCGTCCAGCAGTGTAGTCCTCCAGCCTGAGCTCTTCTAGGGACTTGCCTTCATACTCCTAAAAATGAAATATAATTGGTCAAATTTTTTTTTATACAAGTAGCAAGCGAGTGCTGTGATAGACGCCTAAATAAAAATTCAAAAATGTAAATGTGTCTCTTGGGAACTAAAATAGAAATAAAGAATTCGACGGCTCCGTGGCGCAGTGATTTAGCAATGAGTTGTTGAGCTGGGGGCCGCGGGTTCGAATCCCGCACGGAACAAGTATTTGTATGGCCTACAAATAATTGTTCTGGGTCTGAATGATTGTCCTTGTGCAATTTGTATTTATAAACTGCCTTCACGATATAGGGGAAATATCTAGCGAAGGTTTATAAAACAAAAGGGTCTAACCCTGTAACGTATTTTAAGATAAAAAAAGAAAGAATGTATTGTTACCAATAAAAGGGGTCTCCGGTCCCCCTCACCATATGACGCACAGCAACATTATGCTGATATTCTGTGCAAGCAGTACTGGTATTCTAACTTCTCCGTCAGAGATGACAAGTTTTTATAGAATCAGGGTGTTAAATGAGCTCACAGTCCACCTGATGGTAGATGGATGCCGTGGCCCATAGACATTTACATATATCCTCAATTAAGAATGAAAATGCAGAATTGTTGTCACTCCTGAGGACTGAGATGGAATGTCTCGTTTACAGAAAAAAACCCCTTTTAATTTTTAATTTATTTTTATTATTTGTTGTTATAGCAACAACAGAAATACATATTCTGTGTAAATTTCGAGATCGCGAGATACAGCCTAGCTTTCTACACTCACCATACAAAACACAGCAACATTGAGCTGCTATTCTGTGAGAGTGTTGTCCTTCACCGGTCGAGCCAACCCATCCGTGCCGCAACTAGCTAAGTTGAGCTGCATCGTGGCTCTTCCACGTATACCAGTCTACTTAATCGGGTTTAGTTGTAGGTATCATTAGGAGGACTGTACACGTTTTTTATCCTTACTACTACGAAAAACTTTTCATATTAAGAAAGGTTACTAGAAATCAGGCGATCTAGTACTCATGGGTGCGTTTTGATTCGTAGTAGAGGATGGATGTAGATATGTATGGGGCACAGCAACTACTTACCATCAGGTGGACTGTGTGCTCGTTTGTCACCCTTGTCTTATAAAAAGAAATATTAAGAAAGGTAGCAGCTTTACTGACCTTCATACATGTGATGCAATGGTGTTTGATGTTGACATTCTGCGATGAACCAGACTTGACCACAACATCTGTGCCAACGACGGGATTGTACTTGATATGGCCCGTACCAGTCGGTGCAGGCTGTTGTCCAAAGGCACCTATAATTATTTTGCATAAGTTTTATTCAAATTCATTTATGTGCCAAACAAAGTATGGTCTTAAATTACATGTAATGGCGCATTTACATTCTACAACTACATAATATGGTGTGCAAATACTTTATATGTATACATGCAATTTTGGAAAGAAGTTCCTTATCGTACGGTACGAATTTGACGAATAGGGGCTAGCCGAGAAAAAGTGTAAGAATTTTCCGTCACGACCCCCTTTCTATAGTCCGCTGTATAGCGCGATGGAATAATATCCATCTCCCTCAGACTTTTTATCTTGCCACGAAAGAAATATTATTTAAATAGACGCTAACAATTCATTTATTTGTATTTATTCATTTATTTATATTTATCAATAATAATATACTACGAAAGAAACTTCGTTCCAACCGAGTGTTCCACGACACACATGTTTTTTTTTAATACAACAGGTATTCAATTGTGTACATTAAAAACAAATTAATTAATGTCGAAATTATAATGTCAATTCTAGAGATAAATTTTAAAATGTCAGATTATGTAATATTTGTACTTAATTGTTAATGTACATACTTCCATGGTTATTTATCGTACTTGATAAACTTTATTATTGCTGTGTATAATATACTGGCCAGCACAAAAAACTACTCACTATAATTCCTTTAAGGGTGTGTTCCGATATACACAGACCACCGTACAGTGTGACGTCAATTCAATATACTGTGAAGCGGTTCTTTTTTAGTTTGCTATGCTGGTTACTGTTTAATACAATACAATATACAATAAATCCTTTATTTCGACCAACAATAGTCATAGATTGTTAGTAAAACTTACTTAGCCTAATGTTAGTATAAAATAAAATAGAAGTTAATGTAAAAATGTTAGTCACAATTGTACTTATCCTATATTAGTAATTTAACCTACCCCCAGCCTCACATAGCGCACTCCAGGTGGGATTCTCCTGGTGCTGGTGTGTGTACCATTCCAAGCACTCCAGAGCGGGCTATCCAGCTTCACAGCCAACGTGCTGAGAAGGGTGTTGGAGCTCCTCAATAGCCTGCTCATAATGGACGCGGCACGCTTGCGCATGATCGCGTAGAAGTCGTCCACACGAGCATCCGCAAACATAGCCGACGCACTGCAGTGTCGAGCCCTCCTCAACATCACCCTCAGCACATTGTTGTACTGAACACGCAGAGCACTGTAGGCTCGCTGCGTATAATCAGTCCACAGACTGGACATGTAAAAGGATTGGCAATACGCCTTAAACAAAGTTAACTTGACTTGAGTCGTACTACGTGCAAATCTGTGAGCCAACATATTGCCCCAGACCGACAGCGCTCGGCGCTCTCGTTCTATGTCATTGTCATCATCCAGGCGTTCAGTTACAATATGTCCGAGGTACCTAAACTCAGCCACTTGTCTCAGAGGAATCCCACATAGCTGGATACGTGGCTTGAAATCAAGTGGTTTTTTTTTACCTCTGAAGACAATAAATTCACTCTTTTTTGAGTTGTAACTGAGTCCAGTCTCCTCGGCATATGCTTCACAAATTTTCAACAGCTTTCGAACGCTGACTGAGGGGCTCAACAGAACCATGTCGTCAGCGTAATTAAAATTATTCATGGATACACCGTCTATTGACCAACCGACACCTGCTCTGCTGAGCCTCTCAATCAGTCTGTTAACATAAAGATTAAACAGCCTGCCCACCCTGCCTCACTCCGCACTCTAGTTTGTAGGGATCACTTAAAGCCTTACCCCATCTAACTGTGTTAGTCTGGTTACCGTACGAATATTCCAACAGTGAAACCAACTCTGGTCTCAAGCTACTTTCCCGTCTTAGTTTTTGCCATAGGATTTTATAAGACACTCGGTCGAAGGCTTTAGACAAATCCAGGAAACACGCGTACACCTGAGTCTTCCTGTCCGTGTAGTACCGCACAGTCTGCTTGAGACACAGTATTGCGCTCTCCGTTGACAGTTCAGGCCTAAACCCGAACTGAGCATCATGTAACTTAACTGCCTTACTTAGCTGTGCCGAGATGATCGCCAAGGATATCGGCCTGTAGTTGGTTTCATCTGCTGAATCGCCCGTCCTATTTTTAAGGATAGGCACGACCACTCGGTTAAGTAACCATGACCAACACATAGGTTATAGAGTAACTTGAGGACTCTGTGAGGGTGCACACCCGCATATCTAAGGTGTTCGACGCTGAGGCCATCGTGACCTGGTGATTTCCCACGCTCTATATCATTTATTGCTGTTTTAACATCATCGATTGTGAAGCGCAGTGGGCTACCCCCCATATTCACACTGTCCCCAGCGTCACCATCACTTAACATACAATCAAGCCTGCACGGTTCCACCTTAAACTGCGACTTGAACAAGTTCGCTATATTCCGACAAAACGGAACGCAGTCTAGTATACTGTGATCCCCATTTCTCGACACTTTTCAAATTAAAATATTTATCATGTACACATTTTGTGTTCAATAAGAAAAATTATTATTTCAATGTTGTTGTTTTTAAAACTTAATGGTCAAGTTTATTTGGATAACAATATTAATCAATAGCAATAACAATCCTTCATGGAACCTGTTAAATCTCTACACACTGTTATGTTTTTTGATCACGTGGTTAAAGTACTGAGAGCACCTTACCTCGAAAGCGCCAATGCTCACAGTACAAATATGGCGGCGATTTATGACGTCATATATTTACCTAGGATACTGCGGCAGTATACTGGCAGTCCAAAACGAAACAAATTATTCACCAGTGAGAGCACTGAGCAGTGCTCGCAGTGTATATCGCAACACGAACTAAATAAATAATCTTGAAATAATTATATTTGTGTTTATTTTCGGCCAGAAACATGTCGCCATAGCATATAAATAACAAAGTTTATAAAGTTAAATATTTTAAGATCATTACCAAGTTTCAAAGCTTTGCTTACCTCCAGTATTAGTGAATAGCCCCCCACCACCTATGCTTGTGTTCTGTTGGCCAAACAATCCAGTGCTGGTTGAAGGCGTTGAACCGAACAGGCCAGTCCCAGACGTTCCAGGTGTTGATGTGTTGCCGAAGCCAAAACCTAATCAAAAAAAAATATGTTTGTTAACCAACTTTATTCCTGTTGCAATAGTTATATAAAAATAAATCTTAAGTGGATGAAAGAAAAGGGTATATCAATAAATATAAATAAAATTGAAGGGTCTGTCTGTAATATCAAAATTGCTGTTTTTTATTGACCTTAAGGGGGTAAACTGCCTGCTATTTCACACATGAATAAACCCAGCAAGCTAACAGCATAGCAAAGTGGCGAAGCGATCAGCTTTGTAGCGGTTTCTAACGGTTGCCGTTGAGCAATCAGTTTCAAAATAGGAGGTTCAGATGCCTGGGTGATCAGTAATCGATTGCTGAAAACAGAATTTGAAAATTCAAAACCGTTCTCGAGATAATCGTGGGACAGACGGACAGACGGACAGACATCGTGAAATCAATAAGTGACTTCGCAAGCTTCGCCACTTAATAAGAACTCTTTTTAAAATTTTGTCTGTCCAGGCTAATCTTCGGGATTGGCTCAACTGATTGTGGTGAAACTTCAAGTACAGATACAGAGCAATGCCGGAAGTAATCTCGGCTATAATGTATGTACAAAACATGAAAATTCGTTTTTGAGAAATCGAAGAATAGATACTCTAAATGGTCTTTGATGATTGTCTTAAATCAACATAATGCCACAATAATATATATAGGGTTATTATTCAAAGTGGAGCCAAATTTTACACTTAAGTTTAAATATATAAATAATGATATAACGTTATTGTAGTTTTTGAAAATACAAGTAAATAAGGCTTCTACTTTTATTTAAAATTATCCCAAATTGAATGTGATTTATGGGCAATAACGTTTTTGCCTACTGTATGATCCTTACCAATGTGTGCGTGTTCAGTAAAATCAGTTAAAATAATCCATTACCACACATTTTGGATTTAAAAGATAAAAGAGACACATTGTTTAAGATTTCATTTAATTATATTTTCTTCACTATATTATGCCTTTTTTTATAGAATAGGGTGACAAACGAGCACACCATCCACCTGATGGTTAGTGGCTGCTGTGACCCATAGACATCTACATTTATCCTCAATAAAAAATCAAAATGCAGATACGTCGTCGCCCGTGAGGACTAAGATGGAATGCCTTTTTTCCAGTAAAATGGGTATCCGGTTCTCTACACTCAACATACGAAACACATCAGTGTCAAGCTGCCATTTTACACTGGAATTCTGTGAGAGCGTGGTCCTTCCCCGGTCGTGCCGACCCATTCGTGCTACAACTATACTACTAACATAGCTGCAGCATGACTCTACCACGTATAAAAAACATTAGTTATTCTGAACCTTCTTTGCAAATTTGGCCGGTTTTTGCAAAATATCCCTGTATATATATGTAGATTCTACCCAGGCGCAGCGTGAACAGGTTGTTAGTTATAATAATAAAAAACGGCACCTGCAGGCTTAGCTCCAAAAGCTGAAGTGTTCTGCGTGTTGCCAAATAGACCAGTTGATTGGTTACTGCCAAACAGGCCTCCAGTTGAGGTGGTGGCGCCGAAGCCGAAGCCCCCAGACGTAGATCCGAAGGCCGGGGTCGCTGTCGACGCTGTAGTGTTTCCGAACAGCCCTCCAGTAGTGTTGGATGAACCGAAGAGACCTGACCAAGGAAAGACAGAATTTAATATGTATCTCATTGAAATTTTCATTGTAAGTCTGAACACTAATGGCCAAATAATCGAACGCTACTCAATTTTAAGACGTCCTTAAGTCTCGTGGTGCCACAGTCACTTTGACTTAAAATGATATGAGTTAGCACGAGACTAAACGGGATCTACAAGTTGAGTATTTGGGCATAATTATGTGTACTACTTGTGTATAATAACATAAGACCTGAGTCCGATGACGTCACAGCGTGCATGTACAGTGTACAAAAAGTTTACTCATGGGTGACAACACATCTGCATTTTGATTCGTAATATAGGATAGATGTAGATGTCTATGGGCCACAGCAACCACTTACCATTAGGTGGACTGTGTGCTTGTTTGTCACCCTTATCTTTTAAAAAAAAAGTTACCATGCTTAACAGGTTGGCATCTGTAGTTTCTTTTTCTACCAACTTATCAAAAAAGAGACGGTGCTCAATTCGACTGTTTGCTCTTTTTTTATGTGTGTTACCCATGAAGCTAATACAAAGGGGAGACGGCATAAGCAACTGTGCACTGTGATTCTAAGTAGGTCCTGACATCATCATAGTGGGCGTGGCTTTAGTTAGTATACTGTCAGCATTCGTCCTGTGCGCTTATGTGTTGAAAAAATCGCAAATCGCTGTATTTTCGTAGTATTAAGAAGAAAAGGATGAAGTGTTGTGTTTTATTGTGTAAACACTACTCAGTTAGACGCTCTGATGCTATGGATGGCATCACATTTCATTTGTAAATAATTTTACACCTAATTTATTATAATATTTCTAGAAAAATCTCTGCGTCGGCTTTCAAATATAATTAAATATATTCGACACTAGATGGCGACACTTTGTATCATGTGAACTAAAAATATAAAGGTCCGTAGAGCTCAGTATTGGTAAAATAATCATACGAAGGTGCTGAAATTAGTTTTGCATTCAGACATAAAGAAATTTTAATCGCAAAATATTATTTTTATAGTTTATAATCATTTTGAAAACAGGCCGTATTCTCGTCAAGTAAACTTGATAAAAATGACAAAAAGACAGGGCCCTAATTAGAATTCAATTATTTTTCCCAGTAATCCAACTTTTAATATTAAAATGCAGGAAATTGTACTTAGGCTGATTTTTACGAAATGTTTAAGTTATATTTAAGTGACATTCTATATGCAAAGAATGACTTAAATACAATTTAATGTTCTTAGATTGGCATTCAAAAAGTGCATTCGGGGATGCCTAACTTGGAATAAAATATTTGTATTTTAATTGATTTGTAAATAAAATTATATTAATTATAATAATTTGTCTATTATTTGTTCTTCCTCAGAGATATCAAATAGTATAACCCACACATAAATAATAGTCCAGCCGTTTCTGCGTGAAAAATGACACATATTTAGTGTGGAATAAGCTCAAGGAAACAGAAAGAACACAAAATTTCGCCTTTATAATATTAGTGAGATAAGTAGGATATTTAGTTCCAAATTAAATATCCTACTTACTATTGAACATAGAATATTTAGTTTCAAAGAGACTTTATTTTATGGATAAAATAAATATTTCTTGAAGGTTAACTTTCACGAAATGATAAACATATTTAAATTGTATTTAAGTGATTCTTTGCATATAGAATGTCACTAAAATATAACTTAAACATTTCGTAAAAATCAGCCAAGTACAATTTCCTTCATTTTAATATTGAATGTTGGGTTACAGGGTAAAATAATTGAATTCTAATTGCGGCCCTGTCTTTTTGTTATTTTTTATGAGGTTTACTTGACGATAGATGGCGGCCTGTTCCCAAAAATATTATGAAAACTATAAAAATATTATTTTGGCTATTAAAATTTCTTTGTCTGAATGTATTTGCTTCATAAGATAGACGCTCCGATGCTATGGATGGCATCACATTTCATTTGTAAGTAATTTTACATCTCATCATCATTACAGCCCTTCACAAGTCCACTGCTGAACATAGGCCTCCCCCAAAGAATGCCACAAAACACGGTCCTGAGCCACCTGCATCCATCGACTTCCTGCATGTCTTACCAGGTCGTCACTCCATCTCGTGGGGGGACGCCCTACACTTCGCCTACCGGTACGAGGCTGCCACTCGAGAACCTTTCTTCCCCATCGGTTGTCGGTTCTTCGAGCTACATGGCCGGCCCACTGCCACTTCAGCTTACTAATCCGTTGGGCTATGTCGGTCACTCTGGTTCTACTGCGGATTTCCTCATTCCTAAGTTTATCACGCAGAGAAACTCCGAGCATAGCCCTCTCCATAGCTCGCTGAGCGACCTTGAGCTTCCTCATACGGCCAGCAGTGAAGGACCACGTCTCAGTTCCGTAAGTCATCACTGGCAACACGCACTGGTTGTACAATTTCGTTTTAAGGTTTTGAGGTATGTCTGACGAGAAGATGTGTCGTAGCTTCCCGAACGCTGCCCAGCCGAGTTGAATCCGTCGATTGACCTCTCGGTCGAAGTTGGACTTACCCAGTCGGACTATTTGTCCCAGGTAAACATACTCGTCAACAACTTCGAGCTTAGTGTTCCCAACAACTATCGGCATAGGTGTGACATGGACATTAAACATGATCTTAGTTTTGTCCATGTTCATCTTAAGACCTATCCGTTGGGAAACACTATTGAGGTCATTGAGCATAGTGCTTAGGTCCTCCAGCGATTCTGCCATAAGGACTATATCGTCGGCAAATCGAAGGTGAGTGATGTACTCGCCATTGATGTTGATACCGTATCCTTTCCAGTCCAGAAGCTTGAAAACGTCTTCCAATGCAGCGGTGAAGAGTTTCGGGGATATGACGTCACCCTGTCTTACACCTCTCTGCAATTGGATAGGTTTCGTACTCTGGTTCTGTACTCGGATAGCCATCGTAGCCCTACTGTACAAGCACTTCAACACTTCGATATACCGACAGTCAACTTGGCACCGCTGAAGGGACTGCAGCACCGCCCAAATTTCGACGGAATCAAAGGCTTTCTCATAGTCCACATACGCCAGACATAGTGGCAAATTGTACTCTTCGGACTTCTGTACAACTTGCCGAAGGGTATGTATGTGGTCTATGGTGCTAAAGCCCTTTCGGAAACCGGCTTGTTCGGGAGGCTGGAAGTCGTCAAGTCTGCGCGCGAGACGATTCGTAATGACTCTCGAAAACAGCACGTAGACGCGGCTCAGAAGGGAAATCGGTCTGTAGTTCTTCAAGAGAGCGTTGTCACCTTTCTTGAAGAACAAGACCACCGCACTTCTGCTCCACGCCTCCGGTGTAATGCCACCATGGAGGACGGAATTAAAGAGCTTCTGAAGGACTTCGAGTACCGGTCTTCCACCCGCTTTCAGAAGCTCCGCTGTAATTCCATCCTCGCCTGGGGCCTTACCGTTTTTAAGGTGCTGGAGAGCCATCCTAATCTCGCTCAGACTGACATCCGGGATATCTTCGGAATAGTGTCGGATGAGACTCGCTCTTGGATCGTTACTCACACTTGCGTGTGGTTCCAACGATGATGTGTACAGCTGCCCATAGAACCTCTCAATCTCACTCAAAATCTCAGGTGTCCCGGAAACGATGCTGCCACATTCTGTCTTCAGCTTTGACAGTTGGCTCTTTCTGGCAGACAGATCTCTGGCAAAGACTTTGGAGCCTTGGTTCCGCTCGATCGCTTCTTCAATACGAGCTGTATTGAAGTTGCGTAAGTCCCGCCGCATGCATTTGGAGATCTGTCTGTTCAGATGCCTGTATGCTGTCAAGTCTGTTGAAGAATGTAGCTTCATCTCCCGTCTAACAGCCATGAGATTAAGAGTGTGATCGGAGAGTTTTTGTGTTCTTCTGCGGCGGGTCTTGCAGAACTTAGCTCCAACCGCATGGACAGTTTCCACGAGCTTGTCATTCATATCGTCCACTTCATTGCAGTCTTCTAGGCACTGAAAACGGTTTTGTAACTCGAGCTGAAAGGTTTCGGGACTTTGAAACAGAGCACGAGGGGGACGGAGTGTTGACTTCATTAGACGAGACCTCTCCAACTTAACGTTTAGGTTCAGTGTGCCTCTAACCATTCGGTGATCGCTACCAGTTTTCACCCTCGCGATCACGGAGACATCACTGAACAGTTGTCGTCTGGTCGTCATAATGAAGTCAATCTCATTTTTTGTGGAACCGTCGGGGCTCGACCAGGTCCACTTCCTGTGGGGCCGCTTCTGGAAGAAAGAGTTCATCATAAAGAGTCCCTCTTTCTACATGAAGTCGGCCAGCTGCTGGCCCCTTGGGTTCCGTTGCCCTATTCCAAATTTCCCTACTTTCAGCTCACCGTTCTCTCTTGTGCCTAGTTTTGCATTGAAGTCTCCCATTAACACCGTATATTGGGTTTTGGAGGAATGCATGGCTCTAGAGATATCCTCATACATTTCCTCCACCTCCTCATCGGGGTGTGCCGAGGTTGGTGCGTAAACCTGTATGACCTTCAGCGAATACCGTTTGGTGATTCTGAGTATAAGGTACGCAACCCTCGTCGACACACTCCCTATTTTTACAACGTTGTTAACGAGAGACTTGTGGACGATAAATCCGACACCTCCTTGGGACAGATGGTCGCCCTCCCGGTGATAGAGCAAGTTGCCGGATTCGAGGATTACCGTGTCCTCCCCCTCTCTTCGGACTTCAGATAATCCTATAATATGCCAGCGCAACTTGTCTATCTCTTCTTCCAGCTCCACGATCTTCTCGTCAGTCCTCAGGGTGCGTGCGTTGTACGTTGCCAGGTCGAGTCGTCTAAGGTGGCAACCGAACCTCCACCGGAGATTCTTAGCACCCCCTGCCCCGCCGTTACCATGGTCGCCACCGTAGCCAGGAATAGCGGGGCCGCCGGGGACTGGGGGCCGTTTCTTTGTTACTGTCATTCATAGGGTATCTGCCATAGTTGCCACGCTTGGCGAGCGGGTTGGCAACCGCAGTTTTTTTTTTATTGTTAGTTTGTTGTTATCAAGAAGATGCTGCTGCCCATCTCCTGCCTGTTTCCCTTTGTCGCCTTTTACGACACCCACGGGAGGATATGGGGTAGTGGATATTCTTGACCGCCACTACACGGCATTTTCACTTTACATCTAATTTATTAAAATAGTTCTAAAAAAATCTCTTTGCGTCGGCTTTGAAACATAATTAAATATATTCCACACTAGATGGCGGCACTTTGTGTCCTGTGAACTAAAAATATAATGGTACGTAGAGCTCAGTAATGATAAAATAATCATACGAAGGTCCTGACATTTGTTTTGCATTCAGACAAAGAAATTTTAATCGCCAAAATATTATTTTTATAGTTTATAACATTTTGTGGACATGCCACCATCTACCGTCAAGGTAGCTAAGCTACATTGCAACATCGATATGGAAAGATTCGAGTAGTTTTACTATTTATCGGTAGATGTAGATAGTGTAAAGTGGGCGGGTTTTGCATCCACTCGCCCCGCAAATTGTCACGCGTTGTTACATAGTGAAATTTAATTACAACGTCTCCTCTTTGTATTTGCTTCATGGTGTTACCTCATAAATTGTTTCTGGGTGAACCAATTTCAATGATTCTTTTTTATTTGAAAGCTGGTGCTTCTTATGTACTACCATATAAATTTGATCAAGGTCTGACCAATAGTTTTTGAGTTATTCTTAATAATGTATATTGAAGTCGGTTGTACAAAATTTTTAATTTTAAATTATATTTTGAGTTATTTTTAGGAAGCGGCTGCTGCCGGCTTTTCTATTATTTTATATATTAGATTTATAGGTAGGACAGTTAGCTTTTCCTGCCGCTAAATAACAGTGCAGTATGACGCAATCTATAGAGAGGTCTATATTCTGGAAGACTTTTGATAGGTTGTAATCATCGATCACTAATAAAAAACTAGATACACAATCCCATGCAAAAGTTCTCTAAAAACTGTCGCCAATTGTTGTGACGTAATTCTAGTTGAAATAAATATACATTAATGTAAATTAAAACTTAAAAGCATTGCCTAAAGTTGTATTTACAAAGCAACGTACAAGTTAAAAGCGCACCCGAATGTTCGAGTGGGCACACATTCGTTAAGGACATTTTTTGTCACTGATTGTGTACCTAGTTTTTTATTAGTGATCGATGGCTGTAATAAATGAAATTTATTTTGAAAAATATTTCTTCACAACAGGCTCCAAAACCTAATCAAATGTTTTTATGGAGTTCCCATATTATGCAGATATTTTTTTTTATAGGATCGGGTGACAAACGAGCACACAGTCCACCTGATGGTAAGTGGTTGCTGTGACCCATAGACATCAACATCTATCCTCAATAAAGACTCAAGATGCAGATGCGTTGTCTACACTCACCATACGAAACACAGCAGCGTTAAACTGCTATTTTACGCTGGTATTCTGTGAGAGCGTGGTCCTTCCCCGGTCGAGCCGACCCATTCGTGCTACAACCATAATATAGCTGCAGCATGGCTCTACCACATCGAAAAAATTAGTCAAAATCGCGCGTATCGAGTCCACTTCAAACCATTATTATAACTACAATGCAAGTGCAGCAAATCAGCTGTCAAGTTGCTGCCTAAACTTTATCTCATCAATTCTCCATCTACCTAAGCTCTTTGCTAAACTAAACTTAATGAAGTTACAGCCTATATACGTCCCACGGCTGGGCACTGGCATCCTCTCATTTCTCAGAAAGCTTTGTGGCAAGTAAATGTCCGCGGCACTGCCTAAATGACATGTTGACGAACTTCACACGTCTACGAAATATTTTTTTTTCCCTTACATCAGACATGCAGGTATACTCGTGATGTTTTCCTTCACCGCCGAGCATTTGGTAAGTCAGCACTTAAAATTGCAATTAAAAATTTTATTGCTGCCGGTGGGGATTGAACCCTGGTTGTTGCTTGCATACTGTGAAATTTACAGCAAGCACTTAAACCCTGAGCTACTACGGCTCTAAGCTAAACCTAATAAGGTACCTAAATCATGTTATACTGTATTCACTTTAAACCTAGAAGGCTATTTATTTACTGTATTAAATCTTAGATATTATTATACCTAGAAAAGCTGTTTTTGTAGAAAAGTTATTATAGTACCTCCTCCAGTAGCGGGTTGCGGGGCAGCGGAGGCACCGAACGCGGGCGGCGCACCAAACGCATTGGTGCCAGTCGTTGGCTTGAAACTGCCGAAAGACGGCGTTGTTGAGGTGCCTGTAACACATATAAAATTTCAGTGATACATTTTTTTTATAGGATAGGGTGACAAACGAGCACACAGTCCACCTGATGGTAAGTGGTTGCTGTGAACCATAGACATCTACATCTATCCTCAATAAAGACTCAAGATGCAGGTACGTTGTGACCCGTGAGGACTAAGATGGAATGCCTCTTTGCCATTAAAAAGGGTCTCCGGTTCTTTACACTCACCATACGAAACACAGCAGCGTTAAGCTGCTATTTTACGCTGGTTTTCTGTGAGAGTGTGGTCCTTCCCCGGTCGAGCCGACCCATTCGTGCTACAACTATACTACTAATATAGATGCAGCTTGGCTCTACCACGTAAGATTAATTAATCTATGAATACTGACGGCTCCGTGGCACAGTGGCTTAGCAATTGAGTTGCAGTGCCAAGGCCCGCGGGTTCAAATCCGGCACGAAACAAGTATTTGTATGGCCCGCAAATAATTGTTCCTGGTCTGGATTTATGTCCTTGTGCAATTTATGTTTGTAAACTGTGTCCACGATACAGGAGAAAATCCTAGTGTGGTTACGTTTTAAAAAGAACATTAAATAACGTACTGTTATTGTTTCTTTTTAATAAAATAAGTGTGACAAAGAGCACACGGTCCACCTTATGACAAGTGGATGCTGTGGCCCCTAGACATCATCCCCTGGATACAATAGAGGTATATATGTCTTCAAGCTTCATTAACAAGTATTGAGGTTAAGTTATATATTTTATATGTGCGAGAGCTATGCTGCAACTTTATTTTAATTCTATGTAATGGGTTGGCTTGACCGGGGTAGGACCACGCTTTCACGAAATACCAGCTTGAATTGGCTGTTCTGTATGCTGAGTGTAGAGAACCGCAGATCCTTCTTACTGGAAACGAGGTATTCTCCTAGTAGATCCTCAGGTGTGATGAAGCATCTGCATTATGATACTTAATTGAGTATAGATGTAGATGTCTAGGGATCACAGCATCCATTTATCATCAGGTGGATTGTGTGCCGTTTGTCATCCTTCTTCTATAAAAAAAAGTCCAGCAGCGGATTTTTAAGAGCTGATGATGGTGATGATACTGTGTATACACTACGGAGAAAATACAAAGAGACGGCCTAGTGGCCTAAGCCTAGTGTGATTCTAACTAGGTCCTGACGTCATCATGGTGGGCGTAGCTTCAGTTAGTATACTGTCAGCGTTTGTCCTTTGCGCTTATTTGTCGAAAATCGCAAATAGGTGTATCTTCGTAGTATTAAGAAAAAAAGGATGACGTGTTGTTTTATCGTGTAAAAACTACTCAGATAGACGCTATGATGTTACGTTACGTTAATTTATTAGAATAGTTCTAGAAAAATGTCTTTCCATCGGCTTTCAAATATACTTAAATATATTTGACACTACATGGCAACACTTTGTGTCATGGGAACTATAAAATATAAAGGTACATAGAGCTCAGTATTGGTAAAATAATCATAGGAAGGTAGTGAAATTTGTTTTGCATTAAGCCCTAAAGAACTTTAATCGCAAAAATATTATTTTTATAGTTTTTATAATCATTTTGTGAACAGGCCGCCATCTATCATCAATATAGCTAAACTACATTGTAATATCAATATGGAACGATGCTAGTAGTTTTACCATTTATCGGTAGATGGAAAATAGTTAAGAGGGCGGGGCTTAACATCCACTCACCCCGAAAAATGTCACGCGTTGTTACATAGTGAAATCTACAACACCTCTTTGTATTTCCTCCTTGGTATACACCATGGCTCTAAGAAAAATATAAAATTATACCAAAATGTAACTATACTTACCAAACCCAGAGGTGTTGCTACCAAATGTCTGCTTTTGAAACATGTTGCTGCTTTCCTATGCTCTATTGTTAAGTAAAATATCCTTCTCCTTTATACTGATGCTATAAGCTGTCAAATGCCTGCCATCATGAACCTGAACAAATAACAAAATATACATAAATATTTATAATTTTACCAAAATATACATACAGATAATATATGCATGTAAAAAAAGTGGTTGCGTAGGGGCTAATCACTCACTACAGCAAGTTTCACTTGTATGTGAATCTACAAATTGAATAGAACTATTTTTATGGATTTGTCACATTTAATTTAACTTCTTAATTTCCTATTCAAGAAGGGAGTCTGCAGTATGTGGATATGTTCAGGATTATCCTGATCATTATAATCAGTTTGCTAAGATAGTGTCGGTACACTCGGAGGCGCACTTATTACTTTCCTATTTTATTATTATGGTTATTGTAACAAAATACGAATATAAATAATAAAAACAAGTTAAATAGCAAAGAACCTTTCACTACTGCACTTCCTTTTAAAATGCCCAATTCTCCTTCGGATGTACATTGACCCATGACTTCGCAGCGGCACCTTTGACAAAAATGCGACACGTGCCAAGGTGTCGCACGACACAAAGGCAACCGTATCTAAGCAAACAGACTATATGTGCATCAGATTTAATAGTCCAGAGATCTTTGCAAAAGAACACTTATACCCTATCAAGGGTGATTTGTGAGGCCGTTGAAATTGAAAAATTGCTTGGAATCTCAAAATTTATAAATTAAATACAAGTCCAATCATATAACTCCAAGCCTTCAACATACTATAAGCTCTTTCTGCGTAGATCAGACCATTAATAATAAATATTAAAGTTGAAGGTAACTTTGTTGACTATGACATCTATATGGTGCTGAAGCACCCGCAAAGTTGGGAATTAAAAAAGTTAAATTAAGCACAATGAAATCCATAAAATTATATGATTCAATGCAATTTTATATGTTGATTTACCACATGCTTGGCAGTAACGGAAAACATTAGAAACCTAACATAAGTCTGAGAAATATAATATTTCTACAACATATGAAATCTGTCATTAAGCCTAACTAGCTGACTAGTGCAGCGCGGCTTACTCATTACTCCATAATATCTCAGGTATGATAGTTAATACAAGGTGTTCTGTGCCCAACAGTAGCTTGCACATATACATATATAGGCTGTAACTTTAGATTGGCTGTATTTTATGATTTCATACACTACTTTCAAACAAAATTACCTAATCCGACTAAAGATCACAATGTCAAAGGTGCCTGCCATAGGTCATGTGCCAATGAAGAAGATTTAAGAATACATAATTGTAACACTTATTTTTTATATTCAAATTGAGATCTTTGTAACAAAAGATAACAAAAGACATGCATAAAAAATAAAGAAATATGATTATTTTGTAGTTCTTAAATGAATAATAATACAAAATGCTGTTTTTAGCTAAAACCAGCTTTGTGGCAAAGTGAGGTTGTAATATTTTTTTTTATTCTATCGCTTCTTCAAAATGAGGTTACTCTGTTCAGGAATAATTTTGTATAGTAACAAGGGTTTTGAAAGAATATTTGCAAAATCATTATTTTCTGCCGACTTCCAAAAAGAAGACGGTACTCAATTCAAAGTGTATGTTTTTTTTTATGTGTGTTACCTTATAACTTTTTACTGGGTGGACCGATTTCGATGATTCTTTTTTTATATGAAAGCTGATACTTCTCGTGTGGTCCCATATGAATTTGATCAAGGTCAGACCAATAGTTTTTGAGTTATTCTTAAAAGTACAAAATTTTTAATTATTTACATTATTGTCATGTTTATAACCTTATCTTTAGTTCTTCACAAGGTATATACCTCTCACAAAGAAGTGCCATCAGGAAGTCACCTACTTTACAGCTCCGCCCACTAAACAAATAACAGCACATCTTTTATGTGACTCAAGAATATTCAACATAGTATAAATCCTAGGGTCTAATTGTTAAGACACCACAGTAGTAGTTAAGTTAGTTTGTATGTTAGATCTAGTATTCCTGTGGACTCACATTGTCACAGTAGTTAAGTTAACTTATAAGTAAGAAAATAAAAGTAATATAGTAAACAGTCTTTGTCTCATTCCACTTCAACCCTCCATAAGCTGCCACAAACGTAAGTAGCATGGCCTTAAACTATAAACCTATACAATCAAAAAATTTGTTATTGCTTGATACTTGGCAACTCATAGTGTGGGTCTAAACTAAAGGGAAAATACTAACATCAGTTATGTTATATTTAGAACTTTCTATTGTCCATGGCATTATTGCACAATGTAATGCAATTGAAAAATGTTGGGTATATATAAAAAAAAAGAAATTTATAAGTATGTAATGCTTCCATATAAGTGTAGATTTGAAATGTGTTAAGTACATATTTATATTTAATTTAATATATGCTTTATGTATTTGAGAAACTTACAGATTTATTTATTATGGTTACAGAGAGACTTACAGATTATTTATTAGATATAGAATGTACTTACAACTTCATTACAAGTTTTGAACTACCTACAAAAATATTTTTAACTTTTCTTTTTACATCAACAGATTAAGAAAATATCTGGACATTAAAAAAATATTAATTATTTCAATATTCCAATAAACAATATTTAGAACTTTATGATAATTATAACTTTCGTATAAATTTTACACCAATTATGAAAATGATAATAAACTATAGTAAATAAAAACAAAAGCTATCCAAAAAATAACCAAAAAAAATGATAAGAGAGTGAGAATTGAAATGACGTACAGGCCAAAATTCACGAGGATGTTCATTAAAAACGTTGACATATAAAATGCGTGTGTATAAAATATGCCAATAGCTCACGAATTTAACAGTGAAGCAACAATCAAACTGAATGAAAATTACCGAAATTTGCAATAAAAACAACACAAAAATAAAGTTTACAAGGAAAATTCAATTGGCGCTGAATAGCCCAAAACAGTGTTTCAATAACCGTGACTTTTTAAAAAACTTACTTTTAAACCGGAGCACTATATTGTTAAGAATTTAAAACACTTGAAAAACTTTAAAATTATACTGTCGCTGTTTAATTTTTTTTCACTTTAGACTTATGTTAAAACAAAAATCAAAAAGCAAACACTTCGCGTGAATAACCGCAGTTTTCTTTAATTATTACTCTATGAACTGCAGTCTCTAGTATATATACAGTAATCTATGAATCGCAGTCAGGAACCATAAATATTGTACTTATTATAATTCCCCAGTTCAGAGAGGCAAAGGTCTTAGACCATAGAGTCTAATCTGATTTGTATTTTGTTTACAAAACGATTCACAATATATTATATGTTCCTTTCAGATCGGGAGATGATGAGAGAAAATAGTCTCCCATTTTCTCCTGCATGCCTTTTTAAGAATTGATAACTAACCCTAAAATATGAAAGAAGAGAGGGGTTACGAGCCCTTGCGCGCTTGCACGTCATAAAGAAAATGGCTTCTCTTTGTGTAAGGAATTTTAGTATTTTTCCGTGACATTATATTGCATGCCTTTGTAATATAAAGTAGTTGGAACAAATTTAAGCTATAATAATTGATGGCATGCAATTCGCAACGGCCGACGGGGCTCAAAGGGTTACGTAGAAATGAAAAAAAAAATAGAACATTTCCGTGTTTACAAACTGCATGCCATTGTAAAAAATTAGTTTTTTTTATCTCAAAAATACTCTACGAAAATTGGCATGCACCCATCGTATGACCAAGGGTGGAAAATATTAGGAAAATGTAACAGTATACAGTACATACACGGTACAGTATACGGTGAATAATCAAGGATCTTATGGCTTCCGATGGATGGCGGTATAGTCATCTCGCTTACGCAAGGCGAAATATACCCAGACCGCCCACGGGCAGCAGTTACAAAAGTGCGAGATCTTCAATCCACTTACCAAGCGAGATGATTAAAGCAAATCCTGCCTAAAACGGGAGATACCCATGTTAAGCAGTGGACTTTTATAGACCAATGACCAATCAGACCAATGCGTGTGTGTGTGTGTGCGTGTGCATGCCTGTGTGTCTGCGTGTGTGTGTGTGTGTGTGCGTGCGTGTGAGCGTGTGAAATAAATACGCGTGCGTGCAATGAAGTGAAGGAACAGCTAGTTATCATTAAAATAAAAATGAAAAATAATTATTTATTTTATGTGGTATTACGTTTGTCAATAAAGGTATATCTACTTTCAGACTTATACATACATAGCTTGGGGTTAATGAACACAAAAACTATATCCTCATACTAATAACAATTGTTCCCCTGTTGAAAATTAAGCGTGGTACCAATTCCTGGCTAAACGGTTAAAGACAGGGGAGTAGTTCTTGAAAGGCAGATATCCCAACGCTGCCGGAAAGACGGGCGCCAGAGGGGAACATAACCGGCCCTCCTTTACCCCCATTAATTAAGGCCTGGGCATTTCAGCCGGTAGGATTCTGATATAACTGGTCTGACGCAACATAGAAGTATCCGTGAGGATTTTTACATGTAGGTACAAAAAAACGGGAGAATATTAGTTATTAATGAAAATAGTAGAAAACCATTTTATATTGCTGGTCTGGCATTGATCTGTAAAAGTCCACTACTTAACAATTTGTACGTGGTAGAGCCATGCTGCAGCTATATTAGTAGTATAGTTGTAGTACGAATGGGTCGGCTCGACCGGGGAAGGACCACGATCTCACAGAATACCAGCGTAAAATAGCAGCTTACCGCTGCTGTGTTTCGTATGGTGAGTGTAGAGAACCGGAGACCCTTTTTACTGAAAATCGGGCATTCCATCTTAGTCCACACGGGTGACAACGTATCTACATTTTGATTTTTAATAGAGGATAGATGTAGATGTCTATGGGCCGCAGCAACCACTTACCATCAGGTGGACTGTGTGCTCGTTTGTCACCCTTATCCTATAAAAAAAAGCCCGTTTTAGGAAGGATTTGCTTTAATTATTTCGCTTGGCAAGTGGATTCACATCTTTTGATTGATCTCACACCTTTGTTACTGCACTGTCGCCGTCAATAATCCGAGATAAGTCAGCCAAGAGGGGCATGGACCCGATATCTGTCCGGATGAGAGGCCAGCAAGAGGTCCAAAAGGTAAGGTGCATGGCCCTCCACATCTGGAATCCACGTGGGCAGAGTGAATAATTTTGTTAGACCATAAGCCAAGGCAAATTCATAAACAGACCGCCCCATATGATTGGTAGTACGAGAACCGAGCCATTCAACGTGATGGGCGTTGAATTCGCCAAGGAGCACGATCTTTGCGGATGCGATCAGTTGTAGCACGGAATCTGTAGCTATTTGAACGTGGTCAATTTGTTGGTCTGTCTCGGCATTACCGCTGTAGGACCTATATAGACATCCATAGGCGCGGGGTTGGTCGTCGCTATCTATGTTTAGCCATAGGATAGACAGATGGCCTTCAAGACCTACCGAAGTATCGAGAACGGATATCCTCTCCGACGTACACACAAGCTTCGACCCGAGGGCTGAGAGTGTTCCAATTTGTAATCTGGGTAAGTTAAATAAGATGTGTCAGCCAAAGAGCCCCGCGTTGCGGTGAGAAAGAGCAAGGCCGGCTTGAGGTGGCTACTGACCTGCCTGCCGCAGGGGCAATCTAGGGTGTAGGAGTGGGGATGACCCTTAATTACCTCCTTAATTGTGATGTGTGTAGGCAAGCAGGGGCAATTTTTAAGTCGGCCTCGCGGCCTTCGATATTGCTCCGATCGCTGTGCTTCCTAGATTGCCCCTGCGGCAGGCAGGTTAGTAGCCGCCTTTAGCCGTGCTTAGGTGGTGGACAGCGTTAAGGGTTGAATGGAGTCCCCTTATGTTGCAGAAATCCACAGCTTTTTGCTCCATTTGCTTCTTCTGTTTGTTTCATTTTCTTCGAGTTGTGCCCCCCCCCGCTCCCCCAGAATATACGGGACAGCCTGAGCATTCACATCTAGGAGGAAGATCGTTTGGATGTGGATGCCCAGTGCGGGATTCTCGAGGATTATCGTTGCTGGTATCCTCTTGGGGAATATTTTTATTTACCACTTTCATATTTTTTTCCACTGAACGAAATTATAAATTTGAATAAAATACGTAGTTATAATTCATAATATATGGCTTCAGAGGGGCGCGGATGTGGTGCTAGCCTAGGGTACTATCGACATTTAATCGCTTCTGAGGAGAGTAACCATCATAAGGAAATTGGACAAGTTTTTTTAAATCAATTCACAACATTAAAAAGTTCTGGTCTTAAAATTTATATCAGCAGTAAAACATAATGTTTATTGCAAGATAAGTTTTATTGACAATTTAAAATGCCTTTTTCTCAGTTGTTGCTGATATTTTGTAAGTCACATTTCGAGGTTTTACATAAAACGTACTATACAGGCTTATTTTTAAAGAATAGCCAAATTTTAAACTTAAGTTCAAATATATAAATTGATATTCCTACCATTAATGTAGTTTGTAAAAATACGAGTAAAGAAGGCTTTTACTTTTATTTAAAATTATCTCAAATTGAATGTGTTTTATGGGCAACAATGTGTGCGTGTGCAGTAAAATCAGTTAAAATAATGTATTATAACGCATTTTGAATTTAAAAGATAAAAAGGACAGAATGTTTGAGATTTTTTTGATTAATTTTCTTCACCATTTGTCTATTTTACTTATTCTGATCCTTCTCTGCAAATTTCGCCAGTAATTGCAAACTAACCCTGTATTTTACCATTATAGCTATTAAAGTCGATTGGTGAATACAGGCGTCCCCATAAATTGCCTTATAGGGGATCCCCCCTTTGATATGCCATAATGGACAAGTTTGACAAACGGGTTGGCAACCGCAGTTTATTTTTTATTTTTAGGCGTTATTAGGAAGACGCTGCTGCTTAATTTGTTTCCCTCTATCACCTCTTATAACACCCACGGGATAATATCGGGTAGTGGATATTCTTACACCGCCACTACTATTTATAATTTTCTGTATTGTATGATGTCGACTGTTGACGCATTATTATCCCAAATTATTTATGAGTCTGCTATTGCTACAGTTTCCGCTGAACATAAGCGTTTTCCAAAGCTCCCACAAACAATTTGTCCTAAGCAATCAATCCCGGCATGTCCCATCAAATCGTCAATTAGTAGTGTGTAGGGTACACTGGGCTTGCCTTTCTGCCTTAACGGTTATCGTTCTTTTCAGTTAATTTAGTTTGCCAATCACTACTTTAGCTTGCATAGCATACAACTCACCAAGCTAAAGTGACAAGTCATACAGCAACTGTTATATATATCGTTATAGTCATAACGATGTCAATAACATTTGTTCTAATGAGGATATCCATGATACAGATTCTGTCATCTATAATGAAGCTCTATCATGTCTCCATTTTATAGATCATCACTAGCATTACACGCTGGTGGTGCACTTTTGTGTTCAGTTCAAATAATTTTCTGCCTTCCAGCCTCGAGCCCGTGAATCAATTGAAGGTGCAAAATTCCCCTAACTAAATGACTATTGAATCGACTATACCGTCACTTTAGTGATCCCAAACACAACTGCAGATTATTAGTAGTAGGTCCAGTTAGTGTGAACCAGTTATTGATTTTTTCTGTCAAGAAATTCTCAGTAGTAGCCTGGAGTCAGAAATTTGGAGGTGTTCCATATCCGTGCCTCAGACGTCATGTTAAGCCGTTGGTCACGCGACTGTTCTCGCTCCGGTCGTATCGCAGATGAAGAAATAGAGTGTGCACCTGGGCACTATAATTCTATTCTGGGCAAATAGCACGTCTATGTTGAAACTGTCCACCGTGACTAAATTCGGTCTGGTGGGCATTAATATTATTATTAATAATGGAGTAGAAGCTTTAAGAATCAAATTACATAAAGTGACAATTTTCAGGTTATACTATTATCATCAACGGTGTTAAATTGAAAATAGATGGCACTATCGATTTAGGTAACAAATGGAACTATGAATATCAGATTGCAGAAGCAAATACTGGAAAATTTAATTTGGCATTACGAACAAATGATGAATCAAACTTCTACCTAGGCAGGTTAGTTACAACAGTTTCACCAAAACAAGAAACAATACAAGTACAAAAACGTAATAGAACCCAGAAAATACACAAACACACTGTAAATAATGGCGACAAAACTAGCAGTAATTTACGTTCTAGGAACTCTGACTACTTTCAGAAAAACAGAGGTAGAAATCGTGAAAATTCTGAACAAAAACATTTAAAGAAGGATAAATATATGCAAGCCAAAGACCAGAGCAGTGCAAAAATAAATATATCATTAATAATCAAAAGTAATATTGATATCATAAAAGAGAAATCCCTTAAGGACCATCATTTAAATAATAGGTTTCCCAGGCATCGAGCTGTGTTTCATAAACCACACAAAGTAAAAGATGATGAAAATATTCAACAATACATTACTTACATGGTTAATCGGGCTATGAAAATACTGGGCGACATGCAGGAACATCATAAAGACAAAATAAATAGTCACGACTTTCACAAACTAAAGAAGAGTTACAAGGATAAAATTAACGAATTTATCATTAAAATAGAAGATCACACTGTCAAAACTGAATTAGGTATGCAAAAAGCTATTTTAAACGCATTCGATGTATCTAACACAATCATTAGAAAATTGCTTAGTCATTTAGATATTGGTGAAATAGGTGATGGTCTTCGAAATCGCAATACATCAAATATTTTTTTACGAAAAAAATTTGAAGAAGAATTAATCTTCGAATATATTCATATGTGCACAGAATATAATATATGTGTGTCTAGGAAAAGTTTTAGTGATTTTTTAGTCGAAATTTTGAAAATTATTTTAAAAACCAACAATCGCAAAGTGAAACAAGCCTCAGTTGCCTTAACAGAAGTACTCAAAGATGTCGATTTCGCAAAAATAATGGACTGGGAGTCACACAAAATATTTAAAGTTTTAATTGCTAATATGAAATCCATGGATGAAATTAGCACAAGAGCCATTTTAACAATTTTAAAAAGCACAATTGCAAATCGTAATCAACCATTTATTTTATATGGCACAGAAGATCAGGCATTAGTAAAAAAAACCGTGGCATTTCAAGACATCTTAAATGATTTTGATAAAGCACTCCCAGGAAATAAAGAAAACATTCGAGAGTGGGATCGTTTCACAAAAAGCTTGTCTGGTTGGATGATTGGTGAAAATAATGACATTTTAAATATCATCAAAAATCTATTTAAAATTGTTGAAAAGGGTATTGACAAAATGCCGGAAGAAATAGCTGAAACAGTGAGAAAAAATATACGATTAATATTGCAATAACTGTTTTAAGACAAAGGATTTGATTTAATTTATAATTAACTGCATATTTCTCATTTATATCACTTTTTTATCATATTATCACAACTTAAAAAATAATATTATTTTTAAAAACAATTAATATTGTGAATTTAATTTCCATTTTTCTTCCTATTACTAGTTTTTACTTTCTTCCTTGGTTCCTTGGTTTTGATAATGCATAATCATGATTGTAGTGATTTTCTATCGACTTCAAACAGGAGGATTATAAATAATACTCATTGAAAGTCACTCTTTTGTATAATTACCACTGGTTCGAAAAAAAACCTCTGTCCTGGGAAGAACCAGCAAGAAACCCAGTGGGACTTTTTTTTAAATAACAGCTTACAATCATGTATGTTACACAAATTAACAACACAACAAATTAGAAATAGCTTGATAGCGATCACCGCATTTCCAGTGGTTATTATCATCCATAAATTCTTTAATATTATAATAACCATTTTTATAAAAACTTACTTTAATAAATTTTTTGAACTTTGAGCAGGTTACATTTTGTACATTTTCTGGAATTTTCTTGTAAATGCGTATACATCGCCCCAAGAATGAATTACTGACTCGATGGAGTCGAGTGACTGGTACTACTAGCTTGTGTCTGTTCCGAGTATTTACAGAATGAATATCAATTATTATTGTAAAACTACTTTTTGTGTATGTACGTACGTATATTTTCATAAATATATTTAGAGGCCAAAGTTAATATATCAAATTCCTTAAATTTATGTCACAGCGACTCTTTTTTTTTATAGAATAAGGGTGACAAACGAGCACACAGTCCACCTGATGGTAAGTGGTTGCTGCGGCCCATAGACATCTACATCTATCCTCTATTAAAAATCAAAATGTAGATGCGTTGTCACCCGTATGGACTAAGATGGAATGCCTCATTTTCAGTAAAAAGGGTCTCCGGTTCTCTACACTCACCATACGAAACACAGCAGAGTTAAGCTGCTATTTTATGTTGGTATTCTGTGAGAGCGTGGTCCTTCCCCGGTCGAGCCGACCCATTCGTGCTACAACTATACTACTAATATAGCTGAAGCATGGCTCTACGCAGCTGACATTGAAATTATATTTGTTTTACAGAAGAGGACCATAAGAGCAATTTATGATTTAAAGTCTAAAGAGTCTTGTCAAGTATTGCGTGATACTTGACAAGACTCTTTAGGCTTTAAATCATAAATTGCTAGTTTTGATATATGGGGGCTCCATTGAAGCTTCACGTCTGGTGTGATTCCAACAAAAATGGTATCTACATGACTCAGTTTCTCCCCATTTAAAATTACATTAGTTTTTAATTGTTTGACATTTGGAGTCATGAATTTCATACATTTCGTTTAGTGTCATTTAAATGCAAATTATTAACATTGAACCAATTTACTAATTTAGATATAGTATTATTTACTTCGTCAAATTTTAGTAATTGTCGTCTTAATTTGAAAATTAAAGAAGTGTCATCAGCAAATAATACTATATCATTGTTATCCCCTACTATGAAAGGTAAGTCATTAATGTAAACAAGAAAAAGAAAAGTGCCGAGAATTGAGCCTTGAGGCACGCCCATTTGTATCATCGACCCGGAAGACCTCATACTGTTAATGACAACTTTTTGCGTTCTATTACTTAAATATGAAATAATTAATTTAAGCGCATCACTTCTTACACTATAGTGTTGAAGTTTTCCGATTAATGTTTCATGTTGAACACAATCGAAGGCCTTGGATAGGTCACAGAATATACCCAAAGCAACCTGTGAATTCTCCCATACATTAAAGATGTATTTAATCAGCTCTACACCGACATCAGTTGTTGAGCGAACCCTTGTGAAACCAAATTGATTTTTATGAAGTAAATTATCTATATTAAAGAAATTTAACATTTGATCAAGAATATTTTTTTCAAAAATCTTACTAAGTGTTGGTAGTACAGAAATAGATCTAAAATTGGCAGGGTCTAATGTACTACCAGATTTAAATAAAGGTATTAATTTACTATGCTTCAACTAATCAGGAAACACACCAGATTCGATACTAGTATTAAAAATAATAGCTAGATGAGGCGTAATTGTATCTATTATAGACGCAATATCTTTAACGGAAATCGCCCACAGATCCGCAGTTTTCTTAATATCAATAGTTTCAAAATATTTTACAATATCTTTTGATGATACTTTATGAAATGTAAAATTCTTTGTACATGCATTTACATTTTGTTTAAGTAATGATTGGGCGACGGCAGGCGGAGAATTCAGTGACTTAGTGGTTAATATAGAAATATCAGTAAAATATTTCTCAAAAACCATTGCAACATCCTGATCTGATTCAGTTAATTTGTTATTAACACTTAAAGGTAGTTTGAATTGCGAGAGTTGATTTTACCAGTTTCGCTATTAATTATACTCTATGTCATTTTAATTTTATTAGAAGCCGTCTTAATTTTGTTGCTCAAATGCAAAGACTGGGCTATGGCTCTTTTAAATATTTTTGAATATTTTTTTACATATTTCCTAAATTCGACGCTAGGATTATATGACCTTTCATGGTAAAGATCATATAACCTTTATCTGCTCTTATGGACTCCTACTGTCACTCAATCATGGAATTACTTCCGACTGCTCAAAGAAAATGTTTTAGAAGTAAAAGTATTATTAAATTCATTGCAAATAAGCTTAAACAATGTTCCATACAAAAAAATTGGTTCATTTTGGTATGAAAGTGATGGAAGTTTTTTCATTATGTTACGTCTAAACTTCTCCAAGCGACGTGCATTTACTGGAACAAACACAACTTCCTCATCTACTTGCTTTTTGTGAACATAAGGTAACGAAAGTAATTGTCCACAGTGATCAGAACTTAATTTTTGAATTACACATTTATGCAACGGCTTAACAATTGTAAAAATATTATCTATACATGTTGCACTAGACTGAGCAATACGCGTTGGCTCTAAAAATAAATTAAAAAGACCATATGATTTAAATAATGATCTAAATTTAATATTGGTGGAGGAAGCTTCTTGGAGATTGATATTAAAGTCTCCACATATTACAACAGATTTATTCTGTTTATTAAGCTTTGCAAAAACTTCCTCCATAATTTTTTCAGAAGTATCGTCTGTAAACGCTCACAACAATGAGGTGCTCAAACTCAACACATGCCATTTCTACAGTTCGCTCAATAGAGAGGCCCACAATATCTTTACGTTCTTTACATGATAATAATTTACTAGCTAATATTAAGGAACCACCTCTTAAAACCGTTTCTCTATTGAAAGAACTGACCACCTAGTGATTACTGAAGTTAAACATTAAGTTATAAGCTTTTAACCAATGTTCAGTAATACATAAAATATGAATATTATTGCTATTTAAGAACAATTTAATTTCTAGCTATTTGCCTATCATTCCTTGTATATTTTGATGCACCAGGTGTAAACAATTTTTATCACTACCCTGAATCGGAATATGTCTTTGTCAGCGGTAAAGAGTTTCGGAATATAACGTTACCCTTTCTTACACCTCTCTGTAGTCGTACTTCGATTCTGTACTCGGATAGACTGTAAATAATAAACAATAATTTAATTCACTTTATAGTTTAGTTGCAAAATAATGGACACGTTACTGATGGACACGAATGAAAAATTTGATGTGAGAGGAATCAAGTAGACGCGGTGAGCTTCGGAAGTCCTTCATCTCTATGGAAAGTCTAATTTTTTATTGTATGTAACTAAGTACTTACTTTTTTGAGTTTAAAAACATCCGCGCGCGCTCCTTTGTAACCTCGCGCCCTAAGGCACGAGCCTAGTTTGCCTTATGGATAATACGCCACTGACCATGACAACGCGCATGCACACTCTGTGCTCAAAACGAGAGACTTTCTGGTCTACACACTGGTTAAGTTTTTAGATAACCTCCTTACAGACCTAATTTAGCACTAGGCAAATAATTTAAACAGGATACAGTTTACATCGCTGGATAATGCGCATGCAGCGTTAGAGCAGGCAGCAGAAGAGGTGTCGGAGACGTACTGGAAAAAGTATTTCGAAAATTGGTTCAAACACATAATACTCTGTAAATATGCTGGTGGAAAGTTCTTTGCAAAAATTTGATAGGTAAACAAAACTTTAACCTTGGAACTTTTTTTAAGTTTCTCATAGCTTCCAGAGTGGCCCACTTAAGAGGCGGCTTCGTTTACGCCAGACATAAAATACCCAAACTGGCGACGGAAACAGCTTAAATATTCGCGACTTCTGTTGCTGCGATCGCCAATTTACCTGCCAAGCGTAGTAGTTAAGGTGAAACCTACTTTCAAATGGGGATGCTCATTTATAATGGTGAACTTCTATGAGAAAGAAGAATGATGAATCTTCTGATAAAGAGTAAGAGTACCATGTTATAAGTGCGGCTTAGTTTAAGTTTGACACTTCTATATTTTGAAGAATAATTAAGCTTTCGACCAATACTTATATGAGAGAGTCAAAGTATGTATTTCCATTTTAAGCGGAATATGTCTGTGTCTTACTATACATCCACAATGGGTCTGACAAACGTTTTTTACTTTACATGTCAAGTAAATCTACAAAATAATACGAGAAAATCTGTTTTACTTTTTTCATATCTTAAAAATTGGTTGAGAAATTAACGATCAAAGTGCGTGTTTCCCAGCGAAGATTTTAAAAATGCGGGCGCTCACTATCCGATGACGTCACACTCCCGCTCATACAACAATCGCGCTCTCGTATGCACGCCACTGCGCAGTAAAAATCAGAATTTTAAAGTTCTCTGTGTCAAAAATGGAAAACAAACACTGTAATGTGTCTCAGTGCTTCAATTCAACAGTTAAAACACCTGATAAACGCTTTTTTTATGTGCCTGAGGACCCAAAAATGAGGGAGTCTATTCAATAGGCCCTAAAACTAAAGCGCACTGCTGTGAAGACCATTTCGATATAAGTATTTTTTGTAAGTAATAAGCTGATCCTTCTTCTCTAACTATCCTTGCCCTACTAAACATACCTACTTGTATACTTTGATTGTTTAGATAGATAGGTATCTTGCCAAAGTTGCCAACTACCTAGCACCTAGTAGCAGCGCAGTGCAGTGCTCCTCAACCGACTGTATTGGCGGGCCACAAAATACACATATGGCTAAATATAAAAAATATACATAAATATAATATATTTTCTTCCTACTACAATATCAAACTCGCGGCCCGATGTCAGAAGTACCAAACTCGCAGCCCGCATTTATTCTTAGTTTTCGTTGTATTTTTTTAACGATAGCAACGTACATACATTAAGCACGGTTTATATTTAGGTCTTCGAAACGTACGTTTTTAATGTACTATTAGAACGGTTTAACCGATTTAGATAAAACATGTCTATCAACCACTGTTAAAAACAACAATAAATAAAAAATAAAAAAAAAACAACACGGTTCATCCATTTATGAGCTATAGTACTACAGACATACATAGCGGTCAAACTTACAACACCCCTCTTTTTGCGTCGGGCGTTAATAAATAACCAATAAAAATGGTAAGTAAAAATTTGCGATCCACTGTAAATGAATAAACTAAAGCGAGCATTCGATAAAATTAATCAAAAATAGGTAAGTAGCTGTTTTAGTATAACAGTAGAATAATAAGTACCTATTTGCCTAGTTAGAAAACTGATAACTACGTAAATACCTAGGTAGTAGGACTTACCCACATCTATTATATGGTATATGGGTAAATATTGACATTTTCTGTAAGTTTAAATTAAAAAAACACACAAAATAATCATCGACAAACTCGAGATGTGGATTACGAGTAGGTACCTAGTATTTTTTATCGCCACCCATGTTAGTTAGTTAGGTTTAAGTTTGTACAAATACCTACGTAGGTATTTGTTAAAACTTAAACCTAATGCTTACCGAGGAGAGTAGGTACCTAATGCTTACTTAGAGCATAGGTACGTACCTTTTCATCTTTATTCCACGAATTTCACTAGACGTTAAATCCTGATTCTCCATGTAATATAGTGCCACCGTCAAACTATCCCCTCTTGGCAGATTGTCCGACTGTCCTTTTACAAAACCTTCCATTCTAGCACTACACGTTTCACTTTAGTGTAATCGGATTTAGAGGATAATATTATTTCTTTGAAATACAAGCACAAACACTATAAGTAGTAGGAATACAAAGACGATCGAAAAAAAATGAAACGAACCCGCGTAATTTGTTCAAGCGCCGCGTTTGTGTGGCGGTCGCGGTCTGCGGGAGTGTGACGTCATAGTGGGAGCGCTCGTTATCTCTGAAATTCAAAAAGGGCTTAAACTTCTCGTCGTTATAACTTCGGAAATACTGCATGTATGGAAGTGAAATAAAAACTAATCTAATGTACATAATCTTCGCTACGATTTTAATAGTATTCGGTAGTAATATTTTGACCCTTTTGTGTTCCCCATTCTTTAAGCTGAGTTATTCCGTTGGAAACATGAACCAATAATAGTAAAGACGGCGCAAAGTTAAAAAAAGTAGACTATCAATCCGACCTGGCTTCACACGGAAGTTATTTATTGAATCTCGACAACAGTGCCCTCTACCGGGTCCAATTATGGCTAAGAACTATCCATGATATCCCGTAAAAATTTCATCAAAATCGGTCAAGCGGAGAATAATTACGAATACACGCTCACTGAAATTTTATATAATATAGAGATATTGTAAATTAACACAAGTCTAAGGTGTAGATAACTGATTCAAGCTACTGTGATTTGGTGTCATGGACGTTTTTGTATAGTACGTTCATGGCTGGCACTCTGTTACTTTTTTAATGGCGTGTAGTTTTACTACCGCTCAAGTATCTGGTATAGATCATATATACTCTAAGAGCTATGTTTGTATTGATTTATATGATTATTGTTTAACTTCGTTGATTATTTTATAATGTAAAATTATCTCAGGGCTTAATAGTAGTAGATATAAGTATATTTTTCAATGTTGAGTGTGAGTTTATGTTTAACGAAAAAGTAAAATTAACCCTAGTTTTGTAATAGAGAGCAGTGTACACAGTCCAAGCTCCTTTTCATTAGTAAAAAAAGTCGTCTTAAAGTTTAGTGTCAGATTTTTAAATGTTATACCCTAAATGTTAAATGTTGCTTTGACGTTATAATAATATTATTTTTGAATTTTATTTCATTGTTTTATTGAAATACTATTACGCGTACTATTTTTTATTTTGAGTTCTTAGCAAAATACGATTTTTCCTGTTTATGGTACGATCTCCTAAAAAATTAAGTTGGCAACCCTGAATCCAATTGGATTCTCTGTCTACGACTTATGGAGTGTAGAGTAGAAGGAGAACCATCTTATAATGGCTCCAGTACACGTTGGCCGAGCGCGCTTGGCGAGTGCGCTCGGCAGATTTTCGTGGTGCCGTTCACACGTTGGCGTGTTTCATTCTGCGTTGGTAGCTAGATGTTGATGGACGTTAGGGCAATCGCGGCCACTGTCATATACTTATACAGCGCTTCACACTTCTCAGAGTGAACGAAAACAAAACTACACATACAACAATAATCCCAGTTTGTCCTTTTTAGGGTTCCGACCTAGCTGACCCGTGCCCGCTTCGCTGGGGGTTTTTTCAAAATAAAAGATAGCCCAAAAGAAGCCCCTAAGCTACATTATCCCTGAGCAACATAAACGCAGAGATAATTTATAATAATATTTATCATTAGGTAGGTACTCTGAAATCGCAACTAAACATGTATTATTTAATGAAGTTAGGCAAGTTACTCTGGTTTTATTTTTATGTTGCTCATGTTTGGGGTTCCATATAACTGATTCATTGTGAGGATCAATCAATGAACAATGAATCAATATTTCACTCCATAATTATTAAATCGTAATGTGTTGTTATGCATATAAGTAACATTAAAAATATATTATATTGAAATATATATTTTTTCATAATATATAATATTTAGTTATATATGACTACCTCTTTTTCCTTCAACTATCCTTCAATAGGCCTGCTGGAAGAAATTTCATCATGGAATAGGCAGTGCCTTTGTACATAATTATGTTTTTAGCATTTTCCTATAGAATTATGTGTGTACATAAACTGTTAAATAAATATTTCCTCATTAGTCCATGTCGCCATGTTGAAACAATTTTATTAAGCCGACACTACAGTCTACTTCGACGCGTAACTATGAACTGAACACTCGGCCAACGTGTGAACACTGTTTGCGGCTTGCGCCAAATTCCTTTGATTTGTGCACGGAAAACCGACACTATACGGCTCGTCGGCGAGCGTTGGCCGCAAACGCCAAATATATACAAAACGGCCCAGTACACGTTGGCCGAGTGCACTCGGCGAGCGCGCTCGGCCAACGTGTACTGGAGCCATAAGATTCGAAAGTTGAAAAAGTGTCCCAATATATACTGAAAATAGAGGTTCCAAAACCTACCACAATAGCGCTGGCGTCTGAAAAACTACGATATGAATATAGATAATATAAATATAGAATATAGCTGTTGTAGACGGAGTGAAGTCAGCTGAATTAAAATATTTAAAAAATTTCATGACTAGAGTAGTTAGTAAAATGCCAGTATACAAAACCTCAACTATTTACGTAGTACAAAACCAAGCGGATTGGTCGGTCCTTGTTTATTTCTCCATCTTATTCTAATAAATTTTGGCGCTTTTTTTAAATTTACCCTATGCTACTGCAGCGCCACCCTTATTGGACGCGTTTTTAGGGACACTTTTCATATACAGAGATGGTCCTCCTTCTACTCTACACTCCATACTATGACTCTATCAATATCATATCCAATCAAATCTATTATCTATGAGTTTTGGTGGGAACTTGATCGGCGGCGGTTTGCTGCTCCTGTATTATAGTTTAAATAATAGTTTGAAGTGGATTTTAATATGTAAAAGTGATGCGATTTTATGTATTAACTGTCTACACATGTGAACTATTAGTGGAGACGGTGAAACAAGTGCTCTGATGGTGATGGATTCTCAAGATAAGCTGTTTGTTTGCATAGGCGCCTTTAGATACCATCGCCAACTGTCAGCTGCCTGCTGGCTCAAGTTGCCGTCAAAATCTCTCAAGGACTGCACAATGTGACGCATCAACATATTGTGAAGCAGTGTACTATGAAGGATAATTATACATAAAGACAAGGCTGTATGGCATAGTTCCTTTGCCTGCTCTCTCGAGCGAATAATAAAAACAACAACAATATTATCTATGACTTTAATGGCGGAAAAGCGGCAAGAGGCTTTCGTCACCTAAGAACGCGTTTTTGTTTTCCTAAGAAATGCTCTAGAAGAAATGGATCGTTTTATGAATTCTAATATTGAGCAGCAGACGATATATGAAATTTATCGAGCATGTCGCCTTTGTGGTGCCGGTGCCGGCTACAAAATGCCAATAATTCAAAATATTGTAGATTTGGATGGACGCGATGTGGAATTGAGGCAGAAAATTCGGGAATGTGTGCAAATCGAGGTAAACTAAAACATATTTATCAAAGAAGTCCGAAAAACTATTATTGTATTTATAGAAGCCTTCCACAATAAATTTCGTTTATAGAATATTTATAGTCTACACAAATTGTTTTTGTTTCACAAACTAAGTTTCAACTAAAACTTTAGAAAAATGTAATTACACTTTATGCGTTTTTCATATTATGTAATGCACCTAAAAATGCAAAATTTCATCAGTCACATTTATTTTTCAAGCTGAATTTGCTTCCAATTAGGTTAAATTACCAAACAGTTATTAAAACTTAAGAACAGACTAATTACAAACTTCTAAATGAGAATGTAACATGAGAAGTCTTCTTCTTCTTCTTTTAAATTATGGCGTCTCTTAGAATTCTGCCAGTGTCAAAAACATGAGAAGTGAGTATCACGAATTGGGACATCTTTTAGAAATGAGTGGAGGCCTTTGCCCAGGAGTAGAATGTGTATTTGGCAGTAACTTTTTATCTGTTTAAATAATAAAATTATTTTTAGCATCTATCTAAACCATGTAGTGGCAGTGTAAGGATATCCACTACCTCATATTGTACTGCGGGTTTTGTAAGAGGCAACAGATGGAAACTGAAATAGGGGATAGGCAGCAGCATCTTTCTGATAACACAAAATAATAAAAAACTGCTGTTGCCACTTCCACTTGCCAATCCAACATTGCAATTGGTAACTATGGCAAAATCCCCTCATGAGGCAATCTGTGAGGAAGGTCTATGTTCAGCTGTGGACTTTTATAGGTTGTAATGGATGGATGTATAGAAGATAATTTACCAGGAGCACATGACCCAGTGAGAGGCGAAATTATTAAATCAACAGTAACATTACAATTATGGCAAAATCCCCTCATGAGGCAATCTGTGAGGGAGGTCTATGTTCAGCTGTGGACTTTTATAGGCTGTAATGGTGATGGGAAATATCTAACTATTCTTTCAGGTAAACCAGGGTGATAAAATGCCACCCCTCATCTGCGAGTTGTGTGTTGATAAAGTGAATGACTTCTATGAGTTCTTTGAAATGTGCAGACAGACCAACAAGCGAACAAGGCAGCGACTGGGCCTTCCATCACAGACATCTTCTAAAGGAGCAGTAAGTTTTATGAGTCTTGCAAATAAAGTTTATCATGTCAATCTAAGGTTAATTGTACAGCCATAGACAGCAGGGCTAACATGGGCAAGAGACAATTTTATCCCTGGGGAAAGGAGAAAATGTGTATCTCCTCGCTTAGTTTTAGCCACCCTTCGAGCATGGGCACACCGGTGGATATAATATATAAAATGGGAGATAGACTTAGATAGATTTTTTGTATGAGTAAAAACGTCCAATGAACTAGAATAGAATTGTCCCTTTCAAATAAATATAATTTTTTATCTTTAATTTGACTCTATGCAACGGATGGGGGATACATGTCAACTCGTTATGTCAAACGGGGATATACTTCTCCCCATTGCCGTGCTTTGGTATAGGGACAAGATAATTTTTCTTGTCAGGGGATATAATCGGGGGATAAAATTTTTGTCCCCAGTCCATGCTAGCCATGCTGAGTGTGTACCATGTAATGGTTGTGTAAGAATATTTATTTATTTATTTAATACATAATTATAACATCATTACAGTTATATTAACCACCTAGCTATTCCCCGTGACTTCGCCTGATTTTAATATTTATAGGGTACTAACATCACTCAATTGTTTTGTCTTTCCTGAACCCCTCCACTAATACTTAAACTTTATGGTATGGTATTAGAGTTCAAATTGACTTTTAAGTATTATTATAAAAATTTTTGTATGGAAATATAGAAAAGTGATGTTTTTAGACATTTTCAGGCAATTTTTAAACGTTTTCTCTCCGTAAGAACCATCTTCGTACTTCAAGGAATATTATAAAAAAAGAATTAGCGAAATCGGTTCAGCTGCCCTTGAGATTTGTGCTTAGCAACACATTCGGCGATTCATTTCTATATTATAGATGCGATGCTATAACTAACCTAAATATAAGAAAACTACTGCCTTATAAATAATGACTATAAAATAATGAATAATGAATAATAATATTAACATGATTATAAAATAAAAAACTAATTAAAAAAATTACAATTTTCAACGCATTTGTATGCTGCAATTGTGAACTTCGTCTGACTACATGTAAATATGTCAATATCCTGTGAAATTATATTAACTTAGTGTATGGCATGGCAATATCCACAACCCCATATTATACCATGTATGTTGTAAGACGCAACAGAGAGAAATGAATCGGGAGACGAGCAGCAGCATCTTTCTAATAATTAATAAAAATAAAAAACTCCAGTTGCCAATCCGCTTGACAAATGTGGCAACAATGGTAAACATCCCCTATGTTCAGCAGTGGACTTTAATAGGCTGTAAAGGGTGTGGCGCTGATGCGTGTGGCAGAAATAATTGAGAGGGTAATACCTACCCAGAGAAAATTCATTATCACCTGTCTCAACTCTGGATTCGAACCTGGGACCACAACAGTTTATTGTGGGACAGTTGTTTTTTGAACTTGTTTTGAAGACATCTCATGAGATGGTGTGATAAAATGTATAGTGCCACAAATAGCTTGCACATTATGGGCTAGCAAAAGTCCACAGCCGAACATAGGCCTTACCTCATATATTGCCACTAAGGGTATATTTTATATTTGTCATAGTTACCACGCTTGGCAAGTGTGTAGATTATCAAAAATAGAGAAATTCTCAATTTACCTACTTCTTCTTTATTGAAAAGAAAAATGGGTCCATAGCTTAACCAATGATTCTCTGCCAATGTCAAGATTGAGAAATATATGGTATTACATTAAACAAGGAGAACTGTCGGCCAATTTACCTAGGTTTTTATGTAAATAATCTAAATGTGGAAAAATCAAATGTTAACTTAAAGGTGGCAAAATAGGGGTGAAGTTTTACCTTGACTTTACAATACTTAATCCCAAGGGTCAAAAAATTTAACTTTTAGTGAAACTAAAAGCTGATTTGAAAGAACTTAAAACAATAAAATAATTTTCACAGCTTCTGAGTTTGGGGCTTTATTTTATCTTAGCACCAATTTCTGAAGCTATTATGTGAAAATTATTTTATCTCTATCTATATAGTATAAAGCAAAGTCACTTTCTGCCGTCAGTTCATGTTCTATCTTTGAAACTATACAAAGGATTTTGATATTGTTTTTATTAATAGACAGAATGATTCAAGAGAAAGGTTATTAGACATAATACTTATTGCAAGTCATTTTTTTATTAACCACTGGTTCGGAAAATAACTACAATAATTTTGTTTGTACAAGTTTAAATGAGTTTTAATAGAACCAGCATGGTGGCGATCACCTCATTCCCAGAGGTTTTTTCACTTATGTATTCTTGATATTAAAATAACCCTATTTGTACAATTTTTCTGTAATAAAACATTTAAACTTGTTTATTGAGAAAGTTTGTACATTTTCTGGGATTTTGTTGCAAAAGTGTATAAGTTGCCCCATAAATGAATTTCTAATAAATAATTCAATGACTGTATGTGGCTGAACTCCTAAACGGCTGGACCGTAATAATGTGATTAAGTTGATTAGAAAATGGTTTAGATTCACAATTGGGCTCGGTAGGTGGCGTTGAGTTTGAGATCCAGAAAGCAACCATGGCAGATCACTAGTTCTTTATATTTCTTTGAAATCAGCTTTTACTTTCTTTAAAAGTTCAATATTATTATTTTGACTACTCAAAATCAATATCAGGAAGATGCTATCCATTTCCTGTTCTTGCATTCCCCATGGTATGACATGGGATTTAAAATCTCTTACAATCAAAACGCAATAATGGTGATAAATATCTATGGAATATAATATATTATTGATTTTTAACGTGTTTTACTTTCAGTCTGAAGCTGGAGACTGTATCCTTGGCGTAACAGAGCCTGTATATGTTAATGAAAACTCTAATGAGCCTCTTTCGAAGCAGAAATCTAAAGTACAAAAGGGCAAAACAAAAAAGGAGCCTGAAGTTAAAATTAAGGTAAGTAATAACAATTCCTTATTGGTATGGAGCGTACTATAACCCTCTTGACTCTGGTGCAATTTTTATTGCTATCTCTGAAACCAATTGTCTATTTTTGAGGAAACTTAGTGCAGATAATCTATGTAGTGTGAACAGTGTTAATTCATTTTTAAACCAACTTCAGAAAAAGGAGACCTAAAAAAAAATACAGACAACTTGACTGTATTTTTTTCTAGATGAACCAATTTTGATAATTATTTTTTTTATTTGAAAGCTGGTGCTTTTCATATGGTCCCGTATAAATTTGATCAAGATCTGCCCAGTAATTTTTGATTTATCCTTCATAATACGTATTTAATTCACTTCGACTACATTGATGATGTTGTACAAATTTTCAATGTTACCACTTATCAGGTCTCTAGTTATTTTCTCCAATAAAAAAAAATGAGATTTTCGTATACACAAATATTAGTATTTGTATAGAAGATGCAGAAAGATGACTTTTTTTTTTGTTTAATTAGGGTGTAGCCGTCTTAAGTTACATTATTTAACAAATTGCAAAATTAAATAACTCAGAGCTGCTCGTCCGCAATATGGACATATCTAATTTAATAACTGTTTAGCTAGCAACCTGGGGTTTATTTCCACCTACAAATCACCACTTCTAAGACACTGTGTTGATGAAAAATCCCCAACTTCAGAATATTAGAAGCTTATGTGGAAATTGTTCTACATTAAAAGTTTTCTTTTTTACTCTTTTGAGTGATCTAAGGAATATAGAATACCCCCCACTAGATGGAGTGACGACCTGGTAAGACTTGCAGGAAGTCGATGGTGTAGGTGATTCAGGACTGTGCTTGGTAGCATTCCTTGGGGGAGGCCTAAGTTCAGCAGTGGACTTGTGAAGGGCTGTAATGATGATGATGATAAAGGAATTTAGCAAGCTCAAGGTAACAACTGAAATGTCGAATAAAACGATGTTTACGGATTTTATCGCGTTTAATTTCCTATTTTAATTCCGGACGTTTCGGGTGCTTTACAGCTACTCATAGTCATAGGGGGACTGAGATGTTTGTTCTATGTACGAGAGACCATATTCGCAATCGTCAAACATCCCCCCCCCCCCCGTGACCATGGGTTGCTGTAAAGCACAAGAAACGTCGGGAATTAAAATTAGTAAATGAAATGCGATAAAATCCATAAACATAGTTTTATTCAATGTGCAGTATTCGCGTAAATATAAGAAATCAATTTGAATGTAATAAATATATATGATTTGGATATTGCCCAAATTGGATATTGTACTGTGTATGCGCAGATAAATGGTTATTGTATAGATTTTTTTATAATGGGATTGACATGTCTACAATCAAAAATTATTATTATGTTAACAGGCAGGCAGTTGAGACAACTGATAATGCCTGTATTCTGTTTTTGTCCACTAGTTATTCTTTTTACAGTTCAGAAAGTGATTATCTAATCTATTTTTGAATTGGTTTACATTTTGAGCTGAGACTACGTTCTCTGGAAGCTTATTCCACTCGGTGACTACACGGTTACAAATGAAGTGCTTGTGGGGGTTGCTGTTTGAAAAGCTGGTACATAGCTTAAGATGGTGGCCCCCGAGGTGAGTGTTTTCATTATGAATAAACAATTTCTCAAATTCCTCAATGTCGTAATGCCCATTTAAGATCTTAAAGGTCTCGATTAGATCTCCTCGGTCCCTGTGGCTTTTTAATGTTGTAAGTTTTAAAACTTTCAAGTGTTCTTCATAAGACTGCGCTTTCAATAGCCGTGGTACTTTAGTGAAGCTACGCTGTACTTTTTCCAAAGCTTCAATGTCCTTGATAAAGTATGGATTCCAGACTTGAAATGCGTATTCTAATATTGGCCTGATAAATGTTTTGTGGATCTTAAGCATCATTTCCGGTGTTAGGACAGCGAAAGCTTTTCTCACGAGGTAGGTTATTCCCTTAGCTTTCTTAACAATTGTTGATATATGCTCTTCCCATTTTAAGTCTTCTGCAATTTTGACTCCTAAATCTGTTTGTATTTTAACATCTGTAAGTGACGCGTCGCTCAGTTTATAGGTAAGACGAGGGTTACGGTTTCCTATGTACTGTACTGTACATTTTGAAGCATTGAGATTTATAAGCCATTCCTTGGACCATATAGCTATTTTATTTAGATCATCCTGAAGGCGGTCGTAGTCTATTAATGGATTTGCAAATATTTTAGTATCATCTGCAAATATGCTGACATTACACTAGGCAAAGGGGAAGGTCAAAAGTATAAATAATGTACAATACAGGGCCTAGAACAGAACCCTGTGGCACTCCACTATGTATATCTATGTGATCAGACTTCGTTTCACCGATTCTTACTTGTAGGATTTTCCCACGCAAAAAAGACTCAATCCAAGTCAGTAGTTTTCCACGTATTCCTACGCATTCCAGTTTCTGGAGGAGTCTTCTCGTAGGGACTTTATCGAAGACCTTTTCGTAGTCAAGATAAATTACATCAATAGGCTCTCTTTTATTAAAATGTTTGGTCCATGATGATAGGCATAATAATAAATTATATAATAAGAAATCGTGGAACGATGTGGACAAAAACCATGTTGCTGTTTAGGAATAACTTTGTGGTTGGAGAGGAAGTTTCTAATATGCTTGACTGTAATTTTCTCCATAACCTTGCAGACCACACTGGTCAAACTGATGGGTCTGTAATTGGTTGGTTCCAGTTTGCTACCTTTTTTAAATATTGATGTCACCAACACTGTTTTCCATAAGTCCGGTAAGGTGCTTGTCTCGTGCGATGTTTGCATTATTGTCGTTAAATACGAGGGTGGATTGAAAAGTACTCGGCCTAACACAGATCCATTCAATTCTAAAAATCAAATCTACCCACATTATTTAGTTCAGTTCAGACTAGTTCATTGTGTGAAGTTCGAAACGTGTGCGATAATTAGTTGTGATTTTATAAATTTATTAACAAAGTAATCGGACATAATTTCCGCGAATGGAGCAAATCGAGCAGCGTGCCGTCATTAAGTACCTCCATAAGAAGGGGCTATCATCAAAAACCATCCAGATGCTCACCAGTCAGTACATTAGGCGATTGTGCTCTGTCATATTCATCCGTCAAAAAATGGATAGCAGAATTTAAGCGTGGTAGAGAGAGTGTGAAAGATGAACCCCGCTCTGGAAGGCCTTCGACGTCAACTACTGACGAAAATATTAAAAAAGTACTTGATTTAATAATGGGAGACTGCAGATTAAAAATTAGAGAGATAGCCGAGATTATAGGCATCTCTTATGAACGAACTCAAAACATCATTGTCAACGAGTTGGGTTTCCACAAGGTGTCTGCGAGGTGGGTTCCGCGACTGCTTTCAGTTGAACAAAAAAGGACGCGATTGACTATTTCACGCGACTGTTTGGAGTTATTTGAAGCCGATGCAGATGATTTTTTGAATTGTTTTGTTACTATGGACGAAACATGGGTTCATTACTGTACACCGGAAACAAAACAACAATCAAAACAGTGGAGAAGACCTGGTTCACCACCCCCTAAAAAGGTTAAGTCGATTTTGTCGGCAAATAAGGTGATGGCTTCAGTATTCTGGGACTCGAAAGGTGTGATTATGATTGATTATCTTGAAAGGGGTCAGAATATAAACTCTGATTACTACTGCATCTTACTACGTCGTTTACGAGAGGAAATAAAAGAAAAACGTCGAGGAATACTCAGAAGAAAAGTCCTGTTTCATCAAGATAACGCCCGTGTTCACACGTCAGTACAGTCAATGGCTGAAATTCACAACTGTGGCTTTGAACTGTTACCGCATCCGCCGTATTCACCTGATCTGGCACCATCAGACTTCTTTCTGTTCCCTAACCTAAAAAAGCACTTGGGAGGTCAAAGATTTTCGACAAACGACGAGGTCAAAGCAGCTGTAGACGCATATTTTGACTCTAAGGAAGAATCATTTTTTTTCAACGGTCTAAATGCTTGGAAGGTGAGGTGGCAAAAGTGTATTGAACTTGATGGTGATTATGTAGAAAAATAAAAATATAACAGATTTAGTATTTGTTTATTTTCTTGGTTAGGCCGAGTACTTTTCAATCCACCCTCGTAGTGAGATAGTTGCATTTCTTAAATATAGCTACTGGTATATCATCTGGTCCCGGAGATCAATCTGTTTTCATTTCTGAAATGACTCTGTTGACTTGGTCTGGCGTGAACAGAATTTCTTCAATGGAATCCTCTACTCGAAGTGTCGGGTCTAATGTAGGCAGTTGGTCATGTGGTTCTGTTTGGAAAACACTCGCGAATTGGTCCGCAAATACCCTGGCAATTTCGTGAGGTTGGGTCACAGTTTGTCCTTGCTTGTTTAGCAAAATAGTAGGAATGCTTACTTTTGATGTTACTTGTTGTCTTATATAGGAGTAAAACTTTTTTTGTCCTGCATGCAGTATTTCTTGTTCGCAGGTTGTTCGGGCTTTTCTATTTTCATTTAGTAATTGGTTGTTCGTGCTTCTGTAGTCTCTATAATGTTGTTCTAGTCCAGTCAGCACATATCTGTTTCATAAGGCTATTTTGTTCTTGATGAGTTTTTTAGTTTTGTTTCTAACCCAGGGCTTGTTTGTGTTATTTAGACGGATATGCAACTGTGGTACGTACAAATTTATAGCTTCCATCAGTGCCCCATGAAGGGAGTTAAATTGTGATTTAACACACCTTTTGTCTGCCATATTTTCGGGTAACATTGATAAGAATTTAGTGTTTATTTTGTCGCAATCGGCATTGTTAAAATTTAGTCTGGTTTTATGTGGCGTTTGTTGGTTCTGCGTTTGCAAGTTTATAGTAGCCAATAAGCAGGTATGATCACTTTTACCAATAGGGACCTGGTGATCGATACTGGCTATAAGTGAGTCCTCATTTGTTAATACTAGATCCAAATATGAAGATTGATTTCCTTGACGATACCTAGTGTGTCTATCTACTAACTGTTGGAGGTTACTGTTTCTGTACCATTGTATGAAGTTATTTTCTATTGGTGTAAGATATCCGCTATCTTCTAGTGGCCACTTCACTCCGTCATAGTTGAAGTCACCCATTATTACCACAGTGTTAGACTTGGATACATGATGAAGCTGATTGAGTATTATTATATGATGATTGTTTATTATAGCCACACATTCGCCTATGTGATTTTCCTTCCTCTTATAGGCTATATCACTAGTTGATTTGGGTACATCATAAATAATAAGATTGTTTGCTCTGTTAGCTCTTTCTGTCATCTCCTGAATTGCTGATTCAGTTGCAAGCACACTTTGACGCATATGCAGTTGCTTTCCTTCTTCAGAAAGCTCAATTAGTTTTTTCATTATCATTGGCAGTTGAGTCATGGCCGATTTGCAATCACTGCATAGAAAAGTCATAACGCGAGCGACTGTCTTTAGCTCTAGCACACGTACTTCGGTAGGTGACAATCCGTGACATTCCCCACATAACAGTACTTTACAGGAATCACATGTTACAGATGTTTTTTTTATTATTTGGTGGTTTAAGGCACTTGGAACATATTCCAGATGGTAAGTTGGTATTTTTTTTTTATTTGAACTCATTTTTGGTAGTAGTTATTTTAATTGTATTGCTGACAACACTGTGTCGAATTTAAAAAAAAATCTTTAGGGTATTTTAATAAACTTTCTTTAATATGGTGTCAAATATTAACTAAGTTTTCACTATTTTGGATGTTTTATGCTGTTTTACACCGAAATAACACTTGCACAAAACCCACTAATATTGTTGAGCACTTTTAAAATTATTATAATCAGTTTCGTCCACTTTTTTGTTTAAAAACTAAATTATTCTGTAGAGCCTATTTATTACACCTCAGTCATTTGACAGTTCACTCCAGTGATTTCTCCAATTTATTAAACATTGGCCTATGTTTTTAATCCCAGAAGCAGAACATTATATTTTATAAGTACTGAAAATTCGAATTATACAATGACAAAATATATAAATATATGAAGAGAACAAAAAATCGAATGACTAAATAGTTACATAAACACTCAATTCTCTATGTAATAAAGAAGTGTGCAGATTACACGCGGTAGATGTGAAACCTTCAGAAAACTAAACTTCAATACAATGAGACAAATGCAGAGTATCAGATGTAGGATAATTGTATCATGTAGTTAAAATGTCTATAATGTCATCACTATAAAATCTTTCCTCGCTCAAAGGCTAAGTATAGCCATTCAGCGGGGAAACGCAGCCAGCGTTCTTGGCACGATACCGCGGGGAGTAGGACTATATGATAATGAAGTTTCTAGTTTAAGTTTTTTTTTATTATCATAGTTTTTAATATTGTAGATAAAATTAAGTATTATGTAAAATGTTCAATATAAAATGTTAAAATTAAAATAAATTTATGATAAACTTTGTACATATACTGTATTCTATCTCTTTCTCTCGCAGGCTAAATCCTATAGATGTATATGTTTGTCTCTTTCTAATGTCGCTTCACACTGTTTCTAAAGAAGTTTTCACTTCACAAAAGATCATTAAAATCAGTTCACAAAACACACAAATACTAAATTAAAGTCCACTACTGAACATTGGCCTCCATGGATTGCCTCATAGGAGGAAATTTGCCATAGTTGGTAATGTTACTGTTGATTTAATAATTTCACCTCTCAGTGGGTCGTGTGCTCCTGGTAGATTATCTTCTATACATCCATCCATTACAGCCTATTAAAGTCCACTGCTAAACATAGGCCTCCCCCATAAATTGCCTCATAGGGAAGGTATTTGCCATAGTTGCCAATTGCAATGTTGGATTGGCAAGTGGAAGTGGCAACAGCAGTTTTTTATTATTTTGTGTTATCAGAAAGATGCTGCTGCCTATCCCCTATTTCAGTTTCCATCTGTCGCCTCTTACAAAACCCGCAGTACAGTATGGGGTAGTGTAGTGTACATAAAAAATTGCAGTTGCCAAATTGTGTACCATACACGGTTTGGCAACTGCAATTTTTTATGTTTAGTCATTATTAAGAAGACGCAGCTGCTCATCTCCTGATTTGTTTCCCTCTGTCGCCTCTTACGACACCCACGTGACGATATGGGGTAGTGGATATTCTTACACCACACACTATACATTTTCTTATATTACACAAATAATACACTTGAATAAAAGTAACTGTCACGGATTTTATCGCGTATTTGTTTACCGCTGCGCATAAATTAAACGCGATAAGGTCCGTAAAATTAGTTTCATTCAATATGCAATTGAATTGATAACCCTTCCATTTTTGAAGTCAACTAAAACATAGTCTGCTGGCCATATGAGGAAGCTCAAGGTCGCTCAGCGAGCTATGGAGAGGGCTACGCTCGGGGTGTCTCTGCGTGATAAACTTAGAAATGAGGTTATCCGCAGTAGAACCAGAGTAACCGACATAGCCCAACGGATTAGTAAGCTGAAGTGGCAATGGGCCGGCCATATAGCACGAAGAACCTACAACCGATGGGGACGAAAGGTTCTCGAGTGGCAGCCTCGTACCGGTAGGCGAAGTGTAGGGCGACCCCCCACTAGATGGAGTGACGACCTGGTGAGACATGCAGAAAGTCGATGGATGCAGGTGGCTCAGGAATGTGCTTTGTGGCATTCCTTGGGGAGGCCTATGTTCAGCAGTGGACTTGTGAAGGGCTGTAATGATGATGATAATGATGAAAACATAATCGAATTGAGAAACTCGCTCCTTCTTTTTCTACCGACTTCAAAATGGAGGAGGTACTCAATTCGACTGTATGTGTATTTTTATGTGTGTTACCTCATAACTTTTTTCTGGGTGAACCGATTGTAATGGTTTTTTTTTATTTGAAAGCTGGTACTTATTTTATGGTCCCATATAAAATTGATCAAGGTCTGATCAATAGCTTTTGAGTTCTTCTTTATAATTAATATTGAAGTTGGTTGTACAAAATTTTTAATTTTAAATTATTAAAAATAAAATTACTGAAAATATCGAAATAAAACGATTAAAAAAGTATGTGTATGCAGTATTTCCTGTGCCTCGTTTGTCTGGTGGTTGTAAACGCAATTACTGATTATGATGTCACGGGTTCTAATACCGGATCTGACCAAAAAATCAGTTATTGAGCTTTTACATACATAAATTTTACCCGTGTAGTGGCGGCTAAAGAATACTCACTACCCCATATCTTCCCACGGGTGTCGTAAGAGGAGACAGAGGGAAACTGAGGTAGAAGATGGGCAGTAGCATCTTTCTGATAACAGAAAAATAATAAAAAACTGCGGTTGCCAACCCGCTCGCCAAGCGTGGCAACTATGGCAATATGCTCCGATGATTAAAGTTACGAAGAGACGGCCCCCAGTCCAGGGCAGAGGGTACCTTAGCACTGTAGGTGGTCACGAACCTCCACCGGAGATTCTTAAATCTCCAGTGGAGGTTCGTGACCACCTAAGACGACTCAACCTGGCAACTTATAACGCACGCACCCTGAGGACGGACGAGAAGATCCTGGAGCTGAAAAAAGAGATAGACAAGTTGCGCTTGATTATTATAGGATTATCTGAGAACCGAAGAGAGGGGGAGAACATGGTAATCCTCGAATCCGGCAACTTGTTCTATCACCGGGAGGGCGACCATCTGTCCCAAGGAGGTGTCGGATTTATCGTCCACAAGTCTCTCGTTAAAAACGTTGTAAAGATTGAGAGTGTGTCGACCAGGGTTGCGTACTTTATACTCAGAATCATCAACCTATATTCGCTGAAGGTGATACAGGTTTACGCACCAACCTCGGCACACCCTGACGACTTGGTAAGACATGCAGGAAATCGATGGATGCAGGTGGCTGAGGACCGTGCTTTGTGGCATTCCTTGGGGGAGGCCTATGTTCAACAGTAGACTTGTGAAGGGCTGTAATGATGATGATGACGATACATAAACAGTCACGCCTGTCACCCAGAGGGGTAGGCAGAGACTGCGGGCTTCCATTCGGCACGATCCTGACACACCTCTCTCGTATCCTTTACATCCATATACTAATGCATATACATATTATGCTTGGGTACGCTTATGAGTTTTTCTATCAAGAAATTCTCATTTCTCAATTCTCTCTGGTCCTGTTGCATAACCGTCCCATCAGACTATGAGAATGAGGGAATATGCACCTGTGCTTGACACAGACTTGTACTTTATGATACTGTCCTGTGCAAAGCCTAGTTTCCGTTGAGACCGACCTGCGCATATAAATGGTCTGGAGGACACATCTACTAGTATTAACATTTTTAATTTTTGTTTGTATCGTTAATACGTATTTGCTCTAATGTCATTACCAGGGGGAAAACAGGGTATGTTTGTATAGACTGGACGTCGCGTCGCCTCAATATCCTTTATATTAGACTACTGTTCAATACAAAAACTAACGACATTATTGGTAGTATAAATCTACATATATAAAAATCAATTGCTGCCCGTTAGTCTCGTTAAAACTTGAAAATCATGAAATCAATCATCAGTCGAGTCTGAGTTTGATGATTTTTTTTTGTGTGTTGAGTGGGTCCCTGTATGGTTTAGATTCACAATTGGACCCGATAGGTGGCGCTGTTGTTGAGATCCAGAAATCACCCGTGCGAAACCAGGGCGGATCGCTAGTATGTAATAATAATAATAGAGTCGCATACAGTCTATAATTATGTTAGTAGTAAGTTATTACACATAATTATTGATTAAAATTTTTTTGGGCATCCCATGACACCAGGCACATACAAGTGCATACGTATCCAGTGCCCTGGGATAGGATAATCAAATTTATCAGATATCGCCCTCAGAATGCTATTGGAGCTCCCAGGAACCCTGCGCATGAGGGATGCGATTCTATTTGCATGAAAGCCGTCCGTACCATGTGCTGTAAATATCCCTGAAGCGCTACAATACCGCGGAAGTCCCATCAGCACCCTAGTAGTAGGCTCTCTTTTTTTTACGTGGTAGAGCCATGCTGCAGCTATATTACTTGTATAGTTGTAGCACGAATGGGTCGGCTCGACCGCGGAAGGACCACACTCTCACAGAATACCACCCTAAAATAGCAGCATAACTCTGCTGTGTTTCGTATGGTGAGTGTAGAGAACCGGAGACCCTTTTTTACTGGAAACGAGGCATTCCATCTCAATCCTCACGGCTGACAATGCATCTGCATTTTGATTCCTAATCGAGGATAGATGTAGACGTCTATGGGCCACAGCAACCACTTACCATCAGGTGGACTGTATGCTCATTTGTCACCCTAATTCTATAAAAAAAAAACTTAACCGATAGACTGCACGTGTAAAATGACTTACGAAAGGCTTTGAAGAGCTTTAATATATGCCTATATTGTACACAGAGCGAAGTTCCGGAGGGGCGTCGAGAGTCGCGGTCCTCGAGCAGATCCAGCGCAGTGCCGGAGACCCGTCGAGCCACTAGAAACTCGTTCTCCAACTCACCAGCAAGTCCATCCACAAGGACCAGGCAGCTCAGGGACAACAGGCCGATTGAAACGGTAAGTCGTCTTCAAAAAATAATAATACAGAATACCAGCGTAAAATAGCAGCTTAATACTGCCGTGTTTTTTGTATGGTGAGTGTAGAGAACTGGATAACGAGGCATTCTATCTTAGTCCTCAGGTGTGACAATGCATTTGTATTTTGATTCTTAATCCTATGGGCCACAACATCTACTTACCATCAGGTGGACTGTGTGCTTGTTTGTCACCCTTATACTTTAAAAAAAATATGTAATAATGCCTAATTTTAAGATAATTAATAGAATGAAGCGTTACTTTGCGGAAATCCATTATATTAAAGTTGGTAAAAATTATTTCACCTATATCCGCTTGATTTAAAAAAATGATGTGTCTTACCTAGTTTAAAGCTCCTTTTTGAAGGCGCTTTTCAACCGTGTTTTTTTTTTGGCCGTGTTGTTTGCTTTTCTTACGTGGTAGAGCTATACTGCAGCTATATTAATAGTATAGTTGTAGCACGAATGGCTCGGCTTGACTGGGGAAGGACCACGTTCTCACAGAATACCAGCGTAAAATAGAAGCTTAATGCTGCTGTGTTTCGTTTTTTTTTTTTATAGGAGAGGGGGCAAACGAGCATGCGGCTCACCTGATGGTAAGTGACTACCGCCGCCCATGAACAACCGCAACACCACGGAGGGAATTGCAGATGCGTTGCCGGCCTTTTAAAAAGGAGTAGGCTCTTTTCTTGAAGGTCCCTAAGTCGTATGGGTCCGGAAAAATCGCTGATGGTAATTGATTCCACAAGGAAGTCGTGCGAGGAAGAAAACATCTTCTAAATCGCACAGTGGTGGACCGCCAATCATCCAGATGGTGTGGATGGTATCGGGAGTTCAGTCGCGATGTGCGTTCGTGAAATTTGGCGGCTGGGATTAATCCGAACAATTCCTCAGAGTATGGTGAGAGAACCGGAGACGCCTTTTACTGGAAAAGAGGCATTCTATCATACTCCTCACGGCTGACAACGCATCTGCATTTTAATTCGCAAACGAAGATAGATGTAGATGTCTATGGGCCACAGCAACCACTTACCATCAGGTGGACTGTGTGCTTGTTTGTCACCCTTATTCTATTAAAAAACCGACTTCAAAAAAGGAGGAGGTTATCAATTCGTCGGAATCTTTTTTTTATGTATGTATACTGATTCCTCAAAGACTCCTGAACCGATGTGGAATTTTTTTTTGTTTCGAGATGTTTATCGAAATCAGTCGATCGGATTTAAAAAAATCAACAATAAATTAATTATATTGAAGTCGGTCGAACAAAAATTTTCAATTTTGCCATTTGTAATATAATGGATTTCTACAAAGTAACGTCTGATTCTATTAATTTTCTTAAAAGGGCATTATTTTTTTTTTGAAACTTCTAACTACGTAAGACATCATTTGATTCAATTAAGTGGATATAGGCGAAGTAATTTTTTTTAACTGGCTTTACGGCTCTGGGTTCTAGCCCTTCTGAGCCTACAGATTGGCGAAGTAATTTTTACCAACCTTTCAGAAGTAATATCCATATAGGTTATATATTGAGTAATCAGTTAACATACATTAAAAAAAGATGCCTGGATCGATTAGGATTTTTTTTTGTTTCAAAGGGTATATTTCAGAAGTAATATCTATATAGGTTAGTGATACAATATAATATTTAAGAAAGTACCGTTGGTAACGTATGTACACCGATTTAAGCTAAATTACGAACTAAAGTTCTTATGTAGCAAGTTAAGTGAGCGGTGTTTTTGGATATGGATTATTGCAAATATGTTACGCGAAGAAATCTGTTTGTTTTGAACTTATCGAGGTCATTACTGAAAGAAATTTTAAGTATTGGTACAATTATATTATTTAAAGTATATAAAGAACGGTGCATGTGTAACACTGAACTCAAAATCGTATTCAAAATGTGATAAAGCATGTCAAACAGAATTTTGTAATGTAGCAATGGAAGAATCCACAGGTAGTGAACCCGATGATTCTTCAAAGTTTTTCGTGGTCAAAAATAATCTGTATCTCTTGCATCAAAACATAAACGGAATTATTAACAAATCCGACCTACTTCTGTAAATACTACTCTGAAAATAAAATGACATTAAACATTTACATTCAGTACCTACTATAATAAGATGCCTAATGATATACGGAAAAGAAATAATATACAAAGCTTCAGAAAATCATTAAAAACATTATCTATACAAATAAATAAAATTGAAGTGTCTGTTTGTAATCTCAAAATAACAATTTTTTACTAAATGCATATGAAAGTATATACGGTACTTATAACAAAAAAACACATTTTAAAGTTTTTGTCTGTCTGTTTGTTCCGGCTAATCTCAGAAACGGCTGGACCGATTTTGACGGGACTTTCATTGGCAGATAGCTGATATTATAAGGAGTAACTTAGGCTACTTATATTTTAGAAAAGTAGTTAGGGTTCCGCGCAACTTAACTAAAACCCTAAACTACACGCGGGCGAAGTCGCGAGTAACAGCTAGTTAATTAATAAATCTTACTATTCTATTAATGAATATCTTAATGACATAGAAATTAAATAATTGTTTTGGTATACGAGGGTGACACGAAAGTTTTTAGAACTGGCCACTTCTAAACGCTATAATAAAAAAATAAGTTCAAATTTTTAAAATGGAACTCTGACAATATTATTGTGTACGTATTTAATTAATTTGTCATTTGTTTACGTTTTGGTGGGAAATTGAAAATTGTCTGAGTCAGGGTCAGCATGAATTTAACGCGTGAAAATTTTCGTGACATTCGATGTCATTTAAGTCAACAAGAAAGTTATGATAGACTTCGATATGCCTTTCACAATGAAGCCCCATGTCGTGCCACTGTTTGCAACTGGTTTAATGAATTTAAACGTGGTGGCACTAATCTCACCAATGATCTGCGTGAGGGACGGCCTTCTACGGCGACAACTGAAGATAACATCAGTGTTGTGCGGCGTATGATAGAGACTGACAAAAGAGTGACTTATCAGTAGATTCGGACAAGCTTAGGCATCGGCATGAGTCGGCAAGTGCACAAAATCCTCCATGAACATTTAGCTGTCAGGAAGCTTTGTGCCCGGTGGATGGATACCTTATAATTTGACAGAGGCCCAAAAATTCCGTCGTGTTGATTGGTGTCGTGAAATGGTTCAAAGATTTAATGGAAGTGACTCAAATGCTGTGTTCGACATACTTTCGGGTGACGACAGCTGGATTTCTTGTTATGATCCTGAAACTAAGAGACAGTCTGCTGTCTGGGTGATTCCTTCCGAGGAGTTGCCAACTAAAGTGAAGAGAAGTCGAAGCGTGGGAAAAACGATGGTGGCCTCGTTCTTTGGAAGGACAGGTCATTACGCTACAATTGTTTTAGAGGACCGATAAACAGTGACTGCTGAGTGGTACACTAATAATTGTATGCCACTTGTCTTGAAAAAAGTTCGGGAGAGACGACCTCGCAGTAGGATCCTCCTTCACCATGACAACGCCTCGTCGCACACTGCCAAGCAAACAATCGACTGCTTGGCGACGTCAGACGTGGAATTACTGGGTCACCCGCCCTATAGCACCGACCTCGCACCTTGCGATTTTTATTTATATTCGAAAATAAAACAAAAATTTCGAGGAAAATGTTTTATGGACGCCGAGGAAGCAGTGGCTGCATTGCAAAATGCCGTCGAAGAGACCCCTAAGGACGAGTGGGCAAAGTGCTTTTCATTCTTAGACAAACATATACAAATACCGATAATCACAGCATAAATTTGTCAATGGGAATGAAAGAAACGAAGAAATTGTAAGCATTTTTACACAAACATTAAAACACACACACATAGAGAACAAAATACAGAACGAAATTTTATTCCAAAACAAACATGTTCAAAAAAATAGCAAATATAGTTCATTGTATAAATACAAACATTCTACCAATACATGTAAAGAGTGATACCGATTTTAACGCTCTGCAAACAATTCTTTATTGTGCAGCATGGACTGATGCTAAAGCTAATGGAGCCAACATAAATATCCCACTAACATAATCAACCCAACGTCCCCTACGTCGAATTATCAATAAACCAAAATGGCAAATAAGACTTGAAAACAAGGTGGAACACTTACAACATTATTTAAACCGAAATAGAATCAATAAATTAAATAGACACGGTAGGAATATCCTAATCAATTACTGAATTCATACAATTCATGAGTTACCAAACACTATAACACATTTCCTAGACACACTTAAACAAAAATTATTAGTCGTTGTTGGGTTTAAAGCTCCACTTGTGCTGGTGGAATTCTTGACTAAATAAGAACTTCAATATGTAGACTGTGTAGGTAATTTATTGGTTGCTATAAGAGAGGTAGCCGTAATGCGTGCGTTCGCGACCGGGTTGTTCCGAGCAAAAAGTTGCAGCGGTGCCGCGTTGTCTCCATGACGGTGGTGGGGCCGTGAAGCGCTCGCAGAACCGGTTTGAGATCCGCTGCCCGACGACACGAGCCGGGGGTGTATCATAGGCAGTGGAACGTCAGGAACAGTCGTTTAAAACGATACATAACTTGTACACTTCGCAAAACACACAACAAACAGTTCACCATGAATGAAAATAAGTTTTACAGAAATCTTAAACTATCCACTAATAACCAAGGGACTATTGAAGAAATTACTTCTTCAATAGAACCAACACATTTTCATAAATTCTGGTCAAATATATGGCAAACTATTATGCAATAAAACATGGACGCAGAATGGATCAAATACGAGCAAGACCAATACAGATATATTAAACAGATGTAATTTCAGTTCACCTATAGAAATATATCAAAACACAATTTGTATGGAAAGCACCAGGAACCGATAACATTCACAATTACTGGTACAAAAAATTTACATTACTGCATCCATTTATCTATAATTACATTAACAAATTCGTTCAAGATCCACAATTATTACCTGAATATATTATTACAACAGGAGTAACTTACATGTTACCTAAAGATCAAAATAACCTCACCAATCCAGCTAAATACAGATCCATAACATGTCTGCAAACAATTTATAAAATTTATTATTTATTATATATTAGCCAACTTATTTGCGCTCATATTGAGCACAATAACTTTTTAGCTGTACAACATAAAGGTTGCCGCAAATCTGGTCAAAGGTGCAAGGAACAACTTATAATAGACTCTGTGATATTAAAAGTGCAACGAACAAAGAAAGACTTATATACTATGGACATAGATTACCAAAAACCCTTTGATTCTCTCCCTCATACGTGGATTTTCAAAATTTTATATATTCACAGGATTTATATATTAGATTAAGTTTAATTATCTTTCCAGCAAGGGAGGAATCCAGTGGCGCCACTGAAATCGATACTGAAGAAAGAGAAGGAAGTCAATATAAAGGTAAATATATCGGTAAATCCAATAGAGCATGCCTTAAGCGCATTAAAAAAATTACGTATAACATGATTATACGGAATTTTTTAAAGTAGTTTAAATACATTTCGACAACACTATCGGCTTCAACACCCTCGAAAGCCATGAAAATGACACCCATGATGAAAAAATTGGTACGTACTTCAGCCGCCACCTTGGATTTACATTTCGACAGCACTATCGGCTTCAACATCCGCGAAAACCACGAGAATGACACCCATGATGAAAAAATTGATACCTATTGCAGCTGCCATCTTGGATTTACATTTCGACAGCACTATCGGCTTCAACACCCTCGAAAACCATGAAAATGACACCCATGATGAAAAAATTGGTACCTACTTCAGCCGCCGTCTTGGATTTACATTTCGACAGCACTATCGGCTGCAACACCCTCGAAACCCATGAAATTGATATCTATTGCAGCCGCCATCTTGGATTTACATTTCGACAGGACTATCGACTTCAACGCCCCCGAAAACCATGAAAATGACACCCATGATGAAAACATTTATACCTATTGCAGCCGCCACCTTGGATTTACATTTCGACAGCATTATCGGCTTCAGCACCCTCGAAAACCATGAAAATGACACCCATGATGAAAAAATTGATACCTATTGCGGCCGCCATCTTGGATTTACATTTCAACAACCTTATCGGTTTCAACACCCTCGAAAACCATGAAAATGTCACCCATGACAAAAAAATTGATATTCCTTACTTACTTTTAGTACGTACTACTATTTTTATTCTGTGCTTTTAAAATATTGCAATTAAAAAAAATGTCTTATTATTATTATAATCAAGTATTTAAGTAATTTGGTTATTCGAATATTGTGTATTTGTACAGCGATCTTTTTGAGCCGCTGCAAACAACCGAAACAATGTCCACTCACGACGGCGACTGACGTCGAACTGATTGAGTGAGTAAACTACTCTGTGGCTGTAGCTCCCCATTTACAGAAATAATTTATATACAAAGCTACCAAATCAACGAAAATTTCGCCATTTTGGAGCCGAAAAAAATTAATTATAGCTAAACTAAACAAAATTACACTGCCATTTAGATTCAGTGGATTCCCACATGATAGATGAAGAGATTAAAAAATAGATTGAGTTAAACAATTGATATTTTCAAAAGTTATCGTGTTTACAAGCCTTGGGGACATGATTTATCCACACCATAAGCCACTAAAACCCCTTTTTTATTAAAAAATAGTAATTAATCGATTAAAAAAAAATATTAATAAGTTCAACAATCATTTATCTTTCTAACAATGTGCTTTTTATATCATTTATATGTATAGTATTATGATTGCTAGATACGATTTTATTCGATAAAACGTTGTTTTTAGGCGATAGTAGAACATACCTTGCGCTTTCGCTTAAGGCATGCAATAAATAATTATAACGGGCCTCGCCCCTCCCAATTTTGTGTTATTCCTACAACGCCACTACACTGTTAAAAATATGTGACATGAAATGTAATAAATATACAATCCTTTGTATAAGTAATGTTAAATATAGAAACTGTTTTGTTGCAGTCTTCATCATTATCATTACGACCATTTACAAGTCCACTGCTTAACATAGACCTCCCGCAAAAAATGATACAGAACACTGCCTAAACTACCTGCATCCATCAACCTCCTGCGTATGTTACGAGGTTGTCTGTACATAACAGTGGAGGGCCGTCCTACACTTGTTTCCGGTACGAGATCGCCACTTGAGAACCATTCCGTCCCATAGCACATGTTGGTTCTTCAAGCTGTACAGCCAGATAAGTGCCACTACAGTTTTCCGTCGTGTTATTAATTATTATCAGCATCATCGACGGACTCAACTCGGTTGGGCAGCGTTCGGGAAATTACGGCACATCTTCCCGTCGGGTATACCTCAAAACTTGAAAACGAGACTGTACAACCAGTGCGTGTTGCCAGTGGTGACCTATGGAACTGAGACGTGGTCCTTCACTGCTGGCCGGTTGAGGGAGCTATGGAGAGGGCTATGCTCGGAGTTTCTCTGCGTGATAAACTTAGAAATGAGGATGTCCGCAGTAGAACCAGAGTGACCGACGTAGCCCAACAGATTAGTTAGCTGAAGTGGCAATGAGCCGGCCATATAGCTCGAAAAACCGACAACCGATGGGGAAAAAAAGGTTCTCGAGTAGCGGCCTCGTACCGGCGGACGAAATGTAGGGCGCCCCCCACTAGATGGAGTGACGACCTGGTAAGACATGCAGGAAGTCGATGGATGCAGGTGGCTCGGGACCGTGCTTTGCGGCATTCCTTAAGGGAGGCCTATGTTCAGCAGTGGACTTGTGAAGGGCTGTAATGATGATGATAATGATGATTATCTGCAAATTTAAATTGTGTACAATAGAATAGAATAAAATGATTTTTATTCAACATAGATTACAGTAATACTTATTGAAAGTAATTTTTTACTTTTACCACTGGTTCGCAAAAAAACCTCTATCCTGGGAAGAACCAGCAAGAAACCATGCGGGACTTTTTTTTAAAATAAAATCAATTTACAATATATTATTTTATACAATAGTCTGAAGACATTAGAAACAGTATGGTAACGATCACCTCATTCCCAGGGGTTATTTTCAATCATGTACTCTTTAGTAGTATGAACAATTATTTGCTTAGTAAAAATTTTATGGCCCTTCTACACTACTCGCGAAGTAGATCGAAGTTGGGCGAGGAGAATAGTGTAGAGAGGTAGGTACTTCGATTCGTGTAACCTCGCTTCGCCTCGGGCGACTTCCGATCGCTGTCGGTTTTTTTGCGTCCGAGTCAAAGGACTTCGCGAAGTGCCCCGAAGTTACACGAAGCGTTTCACTACACTACTCGGCGTACGCCAGTTATATATTAATTTTTTTATACATTAACGTCGTACTCTTCACACAATTAGCTACCTATAGCAGCTGCCTGTTGAACGTTATTTGTGTTAAGGGTGCGGGCAATTCAATACGACTGAGCTCTTCGCGAAGTAGCACGAGTGTGTAGTCACGTTCTTCGGACTGCGATCGACTTCGACGAGCACTTCGTCATAGTTACTTCGCGAGTAGTGTAGAGAAGGCATTAAACTTTTATACCACGTTTTTATTAAGTCACTTGCTTGTGTGTTTTTCGGGGTGGCATTCAGTAATTGATTTTAAACTAACTTCCCGCTGAGCTGACATCTTGAAATTTTGAATATAGTGCAAATTCGGATGACAATGCAAGAATATAATAAAAGAAATGTGCTATATATATATATATATATATATATATATATATATATATATATATATTTTGCTTGTTCATTCATGTATTCCTTAATATTGATAGATAATAAAGTTATATACCTTTGCTTATTTCTAGGTTGAAGACAAAACGTTATCACTAAGATCAAAGAGGCAGAGGGAAACGGAGACTGTGAAACAGGAGTTGCCGAGTAAGAGAGTCAAGTATGTTTGTATTGCTTCCTTAGTTAGTTACTTTAGTTTAGTTTACGACGGGCTGTTTTCCGCAACTTTCCACGTCTAATCGTATATTTTGCGTGTGGGCAGAAATATTGTGACTATTCGAGCTATGAAATCTCCCCGAAGAAGTTCAATAGTCCTTTCCATGAGCAAACCCTTCATTTTCTGGATTCTTACCAGGATATATGATAAATTCCATAGGCTCAGTGATAAAAACGGGTGTGCCACAAGGGTCCATTCTTGTCCCATTCTTAATTTTCTTCTAATTCTTAATTTTATATGCCGAAGTAATACATTAGTTTAATTTACGACGTGCTATTTTCCGCAACGCATTAACACTTATAAGGGACACACTAACTCCAGCCATTTAGGAGGAGTTCAGTCACATACACACGGACAGAAGAATTATATAATATGTAATATGCATGTTTTTTTTTATAGGATACGAGCACCAGTCCACCCGATGGTAAGTGGTCACTGTGACCCATAGACATCTACATCTATCCTCAATAAAGACTCAAGATGCAGATGCGTTGTCACCCGTGAGGACTAACATGGAATGCCTGCACTAACCATACGAAACACAGCAGCGTTAAGCTGCTATTTTACGCTGGTTTTCAAAGAAAGGTTTATATTTATTATACTTATAAACCTTTCTCTTGAATCATTCTGTCTATTGATGAAAATGGAAATCCGTTGCTTAGTTTAAAAGATCTAAGCGTACAGACGGCCGGAAGCGACTTTGTTTTATACTATGTAGAGATTAATTAAAATGCAGATGTGTTGTCATCTCTGAGACTTAAGAGGGAATGCTTCGTTTGCAGTAAAAAGAGGGAGAACCATTACCATCTTTTGTTTTTTATGTTTATATACCCCTGCTACGTTCCTGTTTTTTTTTTAATAGGAACATGGCATTTCGTAAATCAATAAAAACTAGGTACCTTCTAAAATTACTAAAGCTACCCAATACCGCTATTAGACATCCACCACCCAAATTTATCATATATAAAAAATAAAAGAAAATCTTACTTAATCCTACTTAAAGAACAATGGCAGACTTTCATACATAAAATTAGTTGAGAAGAAATGGTAGCGTCTTATATACCAAAAATATCTTAAAATGTTAAGCCTCAGTCCCTTAATAACACTGTCAAAGAATTTTGTACTGAGAAGGCGTCAAAAAAAAGATATTTCCATTTGAACTTTTTAGGTTATGTCCTATGTCACTTGGAAAAGTCATGCTTCCTGTGGTTGTTTGATGTTAGCTTAATACATAATACCTAATTGAGAGTTTTTAGATTATTGTATCTCTATTATATATTTGCATACTATAAATGTATATTTCTGGCATGGCTCCAGGGCTTTTGTACCATAGTGACACTCTCAGAAGGGCTAGAACCCAGCGCCGTAGAGCCAGTAAAAAAAACAGTGACATTTTATTTTAGCTAGTGTTGGCATAATATTAAATGGAATTGTTACATAGTACTATGATTGAGATAATTTATTATTGTAGGAAATTCTTTGAAAGAGACTTATTCTCAGCCATATCACTTTTATTTTTTTTATTACTGATGGTACATTATTATTATAGTTATTACTAATTATAGTTATTACTAATAATAACTTAATATAAGAATATTTTGTGTGTTGTGTTGGTAGTCTTACAAAGTGTATACGAAAATAGTATAAATATACTAAATGGCAACACTTGAACAGAGTAAAATGATTTAAGTCATTTGATATTCCCAAAAATGTTTGTTTTTTTCTGTGGCTTTAATTAAAATACATTTTTATTTGAAAAATCATAGAGAAATAATAAAACTCATTTTATATATAACTTATTTCTAGACGCAATAATTTTTCTCAACTATTTTTCTGCCATTGCTCTTTAAATGTAAAAGATTAAAATGGTCTCTGTCATCGTTGTGACAAAGGGAAGTTCTTTAATAATAACGGCCACGAAAAAGCAGTTTTTTTTTTTTTTTTTTTTATAGGAGAGGGGGCAAACGAGCATGCGGCTCACCTGATGGTAAGTGACTACCGCCGCCCATGAACAACTGCAACACCAGGGGAATCGCAGATGCGTTGCCGGCCTTTTAAAAAGGAGTACGCTCTTTTCTTGAAGGTCCCTAAGTCGTATCGGTCCGGAAAAATCGCTGATGGTAATCGATTCCACAAGGAGGTCGTGCGAGGAAGAAAACATCTTCTAAATCCCACAGTGGTGGACCGCCAATCATCCAGATGGTGTGGATGGTATCGGGAGTTCTGCCGCGATGTGCGTTCGTGAAATTTGGCGGCTGGGATTAATCCGAACAATTCCTCAGAGCACTCCCCATGGTAGATGCGAAAGAAAATGCAAAGGGATGCAACATCTCTTCGCAGTGCCAATGAATCGAGCCGATCGGAAAGGGCTCGGTCGTCGACAAATCGAGCCGCTCTGCGTTGGATGCGGTCAAGTGGAAGGAGCTGGCACTGGGGAGCCCCTGCCCAGAGATGGGAACAGTATTCCATGTGAGGCCGAACTTGCGCCTTGTAAAGTAGCAAGCGGTGTGCCGGCATGAAATACTGTCCCGCTCTGCTGAGCACGCCAAGCTTTTTAGAGGCCAATTTGGCCTTCCCTTCCAAGTGACCACGAAACTGCACGTCACTCGATATGTCGACTCCGAGGATACCGATACTGGCTGAGGCAAGAAGGGGAGTGCCTTGAAACTGAGGAGATACGAGAAAGGGGTTCTTTTTAGCGGTAAACGCGCAAACTTGTGTCTTCTGAGGATTAAATTGGACTAGATTTAGTCGCCCCCAATCCGAGACTTTGTTCAGCAAAGAATCGACTTCAGACACAAGTTTGTTCCGGTACTCAGCGACGTTTTCCCGAGAAATATTGGCACGGCCGGTGTATAGAGCATCACCAGTGCTGTCATCCGCATAGCAATGAATGTTACCAGTTAGCAACATATCATTGATATGCAGAAGAAACAGCGTTGGTGATAGCACACAGCCTCGTGGAACACCAGCGTTAATAGGCTTGTAGTCAGAGCATGCACCGTCTACAACGACCTTGATGCTCCGATCTACAAGGAAGCTGGTGATCCAATTGCACAATTTCTCGGGAAGCCCATAGGAAGGGAGCTTCGAAAGAAGCGCTTTGTGCCAAACCCGATCGAAGGCCTTCGCAATGTCCAGACTAACGGCCAACGCCTCCCCCTTGGACTCTACTGCCTCCGCCCATCTATGGGTCAGGTAGACCAGAAGATCACCAGCTGATTGACCCCGACGAAAACCGTATTGGCGGTCACTAATCAGCTGGTGATCCTCAAGGTACCGGATGAGCTGGCAGTTAATAATGGATTCCATTATTTTGGAGAACAAGGAGGTGATGGCGATAGGCCTATAGTTGGATGGGTCTGAGCGGTCGCCTTTTTTAGGGATCGGGTGGACAAAAGCTGTCTTCCATGAATTCGGGACTACGCCTTGGGAGTAGGAGTACCGGAAAAGACGCGTTAGGACCGGTGCCAACTCCGGAGCACACGTCCTCAGCACAATTGGGGGGATTCCGTCAGGCCCACTCGACTTCTGGATGTCCAGGGAGAGCAGTGCTTTGCGAACCGAGCGCTGTGAGAACAGCACATCTGGCATGGAGCACTCACACCGCGGGATGGTCGGCGGTGTTTTCCCCCCGTCATCAAGAGTCGAGTTGGACGCAAAAAGGGAGCCTAAAAGGTCGGCTTTGTCTTTTGCGTCATGGGCCAGTGAGTCATCCTTCCTGTGCAGAGATGGTAGTGATGGCTTACAGAAATTCCCTTGGACAGCCTTGGCGAGAGACCAGAATGCACGGGTTCCCGAAGGAAGGCGTACTAGTTTCTCGCCAATTCTGCCTATGTGCTCTGACTTTGCCTTGGCAATAACTCTTTTGAAGGACCTGGAGGCGAAGTTTCAGTTTCATTAATCATTATATAATTAAGTTCCTCCCTCCCTTACAGTTTATCAAAAGTCTACTGCTTAACATAGATCTCACTCACAGATTGCCCAATATGGAATCCCTCCCCCTTGCCATAGTTGGGTTGGTAACTGCAGTTATTTTAGTTGTTAATAGGAAGGTTGCCGTCCATTTGCTGTTTCAGATACCATCTGTCGCCCTTAAGACGGGATGATATGATTAGGAAAACTGTTTAATTCACAGAATAGCAGTGAAACCGACACCGAAAGCTGCACCGAAGTCAATACCGAAACCGATAGTGAAACCGCCTCTGCGCAAGCTTCCGAAGCGTGACGTGACGATGCAAACGAAGCCGCGGCCCAGGTCACCGTCGCCACAGTACGAATGCAGAGTTTGCGCCAAGAAGTTCCACACTCCGCAGTCGCTGTCCAATCACACGAGGTCACATCCAGCTGCGCAAACACACAACAAGTAAGATTCTAACTAAATATATCTTTTTTTGTCTTGATCGATCTGTAGTGGTTTATTTGGTAGAGCCAAACTTACATGGTAAAGCTAAACCAGTTTTATTATGCTTGTAGTTTTTTATTGGATAGGGTGACAAACGAGCACACAGTCCACCTGACGGTAAGTGGTTGCTGTGACCCATAGACATCTACATCTAACCTCAATAAAGAGTCAAAATTGAGATGCGTTGTCACCCGTGAGGGCTAAGATGGGAATGCCTCTTGTCCAGTAAAAAGGGTCTCCGGTTCTCTACACTCACCATACGAAACACAGCAGCGTGAAGCTGCTATTTTACGCTGGTATTCTGTGCTACTTGTCTGGTCGAGCCGACCCATTCGTGTTACAACTATACTATTAATATAGCTGCAGCATGGCTCTACCACGTATAAATTTACTAGTTGACCAGGCAGACGTTGTTCTGCCCTTTTCGACGACCCTTCATAGAAAAAATCCTTAAATTCATAATTAAAAAAAAATTGAGCGTCGCTTATCAGGATAAAAACTATCCTATCTCTCAAGTTGGACGAAACTGCACAGTGTGTGCAAATTTCATTGAAATCAGTTCAGTAGTTCGAATTCTTCGCGGACAAACAATGTCACACGTAATTTTTATATATAAAGATTAGTATATTTAAAAAATATATATAGGAATTTCCATATATTACTGCAGAGATAACATGGAATTCCTATATATTTTATACTTTTCTTTAGCTGAACATTAAGATGGAATGGCTCACAGCCATGTAATGAATAAACCTTAATACTGGCTCTGTACCCTTCACACCGGAACATACTGGTGCACGAGCCGCTGTTTGGTGGCAGAAGTAGGTACCCACATGGACTTATAGGGTGAAGAGTAGTGTTACAAACCCAGTGAACTAAGGTTATGTTTGGATATACACTGCGAGCACTGATCAGTGCTCTCACTGGTGAACAATTCGTTCCGTCATGAACCGCCAGTATACTGCAGCAGTGTAAGTAGCGGCACGAAAGTCTAACAGTGACCGTTATTGCGCATAAGTAACACTGATTTGCTCGTGCGTATCGTTCGCACGCGCTGATTGGTTCTCCAGTCGCATTCGTGCAATTCAATTCGTGCGCGTACCCTCCACGTTTCGTTCAAGGCTAGACTTACGTGCCGCGACATGTACCCTAGGCAAATATATGAAGTCATAAATCGCCGCTACTTTTATACTGCGAGCACTGGACATAACAGTGTGTAGTGATTTAACAAGTTTCATGAATGATTGTTATTATTATTGATTAATATTTTTATTCAAATAAACTGTCATTAAGTTTTAAAAGCAACAACATTTAAATAATAATTTTTCTTGTTGAACACAAAACGTGTACGTGATAAATATTTTCATTTGAAAACAGTGTCGAAAAGTGGGTATGACCGTATACTGGACTGCGTTCCGTTTTAAACAGTAGTTTAGTTTTTAGTTTAGTTTACGACGGGCTGTTTTCCGCAACTCCACGTCTATGCGCGTATTTTGCGTGTGGGCAGGAATAATGTGATTATTCGAGCCATGAGATCTCTCCGAAGAAGCCCAACAGGCCCTTGATGTTGCATGCAACTTCGGGGAGTGATCCCGGCGTGCCGAGATGTTTAGCCCTGTATGTAGCGACCTCCGGACATTTCAGTAGCACGTGGGCCGCCGTTTCTTCCTCCCCCATACATGCCCTGCACAGGGGACTATCTGTAACACCTATAGTAAATAAATGTTTGTTAAAGGTGCCGTGTCCTGTGATAGCACTTGTTACTATCCTAATCTGCGGCTTGTTCAGTCTCATTAAAACTTTTGTTAAGCGACTGTTAATTTCAGGCAGGGCATCCCTAGCTTGTCTACAGTCTACTAGATTTTTCCAAAGCTGAGCGTGTTGATTAGTGAAGTGTCTACGTACCAGTGAACAAACGTTACCAAAGGGGATTGGTATGATTGGTTCCGGCCCTATAGTGGCCAAAGCCGATCCTCTTCTGGCAAGTTCGTCTGCTGCATCGTTGCCTCTGGATCCACTGTGTCCCTTTATCCATTGCAGGGTCACATTGTTGTTTTTACATACCTCATTTAATCGTTGATGGCATTCATATATTAGTCCCGAGTTCACCACATTGCATCTCAGGAGTTTTGATTGCTTGGAGTACCGCCCTACTGTCGGTCAGTATTCTGATGGGGAAGTCATTAACCTTCCTAGCATCTATTGCTATGGCCGCTTGAATGATACCCATACATTCCGCCTGAAAGACCGTGTTATAGGTACCCAGCGGTGTGCATATGTGAATATTGAGGTCTTCAGAGAAAGCTCCACAACCTACACCTTCATTTGTTTTAGAACCATCGGTGAAAATTCTAAGCTCTTTTGGGCTTAATCCTTCCGGCTGGCTGTTTTCATTTAACTGTATCTTGTATTTCTTATCGAAAACAAATTGTTTAGGAATCCTATCGTATTTGGCTTGTAGGATAGGAATTTTTGAGTGAATTCTATCAATTATGCCTGTATGAGGGACACTATTCTTACTCCAAAGATTTAGGGTCTTGAGTCTGATGGCAGCTAAAGTCGCTTCTTGTTGTATATGTAGATGAAGCGGAGTTAGCTCCAGCATCGCTTCTAAGGCTGCTGTTGGCGTAGTTCTCATGCAGCCTGTAGCAGCCATACATGCCAGTCTCTGGTAGCGCTGAAGCTTTTTAATTATGGTGGCTTCATTTGTCTTGGTCCACCATACCAGAGCGCCGTATGTGATCATGGGCCGAATTACAGTTTTGTAAAGCCACAGTATGATTTTTGGCGTCAATCCCCATCTTTTGCCAATCATGTTTCTGCATTGCCAGAAAGTTATACTAGCTTTTTTGATTTTGTTTTCTATGTGTTTATTCCAGTTAAGTTTACTGTCCAAGGTAAGACCTAAATATTTTACCTCAGAGGATAGCTGGAGTTTTGTGCTAAAAAGACTTGGAGGATGATAGTTATTCAGCTTTCGTTTTTGTGTGAACATAACTAAAACCGTTTTATTTGGATTGACGGTTAAGTCGTGTTCCCTGCACCATCTCTCCACTATACGGAGAGCCGCTTGGGTCAGGTCGCACACTATGCTTGCTGTCTTTCCAGAGACCAGTATTGTCAGGTCATCAGCATAACCTACTGTATAGAAGTGATTGTCATTTAATTTGCTGATGAGTTCATTAATAACCATATTCCACAGGAGAGGTGAGAGAACCCCACCCTGCGGGCAGCCTTTCTTAATTTGGATTGGTTGAGATTCACCAGCAATCTTTATTATTCGTGTACTGAGCATGTAGACTATCCAGTCGATCAGTGCCGGTTCAACTTTGTGTCTACCGAGTGCACCTTTTATGCTAGAGAAGTTCGTTCGGTCAAAAGCACCTTCTATATCTATGAAGGAACCTAGACATATTTCTTTGTTTTGGATGGCCTCTTCAATCTTTGTAATTACCTTATGAAGGGCCGATTCTGTTGATTTGCCTAGACTGTAGGCGTGTTGCTTGTCGTGTAGTGGTAAGTTCATTAGCGCCGACCCCCTTAATTCCCTTTCACACATCCTCTCCATCGTCTTTAGGAGAAAGGATGTGAGGCTAATGGGCCTGTAGGATTTAGGGTCAGTGTAGTCGCTCTTACCTGGTTTGGGTATGAATGTAACTTTCACTTCCCTCCATCCCCTAGGAACATATTTAAGAGCAAGACAGGCTCGCATTATGGCAGCAAGTCTGACTATTAGGGCTTTACCCCCCCACTGTAGGAGTGCCGGGAATATGCCGTCGGGTCCTGCCGCCTTATAGGGGAGGAAACTGTGAATGGCCCAATGGATTTTGCCCATCGTTACCACTCTCTGTGCTAAATTCCAGTCTTCTGCTGTTGATGTCAGTATGTCGTCATGCCGGTTTGCCTCCTGGGTTACGCAGCAACCTGGGAAGTGCGTTTCAATTAGGATGCGTTGGGCTTCATCCGGCGATGTTGAGTAGCTACCGTCGGGTTTCTTTAGAGACATGGATCCCGACGTGTTCTGTTTAGCTAGAATATTCCTAATCCTATTTGCTTGTTTGCAGGTTTCTATGTTGCCACAGAATTTACGCCACCCAATCGAGCGTCGATACCTGATACATTTTTTGTATTCAGACTTAGCTTTCTTATATAATAGCCAGTCTTCATCCATTGAGGTATTCATGGCCCTATTTAGAGCTTTTCTTACCTTCTTACGTTTTCTATCGAGTTCTTTACCCCACCACGGTTGTTTTACCTCGGCATGTCTTGGTGGAGTGATTTCTGGACATGATTCATGGTAGCTGTCTATCATGGCCTTAGTAACAGCTGCTACCTGTTCTTCTAGGAGCGACTGATCTGCTATAGTATTTATCCCCTCAAAATCCGCTAGCAAAGACGTCAGCCTATTTAGGTATTTAGTTTTATCTGTCTTGCGGGGATTTCTCCATGGTGGTGTAGAGGGGATATCGACCTGTAGTGCGAAGCAGATCCATCTATGGTCTGAGCATGAGGCCTCTCTCGACACATGCCATCCCGTAATTAGTTTGGCTGCTCCTTCTGTTGCAAGTGTGAGGTCGATTATAGTGCGACAGCGTTTGTTTATGAAAGTAGGTTCAGAACCTATGTTTAAAATGGTTAGGTTAGTACTAAATAAATATTCAACTAAAACTTTACCTCGTTCATTTGGTTTTTCCATTCCCCAAAGGGGATGATGTGCGTTGGAGTCCGTCCCGATCACAACCTCTAGTCCGGTCCTCTCGCAGAAGTTCACCAGCCTGCTGAGGTCATGAGGGGGAGGAGTGTCTTCCTCCGGCATGTAGACCGAGGCGACGACTAATCTACTCTCCTGTGTGTACTGTATTGCTACGGCATACATGTCTCTAGAACAGAAATCTGTTAAAGGTTGTGCACAGATATCTTTAGTAGTGTAAATACACGCTCTAGGCTTGTCGTGTTCAGAGCTGTAGAATAACTTACCTTTTAGGTTGTTTAGGCCTTTAATTTTACCAGCCCCAACCCATGGCTCCTGGATTAAGGCTATGGCAGTCCTTTGAACCTCCAACCACTTGCGTAATTGAGCCGACGCAGTTTCGCTGTGGTGGAGGTTGGCCTGCACTAGGCTAGTTTTGGACGAAGGGCACGCCATCATTGATCGCGTCCTCCCCGTCCCCGCCCAAAAATAGGCCTGCCAGAAGATCTCGGGTTTCATCGTCAGCCACCGAGTCGGAGGTGGTCGGCAAAATGCAGTCCTCCTCGTCACTCAGTGAGCTGCCGCTGAGCCCAATCTCCACTGGGGGCTTCGGCTCAATTGTGCAGGCCGTTTCTTCACTGGACTTGGCCTCCAGTGATTCCGCTGTACCGGTAACTATGGCTCCGGTATCCATAACTTCCGGGTTGTTTTCTACCTCTTTGCTCGGTGGAGTATCAAAGAATTTGCCTCCACGACCCTGGAATTTTACGTATACCGCCCCGCATACACATGCGAGACGGCGTCCGGCCTTCATCAGGGTCGGGATATGATCCTCCGGCACCGAAACAACGAGGAACCACCCGTCCGTCTGCTTATCTGCCTTGAGTAACAGCCAGTCCCTGATGTTAACCCAGCGGTTCTGGTACGCCAACACGCGACCAATGTCGCGTGAGTCTTTCCAGGCCCCCTGGGCATCAGGGATAAGGATACCACATTTGACTCTTTGTGGTATCTCTGACTGTTTCTTTATTGTCAGCAAGGTGCTGGATTTAAGGTCGAGGGTAGCAATGTTCCCCTTCAACCAGTCCAGAGCCTTCTGATCGTCGCACCACAGTTTCAGGACACCTTCCGTATAAACGGGTTTGCCCCTAAAAACCGGGCCCGACGCATCAGGGTCCTGGCTACTCCAGGCCTCGCTGATCATCTTCCTCTGTATTGCTACGAGGATGTCGTCTGCTACTTCCTTCGTAATGTGACCTGAACGCGCACACGTTAAGGCCACACCCAAATCTGCTTTAGCAGCGGAAGCGTAGCTCGTTCTTGCAGTCTTTGGTTGCTGTTCGAGTCGCACTTTTTTGTGTTCACCTCTAGGCGAGGTGGACTCTTCCAGCATCCTTTTGGCTGCTCTTTCCTTCTTCCCAGGACGCTTGGCCGCTCGCTGCTTCCTGGCGGATATCCTAGAGCTGGTTCCCGCGTCCGCGACTTCCACTTGGGCTGGATTTTTATCCTTCCCAGCTTCAGCGCGGCTACTGGTTCCAGCGCCAAGCACCTCAGTCGCAGTAGCTTGCCCAGCCTCCTTGGTTTTGGTATCTGAAGCAGCCAATGCGGCTCGTTCTCTACGGCCTTTTTCCCGCTCCTTCTTGTTCTTCTTTTTGGCCTTTCCACTACTGCCTGCAGGGATAGACCCTCCTGATGGTCCGTCAGGTCGGCAAGTCACCTTTTTGGGCGCCTTGCCTTTCCCCTTACGGCTCACCACTTGCCAGGCAGCAGAGAAAAGGTCGTCAGTCCGTAGTGGCTCCGCAGTTTTATCACTTGCGGGCTCTTGTTTCTTTTTCTCTTCCAGCTCCTTGGAACTGGTTTTGGAAACGTTCAGCGAGGTTATCCCTTTGGTGGGGGCACCTACGCTGGACGGTACTGTCCGTGGAACCGTCGGTTTAGTGACGGTTCCCTTTTGTTCTTTGGTGTCTCTGGTAAGCACCTCTGACACCTCTCCCTCCTTCTTATTGGGCCTTAAGTTGTCCATAATTTGTGTTTTTTAAAATTCATCCCCCCGGCTTCCCACCCTCCATGGAGCCCGCACCTTTGGGAACGCCCTACTTTAGGAATTTCAGGCGTTAGGATTACCGGGAGAATATAGGGACGCGAAGTTGGCTCACAGCGCGACATCGGGAGCTCGATCCAGCTGGTAGATGGGGCTGACAAGGCCCATCCCCACCACCCGAATAAACTGTCACTTGCTCCGTCAGCATGGCCTTTACCACCACCCAGCCCCCTTTTCAGGAAGACTAGGCAGCCCCCACATCCCTCGCCTGCGACCCTCTGACGGGGCGCTTGGCCATTTCCCTATCTGTGGCTAGCAGATAGGGCCACCGTTTAGCTTGAAATCCGGACCAAAGAGGGCGTGTTGCCTCTCGCCACTATATACCCCAGCGACGATCGGCTCAACCCTCCAGGACTCCTTCATCCCCGCGTACGGCGCTCGACTGCGCAGGTCCTAGCGCAGGTGGGTGTGTTAGTCCACCGGATACACCCACTCTCTCCGGCGGATTCGTCCCCTCCTCCTTTCTCATCCGGGCTTGGGACCGGCAACGGCGGAGTTAAAAAAGCTTTTAAACAGTAACCAGCATAGCAAACTAAAAAGAACGGGTTCACAGTATATTGAATTGACGTCAGTGTCGTTACAGTGTATATCGGAAGACACTTTTTTTTGGACAACCTTGTCAATAAACTATTTATTACACCTGTATTAATGTGCAGACAGGGGAAAAAAGAACGAGGCGTTTCGTTTGGTGATGGACGAGCACTTCGTGGCAGCGAGGCAGAGCGTTCTACAGGTATGTGAACAAAATCTAATCAATAAACAGCAATCTAACTGCATTATATATCTTTATATATATATAAAATTTGCCAAAAAATTACTTAGCGTACATCCGCTAGATAAAATAAAATGATGTGTCTTACCTAGTTTGAAGAGCACCTCTCGCCCTCCCTCAATTGCACTATCCCCGTCACCACTAATCCCAGCACCACTATACTAGGTTTTTTTTTTAAATTTTACAAACGGCTGCGTAAGTCCGGCGGTGATTGGTATGTTTTATCGCTTGACGCAGTCGCTCGCTCCTTAAGCAGGGAGCGGTTGCGTCAGCGGTAGGTATAAAAGGCAGTTGTTTTTGCTCGCCGCTCACTTAGCGGTTAGCCACCGTAGAGTCTATATCACCTGAGGTTGCCACGTGTAGAGGCGAAACACGTGTCGTATTGTCGTCAGTGGTGTGTCTTTCCTAGTGTAGTGGTGACGGGGATAGTGCACGCAATTGAGGGAGGGCGGGAGGTGCTCTTCAAACTAGATAAGACACATCATTTTATTTTATCTAGCCCATGTACGCAAAGTAATTTTTTGGCAAATTTAATATAATGGACTTCCGCAAAGTAACGCCTGATTCTATTAATTATATTATATATACATAATTTTTCTGTTTGTGTGTTGTGTGGCTGAACTGCTGTTTTATTTAACAGTTAAAAGTTTAAAAGTAATGTTAACCAATTTTTTTAAACATCGCACATAGAGGAGACCAAGGTAATAGGAAACACTGTATACTATATTCATCTCATTCTCTCGCAGGCTAAATCCCATAGATGTATATGCTTGTGTCTTTTTCGTGTCATCGAGTTTCGAACCACGATAATTCTAAAGAAGATTTCATTTCAAAAGTTTTCACTTTAAAATGTTTTTCCCGTTGTTTCAGATAAATGTTATAAATGCGGTCGAGGTTACATGTTACGTAAGAGTCTATTGAGGCATGAGAGCACGTGTACGGCTAAGAAGAAAGGTAAGACTGGTTATGAAAGACGGAATGTGAAAGATTTGATAAATTTTAACGTGGCAGATATTGCAGCTATATTATGGTGTGGCACGAAGGGGTACAGCCGTGGTAGACCAGGGGTTAAGCGTTCGCTGTATATTTCACAGTACGCGAGAAACCTGGGTTCGACCCCCGCCGGCACCAATGAAATTATTAATTGCCGATTTAAGTGCTGATTTACCACGTGCTCGGCGGTGAAGGAAAACATCGTGAGGAAAGCTGCATGTCTGAGAGTTAAGAAAATATATGCGTGAGTGTCGTGAAACACTGTTGGGACGAAGTTCCTTTCGTGGTATATTATTATTGATAAACGTATTATATTATTGATTAACAAGTACAAATAAATGAATTACTCGCGTCTATTAAAATAAAGCGTCATTTAAAAAAAATATATCTTTCATGGCAAGATAAGAAAAAGTCCGAGGGAGATGAATATTACTCCATCTCGCTTCCTTATAGCCGCCAAGGTCGTCTACTACACTACGTCAGAAGGGGTCGTGACGGAAAAATCTTACACTTTTTCTCGCCTAGCCCCCATCCGCCAAATTCTTACCGTCCAATAAGGAACTTCGTTCCAAAAATATTTCGAAAATTTCACTTCACAGAGAACTTCACTGTTCGCCAACACGCATTGAGGCAGCACGGCGGACATTTCCTTGCCCTAAAACCCTCTCAGTAATGAGAGGAGGCCTGTGCCCTGCAGTGGGACGTATTTACGCTGTAACTTTACGCATGGGTCGGCTCGACCGGGGAAGGACCACGCTCTCACAGAATACCAGTGTAAAATAGCAGCTTAACACTGCTGTGTTTCGTATGGTGAGTGTAGAGAACCGGAGATCCTTTTTACTTGAAAAAAGGCATTCCATCTTAGTCTAAGGTTCTCTCAAAAATCTCAAAAATTATAGGAGACGTGTCCAACTGTGGGATGTATTAGTCTTTTTGAAAAAATATCGATACATCAATGTATCGATATTTTTGATTCGATGTATCGACATTCTTAGCCGATATATTTTAATCCGATACATCGATATATCGATTACCAAATATTTAGTATTTTCCTACTTTAAAAAACGTAACCTCCACACTAGGATTTTCTCCTGTATCGCGGGGGCAGTTTACAAACATAGATTTCACAAGGACAAACATCTAGACCCAGAACAATTATTTGTAAGCCATACAAATACTTATAGAGCCGTCAAATAAAAGTAATAATAAAAAAAATTATATCGCAAATCGTATCAAAAACGATTTTTTTAAATCTAATTTATTATAGTCTGCGTTGTAACATGGTGCGGATGACAGTTCACTAGAATGACGAACGACTACTGATTTGCCTGTAATAATAAATTGCTCTTAAAATAGAAGATTTGCTATTTAGTTTTTGATATTTTTTTAATTTTGTCTAATAAAAAGGATTAATGATTAAAATACCTTTGTTTTTTTAATGATTCTCATACTTTAAAATAATCTGCATTTTGTATAAAAAAATTCTAATTACTTATTATTGAGCCAGACTAAACTAAATACATTATTATTTTAAAACCGAAAATCTCTGAAAATTTGACCGATATATCGATATTTTTTACCTCGTGATGTTGAGATCTATATTGATATTCTAATAAATATCGATATATTTTTGACTGCTGATATCCCTAAGATGTATACAGGCTGTAACTACTTTTTTTAGTACTTAAGTCGTCGTGTAGTGGCGGTGTAAGATATCCACTACCACTTATCATCCGGTGGGTGTCCTCAGAGGCGACACAGGGAAATGAAACAGAACGTGGACAGCAGCGTTTTCCTGGTAACGAGTCAAAATAATGACCTCGCCTACCAAGCGTGGCAACTATGGCAAATATTTCCATATGGTATAATATGGTGTCATATGAGGCAATCTATGTTGACCGTGTAGTGGCGGTGTAAGAATATCCACTACCCCATATCGTCCCGTGGGTGTCGTAAGAGGCGACAGGGGGAAACAAACCAGGAGATGGGCACCAGCGTCTTCCTAATAACGACTAAAATAAATAACTGCGGTTCCCAACCTAGCAACTTGCAAATACCCCCTAAATTTATAGGGGAGGCCTATGTTCAGCAGTGGACTTTAAAAGGCTGTAATGGATGGATGTATAGAAGATAATCTACCAGGAGCACATGACCTACTGAGAGGTGAACTATGGCAAATATGCCACCTATAAGGTAATCTGTGGTGGAGGCCGATGTTTAGCATTGAATTTTTAATGGATTGTTATGATGATGATGATGATGATAAGTACTTGTACCTAGGACTAGGACTCAGCCAGACGTAAGTTGACGTGGAGTTGGAAAGCATAGTCCCGGCTCCACTCTTTCGTTCTGTTCATTTGTATTGTGAACGTTTCAGAGGGTCCTGGTGGGCCCAAATTCCGCGGGTTCCGTTCGGTCGGTGCTAGTGCAGATGACGCTAAGGCTGCATTGGATCCAGAGATAGCGGGCAAACTGCGCCCCGTGCAGATTAGAGTGGCGAGATGTGATCCGCTGTTGGCGGAGCAACACACCTGCAGCACCTCAACTTTACCGCAGGTGTGTACCATTGTTAACGGTAACATTGAGATCTTGTATATTTTTTGTGACTTGGTTGTAATAGCGTATACATTGCCCCATGAATTAATTACTTACTCCGTGTAGTCGAGAAACTGGTATCACTAGCTTATGTTTGTTTCTGGTGTTTACAGAGTTTACCTCATTTTTTTTTATTAAAACCACAAAGTTAGTCTTTGTGAACACATACATTTCACACATACATTTTTGTAAATATACGGAGAAGCCAAAGTTAATATATTTATTTCTTTAAATTTATCTTGACAGGATTTTTCGGTTTTAGTTTGTATATAGCTTCTATGACCCTCATCTGCAAAACAAAAATAGTTTTTAAATCAGCCGCCACACACAGGCACATATCCGCCACTCATCCAGGGCATGTACTTGTTTCCATTAAATTCCTTCGTTCTTTTCAATGTTTTATTTAAATTTTCATAAGCAGGGATTGAAAAGCTTCAAGAAATAACAGTAAAGAAGCGATATATTTAGAGATTGTGATACTAGAACCTGAACTTATTTGTAGGTTTTTCAATTAATTTATCTTGAAAAAATACTTTCATTCGGAATTCACAACGCTAGTTTACGGTTTACCTTATAACCCTTTAGGAAGATTAGGAGTTTTTAAAAAAAACTAGCTGGTTACCTTAAAATGCGTGTGTTTGAGGTAGTTCGAATGGCGGATTCGAACCCACGATATTTGAGTTCGTGGTTCGCCCACTAACATTAGGCTACTGTCGCTTCAATTAAGGCAACTTCTCCCGGAAACGGAAATTCAAAAGGGGCTATGTTCAGCAATGGACTATTACGTGTTGATGATGACGATAATCACGTTAATAGTGACGATGAAACATAAATTAATCAATCCTTTTGTCAACAGGAGTTCGGCCTGGATAGTAACTGCGTATATCCATACATATCGTCGGTGAGAAGTCTCCGTATCAAAAGTGAACCAGGCACCGAGATCGACGGCATGGTCGAAATTAAAGACGACGTTAGAGCTGATTTTGATCTAGACGCCGTCTACATTCATTGGGATTCGGATTGCAGTAGCGACAGCGAATCAGAACCTACCCTAAACCTCGTAATCAACCCTAATGCCAAGAAAAAGAAGGTTGAGAGACTTTCTACACTAACCCTCAAAACCATATTCTCCGAAAAAGTCCTGGGTAAAGTGCCGATGAAGCGTAGGAAGGTAAAAGTGGAGAGTTCGTGTGAAAATATTAAAAGTACACTTAACACTGATGAAGTCAACAGTACTGTTCAATGTTTAAATAGTAGCGATGACTCTGAATGGAGAAGCAGTAGAGAAAATGAAAAGGTCAATACAGATGCGACTTTACTGTGTGCAAATGAGAATAATGTTAACGCTACAAGAGATGAAGAGTCCACGACAGGCGATGAAAATATTAATAAAGAAAGTGAAGAAAGCAATGTTGCAGATAGTGCTGCAGAAAAATCAAGGAGTAATGGGGAAGATGCCTCAAATACCAGCGAAAGCGTTATCGAAGATGCTGTAAAAACAAAGGATGAAACGAGCACAGTAGAAACTGTAGACAGTGCTAATTCTAACGTTGATAGTTATCAAGCATCTGTAAAAATAGATGAAAAACAGGCGATAGATGAGAAAATGGAAAAACTGAATGAAGAAACTAGTGGTTCAAGTCAAGATTTAATTTCCGATATTGTTTCGCGATTAGATGGAAACAATGGTCTTCTTGAACCGGAGAAAGTTTCGGAAAATGCTTCTGAAGTACAAAATGTAGAAACCACCATAGATGATAACAGAATGCCTGAAATTGAAAAAGGAACCAAAAACGATGCAGAAGAAAGTACAACGCAAGAAAAGGAAAATGAAACAACAGAAGGTAAACTAGAAGAGAAAAATAGCAAAGAATCGCGAGCACAAGGTGGTTCAAATGAATTGTTTCAGGAAACTGATAATGACTCGAATATTAAAGGAGCAACCACACATGAAGAAGTAAATGGTGAAATGGTGAACGAAAGTACAGATAATAATTCTGTAGAGGATGCACAAAACAGTCAGACAGACGACCCTGCAGATAATAAAATGGATATAATGGATGAAGATTCGAATTATCAAAATGAAATTCGTGAGACTGAAAAAGATCTGGAAGCGATTCAAAAATCAGAGGATGACGATAGACTAGAGAAATCAATTAAAGATAATTGTAATATTTACTCTGACTCGGTAGTTAACGCACCTGAAGCAACAGATCTGGAAAGTCATTATAAAGAAAACCACAGAACAGGAGAATTAATTCATAATAAAATGCAAGATAAAGAAAGTAACTCTGAACAGGTGAATTTCGCGGTTAATACAGAGAATCAAGGAACTGGAGAGAATATTACAGAAATGTGTAATAACATTAAAAATGTAAATGGACAGACAGATAAACAAAGTTACAAATTAAACATGGAAGACTTAGACGACATCAGTGACACTGAAATGGATGACAGGAAACTAATGGAAGCATTGGATGCTCAAATCGGGGAGGGAGATTCTAAAGAAGAAAAAGGTACCGATAAAGACAAAATAACCCTAGAAGACCTTCTCCCCGATAAAGCTTCGGACATCAAACCAATGGATTTGGACAGTATAGCCGACGAATTCAATTTCGATCCATAGTTTTCGGTGAACATATTTCATTTGTGGTCAACCTAGTGTTGCCGCGATTAAAAAATCCAGTGATTTTGCGGACATTTCGATTATTAGTTTGTATAATGGAATTGTATTTTTATATTTTGGAGTAAATATTTAGTCAACTAAGTTCGGAATTTTTATGACTAAAAGTGTTCGTGGAAATTATTTTTACTTATAACGAAATTAAGTGATGTGTGTGAGACGAAGAATGTTAGTTGTGTTAATTTGTTGTCATTGAATCATATTATATTATTAATTAATTCCAAAGCACGTTTTGGATAATTCTTGGTCCTTCAAGCTCAACCAGAATTCTACCATTATCTTTTTATCTATTGTCATGTGAGGAAATTAGTTTGTTAATGTTAAAATATAGTATTTTCGACTGCTCTTAAAATATAGGTTCATTTAAGTATTGCTTCACGTACACCAAAGTGAGTTAATAGAAAACGTGGTAAAATAGGGAATCGCACATAGAACAATGTTAATCATAATTTTTTATATTTTTTAAAAGTAATCATGGCGGTGAAACGTCATTTTATCAATGACAATTGACATAATTTACTATGTATGTGACACTTGACAGAATTCTACTGTCAGAGCACTTGACAGAATTCTACTGTCAGAATGATTGGTGCTCACACGTTAACAAATGCTAATTTTCCAAATTTTTAAAAGTTTATCGAGATATATTAAATTTGTGCTATCTTAAATTGGTTTGAATGTGTTTGTGTCATTTAGATATATTAACAAACATTCTGCTTTTTTTTTAAACATAATGTGTTCTGCATCACTTCCATGATTGACTTGACACTGGGAGTTTTGGCGGGAACTTGACCGGCGGCGTGTTGCTGCTCCTGTATTATTGTTTAAATAATGGTTTGGAGTGTATTCTGATATGTTAAAGTAACGCGATTTTGTGTATTAAATGTCTGCGCATGTGAACTTTTAGTGGAAACTATGAAAAATGTGCTCCGATGGTGATGTGAATATCAAGATAAGGAGTCTGCTTAGGCGCCTTGAGATACTATCTCCAACTGTCTGGTGGCTCAAGTTGCCGTCAAAAATCTCACACAAACTACGCAATGTGGCGCACCAACATATTATTTTGAAGCAGTGTACTATAAAGAATTATTATCATTTGGTACTGAGATAAATGAAGACATGGCTTAAAGGACAAGCATCCAAGCCAAAAATATTTATAAAAAAATGACTACATTAGCTTAGTAATAGTTTTGCTTGTTTGTACCCAATTTTATTACAAGTAGCGATTGTTATATACATTTATTTTCGTTTTAAAGTTGATATACGGTAGAATATATTTTTGATGCCTAACATTTTAGGTGTGCTTTTTGGTTTGGGGGTAGAAATGTTAATTTTAATTGTAGTTATTTGGTACTGTATGAATGTTGTATTATGTTTGTAAGTAAAATACAGATATTGTAAATATGTCATCAGATAATATAACCATTGTTTTGTAATACCGATGCCTTTTATTTATTCCTGTAGGAAAAATATCTCGGGCTATAACAGACCACTATACCGGACTAGAGTCCACTGGTGGCAAGTCTGTCCGGGGTTCGGGTACTAAGTCAATCCAAAAAAATATAATATTCTTGAAGTCACTGGAGGGTTGAATTTAGGAATTTGGAGAACAAATTTTATACGTAGAGAGCTCAGTATATATAAAGTTACTCTGCGCGGTAGAGCCGTGCTGGAGATACATTGGTAATTACAGGAATGAGTTTTCTCGAATGGCCCAAAATTTTATTACAAACGGTTAATAAACGACAACAAATGAATGCTTTTGTAGCTGCTTTTCATGCTTAATGTTTTGTCGATTAATACATTTTAAAATATTTGTGTTTATACGCGGTAGAGCCACGCTGTAGCTATATTAATAGTATAGTTGTAGCACGAATGGGTCGGCTCGACCTGGGAAGGACCACGCTCTCACAAAATAGCAGCTTCACGCTGCTGTGTTTCGTATGGTGAGTGTAGAGATTACCATTTTACGGAGACACATTTTACTGGAAAAGAGGCATTCTATTTTAGTCCTCACAACGCATCTGCATTTTAATTCGCAAACGAGGATAGATGTAGATGTCTATGGGCCACAGCAACCACTTACCATCAGGTGGACTGTGTACTCGTTTGTCAACCTTATCTATATAAAAATATATATCGAAATTGACGAATATCGATATATATTGCGAATAATCAAAAAGTAAAAATATCGACGATATATCGATATTTTTACCCAAGCCTAAAGCAGAAAGTTCTATTTGGCACCAACCAACATACCTCTCTCCTTCGCATACATCGTCATGTCTATGGCAAACTTGCGAATCTGTCATTTTCGCTTAATACTGTTTATTGGCCTAATCTGTCCCCAATGTAATGGATACAACTGTGACTTGCGCATTTACAAAAAATTTTGATAAAATATTGTTACGAGTAGTTGCCGGAATCACGCGAGCAATGCCGACCAGGCTGGCGCCGCCAGGGCGCGCCGAAACACGACACTATGTATCCGAGCGTCGGCGTGTGCGACAGGTCTTGTGAGAATAATAACTTGAGTGTTAAAAGTATTAAATGAAACTAAAGTGATTGAATGTATTGAGGTATAATGAACAGTTGATTGTACAAGTGAATTAAATTGTATTGCAGCATAAGAAACGTTTCATTTTACAATATATCCTAACCTATTATAGATACAGATTTGAAACTTCCACAGTATGTATTATTACATTGAGGTCGAATTAGGCCAATAAAGAGTATTAAGCGACAATGACAGATTCGCAAGTTTGCGACGACATGCTCGTCTGTTAATGTTACTTTTGATTTGGCACATCATCAATATACCTAGTCAGGTCATAAATTCTGTCATATGTTTAATATAAAATAATTGAAACAAGTTTATTCATTATTATTTATTCATTATGTATTGTCATGCACTATTCAAAATTGTTTCACTAATAGTGAAAATAGTTGGCAAAAATTATTTACTTTCGCGTATTCTCATTTTCATTTTGATAAAACAATAAATGAATCAATTACGTCTCAACTAAAAGAGACATCTTTTCAAAATTTAGATTACCCAATTAATACTCATTTATCTCGACCACGTCCTAAATTTGATTTAAAAAAAGTAGTTGAGTCGAAAGTAATGGATGGCGACTTAAAAAATGCATCCCGTATTTTATTCTCAGACGACATCCTTGCTCCTCGTAATGTCGAAACTCTTGAAAGCCTTCGTCAAAAGCATCCTTCGGTCAAACCGTCTCAGGATTTACCGCTGCCTCCCAAGACTTCTATGCAACCTTTACAAATTTCGGAAAAAGACACTTTAGAAGCAATTATGTCATTTTCGAATGGCTCTGCTGGCGGCATTGACGGAATTACGCCTCAACATCTTAAAGATCTTGTAAGCGCTTCTGCGGGTGACGCCGGCGGAGTACTTCTTAAAGACATTACAAAATTATGTAACTTTATGCTTTCTGGTAATGTTAATCCAAATTTCATTCCATTCTTATATGGGGCAAGATTATGTGCCTTCAAAAAAAAGGATAACGGTATCCGTCCTATTGCCGTTGGTTCCACATTTCGACGCTTAACTTCAAAATTAGCTTGCAGGTACATAATCTCTAACCTTAAGACCAAATTTCAGCCTACTCAACTAGGTTTTGGCACTAGAGGTGGCTGTGAGGCGGCGGTACATTCAGTGCGTACATTTTTAACAAACTCTGATGCAGATGTTCTTGTGAAGGTTGACCTAAGGAATGCTTTTAACTCTATCGATAGGGTAACCTTGCTGAAAGAAGTGGCTAACAATACCCCCGAAATTTATCATTACGTTTGGCAATGTTATAGTCAAAATACTAACTTGTTTTACGAAAACCATGTTATCGATTCTGCTGTTGGTGTTCAGCAGGGTGACCCTCTGGGTCCAGCACTTTTCAGTTTGGGAATTCAACCCATTATTTCAAATTTGAAATCCAAGCTGAATGTCTGGTACCTAGACGACGGTACACTGGGAGGTAGAGCAGATGACGTCCTCAGCGATCTTACTCATATTTTTCGAAATTTTAAAAATATTGGCCTTGAACCAAATAGCAATAAATGTGAAATATTTTTTTCCAATAATTTATCTACTTCTCATAGAGACACTTTAATTCAAAATTTTAATCATATTTGTCGAGAAAAAAAAATGTCAATACGGAATCACTATACCTGCTAGGTGCCCCGTTGTTTTTCGATAGTATTAAACCGGTTTTAAAAACAAAATTTGATCAGTTTTTAAACCACGTTGATAAATTGTATAAATTAAACCCCCACATAGCTCTTACTATTTTAAAATATTGTCTTCTTGTACCTAGATTTACATACTTACTCCGCTCGAGTCCAGTCTGGAAATGTTCGGATATTTTACAAGATATTGATAATAATCTTAAAATTGCTATAGAAAAAATTCTAAATTTAACTTTAAATACAACAGCCTGGACTCAAGCTACTTTACCTATAAAATTTGGTGGCATTGGTGTGAGAAATCTTTCTAGCGTTGCATTGCCTGCTTTCCTTGCTTCCGTGCATAGTGTCAGTGACTTATGTAACATAATTTTAAATAATAAAGTAGACCTATGCTTTGCTACGGAGGCAGGGCAGACATGGCAAACGCTCTGTCCTGGTGAAAATATTCCACTGGAAGTTAACCAACAAAAACAGTGGGATATTCCGTTGGTACAGGGCGTGCAGAAGGATTTGTTTCATAATTTCCATAGTAACCAAGATAAGGCACGCCTTCTAGCTGTTTCGACTAAGGAATCTAGTCACTGGTTACACGCTTTACCATCAAGTAATCTCGGCACATTACTTGATAGGGAAAGCTTGCGTATTGCCGTAGGAATCCGACTAGGAGCAGCGATTTGTCAACCCCATCAATGCCCCTGTGGTAGCAGCGTCGACAAGTTTGGTCTCCACGGACTTTCATGTAAGAAAAGCGCTGGTAGGTTTTCACGACACAGTTCTTTGAATGATGTCATCCGAAGGGCTCTTGCCTCTATAAATGTTCCCTCGGTTTTAGAGCCTTGTGGAATATTTAGAGACGATGGCAAGAGACCCGACGGTATGACATTGGTCCCTTGGGAGAGAGGTAAAGCCCTAGTGTGGGATGCTACTTGCGTAGACACTCTGGCGGCCTCTCATCTCAGGGGTACCTCGTTTAAAGCCGGGGCGGCATCAGAGGCAGCTGAGCTGAGTAAGTGGCGCAAATATGAGTCTCTGAGAGATGACTACATATTTGTGCCATTTGCTGTAGAGACTATCGGTCCGTGGGGTCCACGTGCGGTGAAGTTCCTAAAGGAACTCCATGCGCGGCTGGTCGTTGCTTCTGGTGATAAGAGGGCTGGTTTTTTCCTCGCTCAAAGGCTAAGTATAGCCATTCAGCGGGGAAACGCAGCCAGCGTTCTTGGCACGATACCGCGGGGAGTAGGACTATATGATAATTAAGTTTCTAGTTTTAGTTTTTTTTTTTATTATCATAGTTTTTAATATTGTAAATAACAAAATAAAAAAAATCTAATAAAATTATGTAACCATTTATATACCAAAATGAACTTAACAAAACATAGATTCTTATGACACTAAAGTTTATTCAAAATGACCTCCGTGATTTTGAATACAGGCCAATCTGCGCGGCCAGTCGTCTATAGCAGCACGAACGAGGCCCATGTCAATATCGGCGGCTGCCTTAATCAAGGATGTCTTGAGTGACTCCAAATTGGGATGAGGCTTTGAGCACGCCTTTTCCTCCAAGTGTTGCCATATCTTGTAATCTAACGGATTCAAATCTGGACTGGAGGAGGGCCAGTCTTCGTGCCGGATGAAGTCGATTTCACGCGCCGCCAGCCAGTCTTGTGTGCTCTTCGCTCTATGAGCTGGCGCCGAATCTTGTTGGAATACCCAGTGCCTGTTATTGAACATGGTATGAGAAACAGGTTCCACAAGGTTCGTCAGGACTGTATTTTGATACACAACTGCATTCGTTTTTACACCTTTCTCACAAAAATGTACCTCTGTTAAGCCCCAATAAGAAACTCCCAACCATACCATGAGCGAGGATGGAAAATGACCTCGTTGGACACGCGGAATACGGTTGCTCGCTTCTTCACTACTGTGTGCGTACACCTTATCATTTTGTTTGTTGTAGCTCTCTTCTACGGTAAAAATTTTTTCATCCGAAAAAAGAATTTACCGATATTTTTTTCCCGCGTACCGCTTCAACAAAGCGCGCATCTCTTCAGTCTCAGGTCCATTAGACGAGCATTCAAACGATGTCCTGTTTTTCTTCGATATGCCCGAAGCCCTAAGTCATCATTTAACACCCTTTTCACTGTGGTTCTGCTTAACCCCATCTGAAGGGCCAACAGTTTCTGCTTACGTTTGGGATTTCTTTGAATTCGCGCCTTCATAGCTTTTATTACTGCTGGAGTCCTAACAGACCGAGGGCGTCCACTTCTTGACCTGTCATCTACACTAGAGTCTTCATTGTATCGTTTGATGGTACTATAAACGAATCTTTTGGTTATATTCAAATTTTTCAGTATGACAAAAATTTGAATTGGCGCGTAACCGCAACGATGCAACGCAATAACTGCAACACGGTCTTCTTTAAGCGTCCACTCCATATTTAAAAATGAGTAAAATTCTAAAAAGTATACAGTTTTATTTTCATGAACAATTCAAAATTCGAATTCAATAAACTTTTTTGTGGCCAGCATTCTAAAAGAAAAGTTTTTACTGTGTGACAATACGTATGACCTGACTAGGTATGATCGTTAATTTGGTCCATAACCTTCTATAACATTCCATGTTACATAAATTTGTTTTGTCACTCTTTCCTTTTTAATTTTTTCCATGACTACATGACCATTCCGATCCGAAGCATTCCTTTCTTAATCCTGGTCAAAACATCATCTCATCACACAAATTTTCACCTTGTCTTTCAGAGTCACCTCCAACACATTCCTCAATGACCACATATCTTCAGTATTTATTCTACTCTCGTGCTCAAACAGAATTTTCACTACCATACATTGAATGAATGAATGAATGAATTTATTTTCTCTTCACAATAGGTAAACTTAATGCGAGGTATTACAAAATTGCCAGACTGGTGCTTAACTTGTGAGAGACTGGTGCCTGATATAGGTATAAAAACCTGTACTATTACAGGTCGCAATATATATACCTTTATTTACACATTAAGTTAGGGAGTTATAGTATGTATATTTTGAAGTCGTAAGATTTATAAAAAAAGTGGCCAAGTGCGTGTCGGACTCGTCCATGAAGGGTTCCGTAGCAGCAAGTAACATAAATTACGATTTATGACGTATTAAATAAACTACTTACTAAATTTCGTCCAAACCAATTTTCGGTGGAACTTTACATGGTAATGTACATCATATATTTTTTTTAGTTTTATCAATTTCTTATTTTAGAAGTTACAGGGGGGGGGGCACATATTTTAACACTTTGGAAATGACTCTCGCGCAAACTATTTAGTTTAGTAAAAACTGATATAAGAAACCTCAATATCAGTTTTGAAGACCTATCTATAGATACCCCACACGTATGGGTTTGATGAAAAAAAATTGTGAAAATCTTAATGCGGTTCACAGAATTCATCTACTTACCAAGTTTCAATAGCATAGTTCTTATAGTTTCGGAAAAAAGTGGCTGTGACATACGGACGGACAGACAGACAGACAGACGTGACGAATCCATAAGAGTTCCGTTTTTTGCCCTTTGGCTACGGAACCCTAAAAACCAAAGGATGATTGCTCCAGTTCGAACGGAGGATGGCAACTGGAGGGTCCGAAAAAACTCCTAAATATTATTGAAGAAATAAAAGCTCGTTGCCTCCGGTGGCTCGGTAGAGAGTATATTTGGGTCGACCGACTAGACGAGTTGGTCGACCCAAATATCGCTGGAGCGACCGGGTGGAGGCAGACCTGCGCACGCCTCAAGCTGAAGACAACGTGGTAGAGTATGTGTAAGCACGAATGGGTCGGCTCGATGGCTCTCACAGAATAGCAGCTTAATACTGCTGTGTTTCGTATGGTGAGTATAGAGATCCGCAGACCCATTTTACTGGAAAAGAGGCATTTCATCTTAGTCCTCACGGCTGACAACGTTTCTGCATTTTAATTCGCAAACGTGGATAGATGTAGATGTCTATGGGCCCCAGCAACAACTTAACATCAGGTGGACTGTGTGCTCGTTTGTCACCCTTATTCTATATTTTTTTAAAAACTGGCGAAAGCTTGCGCAGAAGAAGGACAAGCGGCGTGTTCCCGTGTCTGAGACCTGACCCTCTTCGGTGTCACTGCGCCACAGGAATGAGTGAGTGAGTTTCTTAGGACACCCATTGGACGAAATGAGTGCATGGGCTTTCCACCATAACAATACAGCGTGCCACATAAATTACACATAGGTAAACAAAAACCTGGAGCAATTATTTGTAGCTAACAGTAGCATATAAACGCTTCGTGTGGGAGTCGAACCTGGGTGTCTACTAAACGATTTTTCTACCGACATCAAAAAGGAGGACTGTATGTTTTTTTTATGTGTGTTACCTCATAACTTTTTTCTGGGTGAACCGATTTCGGTGATTTTTTTTAATTTGAAAGCTGGTGATTCTCAAGTGGTCCCGTATAAATTTTATCAAGACATGACCAATAGTTTTTGAGTTATTCTTAATAATGTATATTGAAGTCGGTTGTACAATTTTTTTTAATTTGTACAACCGACTTCAATATAAATTATTAAGAATAACTCAAAACCTATTGGTTAGACCTTGATCAAATTTATACGGACATGAGAATCACCAGCTTTCAAATCAAAAAAAGAATCATCGAAATCGGTCCACCCAGAAAAAATGATGAGCCCACAATCACATCGAGTAATTGTCGATCGATGTTTTGAAAACTTTTTATCGACCAGTATCCGTAGATCAGCTAAAGTTACCACACCAAATCGACGTTGATCAATGGCATCGATCGATGACCGATTGATTGGTTTGGAAACACTCTTACGTCCCACCTGCACAGGTGTGTTGCCATTTCTGAACACTAAAACGGAATGTAGACATGTATCAATAGTGAATGATTCGTTCAAGTCCGAGTCGCATCAAAGTATTGATGATTGCAATTACATTTCTTGAACGTTCCGGATCAAACTATTGACTATTGACAGGACCGATGACCAAAGAGTATATAATGTCCGACGACCAACATTATCGAGCGGGTCCCACAGATCGCAGAGTACTGAAATTCGATATGATCCATTCGAATGATCGACCCGAATGACCCGGTTTGTAATTCGAAGCAATACTTGAATGATCGGGTCACTAGAGATGAATGAATGACACATGTCTAACGGAACGCTGATCGCGGAAAGCGGTTGTTGATCATAAGTTTTTTTGGTTCGAAACACGGGTTGGTCAAAATCAGTTTTCTGTAAAGAAATTCTCACTAGCTGCCCGGAGTCAGGAAGTTGGCGGTGTTTCACCCTAGTGCCTCGGAAAGCATGTAAAGACGTAGGTCCTGCGCGTGATCTCCCCGGTCGTGTTGGATCACCGTCGTGGTAGAGAGAGAGGCAATAGAAAGTGCAACTGTGCTCTTGCACTATAATCGTGTCCTGACTCCGTTGAGAGTGGCAGCCCTGACTGAAATTCGGTCTGGGATACATAATTGGTGGCAAGAGGATTGTACCTACCCAAATGGCGTCCTAGACCGGAATGGAGTCAAATAGAAAATTATTGTTGACTTAACACATTTGCGAAGTGAAACTGTGCAAACAGCGCGTCTAATTGAACAATATTTGGTATTCGTGTACAGTCGTTGGCAATTACTTACAACGACGGAGGCGAGGAGGGAGAGAATAAACCTTTAAGATGACTTTCAATATGATTTACGCTGCAATATTTTTTTATAGAATAAGGATGACAAACGAGCACACAGTCCACCTGGTAAGTGGATGCTGTGGCCCATTATCATCTACATTTATCTTCGGTTCAGAATCAAAATGCATTGCATTGTCACCCGTGAGGACTAAGATGGAATGCCTCGGTTCCAGTAAAAAGGGTCTCCGGTTCTCTACACTCATCATTCGAAACACAGCAGCATTAAGCTGCTATTTTACGCTGGTATTCTGTGAGAGCGTGGTCGTACCCCGGTCGAGCCGACCCATTCCTGCCACAATTAATATCTATAGCTGCAGAGTGGCTCTACATCATGTTGCCAACAACAACAGGATTATCATTAATTTTTAAAAACAAAAAGTTTTATTCATTTATTAGTCTAAATAAATACCTACATGACCTACAGCGTTTTTTCTTCGTTTACGGTTCTCTATTGTCTATTTTTAATACAATTTTTAACGGATACTGTATAGCTGGAATACTGTGTGCTTGACATTTTTAACAACGAAATATTAGTTTCGATAGTTTAATTTTTTTAGAATATTTTTGAGTATCCGATACAAAACCGTACTTAGTATTATTATATTCCTTTTGATAATCAATTTGCATAGTTTAAACTTATAAACGAAAGCACGTTCAATATGAAATATGAGAAAAAAAAAACATTGCGAATATTGATATATCGGGTCGATAAATTTTCAATAAAATTATCGAGTTAATCTTTTTTTCAAATTTTGTATTATGTTTCATAAAAACCATAGACAAAAACCCTTTCAGATGTGAAAGTCGGCCTGTGCCCTGCAGTGGAACGTATACAGGCTGCACTTATTTTATTTTACTTTTTTGACAATCAATCAAATCTAAATACATTCAGTACGTTTAAAATAGCGAGAGATTTTCTATTTTGATTGACTAGTATAACATGAATTTTTTCCAATATAAAACATGTAATTTTTTTATCAGAAGCTTAACAAACGATGCCTTCTCTCCGGTCATGCCCTAGGCCAGTGCCTAGTGTGCCTTACTATAAATCCATCACTGATCTCACATATAGATTACCTTATTATAAATCCATAGATTTTGCCATTGCCATATTTTCCACGCTTGGCAGGATTTGCTACCGCCGTTTTTTAAAATTTAGAGTTGCCATGTGGAAGATGCTGCCGCCCATTCCTTGTTTCAGTTTCCCTCTGTCGCCTCTTACGACACCCACGAGATGATATGGGATTAAGAGGACTACAAGGCGAATATATTTAAACTCATTCACGAATGTAGTTCTTCTCACATTCACCGTGAATGAAGTCTACTTGAACGTAAAAAAATATCAGCATTTATTTTATGGTGCCAATTAATATTAAATGGGGCCAATGATTTGAATCAAATATTGAATTTAATTTCAATATTTGATTAAGCCGTAAATTAATAGAATTCTAGAATCATCAGCCGTAGTAGCTAAGGGGTTAAGCGCTCGCTGTAAGTTTCACAGTACGCGAGCAACCTGGGTTCGATCCCCGCCGGTACCAATGAAATTGTTGGTTGTAATTTTAAATGCTGATATACCACGTGACTTCCTACGTGGCAGGGCCATGCTGCAGCTATATTAATAGTATAGTTGTAGCACGACTGGGTCGGCTCGACCGGGGAAGCACCAAGCTCTCACAAAATACCAGCATAAAATAGCAGCTTAATGCTGCTGTGTTTCGTATGGTGAGTGTAGAGAACCGGAAATCGATTTTACTGGAAAAGAGGCATTCCATCTTAGTCCTCACGGCTGACAACGCATCTGTATTTTAATTCGCAAACGAAAATAGATGTAGATTTCCATGGGCCACAACAACCACTTACCATCAGGTGGACTGTGTGCTCGTTTGTTACCCTTATTCTATAAAAAAAAAAACCTGCAGGTCTGAAAAATAAAAAAAACTATTTCGTACGCGTGAAATCCGCCAACACGCATTGGGACAGCGCGGCGGGCACTTGCTCGCCCTAAAACCCTCTCAGAAATGAGAGGAGGCCTGTGTCCAGCGGTGTGACGTATATAAGCAGTAATTTTACTTTACTAATAGGATCCATCCCGCCTGCAACTATGGTATGTTCGCTACATAATAAAAAACAAAAACGTAATATCTCCGAAAGTATGAATGAAATGAAAACTACGTAACAACACCGTTCCATGTAAAAAAAAAGTAAAAGGCTACATACAATCCACTACTGGGCACAGGTCGTAGAGAAATTTGGGACTAAAAAGAATTCGGTGCGCTGCGCTGACTCCAACGCAGGGTGACCGACTTCACATACCTATAAAATTTATCTAAATAATAATACAATCATGAAAATTTAATTATATACAATATTAAAAACTATAATAATAAAAATAAAAATAAAACTAGAAACTTAATTATCATATTAAGTATAGTCCTACTCCCAGCGGTAGCGTGCCAAGAACGCTGGCTACGTTTCCCCGCTGAATGGCTATACTTAACCTTTGAGCGAGAAAAGAACCAGCCCTCTTATCACCAGCAGCAACGACCAGCCGCGGATGGAGTTCCTTTAGGAACTTCACCGGACGTAGACCCCACGGACCGAAAGTCTTTAAAAAAAAAGTAATCTAATAATAATATCTAACATTAATATTTAATATCTTCTTCATAAAAATATTTTTCAAAATATCTTTTTTAACTTCTCAGTTATGCAGGTTTACTCGTGATTTTTTCCTTCACCGCCGAGAACGTGGTAAATCGAAACTTCAAATTGCAATTAAAATGTGTGTTGTTGGTGTGGATCGAATTCTGGTTTGGTGCTATGAAATTTACTTTTGGATCGGTTATTGGCTTTGACAAGTGAATTATAAAATTCTATCAGTGCAGTTATACTCAGAATTTAAATAAAAATAAACTTGTGTTTAAGTATTTGCATTCTTAGATATTAGTAGTTTTTAGCAAGAACCTGTTCATTTTCTACTCATGTGAGCTAATAAACCGGTACTGTCACTTAAACCTTAATGTGAATCTATGAAAGCTATCTTAAATCACAAACTGCATTATAAGTATCATTTAGCAGCTTACATACGTCACACGAGTGTGCACAGGGCTCCTCATTACCTAAAGTGTTTTGTGGAGAGGAAAGAGTCCGCCGCAATGCTGCAATGCGTATTAACGGTTTTCACATGTCCACGAATTTTTAACCCCTCTATTGGTAAAGAATAACATCTAGATTTCTCCACGAAGTTATTATTTATCACTGAAACAACACGTGGTAAGTCATAAAATACACACATAAAATCTAATATATAAAATTTTCAAGATTCCCTCGAGGACCAATGAAAATTTTATAGGAAACTAGCTGGCAACCGGCGCGTTCTGCCGCAGAAGAAATAATTGTGTAAACATCGTTTTAAATTTGGAAGAGTTATATTTAATTTTTTTTATAGGACAGGGTGTCAAACGAGCACACAGTCCACCTGATGGTAAGTGGTTGCTGTGGCCCATAGACATCTACATTTATCCTCGTTTGCGAATCAAAATGCAGATGCGTTGTCACCTGTGAGTACTAAGATGGAATGCCTCGTTTCCAGTAAAAAGGGTGGTCCCTTCCCAAGTCGAGCCGAGCCATTCGTGCTACAACTATACAATTAATATAGCTGCAGCATTGCTCTACCACGTATAAAAAATTTGTACTATGCCTATAACCTTCGCACAAGTGCAAGCAATAAGTTGACAAAGTTTTAGCGCAATTTCATTAACGGTATATAAAATACGAACAAACAAACATTGTTTTTTTATATATTACATAAAATAAATCAATTATTTCATTGAATTGGTTATGCTTTATCATGATATGGTTAGCAAACAGTGTTAAATTGCATGAATCGCCACGATTTCACGATATGATCGACTACTTTATATTAAGATCAATTCTACGATCTGGCTTGTAGAAAAATCTCTTTAGCTAAACTATAAGGATAATGAGAGTTTTTCTACAATGAAAGGCTTTAACCGGTTTTAACCGGTTTATTTATAGATTATTAATAAAAACATAAATCATCTTTTTTCTTTCTTTCATATTTTTAAAGTATATCATTATTATCTATTTGAATTACTGCACTATTAAAATTAAATAACGAAAAATATAAAAAAAAATCGTTCGAATTTTTAAATCATTTTAAAAATCTATACAAATAAATAAAATTGAAGTGTCTGTTTGTAATGTCGAAATAACAGCTTTTTAGTAAATATATATGCAAGTGTATATTTTTTTTATATAGGATAAGGGTGACAAACGAGCACACAGTCCACCTGATGGTAAGTGGTTGCTGCGGCCCATAGACATCTACATCTATCCTCGTTTGCGAATCAAAATGCAGATGCGTTGTCACCCGTGAGGACTAAGATGGATTGCCTCTTTTCCAGTAAAACAGGTCTCCGGCCACCTGCACTCACCAAGCCAAATGCAGAGGTAAACCTCTACTCTACGCTGGTATTCTGTGAGGTCGTGGTACCACCCCGGTTCGAGCCGGCCCATCCGTGCGACAGCAAAAGCTGCCGCGTGGCTCTACCACTGTCAAGATGAACAGCTAGTAAAATACAAAAATTAGTGTATGTTGCCTTCAATTGCTATTACCCAAAATAATATAAATAACTTTTTTAAGTATTTTTTAAACTAGCTGTTCCCCGGGACTTCGCCCGCTCGTAATTTATTACAATTGGATTTCATGGATTCAGCTATCTGCCAGTGAAAGTCCCCTCAAAATCGGTCCAGCCATTTCAGAGATTAGCCTGCACAAACAGACAGACAGAAAGACAGACAAACAAAAATTTTAAAAACCATGTTTTTTATTATAAGTACCGTATATACTTTCATATGCATATAGTAAAAAGCTGTTATTTTGACATTACAAACAGACACTTCAATTTTATTTATTTGTATAGATGTCACTGTTTTACAAACGTAAAACGTAGATCATCGGCGTACTTTCAAATTATTACACAACGGTCAAAATTAATTTAAACTTTATTTATAAATATGGTATTTTTTTTTAAAACCACCCGATATCCCGCTTGTAACTATCATCTAACTAAATTATAGAAAATTGTCATCTAAAGAAAGGAAAATATTTAACTTTCCTTTTTTGAAGTTCTGTAATCGGATAAAAAGTAGCGTATAAGTTGTCCCGATTCCCTAAGTACCTCATATAAAATTTTGTGAAAATCCGTCAAGTAGTTTTTGCTTGAATCGTGAATACACAGGCAGATAGACGGACAAAATTTCTAAAATCAACTAATTAGACTTCGTTACCGTTTGGTTAGTAGCCTGGACTTGTTTTTTCCAGAAAATATTAGAATTACGGACACGAATTTTCTACAGATTTATTATAGGTATGTATATACAACATGTAACAAAAACCCTGTGGTTCCCATTAAGTGCGTTATCAGGATCAGTATTCAAACCTATAGAAATAACTTTTTTTTTAAATCGACCATATATTTTTATTTCATTATTTTTTTTTAATTTTATGTGGTTTTATTACCTCTTACTGACACTAGCCGATGCTAAAGCAAAGTAAAGCGGGGTGTTTGACAATCCCCTTACTCCCCGGACAACGCAGAGGTAATAAAACCAGATACAATTTGCATACAATTATTTTTTTAAATAAAATATAAAAAAGTTTGAGTTTTAATAAAAAAGTTATTTCTATAGGTTTGAATACTGATCCTGATAACTTACTTAACGGGAACCACAGGGTTTTTGTTACATATTGTATATTATGTATACATACATTTTAACAAGTCGTACGAAACCTAAATGGATTTAAAACCGCGAATTTTTTACCGCGTAGACTGTACTGTAACTAATCAATAACTTTATCGACGTGTAATTTTTAATTTGTTTTTTTAATAAAACACACAAGTTTACTTTTATGTCTCAGTCCAGTGAATTACAGAACTAAAGTTGACCTACTCTAGATCAGTTGTCGGCGCTGCAAACATGTATTTCTTGAAATTATTCCTGTCAGGTGAGGTTATAATATATTTAACTTACAAACTAACTTCATAAAAAAGGTACATGACATATTGTCACCTCTGAGAACTAATATATTCTATCTTCTTACTTACTTTTTTTGATTGATTCCTTTTCGTTGTAAATCCACGGTGCAGCTATATTATAGTTACAGCACGAATAGATCGGACCCAGGAAGGAATCTCTTGAAGAACACCAGCGTAAAATAGTAGCTTTACACTGGTGTGTTTCGTATGGTGATTGTAGAGAACCGGAGACCCGTTTTAAAGGGATCGGGGCATTCATTTTCTTTTTGCACGTAGTAGAGCCATGCTGCAGCTATATTAGTAGTATAGTTGTAGCACGAATGGGTCGGCTCGACCGGGGAAGTACCACGCTCTCACAGAATGCCAGCGCAAAGTAGCACCTGAACTCTGTTGTGTTTCGTATGGTGAGTGTAGAGAACCGGAGACCCTTTTTACTGGAAAAGAGGCATTCCATCTTAGTTCTCACAGGTGACAACGCATCTGCATTTTGATACGTAATCGAGGATTGATGTAGATGTCTTTGGGCCACAGCAACCACTTACCATCAGGTGGACTGTGTGCCTGTTTGCCACAATAATTCTATAAAAAAAATTCTATCTTAGTTCTCAGGGGCGACAACGTATCTACATTTTGATTCTTCATCGGGGATAGATTTAGGTGTGTGTTTATGGGCAGCATTCATTTGCCATCAAGTGGACTGTGTGCCCTTTTGTCACACTTGTTCGATAAAAAATGAAACGAAGAACGTTAGAAATAGTTTCCCAAAGTGCAACGGCCATTTTATGAGATATGCAGAGTTATTTTTCAATAACCGCCTAAATTTGCAGAGAAGGTTCAGAATAAGTAATATAGGTAAATGCTGAAGAAAAAATAATTAAAAGAATCTCACACATTCTGCACTTTTTTCTTTTAAATTCGAAATGCGTGCTAATGCATTATTTTAACTGATTTTACTGCGCACGCACACATTCGTAAGGGTCGATCGGTAGGCAAAAACGTTGTTGGCCATAAATCACATTTAATTTTTCTGCCGACTTCCAAAAAGGAAACGGTACTCAATTCGACTGTATGTTTTTTTATATGTGTAACCTCATAACTTTTTACTGGGTGAACCGATTTCGATAATTTTTTTTTATTTGAAAGCTGGTACTTCTCGTGTGGTCCCATATGAATTTGATCAAGGTCAGACTAATAGCTTTTGATTGATTCTTAATAACTTATATTGAAGTCGGCTGTACAAAATGTTTAATTTTAATTTAGGATAATTTCTTATTTGCCGACCATATTTCAATAATAGTCACCTCTGATAAGAAGAAAAATAATTCAATTCGTAATCGTGAAATTGACAAGTAAACACTTGTCAATTTCAAACAATTTACAAATTAATCCAAATAAATCAACTTATATTCCGTATAATAAATCAAAACACAAAAAATACAATTTCAATCTCAACATCGACAAATTAAAAAAAAAGTAACGCTAATTAAAACACCTAGAAGTAATAATCGATCAAGACTGAAACTGGAAAGGTGACATACATCACATATACAGTATAACTAGCTGACCCGACAAACGTTGTTTTGCTATATATGCATTATTTCTAGGAAATATTTTTTAGTTTTAAAAATTGAGATTAAAAACAGGGGTTGATCGTGGAAGGGTGAAAATTCAATGTTTTATGTATTTTTTAATACAGTTGCTCAAAAAGTGGCGTATTGCAGGGACGTATAGCGTTCGGAATGTGGGCTATTACATACTCGTGCTTTTTCTTTACCTTTTCCGAACTCGTGCGTTCTCTTTCCAAACTGTCAAAATAATGTCTATTAAAAAGAAAAAACCAATCACGAAGTATTTACTAAAAAAAAATTCATAGAAGTTTTTATGATTCATGTAAATATTTCTAAAAAGAAGCTACTAATTTGTTTCAATATCAGATTTAATGATTTGATTCAATGAGTTAGGTTAGGTTTCATGTAATTTCATCTAATTAAATTTAATTTTCATTTCATATCAATAAAAAAATCTACTGAAGACTTGGCTGTATGGGCATAATTCCCTTTGCCTACCCAGAATGGGCGAAGAAAACAAAAAAATCTCTGCCTATATTTTTTTACGCTTGGCGCCATTTTCCAAAAATGTTCTTTATTAAATTGCTTCATTTTTTCGCAACTGTATTAAAAATAGTTGTTCAGTTCAGTCAGTTCAGTTCAGTACGCGTGCAACTTGTTCCGACTGTCAACCCTCACCTTCGGCTGCGCCTCGGCTCCGGTAAACATTTGTCGGAACTCTTTGCAATGACAGGCTTTCCGCACTCATAATGAAATATACTATTTCAATGCTAAATCATAATAAAATAAAAAAAATTGTCAAAAATATTAAAAAAATTTTTAGGCGAGATAGATGTTGGCCGATTCTCAGACCTACCCAATATGCACACAAAATTTCATACAAATCGGTTCAGTCGTTTCGGAGGAGTTTGGTAACAAACGCCGCGACACGAGAATTTTATAAGTATATTAGAATATAGAATAACCAATATGTATGCACTTAATAAAGTAAAAAATGTAACTGACAACAAAAATGTATTAAAGTATCGCGCTTATATAAAATCCTTACTAGGTTTAAATTATAATATGGGGCAATAAACAAAGATTATTTACTGTACAAAAGAAATGCATTGGAGCTATCGGATAAAATCTGCAACCCACTATTTAGTAGCCTAGGCAATTTTTTTGCAAAGACATATGAAACAGAAACTTTTTATTCAATACAGATTATAACTTAAATTAAAAATAAAAAATAACACCGAAACAAAAAGAGATGATGATCTTCGAACGGCTAGAAAGACTTTCTTGAATCATAACTAAAAACACTTTCGATCAAGTCCTCTTTCAAACAAAAATAACTAAATCTAAAAATCGGTTCATCCGTTTCGGAGTTACGATGACACAGACAGACACGGATACACACGTTAAACACATTACACCCCTCTGTTTGCGTTGTGGATAGATAAATAATAAGGTACGTGAGGGTAATATGGTCACCTTAAGCTTTGTCGCCCTATAAAACCAAAACTAGAAGGAGAACAGAGACAAAAATCAAATTCGTATACTATAACTAAAAAATAAAGAAAAAAAAAATAGCAATCAAGCGTATGCAATAATTAGTTACACTTCGAAAAATCAACTCAAAAAAAAATTACTATACTACACAATACTAAAATCGACTAAAATATTTAGACGCCCATTACACGCCTAGGCAAGCGTCAATCAGTTCAATCAATCATGATAGACGTTTGTATGATAGAATAATTTCGACATTACACGCTCATGCTGACTGATGTCAGTCAAACCCAAATTTTTGGAGGGAAAGGACGTACCTATAAACTAAGTTAATTTTCGATTCACCATTTAATTATAATTTTATATCTTGAAAAGAGAAAGAATAAAAACGAATAGGAAAAATTGTAATATTTAATATCATTTTACCCATTTTAATTTTACGCGCGCAAATGTTCGACCTCTTGGAGTGCATAATTGATACGCAGCTTTATTTGAAACGCATTTATGGACGAAAAATAAGATTAACTTTTACATTTATTCGTATAGGGAGAATGCCCCTATTACCAGCCTTTTAGTGTCAATTTCAATTTCCTTTTGTGTACCTAATGCCAGCATAGCATAGGGCTATGCCTTTTGAGTTTTTGGTAGGTACCTATTGTAGGTATATTTTAGGGGCACTGAAATAAATTCATAACAATTTTAATTTTAAATCATGCATGTCACAAGTATGGAATATGTATTAAGATAGATGACAACAATTATTTTATTTTAATGTTTTACTTCTTACCTTACTGTGGTTTAGCTTTAAGCAGTTACATTTTTTCTTTTAACACTAAACAATTCATTAAAACAAAATTATAATAAAAATAATGTATTATAGTACACCGATTTCTTATAATTTAACCATCCAAGTTTTACAATCTTTATCATCATTTCAGCCCTTCACAAGTCGACTACAGAACATCATCCTCCATAGACTGCCGCAAAGCATGGTCCTGAACCACTTTCCTTGTTACGACTTTTTCATTTATGTTCTTAACTTATAGTAAAATTAGTATTACTAAGTTGTAGTTAATTACATTTATTGTTTGTTTTTGTCTTTCTCAAAAAATAATTAAATATTGTATGGTGTTCTTAACATATACCAAATGTCTGAAAAGCAAGTACGTTAAACTTTTAAATCAAACACCACCCATTCGTGCTATAACTATACTACTAATATAGCTGCAGTGTGGCTCTACCACGTGTATGATTTATTAAGAATAACTTAAAAACTACTGGTCAGACATTGATGATAAGTTTATATGAGACCACATGAGATGAACCAGCTTTCAAATAAAAAAAAAAGAATCATCAAAATCGGTTCAACAAGAAAAAAGTTATGAGGTAACACACATTAAAAGAATACAGTCGTATTGAGTACCTCATCCTTTTTGAAATCGATTAAAAAATCCGATTGAATCTAAAAAGACATTGAGATTGTCCGTCATCAGCTGGCTGCCATATTACATTCGGCAAATTAAGGAATTAGTATATTTTACAAAATATTATCTTAAGACGAAAAATAAATGCAAATACACTTGTATTAGGTGATGTACTGCGATCAAACAAATACAGTAATAGCTGTTTAACCAAATGTATTCGAACTTACAATAAAATACCATCTGTAATCAAATCGCATAATAATTTATTTAGAAAAAATTGTTGGCTTATCTCAATGAAAATAAATTTAAATACTTATTAAATATGAAATGTTATTTGTAATTTTTTAAATGAATTAATAATAATAACGTTGATGATATGTTGTTAGTCATCAGTAAAATAATAACGTTATTTTACTGATGACTAACAACATATCACGGCTTCGTATAGATCTATTGATGTGACGTCGTTTAGATTTTAGATAGATAGGCCATGTATTTTATAAATTTTTCGATTTCTTAAAAAAGTTTATCGAACATAATGTAACCTAGATCACTCCTGGTATCCTGGTATTGCTCTCTCTCGGTTCGTCTAGTTGAGTAGGTCCCTGCATGGTTTAGATTCAGAATTGAACCCGGTACATGGCGCTGCTGTCATGATCCAGAAATCACCCGTGGGAAGCCTGGACAGATCGCTAACTAAGAATAAAAATGTCAATCTTTGGACTACTATAGAATACCTCGTCACTAGTAAAAAAAGTGGCTCCGGTTCTCAACACTCACTATCAATAACAGTAGCATTATGCTTCTTATTTACGTTGATTGGTTGGTTTGTACTTGGAAGAGCCATGTTGCAGCTATATTATGGTTGTAGCACGAACGGGTCGGCTCGATCAGGGAAGAACCACGCTCTCACATAATACCAGCGTAAAATAGCAGCTTAATGAGGTTGTGTGATGGTGAGTGTAGAGAACCGGAGATCCTGTTTACTGGAAATGAGGTATTCCATCTCAGTCCTCAGGGGTGACAACGCATCTGCATTTTGATTCTTAATTGAGAATAAATGTAGATGTCTATAGGCCACAGCATCCTCTTACTATCAGGTGGACTGTGTGCTCGTTTGTCACCCTTATGCATCGATCACTAATAAAATCCTAGAGACACAATCAGTGACAAAATATTTCCTTACCGAATGAGCGCCCACTCGAACATTTGGGTGCGCTTTTAATTTGTACGTAGCTTTGTGAATACAACTTTAGGCAATACATTTAAGGTTGAATTTACATTAATGTATATTTATTTACAACTAGAATTATGTCAAAACAATTGGCGACTGTTTTTAGAGAACTTCATGGAATTGCGTATCTAGTTTTTTATTAGTGATCGATGCCCTTATTCTATAAAAAAAAACGTGAGAGTGTGGTCGTACCTAGATGGAGCTAACCAATTCGTACTGCAGCTATTAGGTGTTTTACACATCTAGTAGATGAATAACACAGCTGATTTTGTTTTGATTGTTGGTGCAGCTATCTGTCAGCTATAGTGTGCTTCAACCATTGAGTTATGTGTACTACTTACTAGAGAAGCCATTCCGAACATAGACTATGTTCAACTGAACTGTAGTGCAATCCATACAAACTAAATATTGCGTAAATTGAAGATTTGTGAATTCCATAAAATAATTATTATTACATTTTATTTAGAAATATAATATGTTTGTTTATATTAAATTAAGATATTTTATATTAAATTCTTATATTTATTTTATATTAATATCTTATTTTATATCAAATTAAAGTCTTCGCGCATGCGCGACTACTACTCCCGCGCATGCGCGAAGACATAGAGTAGGACACAATTTTTGTTTGGAATGGCTTCTCTAGTACATATAACTCAATGGCTTCAACCACATAAATATACAAGTGCAATTTTTGTTTCAGTTATTTTTATTGTTGCTTGTAACGCAACTGATTGGAATAGAAATAATTTGGTAGATTTAACCAGAGCAGGTTATCCTAATGTCTGGCGATACAATCCAAGGGGAATCGTTATCGATGCTATAAGGCGAAGGCAAGCCATGGAACTACTAAATGCTCGTAATATCTTGACCAACAGGAATTTGTTACGCGCTTTGGTTAATTTATCTAGAAACATAAACACCGTAGCTGACGTTATAAATGTTGCGCTCAGACGAAATCCTGCCATCAGAAACGTACTTGGTATTAGATACAAAAGGGACGCCGATACTACTTCAACAGAACCCCCAGTTGAGGTGAACGAAGCAAATGATAACCAAATTACAAGTAACTGCGACTCAAGTGGTACAAAGTCAAATGAAAATTGTACTGCTGAAATAAACGGCCGAAGATCATTGGGAGGGATTATTGACACTAGTTTCATAAAAGATAAATTAGTGTTTTACGTAGAAGAAAGTATTCGTGAGATCCAGGCGAAAGTGAACTCATTGGTGAGAGTTAAGGCGGCGTTTTCTAATGTGATTCCATTCAGAATGGGCTACATAGTTTCGAATATAGATACGCTGGCAGTGAATATGAGAAATCTAAGACAAAACATGGAAACAAACAAGAATGTTTGGGACGAGAGACAAATTCTCAATGTGTATGACCGATTGAAGGTATCCAATGCTATAGTGTCTAACTTGTTAGCTGTATTGAGAGCTTACATCGGGAGAGTTTGATTCAGGAAATAAAGTTGTAATATTTTAAAGCTGTTTTTTATTTTTACTTCTGTCCCTCGACAAGACAACGTTAATGTAAAATCGTAAAGTAGGCGTGGTTATTTTAATGGAGCAGAGATGGAACTGATGCTGTGAATGTGGTTATGGTTAGCAATATTATCCCGTGGGTGTCGGCAAGAGTGGGGAACTCAAATACAAGATGGGCAGCAGCATTCTCTACCGACTTCAAACAGTAGGAGGTACTCAATTAGATTGTGTTTTCTTTTTTTCCTTTTTTTTATAGGATACGGTGACAAACGAGCACACAGTCCACCTAATGGTAAGTGGTTGCTGTGGCCCATAGACATCTAAATCTATCCTCGTTTGCGAATCAAAATGCAGATGCGTTGTCACCCGTGAGGACTAAGATGGAATGCTTCTTTTCCAGTAAAAACGGTCTCGGGTTCTCTACACTCACCATACGAAACACAGCAGCGTTAAGCTGCGAGAGCGTGGTCCTTCCCCGGTCGAGCCGACCCATTCGTGCTACAACTATACTACTAATATAGCTGCAGCATGGCTCTACCACGTACAAAAAAAATATGTGTGTTATCTCATAACTTCTTTCTAGGTGAACCGATTTTGTTGATTCTTTTTTTATTTGAAAGCTGGTGCTTCACATGTGGTCCCATATAAATTTGATCGAGGTCTGACAAATAGGTTTTGAGTTATTCTTAATAATTTATATTGAAGTCTTTTGCACAAAAATTTTATTTTTAATTACATTAATAACCGATAATTAGGTGTTACGGTAGACAATCCGCACAGACCGCGATTGTCAAAAATTAAGTTAATTGTTGCTAGGGTAAGACATGCAAGAAGTCGAATGCAGGTGGCTCAGGACCGTGCTTTGTGGCATTCCTTGTGGAGGCCTATGTTTAGCTGTGGACTTGTGAAGGGCTGTAATGATAATGATGATGAAGTCTATACTGCAGTTATATTATTGTGCTGTGTACAATTTTTCAACCGACTTCAAAAAAGGAGTGGGTTCTCAAATCGACTGTATTTTTTACGTGTGTTACCTGAGAAAGTTTTTCTAGGTGAACCGATTTTGAAGATTCTTTTTTTATTTGAAAGCTGGTGCTGCTCATCTAGCCCTATGTAAATTTAATCAAGATCTGACCAGTAGTTTTTGAGTTTATAAAGCGTATTTAATTGACTTCGCCTATATTGATGATGTTCTCATTTTATTAAGTGGCGAAGCTTGCGAAGTCACTTATTGATTTCACAATGTCTGTCCGTCTGTCCGTCTGTCCGTCGGTCCGTCTGTCCGTCTATCCGTCTGTCCGTCGGTCCGTCTGTCCGTCTGTCCGTCTGTCCGTCTGTCCCACGATTATCTCGAGAACGGTTTCGAATTTTCAAATTCTGTTTTCAGCAATCGATTACTGATCACCCAGGCATCTGAACCTCCTATTTTGAAACTGATTGCTCAACGGCAACCGTTAGAAACCGCTACAAAGCTGATTGCTTCGCCACTTTGCTATGCTGTTGCGCCAGCTTGCTAGGTTTATTTATATTGAAGTCGGTTGTATAAAATTTTTAATTTTACCCCTTGTCTGGATTGTAGTTTGAATCAACACCAATAAACTTTAATTTTAGAACTGTCTACAACAAGGACAATCCTAGTGAACAGTTCCTGAACGACTAATGGCCGTTCGGGAGCCGCACACCGCACGATCGCTCCGTCTAGACGCCTTCGATGCCCGACTGTTACTGTTAGTAGTAGTTAGACTGTGGCCTGTGGCAACGGTGTACTGCTGTTTGACGGCAGATATAGTTATGTGGTTGATTACGTACTAAAATCCATAGGGACTCCTAGGTGGAAAACCTACCTTGATATGTTTTGAGTGTGTTTTTTTTTTAATATTGTTAGAAAATATTCGCAATATTATTTAAATAAAAGAATATTACTCATATTGGAAATCACTCTGAAGGTTTAATTGTTAAAAATAATAGAAGTTTGAGTGCGGATGTTCAACTTGCTCTCTTGCTTATCCAATTAATCACAGGAATAAGACAGCGTACTGCACTACACATTCGTTACAGAGCAAATACAGATCGACCAATCGTAATGTTCCCGGCACAACATTGATGTAACGTGAAGGATATAATTACACGATAACACCAAAGTATGCAAACCTACAGCATCGCTACCCATCTCAATGTAACACAGGGCAGCCTCTCAGCAACACGATCTACCTTGCTTACACTAGAAGAACTACAACGAACAGAACCACGTCAATTGTCTTGCTTAGCCAGAATCTCAGTGTTGACTACTACTAACTACCGACTTATGCCTTTTTATCGCCTACGCGTTACTTGATACTGCTAGAACGAGTTGGAGATTGCATTTCTACGCTCAATTCTTCTTACTTTAATTTTATACGTGGTAGAGCCGTGCTGCAGCTATATCAGTAGTATAGTTGTAGCACGAATGGGTCGGCTCGACCGGGGAAGGACCACGCTCTCAGAGAATACCAGCGTAAAATAGCCGCTTAATACTGCTGTGTTTCGTATGGTGAGTGTACGGAACCGGAGACCTTTTTTACTGGAAAAGAGGCATTCCATCTAAGTCCTCACGGGAGACAAACGCATCTGCATTTTGATTCGCAAACGAGGATAAATGTAGATGTCTATGGGTCAGCAACCACTTACCATCAGGTGGATTGTGTGCTCGTTTGTCACCCTATTCCTATAAAAAAATTATTTACTCTCATTTCTTACAAGTCAGTGCTTGATTACTTTGCTAACTGATGATGAGTATTGATGTAGCGTCCTACTGTTCGACATGGACTTGTCTAGTGGTCAATTTTCGATTTGCGTTAATCATCACACCTGGCACAGAAGGATTGACGATGACGTGAGAAAAACGAAGTCAATATACAACATGTAACAAAAAGGCAGTGGTTTCAGTTATGTGCGTTATCAAAATCACTATTCAATCGTAGAGAAATAAATTAGTCCAGAAAACTTGACCATAAAAAAAAATACGGAATAGAAGGTTCCGAATAAGTAATATAGGTGTAGGGGCTGCGACGGAACCCCCACGTTTGATCGTTTGACAGTGGTTGATAGTAAATGATAGTCAATACTGGGATGTTGATAATTGATAGTTTATTGATAGAGATAATTTAATGATACATGGGAAATCATATTGCGACCACCCGCTACCGGTATTGCTGAACTCAAATAGCGCACTGATTTAAAATGCATTATTGTAGCGAATAGCGTAAGCTGCTGACGCTACAAAAATGTACGTGCTGCAGTCCGTACATGCTCCCGGGCTGAAAGATAGAGAGTCATGATGATGAGATGAGTTTAAAACTAATAACAAGGTGATAAACATTTTTGCTTACATATAAAACTAGTTACAAATGATTGATGCAAAATAAAGACAATAACAGTGTGTTTAGACACCCGTGTCCGTGATAGTAAACACCGATTGAAGCACTGGTGAGGTGCCACGGTTTTGCTTTTGTTTACGCGAGTTTTTAAATTTTTCATTTAATTCGCTAGTAATGTCACCGCTGTTACACTGCACTGCACTTGTTTGCAACTCTACATCTACAAATTGCACTCCACTATTACACTGCACTTCACTATTAGACTTAATTTCACTACACTTATTTACGTCGTCACACGTAGAATCCGCCGAATACTCCAGCCGTTATAATCACCAGGTAGAGGACGGTGTAATGGTGAATGTCGTGATAGGATACAGCTGCTGCTAACGGCTCAGTCTGTTTCATGACATCCAATTGTTCTCGTATGGCAAGCAGTTGTTGTTGGCTGATAGTCTCCAAGCTCGTGCTGGCGTTCGTCTCCGGTATCGAGATATTTATTAAACGATTAATCGAAGCGATCTTCGGTATACCAATGTCGGGCTTTGCATTGATTTGAGATGCATCTGGTTTGTATGCATAAAAATGGAAATCAGCTGATTTGATAAGGCAGTATTTACCCAGCGTAATAAGTCCGGTGTTAATGATTGTTCTACAGCTTCCAAATCCTTCAGCCTTCTCACACAAACTCTTGTCATTGATCATATGATAAATAGGCTTCTTGAATCGACACAACACAGTATCTATATCGCGATCAATGCAGTCGTGTAAATCAGTAATTGATAGCGATATAAACGAATCCTTGTTTAAGTTTAACGCGAGGTATTCGCTAATAGGGACAATGCTGATCATGTTGCTATTCGATTGTTTAGGTATGGGAATTGCTTTAAGGACTTCGTAAGTGTCTCGTGCTAATAATGGAATTCGGATTTCGAAAATAAGAAATGACTTCGATAAGCGTGCTTTTACATTAAGTAATTTGTATAGATTTGAATAATTCGCGTGATCAGTAGGTAGTGATAGGTCTTTAGGTATCTGGGTAGAGATGGCACTTAATTCGTGGTGGAGTTGCTTGGGGGTTAGTAGATGAATATCATACTTTCACGCACACATAAACACACACACACACTCGCATACACACTCATATACACACACTCACACACACACACACACACACACACACACACACACACACACACACACACACACACACACACACACACACACACACACACACACACACTAAAATATATACACAATAAATAACCCACATTTCTATAATTCTAAGCTTCTAGATATAATATAGTTTAATAGTCTTATTGAGGATACCGTAAGGGAAGTAGTGAGTTATTCTCAACACAAGTGTCTATGACTACTTAAAGGGAAAACTCGACAAATCTTTGTTATAAGACTTCTGAAAATAAAGGAATTTTTATTTTTATTTTATTTATTTACTTCCCGTGAAATACGTCTGTGATAGTTTCAATAAGATAAGTTTGTATTTCTTTTAACTTGTTCAAAATGTTGTTTGTAACCATAGCAGCCAAGGTAAATTCGTTGATATATGAGTTATTTGCGACTTGTGACCTTAGTGCATTCATCGATTGTTCAAGTTCAATCACCTTTTTGTTGATAGTTTTATGATGCTTTTCCATGATCGATTCTACCCTCTTGATGACATAGAACTCCGCTTCTACGACTGACGTTTGATTCTTCCACAACTGGGCTTGGTGTCCTTGGTTTTTTATGATTAATTCGATATCTTCTTCATATTTTTCAGCAAAGTTATCAAGCACCCCAAACAACGCGTTTGCGATATTACCTATACCATTGATGAGTCCCCGGCCCTTACGTGTGAGTAGGTCGCCCTTATCTTGCAACATGATATTGTAGCGCTGCAGTTCCGACTGCTCGTGATTCAATTGATACATGACACCCTCGCAGTCTGAATGCTCTCTTATCTTCGAACAGATGGATTCTAGGTATTCCGTGTACTTCAAGGACGCGGCGGTGCCTTCCCAATATGGGTAGAGATCATAATAGACAACGAGTCTTCAATCGTCAGCTGTCAATTGCATGTTTACAATTTTGTCGAAAAATAGGCTAGTATTATTTTGTAGTTTATTTATAGTATATAGTCCGCTAGTATTAGTTATAAGGGTCGTAAGAAATAATAAGATAGAAGGTGCAACTGTAATGAAACTGTATCTTCTATTCCTTTGTTTTATACTTTTCGTTGATTTCTCTTGCTTTAATTCTTGGTCTTGTGTTTCTTCTGAGATGATAGGGAGTATTGATAGTTTGATAACAGGTCTTTTCATATAACCATTTTTAGTTTTTAACGTCACAACACGCACGTAACCGTCATTACCAGGGTGCAATTCGACCACCCTACCTAGGACCCACTTGCCTGGAGGAAGGTTACCATCATTGATTTTACTGCGCACTCACACATTCGTAAGGGTCGATCGGTCAACAAAAATGTTGTTGATAAATCACATTCAATTTGGGATAGTTTCAGATAAAAGTAGAAGCCTTATTTACTCGTATTTACAAAAACTGTAATAATGGTATATCGTTATTTATATATTTGAACTTAAGTTTAAAGGTTACTCTTTGAAAAATAACCCTGTATGTGGTTTTATTACTTCTGCATTGGCCGGGGAGCATGCGTATTTATTCTCATCGTCTTTCCATTAGAAGTAATAAATCTACATACAATTTGCAAACAAAAATTTATTTCAATTAAATTAATTTTTTTATGCTGTTGTATGGATTATTGACACTAGTTTCATAAAAGATAAATTAGTGTTTTACGTAGAAGAAAGTATTCGTGAGATCCAGGCGAAAGTGAACTCACTGGTGAGAGTAAAGGCAGCGTTTTCTAATGTGATTCCATTCAGAATGGGCTACATAGTTTCGAATATAGATACGCTGGCAGTGAATATGACAAATCTAAGACAAAACATGGAAACAAACAAGAATGTTTGGGACGAGAGACAAATTCTCAATGTGTATGACCGATTGAAGGTATCCAATGCTATAGTGTCTAACTTGTTAGCTGTATTGAGAGCTTACATCGGGAGAGTTTGATTCAGGAAATAAAGTTGTAATATTTTAAAGCCGTTTTTTATTTTTACTTCTGTCCCTCGACAAGACAACGTTAATGTAGTCGTAAAGTAGGCGTGGTTATTTTAATGGAGCAGAGATGGAACTGATGCTGTGAATGTGGTTATGGTTAGCAATATTATCCCGTGGGTGTCGGCAAGAGTGGGGAACTCAAATACAAGATGGGCAGCAGCATTCTCTACCGACTTCAAACAGTAGGAGGTACTCAATTAGATTGTGTTTTCTTTTTTCCTTTTTTTTATAGGATATGGTGACAAACGAGCACACAGTCCACCTGATGGTAAGTGGTTGCTGCGGCCCATAGACGTCTAAATTAATCCTCGTTTGCGAATCAAAATGCAGATGCGTTGTCACCCGTGAGGACTAAGATGGAATGCCTCTTTTCCAGTAAAAACGGTCTGCGGTTCTCTACACTCACCATACGAAACACAGCAGCGTTAAGCTGCGAGAGCGTGGTCCTTCCCCGGTCGAGCCGAACCATTCGTGCTACAACTATACTACTAATATAGCTGCAGCATGGCTCTACCACGTACAAAAAAAATATGTGTGTTATCTCATAACTTCTTTCTAGGTGAACCGATTTTGTTGATTCTTTTTTTATTTGAAAGCTGGTGCTTCACATGTGGTCCCTTATAAATTTGATCGAGGTCTGACAAATAGGTTTTGAGTTATTCTTAATAATTTATATTGAAGTCGGTTGCACAAAAATTTCATTTTAAATTATCCTAATAACCGATAATAAGGTGTTACGGTTGACATCCCGCACAGACCGCGATTGTCAAAAATTAAGTTAATTGTTGCTAGGGTAAGACATGCAAGAAGTCGAATGCAGGTGGCTCGGGACCGTGCTTTATGGCATTCCTTGTGGCCTATGTTTAGCTGTGGACTTGTGAAGGGCTGTAATGATAATGATGATGAAGTCTATACTGCAGTTATATTATTGTGCTGTGTACATTTTTTCAACCGACTTCAAAAAAGGAGTAGGTTCTCAAATCGACTGTGTTTTTTACGTGTGTTACCTGAGAAAGTTTTTCTAGGTGAACCGATTTTGAAGATTCTTTTTTATTTGTAAGCTGGTGCTTCTCATCTAGCCCTATGTAAATTTAATCAAGATCTGACCAGTAGTTTTTGAGTTTATAAAGCGTATTTAATTGACTTCGCCTATATTGATGATGTTCTCATTTTATTAAGTGGCGAAGCTTGCAAAGTCACTTATTGATTTCACAATGTCTGTCCGTCTGTCCGTCTGTCCGTCGGTCCGTCTGTCCGTCTGTCCGTCTGTCCGTCTGTCCGTCTGTCCGTCTGTCCCACGATTATCTCGAGAACGGTTTTGAATTTTCAAATTCTGTTTTTAGCAATCGATTACTGATCACCCAGGCATCTGAACCTCTTATTTTGAAACTGATTGCTCAACGGCAACCGTTAGAAACCGCTACAAAGCTGATTGCTTCGCCACTTTGCTATGCTGTTAGCTTGCTAGGTTTATTTATATTGAAGTCGGTTGTATAAAATTTTTTATTTTACCCCTTGTCTGGATTGTAGTTTGAATCAACACCAATAAACTTTAATTTTAGAACTGTCTACAACAAGGACAATCCTAGTGAACAGTTCCTGAGCGACTAATGGCCGTTCGGGAGCCGCACACCGCACGATCGCTCCGTCTAGACGCCTTCGATGACCGACTGTTACTGTTAGTAGTAGTTAGACTGTGGCCTGTGGCAATGGTGTACTGCTGTTTGACAGCTGATATAGTTATGTGGTTGATTACGTACTAAAATCCATAGGGACTCCTAGGTGGAAAACCTACCTTGATATGTTTTGAGTGTGTTTTTTTTTAAATATTGTTAGAAAATATTCGCAATATTATTTAAATAAAAGAATATTACTCATATTGGAAATCACTCTGAAGGTTTAATTGTTAAAAATAATAGAAGTTTGAGTGCGGATGTTCAACTTGCTCTCTTGCTTATCTAATTAATCACAGGAATAAGACAGCGTACTGCACTACACATTCGTTACAGAGCAAATACAGATCGACCAATCGTAATGTTCCCGGCACAACATTGATGTAACGTGAAGGATATAATTACACGATAACACCAAAGTATGCAAACCAACAGCATCACTACCCATCTCAATGTAACACAGGTCAGCCTCTCAGCAACACGATCTTCCTTGCTTACACTAGAAGAACTACAACGAACAGAACCACGTCAATTGTCTTGCTTAGCCAGAATCTCAGTGTTGACTACTACTAACTACCGACTTATGCCTTTTTATCGCCTACGCGTTACTTGATACTGCTAGAACGAGTTGACGATTGCAGTCCTACGCTCAATTCTTTTTACTTTAATTTTATACGTGGTAGAGCCATGCTGCAGCTATATCAGTAGTATAGTTGTAACACGAATGGGTCGGCTCGACCGGGGAAGGACCACGCTCTCACAGAATACCAGCGTAAAATAGCAGCTTAATGCTGCTGTGTTTCGTATGTTGAGTGTAGGGAACCGGAGACCTTTTTTACTGGAAAAGAGGCATTCCATCTAAGTCCTCACGGGAGACAAACGCATCTGCATTTTGATTCGCAAACGAGGATAAATGTAGATGTCTATGGGTCAGCAACCACTTACCATCAGGTGGATTGTGTGCTCGTTTGTCACCCTATTCCTATAAAAAAAATTATTTACTCTCATTCCTTACACTATTACAAGTCAGTGCTTGATCACTTTGCTAACTGATGATGAGTATTGATGTAGCGTCCTACTGTTCGATATGGACTTGTCTAGTGGTCAATTTTCGATTTGCGTTAATCATCACACCTGGCACAGAAGGATTGACGATGACGTGAGAAAAAGGAAGTCAATATACAACATGTAACAAAAGGCAGTGATTACAGTTATGTACGTTATCAAAATCACTATTCAGTTGTAGAGAAATAAATTAGTCCAGAAAACTTGACCATATAAAATACGGAATAGAAGGTTCCGAATAAGTAATATAGGTGTAGGGGCTGCGACGGAACCCCCACGTTTGATCGTTTGACAGTGGTTGATAGTAAATGATAGTCAATACTGGGAAGTTGATAATTGATAGTTTATTGATAGAACCAACTAAATCTAATTTAATGATAGATGGGAAATGACACTGCTAGCACGCGCGACCGGTATTGCTGGACTCAAATAGCGCACTGATTTAAAATGCATTATTGTAGCGAATAGCGTAAACTGCTGACGCTACAAAAATGTACGTGCTGCAGCCCGTACATGCTCCCGGGCTGGAAGATAGAGAGTCATGATGATGAGAAGAGTTTAAAACTAATAACAAGGTGATAAACATTTTTGCTTACATATAAAACTAGTTACAAATGATTGATGCAAAATAAAGACAATAACAGTGTATTTAGACACCCGTGTCCGTGATAATAAACACCGATTGAAGCACTGGTGAGGTGCCACGGTTTTGCTTTTGTTTACGAGAGTTATTAAATTTTTCATTTAATTCGCTAGTAATGTCACCGCTGTTACACTGCACTGCACTTGTTTGCAACTCTACATCTACAAATTGCACTCCACTATTACACTGCACTTCACTATTAGACTTAACTTCACTACACTTATTTACGTCGTCACACGTAGAATCCGCCGAATACTCCAGCCGTTATAATCACCAGGTAGAGGACGGTGTAATGGTGAATGTCGTGATAGGATACACCTGCTGCTAACGGCTCAGTCTGTTTCATGACATCCAATTGTTCTCGTATGGCAATCAGTTGTTGTTGGCTGATAGTCTCCAAGCTCGTGCTGGCGTTCATCTCCGCTATCGAGATTTTTATTAAACGATTAATCGAAGCGATCTTCGGTATACCAATGTCGGGCTTTGCATTGATTTGAGATGCATCTGGTTTGTATGCATAAAAATGGAAATCAGCTGATTTGATAAGGCAGTATTTACCCAGCGTAATAAGTCCGGCGTCACTCAATTGAATAGCCGTAACTTGATCTTCGCATATCAACTTGAAGTAGCATTTATTACAACAGAAATAAAAGTAGTTATTAAGTTTACTTGTTGCAATGAAAATATTTTTGCAGGTGTTAATGATTGTTCTACAGCTTCCAAATCCTTCACCCTTCTCACACAAACTCTTGTCATTGATCATATGATAAATAGGCTTTTTGAATCGACACAACACAGTATCTAAATCGCGATCAATGCAGTTATGTAAATCAGTAAATGATAGCGATATAAACGAATCATTGTTTAAGTTTAACGCGAGGTATTCGCTGATAGGGACAATGCTGATCATGTTGCTATTCGATTGTTTAGGTATGGGAATTGCTTTAAGGACTTCGTAAGTGTCTCGTGTTAATAATGTAATTCGGATTTCGAAAATAAGAAATGACTTCGATAAGCGTGCTTTTACATTAAGTAATTTGTATAGATTTGAATAATTCGCGTGATCGGTAGGTAGTGATAGGTCTTTAGGTATCTGAGTAGAGGGCACTTAATTCGTGGTGGAGTTGCTTGGGAGTTAGTAGATGAATATCATACTTCCCGTGAAATACGTCTGTGATAGTTTCAATAAGATAAGTTTGTATTTCTTTTAACTTGTTCAAAATGTTGTTTGTAACTATAGCGGCTAAGGTAAATTTGTTGATATATGAGTTATTTGCGACTTGTGACCTTAGTGCATTCATCGATTGTTCAAGTTCATCTTTTTGTTGATAGTTTTATGATGCTTTTCCATGATCGACTCTACCCTCTTGATGACATTGAACTCCGCTTCTACGACTGACGTTTGATTCTTCCACAACTGGGCTAGGTGTGCTTGGTTTTTTATGATTAATTCGATATCTTCTTCATATTTTTCATCAAAGTTGCTGTCAAGCACCCCAAACAACGCGTTTGCGATATTACCTATACCATTGATGAGTCCCCGGCGCTTACGTGTGAGTAGGTCGCCCTTATCTTGCAACATGATATTGTAGCGCTGCAGTTCCGACTGCTCGTGATTCAATTGATACATGACACCATCGCAGTGTGAATGCTCTCTTATCTTCGAACAGATGGTTTCTAGGTATTCCATGTGCTTCGAGGACGCGGCGGTGCCTTCCCAATATGGGTAGAGATCATAATAGACAACGAGTCTCCAGTCGTCAGCTATCAATTGCATGTTTACAATTTTGTCTAAAAATAGGCTAGTATTATTTTGTAGTTTATTTATAGTATATAGTCCGCTAGTATTAGTTATAAGGGTCGTAAGAAATAATAAGATAGAAGGTGCAACTGTAATGAAACTGTATCTTCTATTCCTTTGTTATATATTTTTCGTTGATTTCTCATGCTTTAATTCTTGGTCTTATGTTTCTTCTGAGATGATAGGGAGTATTGATAGTTTGATAACAGGTCTTTTCATATAACCATTTTTAGTTTTTAACGTCACAACACGCACGTAGCCGTCATTACCAGGGTGCAATTCAACCACCCTACCTAGGGCCCACTTGCCTGGAGGAAGGTTACCATCATTGATTTTACTGCGCACGCACACATTCGTAAGGGTCGATCGGTCAACAAAATGTTGTTGCTAAATCACATTCAATTTGGGATAGTTTCAGATAAAAGTAGATGCTTTATTTACTCGTATTTACAAAAACTGTAATAATGGTATATCGTTATTTATATATTTGAACTTAAGTTTAAGGGCTGGTTCTTTCCTCGCTCAAAGGCTAAGTATAGCCATTCAGCGGGGAAACGCAGCCAGCGTTCTTGGCACGATACTGCGGGGAGTCGGACTATATGATAATTAAGTTTCTAGTTTTAGTTTTTTTTTTATTATCATAGTTTTTAATATTGTAGATAAAACTTAAGTTTAAAGGTTACTCTTTGAAAAATAACCTTGTATGTGGTTTTATTACTTCTGCATTGGCCGGGGAGCATGCGTATTTATTCTCATCGTCTTTCCTTTAGTAATAAATCTACATACAATTTGCAAACAAAAATTTATTTCAATTAAATTAATTTTTTTATGGTCGAGTTTTCTAAAGTTAGGTTATTTCTATACAATTAAATACTGCTTCTGATAACGCACATAACGGGAATCATTGGGTTATTATTACATGTTCTATACTCTTTGGACGCGACTACATAAGGCAATGGCACTAAAGGCTCAGAAGGGCTAGAACCCAGAGCCGTAAAGCCAGTTAAAAAAAAGCATTGGAATGATGACGTCATCATGATGTTATAATGTATAGTGCCACCAACTTATCTGTTCAGTTGACAGCGTCGCTAGTGGAGTGGTTACTATTGCCATTTAAGAAATTCACCGAGGAAATAGGTAACAACTTATTCATTACACATAATATAAAATAAAACAAATTTCGTGTTAATATATTAAAATTGAGAATTAGTGTTATTATATATATTATTTTTATTTTATAAAAATAATTGTGGTCGTGATCTCGGAGTTCAAGCGGCCGAATACCAGGAATTTCTGTTTTGAAAAATGTACCCGCGTAGCTACTGGTTCCAATAATTCATCTTCTGGAATCGCTTTCACTATCGCTCTGACACTGTAATAAAGGGTTCATTTAAATACGCGTCTTTTAGTCTGTATTCATTTTCAATTTTTTTACATGATTACAAATGTTATTTGTAAATTTATGAAATAAATCTTCAATTAATTGGGGCATTAGAACATTAGCAACACAAACTACAAAGCTAGGTACTTTAGATGAATTGCAGTAAATTGAGATAATTTTTTTACTATGTTTCATAAGTACATTATTTGGTGATTTTAACTTTCCATATCTGGCAATACTAACCTGTCGCGGCAGCTACGCGTTCTTACAGCTTTTCAAATGGTATAGTTGGGATTCGTACACGTTTCTCTTCTTCATAAATGATAAAAATTTTAGCATAATCTATCGCGCATCACTTTTAAGACCTTTAGGCATTTTATTGACACTTTTTAAAAACGCTCACCTGATAGCTTAGAATAAATAATAGCTGACAGCGAAATGTCATTTACAAAATGGCGGCTTTAGTTCCAATTTTGTCCACCTGAACAGATAAGTTGGTGGCACTATAAGTATTTCTAAAATAAATAAAAACATTATTTTTGTGTTTAGAAATTTATTAAATCAGTCTATAACAAAAAAGGTTTCGACACCCTGTCTTATGTTATTAAGTTGTGTTTAATACATATTAGAAACTTAAAAACTATAATTCACCATAGACTTTAATTTATGATCTAATATAAATTATAAAATATAAATACAGTTGGTCTATAATCTGGACCTTATCTTCATAAATTACCCTTAAAGTATGAACATACTTACTATAATAAGTAAAATTAGTTTACTAAACCAAATCAGACTTTAAAAATCTTTGTTTTGGTTTTATTGTGGCATTGGCTACAGGCCCTTTTGCTTAAACTAAAAACATGAAATACTTTTTTTAGATTATTCTCGTTGCTGCGATTGTTCCTTGACATGTTAATCTATTGAATTCAAATAAGATTTTGAAAACTAAACAACATAACTAAATCATAAATAAATCGATAAGGACCCTTCAAGGAAGCTAAACTGATCAAAATTTACATCGACATTTTCATTCATCATTTTTAGAAGTATAATTTCTTTTAAATGTGTATTGTTTGTGTGTGCAAAAAATAAAAATATTTAAATTGGCATCACGTTTACTTAACTTATTTTTAATACACGAGAAGTGTATTAAAGGCAAATGGTCAAGGGTGAGTTCCCGCCAAAAAGCCCTCTGACTTGTTCTTGTTAAGTTTGGTTAATACTTAGTTATCCGATACTAATCGATGCAAATCGTATAATCTGAATACCCAATTATTTATTATATTGTATAAGCAGGACAGTCGTCACTAAAACATTTCGTCTTAAATAAAAGTCTATAGTAAAAAGCTAAAGTAAATAAGCATAGATCCTAATAGCTTCGTAATTAGCTTCTTAACCTTGAGCTGTTAAGAAATTAAAAAAAATTATAACTAACCTATTATAATAATAAAAATAAAATATTATCTTTGTAAGTCATATAAAATGTAGAATTATGATAGATATTGGCTTCTAGAATGTGATTTTTCGCCGTGTGGTGGCGACGTAAGTTAATCCACTATCCCTTATAGTTCACGAGACTATAAGGGATAGTGCATTAGTGTTGTAAGAGTTGCTTTTTTCATATAAAAACAAAACATCTTCAATATGATGATTAAAAAAAATAAAAAGTTCCAGTTGACAATCTCTATATTATGTGCATATTGTTTACATCATGTAGTGGCGGTGTAAGAATATCCATTACCCTATAAATCCCGTGGGTGTCGTAAGAGGCGACAGAGGGAAATAAATCAGGAGTCTTCCTAATAACTACTAAAAATAAAAATATACGGTTGGCAAGCCGCTTACCAAGCGAGGCAACTATGGCAAATATCACTCCTTTACAATCCAGTAGGGGACTTGAATAGGCTGTAATATATGGATGTATAGAAGATAATCTACCAGGAGCACATGACCAACTGAGAGGTGAAATTATTAAATCAACAGTAACATTACAACTATGGCAAACATCTCCCCTACGAGGCAATTAATGGGAGAGGCCTATGTTCAGCAGTGGATTTTGAGCTGTAACGGTAATGGTAATCCCTATATTATATTAAATGAATATATAACAAAGATGCATAGGTACAAAATTAAAAAAAATGTATTTGCAAAGATTTTAAAAAGTTATAAGCGCCATTTTATAATGGTTCTTGAAAAATTTGTTGCCTAAAAAATACGAATAATCTTCTGCCAATATTTAACCAGAGTCAAAATAATAAAAATATTATGAATATGTTTGTACATTGAAACATGCTTAAAGTACATTTACTTAAAGTTAAATATTTATGTTTCAACAATACTAGTCCTTATATTAAACATTGAATTAGTATATATAAATAATTTTATATGGTATGCCCACATTCGTGCTATTTGTTGCTCAAATAGTTTTCGATATAGTTTACGCTAGTAATTCATAATCACTTTACTTACGGAGATGATTCAATAGAAAGATAATAAAAATAATTCCCTCCAGACCGAGTTTCAGTCACGACGGCGGGTATTAACGGAGACTAGCCATTCTGCGAGAAGATTATAAGAACCAATATATGCGCAAGCACAGGCACTCTCTATTCCCTCACTCTCATAATTTTATGAAAATACAAAAAATTAACACGAATGTGGACACAGCATTAACTTAATGTTGCAACTTAATTTTTCTAATAATTAAAAAATCTACTAATTTAGTAGATATTTGTTTTTTTTTATTTCACCGCTCTCTATTACTGGATTGTAACTTTTTTGTTGGCAACACAATGGAATCCATAACTACAGCCGCAGCGTTCACCTTACTGCATCTGTTGGAGCAAAATAATTTTTAATAACATAATATGATAATACAAAGACAAGTTACTGATTCATGTTGGAACAAGTTAAGGAGGCTCAAATCAAAGTCAAAGTTAAAGTCAATTCGAATTGAAATTATGAAGATTTAGTAGTACACTATGGGGCCAACCCCATAATTTTATACTTACCCCATATCGTCTTGTGGGTATCGTAAGAGGCAACAGAGGGAAAAAAAATAGGAAACAGGCAACATTGTCTTCTATGGGAAATATCTCCCCTGTGAGTAAATCTATGGTGGGGAGGAGGGGGGGTACATATAAAAAACGATAAAAAGTACATATCGACTGACGCTGAAACCAAGTCGAAAATATGCTCAACTTATAATAAGAACATGCACTCACACACATAAATGCATCTAAAACCATGTTAATCAAAAAGAAAATTCCAAGTAGTCTTACTAGTACGAAACTAAGAAGAAAAATGTGTGCAGAAGTGTGTCAGGAAATTTAGCATGGTTTTAGTATCACTTGCAATGTACTCAGCACTCAGTCTTGTCTGAGCTTTGGGGATGAAGGATTGGGGTTGCAAGGGGCAAGTTACCTGGGGAACATGTGGGGACACCTGAGTTCGGTCCAGCCGGTGAGGGCTTCATACAGCATCGTATCTAGAGCACGCTCCGTCGCCAACTCCCCAGTCAGCATTCGCAACGCCAGCCTGGATAATATTAAAGTAACTTACATATGTAAAGAGAAAATAAAAAATATATAAATGCTATTTAATTAGGTCCTCCAGAGTCTGGAGGGAGTCCAAACCAAATTTGCGGTCGCGGCAGCCCAGTTTCAACAGAGACGCCATCTGCGTAGGACAGGGTTATAGTGCCCGAGTGTATGCGCAAACACAGGTGCTCTCTCTATTACCGCACTCTCATATTCCGATAGGACGGTAATCCAATACAACGAGAGATCGACTTTACGACTTCTTGCTTTCCAAAGAACGGTGATAAAACACTGCCAAAGTCTTGACTCCGGATTGCTACTGAGAATTTCTTGACAGAAACTCCCACTACCTGATTTTTGGACCGATTCCGGATTTATAACGGGACCAGCAGTCACGCTTACGACTACAAGACCGAAGATATATTGTATGATATAAATATAAAGTGGTATGACCCACGTTTATAGTTTATGAGGTTTCTGTTATCTACCATTTGCCATGTGGTGCTGGTGTAGTAAACACCATCACACCATTTCTTCTAGTCGTAAGAGACCACTATGAGAAATCCTAGAAAGGTCTCATGGTTTCATGGGGATATAACTATTGTTTACGCCAGACACAAAATACACAGTCCAACGACGGGCAGCAGCGACAAAGGCGCGTTAAAATTGCGCCAGATGCTTCAATCTTCAGCTCGCCCGCCAAGTGTGACGATTTCTGCTGTAATGGGAGAGGCCCCTGTCCAAATGTCGACTTGGATGGGGGAGGACCACGCTCTCACAGAATATCAGCATGAAGTGGCAGCTTAATGCCGCTGTGTTTTGTATGGTAAATTGGAGAACCAGAGACCCTTTTTACTGGAAACCAGATATTTCATATTAGTCCTCAAGGGTGACAACGCATCTGCATTTTGGTATTTAATCGATTAAGGATGTGTATATGGGCCAAAATGTCCACTTACCATTAGACGGTAAGTGGAATTACTCGTTTTACTCGTTTGTCACCCTTATTCTTGGTATAAAAGTTAATAAGCCTGTGTTTCTGAATTTGTTGTAGTATATTATATTTTCAATAGTTTTGTCAATAGCTACGTTTGATTTGGAAAGTTTTTCGTATGTTCTTTATACATTTTTAGCAATGGAGCAGTCAGTTCTAGATTAATTTTGCGAGAAGGATAATGTCTTAGTGATTGGATATCTAGGAAGTTAAGATGGTACAGATAAACTAAATAAGTATGAAACAAAATTAACTAAATCACTGAATTTAATATTGCAAATATTTTTAAGATAAGAACTTACCCATTAATCCTTGCCATTGTCCCATAAGGCGCGTTCAGTTTGGACGTCGCGATCAAATTCTTGCAATACAAAAACCAAATGCAGTCCAGATCGGTATAATTTTCAGTTTTGTTGCTGGCAACACTGTCCGAACTGTCGTTTTTATTGTACGATGTTTGCAAATGGTTTAGAGCGTGAGTGTTGCCATCTATATTGCGCGACAGTTGGTTTTGAATGTTCGTGTTGAGGTTATCACGGTTGGATAGCTGGCTGAGGAGAAGTCTGTAACAAAAAAGTTATTTGTTGGAATTTAAATAACTATATTTTATGTCTTTTATATATAGTATATAGTGACAACAATACATCACAGTGTAGTGACGGTGTAAGAATATCTACTGCCCATATCGTCACTTGGGTGTCGTAAGAGGCGACAGAGGGAAACAGACTAGGAGATAAGCAGCAGCGTCTTCTTGATAACAACTCCATCCCACCAACATCACCCCTATGAGGCAATCTATGAGGGAGGCCTATGTTTAAGCAGTTTAATAGGCTGTAATGGATGGATGTATAGAAAATAATCTACCAGGAGCACATGACGCACTGTGAGGTGAAATTATTAAATTAACAATAACATTACAACTATAGCAAGCAAAATCCCCCCTATGAGGCAATCTATGGGGTGGTCTATGTTTCAGCACTTTATTAGGCTGTAATGGATGGATGTATAGAAGATAATCTACCAGGAGCACATGACCCACTGAGAGGTGAAATTATTAAATCAACAGTAACATTACAACTATGGCAAATATCACCCCTATGAGGCAATCTATGGGGGAGGCCTACATTCACCTTATTCTTACATCGCCACTACACAGTCAACAAACATGTAAAAACAACAACAAAGCTCTTAATTTACATTACCAAAAAAAAAATTATTAACAGGGGCGTAGCTACCGCCGTATCAGCCCTATCAGTGATACGGGGCCCCCGGGCTACAGGGGCCCCGAACATCTATATATTCTTCGTCTATCAGACTTGACACTGTTGTCAATAGAGGCAGAAAATTTTGAAAAAGTGAAATCGTCTTCAGCTATGAATGATTTAATAAATAAGTTCGCCGAACAAAAGGCAAGTAAAGTATATATTTTTATTTTTATTGTTTGGCTAGCTTAGTTCCTAGGAGTATTCACTCTAAGTAATAACTTATATTCAATATATAATTATTGTAATTCAAGGCGAGCGCTTTTGTTCCTTTTCTGAAAAATCTTTACTTTTCATCTGGGCCCCCCAACACATTTTGATACGGGGCCACGTCTAAGGCACGCTATACTATTATTAATGAATATATCTATATATCATTGTTAATTTAAATAGATGTTATTCACTATAATTTGCCTAAAACTTCGGCAACACCGTAATATTTTTTTTTTATAGTATAAGGGTGACAAACGAGCACACAGTCCACCTGATGGTAAGTGGTTGCTGCGACCCATAGACATCTACATCAATCCTCTATTACAAATCAAAATGTAGACGCGTTGTCACCCGTGAGGACTAAGATGGAATGCCTCATTCCCAGTAAAAAGGGCCTCCGGCCACCTGCACTCACCAAGCGAAACGCAGAGGTAAACCTCTACTTCACGCTGGTTTTCTGTGAGGTCGTGGTACCACCCCGGTTCGAGCCGGCCCATCCGTGCGACAGCAAAAGCTGCCGCGTGGCTCTACCACTGTTAAAAGAACTGTGTGGTAGATTTAAAAAAAACAGTTGAGTCGGACTGTATGCGTCGTACAGCGTGGAATAATTTTGACTTAATTTCTACATAGGACGTTAAATACACATAAATAAGATAGAGTGGTGATTATAATGGGTGATGGAAGATGATGATGACTTACTTAGTGTTCTTGTACGCCCTGCCGAGGTGTATAGCGGCCCGCGCGGTGCTCATGCCGATCTCCAGAACGTTCTCCAGAAGATTCTTCCCGAAGTCGAATTCCTCGGCCGTTTCCGGTCGGCTTTGGCGTTTCCTGTAGATTAGAACAGATCATTGATTGAATTTCGTCACGGAATATGTATTCTGCGAAACCCTTGTAAGTATTATGTATATATTGAATAAAAAAAATCTATTCTATTTATTCTGTTCTATTGTATTCCATTCTATTCCACTCTATTCCACATTATCCCACTCTATTCCATTCCATTCTATTCTATTCTATTCTATCTGGTGGTTGATACTCACGCAGCAACGCTCTCGTGATGATACACTTCATTCTTCTTCGCCTCAACCTTGCCGGGCTCCAGGAACAGCGCGTTGAAAGCAAAGACTTCCGGATCTTTTAGCATTTTCACTCTCGCAGCTTCCTATATAAAAAAACACTGAATTTTTAAAACGTTTAAAATTGTGTGTTGAATGAAAAAGCTGCCTGTGACATATTTTTAATTTTTTGTCATTGAAATTCAGCTGTGTAGGTCTTGGTCTTGCAATTTTTCAAGACCAAGACCAATATCAATATCATAGACTCACTATCAAAAACAAGACCAAGACCAAAACCAAGACCGAGAATGCAAGACCAAGACCACCGTGCAAGACTAAACTAAAAATTATAACTTCCGTTGTAAATAGGATATAAGAGAATATTAATTTGTCATAACTTCAATATATGTTTTTATCAAAACAAAATATTTTATGTGTTTAATATTTCCAGTTCACACCACTAATTATACACACCAAATGTTAAAAAGCAAACTTTACCATGGTCTGAAAAAAAGGATCTACAAGACTATTCTCCAAGTAAGTATTATTTTTCGATGTCTGGTTAACACATGGTTGATATAAGTGAAGATCAGTTATTGAGCTATTCCATCAAGAAGTTCTCAGTAGCGGCCCGGAGTCAGGTAGTTGGTGGTGTCTCACCACCGTGCATCGGAGATCACGTAAAGCCGTTGGTTCTGCGTCTGATCTCTCTCCGGTCGTGTCGGTTTACCGTCCCATCGGACAATGAGAGCGAGGGAGTAGAGAGTGCAGCTGTGCTTGCGCATACACTTGAGCACTATAATCCAGTCCAGCGTCGAAAGCTAGTCTCCGTTGAGGCTGGGCCGCCGTGACCGATATTCGGTCTGGACATTATTCGTTGTTATAAGTGAAGAGTGTTAGGAAGATGAAGAGAGAAGATTTTAACAATTTATATTCAGCTCCATCATCTTCGTCAGCTTTTCAACTTTCAAGAAAAGAGTTAGAACAATATTTGAGTCAGTCAAGAGCTATGATCAACGAAAATATATTACTTTAGTGGAAGAGTCATGAGTTTCAATTTTGCCACGAAGTTTTACGAAACGAACGAAGCACGAATGGTCTAGCAGCGTCTAACTCGCTTTGAAATTTGTTGCATATAATTTGAGTCTTATGACAAATCAATAAATCTGAAATTTCATTTATCAACATTCAACCGCACACGCCTCGCACACGCCACGCGCCCGCCTTGTTCCCGCTCCGCGCTGATCCCGCGCTCACCCCGCACCCGCACACGCGCTTTTTATACAATTACAGATTGATTGATTTGTCATAAGATTCAAATTATATGCAATAAGTTTCAAAGCGAGTTAGACGCGGGTGCTGTCGCGCGTGGCGTGCGCGTAGCGGGTGCGTGTCGTCGGAACGCGGCCTAAGTTAGTACATTCATTTCGATGAAGGTATGATAAAAAATAGTATACGCACAGCGGGAAGAAAGTATGAGATCGCAACGCGCGTTCTTATCCATACCACGCGGGTTGCAATGTCATAACTTTCCTCCCTACTGGCGTAATGTACCTACTATTGCGATCTGAAACTCGAAACGAAAAAGCGACACTAAAAAAAGATATGAGATTTAGCATATAGTACAAAGTTACAAATAGATGGCGCTATTATAAAACAATTGTACCGAAAGAAAATATTATTTTAATTTATTACACTAAATTTGAAAACATGGAGTCTGTATAAGATGTCTGTACTAAGTACAGTAATATGTAAAACTAGCTGATACCAGCGACTTCGTATTAACAAAATTTTGTATGTGCGAAGGAAAAACATCAAAAAAACACAAAATTTCTTTGTAAACAATGTTATTCGTTGCTCCGTTTGTAGTTAAAATATATAGATTATCTGGGTTAGTAACGCGAGAGCAAGCGACGTACAGTTTCTTAAATAAAACTTTAATAACTTGATATTAATTAAAGATATCGCAATTTGAGCGAATGAGTGAAGACCGAATGGTGAAGAAAATATATAGCGCGAAAGTTAATATTAAAAGGTGTCGAGGTAGACCGAGACTAACTTTCGAAGACCATGTGAGCAAATTGCTCGAAGAGGGTAGGGTCAAAAGTACTCGGATACCTAGACGTGCATGCATGAAGAAGATAATGAATCTGAAAGAAGCGAAAGAGGTTTGTAAGGATCGTGACACTTGGCGATCTGTTCTCTCTGGCTACCCCGTCAGGGATTGTGCGTGAAGATAAGTAAGTAAGTAAGATATCGCAATTATTAATTGTTTGATAGTTGTGGAATATTATTATATTATTATATTATTATTATTTTTTTAGATAAGGGTCAAGCGTATAAGAAATAAAACTTAGAAAACCTAATTGAAATCTATCCAGTAGTTTTTCCGTGATGCGCGCACAATTGCAAATCTTTATCATTTTATTTACATAGATTTTTTTACTTGGTAACCATATTATAATAAATAAACCCTACAATTATCCTACTCAAACTCTCCCTGCATTCGTCTCATTCTCTCGAAGTTTAATTTTCTAAGGTTTCACGTCTACCGCGTGTGAACTGCAACACGTGTTATTTTTTTAAATCTAGTTGTCAGTAGTGTGGCCAGGAGACAATTTTATCCCCGGGGAAAGGAGAAAATGTCTATCCACTCGCTTAGTTTTATCCACCCTTCGAGCATGGGCACACCGGTGGATATAATATTCACAGTAGATAAAATGGGAGATAGACTTAGACTTAGATTTTTTGTATGAATACAAACTGAAACCCACGTCCAATGAACTAGGATATAATTGTCCCTTTCAAATGTCAAAAAAGCATAATTTTTTATCTTTCATTTGGCTCCATGCTACGGACGGAGGATATATGTCTTTTCGTTATGTCAAACGGGGATATACTTCTCCCCGTTGCCGTGCTTTGGCATAGGGACAAGATAATTTTATCTCTTAACAGTGGATATAATCGGGGGATACATTTCTTGTCCACAGCCCACGCTACCCGTGCTGGTTTGTATCCCTCTGTCACCTCTTACGAAACCCACGGGACTCTATAGGGTAGTGGATATTTTTACATAGCCAATAAATGATAAAATCTCTCAATAAATAATATTAATTTAATGTATTTTATTTACGTAATCATCTAAGCTAACGTCAAGGGTCAAGGGTGTTACGAATTCATTGACACTTGCCCCGTAAAGTACAAGATTTTAATTTTAAAATTTAAATCGCTTCGTTTTGCACAAAATTAAAGTTTACTTCAACAATATAACGATATATTCTTTATTCAATATAGATTACATGTAATTCTTATTGAAATTATTGTTTCACTTTTACCACTGGTTCGAAAACATTCTCTGTCCTGAGAAGAACAAACAAGAAAACCAGCAGCACTTTTTTCAAAGTAAATCTATAATATAAAAATGAATCGCTGAATGTGTTGCTAAGCGCAAAACTCGAGAGCAGCTGACCGGATTTCGTTAATTATTTTATAATATAATATTCCTTGAAGTACGAAGATGGTTCTTACGGAGTGAAAAATTTAAAAAATTTCCTGAAAAAGTCTAAAAATAACACTTTTCTATATTCCCATACAAAAGATTCATAATAATACTTAAAAATCAATTTGAACTTTAATACCATATCATAAAGTTTAAGTGTTAGTGGAAGGGTTCCGGGAAGGCAAAACAATTGAGTGACGTTAGTATTGTATAAATATTAATGTCAATATTTTTCAAATATTTATACGATGGTAACATTACTCAAAAACAAAATTAGGGTTCCACGCAAAAATTGATATCCATGAAATCGTAGTAAATTCCACGCGGGCGAAGTTGCGGGGCACAGCTAGTTATACAATAGATATGTGTCAAACGTGAATAATTCATTAATTAAACCCGGCTCGCATCAATGTATTTATGATTGCATTGCATTTTTGATCTTATTTTTTTCGGTTTAAACGATTGACAGAACTTACGACCAAAGAGTATAGTAATCTCACCGATCACAGACTACTGAAACTCGATCTCCAGTTGAATGATCGACCCGAATGACCCGATTCGTAGGACGATACAATACTTGAAAGATCGGGTCACAAGAAAAGAAAGAATGACACATGTCATTACATTTACAACAATTACACAAAATATGTATACAAAATTTATTTTAGAAACAGCTTGAAAGCGACCACCTCATTCCCATGGGTTAGTACCAAGTATATATTTTGTATATATTATTATATTAATAGTATAGGTGTAGCACGAATGGGTCGGCTCGACCGGGGAAGGACCACGCTCTCACAGAATACCAGCGTAAAATAGCAGCTTGACACTGCTGTGTTTCGTATGGTGAGTGTAGAGAACCGGAGACCTATTTTACTGGGAAAGAGGCATTCCATCTTAGTCCTCACGGGTGACAACGCATCTGCTTTTTGATTCGCAAACGAGGATAGATGTAGAGGTCTATTGGCCACATCAACCACTTACCATCAGGTGGACTGTGTGCTCTTTTGTCATCTTATCTTATAAAAAAAGTTGGCGGTGTTTGGGCCGTTGGTCCTGTGCCTGATCTCTCTCCGCTCGTGTCGGTTTACCGTCCCATCGGACTATGAGAGTGTGGCAATAGAGAGTGCTCCTGTGCTTGTGCATACACTCGTGCACTGTAATCCTGTCCTGACGCAGATGGCCAGTCTCCGTTGAGACTTGCGCCGTGACTGAAATTCGGTCTGGAGGATATCACTATTAATATAAACCACATCCAGTACTGATAATTTACATTTGCCGTCAAAATAAAGGGGGGGGGGGGGGGGGTGTTAAAGAAAAATTTAAAGAACTAAATATATTAACTCAGTATGTTTACGAAAATTTCATGTGCCTACACTAAAATATCACATTACAGCAGTGTTAGCTCAGGGGTTTAGCGCTCGCTGTAAATTTCACAGTACGCGAGCAACCCGGGTTCGATCCCCGCCGGCACCAATGAAATTGTTAATTGCAATTTTAAGTGCTGATTTACCACGTGCTCGGCGGTGAAAGTAAACATCGTGAGGACACCTGCATGTCTGAGAAATAACAAATATTTCGGAGACATGAGAAGTTTGTTAACACGCATTGGGGCGGCGCGGCGGACATTTCCTTGCCCTAAAACCCTCTGAGAAACGAGAGGAGGCCTGTGCCCAGCAGTGGGACGTATACAGGCTGTAACTTTAACGTTAACACTAAAAAACTAGTTTTATTAATAATAGTGATGTACATCCTGTAAATACTAGGAACACGCGCAAGCTAATTATAGCAGTTACTCGACTCCAAAGAGTCTGTAATCAATCAAAAAAAGGTTAAAATTTGATGATCCATGTTGTTTTTAAACGTTTTCATACATCATTGTATAAAATATGATATTGTAAAAAATGGATGTTTAAAAAAGTCCCGCTGGGTTTCTTGCTCGTTCTTTACAGGACAGAGGCTTTTTCCGAACTAGTGGTAAAAGCATAAATGACTTTCAAGTATTCTTGTAATCTGTATTCATCATCATCATCATTTTAGCCCTTCACAAGTCCACTGCTGAACAAGGCCTCCCCCAAGGAACGCCATAAAGCACGGTCCTGAGCCACCTGCATCCATCGACTTCCTGCATGTCTTACCAGGTCGTCACTGCATCTAGTGGGGGACGCCTTACACTTCGCCTGCCGGTACGAGGCTGCCTGAAGAACCTGTCTTCCCCATTGGTTGTCGGTTCTTCGAGCTATATGGCCGGCCCATTGTCGCTTCAGCTTACTAATCCGTTGGGCTATGTCGAATTAATAATCTATATTGAATAAAAAATATTCTATTCTATTCCGTTCCACTCCAATCCACACCATTCCATTCTATTCTATTTCATTCCATTCCATTCCATTCCATTCTATTTCATTTCATTCAATTCCATTCTATTTCATTCCATTTCATTCCATTCTATTTCATTTCATTCAATTCCATTCTATTCCATTCCATTCTATTCTATTTTATTCTAAAACAGAGACCACTATCAGTTAAGTTGAGCGTGACCCAACCACATACATAACTACTACAAACGTACCTGATTCTCCCACGCCATCAGCTGTATGTTGTGCAGAAGCATCACATCCAGTGTCAGGATCCCGAAAGACAGTAGATCGGTGCTGTTGCTCCGGATGACCTTCCTCGTGTGGTTCACAAGGGTGTAGTTCTCGCCGAAATACAACTCCTTGAGTTTCCCCATGATTACCGACACGTTTCCCTCCACCAGACTCTCGTTGAGGGCTTTCAGTACTTGTCCAAACTCGTTGGTCGAATTCCGTTTCCTGGTTACATTCTTAAAATCCGGATCAGAGGTGATCCAGTCGTGGAGTTCTTGGACCTTCTCTATTAAGTAGCTGGTCATCGTATTGCTTTGCATATAGTCGTCATAAAGAGCATCGTCGTTGTAGTATTCATCGTAGACATCATCGTATCTCCTGACTCCAGCTACGTAACCCTCGATCGGGAGACCGTGTCCAGGATATAGATCGGGAAGAGTCGGTTTGAAGTTCGGATACTGCTCGGCTTCCTGTCTGGGATATATCGCTTGATGTTTCTTCTCTATTCTCCTTTCTTGGTGGTAGAGGCTCGAGTCGTGGAGGGGATGCAGTTGGGGTTTCGATACTAAAGTTTTTTCTTCTGACTTTTTGTTCTTCTCTCTGTCGCCGACTACGTTTTTAAATATAGATAGCTTTTCCAGGATTGGATTTTGGATTTCGTTTTCTGTTTCCATCGATGTTGTGGTGGTTTCTTCTGTGGTTGGTTTTGGTGAGGGCTTGGTTGGTTGCGGTTGTGGACGAGGGTTGTAGTAGATGGGTTCCTGAGGAAGAAATCTTTGTGAAAAACATGCCATTACATCAAGTCTGTCTGTTTGTCTGTATGTACTGGCTAATCGTTAGAATGATCGGACCGATTGTAATGAAACTTTACGAACAAATAGCGAGTAATTTAGCGTCAGTAGCCTAATGGCAGGGCGCGGACCGCGAACTCGAAAGGTCGTGGGTTCGAATCCGCCATTCGAATACTGTCGTGAACCACTTCTAACACAAGCATTTTAAGCTTACCAGAAGTGGTTAAAGGGAATATTAGTAATAATTTTAATTCGTAATTTTTTTGAAAATAAATAAAAAATTGGTAAAAAATATGGCCTTTGACTATCTTAAATTAAAATATGATACTCGAACATCATCATCATCATCATCATTACAGCCCATCGCAAGTCCACTGCTGAACAAAGGCCCAAGTAATGCCACATAGCACGGTCCCGAGCCACCTGCATCCATCGACTTCCTGTATGTCTTACCAGGTCGTCACTCCATCTAGTGGGGGGTCGCCGTCTCTTCGTCTACCGGTACGATGCTGCCATTCGAAAATCTTTTTTCCCTATCGCTTGTCGGTTCTTCGAGTTATCGGATTTCTTTCCGTGATAAACTTAAAAATGCGGATATCCGCAGTAGAACCAGAGTGACCGACATAGCCCAACGGATTAGTAAGCTGAAGTGGCAATGGGACGGCCATACACGAACATAAAAAAATTAAATTAAATTAAAATTTTATTATGTTATAAATTTTATGTGGATTTATTACCTCTGCATTGATCAGGGAACAAGAGTGTCGTGTATTGTATTGTCTAACACCCTGCTTTATAGATGCTCGGGTCAGTTAGACGTAAACAAACCAATACAATTTGCAAATAAAAATTTGTTTAAATAAAAACATTGGGTTATATGTACTACGTACTAGAGAAGCCATTCCGAACATTGACTATGTTCAACTGAACTGTAGTGCAATCCATACAAACTAAATATTGCGTAAATTGAAGATTTGTGAATTCCATAAAATAATTATTATAATTACATTTTATTTAGAAATATGTTTGTTTAGATTAAATTAAGATATTTTATATTAAATTCTTATATTTATTTTATATTAATATCTTATTTTATATCAAATTAAAGTCTTCGCGCATGCGCGACTACTACTCCCGCGCATGCGCGAAGACATAGAGTAGGACACAATTTTTGTTTGGAATGGCTTCTCTAGTACGTAGTACATATAACTCAATGAATAAAAATTTATTTTTATGGAGTTTTCTGAAGTAAAGTTATTTAAATACGTTTGAATATTGATTCTGATAACATACTTAACAAGAGCCACAGGGTTTTTGTTACATGTCATATAGTTATCCTCATCGTCGAATCAATTTATAATTTTTATCCCAGCGTAAAATAGCAACTTCACGCTGCTGTGTTTCGTATGGTGAGTGTAGAGAACCGGAGACCCTTTTCACTGGAAAATGGAATTCCATTTTAATCCTCACGGGTGACAACGCATCTACATTTTGATTCGTAATCGAGGATAGATGTAGATTTCTATGGGCCACAGTATTCACTTACAATCAGGTGGACTGTGTGCTCGTTTGTTACTCCAACCCTATAAAAAAAAATTATTGGTATACACTACGCAATATACAGCGAGCACTTAGTTCCCGATGTAGTCAGCGTCCGTCTAACTTACCGGTGCTTCGAAAAGCTCCCGCGTCGGATACCTCTCCGTGGCACCCCACTTGGTGATCACCACGGTCGCGAGCACCAACGCCGCGCATACTGCAAAGCAGGACGCGCTCGCGATGATCCAAACCTTCAGTGGTACCTGAAATTAAATGTTGGTTACCTACGGTACGATCATGGGTGCTCACATCTTTTTAAAGAATTTGGGTGACAAACAAGCACACAGTCCACCTGATGGTTAGTGGATGATGTGGCCCATAGACTCGATTAACAATCAAAATGCAGATGCGTTGTCACTAAGATGGAATGCTTCGTTTCCAGTAAAAATGTTCATCAGTATTAAGCTGTTATTTCAATTTGATATACAGTGAGAGCCTGGTCCTTCCCTGGTCGACTCAACTCAGCATACGACCACTACAATAACGTTGACTACATCGTGGTCAAAAATCGGTCATTAAGTTTTCCTGACAAGAAATTCTCCGTAGTCATTATTTGATTTTTTTGACAAACGAGCACACAGTCCACCTGATGGTAAGTGGTTGCTGTGGCCCATAGACATTTACATCTATCTTCGTTTGCGAATCAAAATGCAGATGCGTTGTCACCCGTGAGAACTAAAATGGAATGCCTCTTTTCCAGTAAAAATGGTACCATACGAAACACAGCAGTGTTAAGCTGCCATTTTACGCTGGTATTCTGTGAGAGCGTGGTACTTCCCCGGTCGAGCCGACCCATTCGTGCTACAACTATACTACTAATATAGCTGCAGCATGGCTCTACATACATAAATTGATACAAATTGGTGATTGAAAAAAGGAAAAGTTTAAAATGCATGACTTTTAAAAGCGATCTCTGTGACCGTTCCACTTCTATAAATTTAATTTTCGTTGCTCCACCCCTGACAGGAATGCAATAAGTGATAATAGATTGGATTAGGCAAATATAAATCAGTTTAAGTAGTTTGTTAGAAGCTACATATCTCAACTGTTTAAAAAGCCAACATCGTTTTCTGATTCGCATATTTACAAGTTCAATCTGGTCAAACCAAGATAGTCGTTGATCTAAAGTAACTCCTAAATATTTTGTTTTATTTACTTTATTGTTAGATGGGCATAGACAATTAGCATTATTAGTATCACATGTATGAATTTTTATGGCAACATTATTATCTGGTAGAGTTTTGTTAGTTAATGTGAAGCAAATATAATTGGTTTTATGAGCGTTGAAAGTGAGTAAATTAAACTTGAGCCAAACCGCAACTGATCAATATCTTTGTCAATTCAAGTAAAAAAAAAAGATTGACGTTTCATTCGACAGCATCAACAACAATCTGTGGTTTTGTTTGTTTGTTTTGTTGTTTGTGGGTGGTTTTAGTTTGGAAATCTTCTGCCGACTTCCAAAAACGAGACGATGCTCAATTCAACTGTGTTTTTTTTTAAGTGTATTACCTCAAAAATTTTTACTAGGTGAATCGATTTCGATGATTCTGCTGGTACTTCTCTTGTAGTCCCATATGAATTTGATCAAGGTCAGACCAATTTTGAGTTATTCTTAATAACTTATATTGAAGTCGGCTGTACAATATTTTTAATTTTAAATTATCTTTGTTGCAGAGAGTGACACTTCATTGATTAAATAGTGGCGATTAAACACCTGTCAATTATTTCAACCTAACACTAAAAATACTATTTTCAAAGGCTGGCCTGATCGCTACTGACATGAGAAATAGGCTGACTGGTTCTCATCTTTCTCTGTTAAATTTTTTGTCATCAACAGATGAAATTCAACATGAAATTAAACAAGAATAAATTTCATTATTATTCTAATATAATTAATAGAATCAGGCGTTACTTTGCGGAAATCCATTATATAAAAGAGTAGAGAAGGGAGGGAGGGAGGGCGGGAGGTGCTCTTCATACTAAGTAAGACACATCATTTTATTTTATTACGCGGATATTTGCGAAGTACATTTTTCTAAAAGCTTTTATTATCCTAATAATTCGCTTGTTACATAATCTTTGACTGTCGTCTTCTGATATCGGTCTCGGATCGGACAGTGTAAACACTCCGTCACAAAGTTTAATAGACTGTAAAAATTATTTAATAAAAAGAAACAAAAGTGAAGTCGCGGCAAGAACTTAAAAAACGTTTTTTTTTTATAGTAGTAACGGTTTGTTTGTGGCCTTAAAATGGTATCTGTGTTAAACATTTTTTTATATTTTTTTTATTAAACGGAAAACGACCAGAAAAAAAAATCAGACCATCTCGAAAAGAACCAGAACCGCGATGGGCAGTAACATCAAAGATACGCGACATCTGAAACTGCGTTATCAAACAGCCCGACAATGTTTTTATAGGTTGAGGGTGACAAACGAGCACACAGTCCACCTGATGGTAAGTGGTTGCTGTGGCCCATAGACATCTACATATATCCTCGATTACGAATCAAAATGCAGATGCATTATCACCCGTGAGGACTAACATGGAATATGCCTTGCTTCCAGTAAAAAGGTCTCCGTTCTCTACACTCATCTTACGAAACACAGTAGCATTAAGCTGCTATTTACGCTGGTGTTCTTTGAGAGCGTGGTCCTTCCCCGGTCGAGCCGAATCATTCGTGCTACAACTATACTACTAATATAGCTGCAGCATGGCTTTACCACGTAATAAAAATAAAATTTGTTTTGTTCTTATAGACCACGTAGTAATGCCTGGTTTCCAATAAAAATACCATATTTAATGAAAACGAGGCATTTCATCTTAGCTCTTAGGGGTGAAAACTGGCAACGCAATGTAGATGTCACCACAGCGTCCACTTACCATCAGGTGGACTGTGTGCTCCTTTGTCAAAATAATTCTATTACAAAATATAAATCTTTTTTTTCATACTTTATTTTTAAAACTTTAAACCACGATACAGGAGAAAATCTTAGTGTGGGGGACACTAGGATTTTCTACTGTATCGTGGAGACAGTTTACGAATCATAGATTGCACGAGGACAAACATCCAGACGTGGAACAATTATTTGTAGGCCACACAAATAGTTGTTCCGTGCGGTATTCGAACCCGCGGCCTCCGGCGTAACAACTCATTGCTAAGCCACTGATCCACGGAGCCGTCAAAACCACTTGAATATGTCTAATAGAAAATGTGTATAATGTCAATGCGCCACAGTATTCACTTACCATCAAATGGACTATGTGCTTGTTTGTAAACCTTATTCTATTAAAAACGTGAAATATACCATTACTTACGGTAGTTTTCGTTGGCATCCTCTCGCATACGATAGGCCGAGGGGGGAGGGGCCTACGCGCTCGGTCCGCGTTGGCCCGGGCAAGGCTCGACCCGGCCGTCGAGTACACCCGCCAGTCCGGGGTCATTGTGGCTCGACTGTCGCACGAATTAGCTGAAGCCGGCCGCTTTTCGTATTCGTATTGGAACATATTTTATCTGTGGAAGATTTTTGAATTTGTGTCTAACACTTTCAATACCAGGTTGTCACTCCATCTAGTAGGGGGACACTCTACACTTTGCCTACCGGTACGAGGTTGTAGAACTTTTCTTCCCCATCGGTTGTCGGTTCTTCGAGCTATATGGCCAGCCCATTGCCACTTCAGCTTAGTAATCCGTTGGGCTATGTCGGTTACTGTGATTCTACTGCGGACATCCTTGTTTTTAAGTCTATCACTCAGAGAAACCCTAAGCATAGATCTCTCCTTAGCGCGTTTAGCGACCTTGAGTGATCTTGGGCGTCCTCATCCGGCCAGCAGTGAAGGACCAAGTCTCAGGTCATGGGTCATCACTGGCAACACACACTGGTTGTACGATCTTCTTTTTAAGTTCCCCACTAGATGTAGTGACGACCTGGTGAGACATTCAGGAAGTCGATGGATGCAGGTGGCTCAGGACCGTGCTTTGTGACACACAAAAAAATCTTAATAATTAAAAAAAAAGACTTAAATTTTAACCTTTTTACAATGGAATCTATTTAAAACTAGCGACCCGCGCCCGACTTCGCCTCCGTAGAATCAATTCATGTGATGTTATTTAAATTTAAGGTAATCAAAGACCATTTATAGCATCAACTATTCATTTCTTTAAAAAAAAATCAAGTCTGTTTAGTTAAAATTAACAATTAAAAACGTGCAACCGACTTCAATATATATTATTAACAATAACTCAAAAACTATTAGTCAGACCTAGATCAAATTCATATGGGACCACACGAGAAGCACCAGCTTTCAAATAAAAAAAGAATCATCGAAATCGGTTCACCCAGTAAAAAGTTATGAGGTAACACACATGTACCGTTTTGAAAGTCGGCAGAAAAAACAGTTTATGTCATAATATCATGTAAATATACACCTGGGCTTAATAAATGCCAGTTATTTCAATATTCATTTATACGTATAGATATAGATTTAATATAGGCGTTGCTGGGTCCGATAAGCGGGTCCACCGGATCAGCTCCATGATAACTTGTTATGACATTGTCATTGAAGTTACACAAATGTGCCAAATTCCAAATCAGTCGGATCTCAGTTAAACTTAAAATTATAGCCTATATACGTTCCACAGCTGGGCACAGGCCTCCTCTCACTTCTGAGAGGGTTTTACGCCAAGGAATTTTCCGCCGCGCTGCCCCAATGCGTGTTGGCAAACTTCACATGTCTTCGAAAGATTTTCTTTTTCGTATTTCCTCAGACATGCAGATTTCCACCACGATGTTTTCCTTTCCCATCTATGTTTTATTAAATCAAGAAACACTCGTGATCATTTTTATACCATTATATCACTGATGACCACTTATTAGGACATCCTTTTTGCCATAGAATCATCACATTCATAATCGATTAGATTCAAAATTAAGATGCGTTGTCATCCCGGGGGACTAAAATGGAATGCCTCGTATCCTATAAAAAAGGGTATCCCGTTCTCTACACACACCATACGAATCACAGCAATAGTGTGCATTTTTTATAGGATAGGGTGACAAACGAGCACACAGTCCACCTGATGGTAAGCGGTTGCTGTGACCTATAGACATCTACATTTATCCTTAATAAAGAATCAAAATGCAGATGCGTCGTCACCAGTGGGGACTAAAATGAAATGCCTCTTTTCTAGTAAAATCCTCGAGTACTCTACACTCACCATAAGAAACACAGCAGCGATAAGCTGCTATTTTACGCTGGTATTCTGAGTGTGGTCCTTCTCCGATCGAGCCGACCCATTCGTGTTACAACTATACCACTAATATAGCTGCAACATGGCATTTACCACGTATATAAAATGCTGCTATTTCATATTTGTATACTGTACGAACGTGGTTCTTCCCTGGTCGAGCCTCATACCACAGAATAAATAATAGCTCATGCTTAGGCTCATTCGTGCTTCAACCATAATGCAGCTGCAATATGGCTCTACCACAAAAGATCTTTATTACTTGCAATTTAAAATTATTTTTACTCAAATGCTTGCTAAGAGCCGTGGTAGATGGTTAGCGCTCGCTGAAAGTTTCACAGTACGCGAGAAACCCGGGTTCGATCCCTGCCGACACCAATGAAATTGTTGATTGCAGTTTTAAGTGCTGATTTACCACGTGCTCGGCGGTGAAGGAAAACATCGTGAGGAAACTACCTGTATGTCAGAGAAATAAGAAAAAAACTATTTCGAAGTACATATGTGAAGTTCGCGAACACGCAGGGACGTAAATAGACTGATACTTTAACTTTAGCTCATTAAATGTTGGCTCCAACCCGGAGCTAAATTCAGAATATCAGTACTATATATATTTTTATAGAGTTAGGGTGACAAACGAGCACGCAGTCCACCTGATGGTAAGTGGTTGCTGTGGCCCATAGACATCTACATCTATCTGCGCTTGCGAATTAAAATGTAGATGCGTTATCACCCGTGAGGACTAAGATAGAATGCCTCTTTTCCAGTAAAATAGGTCTCCGGTTCTCTACACTCATGATACGAAACACAGCAGCATTAAGCTGCTATTTTACGCTAGTTTTCCCAACCAGTAAACCAATGATCGTCAAACATTATAGCTACACTCAAACTAGTTTCCATTGTAGTACTGTCTCTTATTACTAGCTCCCTGTAATTTTCTAAGGCATTACTTAGACAGTAGGAGCGATTACAGTTAAGTATACCTTACTTAAGAATAGAGGTGGTTTTCATTAGACAATTTAACGGTTTCCCTGGGCAGTACCGCTCCCAGCTCCCACCGTTCCCACGATATTAATATCTGTTCAGACCAGTTCAGACGGTACTTGACAGCTTGCTCAATGATTGCTTATAGTGAGCATGAAACTTTACGCTTCGGACATGTTAGAACATGTGTGGGAGACAATAAACAGAAAAAGAAATTTAGAATTTGAATTAACGGTTTCTCCCATATTTTTTAAGGTGTTGGTTTGGGCTTTTCGATTTGGGATTGAATCTATTCACCAAATAACTTAATATAAGTTTTAAAAAACCCGAAATAAAAAGAGCTGGTGATCTTCAAACGGCTGAAGAGACTTCCTTGATATATAACTAGGAACACGCTCGGTTAAGGCATATTTCAAAATTAGTTCATCTGTTCAGGAGCTATGATGTCACAGACAGACACGCAGATACACAGATACACAGATATACATATAATAACCCCCCCCCCCCCCCCTTTATATAGGATAATGGTAGCAGACGAGTACACAGTCCACCTGACGGTAAGTGGTTGCTGTGGCCCATAGACATCTACATCTATCCTCGATTACGAATCAAAATTTTGAAGCGCCTGTAGCCTAATGGCAGGGCGCGGACCGCGAACTCGAAGGTTCGTGGGTTCGAATCCGCCATTCGACAAAACACAAGCATTTTAAGCTTACCACAAGTGGTTAAAGGGAATATTAGTAATGTTTAATAAAATTACTAGTATTTAAAAAAATGCATATGCGTTGTCAGGCGTAAAGACTAAGGTGGAATGCCTCGTTTCCAGTAAAAAGGGTCTTCAGTTCTCTACACTCACCGTACGAAACACAGCAGGATAAGCAGCTATTTCACGCTGGTATTCTGTGGGAGCGTGGTTCTATGCCGGTCGAGCCGACCCATTTGTGCTACAACCATAATATAACTGCAGCATCCCTTTAATTTAGAGATATTACCGATATGATTGTTCTAGCGATACACACAAACTAGATTAACATTTCACGTGCCATTTCCTTCACAGAATGTCTGTAGATTGAATCCGCTCCATTTGTTATATAACGCAGAATCCGTAACGGAGGTCGATGCACGGGGATTCATCTCACGTCATCCGATACCACTTTGCCAAGCGTGCGAAGTACACGGAAGTATTGGACAAGTTATTTCATACTAGTGGTCACTAGTCCGCTTTGCAGAGCGTTAAGTAGAATTAATTAATATTGTAAGAAGTATCCTTAGTTCTATTCCAAGTCTTTATGAGTGACAGGATAAGAAATAGTGAGATAAGGAAACGTTGTGGTCTGAAAGAAGATTTAGTGACAAAAATTGAAAAAGGTATGCTGAGATGGTTTGGCCATGTCGAGAGAATGAATGAAGAACGATTGAAGAAAAAAGGGTATAAGGCGAGTGTGAATGAAAGTGTTGGAAGGGGTAGACCTAGGCGGGCGTTTCAAGACCAAATCAGGGACGTCTTGAAAAAAGGCCAAGTCAAGAGTACCCTAAGCCGAAGAGCATGTATGAAGGGACTAATGAAGGTGGACGAAGCGAAACAAGTATGTAAGGATCGTAGCAAGTGGAAAGAAATGGTCTCTGCCTACCCCTACGGTAAATAGGCGTGATAATATGTATGTATCGACTTCAATCTTCGCTCAATCAACGATATCCTAAATTTTATTATGTTAAGATTTAGTGAGGAATTGGTGACAATTTGTGACTTGACAAAAAAAATAGTGACTTTAGGAGATATAGCCCTTTGTTTTGGAAGGACTACTACATCCTGATGTATTTATTATCTATTCTATATATATAAATAAATCCGGTTCCATTGGTGCATTATGTTTCAATCTCGGTTAATAACAGTCACCAATTGGTTATCGAAATCATATCTCAAAAGCAGACAGTAATGACGTTTTCGAGTAAAAGGATGCTTGCTTGAATTCAAGATAAAAGCCTCCAAAAAAAAAAGGCTATATCTCTTAAAGTATTAAATCGCTATTTTTTAATTTAAGTCACCAATGAGGGCTTATAATCTTCCGCTCACCAGATGTCGCTAGTTGACACTGAGGTGATGTTTTTTTATATAGGATAGGGTGTCAAACGAGCACACAGTCCACCTGATGGTAAGTGGTTGCTGTGACCCATAGACATCTACATCTATCCTCGTTTGCGAATCAAAATGCAGATGCGTTGTCACCCGTGAGGACTAAGATGGAATGCCTCTTTACCAGTAAAAAGGGTCTCCGGTTCTATACACTCACTATACGAAACACAGCAGCATTAAGCTTCTATTTTACGTTGGTGTTCTGTAAGAGCGTGGTCCTTCCCCGGTTGAGCCGATCCATTCGTGCTACAACTATACTACTAATATAGCTGCAGCATGGCTCTACCACGTTAAAAAACATCACAACTTTTTTTTTATTTGAGACACATTGTCTTTTAATTGAGAAGTTAGTTCTAAATAAAAGATTATCAGTTTCTAGAGTATTATAATATCATATACACAAAACAATGCCTCAGTGGTTTGCTGTTTAATTTTTTGCACATTTTCACTCCTTTTTAATTTTTCCAATTTTATGAATATCTGTGGCATGGTTTAGTATTATGTACAGAGAAAAACATTAATCAGCTATATTAAGGTAGTAAAAATGGGTCCGCTGATTGGGGAAGGACCACGCTCTCATAGAATACCAGCGTGAAATAGCAGCTAATAGCTGTATATAATATAATAGCTAATAGAATAACTACTGCGTTTCGTATGGTGAGTGTAGAGAACTGGAGACCCGTTTTACTGGAAACGAGGCATTCCATCTTAGTCCTCACGGGTGACAACGCATCTGCATTTTGATTCGTAATCGAGGATAGATGTAGATGTCTATGGACCACAGCAACCACTTACCATCAGGTGGACTGTGTGCTCTTTTGTCAACCTTATCCTATAAACAAAACAGGGGGGTGTTGCATCTGTGTATTTGTGTACCTGCGTGTCTGTCTGTGACATCACAGCTCCTGAATGGATGATAGCGATTTTGATTTTGTTTGTTTTCGTTTGAAAGATGCCTTAATCGAGCGTGTTCCTAGTTATATGTCAAGGAAATCTCTTCATCCGTTTGAATATCACCAGCTCTATCTTCGGGGGTTTTAAAACTTTAATTTAATGCACACGCACACTTCGCGATTGACCTTTATGGTGAAATGTGCGTGTGCGTAAGTTGTTACTCGGACAACAGCTAATGACCTGTATCCTGTCGGATTGCATAGAAACGAAAGCGAAACGCAATGACACGACGCTTGTAACTTACGAGTACGTGTTACTAAACAGAAAACAATTGACTTAAGTTGAGTGGAATATCATCATCGTCATCATCATTACAGCCCTTCACAGATCCACTGCTGAACATAGGCCTCCAAGGAATGCCACAAAGCACGGTCCTGAGCCACCTGCATCCATCGACTTCCTGCATATTTTACCAGGTCGTCACTCCATCTAGTGGGTGGACGCCCTACACTTCGTCCGCCGGTACGAGGCCGCCACTCGAATACCTTTTTTCCCCATCGGTTGTCGGTTCTACGAGCTATATGGCCGCCAGTATACTGCCGCAGTACCCTAGGTAAATATATGACGTCATAAAGTGCCGCCATTTTTGTACTTTCCCTAAGTCGTATCGGAAAAATTGCTGGTGGTAATCGATTCCACAGGGAACTTGTGGTTTAATCGATTCCACAGGTACCATATATAATTGTATTGTATATAGATATTACTATTAAGAGTAATCGAAATCGTTTCATCACTTGTTTCTTTTTCTTTCTTGTTGTCACTCTAATCGATTATGAATGAAAGGACAAATAATAGTAAAGTCAAGGGACGCCCCTAATGACCTCTCGATATTATTATTTTGTCATCGATAGCTTTATCACCACTCTATTATAAGAAACATTCTAAAAATAGTATATTTTCGATGTAATTAGTTTATCTATTTGTGACTTCCAAATTATTTGTCGATATACTTACTAGTGTTGATTGCGTGCAGGGTTACCATATACTCAGGATATGTCCTGAGATTTCAGGATTTTGCAAATCTCATGAAATCTGAGGATTTTTAGAATTTTCAATACAATACAGCTTACACTTTATAGATCTCTTTAATAAAAAGTTAAAAAAATTAAAAATAATCTCCTTTTGGTAATAATTGCACAATTAAAATCAAAACTTATTTATCCAGGTAGGTACTTAAACAGTTTTATCATACTTAATATGTGAAGATGCTTTTTAAGTAAGATTTTTTTCTTTAAGTATTGATTTATATAATGCCCCACATGTTAAACTCTTCAAATTGTATTGAATTAAAAGTATAACTCGAACTGAAGACACCGTTAGTCGATTTCTTTCATTCGACCATTGAGCCCCCATAATCGAAAAAATTCTTTCTACATTTGCATTCTGGGCTGTAATTGCAAATATATATTGACAAATACGCATTATCTCTGGTAATCGTGAAATACCTATTATTGTCTTGAAAACGGTTAAAGCATGGTATTGAGTATTTTATTTTAAATTGAGATTGATTGATGATGATTTACTTGAGCATGGTTAAAACCAGGGGCGTAGCTACCGCCGTATTAGCCGTATCAATGATACGGGGCCCCCGGGCTACAGGAGCCCCGGACGTGTGTAAGCAAAAATTCTTAGGACTTCTATGGGACTGGACGTTGGTTTGAACTGTTTGGCTAGCCGAATTCCTAGGAGTATTAATATTAGTAATAACTTATAATCAATATATAATTATTTTAATTCAATGCGAGAGTTTTTGTTTCTTTTGTGAAAAATTTTTACCCTTCATTTGGGCCCCCCGACAAATTTTGATACAGGACCCCCTCTAAGGCACGCTACTCCACTGGTTAAACCAGTCCAATCTTCGCAATGGGGTGGAACTGAGTGAGTTTGCGACACTGCTGTCATAAGGGCGGTGCCGCTGCCTATAATATTAAGACTTTTTTTTAAATTGTTAAGTATGTTGGAGAGAAATTTCTTAAACTGTAAAAAAAACTCAGGATTTTGCAATGGAAATCAGGCATTTTGTCCGGATTTTTGATTTTTTCATCTGGTAACCCTAATTGCGCGAAGAGTTTTAAGTTTTAACCCGTTAATAAAAGGCCTTCTACACGGTCGGAACCAACCACCAACCGTCGTGACCTTGGTCGGGTCAAACGATTTTTGTATTCGTTCTACACGGTCGGGTGGTTGACTCAACTTGTCAGTTCTCTCCGGTATACAAAGCGTAAAGACGTAAGGTGGTTACTTTTAAATATGGCTCCTTGTTTTTCTAAACAACAAAAATCGATTTTTTTATTAAAAAAAAATGTTACCCCCACACTAGGATTTTCTCCTGTATTGTGAAGGCAATTTACAAACATAGATTGCACGAGGACAAACATCCAGACCCGAAACAATTATTTGTAGGCCATACAAATACATGTTCCGTGCGGGATTCGAACCCGCGGCCCTCAACGCATCAACTCATTGTTAAGCCACTGCGCCACGGAGCCGTCAAAGGTTTAGCGTTAACGTTTCTGTGCTTGAGCAAAATTAAAAAAAAAAGAAAAAAAAGAATATGGATGAAAGATCGCATTACTTTAAACCATCTCAATATTTTAAGGATTCTTGATCCTGAAGACTTTCGGAATTTTCTAAGAATGGATCAAGAAACTTTTAATGAATTACTTGAGATGGTGCGTTCAATGATTACAAAATATTTTTGCTACGGGAAGAATTTATAAAGATCTGAGATTTAGTACAGTTACATCATTTCCATAGTGCCGTTAAACGTTCGCCCGCGACGACTGCCAAGGGCGCAATGAGGTGCCTGCCGCCTGGCGCTCTCGTCGACTCGTCGGCCGACAGCTTTCCACACGGTCGGTGTCAACCACGGACCCGACGTGTCGTGAGTGATGCGCTCGCGACCAAGGCCGTCGGACATCAACCAAAATATTGGTCAGACAACCGATGTCTACACTGTCCATTTTTACATCAACTCGACCAAGGTCACTACGGTTGGTGGTTGGTCCCGACCGTGTAGAAGGCTTTTTATAGCCGACATCGCACCACTACGTAACAACGATATGACAAGCGACAATCCGCTTGCGCTAAGTTCCCGCCAAAAGTCTACGTTATTGAGGGTGTGATCCGATATACACTGTGACGTCAATTCAGTATACAGTGAAGCCGTTCCTTTATCGACCGACTTCAATAAGGAGGAGGTTCTAAATTCGTCGTAATCTTTCTTTTGTTTTCTATGTTCACCGATTACTCGAAGACGCCTGAAGTTTTGTTTCAAAGGGTATACTTTCCAGGTGCTCTCATATAAATTTGATCAAGGTCTGACCAGTAGTTTTTGAGTTATCCTTAATAATTTATATTGAAGTATTTTGTACAACATTTTGAATTTTGTCAATTCTTAATTTGCTATGCTGGTTACTGTTTAAAAAGGAAACACAGTCCAGTATACGGTCATACCGACTTTTCGACACTGTTTTCAAATGAAAATATTTATCACGTACACGTTTTGTGTTCAACAAGAAATAATATTATTTGAATGTTGTTGCTTTTAAAACTTAATGTCCGAGTTTATTTGAATAACAATATTAATTAATAGAACAGAAACTTTTTTATTCAATATAGATTATAAATAATACTTATTGAAAGTCACTCTTTTGTTTGATTACCACTGGTTCGGAAAAACCTCTGTCCTGGGAAGAACCAGCAAGAAACCCAGCGGGACTTTTTTTTTTAAATAACAGCTTACAATCATGATGTTACACAAATTAACAACATAACAAATTAGAAATAGCTTGGTAGCGATCACCTCATTTCCAGGGGTTATTATCATCCATAAATTCCTTAATATTATAATAACCCTTTTTATACAAACTTAGTTTAATAAAGTTTTTGAACTTTGAGCAGGTCAAACTTTGTATATTTTCTGGAATTTTGTTGTAAAAGCGTATACATCGTCCCAAGAATGAATTACTGACTAGATGGAGTCGAGTAACTGGTGCTACTAGCTTGTGTCTGTTCCTAGTATTTAATAATTAATTTTTTGATATATTTAATAATTAAAAATTAAATAATAATAACAATCATTCGAGGAACCTGTTAAATCTCCAGGCGCTGTTGTTTTTTGATCACGTAATCAAGTACTGAGAGCACCTTACGTCGAAAGCGTCAGTGCCCACAGTACAAAAATGGCGGCGATTTATGACGTCATATATTTCCCTAGGGTGTTGCGGCAGTATACCGGCAGTCCATAACGGAACGAATTTTTCACCAGTGAAAGCATCGAGTAGTGCTTGCAGTGTATAACGGAATATATCAGTCGGTTTTCATATTTTTTTTATATGCAATAGAGTAATGAAAAAGGCATGCGAGGATACTGACAATGACAAATTGTTTTATGTGTATGTGTTATGATAGAACGCAGTCAATCAATTTGTAGGTAGTAATTGTTTTTTTCTGGTGTGTGCTCAATGTGAGTAAGTGAGCACAGCTAGTGTTACCAGGTGTTCCGATTTGTGCAGGACGTCCCGATTTTCAGGGGTCTGGTGACACGTACCGATCCACTCTTTATCGGGACTCCAAATGTCCCGATATTTCACTAGCCTCCTTAGCCGTAGACTTTCTACCACTACTCAATTACTTCAAGCGTTTGTATCATTGTTTTAAACAAATGCGTGGGATGCAAGGATTTTTGTATGGGTGTTTGAGGTTATAATTTGATTATGAATGAATATGAGATTTGTTTTATTGTATACTAGCTGTTCCCCGCGATTTTCGCGTGGAGTTAACCCTAAAATAAAAGCAGCTCAAGTTACTCCTTATAACATCAGCTATCTTTTTTTTTTATAAGATAAGGGTGACAAACGAGCACACAGTCCACCTGATGGTAAGTGGTTACTGTGACCCATAGACATCTACATCTATCCTCAATAAAGACTCAAGATGCAGATGCGTTGTCACCCGTGAGGACTAAGATGGAATGCCTCGTTTCCAGTAACAAGGGTCTCCGGTTCTCTACACTCACCATACGAAACACAGCAGCGTTAAGTTGCTATTTTACGCTGGTATTCTGTGAGAGCGTGGTCCTTCCCGGTCGAACCAACCCATTCGTGCTACAACCATAATATAGTTGCAGCATGGCTCTACAACGTATAAAATTTACGTATTTATTTATAAAAGTACTATCAAAAAAGAGTATAATATACGTACATTCAACACCGTATACCACATATTAGTATAAACAATAAGTAATAAGTAACGAGTTGAAGAGAAAAAGTTATTATCACAAAAAAAAACATAACTATTAAACATTATAAAAGAATCTTGCACAAATCAAATTTTAAATTTGTAATACCTGTAATTTATCTATCTATACATATAATAAATCTGTAGAAAAGTCGTGTCTGTAATTCTAATATATTCTTGAAAAAATAAGTCCAGGGGACTAAATAAAGGGTTCTGAAGCCAAATTAGTGGTTTTTAGAATTTTTGTCTGTCTGTCTGTCTGTCTGTCTTTCTGTCTGTCTGTCTGTCTGTCTGTCTGTGTATTCCGGATTCACGCAAAAACTACTGAACCGATTAACATGAAATTTTGTATATAGGTAGTGAGTAACCCGGGGCAACTTATAGGGTACTTTTTATCCGATTACGGAACTACAAAAAAGGAAGGTTATGTATTCTATTTCCTTTAGATGTTAATTTAGCTATTAAAGATGACGGGTGTTTTTCAAATAAAAAACCATATTTGTAAATAAAGTTTAACATATAGTTATAATCTTGGTAAAATAATTTAAAACTACACCGACTTGGTATTCAAAACAGCGCCATCTATCATCAAATGGAAAAAGTAGTATATTTTGCTTTCAGTTACTAATAAATGAAATAATATAACTTACATTATATATTAATTTAAAATTGTTAAAAACTCTACGTTTAGTTTTTTAGTATTTTTGTTATTTTATTTTAAAAGTGTAATTTCAATAGATAATGGTGACGTATATTAAAAATATGATAATTGATAAGGTATTTATTTCAACTACTAATATATATGTAAAGTTATTAAAACCGGTCTGTCTGCAATTGTTGCAAAATTTTCATTATCCTTATAGTTTTACTAAACAGATTTTTATGTATGTCGTGGCCAGATCGTAGAATTGATCATATATCATAAAGTAGTCTATCATTTCGTGAAATGGTGTGGTCATTTCATGATATTTAACACTATTTGTTGACACTATTGCTTGACTAAATCAATGAATAGAAATCGTCTGAAGATAATAATAACTAAACACAATGTTGCTATTTCATAATATGGGCATATGACGATATCATTAAATCGTTTTTCACCGCCACCGGCGCTGATAGCGCATTTTTTAACAGAAATTTTATGAGAATTGACATCACTTTATTCCTTATTGATATAATAAATAAATGTTCGCTTCTATTGCTGATATTTCTAGATGGTATAGTTTTGGCTTTCATTATTTCATCTAATATTAGCGCCATCTACTTACTTCTAAATAAACTAAAATGGGAAGTCATTGATAAAATGAAATAATACAATGCTATGAATAAACGATGTAAATAATTGAATCATTAACATTACATTCATCCCGCGTTGGAATCAGCGCAGCGGACACTTTTTTGGCCAAAAACTCTGCGGCCTGTGCCCAGTAGTAACATGTATGTAAGCTGCTGCTTTTTTACTTTTCATGGGGCAATATATGCAGTTTTTATTTCATTCGTGTTTTAGGACATGTTACTTTTTGTTTTCACTCTGCCGTAAATATTAAGGCTTGCAAAGATGAGTAGAACTCATTATTGTCAGCCTATCAAAAGTCCACTGAAATTAATATAGGCCTCCCCCATTAATTGTCAAGTAGCTGGATATTTGCTAAAGTTACCACGCTTGGCAGGCGGGTTGGCAACCGCAGCTATTATTATTTTGATCTGTTGTCAAGAAGATGATGCAGCCCATCCCATCTTCAGTTTGTTTTCATATGTCACCTCTTACGACGGGACGATATGAGGTGGTGGATTTTATTTCACCGCCACAACAGGGCGAACATTTTTCTACTCCTGTTCATGGGTGTAGTGCTCCTCACGTTCACTGTGCATAAAATGTATATAAGGAATAAAAGTAATTTTAAGGAATTTATTGCGTTTAATTTTAACTTTTCAAATTCCCGATGTTTTGGACACTTTACAGCAACCATGGTTACGGAAGGGACTGGAGAACTGAGGTGTTTGACGACCTGATGTCATCGTTAAAATAGAATAGAATAAATGCAGTAGTAGTTTGAATTTAATTTTATTAATTATGGGGTCCTTAGCAGATAGTAGCACGCAACCATCTTCCCTATTAAAATTAGGATATTTTTAATTTCAATAGCCTCGCGAATCATCATTCGTAGGATTCGGTGTTCTATTGCAAGGATTTGTTGTCTATCAGATCCGATATAATGGTTGGGACGATACTAAACATTTGACATACTTTAGACTTCCCGGAGCTTCGGTGCTTCACATCAACGATATGTTCTTGTACTCGGAACTTTCATCCAAGATGCGTAAAAAAACCCGTAACATTAGTTTTAATCCATGTGCAGTATTCATTATTATAGAACTGTATTTATGATGTTTTCAAGTCTACTCCAAGTAAAAAAATCTACATCTATTTTATGGTGCCAATCAATATTAAATAGGACCAATGATATGAATGTCTCAAATAAATAATATATTACTTTGTTAAAACTAAATTAAAGTTAATTAGTTAGTTAGTTTAAAAAACTATGAATAATTTGTAAAAAGTAAAATGTAAATAATAATAATACATTTTGATTTCAAGACTATTTACCTTTCTTATAGATACATCGGAATTGGAAGACACGCCCGATATAAAAACTAGTAGGTGTTTCTAGACATATGTATATATTCACGTGTTTCTGTAGCATGTTACCAATCATATACGTCTAATATTTTAGAATGAAAAAAGTCTTTGACAGACATAGAGACATAGACATCGAGGTGACTAAAAGTGATCGAATTTTTCTAAATTTGGCACGGAACAGCATTTAATGATGTTCCTAAATTCAAGCACACGCGAGCGAAGCCGCAGGTAAAAAGCTAGTTCTTAATATATTTTTTAAAGCACAAATGCGAGGCAGTAAAAATATCAATATCGCTAAAGTAATTATTATATCATTGCACTATGCGGCTTAATGGGGAACGAAGACCAGCGTTAGTACGACAGATTTTTGTCATAAATAGTTTATGTGAGTATTTCTCACGAATACGTTGCGTTTGTGTAAAGCCGCGTCTCCACCAAAGTTATGTTACCAACTGTTGTGTTGCCAACACGTGTTGGTAACAAATGTTTCTGTAAACCTAGTGTTGGCAACAAAACTTTAAACAATGTCGGGAACCGTGTTTCTATTTTCGGCGGCAACATCAAAGGAATACGCTTGTTGCAAACATTTGTTCCCTCGGTGGAGACGCTTGTTGAAAACATTTCTCGGCAACATCGGAAACAAATGTTGGTAACTTTTGTTGAGTTGTAAACAGTTGGAAACATAAATGTTGTCAACATTTTTGGTGGATACGGCTTTATGCCTCATTGACGCCAGACTGAACCCAGCGTGAAATGTGCGAGACTAGTGCTGCTATCGGAAACATACCAAACCCTTTTTAATTGGCAGTGGATTCGCACGGTTGATTTCTGGATCTCAACCAAAACGACACCTATCCGGTCCAATTGTGAATATAAACAATTCTTCCATCAACTTAATCACACACACAAAATTTCATCTAAATCGGTCCAGCCGTTTAGGAGTTCAGTCACATACACACGTACAGAAGAAATATGTATATATATATATATATATATATATATATATATATATATATATATATATATATATATAATCTTCTTGAATTATTCTGTCTATTAATGAAAACTACATCTAAAATAGTTGCGTAGTTCAATAGATCTTAGGGTACAGATGCCGGGAAGCAACTTTGTTTTATACTATGTGGAGATTGACTTTAAAAGGGTGTAACGGTTTGGATAAATACCGGTATAGGCTATTAAACTCCACTGCTGAACATATGGGTTATTAAAAATATCACCTCTCAGTGGGTCATGTGCTCCTGGTAGATTATTTTCTATACATCCATCCATTACAGCCTATTGAAGTCCCACTACTGCAGATATGGATTATTAAAAATTTCACCTCTGTGGGTCATGTGCTCCTGGTAGATTATTTTCTATACATCCATCCATTACAGCCTATTGAAGTCCCACTACTGCAGATATGGATTATTAAAAATTTCACCTCTGTGGGTCATGTGCTCCTGGTAGATTATTTTCTATACATCCATCCATTACAGCCTATTGAAGTCCCACTACTGCAGATATGGATTATTAAAAATTTCACCTCTGTGGGTCATGTGCTCCTGGTAGATTATTTTCTATACATCCATCCATTACAGCCTATTGAAGTCCCACTCACTACTGCTGATATGGATTATTAAAAATTTCACCTCTCTGTGGGTCATGTGCTCCTGGTAGATTATCTTCTATACATCCATACATTACAGCCAATACACATACATGATATATTTAAATACCATACATTTACAGTTAGGTACATGAAGATTGCTGCAAAGGGGGGATATTTGCCATAGTTGCCACGCTTGGCAAGCGGCTTGGCAACTGCGGTTTTTTAATTTTTAGTCTTTATTAGAAACACTGCTGCCTATCTGATTAGATTCCCTCCGTGTCCTCTCCACGGTACGATACGGGGTAGTGGATATTCTTACACCGTCACTACACGGCTTATTTATTCATTTATACTTGTTTTATTGCATACACCTTAATAAAAGGGTTAACGGGGCGGACTAAATGCCATTTGTCATTCTCTTCCAGTGAACCCAGGACGTGGTGAAGTATTGTGATAGATGCATTTAGTGTAAACAAAATTGGTTTTGAAAATAATGTATTTCACACTATAGAAGTATAACAGAATATTAAAAACGAAAATTCTATAAAGACGCCTTTGTTTAACAGGAAGCGACTAAAGGCATGACCGATAATGAGATCTAATGTCCAGCTGTAGACATTTACGGGTTCATCATCGTCACGTGCAGCAGTGGATTTGTGAAGGGCTGTAAAGATGTCACAGCCCATCACAAGTCCTGAGCCACCTGTATCCATCGACAGAACCAGAGTACTGACCATATAGCTCCAAAAACCGGCAACCGATATGGAAGAAAATTTCTCGAGTCGGTGGGCGAAGTGTTTGTCGGCTCCCCACTAGATGGAGTGACGACCTGGTAAAACATGCGGGAATCTAATTAATATTATCCAGTTTTAACCTAGTTATTTAAGCTACATATAAGAACGTAATTAAGTTAAGCCCAGTTTCGACATTCCATTTCGTCGGCCATATTACAATTGCAAAACAGGGTCACTCGCTTGACACCGGTATGATTTGCAAGTGTCGATGTGGATTCAAGTAAACAAACTGAGCATTATGTCATGGAATTGAAAACATTTTTAATAAGTAACTACCTAAATCGTCCCACCGCTAGGCACTTACGTCGTTTTACTACTGTGAGGGTAATGGAAATAACAGAAATGGTACTTTTTTATAGGATAAGGGTGACAAACGAGCACACAGTCCACCTGCAACTTTACAAGGCGCAGGTTCGGCCTCACATGGAATACTGTTCCCATCTCTGGGCTGGGGCTCCCCAGTGCCAGCTTCTTCCACTTGACCGCATCCAGCGCAGAGCGGCTCGAATCGTCGACGACCGAGTCCTTTCCGATCGGCTCGACTCATTGGCACTGCGAAGAGATGTTGCATCTCTTAGCATTTTCTTTCGCATTTACCATGGGGAGTGCTCTGAGGAATTGTTCGGATTAATCCCAGCCGCCAAATTTCACGAACGCACATCGCGGCAGAACTCCCGATACCATCCACACCATCTGGATGATTGGCGGTCCACCACTGTGCGATTTAGAAGATGTTTTCTTCCTCGCACAACTTCCTTGTGGAATAGTTTACCACCAGCGATTTTTCCGGACCAATACGACTTAGGGACCTTCAAGAAAAGAGCCTACTCTTTTTTAAAAGGCCGGCAACGCATCTGCAATTCCCCTGGTGTTGCGGTTGTTCATGGGCGGCGGTAGTCACTTACCATCAGGTGAGTCGCATGCTCGTTTGCCTCCTCTCCTATAAAAAAAAAAAGTGGTTGCTGTGGCCCATAGACATCTACATCTATCGTTTGCGAATCAAAATGCAGATGCGTTGTCAGCTATGAGGACTAAAATGGAATGCTTCTTTTCCAGTAAAAATGGTGGGTACTACTGAAGAAAAGGATAAAATAGTAAGTATTTGTCCAGTTATAATGTCTTCAACAGGACGAGCACCAATTCAAGTTATTAAGATAGATACTACACATCAAAATAATATTTGATTATTAGGATAAAATTGAATTGCTTGAATTTTTTTTTATTAAAAATTAAAAGAAGAACAATTAAAATTAAAACAGATATCACTAAAGCTATAACTTCTTCTAATTTATCTGGAATAGATCGTAAAATTGCATAAGCAAATAAAAAATATCATTCTGGTTGAATATGAATTACACATAATAATTAATTTTATCTACAATATTAAAAACAATGATAATGAAAAAAAAATCTAAAACTAGAAACTTAATTATCATATAGTCCTACTCCCCGCGGTATTGAGTATTATATGAATTGGAGTTACTAATGGATTTGCAGGTTTTTTTTTATAGTATAGGGTGACAAACGAGCGCACAGTCCACCTGATGGTAAGTGGTTACTGTGACCCATAGACATCTACATCTATCCTCAATAAAGACTCAAGATGCAGATGCGTTGTCACCCGTGAGGACTAAGATGGAATGCCTCTTTGCCAGTAAAAAGGGTCTCCGGTTCTCTACACTCACCATACGAAACACAGCAGCGTTAAGCTGCTACTTTACGCTGGTATTCTGTGAGAGCGTGGTCCTTCCCCGGTCGAGCCGACCCATTCGTGCTACCACCATAATATAGCTGCAGCATGGCTCTACCACGTAGATAAAGGTATAAAATTATCAGGGTCTCCTAGTAGTTAAGTATTGGTTAATGTTAGAATGATTAAAATATTAATATTATAATAAAACCAATTATATATTTAAAATTAAAGAATGCATGAAAGGGAATTTTATCTAAGTTTCTATTAATTCCTACAGGATTATTAGAACCTGTTTGATGTAAGGTACGTGAGGGTAATATGTTATGGTAATATACAAAATTTGACCTGCTCAAAGTTCAAAAACTTTATTAATCTAAGTTTGTATAAAAAGGGTTATTATAATATTAAAGAATTTATGGATGATAATAACCCCTGGAAATGAGGTGATCGCTACCAAGCTATTTCTAATTTGTTGTGTTGTTAATTTGTGTAACATACATGATTGTAAGCTGTTATTTAAAAAAAAGTCCCGCTGGGTTTCTTGCTGGTTCTTCCCAGAGGTTTTTTTTTCGAACCAGTGGTAATTAAACAAAAGAGTGACTTTCAAAAAAGTATTATTTATAATCTATATTGAATAAAAAAGTTTCTGTTTCTGTTTCTGTACTATTGGAATAATAAATGAACTATAGTTTCCGGTTCTCTATACTCACCTTAGGAAACACAGCAGCATTGGCTGCTATTTTACGCTGGTGTTCTGTGAGAGCGTGGTCCTTCCCCGGTCGAGGCGACCCATTCGTGCTACAACTATACTACTAATATAGCTGCAGCATGGCTCTACCACGTATAAATACATCATTCATATATTATATGAATGATGTATTCGTCACACACAACACATTGCATATTATAAAGAAATTACAACTAAAAATCATTGGGCTTCCGGTTCCTTAAGTTAACGTAAAACAAATCCCCCGAGAGTTTATCGACCAAATCGGCGATATATTGAAGATGGGCCAAATTAAGAGACCCATAACCGACTTAGAGGCGTAATAGCTCAGGGGCCCGGGTTCAATCCCCGCCGGCACCAACGAAATTGTTCATTACAATTTTAAGTACTGATTTACCACGTGAAGGAAAATATCGTGACGAAACCTGCATGACTGAGAAATAAGAAAAAACAATTTTTCGGAGGCATGTGAAGTTCGCCAAAACGGGGCAGCACGGCGAATATTTCCTTGCTCTAAAACCCTCTCACCTATTATGAGGGGAGGCCTGTGTCCAGTGGGACGTATTTATGCTGTAACTTAACCAGGAACATGTATGCGTAGGTATATGGATGTAAAAGAGGCGAGATTGGTGTGTCAGGATCAGCCAGTCTGTCAGTCACAGTCTCTGCCTATCCCTCAGGTTGACACGGCTAGCATGGATTGGGGGCAAAAATTTTATCCTCCGAATAATCCACTGACAAGAGATAAAATTATCTTGTCCCTATGCCAAAGCACGGCAACGGGGAGAAGTATATCCTCTTTTGACATAACGAGTAGACCGTAGCATGGAGCCAAATGAAAGATAAAAAGTTATGCTTTTTTGACATTTGAAAGGGACAATTCTATCCTAGTTCATTGGACGTGGGTTTAAGTTTATATTCATACAAAAATCTATCTAAGTCCAAGTCTATCTCACATTTTATCTACTGTGGATATTATATCCACCGGTGTGCCCATGCTCGAAGGGTGGATAAAACTAAGCGATAAGCATTTTCTTCTTTCCAAGCATTTTCTCCTTTCCCCGAGGATAAAATTGTCTCCTGCCCATGCTAGCCATGCAGGCGTGAGTGTTTATTTATGTATGTATATATCCTCCAAATTGCGTAAGGAGCTCTTGTGAAATTATTGATTGTTTAATATGAAAATTTCAAAGTCATGTTCTTTTTATAGAATAGGGTGACAAACGTGTACACAGTTCACCGATGGTAAGTAGATGCTGTGGCCCATAGACATCTACATTTATTCTCAACTAGCAGATACCCGCGACTTGGTCCGCGTTGCTTACACACATCACTAAACACGTAGTGCTTATAAAAACGTTGTTTCTTAAAACTTGAATAACTATATATTAAATGAAGATATCGCAATATTTTTTTTTTTAGATAAGGGGCCAAGTGTCTAAGAAATAAAACTTAGAAAACCTAATAAAAATCTATCCAGTAATTTTTCGGTGATGCGCGCACAACTGCAAACCTTTATAATTTTATTTATATAGATTAAAAATCAAAATGCAAATGCGTTATCACCACTGAGATGGAATGCTTCGTTTCCAGTAAAAAGGGTCTCCGGTTGTCTACACTCACCATACGCAACACAGCAGCATTAAGCTGCTATTTTATGTGTATATTATATGTTTACTTTTTTTTTAAACGTTTTTAAAACATATGTGATGTTCAGATGCAGCCTTTACCTAATGAGATAAGACTAGTCCCTAGCTATACTGTGGAACAGATCGAGGTTAGTCATCATCGTACTACACAACATTTGCTAGGTAGTAGGACCCTCTTTTTGACTTGATAAATCTACACATTATGCCACTAAAACCACTTTTAATGTAAAAATAGCAATTAATCAATTTAAAAAAAATATATTAATAAGTTCTGTTCATCATTTATGTTTCTGACAATGTGCTTTTTATATCATTTATATGTTCAATATGATAGATACGATTTTATGCGACAAAACGTTGGAATCTTGATTTTTAGGCGCTAGTAGAACATACCTACGCGCTTTGCGCTTAAAGTATGCAATATTACAATTTGTAAAGTACTGTATCTTAGCCCTCAGACGTGACAACGTATTTGTAGTCTGCTTAGTTTCAATTTGTTGAAAGTGTTCTTCGGCGGAAGTAGCCATTTATCTTCAGAAGAACTGTAAGTTGTTTGTCACATTCACTTTATAAAAAGAAACATACATATTAAAAGCTATAACTAATGAGCACCCTATTGTCTATGGCTTGACTAAGGAGTACAGAAAATTGAACAGTTATGGAGCAAATTGACTACCCTGATCCGAGAAGGAAAGTCCGCTGTAATTTCAATAATACGTGGTAGAGCCATGCTGCAGCTATATTAATAACTAGCTGTGCCCGCGGCGTAGCTCGCGAATATAGGTTTTACTTAAAGAATTTGACGTTTAGGGTAAGAGAATATTAACCGATTTATATCATTACTCTATGAATAAGTGGTAACAAAATAAATCGATATTCTCAAAGTTCTAAGTCGTTTATGATAGAGCTTCTGTGTAAACGACGATAGAAGTAGACTTAGCCGGGGCGTACAGAAAAAGGTTACGGGGACTACTAACGCGAGAAAAAGCAATATAGAGCTGGCCATGTGCAAAACAATCAGTACTGAGGTCCACTCCTGCAACGCGTAAAGTTTGACCTTGCGCTTTATTTACGATCGTCGCATAATTCACGCTGAGTGGGAAACACACTTAAAATAGGGATGTTAGATGATCATCGATGTTAAAAATTAAAACTTCGATGTTTTAACATCGATGTTGACATATGTCAAACATCGAAACATCGACGTCAATGAACCCATAATCGATAATTGGGAACTTGCAAACAATGCGAACTCGCGAAATCAATATCAACTAAATCTTGCATCTGCTCTGAAGATTAAAAATTTTGAATAATTCAGAATTTCTGAACGCATCGTTAATCTAAAAAAATGTCAGTATGGTGAGTCAAACTTAATTGTCAAGTGTCTCCTGTAATGTCACAATGGTCACTGCTTTCGCTTTATTTTGTAGTGTCGTTGTCGGTTGTCGCATAATAACTATTCTACGTAAATTGATATTCAAGTTAATTGTTACTTTTCCCTTGCTGTGTATACCCACATAATTTTAAAACAATGTGTAACTATCTACACATATACAAAAACCATCGATAATGGTCAACATCGATGTTTTGAGTGGCCTAAACATCGAACATCGATGTTGAGCTAGCGATGCCAACATCGATGTTATTATCCCTATCTTAAAACTGAAGCCTGAGCCGTGGTAGCTCAGATGGTTACCGCTCGCTGTAAGCTTCACAGTACTCGAGCAACCCGGGTTCGATCCCCGCCGGCACCAATGAAATTGTCAATTGCAATTTTAAGTGCTGATTTACCACGTGCTCGGCGGTGAAGGAAAAAATCGTGAGGAAACCTGCATGTTTGAGAAATAAAAAATTATATTTCGATGACATGTGAAGTTCGCCAACACGTATTGGGGCAGCGCGGTGGACATTTCCTTGCCCTAAAACCCTCAAATGAGAGGAGGCCTGTGCCCAGCAGTGGGACGTAAATAGGCTGCAACTTTACTTTACTTAAAACTGAAAAAAAAGTTATTTGGTATTTGAGTGATTCTGGCTATAAAACAATATCACCATCACGACATTTATTGTAATTTCGCTACTTTTAGTTTTAGTCGAGTTTTGTTGAATAATTAAATATTTCAATACCTCTGTATATATACCTTACAGGCTTGCAGCTTTGTCAGGCTCATGGACATAAATTATTACAGTGAGTCTCAATACGATTCACCTGCGAAAAATCTTAACACCGCAATTCAGAAAAGGTTGTAATTTGTACAACGCCATCTATTACGTTCTTTGTGAGAAAACATCCTTTTTTAATTTAAGGAAAACATATTTTTACTGTGTTTTAAGTACTATAATAGAACGATACGAAATATATTATAATAGAACGTTTTTTTTACACACGAATCTTTTTATTACTATTTTTGGGATTTTGTGGCGCCATTAAACAAATTCGAACCTACATTTCAAAATAATAATCATGACTTTCGATAGAATTAACCAATTTCAATAAAACAAAGATTAAATGAACTTGATAATACGCTTTATGATTTTCTTAAGGATTTCATTGAAAAAAAAAAAGATGTTTACTCAAAACGTCATGCGTCCATAAACAAACAGACAGACCGTCAGATAGTACAATTCTAAAAATTATAAAAATGTACTTATTTAATGATTTACAGTCCCAATAATGATTTTAGTCGCAAATTAATATACTATACAATATTCAGAAACAGACATAACATGTTATTACCATTTTTATTATATGTATAGATTTAAGAGAGATGGCGCTGTTAACATCAATTCTAAAAATAAGAGATTAATTCACACGATTGATACAATAAAAAACATAAAAGAACTTATAAATCAGTGCCTGCATAGTAAGCAAAAAAGAAAGTTTGATCCTCGCCGAAAAATGAAATTGTTAATAGCTCTTAAAATTTGATTTACCACATAGAGTACTCGGCGGTAAAAAAATAAAAAATAAATGAGATTGTCAACACGCAGTAGGGCAGCGTGTCATTAATATAAAGGTTAGAAGCAAATATGAAACTCAACTACAGGAATAAATTTTAACCTGCCTTTTTGTATCACATTTATGCCACACCACCATCTATCGAAGAAATGGGTTAACTATTGTGCTTCAGATTTAGTTAATAAGGTTAATATATTTTTGTATAATATATTTAATACGTTCTTTAATACTTTTGTTTACTGAGTTTTAGATATACATAATTATATCATTATTTTACATAATTTAACTATGATTTATGATATGATATTAGTTTAAAATGCACTTGATGACTCAAACAAAGCCACCGTTGAGCAAATTCGTACCTATTCTTCCCTACCCATACTTCAGAATATTTATCATAACTTTTGATGGAATGAACTGATTTTAATGAAATAAAGACTAAATGTAACCCGAAGATACACTTTATAATTTCCTTAACAATTCTTATGATATAAATTAGTACTTTATACGTGATACGTTAACAAACAAACAGACAGACAGACAGACAGACAGACAGACAGAAAATTCTAAAAATGGTAGAAATGTATTTAATTACTTATTTTTAGTACCCCTTAATCACTTTTATTACAAAAATATAAAATGTACAGACATCTGCTATTTACAGTTTTATTATATGTATAGATATAGTTGTAGCACGAATGGGTCGGCTCGATCGGGGAATGACCACGCTCTCACAGAATACCAGCGTAAAATAGCAGGTTAACACTGCTGTGTTTCGTATGGTGAGTGTAGAGAACCGGAGAACCTTTTTACTGGAAATGAGGCATTTAATTCACAAACGAAGATAGATGTAGATGTCTATGGGCCAAAGCAACCACTTACCATCAGGTGGACTGCGTGCTCGTTTGTCACCCTTATTCTATAAAAAAAATTCAATATTCGTGAAAGCAGTTACTTCTTCTGTAGGATGTCGGACTTGGCCAAAATTAGCTATGCGTACACTACACATTAAATTAAACCAATTTTTGCGGATTCTATCACATTCAATTTAACTTTTTAATTTTCGACGTTTACGGTGCTTTACAACACCCATGGTACTGGGTGACTGAGATGTTTGACGTCCCGATGTCATAGTTAGCCCGGCTACCTTCAGTTTTTGAATATTCATTTTTGGTCCGATCTACGCAGAATGAGCTTATAGTATCTTGAAGTCTTGCAGTTATGGTATATAGCTGACTTGAAGCACCCATGTTCCGGGAAGTCTGTAGTGTGTGAACATGTTCAAGATCGTCCCCGCCACTACATTAGATACCACAAATCCTCGCAAAAGAACACCGATTCCTACCAAGGATGATTCGTGAGGCTATTGAAATTTAAAAAAAAACATCCTAATTTCAATAGAGAAGATGGATGGGTGCTGCCATCTGCTTGGGATCCTATAATTAATCCGTAAAAATTAGTTTCATCAAAATTAGCTAGTTATATTCCTGTAACTGCAAAAAGGTTCCCAGTTTTCTGCCGACTTCAAAAAGGAGACGGTACTCAATTCGACTGTATGTTTTTTTTTATGTGTGTTACCGCATAACTTCTTACTGGGTGAACCGATTTCGATGATTCTTTTTTCATTTGAAAGCTGATACTTCTCGTGAGGTCCCATATGAATTTGATCAAGGTCTGACCAATAATTTTTGAGTTATTCTTAATAATTTATATTGAAGTCGGCTGTACAAAATTTTTAATTTTAAATTATGTTAAGTCAGTTACCGCATTTGTAATAATTCCGCAGCGACTATTTTGGAGTAAGTGTGTTATATATGCCGTGCTCTGATCACTATAATTGGGCAAATCGTAATCTGCCTGGACATTTCGTGACACGCTGCCATTTCATGATATGGCCGATAATTTATAAAAAAAAAAGAGTTCAAACTCTGTTAATTAATTACAATTACGTGACGTTGTGTACATTTTTCCTTTCTTTTGATAAAAAAACACGAGCATAGAATATAAATGCGCTTTCCACCGGTTCCTACTTTGCACATTGTCAATTTGTCAATTCGGTTCGCATGTAACCGCAATGGCGGCAACTACATTGACAATTTACGATGCAGCTGACTTGGGTTATGATTAAAAATAATTAAGACTCGCCGTCTAGCCGCCGTTTATTAGTCGTCGAGTTGATGTTGTCGTTTTTTAATTACATTACGGCCAGTTACAGTTATGAATTATTTTGTTATTAGTTATTGCCTATTATTAACTTAGAGTATCTAAACGACTTTAATATAAATAAAATGAGAACATCATCAATGTAGTCGAAGTCAATTTTATCTACAATATTAAAAACTATGATAATAAAAAAAAAACTAAAACTAGAAACTTAATTATCATATAGTCCTACTCCCCGCGGTATCGTGCCAAGAACGCTGGCTCTGTTTCCCCGCTGAATGGCTATACTTAGCCTTTGAGCGAGGAAAGAACCAGGCCTCTTATCACCAGCAGCAACGACCAGCCGCGGATGGAGTTCCTTTAGGAACTTCACCGCACGTGGACCCCACGGACCGATAGTCTCTACAGCAAATGGCACAAATATGTAGTCATCTCTCAGAGACTCATATTTGCGCCACTTACTCAGTTCAGCTGCCTCTGATGCCGCCCCGGCTTTAAACGAGGTACCCCTGAGATGAGAGGCCGCCAGAGTGTCTACGCAAGTAGCATCCCACACTAGGGCTTTACCTCTCTCCCAAGGGACCAATGTCATACCGTCGGGTCTCTTGCCATCGTCTCTAAATATTCCACAAGGCTTTAAAACCGAGGGAGCATTTATAGAGGCAAGAGCCCTTCGGATGACATCGTTCAAAGAAAAAAACTAAATTGGAATAGACATTTTAGATTTCGTTAAATATATTATTGAGTTTAAGCTACTTTTTGAACATGTTCACAGACTGCAGACTTCCCAGAGCATGTGAACATGTTCAAGATCGTCAACACCAATTCCTACCAAGGATGATACGCGAGGCTATTGAAATTAAAAAAAAAAACATCGTAATTTCAATAGAGAAGATGGATGGGTGCTGCCATCTGCTTGGGATCCCATAATTAATAAAATTAAATCCAAACCCAAGCATACCACTGCAAGACTTCAAGATGCTGTAAGTTCATTCTGCGTAAATTAAACCTAATTTTTGGTTAATATTAAAAAACTAAAGGTAGCCGGGAACTATGACATCGGGACGTCAAACACCTCAGTCCCCGTGTGACCACGGGTGCTGTAAAGCACCTGAAACGTCGGGAATTAAAATAGTAAATTAAACGCGATAAAATCTGTAAAAAATACTCCTAGTTTTATTCAATGTGTAGTGTTCGCGTAAATATAAATAATATTTACTTCTTAGGTTTACAACTTTCAAAAATTAAAGTTAGCTTCAGCCCAGCCGGGGGGTACTCGTATATATTAAAGTTATTACATCTAATATATAAAATGACAGCTTGACACTTCTGTGTTTCGTATGGTGAGTGTAGAGAACCGGAGACCTCACGGGTGACAACGCATCTGCATTTTGATCCTTTATTGAGGATAAATGCAGATGTCTATGGGTCACAGCAACCACTTACCATCAGGTGGACTGTGTGCTCGTTTATCACCATATCCTATAAAAAATATTTTGTTTGTTCGTATTTTATGCACTGCCACACCGTTCATCAGATTGCGGTAAAACTTTGTCAACATATTGCTTGCATTTCCGTTAACGTTATAGACACAGTTGGACCCGGTAGGTGGCGCTGTGATAGAATCCAGTTACTTATAAAAATTAATACAATTTAGAATATGAAGATGGGCCAGAGTAGCCTTAACCGACAAGCATGTATGCGAAGCTATATGGATGTGAAGGATGCGAGAGGTGTGTCAGGATCGTGCCAAATGGAAGCCCGTAGTCTCTGCCTACCCCTCTGGGTGATAGGCGTGAGTGTTTATGTTGAGTTATGTATGTTTCATAAGTCATCACTAGCTACACGCACTGGTACAATCTTGTTTTCCAGTTTTCAGGTAAACATCACCTGGACATATGCCGTAATCTTCCTATCGGTAACTTTCACTGCTGGCCGTATGAGGAAGCTCAAGGTCGCTAAGCGAGCTATGGAGAGAGCTATGCGAAGTGTTTCTCTACGTGATAAACTTAAAAATGAGGATATCCGCAGTAGAACCAGAGTGACCAACATAGCCCAACGGATTAGTAAGCTGAAGTGGCAAGTGGCCGGCCGTATAGCTCGAAGAACCGACAACCGATGGGAAAGAAAGGTTCTCGAGTGGCGGTCCCGTACCGGCAGGCGAAGTGTAGGGCGACCCCCACTAGATGGAGTGACGAGCTGATAAGACACGCAGGAAGTCGATGGATGCAGGTGGCTCGGGACCGTGCTTTGCGGCATTCCTTTGGGGAGGCCTATGTTCAGCAGTGGACTTGTGAAGGGCTGTAATGATGATGATGATGATGATGATATATTATGCTACGTTGTGGCGGTGTCAGAGATCGACCCCATATTATCATCCCGTGGGTGTCATAGGCAATAGATGGAAATGACCAGCGGTATCTTTTTTAACACAGCACTAGCACACGGTCCACGTCCGTAAGAGGTTGCTGTGACCCATAGACATCTATATCTATCCTTAATAAATAATCAAAATGCAGTTGTCACCCGTGAGGACTAAGATGGAATGTGCCTCGTTTCCAGTAAAAAGGGTCTCCGTTCTTTACACTCATCATACGAAACACAGTAGCATTAGCTGCTATTTACACGCTGGTATTCTTTGAGAGCGTGGTCCTACCCTGGTCGAGCCGACCCATTCGTGCTACAACTATACAACCACGTATAAAAATCTTCCAGATAACTCCAAAATCATAATAATAACAAACTGTGTTTGCCTATCCGCCTCCCAGGTACGGCAATTTTGGCTAGTCCCCTCTATGGTGGAGGCCTATGTTCAGCAGTGAAATGTAGTTACTTATAGAATAGTGAAATAATATACTGAATAATTATATATTATTATCAAAATTAACATTAATTGTGAGTTATTACAGTTTTTTTATTTAAATAAAACTACAAAAATAAAAACCTCTAAGTTAATTTTACATTACCCGCCAAGTTTTCTTTCTTACTAGGACAAAAACAATTCAACGTAGAAAGTCACTAGTATGACAAATCTATAATCAATTCACATCACTCGTAACTTGTGTTCACTGATTAGAAACAGAAACAGAACGAACTAAAAATATTTAAAAAAAAAATGTTCCCGGTCCGCGTTTTTTTTGTTTTTTTTTTCATGCGAAAAAATGTGGCTTTGGCATCAAGCGTGATACGTCCACAACTGTTACCGGTTTTTGTCCGACTAAAGAACTGTCACCGTAGCCGTACAGTTACTTGCGGGGTCCAAATTGTGAAAGTAGCATCCCATTACCCGAGATGTATTTTATGTATACGTAAATATCATTATAATGATTTGCATTGTTATAACATTTCTTGCTTGATCTACTAACGAAAATGTCTTCACAAAATTTGGGTCAATGGAGCATTGGGTATTAGAAGTACCTACATATTTTGTAAGCCCCTTAAAAAGTGCTTAATGAATCTCGCAAATTGTACACAGTTATGTTAATGCATTCTCTTAGCGATGTCTGAGATTTTGTCAACAGTCAATAAAACTATAGTATAGACAAAATATCTTGTATTTCAAATCACCATTGGATTATAATAGGTCGGGAAAAAGTTTTTTTTTTATATACATATTCAAAATATTTTTTTTAAAGATTAATTACATTTAATCTTTAATAAAAATTACGTGTCACGTTGTTTGTCCGCGATGAACTCCTAAACTACTGAACCGATTTGAATGAAATTTTGCACACTCTGTGTAGTTCGGTCCAACTTGATAGATAGGATAGTTTTTATCCTGATAAGTGACACTCAATATTTTTTTATTACGAATTTAAGCATTTTTTATATGAAGGGTCGTCGAAAAGGGCAAAACAACGTCTGCCTGGCCAGCTAGTTATTATATATATGTGCCATTTAGTTCGATAATTTGTTCTCATCTTGTAGGTAGTGACAATCTCGTTGATGTAGAAATCTTGGGATTTTTGATTTTAAAAAATGCGACAAGTAGTTTTGACAGTCCACTCTTCATGTTAACCTGACACTACCCAAAGATTTCTGAAGATACCAAAACAGGTGAAACTGAAGATGCAAGGTCAGGACTATATGGTGTTGGTGTGGTCCGGCGTTATCATCATGATAGAACACTTCTTTTCTGTTGATCAATTCCGGTCGTTTTTTCTCAATTTCTTGCTTGAGTCTCATTAGTTGTTGGCAGTAGAGATCCGAATCGAAGGTTTTGCCCAGCGGTAAAAGCTCATAATAAATGATGCCCTTCCAATCCTACCATACACACAGTATCACTTTATTGCGTGTTAATCTGGGTTTCACTACAGTCTGTGGAGCTTGACTACCCTATGAACATGATCTTTTTCGCAAGTTCTTGTCGTAGGTGATCCAATTTTTATTTATTTTTTCATAAATGGTTCGGTTTCATTAGGTTCAACAGAAAATCATAAATGAGTACACGATACATTAGGTTTCTTTCAGTGAGCAAATGTGGTAACCAAATATCGAGTTTTTTTTATATAGGCAGACTTTTTCAAATGGGTCAAAACTGTTTTGTGGTCAATCTTAAATTCTTCGACAATGTTCTAACTAGTAATATGCCGATCTTGGTCCACTTTTTCAAAAATGGCATCGACTTTATCCGTTTATGGGCGACCAGAGCGAGCTGTATCTTTGACATAAAAATTCCCATAAAAATTTCCGGACTGAAAACGCTTGAACTAATTTTGTGCTACTGTTACTGACACTGCATTATGTCCCCAAACATCACGAATTTTTTTCGCGGCTTGAGTAGAATTTTCCCCTTTTTCTACCGACTTCAAAAAGGAGCCGGACTCAATTTGACTGTATGTTTTTGTTTGTTTTTTTTTATGTGTTACCTCATACCTTTTTACTGGGTGAACCGATTTCGAGAATTCTTTTTTTTATTTGAAAGGTGGTGCTTCACATGTGGTCCCAAGGTCTGACCAATAGTTTTTGAGTTAGCCTAAATAATTTATATTGAAGTTGGTTGCACAAAATTTTTAATTTTAAATTATTGTAAGAGAATGTATCGAATTTCTTCTTTAGATTCACTCATTTTGGCGGACAGAAAAACAATTGAAAAATGGCGGGAAAGTGTTTTTTAATTTTCAGTTTTCTATTTCTTAATGCCCGATATGTATTGATGTTAAAACCATCCAGATACAATAAAAAATACAACCAAAGAGATTTTTCTTCAATTTTATGCAAACAAAATACGAAAAAGTTTTTCCCGACCTAATACTTTATTTCATGTAGTAAGTTCATATGCGTAGATATACAAAAAATTCGCACCACTTTTCAACCGACTTAAAAAAGGAGGAGGATCTCAATTCGACTGTATTTTTATGTCTTACCTCAGAACTTTTCTCTAGGTGAACCGATTATGTTGATTTTTTTTTATTTGAATGCTGGTGCTTCTCATGTGGTCCCATATGAATTTGATCGAGATCTGACCTATAGTTTTTGAGTTATCTTTAATAAGAAGGTCAGGAGAACTAGGAAGAGTTTTTTTTCTACCGACTTCAAAAAGGAGACGGTACTAAATTCGACTGTATGTATTTTTCATGTATGTTACCTTATAACTTTTTACTGGGTGAACCGATTTCGATGATTCTTTTTAAGCTGGTGCTTCTCATGTGGTCCCATATAAATTTGATCAAGGTCTCACCAATAGTTTTTGAGTTATTCTTAATAATTTATATTGAAATTGGTTGTACAACATTTTTAATTTATAAGACCATTAAAAAAGTGTGTGTATGCAGTATTTCTTGTGCCTGTTGGTCTAGTGGTTGTAAACGCAGTTACTGATTATGATGTCACGGGTTCTAATCCTGGATCTGACCAAAGAATCATTTATTGAGTTTTTACATACATAAATTTTATCCGTGTAGTGGTGGGTAAAGAATACCCACTACCCCATATCTTCTCATGGGTGTCGTAAGAGGAGACAGAGGGAAACTGAGGCAGAAGATGGACAGCAGCATCTTTCTGATAACAGAAAAATAATAAAAAAACAGCGGTTGCCAATCTGCTCGCCAAGCGTGGCAACTATGGCAATATGCCCCCATGATTAAACTTACGAAGAGACGGCCCCCAGTCCAGGGCAGGGGGTGCTAAGAATCTCCGGTGGAGGTTCGTTTCCACCTAAGACGACTCGACCTGGCAACATACAACGCACGCACGAACGAATAGGCTGTAATGAATGGATGTACAGAAGATAATCTACCAGGAGCACATGACCCACTGAGAGGTGAAATTATTAAATAAACAGTAACATTACAACTATGGCAAATATCCCCCTTATGAGGCAATCTTCGGGTCGTGAAAACAAAAGTAACAGCCCGGAGTGTGGAAGTTTCACCTCCGTTTCTTGAAAAAGCGTAAAGACGTTAAATGCGCGCCTGGTTTCTCTCCAGTCGCTTCAGATTACTGTACTATCGGTCGATGAAAGTGAGAAACAGAGAGTGCACCTGTGCTTGTGCATATGTCACTACAAATACGGCGTAAATTTTAACAGTGGTAGAGCCACGCGGCAGCTTTTGCTGTCGCACGCATGAGCCGGCTCGAACCGGGGTGGTACCACGACCTCACAGAATACCAGCGTGAAGTAGAAGGTTTACCTCTGCGTTTCGCTTGGTGAGTGCAGGTGGCCGGAGGCCCTTTTTACTGGAAATGAGGCATTCCATCTTAGTCCTCACGGGTGGCAACGCATTTGCATTTTGATTCGCAAACGAGGATAGATGTAGATGTCTATGGGCCGCAGCAACCACTTACCATCAGGTGGACTGTGTGCTCGTTTGTCACCCTTATCCTATAAAAAAAAAAGTTAATGTCAGGGTATGACTTACCGTTACAGCCCATTAACTCCACTGCTGGGCACAGGCCTCCCCCATAGATTGCCTCATAAGGGGGATATTTGCCATAGTTTTAATGTTACTGTTGATTTAATAATTTCACCTCACAGTGGGTCATGTGCTCCTGGTAGATTATCTTCTGTACATCCATCCATTACAGCCTATTAAAGTTCACTGTTGAACACAGGCCTCCCACAAAGATTGCCTCATAGGGGGGATATTTACCATAGTTGTAATGTTACTGTTGATTTAATAATTTCACCTCTCAGTGGGTCGTGTGCTCCTGGTAGATTATCTTCTGTACATCCATCCATTACAGCCTATTAAAGTTCACTGCTGAACACAGGCCTACCCCATAGATTGTCACATAGGGGGGATTTTTGCCATAGTTGCTTGCAAGTGGGTTGGCAACCTCAGTTTTTTTCATTTTTAGTCGTTATTAGGAAGATGCTGCTGCCCATCTCCTGATGTGTTTTTCCCTGTCGCCTCTTACGACACCCACGAGATGTAATTTAATCATTTCCTTGTTGATTCTTCAACCTACGTTCATTTGTCGGTATACTTTAGCTTTGCAAGTTTACAGAAATAATATGTCCTATCATAATCCCCTAGTAAGAATGTTAACCTCACTTTGTTGCAACTTTGCCATCAGGGTTATTAAAGAAAAAAAATAGGATTTGACTTCAAGGTTGAAGGTAAGTTTACCTCATAATATAACGATGACTTATCATTAATCTATGGTGCCAAGGTTGCCAAAAATCCTTGATTACGTACTTAATTTTTTATTTAACTCTTATCACAATTATCTTATGCAAAAATCTAAAATATATCAAACAAAAATAATCTTGTCTAAAATTACGGTAAATATACGGTGAAAAATCGATACAAACACGAATGTCAAGAAGAGAACACTTTTTTAAATAGTTGTAATCGGTCAAAAATATTGGTAGGTTGACAGTGACAACCCTTGGTTGTAGCAAATCATGGCAAAGTAACCGTCACATTGTGACATCACTAGTATGGTAACTTTGCCAAGATAGTCTTATAGATTAAGACCAACATGTTAAAAATGATATAATACATTTGATAACCATAAATATTACGTTTCTACAGAGATATAGATTACCTACATTCAGTATTTCAAATAAAATCAACAAAAGTTCTGGAGCATTGAATAATGAGGTTATTCCGCCGGCACAATTTCGTGTAAAAAATAGGTCCGCGCAGCGTAAGTATATTTTCATTTCCAAAGCGCGAAGTGAGACACCCCTGCTATGAGGTAATTTATTAGGGGGTCTATGGTTCAGCAGTGAACTTTAAAATCCTGTTAGATGGATGTATAGAAGATAATCTACCAGGAGCACATGACCTAACTGATAGGTGTACTGTGGAAAATATCCCCCTATGAGGCAATCTATGGGGGAGGCCTATGTTCAGCAGTGGACTTTAATATGCTGTAATGGATGGATGTATAGAAGATAATCTACCAGGAGCACATGACCTAACTGATAGGTGAACTGTGGAAAATATCCCCCTATGAGGCAATCTATGGGGGAGGCCTATGTTCAGCAGTGGAGCATATAGGCTGTGGGTGGATGTATAGAAGATAATCTAATCTACCAAGAGCACATGACCCACTGTATGGTGAAATTTTCAAAACAACAATAACATTACAACTATGGCAAATATCCCCCCTGCGAGGAAATCTATGGGGGAGGCCTGTGTTCAGCAGTAGACTTTAACAGGCTTTAACGATAACAGTTAGTTTAAATGTTGCGGAAGTGCAGTTATTCTGCCGGCGCCACTGACAAGACCTACGGGTAATCATCAGGCATAGCTGTACAATTAATAGGGCTAAAAGTATGAAGTTGCCGTTTTAATGGAGTGGCCACTTTCAATTAAAAAAAAAACTGCATGTTCTATGGTTCGTAATTAAAACTTTTTTACACACAAACTATAGAATTCTAAATTTAAAAAGTCTTGTTTGACATTCTGTATTTGAGTTAAACATGAACACTTCAAATTCGCATAAAAAGACCCGAAGTTGTAACGTTTGCAGAGGATGCGTTTACAGCTTTTTTAGTGGAACCTTCGACTTGAACAATTAACCCCTATATCTAGGAACTTTTGAGTGAATTCTATCAATTATGCCTGTATGAAGGACACTATTCTTACTCCAAAGATTTAGGGTCTTGAGTCTAATGGCAGCTAAAGTCGCTTCTTGTTGTATGTGTAGATGAAGCGAGGTTAGCTCCAGCATCGCCTCTAAGGCTATTGTTGGCGTAGTCCTTATGCAGCCTGTGGCAGTCATACACGCTAGTCTCTGATAACGCTGAAGCTTCTTTATAGTGATCGCTTCATTTGTCTTGGTCCACCAACCAGAGCGCCGTAAGTGATCATGGGCCGAATTACAGTTTTGTACAGCCACAGTATGATTTTTGGCGTCAGACCCCATCGTTTGCGAAACATGTTTTTGCATTGCCAGAAGGTTATAGTAGTTTTGTTGATTTTGTTTTCTTTGTGTTTATCCCAGTTAAATTTACTGTCCAAGGTAAGACCTATATTGGAGGAGTTATGTGCTGAAAAAACTTGTGAGATGATAGTTATTCAGCATTCATTTTTGTGTAAACATACTAGCACCGTTTTATTTGGATTAACGGTTAAGTCGTATTCCCTGCACCATCTCTTTACTAAACGGAGTTAACAGAGACCTATTGAGAGACATATTGTCAGGTCATCAGTATAACCTACTGTGTAGCAGTGATTGTCACACAATCAACAGTAACATTACAACTATGGCAATACATTATAACATTATAACATAGGCCTCCCCCATATATTGCCCCTATGAGGCAATATATGGGGGAGGCCTATGTTCAACAGTGGACTTTTATAGGCTATAATGGAGGGATATATAGAAGATAATCTACCAGGAGCACATGACCCACCGAGAGATGAAATTATTAAATCAACAGTAACTTTACACCTATGACAAAATCCCCCCCATGAGGCAATATAATATAGGGAATGCATATGTTCAAGATTGGACTTTTGATAGGTTGTGATAAAATTATGATTTTTTTTTTATAGGAGAGCGGGCAAACGAGCATGCGGCTCACCTGATGGTAAGTGACTACCGCCGCCTATGAACAACCGCAACACAAGGGGAATTGCAGATGAGTTGCCGGCCTTTTAAAAAGGAGTAGGCTCTTTTCTTGAAGGTCCCTAAGTCGTATCGGTCCGGAAAAATCGCTGATGGTAATCGATTCCACAAGGAAGTCGTGCGAGGAAGAAAACATCTTCTAAATCGCACAGTGGTGGACACATATGATGCCAGTTAATTTGTGAGAGACTGATATATAAGAAATTTTATATCTATACAAATAAATAAAATTGAAGTGTCTGTTTGTAATGTAAAAATAACAGCTTTTTAGTAAATGCATATGAAAGTATGTACCTAAGGTACTTATAACAAAAAAACAGTTTTTAAAATTTTTGTCTATCTGTCTGTATATCTATCTATCTGTCTGTCTGTGTGTTTGTTTGATCGATTTCGACGGGACTTTCTATTTTTATTTCACAAAAAGAATTAAGTTTCAGCGCAGAAAAAAGATTAAAACCAATGAAATCCAATCGTAGTTAACTCCACGCGGGCGATCAACGGTTAGTCTGGGATAAACCTTGCAAACCGGTAATGTATATAGGCTCTAAAGTTAAATAACACGTATGTAATTACTGCATGCGACGAATAGCCGTTACACGACGTGAATTATAACTACATAAACGTTATTTAAACTGTTTTATATTCCGAATACTGAATAGAAAGAATGTTTTTCTGCATTTTTATGCTACGCTACGTGGTAGAATCAGACTGCAGCTATATTATGGTTGTAGCACGAATGGGTCGGCTCGATTTGGAAAGGACCACGCTCTCACAAAATACCAGCGGGAAATAGCTGCTTTTTTTTTAAAGAAATCTTTTATAACTCCGCTCTCAGATTGGCAAAATCCTAAGAATTTTGCCAATCTGAGCACATGACCCACTGAGAGGTGAAATTTTTAAATCATCAGTAACATTATAACTATGGCAAAATCCCCCCTATGAGGCAATCTATGGGGGAGGCCTATGTTCAGCAGTGGACTTTAATAGGTAGTAACGATAATGGAGTTTTTATAGGCTGTAATGAAAGTAAATGAATGAAAATAACGAGAAACAAAATAGAATAGAATAGACTAGAATAGAATAGAATAGATTGATTTTTATTCAATATGGATTATTACATAATACTTATTGAAATTCATTATTTTATTTACCACTGGTTCGGAAAATACCTCTGTCCTTATGGCAGAATCGCTGGAGGACCTAAATACTATGTTCAATGACCTCAATAGTGTATCCCAACGGATAGGTCTTAAGATGAACATGGACAAACCAAAAATCGTATTTAACGTCCATGTCACACCTACGCCAGTAGTTGTTGGGAGCACTAAGCTCGAAGTTGTTGACGAATATGTTTACCTGGGACTAATAGTTTGACTAGGTAAGTCCAATTTTCATATAGTATGTCCCCAGCGAATTCAGTACATTTCAAATGTACCATGCAAGGCAATCCTCACATCCAATATGCTTTAAGTCATTAATTTCTTTGTCGCTTGTCAATTCCTCTTCACAGTTTTTGCATCTTACTTTGTTTATTTTACATATAGTATTTTTCTTACTCCTTTTGCTATTTCTGGAATTCAACAGCTTTTCCCCTTTCCTTTTTTGTAATTCTTCTTTCTTTTTTTGACTTTGTTCTTCTTTCTTTGTTTTAGCTTCAAATCTCTTAAGTTTTTTAATCAATATATCGTTCTTTTTCTGTTGCTTAATTTCTTCTTTTTTTTCTGAAATTGTCACCACTCTTTGGAAGAAATAGCTCCTATTCTTTTCATCCCATTTCTCTTCGCCGCCATAGCTTGTGTTAATTGCTCTTCTTTGTATTGATGGACAGATTTTTGACATGATAAAATTCTTTTCATGCTGAAATAACCGTGTATAGATTTAACCCTTATTGAAAAGGCTTTAAGGTACTATTTTGTGCAACAGGACTAACGGCTGACTACTGGATTTGTAGACCCATTGGTCGGCCCCTGACATGCTATTACATCTGTACGCGGCTGACTACTGGACTTTTCGCCTTATAAGAGTTAAACGCAAAGTAATGAACAAAATTGGAACGATTCGTTCAGTTAATTTCAACTACATATAAGAAATTCACGAAAATACCAGTAGTCAGCCACTTATGGCTGAGTACTGGATCTACCCTAAAAATTCGAGACCCACTAGTCGGCCACCTAAATTACAACATATTAAACGAATAAAATGCGTGTAATAGTTAATTTTATCACAAAATAAACATTTCATTGTAACACAGGATAACAATCCATCACAAATTACAACAAACACACACAAAAAATTACCGAAAACTCGAGCACGTTTCCTTAAGAAAAAAATTTGCAACAGCATCTAGTCATGTCTTTGGCAGCAGTGCAAATTAACGAATGTAGCTCGTCAACCTGATATGATATTGGTTCGTATGTGTGCGTATCAGACAATAAGGAGACACAGATTCAATTAAACGTTATTTTAAAAGTGTAAACAAATTTCAACACTATTTATATGGATATAATGTCTGTAAAGGCTGAGTATTGGTGCGGGTCTGACTACCGGGTGTTTTACCCTACCTCTGGTTTTGTATAGGATGCTTAAAAATATAATTAACTCCCGACACCAACGGTCGTCGGCGGTTGAAATTATATTCAAAAGAAGAAAGCATCGTAGCATCGAAGCAAGCTCCCAAATGGACGTACCGATATAGTTTTGTTTTTAAAAGGTTACTTGATCGTGAGTGTTCTTAGCGTTGATTCAATTGAATACAATCTAAATTCAATCTAAATGAAATAATTCGGAGGTTTTCTAAATTTTCAATTGAAGTTATATAAATTAAAATATAGGGACATAATAGGGATTTCCAAATTAAAAAGTCAAGGAAAGATTATCCAGGTACTAAATATTATATATACCTTAAAAATTAAAACTATTTCATTTCAATTAAAAAACCAATATAGAATGAAAAACTGGGACAACATCTATAAAAACCTAGGTAGGGTACCAAAAATTTAAATCCGGCGCTGCCGTTTAGAAAGGTACTCTGGCTACCAGGGTGGCATAAATACCACGCAGTAATTAAAAAAAAGTAATATAATTATAAAGCATGTATGTATAAACGTTAACCCGGAAATGGCTCTATCGTCGAGGACCTTTTGTGTTATTAAACGAAGTTATAAAAACAGTTTTTTTTTTAAGATAAAACAAAAGTGACTGGCCTCACCGTTAGGTCAGTAGGCTGTTTAGCGTGTAAGCACTAACTCGTTGCCGTTATTATGCGTGATTCACGCAGCGTGAGAGGATATTGCGTTAAATGTACTTGTTAAGCATTTGGCGCGAAGTCGCTAGGTTCTTGTTTTTTTTTTTTACAGAATTAGGGTGACATACGTGCATACAGTCCAACTGACGGTAAGTGGGTGCTGCGGCCCATAAATATCTACATTTGTTCTCGATTACATTCAAATGCGTTGTCACCCCTAAAGACCAAAATGAAACATCTCATTTCCAGTAAAAAGGTTCTCCGGTTCTCTACATTCACCATATGAAACACAGCAGCATGTGCTACTTTACGCTGGTATTCTGTGAGAACGTGTACCTCCCCGTTGGAGTCGACGCATTCGTGCTACAACCATACAGCTGCGGCGTGACTCTATCACGTATATATAGAGTTCCTATTGTATTATCAATATTTTTTTATTATATCTTCCCGTCCTGCACAAATGGTTAACCGTTTGAGATTTGTCATCACAGCTTATTTAAGCGCGCGTTCCAGCCGCGCGAAATGGACACCGCCATGGAACGCGCGCCAAATTGTTCGTTGGAACGCTCAAAAGTGGAGCTGGCCGCACCATCCGGTGTCGGTTTTTTACCGATATCAAAGTAGTTAAGTTTAGGCACGCAAGCCGGTTGGGGCGGTGTTTTTCATTATTCGTGTGTTCGTTGCGTTCTGAACTATGGATAATCAAAGTTGCCGTAAATTGATAAAATGATATCGTTCAAAAACACTGCTGTGGAATAGCAAAAGTACTTTTTATCATAATAAAGCGCTCAGAGAAGATGCAGAGAACTATGAAAGTGACAGCTGATCGTACACGACCAACATCCATGTTGAACGGTCAAACACTGGAACAGCTGCTGCGCGCGCCAGGCGCGCTTATTAGATATACTTCGAACGTTTGGAACGCGTTCCACGGAACGCAGTGGTCGGCGCGGTCATTTATGGTGCGCGCACCAAGAGCGCGTAATCGATACGCGGCTTAAGGGTACGCGTACACCTAATCCGTCAACGGCCGAAGTTTGCTCGGGCGATGACGGCCGAACTCGGACGATCGAATCAAACACTACTTGTAAAAGAAAAAGAGTGCGTACATAAACACGACCGTCATCGTCCGATGACGCACCGTTCAACCGTTGAATCCAAACTTGTTGGGATTTCTCGCCAGATTTTCGGCGTCTGCAGTGCAAATTGAGTGTATTTATAGTTTAATTTAATCATTTTGTCTTTATTGTGTTCTTTTTGTCAGTGTTGTTATCTACCTAAACGACTATGGATATTGAAAAATTAATTAGTTGTGTTTATAATAGACAATTACAATAATGGAGAGGTTCCGAAACGGTTATGGGCTGAAGTTGGATCGGAAATGGATATAGCGGTTCCAGATATTTAAAAAAATGCGTCTTCACTCTGTTAAGCAACACAGTCAACTACAGAATACCGGCAACGTCCAATGTCGGCACACGTGGTACACTGTTGCAGTGTAAGCTCATACACGTCCGAGTTACTCCTCCGGGTAGTTCTCTCCGTCATCGGCCGACAAAATCAGTTTTGGTGTACACGTACCGTAAAAGAATATACTCCACCCCAAATTATCCCCTCGGTGTGTCATAAAAGGTGACAGAGGAAAATTAAAACAGGAGATGGGCAGCAACATTTTTCTGACCAATTATCTATCAATTACAACGAAACAAATACTGTGTTTGCCAATGCCAAACAAAGCAGCAATTTATTTGTTATTTTAAGCATTAGTATGTATGCAATAAAGTTTACAATGAGGGCTAATAATTTTCCGCTTACTAGATGTCGCTAGTTGACGCTGCGGTAAAGTTTTTGTTACACAATGTATGCGTAAGCACAGGCTAATATGATGTTTATGCATATTTAGGGCATTAGTCTGTGTATCGGTTTCTAGAATACTATATTTATCCTCAAAGCATTGCTTCAGTGGTTCTTTTAGCACATTTTTAACTAATTAATATAATCCGAAATATAACTAATGGTACAGAAAGAAACATTAACCCTCACATTTTTCTAACTAATTTTTATTTATTTATTTAATTCTGAACAATACAAATTGTGTTGAATAATTTATGCAAAAATACAATTAAAATGTTTAACAATAAAATTTACAATTATATAAAATTACAATAAAAATATAATTTACAATCAATATTAAATTAAAATTATTTTAACAATTAATATAAAAATTAGATTATGAAAAATTACAATTAAGTATGTAGAAATTACAATAAAAATTAGAAGTCAAATCTCATCAGTCAATAGAATAAAGTATAAAATATCACAAAATATAATAACATATTATGTCATAAAAAAAAATTACGATTATTTTTAAATGTCATCAAAAATTTTAAAACATTGAAGATTATATTGTAGTATCAGCATGTAGAAATTCGTCAACACTATAATAACATTTTTCTAGTAGGAACTTTTTTAAGGTATTTTTGAAACTATCCTTGTATAACATATTTTTTAAGTCAGTAGGTAGTCTATTAAATAGAAGTACTGATCGATATTGAGAACAGTGTCTAGTCATTACCATACGAGGGACAATTTTATTATGAAAGTCTTTTCTTCTAGTGTTTTCTCTTATGGTTTTTTGGTCTATCGTCTCATATTCGCCAATAACTTTTGCAAATTGCGTGAGTAAGACCAGTATATACAGACATGGAACAGTCAAGATCCCAAGTCTTTTGAAGTGTTCGCGACACGATTCTTGTGCTTTTATCCGGACCATGGTTCTGATTGCTCTTTTTTGCAGAACAAAGGCTTTGTGTACATTATATTTAAAGCTTCCCCCCCAAAATAAGATACTATAACGTAATCTTGACTCCACCAATGCGTAATAAACCAATTTTAAATGTTCAAGATCAGCTTCATCCCGTAAGCTTCTTAGTACGTAACAAGTTGAGCTTATTTTACCCTCAATCTCGTCTAATTCATGTTTCCACTTCAGATCACTGTCTATCCTCACTCCTAAAAATTTGGCTACTTCTACAGACAATTAACTTCCCCGCTATGAAATCTATCAAATATTTCGCCTCATTCCAAAGTAGCGTCACCCTAGTGACAGAAATAATCATGGACGTCCTCATTGAGTATACAGTCCACCCGAAGAATAGTTGACGCTCGATTAAGAATTAAAATTTTTATTCTTGCATACGCTGTCACCCCTGAGGACTAACATAGAATGTCTTTACGAGTAAAAAGTGCCCCTGTACACGTAACCCACCCGTTCACGGCACCCACCATACGAAACAAAGGCGCATTATCTACAATTTAAAAAAAATATTTCTTTTTTGTTTGTTTTATAGAAACAAAAATGACAAACAAGCACACACGAAGTAGCATTTGTTATCAGTAAAAATTTGGCAAATTATCGGACCCAATGGTCATTAAAACGTGGATGTATATTAAAGTTTAGATCTATATAAATCCAAATATCGTATCAATTAAAAATAAGACAACTGGCCTACTGGAAGAAATTTCATTATGAGATAATTTATATATAGATAGCGCCCTTGTACAAACTCTTCATCATGTTATATCCTTTCCGTTGTTTGTGTGTACATAAATTGTTAAACAAATAAATAAATAAGAAGTTAGATCGATCCTTCAAGAAAGGAGGTTACACCTTTCTAAAAGGCCGGCAACGCACCGGCAATTCTCCTGAAGTTGTTCGTGGGCGGCGGTAGTTACTTACCATCACGTGAGATGTATGCTCGCTTGCCTCCTTTTTTATAGGATATGGTTGACAAGCGAACACACAGTCCACCTGATGGTAAGTGGTTGCTGTGGCCCATAGACATCTACATCTATCCTCGTTTGCGAATCAAAATGCAGATGCGTTGTCACCCGTGAGGACTAAGATGGAATGCCTCTTTTCCAGTAAAAAGGGTCTCCGGTTCTCTACACTCACCATACGAAACACAGCAGCTTTAAGCTGCTATTTTACGCTGGTATTCTGTGAAAGCGTGGTCCTTCCCTAGTCGAACCAACCCATTCGTGCTACAACTATACAATTCTTATAGCTGCAGCATGGCTCTACCACGTTTACCCCCTCTCCTATAAAAAAATCTTAAGCAAGAAGTTAGATGGTGCTCTTAGTAGCAGGTTTTTTACGCGGAGACCCTTTTTACTGGAAACGAGGCATTCCACCTTAGTCCTCACGGGTGACAACGCATCTGCATTTTGATTCTTCATCGAAGATAGATGTAGATGTCTATGAGCCACAGCACCACTTAGCATCAGGTGGACTGTGTGCTCGTTTGTCACCCTTATCCTATAAAAAATAAAAAATAAAAAGGCGCGGCGGACGCGTATAAATCTTTATATATAAAAATTACGTCTCACGTTGTTTGTCCGCGATGAACTCCTAAACTACTGAACCGATTTCAATGAAATTTTGCACACTCTGTGTAGTTTGGTCCAACTTGAGAGATAGGATAGTTTTTATCCTGATAAGTGACACTCAATATTTTTTTATTACGAATTTAAGGATGTTTTATCTGAAGGGTCGTCGAAAAGGGCAGAACAACGTCTGCCTGGCCAGCTAGTATATTATAGGTCATAAATTTTCCCTTTAAAGAAATTATTTTATTAATATAAATTTAAAAAAGTAAGGTAAATTAAATAAAACGAATCCGTAAACATGCAGCAAGGTATCGCGATGGACTGTTCACTGTTCCAAAAACACCACCTCGAAATTGTGAATCTGCTCTTGCCCAGGAGTGGGGTACAACATGTAACAAAAACCTTGTGGTTCCCGTTAAGTACGTTATCAGGATCAGTATTCAAACCTATATCAATAACTTTTTTTAAAAACTCGACCATAATTTTTATTTTTATTTTATAAAAAAAAAATTTATTGGTGGTGGTAGTACCCAGCCTCCCTCTCTATTGAAATTAGGATGTTTTTTAATTGTGGTTTTCCACAAATTCTCGCGAAAGAACATCGATTCCTACCAAGGATGATACGTGAGGCTATTGAAATTAGAAACCAACCTAACTTCAATAGAGAGGGAGGCTGGGTACTACCACCTGCTTGGGATCCTGTAATTCATAAAATTAAAACTAAACCCAAGCATACAACTGCAAGACTTCAAGACACAGTAAGTTCATTCTGCGTAGATCGGACCAAAATTAACAATGAAAAAAGCTGAAGGTACTCCGGGTTAACTCTGACATCGGGACGTCAATCACCTCAGGCCTCCGTGACCATGGTTGCTGGAAAGCAACCGAAACGTCGGGAATATAAAATAAGTTAATTAAACGCGATAAAATCCGTAAAAGTAGTTTTATTCAATATATATAGGTTGTTACTTTAATATTTTGATTGAAGGAGAACATCTTACTTTCAGTCCTTTGCAGGCGCTTTTAAAAAGAGCGTAAGACTTAAATCTTCAGCGCTCTTTTCATCATTATCATCACCATTACAGCCCTTCACAAATCCCCTGCTGAACATAGGCCTCCCCCAAGAAATGCCATAAAGCAAGTCCCTGAGCCACCTGCATCCATCGACTCCCTGCATGTCTTGCCAGGTCGTCACTCTATGTAGTGGTGGGTCATCCTACACTTCGCCTACTGGTACCAGGCTGCCACTCGGAACTTTTTTTGCCATTGCATGTTGTTATAGGCATAGTGCAATGAATTTAAACTAAACTGAATTACGAAAAAAGACCGAGACGATACGACCTAGATTAAGGTGTATTAAATCAAATGAGACCAAAATTGTCTCATTTCGTAAAGGTTGTCGTCACTCCATCTTTTGGGGGGACACTTCGCCTGCCAGTACGAGGCTGCCATTCGAGAACCTGGTAAGACATGCAGGAAGTCGATGGATGCAGGTGGCTCGGGACCGTGCTTTGCGGCATTCCTTGAGGGATGCCTATGTTCAGCAGTAGACTTGTGAAGGGCTGTAATGATGATGATGATGATGATATATTTATTTATTTGAAACCTTTATCGCGTTCACCTTAATAAGGTAACAATGGGCGGGCTTAATTCCGGTTTTCATTCTCTACCAGCCAAGCCATGGTGCGGTGAAAATGAAGGTGTAGGTGCGGCAAATCTAATATATAAAAAATACTTTTTGTTTGTTCGTATTTTATGCTCTGCCATATCGTCCGTCAGATTGCGGTAAAACTTTATGAACTTATTGCTTGCACTTGCGCAAAGGTTAATGGCATAGTGCAATGAAAATCCACGACTTTTTCTGCCACTAGGACGGCGCCACTAGACAGTGAAATAAGTATAATATTTGACAGATTTCATAGTGGGAAAGTTAATTTATTTGAAAATGTAAAAGTTATGGTTTCTTTTTGTACTATTACCTATATTTTATATTAATAACATTAAAAATAAATAAACCAAACCACATATATTCATAAATGTAGAATTTTTTTTTAAAAAAAGTTCAAAATATGCAAAAAATTAAAGAGCAAACGACTGACGCATTGTTTTATGTATAATACTCTAGAAACTGATAAACTTTTATTAAATAACAACTTCTCAATTAAATTACATTGTCTAACAAAAAACTTTACCTCATTGTCAACTAGCGACATCTGGTGAGCAGATTATTATTAGTCCTCATTAACTCATACTCATTCCTAATAACACAATATAACTGTTCCAAATTTGAAACGATATTTCCACAATTATTTCTTCTGCGGCAGCAACGCGCCGAGTGCCAGCTTGTAGGAAATAAAAATAAAAGGACTTGGTAAGTGGCTGCCGTAGCCCATAGACACAGATATTAAAACTAAAAAATTGATTGCTCCGTGTCTTATTAATTGAGTTGCAGTGGTGACTTGTATAACCTAAAAAACATTATTTTGGGTGTGGATGTTTGTTCTTGTGCAATTTGTGCTTACAAAATGTCTCTTTGATTCAGGAGAGAATCGTAGTGTTTATTTATAACGAAAATAAAAATTCCGCAACTGGTCGTCGCTGCTGTGATATGAGGGCTGGTTCTTTTCTCGCTCAAAAGCTAAGTATAGCCTATATTATATATTCAACAAAAAATCAACATAATTTGCGCAGCAACTGTCAATTTTAATATGTGAGCTGGGTAACCGGCTTCAGTGTATTCAGGAACTCGACCGGATATTGAATGGCATCATCGGCGTTTATCTCTGAGTCGACGGATTTATATTGGTATTCGACCCTTTCGAATGATCTCAAAAGTATTTAATTTATGAATGAGACTTATTCGTTTTTTGGTGTTAACACACTTGCAAAACCATTCTGCATGTTTCCATGTGGCAGAGACACGATACAGCTATATTATATTTGTAGCACGAATGGGTTGGTTCGACTGGGGAAGGACCACGCTCTCACAGAATACCAGCGTGAAATAGCAGCTTATACTGCTGTGTTTCGTATGGTGAGTGTAGAGAACCGGAGACCCTTTTTACTGTAAAAGAGACATTCTATTTTAGTCCTCACGGCTGACAACGCATATCCATTTTGATTCGCAAACGAGGATAGCTGTAGATGTCTGTGAATCCCATATCTCTGGTGCCCTTTGACCTACAGGACCCAAATTCAAACTCGACCGAGCTACATACATACCTAAATTTAAAGTCAATCGGTCCAGTGGAACGGAAGTTAAGCATACAGACTAACAGACTGCCAGCTAAAACCATTAACTTCCTTTCAATGCTACGCAGAAGGAAGTTAATAATCAATATGGGTTTACGTATCGCGTCCACGTCAAATCAAACCGCGCTTACCGCGCTTTAGTAGCGATCTGTAAACGTTCTAACGATGTAAATATGTCATACACTTGCTAATTCTGAGTTGACACAAATCGCTCTCAAATTAGTGTCAAGTCACGACTCAACGTTTACACGGAGCTAACATTTCACATTTCACTTTTGGAAAGAGATAGATAACTTCTTTTATTTATAGTCGTTGTGATTTCAAACTCAATGAAACGAAAAAGCGATATTAAAAAGAGACAAACATATACATCTATATGATTTAGCCTGCGAGAGACTAAGATATAATACAGTGTACACCGTGAGCTCAAAAGGTTGTATTGCGTAAATTGAAGATATGTGAATTCCATTAGATAATTATTTTGTAGCCGCCATTCGACTACTGTCTGTTTTGTCTATTTGTGAATATTTAATATTTCATATATTAAATAAATAAAATTAACCATTTTCAATAATATTATATTAATATACCAACTCACGATTTCATATCTTCATCACATCTAGCGTCTATTGTAAGTACCACTTTGAGATTCAATCAATTTTTGTTCGATAAAATGACTTTACCTATAGAATGAAAAAGATGGCGCTTTTACAAAGCAATTTTACTCGAAAGAAAATATTCTTTTGATTTATGTATTACGCTAAAATTAAGTGTAAAAATAAGGATTGTAACATTAATTTTCGACAAAATTCAACTTTTTTTCTTATATTTTATGCGTCACTTGTGGTGGAAAATGATCATATTAAACAAATATATTGTTCATTACATTCGCTTGTATCGCGTATGAACTGCACACATGCTTTTTTCATAGAATATGAGTGACAAACGAGCATACAGTGTACCTGATAGTAAGTATACATCTATCCTCGATTATGATAAATGGAGAGATAGGTAGATAATTAATTCTTTAATGCACACAACAAAATACAAAATAAGAGATAAAAATAAAATTGAATACAACGTGTTAAAAGGCATGGGTGGTCTTTTGCTAATAGCGATTTCTTCTTGACAACCTTTGGATAGTAGGATTGTAAAGCGACATAAATTTTAGAGGTCGATGATGCGCTAACATATTTTTTTTTAAATTTAGATTCTAATAATATAATATAAAACTAAACTAAATTATAACTTTCACCATCGCACATCGCGACAAAACTCGCGATACCATCCATTCTATCTGGATGACTGGCGGTCCAGTACTGTGCAATTTTTTTTATAGGATAAGGGTGACAAACGAGCACACAGTCCACCTGATGGTAAGTGGTTGCTGCGGCCCATAGACATCTATATCTATCCTCTATTACAAATCAAAATGCAGATGCGTTGTCACCCGTGAGGACTAAGATGGAATGCCTCATTTCCAGTAAAAAGGGCCTCCGGCCACCTGCACTCACCAAGCGAAACGCAGAAGTAAACCTCTACTTCATGCTGGTATTCTGTGAGGTCATGGTACCACCCTGGTTCGAACCGGCCCATCCGTGCGACAGCAAAAGCTGCCGCGTGGCTCTACCACTGTTAAAAACGATTTAAAAGAAGTTTTCTTCCTCGCACAACTTCCTTGTGGAATTGACTACCACCAGAGACTTTTCCGGACCGGTACGACTTAGGGACCTTCAAGAAGAGAGCGTACTCCTTTTTAAAGGCCGGCAACGCATCTGCGATTCCCCTGGCGTTGCAGTTGTTCATGGGCGGTGGTAATCACTTACCATCAGATGAGCCGTGTGCTCGTTTGCCCCATTTCCTATAAAATTACATTAAATACAATATTAGAAGAAATATAGATAAAGATATTATAAGAAATAAATAACAGATGTAGCATTAAGTATCAAAATGCAAAAATGAGCACGCAATACATCTAAATAGTCTAGAAGATCATTCAAACTCAGAATCACCTCTGATAGGTTTAAGATAAGAATGCCTTGTTTCCAGTGAAAAGGGTCTCCGGTTCTCAACACTCATACTTTACAGAGAAGCATTAAGCTGATATTATACGCTGGTATTCTGTGAGAGCGTGGTCCTACCCCGGTCGAACCGACCCATTCGTGCTACAACCACAATATAGCTGCAGCATGGCTCTACCACGTATATCAAATACACGCTAATTCTAAGTTAACACAAACATCACTCTCAAATTAGTGTCAAGTGTATTAAATTTCAACAATTTTTCCGAAGAGTTTACATTGGTACACTTCACTATATCATTGCGATCTAGCGTTGGTACATTATGCAATTGAAATGAAAGCGACATGAAAGCGATATGAAAGCGATATGAAAGCGATATGAAAGCGATATGAAAGCGAAAAAGATAAGAGCGTTTCTTTTTCGCTTTCATATATGCCTGCCTATGTTCATCATCATCATAATCATTACCGCTCTTCACAAGTCCATTCCTGAACATTAGCCGCCCCCAAGGAATGCCACAAAGCACGGTCCTGAGCCACCTGCGTCCATCGACTTCCTGCATGTCTTACCAGGTCGTCACTCCATCTAGTGGTTTCTTAGTATGTCTGTTTAAATCCAATTTAGTAATTGATTTAAACTAACTTCCTCATGAGCTATAGACTTAAAATATTGAACATAGCTCAGAATGTACATATTACATATATATCAAGAAAGTAAGAAGAAAATATACGTGGTATATAGGGTCGGGGAAAAAGCTTCTTTGTATTTTATACACAAATTCAATACATTTTTTTTAAAGTTTAATTATATTTAATGATAATATTTATGTGCCCTTTTGTTCGATAACATGTTGCCATCTTGTAGGTAGTAACATAATTTCGTTGCTGTAGGAATCTTGGGATTTTTGATCAAAAAATTCGACAAGTAGTTTTGACAGTCCACTCTTGATGTTATCTCTTAGTGAACACAACCCAAAGAATTCTGAAGAGACCGAAACAGGTGAAAATCTGAGGGTGCAAGGTCATGATATATGGTGTGGTTCAGCGTTATCACGATAAAAGACCCCTCCGCTTCTGTTGATCAATTCCGACCGTTTTTTCTCAATTTCTTATCTTCACGCAAAATCCCTGACGGGGTAGCCAGAGAGAACAGATCGCCAAGTGTCACGATCCTTACAGTAGTGTAGTTGTACCACTTCTAGACCACCTGAGTCAGACGTGGTTCAACGACGTTCGTCGACGCCCGATCCTAAAAAAAAAAAAAAAAAAAAAAAAAAAAAAAAAAAAAAAAAAAAAAAAAAAAGGTTTTGGCATGCTCTGATCACGAATCCGCGGTCCATTTTTGTGTAGAATGCACGGTTCCGGAGATGTGTAGATCAATTAGCTAATATCTAATTGATATCCGGTAAGGGCCTCCACCGTCATTAGCGTCCCATTGTTCCTATTTCTATTGTTCTATTGTTCCTTAATCACCTTCATTGCAGCGTGTGCGTCGACTATATCAGTGCTATTGTGTTATAGTTCTTTGTTTATACAACGCTAATCTGAATCATCAATAAAACACATTACATAATTTTGTTACAATTTTTATTTATAAAATACAAAATCTTATTAATTATTATCTATAAAATAGGAGCCAAACATCTCATCTACTAAAATATCGTTGTACAATGTGTTCCTTGTAAATATACTCGTAAAACTATGTATTGAACATCCTTGAAACTTATATAGTAAATACATTAAGCAATATTCGCCACAAACTGAAGTCCACTCATTCTGAATCCTATCAACATTCCAGTTCCATCTTTTACAATTCCTTTTTAAAAACTCTAGATGATATCGTACAGGTGATCGTCCATATGAATCAAAATATTGACCGACGTCATTCGTATCGATATATAAAGCTACCCAATGTGACCCTGGTTTATCATCTGTATCCAAATTACATATTATATACGTTGGTACGTGGGTATACATAGGCAGTCTATTAGCTGCATAAACATTATTTTCTAGACTGGGGTGAATCTTTTTCAGATGTTGTTGTACATCTAGTGTATCCATGATATTACTGCTATTAGTAGATTATTACAGTACCTAGCTACTCAATGAATAACATAGGAATGGTCAATTATAGTGATTTCTACATATTAAATTGCATTTTTGTGATATACAAATCGTACTTGAGTCATTGATCACCAAACAAAACACAATACGAAGAAATGTTGAGATAGGCAACGGAAATGTGAGATAAACTGATATGTTTCTAAATATTAAATTGCATTTTTGTGTTATACAAATCGTACTTGAGTCATTGATCACCAAACAAAACACAATACGAAGAAATGTTGAGATAGGCAACGGAAATGTGAGATAAACTGGTTGACGCATAAAGTAATTATCAACTCATTACGGAAATACTTTAGATTAGAATTTTTACGTACTGGTGGTGTATAAGACCAACAAACGCAGTCATCGAGTTAGTGTACGGTCGTTTGGCTACAGTGGATCTATCAATAGTACATTTGTGTTACTTCAATACACCAAAGGCTATGGATGTAAGTGTTTATTCTATTGACTAAATTACTTTTTTTCTGTTATTTTCATGTGTGTGTATTATTTTATTTAAATATTGTGTATGTATATGATTAAGCCGTGGTAACTCAGATGGTTAGCGCTAGCTGTAAATTTCACAGTACGCGACCCGGGTTCGATCCCCGCCAGCACCAATTAAATTGTTAATAGCAATTTTAAGTGCTTATTACCACGTGCTTGGTGGTGAAGGAAAACATCGTGAGGAAACCTGCATGTCTGAGAAAATTTCGAAGGCATGTGAAGTTCGCCAACACACATTGAGGGAGCGCGGCGGACATTTCCTTGCTCTAAAACCCTCTCAGAAATGAGAGGAGGCCTATGTTCAGCAGTGGACTTTAATAGGCTGTAACTTTAACTTTTTTAACTTTTATGATTAAGTGTTAACAAATTGATATTAACATGATAACTGTGTTGTTGCAGAAATCATTGAGCTTCGATGAAGATACCTATAAACAGTATTACTACTCGCCACTCTCCCCTCAAGAAGAGAGTGATAACCTCGTCATTAATAATAACACATGCGATGGTGGAAAAAGAAAATCGCAATCGATTGATCATTTTTTTGAAGCTGAATCAAAAATAAAAAAGAGGAAGCTGTTATCATCAACCGTAGCACGAGCCGCTAGAGATGGTGTATCATACATTTCTACTAATTCTGACGACGGAGACCAAGCGACGCATCTCATCAAAATTGAAATGTACGATATGAAGAAGCTATCCAAGATTCCAACTACTGATCATTGGAAACATGCTTCCACGAGAATTAAATATTACGTAAATACTAATAAGGATAGCATCTACGACAATACAAACGCCCTCGTATACAATATAACAAAGACAATAGCAGAAAGTGAAAAAGTTAAAAAATACTTTTTAACAATGACAGTCATTAGCTGATCATTAGTGAATGTGATTCTGTTTACTTCAATTACAGGAAGACAAGAGCGGAAGGAAGAGATGAGTGTGGCATACGTGTACAAAACACATCATTGAATAACAAAACTACAACACTTAGTGGAGAAGAAAACGAGAAGAGTATGCAGTACTCAAGAGCTGAATATCCATTCTTCAGTTCAAAATCTAGCCGTTTGCTTAGTTTCGAAAACTGGCCTCTAGTTATGCGACAGAAACCTGAAGATCTTGCCGAAGCTGGTTTCTTTTATACTGGCCATGCAGACGGGACCAAGTGTTTCCATTGTGGTGGTGGTTTAAAAGATTGGGAAGATGATGATGATCCTTGGCAGCAGCATGTTCAGTGGTTTAGTCAGTGTGCTTATGTAAAATTTCAACTCGAACAGTGTTTTGTATTAGATTAAATAGAAGATTTATAAAGAAATAAAAAAAATATATTGCATACAATTTGTTTTATTTAATTTTATAACGTTTCACATAGTTACATACACACAAAATGCATTACACATAACACATAAAATCTAACACACAACACATATTATAACCTTAACTACTATAGTCTACAGTAACATTTCTGTTTTTATCTATCTCAATAATATTATCAAACTCAGCATAAACTATACAGTTAATTGTTTGTATTAATGAGGATTCAAATCGTACTTCTATTCTTACACTACCATGCTTTATGAGATTCCAATGAGTTGATGAGTTAGCTGATAAATCAGGAGTTAAGTCAAATGCTAATAGACAGTAACCTTTGCCATACTGTTCACAAGAGATTCCATTTCCTTCATTAAGAAAGTGAATACCAGTTCCCGAGAATAGAGTATGATATGCTGATGTAAATATGCTATTATTAAAAGATGGTTGCAAAGCTTTTGAAGGTATTTGTTGACCATCAATATATAAGCTGAAAGAATTAATACCATAGTTTTCAAAGTTAAATGGATTTTTAGTAAGGGAACCATTAAATGCAGAATTGTTCACAAATCCAATTATACATCTTTTCGGTACCTGTCCTAAAAATATATTATCAAGAGTTTTTCCTTGAACACCTGAAGGAATTGTTAAAACTTTTACTTCAGCTCGAGTAATAGGATATTTAGCAGTGGTAGAAGCTAAAACTTTTTGATGTGCGAGTAATACACTTGGATTAATTCGTGCTCGTCGCACAATAAGAGTTGCGTCCGTAATGCAAACTTTAAACTTTACATCGTTCGACCCAACAATTAAATTAAAACTCTCTCTTGATCGAACCAATTTAACACTCATTTCAACACCATTAATTAAAAATTTATCTTGGTTAAAAATGTCACCGTGAAGATGACCAATCATTTCTATTTCCTTACTTTCACTAATCAATTCCTGTCTTTTAACAAATCCTATGTTTTTACCATCTGTAGAATCCATTTTTCCTGCTGTATCCTCATACCAAAGACTACAAGTAAGATGAGATTGTTTAGCAGCAGGGGCATAGTTTAAAAGGGTTTCCATGTATGCTCGATATGCATAGGTATTATTAGGTGGTGATACAAGTTTTTGGTTTAAATAAACATCAAGTTGACTAAAAAGTGAATGCAGCCAATTATTTACAGGTGCTACTATTGTAGTTGTGGCGGATTGGGATTATTTTACTAGATATAGTGGACTGTATTGAGAATCTAAATCCCCTGAAACGTTCAGTTACCGCAGTCACAAAATCACACCAAAAACAGCAACAAACTACTCACGGTCTTACTAGCCAGCCTCCCAAGATCAGCAAACGTTGACAGCTCCTGGTAGCTTCTTCTACACGGTAGAATACACTAGCAATTAGATTGTACACGGTACACTGTGGAGTAGTCCCTTTTTAAAGTTTTTGGAGAGATGTTCACATCACGAACACAAAGAGAATGTGTATGGCTTGTCTCGCCTCCTACCCTCCTCTTCTCCTTTTTTTAACTCCACAGATTATTACAACGCATATTACGTCGCAATGTTGCCACTAGGTGTGACCGGCGCTCCGATCGTAGCAGATCATTGTGCCTCGGTATAAATTTTGTGAGTTGCGGTTTATTACTGAACACACCCCCCACCGAAACCATCTTGATGGTTTCTCCTAACTATATGAAAAAGATATTAGAGAAAATATTATAACTTAAGCTACGGAACATGCAAAATAACGCTGAGACACAGAATGTCCTCAACGAGAAAAAAAAATATTAATACACGTAAAAACTAATTTGAATAAGGTAGAGGACTCAGTTTATTAACTGGTCTCTGTAGAGTACTCTTTTGAGTGCGAAGCGTAACACAACGAACAATCCCATCTGGACCGGGGTGAAGAGCCTCAATTCTACCCAAAGGCCAATTGCACGGCGGTACATTATCAGTTTTTATGATTACGAGATCACCTATTTTTATATTAGATCTATCCGAATGCCACTTTGCTTTCTGTTGCAGCGTATTTAGATATTCGTGACTCCATCTACGCCAAAACATTTGTGAACATTTTTGAATATATTGCCAACGTGATAATCGATTTATTGTTATATCCTCTACATTGTACTCAGGTACTGCTGTTAACCCTTTTCCAATTAGAAAGTGTCCCGCAGTCAAAACGTTGAACTCATCAGGATTATCACTAGCTGGTAACGGACAAAGCGGCCGCGAGTTGAGAATCGCTTCTACTTTACAAAACACTGTTGTGAGTTCCTCGAACGTCAAACTTTTTTCTCCTACGGCTCGCGTTAATAGATACTTGGCGGATTTAATTCCAGCTTCCCAGAGCCCACCCATATGTGGTGCACCAGGGGGATTAAATCTCCATATAATTTGTCGTTTTGAGCAACCCTCTAATATATTGTTTTTTTGTTCGAGCATAAATCTTTGTACTTCGGTTAAATGCTTACTAGCAGCTATGAAATTAGTTCCGCAATCCGAATAAAGGAAGGAGCACACACCGCGTCGCGCTACAAATCTGTCTAAACACGCGAGGAAACAGTCCGATGACAACGACGATAAGACTTCAAGGTGTACAGCTTTTGTCGAATAACAAATAAATAATGCTAAATATGACCGTTCAACCCTAGCATTTCGTCGTAAACTTTCTTTTGTAAAGAACGGACCACCGAGGTCCACCCCTACATGCTCAAAAACATTACAAGGTATCAATCGAGCTGCTGGCAAAGGTGCCATCTCAGGCTGTAAGAGCACTGGGTTGTGTTTAAAACAAATTTTGCATTTGGACAAAACTGACCGAATAATGCGACGGGATGCTAAAATCCAAAAATTTTGATTAATAATGGTTTGTAAGGTGCGTGGACCTACGTGTAAATATTTTTTATGTAAATATTCAATAAGTAAAAAGGTAAATCTACTATTTTTAGGTAATAAACGAGGATGCTTCGCGTTATAAGGTAACGCTGAATAATTTATTCGACCCCCCACCCTGAGGTATCCGCGTTCGTCAATAAATGGAGATAATTTTCTCAACGACGGAACGTACTTTGTGCCCTTTGACAATCTATTTATTTCATTTGCGAAGTATGCACTTTGTACTAATTTAATTAAAACATCTTGGGCAGTATTTAATTCGTTAGTCGTCAGTATTGATTGCTTCGAGTGACCGGATTTGAGTCGGAACCATCTCAATATTCGAGCAAACGTACGTTGCAGTTTATAATAAGAAGAGAAATTGGAAAAGATTCGGTCACAGAACTCTAACTTAGTCTCCTCTATCGAATTATTTTCATTTGTGATTAAATTGAAGGAGCCTAATGTATGATTTGATTTCATTTCGGGTGTATTACTTTCATGTTGGTTGATAAATGTTCTCACTGGCCACTGCGAATAGTCGTCGTACAACCAAGATGGGCCCTTCAACCACTGCTCACTGCACTCCACGAGCTGTGACGGAGACGCTCCGCGCGAGCATATGTCTGCCATATTGCACTCACTACTCACGTGACGCCAACAGTGTGGAGGTAACACTTCACATACCTGAGTAACACGGTTACTAACAAACGGCTTTAATTTGTAAGCTTCTGTCTGAAGCCACGTCAACACGATAGTCGAATCGGTTAACGCAGTAATACGAGTAATTTTTACACGAGTTAAAATGTCACGGACATATCTAATTAATTTGCTTAACAAAACTGACGCCATTAATTCCAACCTCGGGATAGTTAATGGTTTGACGGGGGCTACTTTAGATTTTGCTGTCACCAGGCGTACTTTAGTTTGACCTCTATCGTTACGACTGATCACATACACACAACTAGCATAACCGCGAGAGCTTGCATCGCAAAAGGCGACCAATTCACATTCGGTCTGTTCTGGTAGCAGCATATGTCTATCTATCTTGATTGCCGTTAGTCGCGGGAGATCATCAACGTAATTAAGCCAGCGCTTAGTTACGTCAGTTGGCAGCTGCTCATCCCATCCTATGCCCAGCTTCCATAAATCTTGCATTATCTCTTTCGCGATGAAAATGCACGGTGAAATAAAACCCACGGGGTCGTAAATAGAAGCTAATAATTTTAAAACAGAACGTTTAGTTGTTACTTTATCAGTCTTATCTACTGTGAAATAAAAACAGTCAGTCAAAGGGAACCATTTCAGACCTAGCACTTTGACTGAATATTTGTTACCATCTTTCATAAATGTAACAGGACACTCTCGGTTTTCTAACGGAACGCGTTGTAAAACTTTTGCACTATTACTCGCCCACCTTTTGAGTATAAAGCCACCGGAATTAAACATCTCTAAAAGTTCATCTTGTAACCGAGATATCTGTGACAATGAACTACAAGAATATAGAATGTCATCCATGTACACGCCCTCGCGCACAACCATTGCAGCGAGTGGGAAACGTTCTTCCTCGTCATAGGCTAACTGTAAGAGGGTGCGGATAGCTAAGAACGGTGAGCAACTTAAGCCGTAAGTGACAGTTTTTAATTCATAAACGTCAATGGCATCGTTAGGCGAATGACGATACAAAATATGTTGATAACATCTATCTGACTGATTCAGTTTAATTGCCCGATACATTTTGCATACGTCACAAATCAAACAATATTCAAACAACCTAAAATTCAATATTATAGCCCCAATATCTCGATACAGATTAGGCCCGGTCAATAGAATATCATTTAGCGAAACGTTCGTGGACGTTTTAGCCGAGGCATCGAATACCACACGCAAAGGAGTAGTGGAACTACTGGGCTTAAGTATACTGTGATGAGGTATCACATATTTGCTTGGGGTGTCCCCCGAATAAAGCTCCATGTGCCCTAGATTTTCATATTCGCACATGAACTCTGAATAGGCTTGTCGTAATACAGGTGAACGATTCAACTTGCGCTCGGTGAACAAGAGTCGCCGCTCGGCTGCCGCTCGTGACGCGCCCAACGGAGGCGGGTCTGGTATGAATGGTAACGGCACTGAATAGGTACCATCCTCAGTACGACTATAACGAGCCACGAAAATGTCTTCCGCTAATTGTTCCAAAGGATTAATCGAGGGTTTGCTTGGCAATTCTTCGATTTCCCAAAACTTACGCAACGTTTGATCTAAAGACTCTTGTTCATCAAATGAGACTGATAAATTATAATTTTTTAAATTGTCCTTATCATTGCTATAAAGTTTACCACTTACAACAAACCCGAAAGCGGTATCGATCACGCTTGGTATATCCGATGAAATAATATAAGGTTTATCCTTAATTAGTTCCGAAACTATATCATTGCCCAATAGTATATCGATACGCGAACGCTTATAAAATAATGGATCAGCTAAATTAAAATTCTTATATTTATTAATAACGTCCGAGTGGAATCGAACGTTAGGCATATCAGCAGATACCTTAGTCACTACGACCATGTTCAGTGTAAAACTAGGTAGGTCAGTGTGTAGGGACCTTAATGTGCATGTAATCATGCCGTGATTTTTTACAGCCTCTCCACCGAGACCATAAATATTAAACGAACACTTCTTTCGAGGTAAGCCCAAACGTTGAGCACACTCAGTTGTAATAAATGAGCTCTGAGCTCCAGAGTCAATAACTGCACGGCAGTATTGAAGCTGGCCGCTACTATCAATTACTAACACGCGCGCCGTTCCCAATACAACACCGTAACCCGAGTGAGCGTTATTGGAATGAAGCGTATCTATCGTATAACGCTCTGAGTCACTCATAGCCTGAGACGAGACGAGTGCTTGTTGCACTTGCGAGTCAGAGCACAATGGACGGGTGGATGTTGGCACGAGCGTGTCGCTCACTGGCTCCCTATGCAATAGATAATGATGTAGTGACGCACATACACCACAAGACATCTCACTTTTACAAGTTGAGGTATCATGATTTCCTTTTAGGCAATTATGACACAATTTTAAGGTATTGACACGGTCAATCCTTTTATCTACGGTCAATTTACGAAATTGATCGCACCTATAAATCATGTGATTTTGATTGCAATGCGCGCAAATTATTTTTTTATTTTTATTATAATTTGACACATTAGTATTTAAAACTGTCTTTGAATAACTTTTGTAGTGGTTATTATTGTTGCCTTTGTAATTGTTACATATAGACTTATTTCTTGATTGTAACGACATCGTACTATTCGATGAATGTTCGAGTACTTTAACTTGTTTATTTACAAAACTAATTAATTCCGAAAAAGATGGAAGTGAATTTTGATCCCGATTTTCTTCAAAAAGCCTCCTAGTATGCGCATCCAACCCACGTAAGGCTAAATGACAAAATAAATAGTCATGTAAATTTTTAATTTTTAATGCCTCGATGGCTTTAAAAGAGTGATCGAATGTTTCGATAAATAAAGTAAGATTTGCGGTAGTATCTTTATTTAACGGCGTAAAGTTTATCATTTTGTCGATGTACCTACCCACGAGTATTCGATCATCTTGATATTTATTACATAAACCTTGCCACACGACAGTATAATTAGCGGCTGTTATGGGCAATTTTTTAACAATGTTTAATGCCGAACCTTTAACACATGAAAGCAAATAGTGAAACTTATCTATTTCGTCGAAATCTCGATTGTGGACAAGTGATACAAATGTATCGTAGAATGTGGTCCACTTCTCAATATCACCATCGAATTCAAATAAACGTAATTTAGGTAATGACGGCCTTACATCACTCCTATCTTTCCTACTGAGGGATGCCTGCTCGTCCGGTTTTAATCTTAAATATTGCAACCTACATGCCTTATAAAGTTCATCAAATGTATCTAATTCTCGCGTTGACAATCTTGTCTCCGGTTTTAATGATATATCTATTTCAATAATATTTAACACTGTTTCTTCAAACGTTGAGCGGACACTTTCTAATTCGGAATAATCGGCTAAGAAATTCTGAATTTGTGTGGGATCATTTATTTGGGATCTCGCGATATCGAAAACCTTTTGTAATTTAGCAAATAGGTATTCCTTTTTAAAAATAAGTGTTTGCCTTTTTATTTGTAATTTATCCGACATTATGAACAAATTACAAAATTAATACTTTATAAACGCACCGCGAGCAATGGACATCCAGGTAAAAAAGAGGCAAATTAAATAAGGGATATTAAATTAATTAAATGCGTAGTTTTACTCAAATATATGACGTCCACGGGACGCGAATTAAGGGTAGAAAATTATTATTCGAAGATCACTAATTCGAATATATGCGGCTCGAAGGCCAGAAATGTGGCGGATTGGGATTATTTTACTAGATATAGTGGACTGTATTGAGAATCTAAATCCCCTGAAACGTTCAGTTACCGCAGTCACAAAATCACACCAAAAACAGCAACAAACTACTCACGGTCTTACTAGCCAGCCTCCCAAGATCAGCAAACGTTGACAGCTCCTGGTAGCTTCTTCTACACGGTAGAATACACTAGCAATTAGATTGTACACGGTACACTGTGGAGTAGTCCCTTTTTAAAGTTTTTGGAGAGATGTTCACATCACGAACACAAAGAGAATGTGTATGGCTTGTCTCGCCTCCTACCCTCCTCTTCTCCTTTTTTTAACTCCACAGATTATTACAACGCATATTACGTCGCAATGTTGCCACTAGGTGTGACCGGCGCTCCGATCGTAGCAGATCATTGTGCCTCGGTATAAATTTTGTGAGTTGCGGTTTATTACTGAACAGTAGTAGATACCAAGTTAGTTGAATCTTGATTTAATACTTTTGCCTTTATGTGGAGTAATGTATGAGACAAATCTATGTAGTCATCGCCGGTCCCAGGAACTTGAAACTCGATAGGTCCATCATCACCAAGAGATGAAATTGGTTTATAATGAATCCACAATCCATTTTCAATGCTAGTTTGTGTAGACGGTAGTGCAAACAAATCCAATTCTGACTTAACGCACTCGCAAGAATGATTATGAAGGAAAGACATATTTAGTTTGAAAATATATCTTTGATATTTTTTGGTTTTAGACTAAGTTTTTTCGCAGCTTTCACTTTAGCAGTTAATGGTGGAATGAACGATGTCAATCGTTTTCTTTTAGTTTTATACCCAGATCCAGTCATGTTAAATTGATCAATTTTCTCATCAGCCTTTCGTTTTAAATTCGTACTAACTTGCTTTAGACGATCTTTTATTGAGGCTTCCATAGGACGGGCTTGAACCATATCCGATAAAAGTCCTACTCCAGCGCTTAATGCCTCCTTACCAATCACTCGAGCACCACTTGAAAGTAAAGGTAAAACTGATCTGAATAACCCCCCTAAGAAGCTCCCAATACCATGACCGCGTTGATATGGTGAACCCTTATAAATTACTCCAACTCCTGATCCAGCTTGATGTGTATAATAATTTTCATATGGACATTTATGATGATCACGAAGAGAATTCATTATTATAATTTTCGGAAATGTAGTTTAATACACACGGTTCCAAACTGGAATGGTATTTTTTGTCCTGTACTCGATCTTATAACTATTTCCAACGTATCGAACTCTCTTCGCATAACAGGTAAGTAGTGAGGTTGAGAGAAAACGTGCATTTTATTTGCACCATAAATGTATTTTGTAGGATCTAATGAAATGACTCTTAATAAAGGAGTCATAACATCACCCACAATCTGAGGATCGATAATATCGCAATATAGAAATAGTTGAGATGGTAACCCTAAGTGTAAATTAGCAGGACACTTTCCAAAATTTCTCTCTAGGAGATTTTTATTTGGTTCATAACCTAGCTGTAAACTTAATTTGGGTGATAATGTTACGGATGTTATATTTTTATCCAATACCGAAATAGACACAAATTTTGTTATTTCATCATAGCGAAATTTCAAGTTCTCTCCGATACCATTTAACACTCTTAAAATATGCTCAACGTTATCATAGTTGGTAGCTGGAATATGTTTTTTGTAGTACACTGTGGATGGCTTATCTTCATTAGGCATTAACATAGATTTTGTAATGTATATAACATTTTCATGGTCTTGAACAGTAAACATGGTACATGGATATTGAAACTCGACAACTCCAACCGACCATTCACCTTCTAATTTTATAGCTTTTGGTAATTTCGTTGAAAAATTTGTGGTCTTGTTATCAGGAAAGTATTCCATTGAACTATTGCTGAGCAAAGTTAAATAGAAACTTTCTTTATTCATATTTCTTTTAAACTAGAAGCTAAAATCCAACTGTTAAATTTATCTGGATAACCTTTCCACTTCACTAATACTTCTTTTCTGTTACCTGAATAACGAGTGTCAATTATTTTATCTATTTTATGTTGTGAGGTGGGGTTGTAAGTGATTTTCTGTAATTCTCTTTCATAAAAAGTACCAATTATTGGTTCATTTTGTAAATCTGTTATTGTATAAACAACCCATGGAGATCTATCAATTATTGAAGATATAATAAATATTTCATCACTCCAATTTGATTCATATCCTTTTTGGAATACATGTTTATATTCAGTTATTCGAACATAATCACCCACATTGAAATTTGGTTTAGGATTTTCTAAAGAAAGTTTTTTTGACCGTCTATCATAAAGATTAGTCCAAACTGTCATAATATTGTTGGAATTTACATCACATGGGCACATCTTAATACTAGAGTGAAAGCTGTGATTATAAGAGTATATTAAATCTTGTAAAACATCTATATATCTATAAGTATTATTATGAGTGAAATAACGCCACATTTTCATTTTTAGTGTTCTTTGAAATCGTTCAACAATACTGGCCTTAATGTCAGGATTGTTAGTGGTATAGTAATTAATCTTTTTGGATTTAAAGTATTTTTGTACATCTTTTGAAACAAATTCGGTACCTTTATCGGATTGTATGTGAGTAGGTGTTAAATTACTTTCAGTAAATATACTTTCAAAACATTCTTTAGTTGTTTCTGAGTTTTTCTTTTTCATTGGTCTTGCAAAAGCATATTTACTAAATACATCAATAATACAAAGTATATACTTGAAACCATCATTATATTGAGAATAAGTTCGCATATCACTTAAATCAGCTTGCCACAGTTCATTAATATTTGATAGAATGTACCTATTACGCGGGAATTTTTTTCGAATGGGTTTATGTAATGTGTATGTTTCTTGTGATTTTAACCATTCCTTTACTTGCTTTTTATTCATTTTACCCTTCATGGCTTTTGATAATTTATCAATACTACCAAAACCAGCGGGATTAGATGGATCATAATAAATCCTGTTAATTTCTTCTAGTACGGAGTCCATTTTTCCCACTCAAGTCCTTTACGTATTTTAGTTGTAGACTTTTTATCTCTACTGCACGGTGTAGAAAACTCTTGAACTTCAATCTCAGAGGGTTTGTTCAGATCTTTTGCTTGAAGTTGGTTAATAAACTCACATCTCCTTGGATTTCCAATATAAGTAAGTGGTACTTTAATATCTTTTAATGCTTCAGCAAATCTACCTACCTACCTACCGGATCACTTCTTTTTAGGGGTCTTAGTGAATCATTTATTAAATCAACAATATTACTTCCAGGAATTTTTTCACTATCAATTATGACTGTACCTTCGTTATCCCAATGTATTTTACTTTTACTTGTTTCAACTAAGTTTAATAATAACTGCCCTTTATTATGATAAGTTTTTGGTATTAAACTGAGTATTTGAGCTGGTGTGTAAAGTGGATTTTCATCATTTTCTTTACTTTTAATGGATCGATTCTCCTCCAGCAAAGATTCAATATCAACTGAAGTTTTTAGATCTCTATCTTTATTTTTAAAACCAATTTTTGACTCATTTGAATCTTCATTAGATGTATCAGAATAAATTGGTAATTTGAGTGGTTGACGATCCTCTTCGGTAAAATGAAGGTATCTTTGCAGTGTTTGTAAATATAATATCCATTTCTTTCGGTCTTCCGTCTTACTATTCATAATATTTTGCATTTCAATATCTAATCGAGATAAATTACTATTAACCTTATTTTCTTGTTTTAATTTTTCAATCAATCCAGGTTCGATAAGTATCATTTTCTTTGCATTTTCCATGTTAACTGGCTAGTCCACTCACTAATCAACTCAATATTGCACCTAATATTGTTGGTAAGAAAGCCCCTCCTTTTTGTATAATTATATTTTTTCTTAGTTTATGTTTACACTTACGTACTAGTTTACGGAGTATGTTTTTATGTTTATTCAATTTTTGTTTATCCTGATCTTTAAGAGGTACTTTTCCTTGTAAAACGTTATGAATACACTCACAAATACAGTTAATTTCTTCTTCATCACACGTTTTAAGTAATGCTCTTTGATATTTTGGTTTAAGCGTATGCAAAGCGGTTAGCAAATGTTTATACGTTGTGAGTCGACGATGCATCATTTAGCAATGATTTCAATTGTTTGATTCTTGGTGTATTTAAACTCTTTTGTGGGGACGTAGACTGTACAGAAACCATTAAATGGAAAGACATTTGTCTTGATACGACAAAAATCATTGGTATTCTGTTTTAAATCTACCATTAAATATCCATGCGCCTCTAGAGTTGCATCCCTGTAGGCATTTTCAATGAATTTTGGGTTATCTGGTGATACTTGTCTTGCTAAATATCTTATTTGAGTTTTATCTCGAGGGTTTTTAAAATATATTATATAACTTGAGTTTAAAGATATGTCTCTTTGTCCTTTACCCTGATGAAATAAATTTTGTGTTAGATAAAATACACTAAGATTCCTGTGATGACTACCTTTTGTAAATATATCCACAATTCTTCCATCGGACTCTCTCATTAGATCATCAATAATAACAAGATGTGGGTTTTCACCATCAAACATATTAAGATTTGGAATTCCTTGATGATAGTTAACATTTGGTAAATTATATAATGGTTGCATTTCATCAAAGCACCATGTGATCTGATTAAAATCACAATTACATATTTCTGTAACTGATTTTATGAAATTTGTTACAAAATTTGACTTCCCACACCCACTTGGTCCTGCCACAATAGCAGTGAACGGATGGATAAAGTGAAACATAACACACGTCTAAAGTTCAAAGGGGTGAAATAAAAAATGAAAGTGTTGGTGTAAACAATTAATATATATTCCAAAAATTATATAAAACAGAATTATCTGTATACTATTTCTAACACAATTAGTACATCATAATTTTACAATTAACTCAACCTCAAATAAATAGAAACAACAATTAGTACATCATAATTTTACAATTAACTCAACCTCAAATAAATAGAAACAACAATTAGTACATCATAATTTTACAATTAACTCAACCTCAAATAAATAGAAACAACAATTAGTACATCATAATTTTACAATTAACTCAACCTCAAATAAATAGAAACAACAATTAACTTAAATTATTTACAATAAAACAATGTTTAAATATGTAATAAACTACGTCATATTATAGTATTATCATAATTTTACAATCAATATAAATTTTTCTTAAACGCAGACATAAAAGTAAAAACTATCAACACTTAACGCAGTTTATAATGACCCCAAGCTAATGTTTCAATATTATTATCTAAAATATGTCTCTTTGTGTCATTATATGATAAACCTATCTTATTTAATTTTTGTGTGAAAATTGTGTGTTTAATTGATTTAAATCTAAGCATACTATAATATTGCACTTTTTTATTAAATAGAGAAGACTTATAACTATTCATTGTCATCTTTTTAGTGATACATTTATTTACCCCTTTTGCCTTGGCTATAGTCTTATTCTCTAAGTTAAAAGCGTACATTTTGGATCGTAAACCCACAAATTCTTTCATGATTTTACCATTATTTTCATCTTTAAAAAAACCTAATTTCTTTTTATTTAATTTTGGATATTCAAAAATATTATTTGTATCATAATCTGAGGTATCAAAGTATGATGAAAGGTCAGGTTTTATATCAGTGTAAAAATCATTTGTAAATATATGATATATTAAACTATCCGTATCTGTATACAATAATTTGATTTTACTAAACTTTTTAATCATATAGTTATAATGAAAATCATACATTAATGTTTTTGAAATATCTAAAATGCAAAACCCTAAATAAATTGGTTTGTTATATATTAACTTCGTTTTTCGCAACTGAACCGCAACTAGGTTTTCCGAAAATATTGAAAGGCTATGAAATTGTGGTTTAGCGATTAGATCTTGAGCACCTAAAGCTTTACCCTGGTTCTCCCAGTGCGTAACTAATTTTATGTTAACCCTTTTTTCAATATTCTCCATAGTCTTACCGAAGACTGAATTATTCATTAATTTATAAAAATCTTTTTCGAAATCTGATTTTGCTAAAGTTCTTAATTTTGTGTTTAGATCTATGTACATCTTCAACCAGGGAGACTGTTTAAATTTTAAAACTCTATGAGTTTTAGTTAATTTAACCCCCATTTCTATGCACTGCTTTAAATTTCTGTAATGAATTACATATTTATCTTTATTATTTAAATTTGGGACTAGTTTATTCTCATTAATATTGCCTACACAAATGTTTTCTGGACATAAAGGAAAGTCCGAATGTAAATCATGAAGTTCATCTGGATATTCCAAATCAACTTCTAAAATAAAACCGAAGTCTGATGTCTTAGACACATTAAATTCTGTATTTGGATTTACCCATTCGAATCCACCAGTAGGAAGATATTGAGACATAGCCCAACCATATAAATTGTTGGCATCAAAATATGTGATATATGAATTTGGTTTCCCTGTATCATAATCCTCCATGTATTTGTTATTAGCTCTAGCATAACGATTACTACATTGAGATACACCACCTCTGATACCTGATCTAATAAATGCAATTTTCTCATAATCTGTTAAAAGTTCTAATTCTATTTTTGTATATTTTAACATTGCATCCCAACTTAAACCGGGTGCTGTGTAATAATGGACAGGGTCTAAATCATATGTATTAATACATAACTTTCTAAAGTTTTCAAATACATCGGATAAAAGTAAAACGTCTGTTTTTAAATATAGGTTTGAATAATCTAGCATATTACAACACCCAAAATGTTCCCAAACATCTTTAGCATGATTGTAATCATCATTTGAAATATGTGAATCTGTGAGTGAACTATAAAAACATTTTTGTTCAGGGAGCGATGTTAGACTTAAACTATCATAATTAGTCATAAGTTCATATGGATAAACACCTTTCCGTTTTAAACGAAAGAAATCTTCATCATTAGGGTAATTTCTACGTAATTCTTGAAATTGATCATTACTGAGATTTTTGGCCAATTCTTCTAATTTACACGATAAAAACTTAAATGAATCTAAGAATCTCAATATAATTTCGTGGTTATTCACTTTTAATTTTTTGGAAAAGGATATATATTTTTCTTTATTTTGAGGGATAACTTCGACTTCACCATCACAAAAGTTTAACGCGTGAACAATAAAATGAGCATCATAGTGACTAAGGTTGTGTAAAAATATTGGTATATAACTAGGTGTTCTGATCTTCGAACAACATGATTCATGAGCAACACCTATAAAACTACCAGTGTACCAATCAAAATCATAAAAATGTTTTGCCAACTCAGTTTCACAAATATGACAAATGGTTGCATTTGAAATTTGGTTTTTGTCTTCATTTGTTAGCGGAAGTGGTGGATATTTTTGAAGTCTATTTATTTCTTTTAGATTGTTAGATAAACTTTCCATAAACACTTGTGCACAGTTGGGTCCGCAATATGTTACATATTTTGATAATTGATCATCATATGAACATTTTATATAATATCCAAAACTATGTACTTCATGTTTCTGAATATTATGAGTGAAAGGTTTGGAAGGATCGTTAGAACATGATTCTATTGGTTTTAAAAATGCTTCAAAATCAGCATAAACTACGAATGGTATCTTTAACTTTTTTTCATAACTATCAAATTTAATTTTATCATTTGAAATAGGTTGACCAAACCAATTCTTTTTTTTTAAAGTTTCACTGTTTGGTAATACTGTACAAATGTGAGCACAATCGTATTGTTCATGGTTATTTAACCTTTCCTGAGATGGAAAACGAAGTAGACATGCTTCACAAATGTACATGATGTGACCGTCTTTTGAAATTTGTTTACTAACTAACCGCGATAAATTTTTTATATAGCAATAATGATTTTTTGTATCCTTGGAAAAAAATAATAAATTGATATGTCTATCTTTACGACACTTTGTTAAAAATAATGGACCTACTATAGAATTACATCGTTTTTCTTTATTATATTCTAACCCAAAAACATTAATACTAATATCATTTAATTTCTCTACTTTTGCTATGTCAGAAATTTTAACCGGAAAGGAAATACCATCAAATTTAAGTTTATTTGCATGTTTAACGTACGATGATACCCGATCGGTGTGTTTGTTTACAGGATATAACGCCGAGAGTAACGCCCATTTAAAACAAAAATAATCCTTGTTTTTTACATTTATAACAGCCTTTTTTAATTTTATGTCACGAGGAAGATCTATGTATGAAGTACCGCGTAGGGGGTTAAATTTATTAACATTCATGTCTATAGATTTTATGTTTTTTAGACTCCATCCACTATCTTTTTTTTCGAAAGCACTAATTTTAGTAGTAATTGTATCATTTAAAGATGAAAGAAAAATATTTAAGTCATCTCCTTGACAAATAATATAGTTAAGCGTTTGAAAATCGAACGTATCATGAATATCTTTAGTTTGTTGAACAAAATCAGCATGCAATATGAAGTTTACCTTAAAAATTATGTGTTGATGAATACACTCTTGTAATAAAAATAAAATATCATCTTTAATAGAATTTAAAAATAGTTCAGGAGTTTCAAAATTTACCCATGTCGAACGATCTACTCTACTCTTGATTTTATAAGTTAAAATCCTATTTCCAAAAGCAGATTCAATAACACTAACGTTTGATAAAGAATTATGTGAATTTAAAAGATTATTTTTATGAACATTACTTTTAAAATGATTAGCTAAATACCGTTTCTTGATAAATATATGGCACGTTGGACATTCCACTTGATCATCGTTACTGATACTGTTCCCTGCAGAGGTATGCGCTTCTGCTTCCGTTGTTGGTTTTTTGATGATCTTGGATTCTTTGCTGCACGTTCGCTTCGTTCCTCTTCCAAGTTGTAGTGGTTGACTGCTAAAATGTTTAAATTTATTAAAAACTGTATAAGACAATATGTAAATTATGATCGAAATGAATGTTTATTTTACATACTTAAACTGTGTTTCAACCATCGCACAGTGATGATACAACTCATCATCGTATGACGAATCGAACAGTTGACCCCTCTCCATTTCTTCACAAACTTTAGACAACTCCTGATTTAATTCGCTATTGAATAGTTCCGTATTCTCTTCCATGATTGTGGAGAAAAAAGCACTGGTGCACACTTCACTGAAGTTTTCCCTTCCTCTTTTTTATTTTTGATTCAGCTTCAAAAAAATGATCAATCGATAGCGATTTTCTTTTTCCACCATCGCATGTGTTATTATTAATGACGAGGTTATCACTCTCTTCTTGAGGGGAGAGTGGCGAGTAGTAATACTGTTTATAGGTATCTTCATCGAAGCTCAATGATTTCTGCAACAACACAGTTATCATGTTAATATCAATTTGTTAACACTTAATCATAAAAGTTAAAAAAGTTAAAGTTACAGCCTATTAAAGTCCACTGCTGAACATAGGCCTCCTCTCATTTCTGAGAGGGTTTTAGAGCAAGGAAATGTCCGCCGCGCTCCCTCAATGTGTGTTGGCGAACTTCACATGCCTTCGAAATTTTCTCAGACATGCAGGTTTCCTCACGATGTTTTCCTTCACCACCAAGCACGTGGTAATAAGCACTTAAAATTGCTATTAACAATTTAATTGGTGCTGGCGGGGATCGAACCCGGGTCGCGTACTGTGAAATTTACAGCTAGCGCTAACCATCTGAGTTACCACGGCTTAATCATATACATACACAATATTTAAATAAAATAATACACACACATGAAAATAACAGAAAAAAAGTAATTTAGTCAATAGAATAAACACTTACATCCATAGCCTTTGGTGTATTGAAGTAACACAAATGTACTATTGATAGATCCACTGTAGCCAAACGACCGTACACTAACTCGATGACTGCGTTTGTTGGTCTTATATACCACCAGTACGTAAAAATTCTAATCTAAAGTATTCCGTAATGAGTTGATAATTACTTTATGCGTCAACCAGTTTATCTCACATTTCCGTTGCCTATCTCAACATTTCTTCGTATTGTGTTTTGTTTGGTGATCAATGACTCAAGTACGATTTGTATAACACAAAAATGCAATTTAATATTTAGAAACATATCAGTTTATCTCACATTTCCGTTGCCTATCTCAACATTTCTTCGTATTGTGTTTTGTTTGGTGATCAATGACTCAAGTACGATTTGTATATCACAAAAATGCAATTTAATATGTAGAAATCACTATAATTGACCATTCCTATGTTATTCATTGAGTAGCTAGGTACTGTAATAATCTACTAATAGCAGTAATATCATGGATACACTAGATGTACAACAACATCTGAAAAAGATTCACCCCAGTCTAGAAAATAATGTTTATGCAGCTAATAGACTGCCTATGTATACCCACGTACCAACGTATATAATATGTAATTTGGATACAGATGATAAACCAGGGTCACATTGGGTAGCTTTATATATCGATACGAATGACGTCGGTCAACATTTTGATTCATATGGACGATCACCTGTACGATATCATCTAGAGTTTTTAAAAAGGAATTGTAAAAGATGGAACTGGAATGTTGATAGGATTCAGAATGAGTGGACTTCAGTTTGTGGCGAATATTGCTTAATGTATTTACTATATAAGTTTCAAGGATGTTCAATACATAGTTTTACGAGTATATTTACAAGGAACACATTGTACAACGATATTTTAGTAGATGAGATGTTTGGCTCCTATTTTATAGATAATAATTAATAAGATTTTGTATTTTATAAATAAAAATTGTAACAAAATTATGTAATGTGTTTTATTGATGATTCAGATTAGCGTTGTATAAACAAAGAACTATAACACAATAGCACTGATATAGTCGACGCACACGCTGCAATGAAGGTGATTAAGGAACAATAGAACAATAGAAATAGGAACAATGGGACGCTAATGACGGTGGAGGCCCTTACCGGATATCAATTAGATATTAGCTAATTGATCTACACATCTCTGGAACCGTGCATTCTACACAAAAATGGACCGCGGATTCGTGATCAGAGCATGCCAAAACCTTTTTTTTTTTTTTTTTTAGTATCGGGCGTCGACGAACGTCGTTGAACCACGTCTGACTCAGGTGGTCTAGAAGTGGTACAACTACACTACTGCGCTGCCCTAATTCATTTACGAACTTCACATATTTTTTTCTTATTTCTCAGATATGCAGGTTTCCTCACGATGTTTTCTTTCACCGACGAGCACGTGGTAAATCAGCTCTTATAATTCCTTCCAAAACAAACCTCTTTCGCTTCTTTCAGATTCATTATCTTCTTCATACATGCACGTCTAGGTATCCGAGTACTCTTGACCCTCCCCTCTTCGAGCAATTTGCTCACATGGCCTTCGAAAGTTAGTCTCGGTCTATCTCGACACCTTTTAATATTAACTTTCGCGCTATATATTTTCTTCACCATTCGGTCTTCACTCATTCGCTCAACGTGCCCAAACCACCGAAGCACGCCCTTATCAATTTTTGTGATAAGGTCATCTTTCAAACCTGCCATATTGCGAATCTCTTCGTTTCGCTTTCGGTCGGCCATGGTAACGCCGCACAATTTCTTGCTTGAGTCTCATTAGTTGTAGGCAGTAGAGATCCGAATCGACAATTTTGCCCGGCAGTAAAAGCCTATAATATACGATGACGACCTTATTGCTTGTTAATCAAGGTATCACTATAGTCTGTGCAGCTTGACCACCCTTTGATCCACTTTTCATCACCAGTGATCAATCTTTTCATAAATGGATTGGTTTCATTACATTTCAATAGAGAATCGCAAATGAGTACACGATTCATTAAGTTTCTTTCAGTGAACTCGTGTGGTACCCAAATATCGAGCTTTTTTGTGTAGCGAGACTTTTTCAAATGGGTCAAAACTGTTTTGTGATCAATCCGCAATTTATCGTCGTAACTACTAATATGCCGATCTTGCTCCAAATTTTCAAAAATACCATCGAATTTATCTATATGATCAATATTTCTGCTGCTTCTCATGTTCCTGATTTTTTTAATGTGTTTAATATAATAATAATGATAAAAACTGGCTTTTTGTCTTTATTTTTCTCTGGAATATAATTAAGGCCGAGTACTCGGTACTCGGCCGTTAATACTCGGTGCTCGGCCGAACCCCAAAAAAAGGTCGAATTCACCGAGTACCGAATCCAAACCGAGTACTCCTCCCATGTCTAGTCTGTAGTATATTCTATTTTGATTTAGGGTCCTGTTTTGATGCTGTCTTAAGTGAAAACCTATATTCATCAGTGGACATGTGACAGGCCGAGGTAATCATAATGATGGACAATTTATAACAAGATCATGATATTACATATGACAGTGCCTATCTAAAATCTACCGTTGAACATAGGTATTGCTCGTAGCCTGCCTTTTAAGGGCGTATTTGTCCTAGAAGAAATATTAGAAGTCTCACAGATGTTGAGACAGCTAAGTTAGTGTATTTTAGTTACTTTCATAGCGTAATGTCTTATGGAATTTTACTACGGGGTAATGCGACTGATATTGAAGCTATATTTGTTTTGCAAAAGAGAGCCGTACGGGCGATTTATAATCTAAATTGTAAAGAGTCCCTCAGAGAAAAATTTAAAGAAATAAACATATTTGGCATCGCAATATATTTATGAAAATGTAATGTATGTACATAAAAACATAAATAGCTTTAATAAGAATAAGGATGTTCATACCTTAAACACTAAGAACAAACATAAGCTTGTAATGCCACTTACTAGACTCCACAAAATTAGTAATTCATTTATGGGGCAATGTATACGCTTTTACAACAAAATCCCAGAACATGTTCAAAGTTTCTCAATAAACAAGTTTAAAAGTTATATTAAAGAAAAACTGTACAAAAAGGGTTATTATAATATCAAAGAATACATGAATGAAAATAACTCCTGGGAATAAGGTGATCATCACCATGCTGGTTCTATGGAAATTCATTTTAAATTGTATAAACAAAATTATTGTTAAGTAAAATATGTTTTAAAACAAAAGTCCCGCTGGGTTTCTTGATGGTACTTCCCAGGACAGAGGTATTTTCCGAACCAGTGGTAAATAAAAAAATGACTGTCAATAAGTATTATGTAATAATCAATATTGAATAAAAATCATTCTATTCTATTCTATTCTAGATGCCACGCTTGGCAGGTGGGTTGGCAACAGCAGTTTATTAATTATTTTAAGTTATCATTAGGATGCTGCTGCCCATCCCCTGTTTTATTTTTATTTATACCTTTTACGACACCCTCAAATTGAATGGATAAAAAAGATTCTTGTACGCCGCTAATACATGGGATTCATGTGCTACTGACATATTATTTCAAAATTGACAATTATATTATTTGAAGTTTTATATGCATAAGAGCCAAAGAGATTTAAATATAGGTTTACTATAGAGCGGACATTGGGAATATTTATATACAAAAATTTTGAGCTAGTGCGCGTGTGGCACCCTCTAGCTAAAAATAGCAAAACAACGCTAAACATTTATTAAGACAACATTTTAGCTATTCCCCAGTAGGTGACGCTAATAAATATAACCTCGTTTTAGGAATGTTACCGTTTCGATATCAAAGTATCGATAATGTTGTTGAAGATTACTAAGTTTGAAATGCTTTCCGATATAATAATAGGAAATATACATGATTGTTTTATAATTAAAATTGGTAACTAAATAGTGACGTCAACTGGATAACAGAAGGCGCTTATTACAATAAAAATAAATGTTCTAGAACAATCTACTAGAAATAATAAAATTCAAAGATTATTCGGTAAATATATGTTATATTTACGATAATAAACCGATATCATGTTCATTTCTTGCTCCATATCGTGACTTACAATATGTTAATGCACAACCGGGCATATTTTCTTTAAAAATATTTTTTTAAATATGTGAAACGAATGCGAGTCTTGACTTTTTGACGATGTCACTACTAAATGACAAAAATCGGAGATATATCCTATAGGACATAAGTTACAGATGACAATTTTGCTGCTGAAGTCCGGTCTATTACTACTACTACTTATATGTCTTTGGTGAAAGCTTTTTCTTTTATATAGGATAGAGGTGACAAACGAGCACACAGTCCACCTGATGGTAAGTGGTTGCTGTGGCCCATAGACATCTACATTTATCTTAGTTTGCGAATCAAAATGCAGATGCGTTGTCACCCGTGAAAATTAAGATGGAATGCCTCATTTCCAGTAAAAAGGGTCTCCGGTTCTCTACATTCACCAAACGAAACACAGCAGTGTTAACCTGCTATTTTACGCTGGCTTACTGTGTTTTGGCCTAGTAAGAATATCCACTACATCATATCGTCCCGTGGGTGTCGTAAGACGGCGAGAGTGTGAAACAAACCAGGAGATATTTCTTATAACAACTCAAACTTTAAAAACTGTGGAAGCCAACCCGTCTTCAAAACGTAGTAACTATATCTTCCCTGTGAGGCAATTATTTGGAAAAGCGTGGATCGTATAGGGGTGCCTCTATAGGTCCCATAGCGGTAATACCGACACAGACCGACGCATCGACCACGTCCAAATGGCTGCAGACTCCGTGCTACAACAGGTCCCATCCACAGAGATCGTGATTCTTGGCGATTTTAACGCCCACCGAACGCCACCACATGCCGAATGGCTCGGTTCACGCTTAACCGATCATGTGGGGAGATCTGTTTATGACTTTGCCTTGGCATATGGTCTGACACAACTGGTTACTTCGCCTACGCGGATCCCAGATGTGGAGAAACATGTACCTTCCCTGTTGGACTTCTGCTGACCTCTCATCCGGACGGATATCAGGTCTCCATCGATGCTCCTCTGGGCTCTTCGGACCATTGTCTGATCCGGAGTACGGTGCCACTCACGCTCCAATCGCAATTGCGATCTGCAGCTTGCCGCCGTGTTTGGCACTATAGGTCGGCCGATTGGGACGGGATGCGGTCTTTTTTTGCATCCTACCCTTGGGGGCGGGTTTGATTCGCGCCGGATGATCCCAACGTTGTTGCTGATTCTGTCGCTGATGTGGTACTTCAGGTAATGGAATTATTTATCATCTGTGGTGCCTATCGGAGGCAGAAATCAGCCATGGTTTGGTCACTCCTGCAAAATTGCATCACGCTATAAGCAGGAGTGCTACCGAACCTGGGCCGACGCATCAACGTCCCGGGATGTAAATACCAACGCTCTTAAAAAAAAATATAAATCCGCCTCCAGGTCCTTCAAAAGCGTCCTTGCCAAGGCAAAGTCAGAGCACATCGGCAGAATTGGCGAGAAGCTAGTTCGCCTCCCTTCGGGAACACCTGCATTCTGGTCTCTCGCCAAGGCTGTCCAAGGGAACTTCTGTCAGCCATCTCTGCCATCTCTGCACAGGGCGGACGACTCACTGGCCCATGACGCAAAAGAGAAAGCCGATCTGCTAGGCTCTCTTTTTGCCTCCAACTCGACTGTAGATGACGGGTGGAGCACACCGCCGACTATCCCGCGGTGTAAGTGCTCCATGCAGGAAGTGCTGTTTACACAGCGTTCGTTGCGTAAAGCACTCCTCTCCCTGGACGTCAACAAGTCGAGTGGGCCTGATGGAGTCCCACCTATTGTGCTGAAGACGTTTGCTCCGGAGTTGGCACCAGTTTTAACGCGTCTTTTCTGGTACTCCTACTCCATTGGCGTAGTCCCGAACTCATGGAAGACAGCTTTGGTGCACCCGGTCCCTAGAAAAGGCGACCGCACAGATCCGTCCAACTACAGGCCTATTGCTATCACCTCCTTGTTCTCCAAAGTAATGGAAACCATTATTAACAGCCAGCTCATGCGGAATCTTGAGGATCATCAGCTGATTAGTGACCGCCAGTACGGTTTCCGTCGAGGTCGCTCAGCTGGTGATCTTTTAGGTTACCTAACTCATAGATGGGCGGAGGCAGTGGAGTCCAAGGGGGAGGCGTTGGCCGTTAGTTTGGACATAGTGAAGGCCTTCGATTGGGTTTGGCACAAAGCGCTTCTTTCGAAGGTTCCTTCCTATGGGCTTCCCGAGAAATTGTGCAATTTGATCTCCAGTTTTCTTGCAGATCGGAGCATCAAGGTCGTAGTAGACGGTGCGTGCTCCGATTACAAGTCCATTAACGCTGGTGTTCCACAAGGCTGCGTGCTATCACCAACGCTGTTTCTTCTGCATATCAATGATATGTTGCAAACCAGTAACATTCATTGCTATGCGGACGTCAGCACTGGTGATGCTTTATACATCGGCCGTGCCAATATTTCTCGGGAAAACGTCGTCGAGTACTGGAACAAACTTGTGTCTGAAGTCGAGACTTTGTTGAACAAAGTCTCAGACTGGGGTTGACTAAATCTAGTCCAGTTCAATCTCCAGAAGACACAAGTTTGCGCGTTTACCACTAAAAAGAACCCCATTGTCGTATCTCCTCAGTTTCAAGGCACTCCCCTTGTTGCCTCAGCCAGTATCGGAATCCTTAGTGTCGACATATCGAGTAACGTGCAGTTTCGTGGTCACTTGGAAGAGAAGGCCAAATTGGCCTCTAAAAAGCTTGGCGTGCTCAGCAGAGCGGGACAGTATTTCATGCCGGCACGCCGCTTGCAACTTTACAAGGCGCAGGTTCGGCCTCACATGGAATACTGTTCCCATCTCTGGGCAGGGGCTCCCCAGTGCCAGTGCGGTTCGAATCGTCGACGACCGAGTTCTTTCCGATCGGCTCGATACACTGGCACTGCGTAGAGATGTTGCATCTCTTTGCGTATTTTATCGCTTCTATCACGGGGAGTGCTCTGCGGTATTGTTCGGACTAATTCCAGCCGCCCAATTTCACCATCGCACATCGCGACAAAACTCGCGATACCATCCATATCCATACCATCCATCCGGCTCGAAGGAGCAAAAATGTTCGGGTTTTGGACGAATGTTCAATAATAATTAAAATTTTATGTTAAAACAGTTTAATAAACAAGTTAAAAATATAAGATTAAAATATGTTGAATAATGCTAAATGTTAATGTTAAATGTTATGTTAATGATTTCGCGTCTGTCGCGGTTACGGTGAAAACGTGAACTAACTCAGTTTTTATAATTGTCAAACTACGCAATGTAATCGCTATACATTGCGTAAAATGTTAACGCCAGCAGAAATATACGGTTGGACCGTACAATACCATCTGGATGATTGGCGGTCCACCACTGTGCGATTTAGAAGAAGTTTTCTTCCTCGCATGACTTCATTGTGGAATCGATTACCACCAGCGATTTTTCCGGACCGATATGGATTAGCTTCAAGAAAAGAGCCTACTCCTTTTTAAAAGGCCGGCAACGCATCTGCGATTCCCCTGATGTTGCAGTTGTTCATGGGCGGCGGTAGTCACTTACCATCAGGTGAGCCGCATGCTCGTTTGCCCCCTCTCCTATATAAAAAAAAACCACTTACCATCAGGTGGACTGTGTGCTCGTTTGTCACCCTTATCCTATAAAAAAACGTCACTTTTAATCGAAAACAGCAATTGTTTATACGTGGTAGAGCCATGCTGCAGCTGTATTTCTGGTATAGTTGTAACACGAATGGGTCGGCTCGACTGGGGAAGGACCACGCTCTCACAGTATACAAGCGTAAAATAGCAGCTTAATGCTGTTGTATTTCGTATGGTGAGACCCTTTTTACTGGACCGAGGCATTCCATCTTAGTCCTCACGGGTGACAACGCATCTGCATTTTGATTCGTAATCTAGGATAAATGTAGATGTCTATGGGCCACAGCAACCACTTACCATCAGGTGGACTGTGTGCTCGTTTGTCAACCTATCCTATAAAAACATTAACAAGTAGTCTTACAGCGCATTAAATAGAAGACTTAATGATCGTATCTTAGAAAGAACTGTAGATGAGATTAATTTTGAAAATGTGCATGAGATGTCTAACTATACTTGTCACTACTGGACTGGTCTGACTGTTACTGAATTTGTATCCTTATATAATGAAATATCCATTTTAGCAAATGTAAGTAATGGGAAACCTTTCTTAGCAACATATCTAACTAAACACAGGACTGGTGATAATGATAACAGATTATGAACACTGCATAAAATGTCCCGCTCTACATTACAATGTTATTTAATAAAAATGAGAAATTATTTAATGCACTATTTGTTAATAATTATGTTGGCTTGCAGCATACTACGAGAGAAGATGTAGCTCAACGGAATTTATTAATTTCAAACAGTCTTTCTGGCAGCTTAAATGCAATAGTAGGAGAAATGCCTGCAATTGTTATTTGCGATGGTACATACGTATTTATCCAAAAAAGTAGGAACTACTTTTACAAGAAAAAAACCAGCCAAGTGCGAGTCGGACTCGAGCACCGATGGTTCCGAACAAATCCGTAGGTATATAAGTTTAAAATTATTTTTAATAAATGATGTAATTAAAAAATTATGCTTTTCGCAATTTTTTTTTATCTGTGCTATAACACGTTGCTTCGTACCAAATTTAAAGATTCTGAGTTCACGGGAGTACCCTGTAGGTTTTGATTCCCTTGCGAATGTCGAAAATTTGCGGCATAAACGCCTGTATCTTTTGATTGAGCTTGTTGGCATAGAAGTTTGATTTTTTCACAGCTCTAAGGGAGAGTAGACTTGAGTATTTGATATGAATTTCAGCTTGATACCTCCACGCGTTCCTGAAAAAAAAAAGGGTCTTGACAGACAGACAGACGGACAACAAAGTGATCCTATAAGGGTTCCGTTTTTTCCTTTTGAGGAACCTTAAAAACATACAGCTTACATAAATATCAAAATTTAACAAAGCCTTTTTTCGTAGTAGCATGTGATGGGCATATTATTGATGTTTCAGGTTTAGATGCAACAACACAGACAGATGCAGAAATAATGAATCATTTATTTGAAAATGAGAATAGGCCTATGAGGTCATTGTTGGAGCATATGATATTTTATTCTAGACAGAGGATTTCGAGACTCTTTACCAGTTCTAGAGTTTCATGGCTATACGAGGGCGGCACTGAAAATTTTGGGAATCAAGGAATTGACACAACATTACTATTTAAAAATGTATTTATTGCTTTTCGAAGTATTCTCCGCGAAATTTGACACATTTTTCCATACGATGGAACCAATCATTGAAGCAACCATTCCATTCGGAAGTTGGGGTCTCCAAAATGGCCGTTTTATAGGCGTCCACAACTTCTTCAGGTGATGAAAATCTCTGTCCACGCAATTTATTCTTTATTTTAGGGAAAGTATAGAAATCATTAGGGCTTAGGTCGGGGCTGTACGGCGGATGGTCCAATAATTGTATGTTTTCTTGCTCTAAAAACTCTTTTGTTCTGTGTGCGGTGTGAGAACTCGCATTGTCGTGATGGAGGATGATACGGCGGTTGCAGTTCTCTTTACGGAGTTCAGTACAGTATTTATGCCTGAATCTGTGGGTAAAAGCGAAACACAGTTACCAGCATAACAGGTTAATAAAATCCGCTGCGTAACTTTTGTGCAGGTGGGTAGTAGAAATTGTAAATGTTAGGTTCAAACGAGATTCAAAGGTCTCACTGCACCTATTGGATGATTTTCGGATTGCAGCACCCTTGATTAATCATTTACGTTCACTCATTCGTCACGTTAGGCCTGTTGGTCTAGTGGTTAGTGACCCTGACTGCTATGCCGGAGGTCGTGGGTTCGATTCCCACCCAGGACAAATGTTTGTGTGATGAACACGATCATTTGTTCTGTGTCTGGGTGTAATTTATCTATAATATTTATGTATTTAGAAATATATAAGTATGTTTATCAGTTGTCTAGTACCCATAACACAAGCTCTGCTTAGCTTGGGACTAGATGGCGTTGTGTGATAGTTGTGGAATATTATTATTATTATTATTATTCAAGACCGGCCAGATGCTCAAGAAACGATATCTAGAGCATTGAATTTCTTAAATGTTCCTAATTATTTAGCACCATATGTTCAAAATTATAATTTAAGTAGACGTAGGATTTGTTTATCTAGAATCGATGCAAACCTACCACAACTGCAGAATTTTTCAATGTTATCTTTAAGTGATTTGATTGCCATAGCTTTATGGCCGTACGGTGAACACATGAGAGAAAATGGCCTGTATTTTATAGAGGTGTGGCTCAACCACGTTAATTTTTTTTAATAACTGGGTTTACGGCTCTGGGATATAGCCCTTCTGAGCCTGAAGTTACAATATACTATAATTATCCTTTATAATATACTGCTTCACAATATGTTGATGCGTCACATTGTGCAGCCCTTGGGAGCTTTTGACGGCGACTTTAGCCAGCTGACAGTTGACGGTTGACGATGGTATCTTTGGTAGTTTTGGTAATTGAAACTCAAAAACTTTTTTTTTTTCATCAAACCCATACGTGTGGGGTCTACAAAAATGATATTGAGGTTTCTTATATAATTTTTTTCTAAAGTGAATAGTTTGCGCGAGAGACACTTACAAAGTGGTAAAATGTGTGTCATGTAACTTCTAAAATAAGAGAATGATAAAACTAAAAAAATATATGATGTACATTACCATGTAAACTTCCACCGAAAATTGGTTTGAACGAGATCTAGTAAGTAGCTTTTTTTAATACGTCATAAATCGTAAATTATGTTACTTTCTGCTACGGAACCCTTCATGGGCGAGTCAGACTCGCACTTGGCCGCTTTTACATAATGGTAACGAGGTGAAGAACAAGTCGTGCTTGTCTTATATTGTGTAAGGATCTTTTAGTTTCTATACAAGCGAACTCCTTTTGCCAATGTTACTGATCATTGTAGAATTATTTTATCCAAGCCTGACGGAAGTTTATTTCGGCTCCTTAAATTCTTATTTATACAACATGTAACAAAAACCCTGTGGTTCCCGTTAAGTACGTTATCAGGATCAGTATTCAAACCTATAGAAATAACTTTTTTTAAAAAACTCGAACAATATTTTTTTTTAAATATAATTGTATGCAAATTGTATGTGGTTTCATTACCTCTGCATTGTCTGGAGAGTAAGAGGATTGTCAAAGACCCCGCTTTACTTAGCTTTAGCATCGGCTAGTGTCAGTAAGAAATAATAAAAACCATATAAAATTAAAAAAAAAAATTAAAAAAAATATATGGTCGATTTAAAAAAAAGTTATTTCTATAGGTTTGAATACTGATCCTGATAACGTACTTAACGTGAACCACAGGGTTTTTGTTACATGTTTTATATATCATTAGCGCCTGACAATTTATATTCCGCTATTACAATGAACTGCAAGGAATGCTGTTCTAAAACGTAAGGTAAATGTAATTAGAAATGTCCAGGTCAAAAAAAAAATCGCAAGTTGTAGAGACTTCATATTATATAATTTGGATAAAGTAATAAAGCGGCAAATAATTTTGTATACGGCATTCGTGTACACTACGTTTTTGGGTGGGGCAAAGTTCTATCCTTGTATATTTTCTGGGTCTTTGTTGTAATAGTACGAAGTACTATTATTTATTCTGTGGTAATAGCAAATAAATCCGTCTGGCTACGTCGGTTATTCTGGCTCTACTGCGGATACTCTCATTTCTATGTCTATCACGCAGAGAAACCCCGAATATAGGCCTGTACAGAGCTCGCTGAGTGACCTTGAGCTTCCTTGAACCACCGCCAACAGACTTTTAAAAAACACCCTTTTAGAAATTTAGTTTTGGCTGCTCTACAGGAATTCAAATGTGTATCTTTATATATGGGTGAAATAACAAACACAAGAATATTTATTTATTTGTTTATTGATGATGAATTATTGCGCCATTTTCTCAAGCTGTGAAAGGAAAACGTAAATTTGAAAATTAGATCTGATAGAGCCACGCTGCAGCAAATGGGTCGGCTCGACTGTGGAGATACCACGCTCTAACGGTATACCAACATGCTGTGTTTCGTATTTTTTTTTATAGGATAAGGGTGACAAACGAGCACACAGTCCACCTGATGGTAAGTGGTTGCTGCGGCCCATAGACATCTACATCTATCCTCTATTACAAATCAAAATGTAGATGCGTTGTCACCCGTGAGGACTAAGATGGAATGCCTCATTTCCAGTAAAGAGGGCCTCCGGCCACCTGCACTCACCAAGCGAAACGCAGAGGTAAACCTCTACTTTACGCTGGTATTCTGTGAGGTCGTGGTACCACCCCGGTTCGAGCCGGCCCATCCGTGCGACAGCAAAAGCTGCCGCGTGGCTCTACCACTGTTATGTATGCTGAGCGTAGAAGACCGGAGACCTTTTTTTACTGAAAACAATGATTGCATCGCAGTCTTGCTTGCTTAATTGAGAATAGATGTGACCATGGGCCACAGCATATATTAACCACCAGGTGTACGGTGGTTTGCCACCCTTCATCTTCATCATCATCATTACATACCGTGGGTGTCGTAAGAGGCGACAGACGAAGATATATGTAATGGATGGATGTATAGAATATAATCTACCAGGAGCACATGACTCACTGAGAGGTGAAATTATTAAATCAAGAGTAACATTACAACTTATGAGGCAATCTATGGTGGAGGCCTATGTTCAGCAGTGGAGTTTCATAGGCTCTAATGGATAGATATTTTTTTCAATAAATTCTGTAGCTTTTAAAGCACGTTATTAACCAGTAAATTTAAAAAGCGTGAAAAAGAAAATGGATACCTTTTGTTCTACGGTTTAGACGGACTCGAAGGTTCTGTTTCTAGAAGAAATAAATAAATTTAGTTACTATAAAAAACTTATTATGTGAAACATTTATGCGCATATATTTGGCGCGCCACTTGGGCAGTAAAACTGACTCGTATGCCGTGATGGCATACTGCATGACAATCTCTTATGGCGTCATGCTCCCTCTACGCGACCGCTCTCGACTCAATTCCCTTGTGTGTGCGTGTATAATTTTTTTATATGATGACAAACGAGCACACAGTCCACCTGATCCTGTCCTCACGGGTAACAACGCATCTCTATTTTGATTCGTAATCGAGGATAGATGTAGATGTCTATGGACCACCGCATCCACTTACCATCAGGTGCACTGTGTGCTCGTTTGTCACCCTTCTATAAAAAAGCTTCCCCCATAGATTGCCTCATGGGTCGGACATTTGAAGCTTGCTAGGCGCGTTGACAGCCGCAGTGTTTTGTTATTGGTAGGTGTTGTTATCGCAAAGGCGCTTCTATCCATCTTTTTTCTCGTGATCATACTTTGGTTGAGCCGAGCCTAGCTGATTGATACAACTATACAGCTGCAGCGTGGCTCTATCTCGTATAGTAAGTTTGTTTACCAGTGGAGTTTTAATAGACCTTGGGCAGATCGTCGTTCCAAGTAGCCAGGCTACCTTTGTTTAGCTAAGCGCAGTCTCCATTTCACTTTTTTTTATAGGATAGGGTGACAAACGAGCACACCTGATGGTAATTGGTTGCTGTGACCCATAGACATCTACATCTATCCTCGTTTGCGAATCAAAATGCAGATGCGTTGTTACCCGTGAGGACTAAGATGTAATGCCTCTTTTCCAGTAAAAAGGGTCTCCGGTTCTCTACAATCACCATACGAATCACAGCAGTGTTAAACTGCTACTATACACTGGTATTCTGTGAGAGCGTGGTCCTTCCCCGGTCGAGCCGACCCATTCGTGCTACAACTATACTACTAATATAGCTGCAGCATGGCTCTACCACGCATAAGATAACCTAAAACCATTACACGTCTTCTCTAACAATCATTGGTCACGGTATCATTCTGCCTGTATCATCATCATCAGTAATCAGGTATAGTCACCCGAGGCAAGTGTGACAGTGGAGCAAGTGTGTCAAATGTAAATTATGCGGCGTAAACACGTTTTTTTTTTTGGTTATATTCAACGCATTGAACAACGCAGGAACTTTTACGCTGTTGACAATACCGACGGTTAAGTACATAACTTCAACTATTTTATTGAAAGACGTCATTTTGTAAAAACTAAGAAAACTTTCCCCATGTGGGGAAAAGCTAATTTTTACACAAAATAGAACGTTCAAATCGTTTTCATAGATCATAAAATATTTTGACATTAGTATCATCTCTTTAATTTTGTTGAAAACCACAGACAATAATAAAGTAACTACAAAAAGAAGCGTACTGTCACACTTGTGTCATTGATGGGTAAGTGTGACAGTCTTCCACCTCAATTAGTTCCACTCAAACTACAGAATGCTACTTGTAGATACTAAAATGCTCGATAAAACAAACAAAACACTTAATAATTGATGTTATGAAGCTGATTACTCTATGTTAAATCCTTACAGAGTAGTAGAGTTTAAATGTTCATTATAGTTTGAATTAATTTATGTCACACTTCCCTCGGGTTAATTTATTAGTAATACTTACCACTACTAATATTTTATCTATCTATACAAATAAATAAAATTGAAGTGTCTATTAGTAATGTCAAAATACCAGCTTTTCACTAAATGCATATGAAAGTATATACGATACTTATAACAAAAACACATTTTTTTAAATTTTTGTCGGTCTGTCTGTCTGTCTGTTTGTTCCGGCTAATCTCCGAAACGACTTGACCGATTTCGACGGGACTTTCACTGGCAGATAGCTGATATTATAAGGAGTAACTTAGGCTACTTATATTTTAGAAAAAGAATTAGGGTTCCGCGCAACATAATTAAAACCCTAAATTACACGCGGGCGAAGTCCAGGTGAACAGCTAGTAGTAAAATAAATATCATTATAAATGGTGACTCTTAATTAACCCTGAGGTATTATCGTACCACAAGTGGAAGACCGATTCCTTACCAGTCGGTTGTGATGGAGTACCGGACGCAGGAGTCCGCTCTGACGATTTTGGTGCATCCGTTATTGTCTCTGACGATTTAGCCGGACCTTCTGCAAATTCAACTTCGTTATTAGGTTAGTACAGGTAAGACATGTGTCATTCATTAATTTCTAGTGACCCGATCATTCAAATCTTGATTCGTCTTATGAATCGGGTCATTCGGGTTAATCATTCAAATCAATGGATCATTTCGAATTTCATTACTCTGTGATCTGTAAGACCCGCTCGATAATATCTGTCGTCGGATATTACTATACTCTTTGCCGTAGGTCCTGTCAATCGTTTGACAGTCATTCACGATTGACACATGTCTAGGGTCGTGTTCCGATATCAAAGACATTTAAGTAGTAGTAGTAATAGACCGGACATCAGCAGCACAATTGTCGTCTGTAACTTATGTCCTATAGGATATATCTCCCTTAGTCTAAGTGACATCGTCATAAAATCAAGACGCATTCTTTTCATATCTTTAAAAAATATTTTTATAGAAAATATGCCCGGTTGTGCATTAAGATATTGTAAGTCACGATATGGAGCAAAAAATGAACGTGATTTTGGTTTGTTATCGTAAGTATAACGTATATTTACCGAATAATCTTTAAATTTTATTATTTCTAGTAGACTGTTCTAGAACATTTATTTTTTTGTACTAAGCGCCCTCTGTTATCCTGTCGCGTCATTATTTATTTAAAGTTAGTGATTGACGACGTTTATCGATTGGGGTTATCGATAAAAATAATATACAGGATGCCGCTTTAATCATTTACAATACTTAAGGAGGTAAAACCAACAAAAATGAGTAGCATATACCAACTATGCTAAGTAGCCTACTTTATGTGGAAGGGTGGGAAAATTTTTTTAGGCATGATGATGAGATTTTCTGTGTTGCTTATGAACATGCTGAGGATACTTGCTGTGTTGATGTTTAGCAATACAGCAAGTCTTCTATTTACATACCGGGCTTCATTGTCTGGTGGTATTCAAGGAAAAAAACCATTATAGATCCTGGCTTACAGTGATAGGAGAGTGCTATAGGCTTGTGGCATTAAAAAAATTGTACTGTTAAAGATATTAGATTCAAGAAGTTGTAGGTTAAGCCTGAGTTAGAAAATAAGGTAAAAACTTAAAATAACAATTTTTATTGATGTGGGTAGTGTCTTTTAAGTAGTGCAGCTGACAGACAAAATAATATAAAAGGAAACGAAGACGTCTCCATACATTCTTAGGCCCAAGTGTTAACAAGATGAAAGTACCATTTGAAAGCGTATATATAAACAATTAATAGCTGAAAAGATTTGTCAATTTAGAAGCTGAGTTATTGTAGAATAAGTAAAATAGAGATTATCTATTACCTACACTGTAACAGGTGACTTTTCACTGTTATTACATTGTAACAGGTTATTTATCACTATAATTACTTAAAGATATAAAAGCAGGATCAGTATAAAATCACCAAAAAAATCTGTGGTTAGTAGTGAAATGAAATAGTGAAATGATTAACGAAAGATAAAAACACGACTCTTCGTGACGGGTGTTGAATCATCAGTGAGTATCCAACCGTACACCGTACCGGGTATGATGTACCGCAAGGCCTCTCTAGTACATTAGTACATAATATCGCAATGGTGCGCAGTGAGAATATAATAAATAAATTAAAATGATACAAGTTGTTATGAGTATTAGTTATGGGTTCGATTTACAACAATTTAAACATTTTTCTAAATAAATACCGTTAAAAGTACTGGAATAATTTCATTTCTTATAATAATACTAGCCTGTATTAGCCTACTGTAGCGCAAAGTAGTTTTCACATACAGGGAAGTAACGAGCATTAATCACAACACTTGCTTGCATGTTCGTGATTTCAGATTATAATGTTCAGTATTCCTCACTATGCCTTCTTTCACCGAGTCAGTAATGTCTCAAGTTGTTGAGCATAAATCTCTTTGAAGAATATTGGTACATAACATACCAGCGTATTTATAATATGGATGTATGAATATAAATTTATAAAATGATTTATCGTGAAACGGCTTTTAAGTTCAGTGTTTTCATAAATATTTTAGATTTGAAGTGTATTTTTGTAAAAGAAACGAATTTAAAAACATAGAGGCGCTCCCTTATTGAATTTGGCGTTTCTTGATGTGTCTTCAACGCCGATGGACCAATCATATGCTATTATTATAGCTTCTAATGGGCCGAGTGACGTCATCCAAGATGCCACCAAGGCGGCAACCAAAGTGACTGCTGTTTGAATTGATTCTTAGTTATTGGAAATTAATATTTTATTTCATGTCACTAAAGAGACATAAAAAGCTAAAGTGATTTTTTTCGAGTGATGGAAGTCATGATAAATAGATTTATACAATGAAACAATCATTTTATTCCCTATTATTATATTTTAAAGCATTTTAAACTTGGTAACCTTCAACAACATTATCGATACTTTGGTATCGAAAGGGTAACATTCCTAAAACGATCTTATATTTATAAGCGTCACCTACTGGGGAATAGCTAAAGTGTTGTCTTAATAAATGATAGCGTAGTTTTGCTATTTTTAGCTAGAGGGCATCACACACGCATTAGCTAAATTTAAGTATATATATATATATATATATTAAATCTCTTTGTCCGATATACACTGCGAACACTGTTCAGTGCTCTCACTGGTGAAAAATTCGATTTGTTAAGAACTGTCAGTATACTGCCGCAGTATCCTAAGGAAATATATGACGTCATAAATCGCCGCCATTTTTGTTCTGTGAGCACTGGCGCTTTCGAGGTAAGGTGCTCTCAGTAGTATTTTCTTCTTCTCTTCTCTTCTTTCATGATCATGTGATCAAAAAACAGTTTGCTTTTAAAAAGTTGGTGCGTAATCATCTATTATAGACAACGAATCATTCATGTCATTTATATGTACAATTTATATATATCTGTTGATATGTATATATGTATATATAAATAGGAGATATTTCTATAGTTTATTTATTGTATATATTAGTAAAATGTATATACAATATAATTAATATTCATTTTTATTTTATTTTTATTCTATATTGCTACACCTACTTCAAATTCCCACCATTCCATGGGTTGACTGGTAGAGAACGGCTCAAGGCATTAAGTCCGCCCTTTGTATTCTTTTAGATTAAGGAATGCAATAAAGAATAAATAAATAAATAAAACAGCGCTTAGAGATTTAACAGCTTTCACGAATAATAATTATTATTAATTAACTAATATTATTATTTAAATAAACTCGGACATTAACTTTTAAAAGCAACAACATTCAAATAATAATTTTTCTTGTTGAACAGAAAACGTGTACCTAAATGATAAATATTTTCATTTGAAAACAGTGTCAAAAAGTGGGAATGACCGTATACTGGACTGCGTTGCGTTTTAAACAGTAACCAGCATAGTAAACTAAATAGGAACAGCTTCACAGTGTACCGAATTCACGTCTCACATTTCAGTGGTCACAGTGCATATCGGAACACACCCTAGTTCAGGTTGTTAACTATTCAAGCAGTCAGTCTATAGAATGCTACACTATGTCAGCGAGTTGCACTACGTCTTTATTTGGTTTTGAGAAGCATTTTTTTTATCTAGAATAAGGGTGACAAACGAACACACAGTCCATCTGATGATAAATAGCTCCTATGAGCCACAGCGTCCAATTTTTTCTATAAATCTATATTTATCCTCGGTTAAGAATCAAAATCCAGATTCGTTGTCCGTTGTCGCACATAAGGACTAAGATGGAGTATCACGTTTTAAGTAGAAAGTGTCTCCGGTTCTCTACACTCAGCATACGAAACACAGCAGCATTAAGCTGCTATTTAACACTGGTATTCTGTGAGAGCGTGGTCCTTTCAATTAACAATTATGTGCATATGTAGGCGCGTTTATAAGATACCGGTTGGATCGAGAGTGAGAGAGAGGTTGTGTCACTCTGGCGGGACGTCATATCGATGGTGGCGAGTTGAAATTGAGGGTATTTCGAGAACCCCCCCCCCCCTTGTTTGTGCAGTATAAAGTTCAGTGTAGGTGCAGAGCGTGGGAGATTCTTCTTGAGTCATTCTACGAGTGAAGTCGTTGTACGCGTACTAAGATACGAGTCGTGGTTCTGTCCGCTGTGGTGAGTCTTCTGGTGCAGGCAAGGAGGATGGTGTCGCAGGGAGGCTGTCCTGTGTTACATTGAGATGGGTAGTGTCTCTGTTGGTTCGCATACTTTGGTGTTATCGTGTAATTATGTCCTTCACTTTACACCAGTGAGTAACTGTGACGAGGTCATAATACGGTATGGTCAAAATGTCTGCCTATACTGAATGTATAGTGCAGTTACGCTGTTTTATTGCCGCTAATGATTAATTGCGTGAGCAAGAAAGCAAGTTGAACATCCGCTCTCACACTTTTACTATTTTTAACAATTAACCTTTCCTGACGTAGTATTCCCGCTAGTTCCAACATATATATTCGTATTTTCATGTGTTTATATGTTATTTTGTCTATATCTTTATATATAAAAATTACTCTTTATATATAAAAAATACGTATCACATTGTTTGTACGCGATGAACTCCTAAACTACTGAACTGATTTCAATGAAATGATTCACAATGTGTTCAGTTTGGTCCAACTTGCGAGATAGGATAGTTTTTATCCCGATAAGTGACCCTCAATTTTTTTTATTGTGTAATTAAGGATTTTTTAGGACACATGGTCGTCGGAAAGGGCAGAACAACGTCTGCCTGGTCAGCTAGTATTATATATAGATATATAAATATTCTATTTTTGCATCATCAAACCACACAATTTTCTACCTTTTGCGATCCTGTCTACCAATAGGTTGTCTGAAAGAATCGCTTTTAGCAGTAAGACCGCCCTTTGTAATTCTAAAATCTTTTTACTCCATCTTCTTGAGTTCGTGTATTGTTTTGGTGTACCATAAAGAGTTATCTATTCGAGCTTAGGTGAAGCGTGTGGTTGCGGTATTTTTTTATAGAATAAGTGTAATGAATGAGCTCGTTTATCACCCTTATACTTATATTATTGATGCTGTGGCCCATAGACATCTGCATTTATCCTCGATCAAGAATCAAAATGCAGATGCATTGTCATCCTTTGAGACTAAGATGGAATGGCCCCTTTTCAGTAAAAAAGGGTCTCCGTTTCTATACACGGCTTTCGACGGCTCCGTGGCGCAGAGGCTTGACAATGAGTTGTTGCCCTGGGGGCCGCGGCTTCGAATCCCACACGGAACAGCGGTATGCAGCTTCCCGGCGTTCGGTCTCGTGGGCTAGCGACAGAAGCTTGACCGTAGCGGCTCTGTCGACTAGTTGTATTGTTTGCGACCGCTGGATCTGTTGTGCGCGGCCAGTTTTGTTTTTGATGGTCTAGAGTTTGAGTAATTGTGGTGCGTTGGAAGTTATTAATGCAGAGCAGTCACTAGGACAGCGTGGTCGCGTACCGTATAACCTCTAAATAGTGTCAGTTTTTGTTAGCAAGTTTATGCAACGACGAGGAGTTTGTTGAGTCTAGAAAAATAGATTGTCTGCGCGGACGCCGGGTAGATTAATTGTTTTGAAAGTTAATACTGATTGCGATCAACGTCCGGTCTTTGATGCGTGTGGAATTTACTCTTGCAGTTTTTTCACTAGACTCGTGAGGTCGCTTTAAGATCGCTTCTATTTTGAGTTATCATTTAGTGTGTTTACGCAATAACGAGGCCTGTCTAAGTGTTGAGTGATTAAAATGACTTACCTTTGATTGCAAGTAATTTACGTCAATTTGTATAGTGATTGCATTTTGAAGAGCATTTGCAATATTTAATTTGCTTGAGTGGCCTGTTAATATCGTACGAAAGAATCTTAGTTGTGTGGAACGCGGAACTTTGTGACCCGAGAGAAGGTCGCGTTTCGTTTCTAGAAATAATTTGTTGCAAAATGAAAACGGAAGTTGAACTTTGATCAACCGTTCATTAGTTGTGCCGTGTGTCACGTGTTTGATTACGATTAACGGGGATTTAGTTGAGTTTGAAGTTAATTAAATGTACAATAAAGTTGATAGATTGAAATAGTGTACAATAAAGTTGATAAACTGAAATAGTGAAATGAAGTCAGCAGTTTTCAATTGGTGACGTCCGCTGGAGTGAGACCACATCGTGGGGCATCATCGGACCAGGCCGCTGCCCGATCACCTCGGTTAAGTCAGGTCACACACATACTCACCTTCTAACACAAACTTAATGCACCTACCTACCGCCTGACCGAGCCTTGTGGTCAGTCTTAGCTTCGGAACCAGGTACGTCCTATTTATTTACCTAGCCCTAATATATATTGATTATCCTTAGGCATTTCGAGCCCCACCCTTAGTTGTCTGTCGAATCTACAGCTGTATGGGCCCCTGTATAGTCGACCTTTGTCGGGGCAACTAGGGGCGTGTACACCCAGACAATGATAACTTCCGCAACTGATGACAGATATATTTACCGCTGACGGACGTTGCGTCCTCTTCCTCTGGTGTGTCATTTTTGTTTTTTTCGAGTAGAAGTCCTTTACGATCATCCCTGAAAGAATAAGTTGTTCACTCATAAATGCATAACTTAAATTGAAAAATTTTAAAAACCCCCACAAAAGAACCCTTCCGCAGCTAACAAAACAGCCGATGACCTTGAAACGGATGAACCTATTTTGATAAAACATGTCCAAGAACCACTGTTAGAATACCCGTTTTTAAATAAAAATAACTGCACTCAAATCGGTTCCTCCGTTTAAGAGCTACGGTACCACAGACAGACATACAAACACATAGCGGTCAAACTTATAACACCCCTCTTTTTGCGTCGTGGGTTAAAAATAGCATTTAACGGAATTGACGATCTTTTTTTTAATATAACGAATGTGACAGACGAACTTACAGTTGGTAATGGTAAGTTTTTTTTATAGAATAAGGGTGACAAACGAGGACACAGTCCACTTAATGGTAAGTAGAAGCAGTGGCCTATTGACATCTACATCTGTCTTCTATGAGAGTCAAAATGCAGATGCATCGTCACCCCTGAGGACTAAGATGGAATGCCTCGTTTCCAGTAAAAAGGGTCTCCGGTTCTCTACACTCCATACGGAACACAGCAGCATTAAGATGCTATTTCACGCTGCTTTATTATGTGAGAGCGTGGTCCTTTTTGCCGATCCATTCGTGTTACGCTCATGATATAGCTGCAGTATGGCTCTGCCACGGTGAAGTGGCTACTGCAGGACCGTCACCGGTACAGCCTATTAAAAGTCCACTGATGAACATAGGCCTCCCCGATATATAGCAACACAGAAGGGGTACAATATGCTATAAAAACCCAATAACTCATTTTAGTTCAATTTGGGATTCGTACCCGGTACCTCCGAACAGCGGTTACGTTACGATCATTAGACCAATGAGACGGTCATGGTAGAATGGAACGTATACAGACTGTTATTTTTTTGTAACTTTGTAATGGTGACCGGTCTTACCAAGAAATCGACATACTTACGTGATTTCCATAATGGTCTTCGTGACATACTCCCTCCCTGCCGCAAATACGGCTTGGTACACACCCTCGTAAGTTGGAGAGTAGTCTACTATGCGGATTGTGATCGATGTGGACGTCACCTAAAATATTTGTCAAATTAAAAAAAGAAGAAGGCAAATATTTTCTTTCGTAGAATAAGGGTGACGAACGAGCATACAGTCCACCTGATAGCAATGAGGGCATCCACGACTTTTTCTACCACCAGTGGGCGGCGCCACTTAAAAGTGAGCTATATTTGACATTTTTCATATATCAAATATAGCTCACTTTTAAGTGGGGTTAGCGGGGAAGTTAATTAGTTCGGAAAATGTAAAGGTTAATGTTTATTTCTGTATTATCTTTATATATATAAAAATTACGTGTCACGTTGTTTGTCCGCGATGGACTCCTAAACTACTAAACTGATTTAAATGAAATTTTGCACACTGTGTGCATTTTGGTCCAGCTTGAGAGATAGGATAGTTTTTATCCCGCTAAATGACCCTCAAAATTTTTTATTGCGAATTTAAGGATATTTATAATAAGGGTCGTTGGAAAGGGCAGAACAACGTCTGTCTGGCGAGCTAGTTAGCTATATTTTATATTAATTCGATTAAAAATGATTTAAAATAAAAAAACCAAGCCACAGATATTCATAAAAGTAGAAAAATATAAATAAAGTTAAAAATGTGCAAGAAATTAAAGAGCAAACCACTGAGGAATTGTTTGTTATTAATATAATACTATAGAAAATGATATACTTTTATTTGAAATTAACTTCTGAATTAAATGACATTGAGTAACATAAAAACTTTACCACAGTGTCAACTAGCGACATCTGGTGAGCAGAAAGTTATTAGTCCTCATTGGATGCTGTCAGTTAAAAAACATCTACATTTCTATCCTAAATTAAACTTAGAATCGTTGTTGTCCTTGAAAAATAAGATGGAAAGGCTCGTTTCTCTGCACTCACCATACGAAACATCTGTATTAAGCTGGTATTCTGTGAGAGCGTGGTCCTTTCCCGGCTGAGCCGACCCATGCTACAACCATAATATACTGCAGCATGGCTTTACTACACTTTAAATCCTTTGATCCTCGAAGTGTATTAGTGTAAGGGCTACTTAAACTACAGGGAGGCAGAGTTTTGGCGGCAAAACTAGGAGTTTTTGGCGGGAAATTGACCGTCGGCGGATTGTGTCTCCTGTTTTATCGTTTGAATAAAGGTTTAAAGTGAACTTTATACGTAAAAGTTGAATATTATATATTAATATATTAAATATCGTTTATCTTTTTTTTTATTAAAGACGTTACTTCCACACACTAGGATTGTCTCCTGTATCGTGGGGACAGTTTACATACATAAATTTCACAAGGACAAACATCCAGACCCGGAACAATTATTTGTAGGCCATACAAATACTTGTTGCGTGCGGAATTCGAACCCGCACCGAGGCTGTTAACGCGGCAACTCATTGCTAAGCCACTTCGCCACCACGCCGTCAAAGTGTTCCGATTTAGATATTAACGTCAAGTTATTTTGTTCGGTTAGGCACCATACGAACTTGAGATACTGTCATCATCGACTATCCGTTGGCCTTAGCTGTCATCAAAATCACCCAAAAACTTTTCAATGTGACGCATTCGCATATTGTAAAGAAGATTTCTAATTCCTGAACGAAACGTAGACATGGCTTAAAGGACAAGCATCTAGCCAAAAATCTTAAAATAAAAATAAAAACTCAAAATGGCGGCGCTGCCCCTTCCGCGTCGCATGACGCGTCAAAGTCCTACATATATATTTATCTATGGTCAAAGTCTTCACTCACTCACCCTAACGAATTCTCTGATCTCTTATTTCTCGAGTGGTATAATTAAATTTTGGAAGTAGATGGTATATTTAAAGTCGTAATATTCACGTCAAAAATGATTTAATTTCTTTTGGCATCTTGTTAATACCATAGCAGACAGAGAGTCAATGGCAAAAATATCTTTTTTTTTTTTCAATAAAAGCAAGTGTTACAAGTAGGATAAAGGCCACCTGATTGAAACCTATATCTATCCTCGATTAAAGATCAAAAAGGAGATGCGTTGTCAACCCTGAGAACTAGCATGGAATGGATAGCTATCAATAAAAAAGGTCTTCGATTCTCTTCACTCGTACGATACACAGCAGCATTAGTTGATGCTTTACGCTAATATTCTGTAAGAGCATGGGAAGAGTTCCCCCCCCCCCCCCCCACTTCCTCTAGATACTACAAAAATGCAAAGTAATCACTCTTATTAATTGTACAGTCAAGAGAACACATTGGAATTTGTACTGTTCTTATTACAATCGCCGTAAGGCTAAGTCTCGGAAAAGAAGTGTAAAGCTTCATGTGCAGTTGTACCTACACTTTCCCATCCTCTATATATCTACTTACCTCCCCCCCCCCCCTACCCGTCCCCCCACCTCTGAGTTGTCAGCTGGCGACGCCTTTGGTCCTTACCCGTGTTGAGTTAACCTATTTGAGCTGAAGAGTGACTCTAACCAGTTGTTTTTGAGACTTACAACAGCGAAGCTGCTGGATCCACCGTTACTTCTTCTTGAGCTTGGCACAGGTATGCCGTTCACGAAGATCTGGGGAAAGAAGTGCATTGTCATTTTTTATACAATAACTGAGGACTAAGATGGAATGCCTCGTTTCCAGTAAAAAGGGTCTACGGTTCTCTACTACACTCACCATACGAAACACAGCAGCGTTAAGCTGCTATTTTACGCTGGTATTCTGTGAGAGCGTGGTCCCACCCCGGTCGAGCCGACCCATTCAATTTAGGCCCTTAACTTTTTGCCGACCTAATGTCGCACGCTTACTTCACGCTGGATAAATATGCAGCGGAGAAAGAAGCATCTATGACTTATATGACACTGGCAGAATTCTATCAAGAGAAGCCATAATTTAAAAGAAGAAGAAGAAGAAGCATCTAAAAGCCTTTTAACGTACGAAATCGTAAAAAATAGCCTTCACCTTAGTATTAAGGATATGCCAATTAAAAATTTTGTACAACCGACCTCAATATAAATTATTAAGAATAACTCAAAAACTATTGGTCAAACCTTGATCAAATTTATATGGGGCCACATGAGAAGCACCAGCTTTCAAATAAAAAAAGAATCATCGAAATCGGTTCACCCAGTAAAAAAGTTATGAGGTTATACACATAAAAAAAGAACATACAGTCGAATTGAGTACCGTCTCCTTTTTGAAGTCGGTAGAAAAATTAATTTGCTTATTATATCCGCGTAATAAATTAAAATGATGTGTCTTACCTAATCTTTAGCACCTCCCTACCTGCCTCAATTGCGTGCACTAACGCAGCAAGTGTCACCGCTAACTTAGAGGCGAAACACGTGTTGTATTATCGACTGTGGTGTGTCTTTCCTGGTGTGGTGGTGTTGAGAGTAGTCGGGTGACGGGGATAGTGCACGCAATTGAGGCAGCGCGGGAGGTGCTTCAGACTAGGTAGGGTGCTTTGAGGTAAATACGACATTTTCTGATTAGTTGATACGATGCATATTTAATAATTATTTTTAAGAAATCTATCCAAGTTTACAATCAACTCATGTCACTATTATTTATTGAAATACATATCCTAATTATTTTGTTATTCATCATAATAAAATTTCTTTGCGTTGCGTAAATACAATCATTTAAAATTTGACATATTTTTCTTCTGGATAAGATATAATTTCTTTTTTTTCTTTTTCTTTAAAAAACGTTACCCCCACAATAGGATTTTCTCCTGTATCGTGGAGGCAGTTTACAAACATATATTGCACTAGGACAAACATCCAGACCCGGAACAATTATTTGTAGGCCATACAAATACTTGTTCCGTACGGGATTCGAACCCGCGGCCCCAAGCGTTGCAACGCATTGCTAAGCCACTACGCCATGGAGCCGTCATAATTCCGATATGACGCGGGGAAAAACCGAAAATTCGGTAAAGTGTTGTTCCTTTTTGACTTTTGACAGAAGGTTTAGATTTACTTTTGGTTCGTCTATACCCCTCTACAATAAGCATTGATAGATATTTTATGTTTCTAATTTAACTATATTTTGCTCACTTGAATTTTCGAAATTACCCCACATAAAGTCCAGTGGCTCTAAACATTTAAGGCACCTTGTGTTCCCGTAGTTGGACAGTTATTAGGCCAGTTAAAGAGGTTTCTTCAAACTTTTATAACAGGTAAGCGAGAGTAAAAAAAATATTTTTTTGTACATTTCTTTATATATTTTTAATGAGTCAAAGTATCAGAATTCGGTATTTCTCAAACCTCTCATAACTGCGAAAATATTAACTTTATCGTAAAACGTCATAGGACATTTTGTATTTATTTTGCAGAATTTTGAAGATATTAACTTTGTCGCAAAAAGTCTAGTCTAGTTTAAAAATAACAATTCAAGTTTAAACAACACCTACGGCACCGAGTTGCCCCTTGGCAACATGCATTTATATCATCAGAAAGACAATTTGATGTGGAATAGTTTTCGGTACTCATGCGCCTATTCCGTCTGGACTATGTCTATATATTTGGCATTGCGGTAGGTACGCCTTGCCCACTCCCGTTGGTTAAATTCGCAAACTTGTTAAACTTATCCAAAATAACAATTTATGCTGACGAAAGATTGACAGCCACTGGAAACTACAATGGAAAAGTAGCTCGATAGTCCATTAATCCGTAACTAACCCTGTGGGGTATTTCCGAAAAAAAAAACACAAAAACAATAGCTGGCTAGTCCTAACCTATAAAATAAAGCTTTAAAAACGATTATCTATCATAAAATCATACAATCATTAAGATTACTTAGCAAATTCCTAAGATAATGAACGCGGGGTAATGCCGAAAAACCGAGTTGAAAAAAGCTGTTTCCACCGAAAAGTTAACTTTGCACGCTCACTATTGAGACTAGCTACCTGAAACGACTTAAGCGAGGGAGATAAATAAAATGTAGTCTAGAATAAAGCTACCAGAGCAAAAAATATTGCCTAGTTAAGTCGTAATTTGTAAATATCGGAATTTCCCCATTTTCGTAATAACGCCAAAGCACCTTAACACACATAATTTTAAGGCTCAGAAGGGCTAGAACCCAGAGCCGTAAAGCCAATTAAAAAACAATTTTATTTTATATGTAAATTATATAAGTAATAAGTAAATTAATTTTTAAGATCTTTATTATATAATGGATTTCCGCAAAATAATTTTTTATTTTGCGGAAATCCATTATATAATTTTCTCATTCATTGATTCTATTTCTTCATTGATTCTATTAATTATATTTAGGTACCTTAGTGACAGCACAATCATCACAACTGTAAGGAATCATCTCCTCGAACTGCTCGCCTTCGTTTGGTGCAACTCTTTTCATTATCCGATGGATGGTCACCGCTGAAAAAGTCACGTATTAGAATTTAAATTCAATCAGATTAAAAAGAGAGTTTAAATACATTTACAAAAACTAAAATTTATATTTTTTTATAGAATATAACGGTGACAAACGAGGTAGAGGCTGTGGCCCATAGCCATCTTACATTTATTCTCGATTAAGAATCAAAATGCAGATGCGTTGTTACCCCTGAGGACTAAGATGAAACGCCTCGCTTACAGTGAAAATGGTCTCCGGTTCTTTATACTCCACAGAGGAAACACAGCAGCATAAAGCTGCTATTTTACAATGGTATATATACATCAGCATCATTATATCTGTAAAATTTTGAACGAAAATATTCATGTCATTTGGTTGTTGGCAGTACTGATGACCATAGACAAACCCACAATAACGGCAGCTTCCGGCAGCCATTATGTTTGTTCACTTTTACGCATGTGCTTTAATACTTGATTTTTCTTGTTGCCCTGCGATGTAAGAGCATAGTCCGTCCGATCAAGCCAACCCATTCGTGATACAACCATAATATAGCTGCAGCGTGGCTCTACCACGTCAGAATCATGACCTGTGATGATCCTCGTGAGAATCAAAATAACAAAATAATCACATATTTTTTCTAACTGTTACTAACCAGTGCTTAACTGCTAGCTTACTTAACGGTAAGTGGTGATGCAGCCGAAGATGGTGAAGCACACGGAATTAGGTTAACAAGAGCCTCTTTACTCTTGCCTTGAAGAGAGACTGATGCTTATAAACTATTACACTCCTCTGATGTTTGCATTATGAACGGAGAAGAAAAACGTTTGGTTCGAATGTTTGATGGTGGTGGGTCGCGGGTTCGATTCGTGCACACATTCTCCGAGTTGTATCCTGTGGAATACGGAAAGGCTGGCTGCTTTGCGCCTGTGCTTAGAACTAATCACAACGTTTTTGCCGACCGAGCGACCGTTACGAATGTGTGCAAGCGTAGTAAAATAGTAGGCGTTAGATATTTATGAATGTTAAAATAATGCATTACCACGCATTTCAAATTTAAAGCATAAAAAGGACAGAATGTTTGAGATTTTTTTTAAGTAAATGTTTCTTTTTTTTTTTATAGGATAGGGTGACAAACGAGCACACAGTCCACCTGATGGTAAGTGGTTGCTGTGACCCATAGACATCTACATTTATCCTCAGCAAAGAATCAAAATGCAGATGCGTCGGCACCCGTGAGGACTCAGATGGAATGTCTTTTTTCCAGTAAAATGGGTCTCCGGTTCTCTACACTCACCATACGAAACACAGCAGTGTCAAGCTGCCATTTCACGCTGGTGTTCTGTGAGAGCGTGGTCCTTCCCCTGTCAAGCCGACCCGTTCGTGCTACAACTATACTACTAATATAGCTGCAGCATGGCTCCAGCAGCGTCTTCCGTATAGAATAAAAATAATAAAAAACCTACCCGATTGTTAAGCGTCGGAAATATGATATTTATATGGTAATCTATGGGTGAGGCATGTTCAGCAGTGGAATTTTAAGGATTTAGATAGAGTGTAATGATGGTGATGAAGATAATCAAATGAAAAATTACCTTTCGCTGAAATAAAAAATGTTGCACGATTAAAAAACTGTAAGGTCACAGGTCACTTCTTTTTTTTTTCTTAGGCGTACTTACCTTTTATAATATTTTAATATTTAATAATTTTCTTACACTCTTGTTTATTTATTTTTTAAATTTCTTTTTTCATTCTTTTTTTTTATTTTACGAAGTTTTATTTGTATTTATTATTTTTGAAGTATCCTATTCTATTATTCAAATTGATTTTATCTTATTCTTGTTAAGACACTTTTTATCATTTTATTTGCTACGGTTATACAATATTTTGGAATCTAAATTTAAAGAAATAAGTACGTTAGGATAAAATATTCATCCATTTAATATCGTCATTTTCTTATAACTCAAAAACTACATCCTTGTTTGTATAGATGGCTCTGTGATACGATAGCGATACGATAGATCAGTCAATCAAATATCGCCATTTTGACGGTTGACATTGTAGTAAATATTTTAATCGATTATAGTATTGTATAGTGTAGTTCGTTGTTTTTAAGTTGTTTTTTCGAAGTGTTCCTAAATATTGCTAAAGCTTGTTTGCTATTTTTTTCTTATTATATTAGTCAATTATATGACTTTGTATTTTTGTCTCTGTCCTCCGCCTAGTTTTGGTTTTATAGGGCGGCAAAGATTAAAGTGATCATATTACCCTCACGTACCTTAGTATTAACAAGTCTATCTCACTTCGCAGTTTGGGCATGAAACAGGTAGGTATATTATGCTACGCGGCCCCATACAAGGGGCTGATTCCGTGAGGTTGATGTGCGCCTTACGTTAACAAAAAAGTATTTTTCACTTATAAGTATTTAGGCACTTTTGATATTTATTTTTGAGTTTTTATTCAAATATGGCCTCTCAAAAAGCCAAAAGGTACTGCACAGCATGCGGGTGCTTAAATAACAATAGAAATGTCAACTTTTCATTCTATACTGATCCTAAGGACACCGAAAGGTTAGATATTATTATTTATAGGTAGATCTAGATAATTTTTCGATTTTTTCGCGTATAACGCCAATGACCTTAAAAGTTTATTTTAATATATTTAATTCAAACTATATTAAAAACTATAATAATAAAAAAAAAACTAAAACTAGAAACTTAATTATCATATAGTCCTACTCCCCGCGGTATCGTGCCAAGAACGCTGGCCGCGTTTCCCCGCTGAATGGCTATACTTAGCCTTTGAGCGAGAAAAGAACCAGCCTAGCCTTAAAATACCTTCAGTGTAAGTCGACCTCCCAGTACCAGTGACTGCTTACTAATGCAAGATCAGCATATACTGGTTATTACTTTAACACTTGGTCGATAAAAGAAAGAAATTGAAAATAGCAGCACGTATCATTGCCACTTATGCCTGCATAATGCCGTCCACGTGTCGCATCTTTGTAAATAGCAAAAAATGTGAAACAGACAAGGGACGGTTCCGTGGCGCAGTGGCTTAGCAATGAGTTGCAGCGCTAAGGGCCGATGTTTGTCATGTAAACTGGCCCCGCGATACAGGGTAAATTCTTAGTATGGAGGTAACATTTTTTAAAAAGAGAGAAATAAAGACAAGTAATGAAACAGAAGTACAGACAAAGTTCTGAGGTAACACACATAAACAAATAGAGTCCAATTGCGTACCTTTTCCTTTTTTGAAGTCGGTTAAAAATGGGAAGTGGGTAAATTATCTGAGTTTCAAAGACGTTCACGTTGTTATCATCTTAATTTTTCTCGATGTTGCATATTAATCGTCTTTACATTGAACAATAATGTTCTTATTAGCAAATTATGAATACATTGCATAACATCTCGGTGTATTCGGTGTACCTAGTGTGAAGAATCCAAATATTCTTCAATTTGTTTTCCCACAACACCTAACCCTACAGTAGGAGCTGCCTTAACAAATGCGCGTAACGGGCTAATGCTCGGTTTCTGAGGTACTTTTATCGGCAGTTTATCTATTCGTTAGCGCTATTGGTTCGATAACTTGTGAAAGTGCGTTTCCGAACATCGCAATGTAAGATAAACTCTGTTTAAGTTAAGTTTAATTTAACTGGCCAATATGTGCCGTTTATCGGTTCTATAACTTTATTTGACGTTTAATTTCAACCAAACTACATCAACTTTTAGGTTATAACGTGTTATTATTAAAATAAATTGCCAGTGGGCGCTAAATACTAAAATATTCAAGGGATAAAATAATTATTAATAGATTTGCAATGAATACGAGTACTCTTCTCTCTTTCAGAAAAAATTTACTACGTTTTCCAGATTCCATAATGTTTTGGATAGTGCAAAAACGATAGTAAATACCACTAAACTTAAAATCCGAAAGTTATGAAAAAGAAAACCACTTTCGAATAAAAGCAATGAGTTTGTTTTCTTTTTTAACAATTTGACAATACAATGATGTCATTCATACAGTTTGTGATAAATATGGAATTATCATATTTTATTACGAAACCGTGCATATCCCCTTATTTAGCCTCAAAAAATATATTTTATAAATAATACTAGTATAAATGAAGAATTGAAATTAAAAAATCAATTTTAGACTCGATGTCTTAAACAGACCCATCTAGCGGCAAATTATGGTACCTGTTAATGGTTTCATAGTTGTTGAACGATTCGTTGCGTATTCAGAAACGCAGTGACAGTTAACCGACGTTTATCTTATAGATAACTTTATTGAATCAATAGCTAATGTGAAGATAACTAGGAACTTCAGAAACCGGGCATAAGTGATACAGGCCACTCGCACGCGGACGTAAGGTGCATTTTGATTTAATACGCGCGCCGCATTAATGTTTTTTTCGACGATTCAATCGGTATGCTATTTTAACTAAGGTCGTATCCGAGGCGTGCAAAGTATTATGAACATTAGCGACGTTGTAACTAGGTTTAAACTTGCAAGTTTTCTATCAGATTGTGATCCTTCTGTTCTTGTACTATTATTTATTCTGTGGTATTAATCAATTTGTGACAACGAAACAATAAAATTATTTAAAAAAATACATCTATAAATTAAAAATCAAAATGAAATGTGTTGAAAACCCTGAGGGCTAAGATGGAATGTCTCGTTTCCAGTAAAAAGGGTCAACAGCATTAAGCTGCTATTTCACGCTGGTATTCCGTGAGGGCGTGGTCCTTCCCCGGTCGAGTCAACCCATTCGTGCTGCAAACATAACAGCTCTACCACGTCAAATTAATAATAAACCCTGCTCAGGGATGATGCCCTGGTCTTGGCGCAATTCGTAACATTCCATCTTTTACTGATGATTTCTATTACAAATGGGATTTAGAGTCGTGATAGTCTCCAGCACCCAGAAGACAATGATTTAACATGCTCTCGAAGGCCTTGATAGGTTTTTTTTAAACGCGAGTAACTTTTCAAATCTTGCAAGACTATTACTGATCGTCCTGGTTAAGATACGAGTATGCTAGGAGAAAATAATAATATCTACTAGTTTTTTTGTTTAAGGATTTTGTTCTTTCATTTGCTTGTCTGTGTGCCATATCACACGTCATCAGTGATACCAGATCAGGTTTCTTAATAATTAAAAAAAATACTCAATGAAAATTTCACTTACCGCTGTCTGAAATAAGAAAAAAGAAGATGAAAATTTTTGAAATATACAAAAAAAATCAAACCCTTATTACCCCGGCCAGTTACCAGAGCTGCTCGCGTCTGGTACCAAAGAGAATATAATCACTACGTTTATCTGGTACTGGGATTGTCAATCCGGCTGCCAATAAAATTTTCCATACATCGTGATTTATTATTAATTCACTTACAAGAAGGTGGATATATGCTCGCTCATCATCTCTATCATCTCTATCATTGCCGCAGTGGCCTATTATTATTAATATTTTTTCATAATTCAGGTAAATTGACCCATTTTGTTAGTACACTTGAAACTAGAGGTTAGTAAATTAACAGAACACAATACCGAAATTATGAATTTATTATTAAACAAACTGGTCGTGGAAACCATATGCATTCTGTTCCAGTGCCTTATCACGGGGCAATCTTCCATATCTGTAAGCTAGGAGGTGCTGTCTCGCACGCGATTTACCAAGGAGGCTATTCTTTTGCATAATATACCTAGTCAGGTCATAAGTATTGTCACACAGTAAAAACTTTTCTTTTGGAATGCTGGCCACAAAAAAGTTTATTGAATTCGAATTTCGAATTGTTCATGAAAATAAAACTGTATACTTTTTAGAATTTTACTCATTTTTAAATATGGAGTGGACGCTTAAAAAAGACCGTGTTACAGTTATTGCGTTGCATCGTTGCGGTTAAGCCAATTCAAATTTTTGACATACCGAAAAATTTGAATATAACCAAAAGATTCGTTTATCGTACCATCAAACGATACAATGAAGACTCTAGTGTAGATGACAGGTCAAGAAGTGGTCGCCCTCGGTCTGTTAGGACTCCAGCAGTGATAAAAGCTGTGAAGGCGCGAATTCAAAGAAATCCCAAACGTAAGCAGAAACTGTTGGCCCTTCAGATGGGGTTAAGCAGAACCACGGTGAAAAGGGTGTTAAATGAAGACTTAGGGCTTCGGAAATATCGAAGAAAAACAGGACATCGTTTGAATGCTCGTCTAATGGACCTGAGACTGAAGAGATGCCGCGCTTTGTTGAAGCGGTACGCGGGAAAAAATATCGGGAAATTCTTTTTTCGGATGAAAAAATTTTTATCGTAGAAGAGACCTACAACAAACAAAATGATAAGGTGTACGCAAACAGCAGTGAAGAAGCGAGCAACCGTATTTCGCGTGTCCAACGAGGTCATTTTCCATTCTCGCTCATGGTATGGTTGGGAGTTTCTTATTGGGGCTTAACAGAGGTACATTTTTGTGAGAAAGGTGTAAAAACGAATGCAGTTGTGTATCAAAATACAGTCCTGACGAACCTTGTGGAATCTGTTTCTCATACCATGTTCAATAACAGGCACTGGGTATTCCAACAAGATTCGGCGCCAGCTCATAGAGCGAAGAGCACACAAGTCTGGCTGGCGGCGCGTGAAATCGACTTCATCCGGCATGAAGACTGGCCCTCCTCCAGTCCAGATTTGAATCCGTTAGATTACAAAATGTGGCAACACTTGGAGGAAAAGGCGTGCTCAAAGCCTCATCCCAATTTGGAGTCACTCAAGACATCCTTGATTAAGGCAGCCGCCGATATTGACATGGACCTCGTTCGTGCTGCGATAGACGACTGGCCGCGCAGATTGAAGGCCTGTGTTCAAAATCACGGAGGTCATTTTGAATAAACTTTAGTGTCATAGGAGTCTATGTTTTGTTAAGTTCATTTTGGTATATAAATGGTTACATAATGAAGAAACTTGTTTCAATTATTTTATATTAAACATGTGACAGAATTTATGACCTGACTGTACTGAGGTATATTGCAAAGATGTCCATGGTTACTGCAGGAGACTTCTACAGTTTAATAAAATAACACAAAGTAAAAGAAATATCAAAAAATCTAGTATGAGCTTAAAACGAAAACTTCTAACAACTAAAAAAATTGTACAACCGACTTCAATATAGATTATCAAGAAAAACTCAAACATTACTGGTTAGACCTTGATCAAATTTATATGGAACCACACGAGAAGAACCAGCTTTCAAGAAAAAAAAAGAATCAAGAAAATCGGTTCACCGAGAAAAAAGTTATGAGGTAACACATAAACACATACAGTCGAATTGAGTCCTTTTGAAGTCGGTTGAAAAGTAGTTTATTAGTTTTTTTTTTAAAGAAGGAGGAGGTTTACAATTCGAATGTATGTTTTTTTTATTTTTATTTTTGGATATATGTTACGCGTTATCTTCGTCCTATAGACGAACGAGGCAGTCATTTATCATAATCAGTATTCAATATATATATATATATATATATATATATATATATATATATATATATATATATATATATATTATATATATATATATATATATTTTAATTCAGAAAACTCGACTATAAAAAAAAACATATGAAATTTAAACAAATTTTTATTTGCAAATTGTATCCGGGTGGGTTTATTACCTCTGCACTGGCCGGGGAGTAAGAGAAACGCGAGTCAGTTAGTTCAGATGTGAATAACATTTTTTCACAACATTGAATTTAGTAAGTTACCTATGCATCTATTCATCCATTACAGCCTATAAAAGTCCACTGCCGAACATAGGTGTCTCCCATAGATTGACTCATGGGGGGCTTTTGGCCATAGTTGCCATCCTTGGCAAGCGGATTGGCTACCGCAGTTTTTTATTATTTTGAGTTGTTATCAGGAAGATGCTGCCGCCCATTTTCTGCCTCAGCTTCCCTCTGTCGCCTCTTACGACACCCTCGGTCAATATATGGATAACAATAGTTATTGTTAACACTAAAATACCGTATGATAATAACGACCAAAAAAAAATTCAATGTCATAAATGCCATACCTTCATCATCACTACAGCCCTTCACAAGTCCACTGCTGAACATCACTAAGGAATGCCACAATGCACGGTCCTGAGCCACCTGCATCCATCGATTTCCTGCATGTCTTACCATTTCGTAACTCCATCTAGCGGGGGGACACCGTACACTTCATTCGCCGGTACGAGGCTACCACCCGAGAACTTTTTTCCCCGTCGGTTGTCGGTTCGTCGAGCTATATGGCCGGCCCATTGTCACTTCAGCTTACTAATCCTTTGGGCTATGTCGGTTACTCTTTAAATGAGGATATCTACAGTAGAACCAGAATTACCGACAATGCCATATCTATACATCCCTAAAAGGATCACCGGGTTGTTTGTTACAAACAGTATAACTAGCTGATTTTTGAATCTCTCCAACAGAGCCGTCTACCGGGTCCAACTATAGTTTGATACCATCCAGGTGAGCCCATAAGGCCCCCATAAAAGTCTTCAAAATTGGTCAAGCCGTTTATAATAAATAAAATAAATTAAAAACCCGGCAAGTGCGAGTCGGATTCGCGAATGCGGGATTCCGTACCATCACAAACGTTTCTAGTAGCGGAGCCCCCTTTAATTTTTAATTTATTTTTATTTTTTTACAGTGTCAACAGAAATACTTATTCTGTTCACCCTTTGGGCACGGAACCCTAAAAAGCAATTGCCGAAGGTATGAAATTCTTCTGAAGATCATTACTTGCGAACTGTTGGACCGATTTTGATTAATTTTTTGTGTGTTGAATGGATGGTTTAGATTCACAATAGGACACGATAGGGGGCATTGTTACTGAGATTCACAAATAACCTGTGCAAAACCGCGGCAGATTGCTAGTTTTAGTATATAAAAGAATATATTATCGGAATTTCATATACTCACTATCAATGACCGCTAAAACCTTTTTGAAAACCCTGTTATTCACTTTGAAGAAGCCCATGTACACGCAGGAGTTTTCGTCTTCGAACCTGAAAATCAATTGAAAATCGTAGTGATTTAAAGTTGTGAAGTTGCAGCCTAAATACGTTCCACTGTGTCAGCACATGCCTTCTCTCATCTCTGAGAGGGTATGAGGGCAAGAAAATGTCCTCCACGCTACCCCAAAACGTGTTGGCGAACTTCACATCATAGCTTCGATTTTTTTTTCTTATTTCTCAGACGTGCAGCTTTCCTCACGATGTTTTCCTTCACCGCCGAGTACGTAGTAAATTTACAGCTGAGCTACCACGGCTCTTGATCTCTCTCTCTCTCAAAGCTCTACGTGGTAATTTAGTTTTTGAGTTTATTAGCTATGCACGATATATGAAAATGTTTATTTGTCACAAAACAGTTACATGGATTGTAAATGAGACGTCCCCAGTAAGTAATTGATAATAGGTACTTGTGTTGCGACATATGAATGAACGAATGTGCTTTATTGTACACCAGAAACAAATGTACAAATAACATAACAAAATGTAGATTATAAGTACAATTTGGTGGCCTTATCGCTACATAGCGATCTCTTCCAAGCAACCAAAAATGTAAATTAAATAATTCTATAATTAAATTAAAAATAATAATTAAATAAAATTATATAAATTCTATAATTCTAAAAAGAGCGAACTACTCGTTTTTAAGGGTGGAAATAAAAAAAAACCTAAGTCTGTCCCTCATGTTAGATTTGGAGGAGTTACACTGAGTAGAGTCACCAAATTCAGATATCTGGGACACTGGGTCGCCGTGGATCTCTCTGACGATTATGATGTTGAACGAGAACGTAGAGCGTTGGCAGTGAGGTGTAATATGCTTGCCCGCAGGTTTGCTAGGTGTACAAATGAGGTTTAAGATAACATTATTCAAAGCTTACTGTCAGACATTCTACACCTGCAGCCTGTGGGCAAAGTGTACCCGCCGAACTCTTAATGCGCTGCGTATTCAATACAACAATGGACTCAGGATGTTGTTGGGACTGCCACGCTTTTGCAGCGCATCACGCATGTTTGCCGAGGCACGCGTGGACAGCTTTGCAACAATATTGCGTAAAAGAATAGCCTCGCTGATGCGTCGCGTGCGAGACAGCACTAACAGCCTTCTAGCTTCCATATATGGAAGGCAAGATTGCCCTGTGATGAGGCACTGGAATACAGTGCATATGGGTTCCAGGCCCAGTATGTTTAACAAGAAATGATAATTTTAGTAATGTATAATAATTTGTATTCTGTAAATTTACTAACCCTTAGTTTTAAGTGTACTAACAAAGTGGGTGTAATTACCTGAATAATGAATAAATAAACCTAGCAATCTAACAGCATAGCAAAGTGGCGAAGCAATCAGCTTTGTAGCGGTTTCCAACGGTTGCCGTTGAGCAATCAGTTTCAAAATAGGAGGTTCAGATGCCTGGGTGATCAGTAATCGATTGCTGAAAAAAGAATTTGAAAATTCGAAACCGTTCTCGAGATAATCGTGGGACAGACGGACAGACGGACAGACATCGTGAAATCAATAAGTGACTTCGCAAGCTTCGCCACTTAATAATAATAATAATAATAATAATAAAACAATGAATACCAGGTTGGTGGTGCAATATAAATATACATAATATAAAATAAAAATATACAAAATAATAATATATAGAGTGAGGGAATAGAAAGTGCACCTGAGCTTACGCACACACTCGGCCACTATAATCCATTCCAGTGCAGATCCGTTGTCTTGATCAGTCACCGTTGAAACAAGCTGCCAAGACCGAAATTCGATCTGGACGAGATTACAAACCACAAACATTACTTCCAATCACACTCACCTAGGAAAGTTAAAGCTGATCATCTTGGAGACTTCGATGACGGAAACCCGTCCGGCAGCCAGCACACTCTCCCCGTTACACAGGATGTCGCTGATCTTGCAATTGTCACAGGTGTAGTTCATAGTCCGATCGAAGTGGCCGCCCACAGTGAATGACGCCGTTAAACGACGTGCCTTGATCACTGGTGATGAGCAAATGTTGTGAACAGAGACTACTGTGTACTACCAGACTGGAATTTCAGCACAAAAACTGTGTCACACCTGTAGGTCACGCCGGCACAGGCATGGACGGCACAATAAATATGCCGTGTTGAATTTTCATTTACGACAGTTACTGTTTTTAGGCTAATACGAAATAAAGTTACATACTTACATACATACAGTATCAATCTTAATAACATATAGTCATAAACTTCAAATCACGTTGACAAAGTTCGCACATAAATAATGACAGCGTTTTCTTAGTCACAATAAACAAAATCGGTAGGTAGTCGAAAACAATGTGCGCGATTTACAAAACAAAGAACTAGTTTGCTCGGCTGCTCGCAGTTGACTTGAGAATTGACCGTAACTTTAACTTTTAACAGTGGTAGAGTCACGCGCCAGCTTTTGCTGTCGCACGGATGGGCCGGCTCGAACCGGGGTGGTACCACGACCTCACAGAAAACCAGCGTGAAGTAGAGGCTTACCGCTGCGTTTCGCTTGGTGAGTGCAGGTGGCCAGAGGCCCTTTGTACTGGAAATGAGGGATTCCATCTTAGTCTTCACGGGTGACAACGCATCTACATTTTGATTTGTAACAAAGGATAGATGTAATTGTCTATGGGCCGCAGCAACCACTTACCATCAGGTGGACTGTGTGCTCGTTTGTCAACCTTATCCTATAAAAAAAAGGTACAAAAGTGTTGCTGTGTGGTTGGCTGTCGTTTTTTCTTCTTTCGTCGTCCAACCGTCAGTCATATAAAATATGCCCCTTTACTATAGTTGCCACGTTTGGCAGGAGTTGGCAACCGCAGATTTTTTTTTATATCTTACTAAGAAGACGCTGCTGCTGAAGACGACGCTACACTGGTCCTAGGGTGGTCTTACAGCGGTCGAGCGGACTCATTCGTGCTACAGCCATACTATAGGTGCAGAATAGCTCTATCACGTATACGTGAAAAGTGCGTGCGACAGACTTCAAATATTATGGTTCAAATATTGTTTGTGTACAAAATAAAAAAAAAACACGGATAAGTTCAAACCCTTACCATTATCTGAAACAGAAATAACACAAATATTAATGTGATTTTAAATCGAGTTCAAAAAAGGGAAGGTGATATTTTCGACGTGTGTATTTTTATGTACATTTTTTTATTTCTCGGTAACGGCTGAAACTAATTTAATGATTCTTGTTTTGAAGTGAAAACTTCGTTAGAATAGGCTTGGGCTAAAAATATCGATATATCGAAATATCGAAAAGTATATATCGTTGATATTTTAAATCGCGATATATCGATATTTATTTTAGAGTATCGAATTCGTATCAATTTCGATATATTTTGAAATGTTTATTTTGTATTTGGATTAATGTTTGAATTTAATGTTTATATTTGGATTAATGACAAAACATGTAACAACAACAGGAGGTACAAAAGTGTTGATGTGTGGTTGGCTGTCGTTTTTTCTTCTTTCGTCGTCCAACCGTCAGTCATATAAAATTTTGGACCTTATCTTTGCATCATGCAAATGATGAAGATATATCGAGATATACAGGGTATTTTTGGAACGCTCCCGAAAACTAAGACAGGCGACAGCACCAAGTATACCTTTGATCATGGGTTACAAATAAAGTCGATCCTGATGAAAAAAAAATCATCTTTTAACAACGTTTTATTAGCTTTACTCACGCGCCATCATGTTAGTACAGCTAAATGAAACGATAATTTCATAAAAAATATCATGAAAATACTGAAACATAAAACCAGCAGTGGAAACTGAATTGATATCACCTGACTAATGGAGGTTAATGTACGCGCGAACGGTGAAAAACAAACGCTGGCCTTGAACTTGGGCACTGAGCGATTTATCACATATTGGTACGAAAGGCGCGCGACGGGGGAACAATCCGCCAGTATTAGTGTGCCTGCATGCTATTGGTTCCGGCGCTTTGTTCGCTCCAAAAATACAGTCGCATACACAGCTTACTTTGCGACTCGCGACGATGTTTTAAAAAGGAAGGAAAGAAAAATTATTTATATCTATTGTTTTATGACTAAACTAGTGATCGAAAAGGTAAATATGATAGGAGAAGGTGAATGGGGAAAATTGTGCAGTAAAGTTAAAAGTGTGGAGGAAGAATACCGAAAAAATTACCATGTGATCGACCTGATGACGGAAGCTCAAGCGAAGATGAAAGTGATGATCAAGTAGCATCCAGTAACACCAACACACCATTAACATCTGGCTTCCATGTGACCCAAGACGTCATAATGGACGGCGTGTTACCCTTAGCTAAAGTTTTCTTGTTACAAACTACTTTATATTTTACGATAGAAATAACAAATAATGCTCATGTAAACATTATCCATTTTTAATTCCCACCTCTTCCAAAGTTCTAAGTAGCTAGTAAAACACCTACTATGATTCTACATTAAAACAATTAATTACTATAATATTATAAAACAATAGCCCAATACCATGTAGTACTTTAGAACGCGATTGTACCCACACCCCCTCCGCTATCGACCTGTATCTAGCTCGGTACGAAACACGCGGTCGTAAGAAAAAAGGGCGCATCTAACAATTTATGAATAAATGAGTTAAATATACCATTCGATTCATGATAAGAAGGCGCATCTACTAAATTTTTTTAATATTCACAAATATCAATATTTTAGAAATTATCGTAAGAATTTTAGACGTAACTGTTGATCACAGATGACTTTTTTTAGTAGAAAAGACTTATACAAATTCAACATAAAAGAAAAGACTTATTTAACCAGTTGCTACGTCATCTTTAACAATATTTGCATCGATTACTTAAATTTCAATTATTCTTGGTCTTGTCTTATTATTCTATATCTTATTATTAAGAGCTTATATCTTATTGTTAAGAGCTGGTGTTTCACATGTGGTCCCATATAAATTTGATCGAGGTCAGACCAATAGTTTTTGAGTTATCCTTAATTATTTATATTAAAGTCGGTTGTACAAAATTTTTAATTTTTAATTATTATCGTAGTAAGTCTTGTATGATATCCCCTTTAAAATCATTACTTTTTAAAATTATTATTTTTTGTGTCTCACTACCAATGCTTTTCTAATATTTATTAAAAAAAAAAGTAGTAAATTACTATTAGCGTCCTTTCAACTTCAAATGACCTTTCCAAAATATGTAAAATTGTTAAATGAATGGCAGTTTTTTTTTAATTTATTAGGTTGGAAAGACGCAAATAGTTATATGCGTCTTTCCTTCGATGTTTTTGTGTTGCCAGGTGTATTTTTTAAGCTAAGATGAAAAGGAAAATTCGTTTTATTTAAATAAATAAACAAATTTTAAAAAAAAATGAGTTCGTCCTTAAAATCTTTATGTCTCTACGTATATATTTCAATATAGATACCTTTTAATATACTTTAGACACGGGGTCTGAAAGAAAAATTCATCAATTTATTTTTTATTTCCATTTTACGTTTTTGTTAGTTACTTCCTTTTTTATTATGACGGCAGAATGCCTAACCCTGTCGCCTCACGCTTGTGACGCAGTAATTTTCAGCCTTGACGGGGTTCGTTGGTTTTAGTTTTTGAGACAGTTTCGTGTTGATTTTGTACACGCGTGCGCGAGCGACAGTTCAATCGTTTTGTTTAATAAATTTACTTGTGATTACGTGTTGATATTAAAGTTTTTGTTACGTTTTTGGATTCTTTTTTGTTTTAATAATGCCTAACGCGTACGTTTATAGTGGTTATTATACTGCCGTTGGTTATTATATCAGCAACAACGTGTGCCTGGTTCCATTGAGCACATTATCTGGACGGATGAGTCGACATTTACCAGAAACGGCCTGTGGAACCGAAGAAATACACACGTGTATTCAGAGGTTAACCCGCACGCTGTTCGACAAACCGGGCACCAAACCCGATGGTCGGTTAACGTATGGACAGGTTTATTTAAGGATCGCATACTGGGACCAGTGTTTCTGCCAGAGCGACTGAACGGACAGCGATACCTAAACTTTATAAATGAACAGTTGGTTGACATTTTAAACGACCTATCGTTGGCTGAATATCGCCGCACATAGTTCCAACATGATGGTGCCCCTCCACATTTCGTGAGGTTCGTCCGTGAGCGCCTCAATGAGCTATTTGATGATCGCTGGATCGGCAGACTAGGACCACACGCTTGCCCACCTCGCTCACCAGATCTGACTCCGTTAGACTTCTTTTTGTGGGGTATGTGAAAGAAAGGGTTTTTAATCGTGAATGTGATAGTGCTGAAGAAATGCGCCAAAGGATCGTGGATGCTTTCGAGAAACTACGTACGGACTGTGTCGAAGACCACACGATGATGCCCCGCCTGCACCCAAGTCTGCCTTGAAATGAATGGAGCACAATTTGAGCCGCATCTCATAAGACCACGGAGGATTTAGAGCAGTAAGCTGTTTCATAACTATTTTTTTTTAAATAACTTAGTACTAGACTAATCTGAATAGGTACATAACTGAATACACGAGAATAATAAACATACCTACACGATGAATAAAAACGCATGACTCCAACCTTGGTTACATTTCATTTAAGTATTTCTTCATTAGCGGGGAATCGAACAGTTATTTGGGTTATTTAACCTGTAAATTCGGATTAAAGTGGCTACGTGGAGATAAGCACAGTGGCAAAATAGTAGGTTAAGTAGATAAGTTAGGTATTTAGACACGTGTTGTAAATTATTAGGTATTGTTGGAAGGCCCGCTAGTTGCGGGCCGCGCGAATTTGTGTTCGCGCGTACATTGACCTTTATCTAGCTCAGGTCAGGTGATATCAATTCAGTCATTCCACTGCTGGTTTTATGTTTCAGTATTTTCATGATATTTTTTATGAAATTATCGTTTCATTTAGCTGTACTAACATGATGGCGCGTGAATAAAGCTAATAAAACCTTGTAAAAAGATGATTTTTTTTTCATCAGGATCGAATTTATTTGTGACCCATGATCAAAGGTATACTTGGTGTTGTCGCCTGTCTTAGTTTTCGGGAGCGTTCCAAAAACACCCTGTATATATATTTAACACGCGATATATATCGCTACTGTTTAAAAATATCGATACGATATATATCGATATATCTTTTTCCCTTGCCCATCTCTACGTTAGAATCGTTGTGATTTGAAACTCGATGAAACGAAAAAGCGACACTAGAAAGGGACAAATATATATACTCTACATATTTATAGTTTTTGCCTGCGAGAGAATGAGATAGAATATAGTATAGTATATCCTTTCGCTCATTCTCTCGAAGTTTAGTTTTTACTTTTACTGCGTGTGAGCTGCACACATCTCTTTAATTGAATAGGTTATATATATCCTATATGAACTTAAAGACAAAATGCCATCACTTGTAGTGTTATGCTACTTACATATCATTTTACATTGTTTTAAATTCATTTTTCCATTCTGTTTCGATTTTCTGCATTCACCTCAAAACTGGATATTTTACATCACCTTTATTTCCATAGGATCCTGTAACGATTTTAAACCATAAGAACACAATAACAAATCATTTCTACTTCGTATTTTCACATTATCAGCACTTTTAAATTGGTGTCAATGGAGTCTACCTTTTTTCGATCTTTTAGTTAGTTTTCCGTAACTCTATAATCTCGGACTTTGTGTGGGCAGTTGCGCTACCTTTTTTCCTATATCAATAATATCTCATTTTCCACTTAAATCTTGCCGTTTTCTTATTACAAGCCTAAAACCAAAATTTGACATGTTTTGACATTGTTGTTTATTTGGTCTGCATAGCAATTATATTCAAATTTACTACCGGTCTGTTGTTTCTATTTCGATAATTCCACATAAATACTCTTTTCTCTTGACCATTTACAAAAAATTTGCGTTTAATTTAAATAATTTTTCCGTTCTCTCTAGAAAGGTATAAAAGCCGAACAATCGGTGAAGAAAGGCAGTCTCGCTTCAGTTCTCGAATTGGAAGCATCTCCTAAAGGCCTTATCCCGGGGCCGCACTGCCCCGGGATCCTGCAAGCCTCTGTCCTGCCGGAAACCACTGGACTCTACGAACCTCTGCTCTACCTGAAGTCGCTGGACTCTACAAACCGTTTCTCTGCCTGAAGTCGCCGGGATCCTACAAGTCTCTGCTCTACCTGGAGTCGCCGGAAGCTGCAAACCTCAGTTCCGCCTGAAGTCACCGGAACCTGCAAACCTCTGTCCCGCCTGCAGTCACCGGATCCTGCAGGCTTCTGTGTTGTCTGAAGCCGCTGAGGATCCTGTAAGCCCCTGTCGGGCCTGAAATCGCCGGATCCTGCAATTACCACATTCACCGGAGGTCGTCGCCTAGAGACGCCCACGCCTTCTGACCTACGCCGTGCGTGCTCGTTCCAGGCGCTGAGAGCACACCTTGGATCTTCAGACTCAGCTTGTGCACTAATCTTTTTTTTTATTACCTTTTTTAAATAATCTGTAAATCGCATCATCCATCCTCATATTCATACTCCATTTTTGTAATATAAAATTGTAAATATTTTTGAATCTAAAATATATTATTTGTTTTGTTGTATTTTTGTTGTTTTGTTGTTCTTAGGTTAGATTATTTTTGTTCTTTATTGTCGCTTCACGACACACTAAGAGTGGAAAAACAGGGGTGAAGCTTTTAAGGCACCTATTTAAACGACATTCTAGTTGTTAATCTTGAATTTGTAACATTCATTAGACAACCTAAAAATGCAATATAATTACTCTTTTCTCCGACTTCAAAAAAGGAGGAGGTACTCAATTCGACTGTTTTTTATGTGTCACCTCAAAACTTTTTTTTTAGATCAACCGATTTAGGTACTTTTTTTATTTGAAAGCTAGTGCTTCTTATATGGTGCCATATACTCGTAAATTTGATCTAGATCTAACCAAATAAAACTAATTTTATGTATTTTATCCCGTATATTAACTTATTTTATATTCCCGACGTTTCGAGCACTTTCCAGCACCCATGGTCACGGGGGGGGGGGGGGGGGGGGGGGGACAGCTCCTCTAAGCATTCCCCGCGGTAGGCGCGATAGAAAATGCAAAGAGATGCAACATCTTTTCGCAACATAAGTGTAAACCAGCTCTATTGTGAAAATTGTTTTATATTTTTTGTTTTTTGTATACGGTTTTTACTTTTTTTTTTATTAAAACTAAAGCTAAAGTAAATTAGTAAAAGTTTTATTATTACAAGGCGAGAGAGATTATCAGAATCGAATCGATTATTAACTCTGGACAAAAATACTAATTATGGCGCGCTCAATGAAATGTGTATTAGGGCCAACCCCATTTTTGATATATATAAATGACCTTTGCAATTTCAAACTGAACTCAGATAAAATAGTATCTTATGCAGATGATACCTTGCTCAATTTTTTCCGCAAATACAGTAGACAAAGTTTATTTATGTGTAAAGCAAAGTTTAGACAGGGTTAATAAATGGCTCCAACAAAACCTACCTCCTCTCTGGGTGACGGACGTGATGTATATGTTATGCTATGATGTTATGTTAATTATTATAGTATGTAATGGTAATTTGGCCATGGAAAAGGAGAGATCTCCCACCGGCCCAGGTGTTCAGCCCGGGGAGCGGACAACGCTCCATGTATTTGTACAGAGCTGTTTTGTTTATTCGGCAGTACTTCTAAACTTTGATAGCGTGATTTAGGCATCGGTGCGTTTCCTTTCGGCGCGACGACAACGCCGCCACGTTTTTTTTTATAGGATAGGGTGACAAACGAGCACACAGTCCACCTGATGGTAAGTGGTTGCTGTGACCCATAGACATCCACATCTATCCTCAATAAAGAAACAAAATGCAGATGCATTGTCACCCGTGAGGAATAAGATGGAATGCTTCTTTTCCAGTAAAAAGGGTCGCAGGTTCTCTACACTCACCTTACGAAACACAGCAGTGTTAAGCTGATATTTTACGCTGGTATTCTGTGAGAGCGTGAACTTTCTCCGGTCGAGCCGACCCATTCGTGCTACAACTATACTATTAATATAGCTGCTAGTACGTCACTATAGAATTGCCTTTATATAAGAACTGCTGTAAGATGATGAGCCGCCATTGCCGGTTACTTTGGTTCTACTGCGGATATCCTCTTTATAAAGTCTATCACGCAGAGAAACCCCGAGCAATTTCGAGCGTAGCTCCGAACAACTACCGGCATAGGTGTGATATGGACGTTGCACATGACGTTTGACTTGTCCATGCTTTTAGTAAAGCTATCCGTTGTGAGACACTATTACGGACGTTGAGGATTGAGGATTATTGAGGATCGTTCGTAAATCGAATGAGCGTGATGTACCAGCTTGAAGAACTGACAACTGATGGGGAAGAAAGATTCTCGATTGGCAGCCTCGTACTGCTAAGCGAAGTATATAGTGGCCCCCAACTGTAAAGACCAGGCAAGAGATGCGAAAAATCGATGAATGCAGGCGGCTCAAGATCGTACTTATTGGCATTACTTGGGGAAGGCCTATGTTCAGCAGTGGACTTGTGAAGGGCTGTAATGATGATGATGATGATTATTCATACTGCCCATTATTAATAACTTGATTTATTATATAATATAATAATAATGATATCCTACAGACCGAATATCGGTCACGGCGGTCATTCTCAACGGATACTAGCCATTTGCGCATAATAAATGGCCAAAAGGGCGCTGCGTTATCGACGTCCTTTTGACAGTTGACATTATAGTAAATATTTTATAGTCCCACCAACTTATCTGTGAACTGACAGCTGCGGCAAAATTGTGAACTACAGCCGCCATTTAATCAAATGTCACTCGATACGTCATTGTTTTGAGAGTTTATAGAAAAATAAAAAATGCCGAAAACCATTAAAAGTGATGCCCGAAACATTATTTTATAAGTATTAAACTTTTGTGAACAAGAAGCTCGAGGGTAAGCACCGATTATGTCTTTCAATCAGGTCTATAAAAGAGTATCAGCTGCTACAAGAAGGAACAAAACATAGCAATACTGACCAGTATTGCTATGTTTTGTTCCTTCCTTTCTTATTTCCGATAAATGGATTGGTTAATGCAATTCATTTCTTTTTCAGATGTTAGTCAAGGATTTATTTCCAAAATAGTTAAAGAACCGGAAACCGCATAAACCACAGGAACGCAAATTACAACGCCCGGTAAAAAAGGCATAAAGGCATATCATTTAATTAAAGTTTAAATTGTTCAATTATGATATTTTTGTTTCTTCTTGTTCTTGGCCATAAATCTGTTAAATCTGTGTTCTAGTCTTTTTATTCCGTGACTAATTTATTACCCTAGTATGTGGACTCTATGTAGTAATATAAGACCCTTAGATGGGAATATTCCCGAACTGGCAACACTTCAGCGCAGAAGCGCCAAGCTGTCAGTTCACAGATAAGTTGGTCGCACTATAGTCGATTTTATTATTGTGTTGTGTAGTTATTTTTTTAAGTTGATTTTTCGGAGTGTTCCTAATTATTTCCAAAGCTTGTTTGCTATTTTTTTCTTATTATATTAGTTACTAGCCTTTGCCCGCGACTTCGTCTGCGTATATATTATACTTTAAACCATAGGTAATCCATCAATAATCGCATTTTCATTGTAAATTCCATCACCCTCTTCAGGGATGATTTCCGTGATCAAAGCTATCCTATATTTCCTTCCTTCCGACTTTGACTATCTACGCGCGCCGGACCGCACAATTTTATTTCTTCATTACTTTTAAAATATTTGAACGAATTACGTAGTTTAAAAGACAAAGTTTATTTACTTTGAATATTAGAAGCGATTAAGGTATTAATTTATTTTGATAAAATATATTTTTTACTGTAAAATGTGCATTGAAATTAAAGTTCACTATTTTGGTAATAGTGGCTTACACATAAAAGATAGATACATACTGTCACCAACTGTCACAGACTTTTTTGTAGAACTATTCACAAACAATTCCACCATACATTGTATTTGTGTAACTCTCACAGTTTTAGCACCAAATAGCTTGCAAATGACAGATTTTTTTCCGGCTTACTTAACACTTATCGTTATCCAACATGTAACAAAAACCTTGTTCCGGTTAAGTACGTTATCAGGATCAGTATTTAAACCTATAGAAATAACTTTTTTTTTAAACTCGACCATATTTTTTTTCATTTATTAAAATATTTTTTTTAATTTTATGTGGTTTTATTACCTCTTACTGACACTAGCCGATGCTAAATCTAAGTAAAGCGGGGTGTTCGACAATCCACTTACTCCCCAGACAATGCAGAGGTAATAAAAACACATACAATTTGCATACAATTATTTTTTAAATAATATTAAAAAATTGTTGTTCGAGTTTTAAAAAAAAAGTTATTTCTATAGGTTTGAATAATGATCCTGATAACGTACTTAACGGGAACCACAGGGTTTTTGTTACATGTTGTATATTGACCAATTGACACAATATCTTTGTTAATCATAGCCTATGTGTTGTTGTTATGTATGAGCTATACTTATTATTGTAAAGTTTCATTAAAATACATTCAGCAGTTCTTGTGTGGAAGAGTAACAAACATCCATACACAAGTAAGTTTATAAATAACAATAACAGTATTATTATTATTATTATTTAATTTATGAGTTATAGTAACCATCTTTAAAGCGCCGCACAAAAAGAGATCGAGATAATAGGAAACACTGTACACTATATTCTATCTCATTCTCTCGCAGGCTGATGAGATGTATAGGGTTGTCTCAATTAAAATATTTTAAAATTAAGTTAAGAAAATGGCTAGTGGATAAGTGTTTTTATACGATACAAGAGTTCATGCAACATAAAACTAATGTATATGATTATTTGTAATATTGAATAAAATGTAATATAATAATAGCAATATATAATAATAATTAAATGTAATATAATAAAAAAAAATATAATAATAATAATATATAATAATAATAATATTTTGTATATAATTTATGATAAATACTAACATAACTTCACATTTTTGTAAGTAACATAATAGTATTTTAATTGTTTTATATAATTATAAATATTTGCATGCCTATTAAAGGCAGAATATAGCTTGAACTATGCACCACTGTTAAATCTGGTACCACCTGTATTCTGTGCAAATAAATGTTTCTTTCTTTCTTTCTTTCTTTCTCTTTTTAATGTCGCTTTTTCGTTTCATCGAGTTTCAAATCACAACTAGGTATTCTACAGGAGTTTTCACTTCCAAAGTTCAGAAACAACAAAATACCGATATTAGGTGTCACAGGTATGTGAAAATGAATTTAAAATATCAATAAAATAACAAATAAAACGGTACTTACCAACGTCTGTAAACAAGTTTAAAATAAAAAAAATAATTAAAAAGATAAACATGTAATTACTGTGAAAGCTCTTATTAGATACAAAAAAACGTAACGTTAGATAATGTTTTCTTATATTTACGCGAACACTACACTTAAAATTAAACTAATTTTACAGATTTTATCGCGTTTAATTTCAATTTTTTTTTATTCCCGCGGTTTTGGGTGCTTTACTGCTCCCAGTTAAAAATGTAAAATTAAACATGTTAAAATCATTAAAACTAGTTTCATTTCACGGTTATATAAGTTTTCTGAATGAGTTGTAAAAGTAACATGAACACACAGCCTACACACAACCTAATGGTGGTAAGATGCAGCGGTCCATAACAGAAACAGAAACAGAAACTTTATATTCAATATAGATTATAAATAATACTTATTGAAAGTCACACTTTTGTTTAAATTACCACTGGTTCAAAAAACTTTTGTCCTGGGAAGAGCCAGCAAAAAACCCAGCGGGACTTTTTTTTAAATAACAGCTTACAATCATGTATGTTACACAATTGACCACACAAAACAAATTAGAAATAGCTTGGTAGCGATTACCTCATCCCCAGAGGTTATTATCATCCATAAATTCCTTAATAATAACCCTTTTTATATAAACTTTGTTTAATAAAGTTTTTGAACTTTGAGCAGGTCAAACTTTGTATATTTTCTGGGATTTTGTTGTAAAAGCGTATATACATCGCCCCAAGAATGAATTACTGACTCGGTGGAGTCAAGTAACTGGTACTACTAACTTGAGCCTGTTCCTAGTATTTACAGAATGAATATCACTTATTATTGTAAAACTACTGTTATTTTTGTATACGTAGATTACATTTTCATAAATGTATTGAGAGGCCAAAGTTAATATATTAATCTCCTTAAATTTTTGTCGGAACGACGCTTTAGGTTTTTAATCATAGATTTCTCTTATGGCCCTCTTCTGTAAAACAAATATAATTTCAGTGTCAGCCGCGTGTCCCCATAGCAAAATATCATACGACATTATGCTATGGAAATAGCTAAAGTAAACAAGTCTAGCTGTTTCAACACTGGTGAGTTTTCTAATCTTTTTTACAGCATATGCTGTAGAACTAAGTCTGTTTGCTAATTTTGATATATGGGGACTCCATTGAAGCTTCGCGTCTAGATTTATTTCAAGAAAAATGGTGGACATCTACATCTACCCTCTGTTATGAATCAAAATGCAGATGCGTTGACATCCTTGAGAATTAAGATTGAATGCCTAAACAGGCAAATGTGTACCCTAGTAAACACTAGGGTCTCCGGTTTCCATAACTTACCACACGAAACAGCACTCATTATTCTGTAAATGCCTCGTTACTAGTAAAAAGGGTCTCTGGTTCTCTTCACTCACCATACGAAACACAGCAGTGTAAAGCTGCTATTTTATGCTGGTATTCTGTGAGAGCAAGGTCCTTCCCCGGTCGAGCCGACCCATTCGTGCTACAACTATACTACTAATATAGCTCCAGCATGGCTCTACTACGTATTAAGAGAGATAAATTATATAGTTGTTAGAGAGACAAATTATGTTAAATTGCGTATTAACATGGCTTTTTATCAATACATGTCGTTTCTAATACCATAATAGGATCTTATTGGAAATAAAATATTTTCAACATTTATCCTCTGCCTTTTATTTAATCTTATCAAACCCTCTAAATCTAAAACAAGACAGTAGCCGGCAACCCTAAGTACAATCCAGTCACGCGTAGGAGCTGACACGCGCGATTTTTTCTCGATCATTTTTTTTATAAACTGGCTTTACGGCTCTAGGTTCTAGCCCTTCTGAGCCTGATTCCGGATCAAGTTATTGCACACCAAAGAGTATATTATAATCACTGCGTTTTACACCTATAGCGCGACCGCTATCAGCTTTCATTATTTCCGTATATTTTATTCTATTCTTTAAGAATTCAAAAACCTTACCTTTCTCTAAAAATAAAAAATAAAATAAAAATTTATTACAATATTATAACAATTATTAGAGAAGTTTTTTTTTAAATCAGTGCGCTTCACTACCTTCGGCTGTATCTTACGATCAGGTGGGATAGTGGTTAAGCGTTGGCTTATAATAGTAAAAAAAAAATTAAAAAAGAAGAGGAAGTGTTTAAAATCTTTTTTTGTTATTAATTCATAAAAGTTCACAGCTAGACCTCTATCCTCATGTTTGGCGAGAGAGGCCCAAGCCTTTTCCTTTGCTGAGAGATATTGCCTGAATAAAAATTGACGGCTCCGTGTCCATGTCGCAGTGCTTCAGCAATGAATGAGTTGCGGAGATAAGGGCCGCGGGATCAAATCCCGCACAATTGTTCCAGGTCTGGATGTCTGTCCTTGTGAAATTTATGTATGTAAACGGCAGGCAGGCAGACTGACGTACCTACCGTAAAGGCAAAAGAAAAGTTGCCACATCGATATATATGTACTAGGCACTAGATTTCGCATTCCGAACATTGACTATGTTCAAGTCTACTGTACTGCAATCCGTACACTAAATACTGCGTAAATTAAAGATTTGTGAATTCCATAAGATAATTATTATTACATTTTATTTAGAAATATGTTTATTTAGATTAAAATGAGAGGATTTTATTTTAAATTCTTATATTTATTTTATATTAATGTTTTATATTACATTAAAGTCTTCGTGCATGCGCGACTCTACTATGTCCCGCGCATGCGCGAAGACACAGAGTAGCGCACAATTTTTGTTCGGAATAGCTTCTTTAGTACGTAGTACATATAGCTCAATGCGTTGTCACCTCTGAGGACTAAGATGGAATACCTCAGCTTTAGATTATACTGGCTCTCTGTATACTACAGACTGGAATATAGCAGTACACGTACTGCTACTTGGAGTTTGATAACAAATAAAAAGGCTTTTTATTTTATTTTTCTATTTACTTTTATGCGATATGGTTAACACCATCTGTTGGAGGCTATGATATCAAATACAAATTCTTTATTTGCATAAAACACAGTTGACAGGGTCTTCAGTTAAATATCTACAATGTACACGTGTTTAGTTTGCTCACAGACGTGCAAATATTTAAGTACATAAAACAAAAGACTATCTAACTAGCAGAGCGCATAAATCATTAAACTAATTTTTCCATTCTAAATATTCTTTTAGGCTATAGAAACAATTTTCCAGTACCCATTTTGTTAAGTTATTTTTGAAAGAGCCTCCTACTTTTTCTGTTAAATTCTTAGGTAATGTGTTATATAACAATATCATGTTATATATATTTCTCTTGTATATCTTTTTATACATACATCTTTATATCATTAGCCACGACAACGATTTTTTTTAAAGAATTAGTTAAATACTAATGAGCACACAATTCACTTGCAAGTAAACGGATGTGGCCCTTAAACATTTACATATACCCTGGATTAAAAATCAAAATGCAGATGCGTTGTCACCCCTGAGGACTAAGATGGAATGCCTTGTTTCATAAATATTTGCAATACCGGAGGAATCGCAGATACAGTAGTCTTAGAGGGTAGGCTATTTTATTTACTGTTCCTAAGTCACATCGGTCAGAAAAAATTGGAAATAGCAGGGTGCATCCATTTGTTGCATTCCCTTTGATTCCTTGTCGGAAATCGTTGACCAAGGCAAATAAAAAAAAAAAAAAAACTTACCAGGAGCTGTAATTATCAAATACATCAAACATTATTAATATTATCGTTTATAAATTAACGTAAGCTGAAATATATTTATTATTGATAGTCTATAGTCGACCGTGTAGTGTCGGTGTAAGAATATCGACCACCCCATATCGTATCGACACTATTCCCTCACTTCTTTCATATCCATATAATTCTTTTACAGAAGTGATAATTGGATGCTGATATACATCTACATTTAATCCCCAATTAAGAAACAAAATGCGAATGCATTGTCACACTTAAGGACTAAAATGGAACGCCACGTTTCCAGTAAAAAGGGTCTCCGGTTCTGGGGGACTATGCCATTTATTTTCATTTTAGTCACATTAAATTATCATTTTGATCTTAATATGTTATATTCGTCATGTTTAACTGGTCGTCATTTTGTAAATAATATTTTTTTTATACGGCATATTCGGCAAAGGACCCCCTGGAGGAAAGTTTATCGACCAAATTGGCGATATATTGAAAATGGGCCAGATTAGGAGTACCCTTAACCGACGAGCGTGTACGCGCAGATATATGGATGTAAAGGAGGCGAGAGAGGTGTGTCAGGATTGTGCCAAATGGAAGTCTGTAGTCTCTGCCTACTCCTCTGGGTGACAGGCGTGAGTGTTTGTGTGTATGTGATTCTTACACCGCCACTACACGGTTAACTTTAAAAAAAAACATGCGTGAATGTCGTGGAACAGTCGGTTGGAAGGTAGTTCCTTTCGTAGTATATTATTATTGATTAACAAATACAAATAAATGAATTACTAGCGTCTATTAAAATAAAGCGTCATTTGAAATAATATTTCTTTCATGGCAAGATAAGAAAAAGTGCGAGTGAGATGGATATTATTCCATCTCACTTCCTTATAGCCGCCAAGGTCGTCTACACTACTTCAGAAGAGGTCGTGACGGAAAAATTCGTACGACGCTTTTTCTCGCCTAGGCCCCATCCGCCAAATTCGTGTCGCGCGATAAGGAACTTCGTTCCAATGAATAAATCTAGACTTACTTGCATCTTTAAAATATTTAACTTACTCAAAACAGTCGCTATTATGATCCTCTCCTCCACGCCATCACCATTCTGTATCACTGCGATGTAATCGCCAAAGTCCTGTGGCTTCATACCGTCGATTTCTAACTCAATCATCCTTACTCTGTGAAGAAAAAAAAAACAAGCGGTATTAACAACTTGTAATATTTTTTATAAAATAAGGGTGACAAACGAGCACACAGTCCACCTGATGGTAAGTGGATGCTGTGGCCCATAGACATCTACATCTATCCTCAATTTTAGAGGACTAAGATGAAACGCCTCGTATCCAGTATAAAGGGTCTCCGGTTCTCTACACTCACCATATGAAACATGGCAGCATTAACCTGTTATTTCACGCTGGTATTCTGTGAGAGTGTGGTCCTTCCCCGGTCGAGCCGACCCATTCGTACCACACCTTTATTACTAATATAGCCGCAACATGGCTCTACCGCGTAAATGTCATAGTCATAGTCATTTATTCCAAAAACAATATACATTGTGTGGGAAAACTTAATTGTAACATAAAATATTAAATTTAATTAATTAACATTATACGTGTTTACTAAAAATGTCTTCGACTTAATTATTAATTAAATAATGCATGCAATACTAATTTAAAAAAAAAACTCAATATAATCATTCACTGAATTGATGAACATTTTTCCAATAAAAAAGATTTTAACCTTTGTTGAAAAAATTTAACATTATTTATGGTTTTTAGAGCATTAGGTAGTCTATTAAAAAGTTGTATAGCTTGATTTCTGACGCTATGCTCAACAACCTGTAGTTTTGTATTATAGACATTGGGTATATTCTTTCGTCTCGTGTGGTGGTTCATATCTGTTCGGATGTTCGACAAGATCAGTGAGTAAAGTTAGAATATACAAACAGAGCACAGTGAGGATTTTCAAATTTATAAAATGTTCTCTACATGATTGCCTCTTGTGTATGCGAGATATTATTCTAAGTGCTCTTTTTTGTAGAATAAACCCTTTTTTTTACATTATAGACATAACTATTGCCCCAAAACTTAATACTGTATCTTAAGGGAGATTCTATTAGAGCATAATATACAATTTTTAATTGTTTCGTGGTCAGTTCTTCCCTCAAGCTTCTCAAAGCATAGCATGCAGAGCTGATTTTGCTCTCTATATTATTTAATTCATCTTTCCATGTTAAATACGAGTCTATATAAACACCTAAGAATTTCACCGATTGTACAAGTTGTATGCAGCTTTCATGTAATCTGATGTTCAAGAAAGAAAGAAAGAAACATTTATTTGCACAGAATACAGGTGGTACCAGATTTAACAGTGGTGCGTAGTTCATGCTATATTCTGCCTTTAATAGGCATGCAAATATTTATAATTATATAAAATAGTTAAAATACTATTATGTTACTTACAAAAATGTCAAGTTATGTTATTATTTATCATAAATTATATACAAAATATTATTATTATTATTAGGTATATATTATTATTATTATTTTAAATTTTATTTAATATTACAAATAATCAACAACAAATAGACAACGCATCTGCATTTTAATTCTTAATCCACGATAATAGATGTCTATGAGCCACAACATCAACTCAACATCAGTTATTCCACCTGTTGGTTTTTTTTATAGGATCGGGTGACAAACGAGCGCACAGTCCACCTGATGGTAAGTGATTACTGTGACCCATAGACATCTACATCTATCCTCAATAAAGACTCAAGATGCAGATGCGTTGTCACCCGTGAGGACTAAGATGGAATGCCTCTTTGCCGGTAAAAAGGGTATCCGGTTCTCTACACTCACCATACGAAACACAGCAGCGTTAAGCTGCTATTTTACGCTGGTTTTCTGTGAGAGCGTGGTCCTTCCCCGGTCGAGCCGACCCATTCGTGCTACAACCATAATATAGTTGCAGCATGGCTCTACCACGTAGAATAAGTAACGTAAGTGGATGTTTCTTTTTTTAAATTATCTCGACCGGAGTGACCAAAAAAATGGTTAATTAATTAATTATAATTCAGCGAGATGGTCCAAAACTGGCGTGTTCCAACCAACTGCTGGTTTAGAGTTATTAAAAAGACGATTTTACGTAAATTAATGGACTGTACGATGCGGTGCGAATTTACTATTTCGCGATACTGCAAATGCCCCAAATTCTGGCTACAATGAGGATGTGAAGGATTGCATGTGCACTCACCTGTACTTATGCTGATCTGATTCGTGTTTCGTGGGCTGCAGCCACGATGATTGGACTTGGCTTTCTTCACACATATAAATTTCACAGATAATCGCAAAATATAGCGATATTTTTGTATAGTTTAATATCTAAATTACACAAAGGCTAGGACGCGAGCTGGGAGCGATGTGGTCGTTTTCGTGTCTTCTGAACTTGTGAGGACCCCGTTAACACCAGAGTGCACATGCAAAATGTATAAAGGCGTAAGATAGGAAACCCGAATCATAGCTTTGCAGTACTTTTATTGGATAATAATTAACTTATCTCATAAGCGTTCAGGAGTAGTGCAAATTGGCGCGAACAAACAGGTGTACTGTTGGTAAGTGGATGTTTCTTTTTTAATGTCCCACGTTTCGGGAACGGTCGTCAGTCCGCAAAATTAGTTTTATTCCAAGCATGCTTTAGGTGATATTGACAATCAATCAATGAATCAATGTCTTTATTCATTATCAATAAATTGTGTACGAATATTACAGCAATGTCCTTATTATTACATTGCTAAAACTTAACTTAGTTAAACAAAATAAATAAATTAGATAATAATCAAACAATTAAATTAATTTAAAAAAATTAAATAAATTAACTAATAAATGTCATTGTACCTTTCTTATGTATATCATTATTCTACCTACTTAACGATTAATATGCATCACAAATGTTCAATAATATATTATTTACATTATATAATAAAGTAAAACCAATTAAAAGAAAGCTAGCAAATGTCAACCTACTCCATAATTTAAAAAAATAAACTAAACTTCCAAAATAAAATGAAATAAAAAATAAACTAACTATTAAATTTCTTATCATTTAAATAAATATTCTGACTACTATATAGTTAAAATTCATCAATATTATAAATACATGTCTCTATAAGTAGTGACTTCAACTCTGTTTTAAAAACACTTAACTTTTTTTGTTTGTTTTAGTTTTACACAGCCCTCTAGTTAGTTAGACAGCTCCCTGTGCAGCGCCTGCATGGAGCAATAAACAGCGCATTTTTCAGCCACAGAGACGCCGTGGTCGCTGCCCGCGGTTATTGATAATATCAAGAAATCACAAAGATTTCTCGAGATGCTCGGATTGGTTTACAATTCCTGCCGACACGCAAAATATGCGCTAACACATGTATTTGCGTACATCAGCCCGGCTCAAAGAATAAATCGTGATGTTAGTGAAATTGATAACTGTTCATAAGTCTACATTAATGTTACAAAAATTAAAAAGACACTTACGTTCTGCCGCTGCAAATATAAAAATATAAAATATTTTAGTTAATGATATTTATCTTTATTTATTTTCTTACAGTTAATAATTATTTAATATCATCCATTTGACTGCTTGTTGGTTTCTTGCTTGTAAACGCGTCTGTTGATCATAAGGGCCCAGGTTCAAATTCCGGGTTGGGCCAAAAATCTGTTATGAAGTGTTTCCGTCAAGAAATTCGCAGTACCTATATGCCCGAAGTTAGGAAGTTGGCGGTGTCCACCCCCCTTGCCTAGGAAAGCACGTAAAGCCGTCCTGCGTTTGAAGCTTGGTAGCCATCGCCTTGTTCCCAGGAGTTAATATCATTTTTATTTATTTAATAGCTGTGCTATTTGTTCCGTGCGGGAATCGAACCTGCGGCCCCCAACGCAACAACTTATTGCTAAGCCACTGCGCCACGGAGCCGTCAGTTTTTAAGTCTATCACGCGGCATAACCCCGAGCATTGCCCTTTCCATAGCTCGCTGATCGACTTTGAGCTTCCTCATACGGCCAGTAGTGAAGGACCACATCTTAGATCCATAGGTACTACACTACTACATACTGGCAACACGCACTGGTTGCACAGTCTAGTTTTGAGGTTATGAGCTATGTCTAACGAGAAGATATGTCTTATGGACTTACCTAGTCGGACTATTTGTCCCAGGTAAACATATTCGTCAACAACTTCGAGCTTAGTGTTCAGAACAACTACCGGCATAGGTATGACATGGACGTTAAACATGATTTTTGTTTTGCCCATGTTCATCTTAAGACCTATCCGTTGGGATACACTATTAAGCATAGTGCTTAGGTCCTCCAGTGATTCTGCCATAAGGACTATATCGTCGGCAAATTGAAAGTGAGTGATGTACTCGCCATTGATGTTGATACCGTATCCTTTACAGTCCAGTAGCTGGAAAACATCTTACAATGCAGCAGTTAAGAGTTTCGGGGATATAACGTCACCCTGTCTTACATTTCTCTGCAGTTGGATAGGCTTCGTACTCTGCTTCTGTACTCGGATAGCCATCGTAGCCCTACTGTATCCACGTAACACTTCAGCACTTCGATATACCAACAGTCCACTTGGCACCGCTGGAGGGACTGCAGCACCGTCCACATTTCGACGGAAGAACTAAGAGAAAGGCTTTCTCATAGTCCACATACGCAAGACAAAGTGGCAGAATGTACTCTTCAGTCATCTGTACAATTTGCCGAAGGGTATGTATGTGGTCTATGGTGCTAAAGCCTTTTCGGAAACCGGCTTGTTCGGGAGGCTGGAAGTCGTCGAATCTGCGTGCGAGACGATTCGTAATGACTCTCTCGCTCTTAAAACGCACGAACCCGGAGGACTGGCGAGGAGATCCTGGAGCTGGAAGAAGAAATAGACAAGTTGCGAAGGAATATTATAGGATTATCTGAGGTCCGAAGAGAGGGGAGGACATAATAATCCTCGAATCCAGCAACTTATTCTATCACCGGGAGGGCGACCATCTGTCCCAAGGAGGTGTCGGATAAATCGTCCACAAATCTCTCGTTAACAACGTTATAAAGATTGAGAGTGTGTCGACGAGGGTTGCGTACCTTATACTCAGAATCACCAAACGGTGTTCATGCACAAAATGTGTGAGGATATATCTAGAGCCATGCATTCCTCCAAACCCCACTATACGATGTTCATGGGAGACTTCAACGCAAAACTAGGCACAAGAGAGAAGGAAGAGCTGAAGGTAGGGAAATTTGGAATAGGGCAACGGAACCCAAAAGTCTGAAAGTCTGAAGTCTGAGTATGATGAACTCTTTCTTCCAGAAGCGGCCCCATAGGAAATGGACCTGGTCGAGCCCCGACAGTTCGACAAAAATGAGATTGACTTCATTATGACGACCAGACGACAACTGTTCAGTGACGCCTCAGCGATCACGAGGGTGAAAACCGGCAGGTCATCACCAAATGGTGAGAGGCACACTGAACCTAAACGTTAAGTTTAAGAGGCCACGTCTAATGAAGTCAACGCTCCGTCCCCTTCCTGCTCTAATCCAAAGTCCCGACACTTTTCAGCTTGAGCTACAAAACAGTTTTCAGTGCCTAGAAGATTGACAAGAGAATGACAAGATCGTGGAAACTGACCATGCGGTCGGAGCTAAGTTTTGCAAGACCAGCCGCAGAAGAACACAACAACTCTCCGATCACACTCTTAATCTCATGGCTGTTAGACGGGAAATGAAGCTGCAGTCTTCAGTAGATTTGACAGCATACAGGCAACTGAACAGACAGATGTCCAAATGCATGCGGCGGGACTTACGCAACTTTAATACTGCTCGTATTGAAGAGGCGATCGAGCGGAACCAGGCTCCAAAGTCTTTGCTAGATATCTGTCTACCAGAAAGAGCCAACTGTCGAAGCTGAAAACCGAGCGTGGCAGCGTCGTTTCCGGGACACCTAAAATTTTGGGTGAGATTGAGACGTTCTATAGGCAGCTGTACACATCATCGTTGGAACCACTCGCAAGTGTAAGTGTCTATACGTGGTAGAGCCATGCTGCAGCTTTATTATGATTGTAGCACGAATGGGTCGGCTCGACCGGGGTAGGACCACGCTCTCACAGAATACCAGCGTAAAATAGCAGCTTAACACTGCTGTGTTTCGTATGGTGAGTGTAGAGAACCGGAGACCCTTTTTACTGGAAATGAGGCATTCCATCTTAGTCCTCACGGGTGACAACGCATCTGCATTTTGATTCGTAATCGAAGATAGATGTAGATGTCTATGGGCCGCAGCAACCACTTTAACAATCCAAGAGCAAGTCTTACCCGAAACTATTCCGATGATACAACAGTGGTAGAGTCAAGCGGTAGGTTTTGCTGTCGCACGGATGGGCCAGCTCGAACCGGGGTGGTACCACGACCTCACAGAATACCAGCGTGAAGTAGAGGTTTACCTCTGCGTTGCGCTTGGTGAGTGCAGGTGGCCGGAGGCCCAACCCCCCCCCCCCCATTAACATGGTAGTGGAATTAAATAAAAGACTACCCCAGGAGGGTACCAGCACCCCTGGAGAATCCCTCGCTGAGCATCCACGACCAAACTACTTCACTCCTGAGCGCGGGTGCTCAGGCTGCCCCGCGTATTCTGGGGGGGGGCAAAATTCCGCTCGCGACTAATGCTGCTCGGGGCAAGCGGAGCAATACAACCAAGGCGACCCCTGTCACGCTATCCGTGAATTTTTGCAACATCAGGGGACTTCATTCCCACCTTAACGCTGTCCATTACCATCTAGAGACGGCGAAGCCGGCCTTGCTCTTTTTAACCGAGACTCAGGTGTCCTCTCCGGCTGATACTTCATATCTCTCCTACCCGGGATACAAATTAAAACACTCCTTTGTGCCCCGGGCTGGAGTTTGTGTATACGTCAGAGAGGACATCTGTTTTCGATGCCTCGGCAGCCTTGAAGGTACGGACCTGTCCATCCTATGGCTGCGCGTAGACAGCGACGACCATCCCCGCGTCTACGGGTGCCTCTATAGGTCCCATAGCGGTAATATCGACACAGACCGACTCATCGACCACGTCCAAATGGCTGCAGACTCCGTGCTACAACAGGTCCCATCCGCAGAGATCGTGATACTCAGTGATTTCAACGCCCACCACGCTGAATGGCTTGGTTCTCGTTTAACCGATCATGCGGGTAGATCTGTCTACGACTTTGCTTTGGCATATGGTCTAACACAACTGGTTACTTCGCCTACGCGGATCCCAGATGTGGAAGACCATGTACCTTCCCTGTTGGACCTTCTGCTGACCTCTCATCCGGACGGATATCAGGTCTCCGTCGATGCCCCTCTGGGCTCTTCGGACCATTGTCTGATCCGGAGCACGGTGCCACTCACGCTCCAATCGCAATTGCGATCTGCAGCTTGCCGCCGTGTTTGGCACTATAGGTCAGCTGATTGGGACGGGATGCGGTCTTTTTTTGCATCCTACCCTTGGGGGCGGGTTTGCTTCTCGCCGGAAGATCCCAGCGTTGTTGCCGATTCTGTTGCTGATGTGGTACTTCAGGGTATGGAACTTTTTATTCCATCCTCTGTGGTGCCCATCGGAGGCAGATCCCAGCCATGGTTTGGTCGCTCCTGTAAAATAGCATCACGCTATAAGCAGGACTGCTACCGGGCCTGGGCTGACGCATCAACGTCTCGGGATTTAAACACCAGCGCACTTAAAAAAGAAGTATAATTCCGCCTCCAGGTCCTTCAAAAGCGTCATTGCCAAGGCAAGGTCTGAGCACATCGGCAGAATTGGCGAGAAGCTAGTTCGCCTTCCTTCGGGAACCCGTGCATTCTGGTCTCTCGCCAAGGCTGTCCAAGGGAACTTCTGTTAGCCATCCCTTCCATCTCTGCACAGAGAGGACGACTCACTGACCCATGCCGCAAAAGAGAAAGCCGATCTGTTGTGCTCTTTTTTTGCGTCTAACTCGACTCTAGATGACTGGGGGAACACACCGCCGACCATCCCGCGATGTGAGTGCTCCATGCCGGATGTGCGATTTACACAGCGCTCGGTTCGCAAAGCACTCTTCGCCCTGGACGTCAGCAAGTCGAGTGGGCCCGATGAAGTCCCTCCCATTGTGCTAAAGACGTGTGCTCCGGAGTTGGCACCGGTTTTAACGCGTCTTTTCCGGTACTCCTACTCCCAAGGCGTAGTCCCGAATTCATGGAAGACAGCTTTGGTCCACCCGATCCCTAAAAAAGGCGACCGCTCAAACCCGTCCAACTACAGGCCTATCGCCATCACCTCCTTGTTCTCCAAAATAATGGAATCCATTATAAACTGCCAGCTCATGAGGTACCTTGAGGATCACCAGCTGATCAGTAACCGTCAGTACGGTTTTCGTCGGGGTCGATCAGCAGGTGATCTTCTAGTTTACTTAACTCATAGATGGGCGGAGGCAGTAGAGTCCAAGGGGGAGGCATTGGCCGTTAGTTTGGACATAGCGAAGGCCTTCGATCGGGTCCGGCACAAGGCGCTTCTTTCGAAGCTTCCTTCCTATGGGCTTCCCGAGAAATTGTGCAAATGGATCACCAGTTTCCTTGCTGATCGGAGCATCAAGGTCGTAGTAGACGGTGCATGCTCTGATTGCAAGCCTATCAACGCTGGTGTTCCACAAGGCTCCGTGCTATCACCAACGCTGTTTCTCCTGCATATCAATGATATGTTGCTAACTGGTAGCATTCATTGCTATGCAGACGACAGCACTGGGGATGCCTTATATACCGGCCGTGCCAATATTTCTCGGGAAAACGTCGCCGAGTACCGGGACAAACTTGTGTCTGAAGTCGAGTCTTTGCTTAACAAAGTCTCGGATTGGGGCCGACTAAATCTAGTCCAGTTCAATCCCCAGAAGACACAAGTTTGCGCGTTTACCGCTAAAAAGAACCCCTTTGTCGTATCTCCTCAGTTTCAAGGCACTCCCCTTGCTGCCTCAGCCAGTATCGGAATCCTTGGCGTCGCCATATCAAATAGCGTGCAGTTTTGTGGTCACTTGGAAGAGAAGGCCAAATTGGCCTCTAAAAAGCTTGGCGTTCTCAGCAGAGCGAAACAGTATTTCATGCCGGCACATCGCTTGCAACTTTACAAAGCGCAAGTTCGGCCCCACATGGAATACTGTTCTCATCTCTGGGCCGGGGCACCCCAGTGCCAGCTCCTTCCACTTGACCGCATCCAGCGCAGAGCGATTCGAATGGTCGACGACCGAGTTCTTTCCGATCGGCTCGATACACTGGCACTGCGTAGAGATGTTGCATCTCTTTCCGTATTTTATCGCATCTATCACGGGGAGTGCTCTGAGGAATTGTTCGGACTAATTCCAGCCGCTCAATTTCACCATCGCACGTCGCGACAAAACTCGCGTTACCATCCATATCATCTGGATGATTGGCGGTCCACCACTGTGCGATTTAGAAGAAGTTTTCTCCCTCGCACAACTTCTTTGTGGAATCAATTACCACCAGCGAATTTTCCGAACCGATACGACTTAGGAACCTTCAAGAAAAGAGCTTACGCCTTTCTAAAAGGCCGGCAACGCATCTGCAATTCCCCTGGTGTTGCGGTTGTTCATGGGCGGCGGTAGTCACTTACCATCAGGTGAGCCGCATGCTCGTTTGCCCCCTATTCTATAAAAAAAATATTCCGTACGTCAGTCTGAGCGAGATTAGCATGGCTCTCCAGGACCTTAAAAATGGCAGGGCCCCAGGCGAGGATGGAATTACAGCGGAGCTTCTGAAAGCGGGTGGAAAATCGATACTTGAAGTCTTTCAGTAGCTCTTTAATTCCGTCCTCCATGGTGGCACTACACCGGAGGCGTGGAGCAGAAGTGTGGTGGTCTTGTTCTTCAAGAAAGGCGACAACGCTCCCTTGAAGAACTACAGACCGATTTCCCTTCTGAGCTGCGCCTTCGTGCTGTTTTCGAGAGTCATTACGAATTGTCTCGCATGCAGACTTGACGACTTCCAGCCTCCCGAAAAAGATGGTTTCCAAAAAGGCTTTAGCACTATAGACCACATACATACTTTACGGCAAATTATACAGAAGTCCGAGGAGTACAATTTGTCACTATAACTGGCGTATGTGGACTGTGAGAAAGCCTTTGATTCCGTCGAAATTTGGGTGGTGCTGCAGTTCCTTCACCGGTGCCAAGTTGACTGTCGGTATATCGAAGTGCTGAAGTGTTTGTGCAGTAGGGCTATAATGGCTATTCGAGTACAGAACCAGAGAACCTATACAACTGCAGAAAGGTGTAAGACAGGGTGACGTAATATCCCCGAAACTCTTCACCGCTGCATTGGAAGACGTTTTCAAGCTTCTGGACTGGAAAGGATACGGTATTAACATCAACGGCGAGTACATCATTCATCTTCGATTTGCCGACGATGTGGTTCTTATAGCAGAATCGCTGGAGGACCTAAGCACTATCCTCAATGACCTAAATAGTGCCTCCCAACGAATAGGTCTTAAGATGAACATGGCCAAAACAAAGATCATGTATAACGTCCATGTCACACTAGAACACTTGGGAGCACTAAGCGCGAAGTTGTTGACGAGTATGTTTACCTGGGACAAATAGTCCGACTAGGTAAGTCCAACTTCGACCGAGAGGTCAATCGACGGATTCAACTCGGTTGGGCAGCGTTCGGGAACTTACGACACATCTTCTCGTCAGATATACCTCAAAACTTGAAAACGAGACTGTACAACCAGTGCGTGTTGCCAGTGATGACCTATGGAACTGAGACGTGTTCCTTCACTGCTGGCCGGATGAAGAAGCTCAAAGTCGCTCACCGAGCTATGGAGAGAGCTATGCTCGGAGTATCTCTACGTGATATACTTAGAAATGAGGATATCCGCAGTAGAACCAGAGTGACCGACATAGCCCAATGGATTAGTAAGCTGAAGTGGCAATGGGCTGGCCATATAGCTCGGATAACCGTCAACCGATAGGGAAAAAAGGTTCTCGAGTGGCGGCCTCGTACTGGCGGACGAAGTGTAGGGCGTCCCCCCACTAGATGGAGTGACGACCTGGTAAGACATGCAGGAAGTCGATGGATGCAGGTGGCTCAGGACCGTGCTTTGTGGCATTCCTTGGGGGAGGCCTATGTTCAGCAGTGGACTTGTGAAGGGCTGTAATGATGATGAATATATTAATTAATTTTTATGTATTTCTTTAATTTTCTTCTACTGCAGATATATCTTTGCTGCTGTTCTTGGCGTGACATAATCATTGTCAGTCAAATAGATTGTTGTGGAGGGTTGCAATTCTTTAGAAGATTCACATTCCTTGAGCTCATTGAACAGACTTTGAGCTTGGGACCCTTTGAAGTTATCTATGTATTTTTTATTGCACAATCTGCTCATTAGCATCACTTAACTGTAACTATAATGCATCAATTAATCTGAGGGATTCCTCATATTCGTAACCCTTACGGGTTCGACTTAGAGAATCCTTCATGCGCGAGTCCGACTCGCACTTGGCCGGTTATTAGTGATTTATTACCATGTTTATGAGCCGACTTATTCGTGCTACAACCATAATGTAGCTGCAGCGTTGCTCTACCACCTTTAAAGTCTATGTTCATCAGTGTTACTTTAATAGGTTGTAAAGGTAACAAAGTGAAAATTATAATAAAACTGAAAGCTATAAATTTTGCCAACCTGCTCGTAACTGGCCGGTCGTTGACCGTGTACTTCGACCTGTCCATATTGTATACGTTGCCGTCCGAGGCCCTCACTATAACGCCAATGACGCGACATCGGTTGCACTCGATTGGTAATTTGGTCTTGTTCACGTGTTGTCCTGGGAGCAGCTCCACGGCCTTCCGCGCTACAACCGTGCTGGTTTGAGCTGAAGGAGAAGCAGATGGAAGAGCATTCATTATACAAATGTGCAGACCTTATGGGCCGTTCATAAAATACTTCACGCAAATTTTTACCTTTTTAGACCTCCACGCCCCCTATCAATATTACGTCACAAATGACAACCCCCCCCCCCCCCCCCCCCCCGCCTGTACATGATATATGGCAATTAATAACAGTACACAAATTTCAATATTTATAAATATTTATTGCTTGCAATAATAAAAATTTAATAAATGAAAATCTGTAATAACGAACAAATAAATATTTCTTTGTATATTAACAACTAGGTGTTCCCCGCGACTTCGCCCGCGTGGAGTTATTTTTCGTGGAACCTTAAAATAAAAGCAGCCCAAGTTCCTCCTTATAACATCAGCTATCTGCCAGTGTGTATAAATATTGACATTAATATTTATACGATACTAACGTCACTTAATTGTTTTGCCTTCCCGGAACCCCTCCACTAACACTTAAACTTTATGGTATGGTATTAAAGTTCAAATTGACTTTTAAGTATTATTACGAATCTTTTGTATGGGAATATAGAGAAGTGTTTTTTAGTTTTTCAGACAATTTTTTAAATTTTTCTTGCCGTATGAACCATCTTCGTACTTCAAGGAATATTATAAAAAAACCGGCCAAGAGCGAGTTGGACTCACGCACCGAGGGTTCCGAACAAATCCATAGGTATATAACTTTAAAATTATTAAAAATATTTTTGTTATATGATGTAACTAAAAATTTATGCTTTTCGCTATTTTTCCTTTATCTGTGTAATTTTTTCTTTATACGTTGTTTCGTACCAAATTTTAAGATTCTGAGTTCACGGAAAGTACCCTGTAGGTTTTGATTCCCTTGCAAATGTCGAAAATTTGCGACATAAACGGCTGGATCTTTTGATTACGTTGGTTTAGAAGTTTCACAGGTCCAAGGGACAGTAGACTTGAGTATTTGATATGAATTTCAGTTTGATACCTCCACGCGTTCCTAAGAAAAAGGGTCTTGACAGACAGACAGACGGACAACAAAGTGATCCTATAAGGGTTCCGCTTTTATCCTTTTGAGGTACGGAACCCTAAAAAAGAGTTAGCGAAATCGGTTCAGCTGCTCTCGAGATTTGCGATTAGCAACACATTCAGCGATTCATTTTTATATTATAGAAAACTAAATTTCAAAAAAAAAACGAGAGAAAATTTGCAAAATCTACATCTACACTTCTACACTATATCTACACTAATATAATACGTTATATTTTATATTATATTATATATTATATAATTGTTTGTTTGAATTGAATAGGCTCCGAAACTACTGGACCGAATTGAAAAATTTTTTCACCATTAGAATCCTACATTATCCCTCATGAACATAGGCTATATAATATTTTCAAAAAGTTAGGGATCCGTATGAAAACTTCGTTAATGTAACCCAAAGTGTGAAAAAAATACCAAAAAGAATCCTTATATCGCGTACGCTGCGGAAACTATTGACAATAGAGCAAAGTGATGTAGTTCAGTTTTGTAGAGAATATCAATATCTACAAAAAAGTCTGCGATACCATATGTTTAACTTTTACAGTTATGTCACAATAACTACTTCTTCAAGTTAAAATATGAAATAGTAACGCCGGTACAAACTAGGCCACATTATTCGTATAACCTGTATCATGCATAACCACCAATTACGTTAACCATGTAATTTTAGTAACATATTTCACTTTTTAAATCTTTGTTAATTCAGCAACCGTCCGTCTTGATGTCTCTCTCGAAATTCGTATGTCGCATGGGGTAGAATCGTGATATACGCGGATGAAACCGCGGGGCACAGCTAGTTGTTTTATAAGGTGCGAACGTCACGTTTTCTTAGACCCCCGACCCCCCATGTCACATCTTGTCACAGTAAGCGACACCCCTTCCTCCTCCTTAGGTGCGAACGTATTTTATGAACAGTCCCTTTTCTATCAAAAGGTTTAAAATATTTAGTAAGCAAAAATTGTTTGGTAAAGGTTATTATACTCCTGAAGAGCGCATGATTGATAATAACTCCTGGGAATCATAATTAATATAATCAGACGTTACTCTAGTTTTCCAATTAAGCAGGTTTAAATTATAGTTGTCTCATTTAGGCTCGCCTAGGGTTACCATATCTCAGGATTTGTCCTGAGATTTCAGGATTTTTAGACTCTTCTCAGGATTGCGGCTGGATTTTGCAAATCTCATGAAATCTCAGGATTTTTAGAACTTTCAATATAATACAGCTTACATTTTAAAATATCTCTTAATAAAAAGTTAAACAAACTAAAAATAATTTTCCTTTGGTAATAATTCCACAATAAAATCAAAACTTATTTATCCAAGTAGGTACTTAAACAGTTTTATCATACTTAATATATGAAGATACCTTTTTAAGTAAGGTTTTCTTCTCGAACTGTAAAACAATCTCAGGATTTTTAAATGGAAATCAGGCCTCTTCTCCGGACTTTTAATTTTTTCATCTGGTAACCCTAGGCCCGCCACATACATACGGAATTCCGTTTCGGGATTCTGTTTCGATATTCCGAATTCGGAATTCGGAACGCAACAAGTCCATATAAAATCTATGACCCATCACACACGTACGGCAGTTTTTGCGTTCGAAATTTTGCGGGTAAAACAGGTATCCGTATGTGTGTGGCCGACCCGTTCGGGATTCCAAAACGGAATTCCGTATGTACGTGGCGGGCCTTACAGAGGCCCCCGTACTGACAAACAAAGCATGCGCGAAAGACGACGCGAAATGTATGTAAACAAACATGTCAGAACGTGTTAAAACCAGATTAACTTGTCTCAGTTATACAGGTAATTGAGATACAGAGCCTCAATTACAGAGGTAAACATCGAAAAATTCTTAGATTTCAAATCTCATTTAACCAGATTCAAAAAGTCCCATTAACAGAGGTAATTTAATGAAAAATAACCGGGACCTCATTGCAACTCTTAATAATAGATGTTTCTCACTTATCCAGGTCCCACTTAATCACATTTCACTGTATATTAATGTTAGGAAAAATTACTTCGCCTACACCAAAGACGTATTAAAAAAGATAGACAGGTTACACTCTAACATTATTGTATTTTAAAGTGGCGCAGGTAGTACTATATCTACGTACAGTTATTTATTATGACACGTTGCGCTAACAAAAAGAGACAAATGATAGGGCATGCCTATCGTTAGAAAAAGATGAATATAGATCATTAGTTGCGTATCGATTGCTGCCAAGCGCTCATTGGCGCGAGCGCGTGACATACCGATATGGAAATGAACATACTAGCTAGCGTTAAAGTTTAGGCTAGTGGTTAGTGTTGAAATAATCAAATAATTATGAACAAAACATCTATATTCAAAATATTAATAAGACGTTTTTCTTGTCTCTAATAGTTGCCGTGTAATTTTTGCACCACCTAAAAACACAGGAAGGCATTTTGCCAGGAATAACTAGAAGATTTACGCGCTGTAGCGAAGGTATAGCCGCGACGCGAGAGCGTGCCCGACTGAATGCGAGTCGGGCAATTACCTGACTTTCGTATTGCCATTTTAGAGCGAGTATGACGTATCTATACTTTTAAAAACATCTTAGGCCTATACTATCCCCGTCACCACTAATCCCAGCACCACTACTCCCAACACCACTACAATAGGAAAGACACCACCGTCGATAATAAGACTCGTGTTTCGCTTCTACGCGAGACATCCTCTGGTGAAGTATACCCTGCGGTGGCTGATTACTAAGAATCTTGGCGTTTAACCACCGTCTTAGCGGTCAGCCACCGTAGTGGTAGTTAGTGACAGTGGTGCTGGGATTAGCGGTGACGGGGATAGTGCACGCAATTGAGGGAGAGCGGGAGGTACACACGTGGTAGAGCCATGCTGCAGCTATATTAGTAGTATAGTTGTAGCACGAGTGGGTCGGCTCGACCGGGGAAGGACCACGCTCTCACAGAATACCAGCGTAAAATAGCAGCTTAATGCTGCTGTGTTTCGTATGGTGAGTGTGGAGAACCGGAGACCCTTTTTTACTGGAAAAGAGGCATTCCATCTTAGTCCTCACGGGTGACAACGCATCTACATTTTGATTCGCAAACGAGGATAGATAAAGATGTCTATGGGCCACAGCAACCACTTACCAATAGGTTGACTGTGTGCTCGTTTGTCACCCTATCCTATATAAAAAAGGTGCTGTTCAAACTAGGTAATACACATCCTTTTATTTTATTAAGGGGATATAGGCGAAGTAAATTTTTCTAACTTTAATACCCAGGGAATGAGGTTGTCGCTATCATGCTTATTACTGTTAATCTCAGAGATTGCTATGTGCGACATTTTTTCAGTCCAGTCATCTCCGAAGCCACCCCGGCTAAAAACTAAGCACCCCAAAGTGTCCATGAGTATATCCGAGTAGCCATCACACTAGGGCTTTACTTCCTTAAGGGACCAGTCATACCATATGGTCTACTGTCATCGACACCAAATATTCCGTCGTCTACCAGTTACCTGCTGTAACTATGATAAATTACAGATAATAAAAAAAAACTTACATAATATCAAGAATTTGACAACTTTCTCCCGCTCGGAGCCCAATTTGTTGAAGATGCAGAAGTACGGTCCGTAATGTCCGCGTGTCCAACTGGAGAAAGTCATGGTGATAATCACGGTGTGACCTGAGTGTTGCACAGAGTAAAACTTCACCGGTAACCATGGCTGCAAATCAAGAAATTGATAATTTGAAATTATACGTGTATGATTGGTGAGCCGCTCCGGCTTTGCCTGGGTCGTATCTATTAATGTGACGTAATTTAAGTTTAAGGTATCATCAAAGACCATATATTTTACATTTCATTCTATTTTACAAAAAAAAAATCTTCAAGTTTTTATAGATATAATATAAAATTAAAAATTTTGTACAACCGACTTCAATATAAACTGCTAACATATCAATTCGAGATTCCGTAAATACACTACACGCATTCGTTTATTTCCCTTCGGAATAACAAGGCTCAGTTGAGAGACGCTATGAATTGAGTCCAGACATTCTGCCAGCGAATATAGACAACGTTTTTCTGATTACGATTGCATTGTTGTTGTATCATTGTTACTGCGTGCACCCCTTTAACCTTCTTAAGATTTCAAGATAATCAACACTATGTACAAGAGTTAAATTACTTTATTCAGGGATTTTTTTTAAATTCCTCCTTCCTCTTAACATGCGAAGGTTTTAAGATAGTCAATAATGTAAAAGGAGTCAAATTGAAATTTTCACAGAATGTGTATTTCTGTTGCCGCTGTAACTACAAATAATAAAATAATAAAAAGGGGCTCCCCTACTAGAAACGTGTGTGATGGTACGGAACCCTTCATGTGCTAGTTTTTTCGATTCTCCGATATTCGAATGGCAACTTCTACTTTCTGAAGAATGTTTCACTTCGAAAAATTCCATACGAATAGAACTAGGTCAGTCAGTATGACATACATACATACATAAACACTCACGCCTGTCACCCAGGGGGATAGGCAGAGACTATGGACTTCCATTTGGCACGATCCTGACACACCTCTCTGACCTCCTCCACATCCATATACCTACGCATACATGCTCGTCGGTTAAGGGCATGAGTCGCTCGCGTCCGTAGGCTACGACCACCTAATCCTAGGTCCACCCCACACGTGTGCTACACAAGCGACAAAGCCGAAAGAACAGACCCGGCTCCTCGCTGACCTTCGCACCGTGATGCAAGAACGAAAAAAAATGGCACCAAGTTATCAGTATAACGTGCCTTTGTAATCTAGTTATTACTTACTTTCTCTGTCTTGTGGGTTACTTACTTTCTCTGTCTTGTAGTTGGCGTGCTTGATGCCGGTAAACTCATAACCGTCGGGGATGACTATCCTTCGCGGACTGCTGGTGTAGTTCCTAGCTGTTATGGGCACAAACTCCTCCAAACTGTCCTCTATAAGTATTAACAATCTTTGTTTAATTTTTTTTTGATGATGATGAACAAACTTACAATCAACCTGATGGTAAATGGCTGCTGCAATACTGCAGCAGTAAATGGACATCTGTTTTAGGGTTCCGTACCCAAGGGTAACCAACGGGACCATAGTAATAGACTAAGCCTCCGCTGTCCGTCCGTCTGTCTGTCAGCGGGCTGTATCTCATGATCCGTAATAGATAGACAGTTGAAATTTTCACAGAATGTATATTTCTATTTTATATATATATATATATATATATATATATATATATATATATATATATATATATATATATATATATATATATATTAAGAAATAATAAAAATAAAAATAACTTATCTTAACTTATCTTCACGCACAATCCCTGATGGGGTAGCCAGAGAGAACAGATCGCCAAGTGTCACGATCCTTACATACCACTTTCGCTTCTTTCAGATTCATTATCTTCTTCATACATGCACGTCTAGGTATCCGAGTACTCTTGACCCTACCCTCTTCGAGCAATTTGCTCACATGGTCTTCGAAAGTTAGTCTCGGTCTTCCTCGACACCTTTTAATATTAACTTTCGCGCTATATATTTTCTTCACCATTCGGTCTTCACTCATTCGCTCAACGTGCCCAAACCACCGAAGCACGCCCTTATCAATTTTTGTGATAAGATCATCTTTCAAACCTGCCATATTGCGAATCTCTTCGTTTCGCTTTCGGTCGGCTATGGTAACGCCGCACATTTTACGAAGAGATCGCATCTCCACTGCATTCAACTTGCTTTTATGCTTCTTCTGGCATACCCAGGTTTCGCTGCCATATAACAATAACATAACATATGGGGGTAGAAGCGTGCTCGTCCCAACCCCTGCCAGCCCTTTTCAGGGCTGAAATTCTACTCAGCTGCGCACCCGTGCCAACGAGGGTGAGGGCGTCCCCCCAAGGCGACGCACACCAGCTCGTCCCCGTTGGTGTGGAATGCAGCGCGCAAAGCGGCGATGGGGACCGCCACCCGTCACGCACAGCCCGACACGGCGGAAGGTGGAGGACAGAGTGCAGAGTTGGCAAAAATAAAAATAGATTAAAAATTAAAGGGGCTCACTTACTAGAAATTTGTTTTTACCTACATAGTGTTAAATCTTTTACGATGGTACGGAACCCTTCATGCGCGAGTCCGACTCGCACTTGGCCGGTTTTTTGACTAGGAGGAATGCCTACACATACCCGTCTCGCGAGAGCAAGGACGTGTTACATTCAACTCACAGCGATTTAAATCCAACGCTGTTCCACCTTCGACGCATATTGGCAGGGCCACGGAAACCTTTCGCACACATCTGCGGCCCCACCAATGCCAGCCACCCCATGGTAGCCCCTCCTTAAGACATTATAACTCCCTCCCCTTCTCCTTCTCAGGTAAGGTACACCAGTACCACTACCACGCACCAATACCAGCGTAAAATAACAGCTCAACGCTGCTGTATTTCGTATAGTGAGTGTAGAGAACCGGAGACCCTCTTTACTGGAAACGAGGCATTCCATCTTAGTCCTCAGGGATGACTCTGCATTTTAATTGTTAATCGAAAAAAGATGTAGATTTCTACGGGCCACAGCACTCATTTATCATCAGGTTAAATGTGTAAAAGCCTTGGCAGCTCAGAAGTTAGCACTCACAGTACGCGGGAACTCGTGTTCGATCCCAGCCGGCACCAATGAAATTGTTAATTACGATCTTAAGAACTGATTTACCACGCGCTTGGCGGTTAAGGAAAACATCGCGAGGTAACCTGCATGTCTGAGAAATAAGAATTTCTTTATCTTTATATATAAAAATTACGTGTCACGTTGTTTGTCCGCGATGGACTCCTAAACTACTGAACTGATTTCATTGAAGTTTTGTACACTGTGTGCATTTTGGTCCAACTTGAGGGGTAGGATAGTTTTTATCCCGATTAATGACCTTCAAAATTTTTTATTGCGAATTTAAGGATTTTTATAGGAAGGGTCGTTGGAAAAGGCAGAACAACGTCTGGCTGGCGAGCTAGTATATATATATATATATATATAACAATTCCTTGCCTTAAGACCCTCTCAGAAATGAGAGGAGACCTGTGCGCAGCAGTGGGCCGTATATAAGCTACAATAGACATTTCTAGTGATCCGATAATTCATGTATTGATTCGTCTTACGTACCGGGTCATTCGGGTCGATCATTTAAATGGATCACTTCAAGCTTCAGTACTCTGTGATGTGAGAGACCCGCTCGATAATGTCGGTCGTCGAACATTACTACACTCTGGTCGTAGGTCCTGTCAGTAGCTTGATCACGAACGTTCACAAAATGTAATTTGAGTTATTAACACTTAAATGCGACCCGGGTTAAATGAACAAATCATTGACACATCATGCCTAGGCTGTAACTTTAACTTTTTAATTGTGTGCAGATGTGTCATCCTTATTATGTAAATTTGTACAGCCGGTACTTCAATATAAATTATTAAGAATAACTCATAAACCATTAGTCAGACCTTGACCTTGATAAATGAGCATTTAAAACTACAATTCACAACTTCACTGGTGCCGGCGGGGATCGAACCTGAGTCTATTGCGTACTGTGAAATTCACAGCGAGTGCTTCTTAACCTCTGAACTATCAGGGCTCTTGAGTTATATTTTCAAACACTTATTTAACACATTTATTAGTAACTGTAGACTTACCAGGGATGGCTGTATAGAAAGAAAAAAAATTCCATTAAATTTTGAAAAAATGTAACGTGACGCGAAGATCCTTTGTTAGGAGTTGTGCTTCAATAACGTGAGGTGCGCACAGAGGGAGGAGGAGTCAGAAAAAAATCACGATTGGGGGGGGGGAGATAATATGACAATCACCTGCACGTTATTACGTGGTAGAACCATACTAGAGAATACTAGAGATATATAGTCGTTGTAGTACGAATGGGTCGGCACAATCGGGGGGACCACGCTCTCACAGAATACCAGCGTGAAATAGCAGCTTAACGCTGCCGTGTTTCGTATGGTGAGTGTAGAGAACCGGAGACCCTTTTTACTGGAAATGAGGCATTCCATCTTAGTTCTCACGGGTGACAACGCATCTGCATTTTGATTTTTAATCGAGGATAGATGTAGTCTATGAGTCATATGCGTTCTAAGAAAAGAGAAGGAATTCTTCACTAGAACTAGGGTTGCCAGACATCCATTTTAAAGGACACCTCTATTTCAGACCCAAAAATTTATGTTGACCCATAATTTAGAGGATAAGGCAATACCGCGCGTATTTGAAATTCCCTCTGCTAGGTAGCTGAGGTCAAAGAATTTATAAATCACTGATGTTATGAGGAGTAATTAGACCTCTTAAAAAAAGAGTTAGGGTTCCGCGCAAAAAAATTAAATCCCATGAAATCCAATAGTAATAAATTCCACGCGAACGAAGTCGCGAGGAACGGCTAGTGTTCATATAAAATTTAAGTTATTATGTCCTTAAGGACTTGAGATTTGACTATAATAATCACCGATGGTCTACTGGCTTAAGTTGTCGTCGAAATCTCAAAAACTCCGCAATGATGCATTAACATATCACAGAGAAGTTTTGGAATAAATAAAGTTAAAGCATAATTTCCTTATTACTTGACACTGGCTAAAGTACATGAGTCCGTTACGAGAGCTATAAAAATAATATTTTAAAAAAACCTTGGTTTCTAACGCGCTTGTTAGTATGACTTTAGAAACGCCCTCTAAGCGTTTTTTAACTATGTGAGGTGATTTTAGGAGATTTTTCTACTCTCCCTCTCCTACTGGCGAAATGTCGTGAGATATAGATCGACCCCAAACGCCCCGCCAAATCTCATGTGAGATTTTTCAAGTTCACAAAACTGCGATAAATATTATTGTTTAGGATTTAGCCATATTTTATTTTATTTAATCCAATTTTCTCGAAATTATACACGGTTTCCTGCGGAAAAAAAATTACGTGAAATTTCTCGAGATCTATCCACTCTCACTACTCTCCCCCACGTGAGATTGAGTGAGATTTGGTTCGACCTCCTTCCCCCCTAAATACCTCACGTAGTTAATGGACATCCCTTATGTCAAACACGTCTATGGGGAAGGCCTGTGTTCAGTAGTAGAATTTTCATGGTCTATTATGAGTGAATGAAATGAAATTAAATGTAAAAATACGCCTCGCTCCGCGGTATGCTAGTCACTGTGTTTCTACAATACTTACTAAGTTTCAGAATTTCTTTGTATTTTAATTAAGGCGACACCGCGAAAAAATGCACCTCCTTTCATCGAATAGTATAGGAGTATGACACGACTAACGAAACTGGAATTTTGATACAGGTAAATTTATGTCTTTATCTTGAGTTTGCTTGCTCAAAAACACGATTGTAAAATTTTGACTCGATGAAAATAATTTGCGAAAACACCTCTAAAAAATCACTATAGTTGAAATTACAACGAAATTACTTAACCTATATGCTCGGGAACCACTCGAATACATTCATAACATCAATATTCGTAATTTACTTGCTCATTATTTTGATTGCTAAAATCAATAATTTTTTAAAAATATTTTAAGATTCTTCGCGATTTCTAAGCGGTTTTAATAGTCGCGGGTGCTACGCAATTTTAGACCTTATGACGGCGTTTTTGAAGTTTTTATAGAAATTATGTTTTACTCGGGTTAGTCCGGCGATAGCCCGCTTCAACGGTTTTCGATGTGTCGCCTTAAGAAAAAGTAAAGTAGGTTTTTTTTTTTGACGATTTTTATGACGTTTGACACGTTTCTTAAATTCTATTTTTTTTTAATTCTGTTAAAGTTTCATAATCTCTAATTTAGTAGGTAGAGAGTTACACGGCTTAGGGTGGATTTGACTAAAAACAATTTTGGTCGTATCCAATCCAACCTTAATAAATAGAAATAAATAAACTTATGTACTTACGTGGAACCAATTCTGAAATAGATATATTTACGTAATTAATTAAAATTGGCCTAGTCGAGGTACCTCATTTTCAACCCCCGACGCATACAGATAGGTGTTATATGTTAATGTGTCTGTCTGTGTATCTGTGTGTCTATGGCATCGTAGCTCCAAAACGGTTGAACCGATTTAGGTTTAGTTTTTTTTTGTTTGATAGGTGACTTGATCGAGAGTGTTCTTAGCTATTATATTCAAGATAACCTTTTCAGCCGTTTGAAGATCATCAATTCTTTTTGTTTTGGGGTTTTTTTATAATTTGAAATTTAAGTTGTTAACTTTATTATAGTGTGTTTAATTAATTTTTTGGATTGTCTGGAAGAGATTCTATGTAGGATTGGGCAAAACATATCAATCAATCGAAATATCGATATATTTTTAAAAATATCGATATATATAGTATCGATATTTTAAACCGCGATATATCGATATTTATTTTAGAGTATCAAATTCGTATCAATTTCGATATATTTTAAAATGTTGACAAAACATGTACCAACAAAAGGAGGTACAAACGTATTCATGTGTGATTGGTTGTCGTTTTTTTTGTCGTCCTTATCTTTACATCATGCAAATGATGACGATATTTCGGTATATTGATATTTATCACGCGATATATATCGATACTATTTAATATATCGATTCGAATATATTCAATAGTATCGATATATATCGCATGTATATTTTTCCCTTTTTAGCGTGTGTATATTTTTCCATTGCCCATCCCTAATTCTATGTAGCAATAAGACCGCCTTTTATTAAAGTGAAAACTTCTTTAGCCGCGTTGAGCGATTTTTGGTAGGGGAAATACTAATGCGGTCACGTCACCGATGACCTCGACATACGTCGATTAGTATAGCAGCCTGTGTACATGTATACACATATATCATTGAGATTTCACTTCTGTCTTCAGTCCTTATTACTGTTTCTGTTTTTTTCTCCCCTCAATATTTGTTTATTATTGTTTTAAATTTTGATATAAATATCGATATATCGAAATATATAAATATATTAATATATATTATAATATTATTTTTCTAGGTATTACTATTGACGCGAAACTTCAATGGGGCTTAGTTTTGCGGGATATGCTGAAAGAAAAATTAGAAGTCTCGCAGATGTTGAGACAGCTAGATTAGTGTATTTTAGTTACTTTCATAGCGTAATGTCTTATGGAATTTTGCTACGGGGTAATGCGACTGATATTGAAGCTATATTCGTTTTGCAAAAGAGAGCCGTACGGGCGATTTATACCCAAAATTGTAAAGAGTCCCTCAGAGAAAAATTTAAAGAAATAAACATATTAACTTTGGTATTGCAATATATTTATTAAAATGTAATGTATTTACATAAAAACATCAATAGCTTCAATCAGAATAAGGATGTTCATACCTTAAACACTAGGAACAAACATAAGCTTGTAATGCCAGTTACTAGACTCCACAGAATTAGTAATTCATTTATGGGGCAATGTATACGCTTTTACAACGAAATACCAGAACTTGTTCAAAGTTTGTCAACAAACAAGTTTAAAAGTTTTATTAAAGAAAAACGCAGAACAAGGAATACATGAATGAAAGTAACCCCTGGGAATAAGGTGATCGCCACCATGCTGGTGCTATGAAAATTCATTTAAAATTGTAGAAACAAAATTATTGTAAAGTGAAATTATGTTTAAAAAAAAGTCCCGCTGGGTGTCTTGCTGGTTCTTCCCAGGACAGAGGTATTTTCCGAACTAGTGGTAAATAAAAAAATGACTTTCAATAAGTATTATTATTATATATATATATATATATATATATATATATATATATATATATGTATATATTTTAATTGCGATATATCGATATTTATCTTTATTTTATTTAAAAATTTTATTGCGTGCCTTTAGAAAAAAAGGATACAAAGGGCGGACATAATGCCTCAAGGCATTCTCTACCAGTCAACCCATGGAGTGGTGAGAGTTTGTCGTAGGTGTAGCAATTAATGGAAAAGAAAAAAATTTAAGCTAAAATTAATACACATTATATGTTACAAAACAGATTATGATATAATATTATAAGTAAATGCATATATCAGTATCAATTTCGATATATTTTAAAATTTTATATTAATGGACAAAAATATATATCGACGTTCAACCGCACACGCCTCGCACATGCCACGCGTCCGCCTTATTCCCGCTCCGCGCCGGCCCCGCGCTCGCCCCGCACACGCCCTGCACCCGCCCCGCTACGCCCTACGCCCGCGCTTTTTTTACAATTTCAGATTTATTGATTTGTCATGAGACTCAAATTGTATGCAACAAATTTCAAAGCGAGTAACGAGTTAAACGCGGGTGCTGACACGCGTGGCGTGCGCGTAGCGGGTGCGTGTACCGTCGGAACGCGGCCTAACGCTTCCAAATTTAAAACGATATTTCGACAACAATTTTTTCTGTGGCAGCAACGCGCCGGGTACCAACTGGTTTATAATATAAAAGGAATTTGTGGTATAAACTTACCGTCTCCTGCAATGGACAGAAAACATGTTTTAATTATTCATACTTGAAGTATTAATTTTTTATTTACTCTCTACATAGATAGGTACTCATTGTTTCCGAGATGTATCAATGAAATACACTGACCGCATTCAGTAGTTGGGGTTCGAGGTTCCCTGGTACCTGAATTTTGGGATGTTCATTGAGACCAGGGTCAAAGCAAAGGTGTAGCGTATCGGAAACTTTAAGAACAGGTGATTATGAATCTGGAACCATAAGAACAGGTGACTGTGTGATACTATGCGGTGGACTTGTGCAAGGCTGCAATGATGATGCAAAGGTGAAGCGGTATTTCATGCCGTGATGCAATTAATATATGTAAAACGTAGGTCCAGTCGTGCATGGAATATTGCTGCCATGTATGGGCCGGTGCTGCAAAATGCCAGCAGTTTTCGACTCAAGGCAAGGGTTCGCTAAGAGAGTTATTGGTGAACACAAGCTCAAAGTATTTAATCTTTCGGTGTTCTACGGGTGTTACGGACGGCGAGGGGAGCCGCCGTCCCGTCGCCCGTTCATACCCCGTTGCGCCCCGCGCACCCCGCACACCGCTCGAATATCACGCGATGTCGCCGATCAATCAGCGCGCGACACAATTTATAATACCACTCACGTGCCGAGACACTCTTTTTGGAAATATAAGAAGGGCGTTTTGGGCTGTGAGCTGTTCATTCCGAAAGCGACACTACGAGATACTACATCAAGAGAGAAAACTTCAAGAAAGAATACTCCAGTGAAGACCCCCAACTGTACATAATTAGTTAATTAACGCCGCTTGTAAATAGTGCAATATCTAATCGTCTACAGTACCATCTTTTCTTCCACCGTTCCTAGTATATTTTACCCTACATAATAGAATTAGTCGTCATACACAATAAAATCATACAGTCCACTGCGGTCCCCTACAACGGGATACATATCGGAGAATTTGCGCAGGTATTGCACGACTTAATTCCTCCCTGTCTCTTCCATCATCGGACAACCAGAAGCTCGGTTTGTCTCCATCACTTCGTTGTCGGCATACCACACATGGAACCAAACAGATTCCTTCCTTGTTGGGAATTCGTACAGTAAAGGAGTGGAATAAGTTGCCAGCATCTGTCTCTCCATTCGTTTGAAGTGTAAAACCCCCATTTTATGGTGTGACAAATTATAAGATATGCAGGAAGTCGATGGAATCATGCCGCCTAGGAACGTGCTTTGTGGCATTCCTTGGGCGAGGCCTATGTTCAGCAGTGGACATGTGATGGGCTGTTATGAATGCCTTTGCCTTGTTTAAAGTATTTTTGTAAACAATAAACGTCTACAAACTAATTAATTTGAATTGCCTTCAACGTTCCAACTTACGTTCGTATTCTGAAAATTAAAAGTAATGTTAAAATAATTCAATAAAGTTTTATTATGAATGAGCTTAACTATTTTTTAAGTAATATACTTATAAACATCTCAAACATATGAAAGCCACATAAATGCTGTTACGATAGATATGCTTATATACTGTATAGTCTGGCTTATATGGAATGTCAGTGTCAGGTGTCGGCCATTTTTTTATTTATATTATAGCACGTAAGAGGCATATGGTCACATTAAGCTTTGCCGCCCAAAACTAGGAGGAGCACAGAGGCAAAAACACAAAGTCGTATACTATAACTGATATATTAATGAAAAAAAAAATAGCAAACAAGCTTTGGCAACAGTTAGGAATACTTCGAAAAATCAACTTGAAAAAAACTACACTAAACAATACTAAAGTCGACTAAAATATTTACTATAATGTCAATATGGCGTCGAAAAAGCAGCGCCCTTTTGACCCTTTATTATTTGATTGACTATCTCTCTCTCTCTATCATATCACCGACCCATCTATGCAAACAAGTCTGTAGTTTTTGAGTTATAAGAAAGTGACCATATTAACTGGATGACCATATTACCCTCACATAGGTACTAATAACCCTTTCTATACAGTTTTTGTTTGATATTTAAAGTTGGTAATAGAGAGACCTTGTATATTTTCTAGGATTTTGTTTTAATAGCGTATACATTGCCCCATTAACGAATTACTAACTCTGTGGATTCTAATTGCTCCATTACCCCTTATAAATGAGATGAGGCTTGTGCTCAGCATCAGGACATCATTAAAGACTGTAACTTTTTTTTAAAATGTTACTCCTACTCTAGGATTTTCACCTGTATCGTGGATGTAGTTTACAAAAAACATAAATTACACAACGACAAACATCCAGACCCAGAACAATTATTTGTAAGCCTTACAAATACTTGTACCGTGCGAGATTAGCGCAGCAATTCATTGCTAAGCCACTACGCCAAGGAACTGTCAAAACTTTACTATTTTTCAATTCATTTAACTGATGCACAATGATCGCACCAACTATTACCGGAAAATCCATCCAGATATCCATTATTCATTTTATTTGTGGCGGCGCTGTCGTCGCACCACAAGCGAAACCCTATCAAGTTCTGAAGTTAACGCGCTTTATATAGAACAGCTCTGAAAAAACACACGGAGCGTTGGCCGCTCCTCGGGCTAAGCACCTTGTCCGGTGCGAGATCTCCCCTTTTCCTTCCACGGCTAAATTGGTGACCCCGACGTGAAGTGATCGTGATGTGGCGGCGCTGTCATCGCATCACACATTAAAACCTATAAAGGTCCACTGCTGGACATAGACCTAGTCCATAGGGATTTCGCCATAGTTGCCACACTTGGCATGCGGGTTGGCAACCGCTGTTTTTTTTATTATTTCGAATTGTTATCAGGAAAATGCATCTGCCCATCTCCTGTTTCAGTTTCACTCCCGTCACCTTTTACGACTCCCGTGGAATGATATGGGATAGTGACTATTCTTACACTGCTTCGTGGTCTTCTTTTATTCGTGGTAGAGCCACGCTTCAGCTATATTGTGGTTGCAGCACGAATAGGTCGACTCGACCGGGGTAGGACCGCGCTTTCACAGAATATCAGCGTAAAATAGCAGCTTAATGCTGCTGTGTTTCGTATGGTGAGTGTAGAGAACCGGAGACCCCTTTTTACTGGAAGAGAAGGGTTTCATCTTCGTCCTCATGGCAGAGAACGTATCAGCGTTTAGATACTTAATCGAGAATTAGTGTAGATACATATGGGCAACGGCATGTACTTATCATCAGGTGGACTATGTGCTCGCTTGACACCTTGATTCTATTTAAAAAAAACCTCCCACATGAGGAACAAACATATCTGTTCAAGCAGTTAGTATTGGCACCAGGTTAGTCAGTGTAATAACATGAAATTATAATCATAGCCACAACAAAACAGCGCTGGCTTGTTACTAGTGTCGACGCTGTTGCGCCTTTGGACTGGCTTTTTTTAGAATGATGGTGATAAACGAGCACACAGTCAACCTGATTGTAAGTGGGTACTGTGGCCCATAGGCAACTACATCTGTCTTCGATTAAGAATCAAAATGTAAATGGGGTTTCACGCCTGAATACTAAGACAGTATGCCTCGTTAAAAGTAATAACCAGCCAAATGTAAGTCGGACTCGCGCATGAAGGATTCCGTACTATCGTAAAACACGTTTCTAGTAGGGGATTCCCCTATCAATTTTAATTATTATTATTTGTTGTTATATCGGCAACAGAAATACACATTCTGTGAAAATTTCAACTGTCTACCTATTACGGATCATGGGATACAGCCCGCTGACAGACAGACGGACGGACAGCGAAGGCTTAGTAATAGGATCCCATTGGTTACCCTTTGGTTACGGAAACCTGAAAAAGGCCTCCGATTCTCGTTCTCTATACTAACCATATTCTTCCCTGGTCGAACAGACACATTCGTGAGGCAACCACAATACGACTGCCGCATAATTCTATCATGTTGGTAATCAGTTGGGCTATACGGAAAACTGACTTAGTCATATATATAAATTCTTTTAACCAAATTAACCCAATCCCCAAAAAAGAGTTCAGGTTTAAAAAAAATAAATAGTAATAGAAATCTTACCCTCGTTTCCTGAAATTAAGAAATAAATATGTAATAAAATATATTCTCGGTATCAAAAAATTCTTTATTAGGAATGAAAATAAACTTACTCTCAGCTACAAAATCAAATAAAAAGCGAATATTAATTATTTTATTTTATTATTTTATGTACTTAAAAATTGAAAGAACATACTCAGATAAATAATTGTCGTAATATGTTGTTATGATGTCAGCAAAAAATAATATAGGTCCTAATATGCTTCCTTGAGGAAATTGGGGGAATTTAATTTGGAAAACATTCATTACATCAAAACAGTCAAAGAAATAATAGAAACTTGACTTTTTCCATGTTTTTTTTTTCATATTCTTCCATTGTCATCCGATTCTGAACTAATATGTTCTAAAACTGAAGTTAATTTCAAACCAATTACTAAATTAGACCCAAAACGAACATGCACGAAAGCGAGCTAATAAAAACCTGGTAAAAAAAGAGTTCTGACTGGATTACAGAATTGGAATTCTTGGCAGTGTAAAATCATATTTCATAAAAGCAGCGTTCCAAAAGGTCAAAGTCATGACCAGGAATGGGTTTCATATGCTGATGAGAAGAAAAAGATCTCATCCCATGAGAAACTCTGAAACTCCCAAGAACGGCAACAGGAATATGTTATAAGCGATGATACTACTATCACCAGTCTGTTTGACGAAGGTGGGTAATCCCACCTACTGCCATGCTGTCCGTATTCAGCAGCGAACTACTTACGTCCACATGTAGAAGTACAGCTAACAGAATTGTCCTCTCAACTACTTTTTCTAGAAGGCAGTACGGCTTATTACTTTTTACCTCAATTGCCCATCAATATTAGAAGAAAAAATAAACAGAGGCAGTCATAAGGATTGCTGACAGAAGTGACAACGCAATGATATAATATGTGTATACATGTACACCGGCCGCTATACTACGCATCGCTAGTTTGACGCAAGCCGTAGTAGGCATGCTCGTGACATCACTAGCATGTCGAGGTCATTGGTGATGCGAACTCATAAGTTTTTCCCCTACCAAAAATCGCTAAACTAGACTAAAAAAGTAGTCACTTCAAACAATTCAAGTTTCATATAATTCATAATCAATACTCACTATAATCACCTGAAAGCAAAAAAAAATTACTTTAAATCAAATGGACAAGGTTAGATGTAGATATGACTATGTCTCTTTGAAATTGATTCTTAATCAAGGATAATCCTTGGTTAAAAAATCAAAATTAAGAGCCATGGTAGCAGGTGCTAAGGCTCACTGTAAATTTGCCACCTATGAAATAGTTAATTGCAATTTTAAGCGCTGCCACTTGCACGGCGGTGACGGAAAACATCGTGAGGAAACCTGCATGTCTGAAAAATAAGAAAAAAAAATATATTTCCAAGACATGTGAAGTTCACCAACGTATTAAGACAGCGCGACGGACATTTCCTTGCCTCAAACTCTCTCAGAAATGAGAGGAGGCCTGTGGACAGCAATGGGGCCTATATAGGATGTAACTTTAACTTTGAGAATCAAAATACACACGAGGAAGAAAACTAAGATGGAATGCCCGGTAAAACGGGTCTCCGGTAAAACACTGTTCATACTAAACACAGCAGCATTAAGCTGCTATTTCAGGCTGGTATTCTGTAAGAGCGTTATCCTACGCCGGTCGAACCAACCCATTTGTGCTACAATCATAATCTGACTGCAGCATGCCTCTACCAGGTATAAAGCCCTGTAAAAAAAGTTAAGTTACAGTCTTTTACTTCCCAATGCTGAGAATAAGACTCATACCATTTCTGAGAAGACTTTATGGCAAGGAAGTTTCCACCGCACTGCCCCGATGCGTAATGGTGGACACGTGTTCGAAATACTTTTTATCTCTCAGATGTGCAGGTTTCCTGACGATGTTTTCCTTCTTAAAACTATATCATTGGTGCCGGCAAGGATCACCGTGTAGTGGTGGTGTAAGAATATCCACTAGCCCATATCGTACCGTGGGTGTCGTAAGAGGCGACAGAGAGAAACAAATCAAGAGATGGGCAGCAGCGTCTACCTGATAACGACTATAAATAAAACACTGCGATGCCAACCCGCTTACAAAGCGTGGCAACTATGACAAATATTACACCTATGCGGCAATCTATGGGGGAGGCCTATGTTCAGCGGTAGACTTTTATAGGCTGTAATGGATGGATGTATAGAAGATAATCTACCAGGAGCACATGTCCTACTGAGAGGTGAACTATGGCAATTATCCCACCTATAAACTATAAGGTAATCAATCTATGAAGGAGGCCTATGTTAAGCAGTGGACTTTAATAGGCTGTAACGGATGGATGTATAGAAGATAATCTACCAGGAGCACATGTCCTACTGAGAGGTGAACTATGGCAATTATCCCACCTATAAACTATAAGGTAATCAATCTATGAAGGAGGCCTATGTTAAGCAGTGGACTTTAATAGGCTGTAACGGATGGATGTATAGAAGACAATCTACCAGGAGCACATGTCCTACTGAGAGGTGAACTATGGCAAATATCCCACCTATTAGGTAATCAATGGGGGAGACCTATGTTCAGCAGTGTACTTTAACAGGCTGTAATGGATGGATGTATGGAAGATAATCTACCAGGAGCACATGTCCTACTGAGAGGTGAACTATGGCAAATATCCCACCTATACTGTAAACTATGGGGGAGGCCTATGTCAACAGTGGACTTTGTCCATTATTAAAGTTAGTATTCCTTACATCCATTACAGCCTATAATGTAAGAATTCACTATTGAACATCAGCCTCTCCCAAAGATTCCTCTTAGGGGGGATTTTACCTTAGTTGGCACGCTTGGCAAACGGGTTGGCAACCGCTGACTTTTTACAACGTTAAACTGTTATAAGGAATATACTGCTGCCCATCTTCAGTTTCAGTTTCCCTCTGTCGCCTCTTACGACACCCACGGGATGATATGGGATACTGGATATTCTTACACCGCCACTACACGGCTAGTATTAAAGTTACAGTCTATATACGTCCCACTGCTAGACACAGGCCGCCTCTCATTTCTTAGATTGTTTTAGGACAAGGAAACGTCCGCCGCGCTGCCCCAATGCGTATTAAACTAATTGTGTTAAATTTACAACAACGAATGTTCAAAATCTGAATACCAATGTGTTTTTAAATGGGGAGGAATTGAGCCCTGTTGTATCCACTGTTTTTCTTGGCATCACTCTTGACGCAAAGCTCCAGTGGGGCCCCCATATATCCAAATTAGCAAGCAGACTAAGTTCTGCAGCCTATGCTGTAAAAAAGATTAGAGGTCTCACTAGTGTCGAGACAGCTAGATTAGTTTATTTTAGTTATTTTCATAGCATAATGTCTTATGGGATTTTGCTATGGGGAAATGCGGCTGATTCAGAAACTATTTTTGTTTTACAGAAGAGGGCCATTAGAGCTATTTACAATCTAAAACCGAGAGAGTCTCTTAGAGATAAATTTAAAGAAATTAATATATTAACTTTGGCCTCTCAGTATATTTACGAAAATTTAATGTATGTTCACAAAAACAAAGATAGTTTTAGTAAAAGAAGTGATATACATTCTGTAAACACTAGGAACAAACACAATCTAGTGATACCAGTTTCTCGACTCCACAGAGTCAGTAATTCATTCTTGGGGCAATGTATACGCTATTACAACAAGGTCCCGGAAAGTGTACAGGTTCTCTCTATTACCAAGTTTAAATGTTTTATTAAGCTGAAACTGTATAAAAAGGGTTATTATAGTATAAATGAATACATGGTTGATAATAACCCCTGGGAATGAGGTGATCGCTTCCAAGCAGTTTCTAAAATAAATTTTGTAAATAGTTCGTAATCATTTATATTGTAAAATTTATTTTAAAAAAAAAGTCCCGCTGGGTTTCTTGCTGGTTCTTCCCAGGACAGAGGGTTTTTTTCGAACCAGTGGTAAAGTAAAAAATGACTTTCAATAAGAATTACACATGTAATGTATATTGAATAAAAAAATATTCTATTCTATATTCTATTCTATTGGCAAACTTCACATGTCTTTGAAATATTTTTTTTCTTATTTCTCAGATATGCAGGTTTCTTCGCGATGTTTTCCTTCCCTGTCTAGCACGTGGTAAATCAGTACTTAAAATTGCAATTAAAAATTTTATTAGTGCCGGCGGGGATCGAACCCGGGTTGCTCGCGTACTGTGAAATTTACAGCGAGCGCTAACCATATGAGCTACCACGGCTCATATGGTTAGCGCTAGCTCTTTAGTTCGGCTCTTCTAGTTAGGCTCTACCCTTAGTATTGATGTATATTAACGTTGAAATACTCACGCCATAGCTCGTTTGCAATCACAGCCTGGTCGGGAGTAGGGAGAGAGTAGATATATCCAATCTGGCATGGGTTCCAGTGGTCGCAGACCTCGTGGTCAGGGTCCAGTTCCGTCACGAATTTGTATGTCTGAAAGTAAATACATTAGGCTAGGCAACGCTAGGCTAGGCATCCCCGAATGAGGGATAGGTATCTTTCGCTTACCAGATGTCGATAGCTGGCACTGACGTGAAGTTATCTGTTACACAGTGTTACCATAAATGAAAAATTGCTACATATATATTATACTACACAAAACAGTGTCTCTCCCTTTGATTATTTGCAAATATTTTATCTCTCTTTTTTAGTGTTCCATACACGAAGGGTAACCAACAGGACCCTATTATTAAACCTCTGCTGTCCGTCCGTCTGTCTGTCAGCGGGCTGTATCTAATGATTCGTAATAGGTAGACAGTTGAATATTCACAAAATATGTATTTCTGTTGTCACTATAACAACAAATAATAAAAAATAATATAAATTGAAAGGGGCTCTCCTACTACATAGAAACATATATTACGATGGTACGGAACCCTACATGCGCGAGTCCGACTCGCAATTGGCTAATTTATTTTTTAATTTTGCTTTAACAAATATCCATAGTTTGGTTTATCCACAGTAATAATAGTAAAGTTTTTCTTCATTCATCAAATATCGTTACATATATCGATAAAATAATCGATTTCAATGATTATCGATATCTGTCTTGCGTCGATGTATTTAAATATCGATAGTCGTATCTATATTTACATTTTTTATTTTATTTTTTAAACGTTACTTGTACAGTAGGATTGCTCTGCTGTGTCGTGGAAGCAGTTTACATACATAAATTTCACAAGGACAAACATCTAGACTCGGAACAAATTTTTGTAGGCAATACAAATACTTGTTTCTTGCGAGATTCGAACCTGTCGCCCTTAGAACTGCAACTCATTGCTAAGGCACAATATGGCAAATTGTTGTCTTAAACAAATTAATCGATGTTAATATTGTTACGAGCTTGGAGTTCGAGATAATTAAAAACTGCCGATTGAATTACCAAAATTGACACTTACAGAGATTAGAGACAATTACAGAACACTAATTACAATCTAAAACCACACTAATAATAAAACACAATTGTACTACTAATCACTTTAGTTCGCAGTTGTATCGCTTCGAAGTATTCGCTTATATCGCCAATTCAATACTCACTCGGTTGCGGTCTATACCGGCCTTATATAGGGCCTCAGGTAGTTTCCAGAACCTTCTACTATAGAAACGTCTAGAATGTTCGAGTTCATATCGGTCCCGATATTTCTAGAAGGATCTTGACCTAGTTCTGTTACTCGACACTAGAGGGCGCTAGTGGTAACTAGTGTTGCCATGTACAAGACATTAATAGTGGCGCGCAACAATATGTATTAACTGCCGTTATACTGTATGATATTAACTTCCAGATATGAAAATCAATGATTTTCAAAAAAAATTCACCTTCGCCCAAAAAAATCACCTTCGGCGAAAACTTCGGCTTTAGCCAAAGTGGTCCGAAGATTTGGCCGAAGCTGAAGGTTTCTAGCAAGCGTCGAAATTAAACGAACTTTTACGAATGAGCGAGAGCATGATGGAAGTAGACACGCAGTTTTATCATCGATGATGAAGATGATTAAAATTACCTTTTTATACATATATGTCACATGTTTATGATAAAACCTGGTTTTTGATCAAAAACCTAGGCCTTTCGGGTTAATAATAAAATTAAGAAGTAACTTTGTCTTCTTCCGTTTCTTGATCAAAAGCCTAGGTTTTTGATGAAAAACCTGATTTTACTATAAACCTGCGACATATAATATATAATCCTTTAATAAGGGCATCCACGACTTTTTCTGCCACCAGGGCGGCGTCTCTTAAAAGTGACCTGTAATATTTGACAGATTTCATAGCGGGGAAGTAGAAATTTGTTTGGACAATGTAATGGTTTATGTTTTTTTTTTGTAATATTAGCTATATTTTATATTAATTAGATTAAAAATAAAAAACCAAACCACAGATATTCATAAAAGTAGAAAATTTTTAAAAAAGTTAAAAATGTGCAAAAAATTAAAGAGCAAACCACTGACGCATTGTTTTGTGTATTAATAATATAATACTAACTAACTAGTGTCGCCATGTACCAGTCATTAATGGTGGCGCGCAATAATACTCTAGAAACTGATAAACTTTTATTGAAAACTAACTTCTCAATTAAATGACATTGTGTAGCAAAAAACTTTACCTCAGTGTCAACTAGCGACATCTGGTGAGCACAAAACAATTAGCCCACATTCAAAAGTTTTCCCCACCCCGAAGAAGTGAAATTGCTCACAGCTAAGCAACTCCTATTCATCGAAGACGTAGGGCTTAGCAGTGAACTATAGACATAGCAACGATCACAATAGATATTTTAGGTCGCAGTGATACTGGTCTCTCTAGACCTGCATAGCTGCTCGTACGTAATAAAAAAATGGCCTACCCTGTCCGGGTAGTAGCGGTAGTGTACAACAACATCCTCAGTATCCTCCAGGGCGCACTTGGCACTGGTATAGTTTAAAGAGGTCCTCTCCATGGGTGCGCAGCCAATCACGGCGCTGCCGTTGCGAGGCAGGTCTGGACCTTCCACCTTGTGTCCTGTATGGAAGAAAACAAATGAAATGAAAGATACAGGTTTATTTTACAAAGAGTATTCAAATTTTATATTTAAGTTTATATAAATAATGATATAACGTTATTGCAGTTTTTGAAAATACGAGTAAATAATGCTTCTACATTTATTGCACACCTCATAACGCGAAGCCATGTTTTTGTCGACCGAGCGACCCTTTCGAATGTGTGCGTGCGTAGTAAAAAGAAGGAGTTAGATATTTATGAATATAGATATATATGAATGGCAATCAGTTAAAATAAGGCATTATCTCTATGATATATTTTGAAAGCCAGGAATACAATTTATTTTTTTCATCAAAATTAAAAGAAACGCTAATGAGGCGAGCACTTTTGGATTTCCCGAATTATTTGAAATTATCTTATATATACTACGCGTACGTGCGCTCCTCTGTGTGCGATTCAATTCACAACGTTTTTGCCGACCGAGCGACCCTTGCGAATGTGTGCGTGCGTAGTAAAATAGTAGGAGTTAGATATTTATGAATGACAATCACTTAAAATAAGGCATTATCACGCATTCCGAATTTAAAATATAAAAAGAACAGTATGTTTGAGATTTTTTTTTTAATTTTTCTTCACCATTAGCCTATATTACTTATTCTGAACCTTATCTGCGGATGTATATTACAAGATAACCCGGTATTTATTATCAAATTAACTACCACTTAGAGCGTGTAGTGGCGGTGTAAGAATTATCCACTACCACATACCATCCTATGGGTGTCGTAAGAGGCGACAGTGGGAAACAAACCAAATGAGCAGCAGGGTCTTCCTAATAACGACTAAAAATTGTGGTGGTGGACATTAATAGGCTTTAACGGTAACGGTAGCGGTAACTACCCTTTTGAAATGAATCTCCTCTCTGACCAAAACCTTTTTGCAAAATAATTATAACTTTTACCAAAAAGTAAAAACCGTCTTCAGACTACTACAAAAGAAGTTATTTATTTGCTACCCTTAGGATGGAGATTTTTCTCCAAATTTATATGGGACCCACCCTTGAAGTATAACCTATTTAATAAAAAAAGGAATCATTAAAATCGGTTCACAATCTGCGAAGATATCGCGTACCATACATACAAAGACATCCACGACTTTTTCTGCCACCAGGGCGGCGCCACTAGAAAGTGAGGTATAATATTTGACATTTCATAACGGGTCAAGTTAATTTATTCGGAAAATGTGAACGTTATTGTTTCTTTCTGTACTATTAGCTATATTTTATATTGATAACATTAAAAATAAATAAACCAAACCACAGATACTATTAAATGTAGAAAAATTAAAAAAAAAAAGTTAAAAATGTGCAAGAAATTAAAGAGCAAACCACTGACGCATTGTTTTGTGTATTAATATAATGCTCTAGAAACTGATAAATTTTTATTAAAAACCAACCACTCTCAATTAAATTACACTGTGTAACAAAAAACTTTGCCTCAGTGTCAACTAGCGACATCTGGTGCGCAGAAAATTATTAGCCCTCATTGAGAACCTTCGCTTTTTTTATAAGTATCATAGCTGCCACGCTTAGCAAGCGGGTTGGCAAGTACATTATGTATGATTATATACTATACTGCGAGCTAAAATCAAACTTCTGATGATTTTTCGGGTCATTTCCACAGAGTAGTTTAACATATATATTTGTATACGTGGTGGAGTTATGCTGCAGCTATATTATGGTTGTAGCACGAATGGTTTGCCTCGACTGGGGAAGGACCAAGTTCTCATAGAATACTAGTATAAAATAGCAGTTTAATACTGTTGTGTTTCGCATGGTAAATGTAGAGAAACGGAGACCTTTTTTTTACTGGAAACGAGTCATTCCATCTTAATGGTGGCATCTGCATTTTTATTCTTAACCCAGGATAGATGTAGATGTCTAAAGGCCACAGCATCCACTTACCATTAGATGGACTGTGTTTCGTTGGTCACCCTTATTCTATAAAAGAAAAACAGTGGGGAAAAAAACTAAAAATCTTTTTGTTCTTTAAGTTCTTTCTGAATATTATATACCATACGAGTGCATATATACAAAATACAAATCAATAGCAAATTCATCGGTAAATTTTCTATGATGCACTTAAAAAATGAACCTCATCGTGCATATTTAACCAGAGCAGACCAGTTTTGTCTCGTCAGCAACGCAATGTCAGGAATTAGCATTTAGAAAAAGCCAAAACTAAGAGCTTTTTAGGTGCTAATTAGGTGCCAAGTTTAAAAATTAGGTGCTCTAAAATTTTCGTCGCAACGAACTGTTGAAATTTGCGTTGCTGGCAAAACGTATCGCTAGCAACGCAGTGACGATAATAGATATACGATATATATTAATAGCAAGGAATTAATTATTTATTATAATTAATTTTTTATATGCAATAAAAAATTCATTATAAAATAAATAAATGTTTTCATTTCACCAATTATCTGACTACAATAAAACCTCTTAAGTATTCGGTATTCGACCGAATAAGATAAAAGTAGCCGTATAGGACAAATACCGAATAATATCCGAATATTGGTAGCAACTATAGTAGTTAGTGTTGATTTTTTTTAAAACTTACTACTTACTACACAGCTAAAAGAAAGAAAAGAAACAACGTTAATACTTACGATTACAAAAGAAGTACTTATTCTCGGCGACATAAAGATCTTTATCCTCTGCGCTGAGGCAGGAGTCGTACATGACTTGAGTGGGCTCAATACCATTCTCGCACATCAGCACCCCTGAACCGTCCGGTTCCTTGGGGGCCCGGTTTGCTGGGCAGCGGTACAGAAGACCTAGTTGAAAGCATTATATCAGAGTATAGTAAACAGAAAAAAAATTATTTTAATTAAACTATGGAGTGTAGAGTACAAAAAAAGCGGGAGATAGTAGTGTCACGCTCGCGCATGTGCAGTTGATATAAATAAGCGCGTTGCGCCCATGAAGTATGGAGTATAGAGTACAAGGAGAAACATCTTATAAGGGGGCGAAAGTTGAAAAAGTGTCCTACTATTTACTAAAAATAGAGGTTCCAAAACCTACCACAATAGCGCTGGCGTCTGAAAAACTACGATATGAAGATAGCTGTTGTGAAGGGAGTGAAGTCAGCTGAATTCAAATATTTAAAATATTTCATGATTAGAATATTTAGTAAAATGCCAGGATTGGTCGGTCCTTGTTTATTTCTCCATCTTATTCTAATTAATTTTGGCGCTTTTTTTTATTTATCCTATGCTACTGCAGCGCCACCCTTGTTGGACGCGTTTTTAGGGACACTTTTCGTATTTAGAGATGGTCCTCCTTGTACTTTACACTCCATAAATTAAACCTTAAGATTTGCTACCCAATAAAAACAAAAGTAGGAGGAGTACAGAGACAAAAACACAAATTCGTATACTATAACTAATATATATAAAATAGCAGACCTCTATAATATACATAGAAGTCAGTATTGGGAACACTTAGAAAAATCACCTTTAAAAAACGAACTATACTTAAAGTCCAGTCGCGGAGCACGAAGAATTTCGTATAATGACCTCTTTACCTACTGACAGTGGTCACAAACATTTTTGTATTTAGTGCGGTTTACATGAAATATTTGAAGGAGAAAAAAAATTTACCAACTTATGAAATATAGTTATTATTATTATATAAATTATTTATTTAGATTTTATATTACAAGTAATAAATATCTAGATAAGTATCTACTAATTCGGCAGAAAAAAAAATCAAAAATGGAGATGTAGAGATATCGTATCTAATATAAAAAAGGCTGTTGTTTTTGAGTTATAAGAAAGTGACCATATTAACCGGATGACCATATTATTCTCTCGTACTATACCCATTATACTATTATATAAGAAACTTTGCCACATTGAAATTTTTAAAATTCTTGAAAATTTAAGCGAGACTCGTCGCTCACCAACTTTAAATCGTTAAGGATCCTAAATGGTCATTCAAAATTAAAAATGGCTACAAAAACCTAAATGTAATTTTCAAAGACCTAATCAATGTCAATTTGTTGTCGCCATATTGAATTTTGCTTACTGTCATGTTGACACTCACAAGATTAGGCGTGGTTAACTATGACATTATCCCCTACACAACTAGATGTTTCCTCTATATTGTGTGGCCCATAATTCATGTATTTTGTTTTTATCCACATTTTCACCTAATAACCGCTCACTCCTTTCCCACCGAAAAACCTCAAGACAAGGTGTGACAGACCAAAGACCGGACATTGGCAGAATTATTGTGACATAACCACAATACCAAAGGCCATATTGATGAAAAAAAAACTATGACATTGAGATGTCGAAAACCTCAGTGCCTCAGTCCCCCTGTGATCATGGTGCTGTAAAGTCCTCGAAACGTTGGGATTTTAAAATACGAATAAGTTAATATACGCGATAGAATCCCTAAAAACTAGTTTTATTTAAAACAAATCTATTGACGTATGAATCCGCCCACGCGTTTGGTCACTAGAGCGCCGCGAAGGAACAAACATACGTAGGTTTACAGGGTTATTTTGCAATAACCGACCAAAGGGGAATGCCCAATTCTGGCCATGAAACGCCCAACAATTTGCATTTGTTAAAAAAATACATCTTTTTTTATGGTAATTAATCGCAGTATGTATGTATCCAAAAAAGACTGCAATATTTTTCCACAAAAAAAAAAGTACCGAAAAGATAAAAATGAAATTAGGTAAATCCGCAAGTCATTAGTTTGTGGGTAAAATAAAAAGTGTTGCCAATCACAAATCTCGTAAAAAAAAAAGTCGATTTTGTTTTTTCAATCGATTTTTTATGTTGTCATTATTATAATGGTAATATTATTTTCGATAATTATTATGATGTAATGATAATTAAACAAGCGAATTGCTAGTTCATTTACCATGAACTCTTTAGAAAATAACAAAAACGTTACTGCACAATTTAACTGTTATTTTTATCTGTTCTTAAAAATACATTTAGAATGGAATTTAAATAAATAAAACAAAACATATTTTAAAAGGCGTGCAGAACTTAAAGCGAATCAAAGATTATTCTTTTAATGAAATTATAAATCGAATAAAAAAATCGCTATCTATTTATCGATTTTATGTCTGATGATTGGCAACATCGAATCTGATAGCTAGGCCCATGTCATAATTATCAAAACTAAATAGTCACAAGTCAAATGACTTTGCATTTGTGTTATTTTGTTTGTTTTCTCGCGGATTTGTTGTCTAAGCAACGAATAAGCTTTCTAAATGGACTCCGATAATTCTTCTCGCCATATTGACCACGGCCTGAAAATGGATCCCGCTCCCACTTCTTACGATAACCTCTGCACGAAATTGGCACTCTAGCTTCCTAGCACTCAGTAACTCTCTCAAGAGTACATTAACGCTGTGTCAATTGTGGTTTAAATGTCACGAAAATACGAAGTCATTTGTTATTAAAAACTGTTCTTGTGAAAATAAAAAACCTTTATATCTTAAAAATACGGACTTTTTTTAAACCAATTCCTTAACCATTTCATTCTTTTACTTGCATATTATCATTTCCACATGCTTTTATATGTGGGCACCTATGGCCGAAGTGTCTATGAACGGTGGGCATTCCCCTTTGCAGAGAAGGTACAGAATAAGTAATATAGGCAAATGGTGAAGAAAAGTTAATTAAAAAAAATCTCAAACATTCTATACTTTTTATCTTTTAAATTCAAAATGCGTGTTAATGCATTATTTTAACTAATTTTACTGCGCTGCACACATTCGTAAAGGTCTATCGGTAAGCAAAAACGTTGTTGCCCATAAATCACATTCAATTTGGGATAATTTCAAATAAAAGTAAAAGCCTTATTTTCTCGTATTTTTAAAAACTGCAATAACGGTATATCATTATTTATATATTTGAACTTAAGTTTAAAATTTGGCTACTCTTTGAAAAATAACCCTGTATACGCTGATAGAAACAGAAACTTTTTTTATTCAATATAGATTATAAATAATACTTATTGAAAGTCACTCTTTTGTTTGATTACCACTGGTTTGGAAAAAACCTCTGTCCTGGGAAGAACCAGCAAGAAACCCAGCGGGACTTTTTTTTTAAATAACAGCTTACAATCATGATGTTACACAAATTAACAACACAACAAATTAGAAATAGCTTGGTAGCGATCACCTCATTTCCAGGGGTTATTATCATCCATAAATTCCTTAATATTATAATAACCCTTTTTATACAAACTTAGTTTAATAAGTTTTTGAACTTTGAACAGGTCAAACTTTGTATATTTTCTGGAATTTTGTTGTAAAAGCGTATACATCGCCCCAAGAATGAATTACTGACTCGATGGAGTCGAGTAACTGGTACTACTAGCTTGTGTCTGTTCCTAGTATTTACAGAATGAATATCACTTATTTTAGCAAAACTACTTTTATTTTTGTGTACGTACATTACATTTTCATAAATGTATTGAGAGGCCAAAGTTAATATATTAATTTCCTTAAATTTTTGTCGCAGCGACTCTTTAGGCTTTAAATCATAAATTGCTCTTATGGCCCTCTTCTGCAAAACAAATATAATTTCAGTGTCAGCTGCGTGTCCCCATAGCAAAATACCATACGACATTATGCTATGGAAGTAGCTGAAGTAAACTAGTCTAGCTGTTTCAACACTGGTTAAACTTCTAATCTTTTTTACAGCATATGCTGCAGAACTAAGTCTGCTTGCTAATTTTGATATATGGGGGCTCCATTGAAGCTTCGCGTCTAGTGTGATTCCAAGAAAAATGGTGGTATCTACAAGACTCAGTTTCTCCCCATTTAAAATTACATTAGTATTTAATTGTTTGACATTTGGAGTCACGAATTTCATACATTTTGTTTTAGTGCCATTTAAATGCAAATTATTAACATCGAACCAATTTACTAATTTAGAGATAGCATTATTTACTTCGTCATATTTTAGTAACTGTCGACTTAATTTGAAAATTAAAGAAGTGTCATCTGCAAATAATACTATATCATGGTTATCCCCTACTATGTAAGGTAAGTCATTAATGTATACAAGAAACAGAAAGGGGCCGAGAATTGAGCCTTGAGGCACGCCCATTTGTACCATCGATCCGGAAGAGCTCATATTGTTAATGACAACTTTTTGCGTTCTCTTACTTAAATATGAAATAATTAATTTAAGGGCATCACTTCTTACACCGTAGTGTTGAAGTTTCCTGATTAATGTTTCATGGTGAACACAATCGAAGGCCTTGGATAGGTCACAAAATATACCCAAAGCATCCTGTGAATTCTCCCATGCATTAAAGATATATTTAATCAGCTCAACACCGGCATCAGTTGTCGAGCGACCCCTTGTGAAACCAAATTGATTTTTATGAAGTAAATTATTTATATTAAAAAAATTTAACATTTGAACAAGAACAATTTTTTCAAAAATCTTACTAAGTGTTGGTAGTACAGAAATAGGTCTAAAATTGGCGGGGTCTAATGTACTACCAGATTTAAATAAAGGTATCAATTACTTTACTATGCTTCATTAAATCAGGAAACACACCAGATTCGATACTAGTATTAAAAATAATAGCTAAATGAGGCGCGTTTGTATCTATTATAGACGCAATAACTTTAACGGAAATCCCCCACAGATCCGCAGTTTTCTTAACATCAATAGTTTTAAAATATTTTACAATATCTTTTGATGACACTTTATGAAATGTAAAATTCTTTGTACACACATTTACATTTTGTTTAAGTAATGATTCGGCGACGGCAGGAGAAGAATTCAGTGACTTAGTGGTCAAGATCGGAATATCAGTATAATATTTCTCAAAAACCATTGCTACGTCCTGATCTGATACAGTTAATTTGTTGTTAACACTTAACTGGTAATTTGAATTGCGAGAGTTGATCTTACCAGTTTCGCTATTAATTATACTCCATGTCATTTTAATTTTATTGGAAGCCGTCTTAATTTTGTTGCTCAAATGCAAAGACTTGGCTATGGAGCACACTCTTTTAAATATTTTTGAATATTTTTTTACATATTCCCTAAATTCGACGCTATGATTATATGACCTTTCATGGTAAAGATCATATAACCTATGCCTGCTCTTATGGACTCCTACTGTCGCCCATTCATTGAATGACTTCCGACTGTTCAAGGAGAATGTTTTAGAAGTAAAAGTATTATTAAATTCATTGCAAATAAGCTTAAATAATGTTCCATACAAAAAATTAGGATCATTTTGGTATGAAAGTGATGGAAGTTTTTTCACTACGTTACTTCTAAATTTATAAACACATTACCCTCCGCAGTCGGATAAAAACATCGTATAATGGTTGTGAAGGAGTATCCACCACTCCATATCATACCGTGGATGTCGTAAAAGGTGACAATGGCAAATTAAACACGAGAAAGCAGTTCTTAAATAATTAAAAATTAAAAATGTTGCACAACCGACATCAATATAAATTATTAAGAATAACTCAAAAACTATTGGTCAGACCTTGGTCAAATTTAAAAGCGATCTCATGCAGACCTTGGTCAAATTTATATGGGACCCCACGAGAAGCACCAGCTTTCAAATAAAAAAATGATCATCAAAAAGAAAGAACATACAGTCGAATTGAGTACAGGAGGTACTCAAATCGACTGTGTGTCCTTTTTGAAGTCGATAGAAAATATCGGTCAAATTTTGGAGGCATTCATATTAATGTGTGATGTGAGTAAGTAATAATAAAGTGAGTAGTCGAGTGGTCGTAAACATGACTGTTAATCGATGTTCGAATCCCGGGTTGAGCCGAAAATCAATTTTTGAGTTTATCTGTCAAGAAATACTCAGCAGCAGCCTGGAGCCGAAAGTTGGCGGTGTGTTCACCCCGATGCCTCATAAAGCACATCCGGTCATTAGTCTTGCGTCTGATTTCTCACCAATCGTATCAGATTGGCTTTCAAGGTCTAGGTAAAAAATATCGATATAATATATTGAATCGATATTTTTAAACATTATCAATTTATATCACGTGATAAATATCGATATATCGTCATCATTTGCATGATCTATATTATATTATATATATATATATATATATATATATATGTAGTCATCATCTGCATGTTGTAAAGATAAGGTCCAAATATTTGACGACGAAAAAAAAACGACTACCAACCACGCATGAACACTTTTGTACCTCCTTTTGTAGTTACATGTATTGTCATTAATACAATATTTTAAAATATATTGAAATTAATACGAATTCGATACTCTAAAATAAATATCGTAATATCGCATATTAAAATATCGACGATATATAACGATATTTTATAAAATAAATATGGATATTTCAATATATAGATATTTTTGCCCAAGCCTACATCGAACTATAAAAGTGAAGGAGTAGATAGTGCACCTGCCTGCGCCCTCTTCTTCCAAAAGAGGGTCGCTTCCGATCCGGCAAAGAGGCTTAATCAGCCACTTGCCAGTCCCACAGGTGGTTTTTAGTGGGTATCACTTAGGGTCCTGGTTAGGATAGTCACAGTGAGTCCCGCATAACCACGACAGACCGGCTGTCGTGGTATGCATAAAGCATTTACCACCTCCACGCGTAACGGGGTAGCCCTTTCCAGTTGCTTCTGGGCGCAAAAAAAAGAGTGCACCTATGTGCACACACACTTGTGCACTACAATTCTGCTTTGCGCCGATGGCTAGTGTTCGTTGAGACGACGCCGCGACCGAAATTCGGTCTGGAGGACATTATTATGGCTGCAGCATGAATTGATCGGTTCGACAAAAGGGTTGGGCTCAGGGAAGGACCACGATCGCATGGAATACCAGCGAATTGCTTTGAGGCTGAAATACGGTATGGAGAACATTAATATCAATCTCTTAAATTAATAAAACTAGTTTCATTGCCCACCTTTCCTAATAATAAGGGGGGGCTTGTTCCTGAGCTCGGCGATGGTGACCCCCTTCTCACCGTTCTGTATGGCCGTCATGATGCGCTTGTACAGCGTCGTACGTCTCTCCTGCTCCGCGATGATGTAGGGAAGTAACTCCTCAGAGAGCACGTCCACCTTCTTTTTCGACTCTGCATTGATCTGGAAGACTTATACGTTTTGAAGGAAAACCAGAGCATAGCATATACCATAGCATAGCACCGTGTAGTGGCGGTGTAAGAACATCCACTACCCCATATCGTCCCGTGGGTGTCGTAAGAGGCGACAGAGGGAAACAGGCAGGAGATGGGCAGCAGCGTCTTCTAAATAACGACTAAAAATAAAAAAAAACTTAGGTCGACTATTTCTTTCCGAATAATTATTCCTTCTTTCTTTTTTTTTAATTTCGATAAAAGTAATTAGTGAGCATCTTAACTTGTACAGGCTCATGTTCTTTTTCTTCCTCTGTTACAGCTTATTAAAGTCCCCTACCGAACGTAATCCTCCCCCATTGCCTCATAGGGGGGATTTTGCGATAGTTGTAATGTTACTGTTGATTTAATAATTTCACTTCTCGATGAGTCATGTGCTCCTGGTAGATTATCTTCTATAAATTCATCCATTACAGCCTATAAAAATCCACTGTTAAACATAGGCCTCCCCCATAGATTCCCTCATAGGGGAATTTTGCAATAGTTGTAATGTTACTGTTGATTTAATAATTTCACTTCTCGATGAGTCATGTGCTCCTGGTAGATTATCTTCTATAAATTCATCCATTACAGCCTATAAAAATCCACTGTTAAACATAGGCCTCCCCCATAGATTCCCTCATAGGGGAATTTTGCAATAGTTGTAATGTTACTGTTGATTTAATAATTTCACTTCTCGGTGAGTCATGTGCTCCTGGTAGATTATCTTCTATACATTCATCCATTACAGCCTATAAAAATCCACTGTTAAACATAGGCCTCCCCCATAGATTGTTTCAGCAAGCGGGTTGTTTTTTTTATTTTTAGTCGTTATTTTAAAGACGCTGCTGCCCATCTCCCTGGTTTGTTTCCCTCCATTACATTTTCCGACACCCACGTGACCATATAGAATATTGGATATATTCTTACACCGTCATTACGCGGTATTTTCTACACTACATGAAATATTTCAATATAAGCCAGCTTCATACTTTAATCCTTAATAAATACAATTAAACTTACCCTGTCGGCATCCTTGTTGAATTTTATACCGGTTCCGTCCTGTGGATAAAGTGTTTAAAACTTTAATATACTTATAAAGTTTTTTTAAAAAAAATTTGTCATCCGATTCCGAGCTAAGTTCAAAATGTCCTGTCTCTAGCTCATCGGGAAGTTAGTTTAAAGCCGACGCCAGATACAGCTTTTAACATTTGAACACTCGTTTGAAGCTATGTGTAGCACGAGACTTAAAATCAATGTACAAATAAAAACCCTAAGAAATGCACTTTGCCAAGCGGTTTCGGTTTTTTAGCGCACAACAAAGCGTTCAAAGTCGACAGTGTTCAAATGTTGCGTAACCTGCCAGACTTGCGCATAGTTCATTCTAGGGATGGGCAAAGGGAAAAATATATCGATATATATCGAATCTATATTTTTAAACAGTATCGATAAATATCGTGTGATAAATATCGATATATCGATATATCTTCATCAATTGAATGATGTAAAGATAAGGATTAAGGATTTTATCTACTGACGGTGGTACGACGAAAAAAACGATACAATATTTTAAAATATATCGAAATTGATACGAATTCGATACTCTAAAATAAATATCGATATGTCGATATATCGCGATTAAAATATCGACGCTATATATCGATATTTTTATTTAAAAATATCGTTATTTCGATATATCGATATTTTTTGCCCAAGCTTAGTTCATTCGCGCGAGGGTTGTCCAGCGGGACGGTAGTGTGCAGTACGTTTTAAAATTAGGTCCAAGCATAAAGACAGTGAAAAACAATCGAATGAATGTTATTTGTATGGTCAGCTGTTATCCGAAAAGATAAAGCCTTTGGGTGAAGATGACAGACTAGTACTTATGAATGAAATAAATAATCTTGTATTTAAATATTTTATTTTGTTGTATTATTTTTACACATGTAATAAATAATGACATGCACTTAAATAATACAGGCACACTGCGTCCTGTTTCTGTCATCCATCTTGTTTGTTGTTTATCAACGTACTGTGGAGAGATGTGTTTGCAAAACATGTCTGGTAGGTTGCGCCAATAAGTGTTCAAACAAGTGTGCAAAGTCCTTCAAATAAGTGTTCAAATGTTGTTGCTATATCTGGTGTCTGTGAAAAATGTAGTTGCCTTGTCATCTCTGAAACTTACTTAGATTTAATGGTTCTCTACTCTCACCATACGAAACACAGCATCATTAACCTGCTATTTAATAATATACGGCTATTCGACTAGCATGCCAATAACAAAAAGTCCTCTTCCAGACCGAAATTCGGTCACGGCGGCCTTATACACAGGACAGCATTATAGTGCACGAGTGTATGCGCAAACACAAGTTTTTGTTTTTACGGAATAAGAGTAACAAACGAGCACACTATCCACCTGATGGTAAGTGGATGCTGTGGCCCATATACATCTACAGTTATCCTCAGTTAAGAATCAAAATTTAAAGCTCTGAAGCGGCTGGGCTATGATGTGGAGGGTACGGTGGCACCGCTGCGGCGGCCGAGCCTTCTATGGCGGCCGGCGCGCACCAGGTGCGCACTACTCGCGCTATACGGCTTATAGGAGATATGCTCGCACATGATTACGAGACTGACTTATTTGCTGATAGCTTTAGGCAACTATGTAATAAAGCCCTTCTATTTTGACATATTGTAATATATTAATTTAATCTTAGGTTAGTTAATTTGACAATGACATTTTGCTTAATCTTTTCGATATGTAATCTATTTGACATCTAATCTATTTGCATGTATTTTTTAATTTATTTGGACATGTATTTTTTAATCTATTTGAACTTTTTGACATGTAGGTATCGTGTACTATTACTTAATATTTTAAACTGTAATTTGTAAACCAGCATACTGGCGTTTTGGGCATACTGTAAGCCAGCATGTACACTGTTTTAAAATAAATAAATAAATACAGATGCGTTGTTACCCCCCGATATCTAAGATGGAAATGCCTCGCTTCTAGTAAAAAGGGTCTCCGGTACTTTACTATACGAAACACAGCAGCATTAAGCTGCTATTTTATGCTAGTGTTCTGTGAGAGCGTGGTGCTACCCCAGTCGAACCGACATTCGTGCTACAACAATAATATAGCTGCAACATGGCTCTAACACGTAGTAATGTAGTTAATAACAAGAAATTCAATATTGTTACTAACTACATTATTAACAATTTACGGACTCGTGGACTAAAATAAAGTTATTTTTATTATTTTTTTATATATTTACGCACAACTGCCTGCCTCCGGACGATATTTGCTAGATATCTGCCACGTCGCGTTGCTGGCAAGAGCACACTTCCGGCTTGCACTTCATCGCCGCCCTGTAATGTAAAGGTAGATTATCTTCTATACATCCATTCATTACAGCCTAAAACGTCCACTGCTGACATGGACCTCTTCCATAGATTTCATCATAAGAAGATATTTGCCATAGTTGCCACGCTTGGCAACTAAGGCAAATATCGCCAATTGAGACTTGATTTTGAAGATTCTTTTTTTGAATAAAACTATTTTTACGGATTTTATCGCGTTTCATTTACTTATTTTTACTTTTGATTTTTTTTTATTAAATAGATTATACTTCAGATGGGTTATAAAGAGGAAAAAATCCACCCCTACGGGTGACAAAATAACTGCTTTTTAGGAATTTAAAATCAGCATTTACCATTGAGTTATATGTACTACGTACTAGAGAAGCCATTCCAAACAAAAATTGTGTCTTACTCTATGTCTTCGCGCATGCGTGGGAGTAGTAGTCGCGCATGGGCGAAGACTTTAATTTGATATAAACTAAGATATTAATATAAAATAAATATAAGAATTTAATATAAAATATCTTAATTTAATCTAAACAAACATATTATATTTCTAAATAAAATGTAATAATAATTATTTTATGGAATTCACAAATCTTCGATTAAGCAATATTTAAGTTTGTAGGGATTGCACTACAGTTCAGTTGAACATAGTCAATGTTCGGAATGGCTTCTCTAGTACGTAGTACATATAACTCTATGGCATTTACTTTTTGTTTAAAAGTTATAAATATAATACTCACCGGAGTGTATGTACAAACAATGAATTGAATAATATTAAAAAATATAACGAATAATTCCCCTCTCATTTTTACTCTGCATGAAGACCAGTTTGCGAGTAATGACCAAATAAATATTAACAGATGTGTGTTGAAATAACGAATCAATTAACAGCAGTTTTATTGCGGGTCAATTAAAGTTATCGGACGGTAAAGGGAAGCACACACTAGAACAAAGCTAAATATATCCCTCCAGAAACTTAAATGTGAAAAGTGGGGCCAAATTCGGTACTACAACGTTCGGGGTAGTCGGTTTTTTTTATATATGATAGTGGGCAAACGAGTAAGTGACTACCGCCGCCCGTGAACAACTGCAACATCCGAGAAATTGCAGATGCGTTGCCGGCGTTTTAAAAAAAGCAGTTGGCTCTTTTCTTGAAGGTACCTAACTCGTATCGGTCCGGATAAATTGCTGGTGGTATTCGATTCCACAAGGAAGTCGTGCGAGGAAGAAAACCTCGTAAATCGCACAGTAGTGGACCGCCAATCGTACAGAAGTTACGGTTTCAATTGAACAGTTGAGATCTGATCGATCACAAAGTCCATAACAGTTTCAAGAACTTTTCACATTCCTATAGATCCTATGAATAAGCAGCTGTTATTAGGCCGCCATTTTACATTTGTTTTTGGAGGGACATCATTATTTTTTTTTTTTAATATTGTACCTCTAACGTTTCTTCTTGTGTTTACTCTTCAATTATTTATTTTTTAATTAAAACTATCAGAGTTAAAGGACCACAAATTTATTGTTGCGATTAATTTCAGGTAGATACAAATTTTTGACACCGAATATCGCGATATAGAAAACTTTCTTTACATACCCTTCCCTTAATGGTCTATCTAGATAAGTACCAAATTTTAAATTTCTAAGTAAGTAACCTAGAAGTGATTTGGGTTTTTGATGAGTGACTCAGTAAGTAATAAAGTTCGTATACTTTATAATTCCAGTTACTACTTTTATCAAACGAAATTTTATTTTCTTTCGGAGTAGACACCACTTTGTATCATTTCATTTTATGACTGTACTTTTGCTGTGCGAATTGCGAACGATTCTACTGTTCCCGAGTCATACATACTACATAATATCATCATCATGACAGCCCTTCAAAAGTCCACTGCTGAATATAGGCCTCCCCCAAGGAATGCCACAAAGCACGGTCCCGAGCCACCTGCATCCATCGACCTGCTGCATGTCTCACCAGGTCGTCACTCCATCTAGTGGGCAGTCGCCCTATACTTCGCCTGCCGGTACGAGGCTGCCACTCGAGGACCTTTTGTCCCCATCAGTTGTCGGTTCTTCGAGCTATATGGCCGGCCCACTGCCACTTCAGCTTACTAATCCGTTGCGCTATATCGGTCACTCTGGTTCTACTGCGGATATCCTCATTTCTAAGTTTATCACGAAAAGAAACCCCGATCATAGCCCTCTCCATAGCTCGCTGAGCGACCTTGAGTGTCCTCATACGGCCTGCAATGAGGGACCACGTCACAATTCCATAGGTCATCACTGGCAACTACACAATATGTATAATACATTTCAGCTAAATATATATCGGACACAGAACACTAGCAACTATACATGCTACATAATATAATAAATCTCAACTAAATATATATCGGACACAGAATAATGATACTTCCATTTGAGGCGTGGACTCTAATGATGATGACAATTGTGAACTGTATGCCCATGCCAAGTTGTAGAGATTTGCAAGAGGAAATGCGTGTGGTTTTTTCTCCATACAAACGCTCTTGCATGTTTTCTTTCTGGTTTATTACGTTGTGGCAATGAGTTTTTCCAGTAAAATAAATATCAACCTCTTCTATGTCCTTATGTTTTACTTTTTGATGATAATTGCCTGTTTAGACCGCTGTAAACAGAGGCCTAGTGTTCAAATTTGTTAACTAATACTGAAAAACTAAAAACATAGGGACACAGTCTATATCCTTCTTTTTTTATAGGATAGGGTGACAAACGAGCACACAGTCCACCTGATGGTAAGTGGTTGCTGTGGCCCATAGACATCTACATCTATCCTCGCCTGCGAAACAAAATGCGTATCTGTTGTCACCCGTGAGGACTAAGATGGAATGTCTCTTTTCCAGTAAAAAGGGTCTCCGGTTCTCTACACTCACCATACGAAACACAGCAGTGTTAAGCTGCTATTTTACGATGGTATTCTGTGAGAGTGTGGTCCTTCCCCGGTGGAGTCGATTTTTATTCAGTTTATGAAATATTTTTTAAATTGGTCCAATATTGGAGGACGAAATGGTAGAGAGCCAAACCTCGAGTTTTGCCTTTTTATTTAGGGTTCAGTCGGATCGTCACGCTTGGACTATTGAAATGCCAGATGTGAGCTCCTCTAATGCACTGTAACTTGGTAAAGCCACACTGTAGCTATATATATATATATATATATATATATATATATATATATATATATATATATATATATATATATATATATATATATATATATATATATATATATATATATATATATATATACTACTATATAGTTGCAGCACGAATAGGTTTGCTAAACAGGGGATAGACCATGCTATCATAAAATAACAGCATTAATTAGCAAAAAAATAGCACCTTAATGCTACTGTTTCGTATGGCTCACCATATGTAGTAAACCGGAGACAGGTGACTTCTATGGAGACATTCTAATTTAGTTTTTAGAGGTGATGCCGCATCTTTTTTTTTTTAGAAATATAGGAAAACGAGCATACGACTCACCTGATATTAATCACCGTTGTCCATGAACATCTGCAACACCAGGGGAATAGCAGGTGCTTTGCCTGTCTTCTAGAAAGGAGTAGGCTCTTTTCTTGTAGATCCTTAAATCTTATTGACCCGGAAAAACCGCCCCTTACAATAAGTTTCAACAAAAATGCCTACCGACTCCAACGGAAGTTGGAGTAGGAGTGATACGGTCCGTATCCTTGTACGGGGCGCTTGTTTGGGCGAAAAGGCTGGCCATCCGACGCTGTAGAGCTAAAAATCTACAGGGTGCAGCGGAGGATGGCCACACCGATCGTGCGAGGATACTGCACGATATCCTTTGAGGCGACGTCAGTCCTGGCTCGCTTTCCACCTCTGGACATACTGGCGGACATGGATACGAGAGTGTACGACCGGACGCGCGTCCTCCACCAGAACGTCAGGAGTGAGCCAGATGAGGTGTCGGAAGAAGTTAAGCGGCAGGAACGACTTAAGGCTTTCGTAACATGGGGCGCTCGTCTCTCTGAAGAGCGTTATGAGCGCAAACGCACTTTGAAGCCTGGATGCATAGAAGAACAGAAAGATTCACCTGCAGACTTACACAGATAATGACCGGGCACTGGTGCTTCGGTGATTATTTGTGTAAGATCGAACGCGAAGCGACGGCGAACTGTTTCCACTGCGGTGGGCAGGAACAGTACTCCGCATCCCATACGCTGGCAACGTGCGCAGCGTGGGAACGGGAGCGGACGGTCCTGGTAAGTCCTCTCCATGCCAGCAGTCGTATCGGCGATGCTGAGCAGGGACTCCACGTGGAGGGCCGTAGCCACCTTCTGTGAATTCGTTATAGCCCAGAAGGAGGCTGCTGAGCGATGTCGGGAAAGGACAGATCCCGCTAGGAGACGACATCGCCAAGACATTCGTCACGGCCCTCACTTTGATGATGGTGTTCCCCTACCAGAAACGGGGCCCCAGGGGTTACGGGCGCTCGGGGCTGGGTCTCCGAACGTATAGTGATGTAACACCTGAGGAGGACGGTAACTCGAAAGTGGTCTCGAGCACCGTGAAGCAATGAGAGGGTGCTAGGGGCACTAAGGACTCTTTTTTATAGAAGAGTGAGCAAACAAGCATGCGACTCACCTGACTGCAAGTGACTACCGCCGCCCATAAACAACCGCAACACCAGGGAAATTGCAGATGCGTTGCCGGCCGTTTAGAAAGGTGTAAGCTCTTTTCTTGAAGGTCCCAAGTCGTATCGGTTCGGAAAAATCGCCAGTGGTAAACAATTCCACATAAAAGATCTACGAGGAAGAAAATTCCTAGTAAAACGCACAGTCGTGGACCGCCAAGCATCCAGATGGTGAGGACTGCCCCCGGGACGTGTTTTAATAAAGCAAAGCGAGACAGGGGGCCCGATTGGGTTCCGAACGGAAATCAAGGGACTCCTCATATACGCTAATGGTGACAACCATGGGATTTTGGCCGGTAGGAGTCCGGCATAACCTTTTTGTTGTCGTTGTTCCGTATCTGAAGGTATCCATGAGGATTTCCCCTCAAATTTAGACTTAAAAACGAGGATATTCGCATGAGAACCAGAGTAACCGATATAGCCCAACGGAATAGTAAGCTGAAGTGGCAATGGGCCGTCCATATAGCTCGAAGAACCGACAACCGGTGGAGAAAAAAGATTCTGAAGTGGCGGCCTCGTACCGGCGGACGAAGTGTAGGGTGTCCCCCCACTAGATGGAGTGACGACCTGGTAAGACATGCAGAAAGTCGATGGATGCATAACAATACAAAGTGGCTCAGGACCCTGCTTTGTGGCATTCCTTGGAGGAGACCTATGTTCAGTAGTGGACTTGTGACGGGCTGTGAAATGATGATATTTTCAATTGACATATAAGAATAGTTGACATTATGCCTTACTAATTAAAACAAAAATAGCTTAAATAATCGTCGTAAAAGGTTCATAAATATAATACGAGTAAAATAAAACAAGAAATGTCCAGTAATGTATATTTTTTAATTGGAATTTATGTTAGCTAGACGTTTTGCCTTCCTATATTTAAAAAAAAAACTGGCTTAAATAATCGTCGTGACTTGGTTAAGGTTCTTAAATATAACACCAATGAAATAAAAGAACAAATATCCAGATATATAAGTATTTAATTGAAATAAAATTATTAAAGCCTGACGTTTTGCCTTCCTAAATTTAAAAAAAAAACCTCTATAGAATAATCGTCGTGACTTGAAGAAGGTTCTATATGATAGCAGTGAAATAAAACAAAAAATATCCACTTTATACATTTTAATAAAAATAATTATTTTAAAGATTCACTTCAGTGTTTATGACAAATATGCCTGAAGTGCATACAATCTAAATAATTAAGAATAATATAAATGTTTTATGTTACAGCTAATCTTAGATTAAATATAAACTTAAGATTAACCGGTTAAACTTTAGATTTAGTTTTGTTTTTAAAATAATGTGGCAGATAATGTTCATTTGCAATAAACTTTATCGCGATGTTCGCCTTACTCAAAAATTCTAAGTTAATAAAAGGAATGCCCAAGTTGCTCTCTCTTTTCAGTAAAGGTCAATAGAAAGAGACAGGTAGATAGATACCAAAAAACGTTTCTGGCCTTACAAAAAGCGAAGTTAATTTAAGAATTGACTAAGTTGCTTTCTCTCTTTTTAGTAAAGGACAATAGCAAGAGACAGGTCGATAGATACCAATAAACTTCCGGCCACACTCTAAGTTAATTTAAGAAATGACTAAGTTTTCTCTCTCTCTCCCTCTCTCTTTTCAATGAATGACAATAGAAAGAGACAGGTAAAGATATAATTAACACTTAATTTCAAGTTATATGTCTTTAACGGAATAACTGATTAGATTATTGGAAATGTTCTCGTGGGTCACCCAGCCGCACTTTAACCAACTGGCAACCGAGTACACCTAATTTTAGGCATGAATAATTCAAATACACATAAATAACCAAGTAGAGTGTAGTTTTAGTTATCGTTTATATAAATACAATGACCAATTCAAACAAAAATCTAAACGAAACAAAATATCAATCTACTGAAATCGTGTGAAAAGAATTATTTAAATTATATTGTTACAATTTTACCCATCTTCATAAGTCTTATTTAGCATGTTATGAACACTGTTATTGGCTAACTGTCATAATATATATTTTTATGTATGATTGTTAAAAAATGCTGTTGAATATTGTAATAAAAAGCTATAAAATTTTATTTAAATTAAAATGTATAAGGTGGATATTTTGGTCATATTTGGCTCATATTTATGAACCTTCTCCAAGTCACGACGATTGTTCTATCGAGTTTTTGAAATATATATATTTTTTATTAAGATTTTTGGCTTGGATGCTTTCCCTTTAAGCTACGTTTTCATTTCAAAATCAAATCCTGTAACTTCCTTTATTGTTTGTTTCTATTTCATTTGCTTCTACATATTTAGCTTACGGTTTCAATTAAACTCAAGCACGAAAAAAGATGCTTACGCACATCATCCTACATTAGCCTACAAGAGGCTATTTAAAACTTAAGTTTAGTCGGCTAATCTTAAGTTGATAAATTACACTAACATTAGGCGAAACGTTTACATAATAATAATTCCATATGAAATGACTACAAAATATTGTGGCATGACTTAACATCAATATATTGACAGACAACGAGAAGTTACACTTACACAAATTGTTACACACAATTTTTTTTATTTTTTTGACAGAGAAATAGGCGGGAAATGGCCACTATAACGCCATTTTTTTAAATAATTATGTGAAATTTTGAGCTGTTCTCTGTCTTTTTCTTACAGTTTAATACCCTTTGTTTACCGAAAGAAATACAAATAAATTAATTTGTTAAATATTCCTTCTAAAACTACTAAAGCTTCACATGAGACTTGCACAAATAAATCTCCTATTTTCTTCGACAATCCTTATTCTAAAATATTTTAGACTAACAAAGAAAGATAGAACGGTACATTTAAATGATGTCGAAAGCATGCTCAAATTGTTGTAAAAACATTGAGTACGTGTTTTTATACACAGAGCACAGATATGAAGTCAAAATCCTTTGTAACCAACAACATGATTTTAGGCAAAGACTTCTACCTATAATACACAAAGACTTATGTACCTACTAGCTGTTCCCTGCGACTTCGCCCGCGCGTAATTTATTACGATTGGATTTCATGTGTTTTAATTTTTTGCGCGGTACCCTAATTCTTTTTCTAAAATAAAAGTAGCCTAAGTTACTTTTTATTACATCAGCTATCTGCCTGTGAAGTTCCGGTCCGGTCCTGTAAAAATCGGTCCAGCCGTTTCGGAGATTAATCGAAACAAACAGACAGACAGGCAGAAAGACAGACAGACAAAAATTTTAAAAATATAGTATATAGTAAAAAGCTGTTATTTCGACATTAGAAACAGACACTTCGATTTTATTTATTTGTATAGATACTACTAGGCCGGCGATTCAAAACAAAAACGGTGGCGCAGCCAGATAATCAGGATTCGTCTAGATTCTCCAGACATTTCGAAAGATCTCCAGACTCCCGACAGAACTCAAAATCTCCATCTGTAATGATGTTTTTATATGCGATGAATTCGACATGCGAAAACTTCGCCTATGTGTGTCGGTTTTTATTTAAGTTTTTGTATTATATATTATTTATTTTTAATAAAATATAATTAGTAATGTAATAAAATTCTGCATATCATTAGCTTTCTGTGAGTTATTTTTATTCTGATATAGGTAAAGAACTTTCTCCGTGGTAACGGTTTTAGTCGAACTGGTCGCGATCGGAACGTGTAAAAAAATAAACGATTTGGTCCAGTACTGTAAGCTTACATCGTTGTGTTGAATAAATAAATGTTAAATGTTAGCAGTGTATATACATAGGTCTTTGGTTTCAGGTGCATACGTGCGCGTTTACTAGTGAGTGTGTGTGCGTGAGTGCGTGTGAAGAACGTGAGCATGGTTTTTTTTTCTTTAAATGTACGTAGTATTCTGTCTTTCTTTGTGGTCTACGTAACCCACACAAAGACGTGCATATACGAATAACGCTACAATTATTAACACTATAGGGTGTATCATCACATTTTTAAGTGCATATTTATATGCAAACCAAAATCAAATAGTACATTCGAATTATTAGAAGAGTGTATATACGTCCCCATTGGGCTAGAGATATATTTAAGTCTTGCATATTCTTTTACTTTTACATTGAATTCTATTTGTTACACTTTAATATATTATATTAATTAAATTAAATATTCACCGTGTAGTGACGCTGTAAGAATATCCACTACCCCATATCACCCCGTGGGTGTCGTAAGAGGCGACAGAGGGAAACAAATCAGGAGATGGGCAGCAGCGTCTTCCCGATAACAACTAAAAAGATAAAAATAATAAAGAAACTGCAGTTCTATAGGCTGTAATGGATGATTAATGGATTTATAGCGTTTTTATAGCGTTTCATATGGTGAGTGTAGAGAACCGGAGACCCTTTTTACCCGAAAAGAGGCATTCCATCTTAGTCCTCACGGCTGACAACGCATCTGCATTTTGAGTAGCAAACGAGGATAGATGTAGATGTCTATGTGCCACAGCATCCACTTACCATCACGTGGACTGTGTGCTCGTTTGTCAACCTTATTCTATAATAAAAAAAATCTCTTTTTCATATTATTTATTTTAGCCTATATACGTCCCACAGCTGGTTGTCTCTCATATCTGACAGAGTTTAGATCAAAATGTGTACGATTCCCGCGAGGACCAAAGAAACTGTTTTAGGAAACTAGCTGGTTGGTACCCGGCTCATTGCTACCGCAATAGAAATATTTGTGGAAATACATCGTTTTAAATTTGGAAGGGTTATATTGTTCAATTAGGAATTACACATTATTTACATCATACATCCATTGAAATTGAAACGATAATGCCTTTCAAATAAATTTGTCGGTACGCGATACGCGCGCCACCTACTGTAAGTTAATTGTACTATACCTATAACCTTCGCGCAAGTGCAAGCAATAAGTTGACAAAGTTTTAGCGCAAGACGATGAACGGTATGGCAGCGCATAAAATACGAACAAACAAACATATTCTTTTATATATTAGAATTTTATGTAGTAATTTACCACATGGTAAATTACTACATAAAATTCTAATATATAGGTGAAGTGGTGAAGAATAACTTCGTACTAGATGTCTGAGTAATTAACCCCCCCCCCCCCCCAACCCTCTCCTGTAAAAAAGCTGCTACTTTTTTTTAAACTTTTTAGACCAATAAAACAGTTTGTTACACTGATAGAACAGGTTTAATTTTAATTATGGGACGAATGGGGTTGGGGATATTCCTACAACACTACCACAGGTTTAAATTTATATTATAAACAGAAATTTCTTAATAAATCAATAAAGTAAATGACTTAATCATGCATTTTGGAAATACAATAATAATTCTTTATGAATATCATTCATTCGATCCTTCACGAGATCCTGGTTCGGGTCATTGACTGACTACACATATGTCAATCGTTCATTTCTTGTGACCGGGTCATTAAGGTCGATCACTCTAACGGATCATTTCGAGTTTCAGTACTGTGTAATCTGTGAGATCCGCCGATTATGTCGATCGTCGGACATCACTATACTCTTTGGTCGTAGGTCCTGTCAATCGTTTGATCCGGAACATTAAATGTAATTGCAATCATCAAACACCGATGCGATCCAGTTCAAATGTCAAAAATCATTCACGATTGACACATGACTACTAGACATGTGCCTATCATTTATATCGAGTGAAAAAGTGATAAAATAGTCTTCTAGAATTGTAAGTTACTTTCGTATGTGATAGAGCCACACTGTAGCTATATTATCGCTGCAGCGCGAATGGGTCGGCTTGACCGAGGTATGACCACGCTCTCACAGAATACCAGCATGATATAGCAGGTTATACTGCTGTGTTTCGTATGGTGAGTGTAGAAAACCAGAGACCCGTTTTTTATTGGAAACGAGGCACTCCATCTTAGTCGTCAGGGATGACAACGCATCTGCATTTTGATTCTTAATCGAGGATAAATGTAGATGTGTACGGGTCACAGCATCCACTTACCACCATATGGACTGTGTGCTCGATTGTCACCCTTATACCATAAAAAATAATGATTATCTCGAACTAAAACTCACACACAAGTATTTATGCCTTATAATAGGATTGTATTATATAGATAATAAGTAGAAAAACAACCTATTCGCGTATACATTCACATTCACAATACGCGCAAAACATTCAATCACAGGTCACAGATTATAAATGTTCTGTCAATCATTTGTTCCGGATCGTTTCAAAAATATGAATGCAAACATCAATATATTTTTACTCAATCCGGGTCAAATGACCGAATCGTTCACGATTGACACATGTCTAGTTGACCCAATAAAGAACAATGGCCATTTGTGAGTAGGAAAAAACATAAATTGTTAACGACATGGGACTGTCACAAAATCTAGAAAATTTTCAATTTAATTAATGGATATCATGAGTTTATTTTTAAAAGCTAGGGAGATATAAATCTTCTCGTCTTTAAAAATAGAACTTTGCTCATCAGAACGCAGTATTAAATAACATCTGTAATTGTTGTTTTTTTTTATTAAGATATTTGGTTTGGACGCTTGTCCTTTAAGCCTTCATTTATCTCATTATCAAGTGATAATAATCCTTGATAGTTACTGCTTTACAATATGTTGATGCGTCACATTGCGTAGTTTTTGGGAGATATTGACGGCAACTAAGCAGACAGACACCTTATCTTGAGATTCATATCACCATCGGAGTTCACACTGAATAGTTCACATGCGCAGACATTTAATACACAAGACAGCACCACTTTCACATATCAGAATCGACTTGAAACCATTATTTAAACATAATACAGGAGCAGTAATCTTCCGCAGGTCAAGTTCCCGCCAAAACTCCAGCCCTCATTGTTTACGTTTCTAAGCAAAGAGTATATAACTACATTTTACTAGAGAAGTCCATAGGTGTCACAGAGTATATAATCTAACAAAACGTACTGTGATATGATCACTATAGTTTCATCCATATCTTTTTATAGTCTAAATCAATTTTGTGTCTGAATCGAAATTAAATTCTAGACAACGGCAACTGTATAAACTTATGTTAATTATTACCGTTACAGCCTATTCAAGTCCACTGCTGAACATATGTCTCCCCCGTAGATTATCTCATAGGGTGGATATTTATCATAGCTGCCACGGTTGACAAGAGGGTTGGCAACCGCAGTTTAAATTTTTTTTTATTTTTAGTCGTTATTAGGAAGATACTGCTGCTCATTTCCTGTTTTGGTTTCCTTCTGTCAACTTTTACGACACCCACCGGATGATATGGGGTAACCTCAAAAATATGTTGCATAATTACTACATTCTCCATACTTTTAAAAATATACTGATTGCTGTACTCTTGTTATACTTGAAGAAACATATACTTTGTTATATGTTTCATCAAGTTACGTTATATCAGATTTAACTAGTCCAAACATGTTAGGAGAGTGGCCAATGTTCTTTCAATTGCATAAATACAAAACTTTCTACAATTTCTAAACTAACAGACTTTGTCTATGGTATGATATACCTTAAATATAATTTAGCTATAGTTGTTATTTAATCTTACTCACCATAAATAAACCGATTGCTAAATTAGCACTTTCTAAAAAACACATTTTTCACTCTTCCTTAATTTCACCGAACCTAACCTCACAATCCGGCCTGATGTTTTTGAAATTAGCCACCCCCTGAGCGGTAACACTTGTTCCCCTGAAGTCCAAAACCTGTAAATATGGTGCAGCGGTAGCCAAGTGCACCAAGCTCCTGTCCGTGATGTGTCTGTAACCGACCATAGATAATATCCTCAAACTGGAGCGATCCGGTCTTGAAAAGGACTCCCCGTTTCCTTGAACGGGTCCGTTGGGTCCAATATGTACGTAGTTGATATCCTCGTTATCTGCGCGGCCAAACCTTCTCACTGAGGAGTCGGACACGAGGGACGAGGGGTCCAGGTGTGTGGGTGTGGGACTGAAGACATTGACTCTATCGGACACAAAGTTCATGTACCTCGGATAGCCATACATAATTTGACTTGGCTGTCCAAAGTTCACATATAGAACACGGTGCAATGGCTCCCCTTGGGCGCCTTCTTGTTGCGGTGGGGGTTGGGGTTCTGGGATTTCACGATAAGCTGGGTTTCTCAGGGGATTCATTTGCTTCCTACGGAAGCAAATGTATCCCCTGAGTGCGGAGTGGTTCGAAGCCTCTTTAGATTCGTTAGAGGTGCTAGCTCCATTATTAACGGAATTCCCATCTCTCGAAGAACCCTCTCCATCAGACTTTTTATCTGGATCTCCATTCTCTTCTTTTGCTTTGTCTTCGACATTATTTTGGTCATTTCCATATCCGATCTGTCTGATCTCTATTTGTTTATTTTCTTTTACATTCTCAGACTCACCCTCCTGGCTTTCGTTGTTCTCGTATTCGCGATTCACTCTAGTTCTAAATACCGTCACACGGAACGAATTCCTATGTATTCTCCTCCTGTGAGAATCATCATCTGAGTCACCCCTGTCATTCCTTCTTTGGCTACTCCCTTCTCCGGGGTCTGGAAACCTCTTTCGTTTGGAAGTAGATGGTTGGTCACCATTTATTGCGGCACTATCGCCACTACCGTCTTCCAGTTTCCGTTTTAAGGAATTCTTCCTTACAACCTTGGCATCGTTTGAGCTTTTCTGTGCTCTGTCACTGTAAGTAAATGTTTAAATTATAGAATAGAATAGAATGTAATCGTTTTTATGAAATATAAAATACAAGAATACTTATTAAAAGTCATTTAAGATTTACAACTAATTTGGAAAAAAAACAAAAAGAAAGCAAGAAACAGCAAGAAACCCAGCGGGACTTTTTTAAATTCATTCATTCATTCATTCATTACAGCCTTGCACAAGTCCACTGCTGAACATAGACCTCCCCCAAGGAATGCCACAAAGCACGGTCCTAAGCCACCTGCATCCATCGACTTCCTGCATGTCTTACCAGGTCGTCACTCCATCTAGTGGGGGGACGCCCTACACTTCGTCCGCCGGTACGAGGCCGCCACTCGAGAACCTTTTATCCCCATCGGTTGTCGGTTCTTTGAACTATATGGCCGGCCCATTGCCACTTCACACACAATCGGGATATGTCGGTCACTCTGGTTCTACTGCGGATATACTCATTTCTAAGTTTATCACGCAGAGAAACTCCGAGCATAGCCCTCTCCATAGCTCGCTGAGCGTCCTTGAGCTTCCTCATCCGGCCAGCAGTGAAGGACTACGTCTCAGTTCCATAGGTCATCACTGGCAACACGCACTGGTTGTACAGTCTCGTTTTCAAGTTTTGAGGTATACCTGACGAGAAGATGTGCCGTAATTTTCCGAACGCTACCCAACCGAGTTGAATCCGTCGATTTACCTCTCGGTAGAAGTTGGACTTACCTAGTCGGACTATTTGTCCCAGGTAAACATACCCGTCAACAACTTCGAGTTTAGTGCTCCCAACAACTACCGGCATAGGTGTGACATGGACATTAAACATGATCTTTGTTTTGTCCATGTTCATCTTAAGACCTCTCCGTTGGGAGACACTATTGAGGTTATTGAGCATAGTGCTTAGGTTCTCCAGTGATTCTGCCATAAGGACTATATCTTTTTAAAATAATAATTTACAATATAACATTTTATATAATGAGTATGAAAACATTTAGAAACAACATCCCAGCGTCTCATTCCCAGGGGTTTTAATAACAAATAATATCAGTCGTGTACTCTTTAGTAGTATAATAAATAAACCTTACTAAACAATTTTTGCTTGATAAAAACTTTAAACCTTTTGATAGACAAGGCCTGCATATTTTCTGAGGCTTCGTTAAAAAAGCGGTTTTTTTTATAGGATAGGGTGACAAACGACCACACAATCCACCTGATTGTGGTAGTGGTTGCTGTAACCCATAGACATCTACATCTATCCTCAATAAAGAATCAAAATGCAGATGCGTTGTCATCCGTGAGGACTAGGATGGAATGCCTCTTTTCCAGTAAAAAGGGTCTCCGGTTCTCTACACTCACCATACGAAACACAACAGTGTTAAGCTGCTATTTTACACTGGTATTCTGTGTGAGCGTGGTCCTTCCCCGTTCGAGCCGACCCATTCGTGCAACAACTATACTACTAATATAGCTGCAGCATGGCTCTACCACGTTTGAAGCCGAGTAACGAAGTTTACGAAATATAACAAAAACCCTGTAGTTCTGGTTAAGCGCGTTATCAAAATCAGTATTTAATCGTATAGAAATTACATTACTTCAGAAAAATCGACAATAAAAAAAAATCTAGATGGAGTGACGACCTGGTAAGACACGCGGAAAGTCGATGGATGCAGGTGGGTCAGGAGAAGTGGACTTGTAACGGGCTATAATGATGAATGATGATACTGTATCCTATCTCATTCTCTCGCTGGCTAAGTCCTATAGATGTATATGTTTGTCTCTTTTTTGTGTCACTTTCCCGTTTCATCGACTTTCAAATCACAATTATTCTAAATAAGTTTTCACTTTAAAAGAATGAATGCTCGATGAAGTTACACGCAATAATATATTATTACAGAGAGAATTGGGACGGGGTTTGAACTTATGTAAAGCCCGCTTTTCACTATTTCTCTATGGGATATTATATAATATATATATATTACATCTTGAGATATAAATAAATATCGCTCACCATACATTTCATATGGAACCGTTTACACTGAGCTATAATATATATTACATCTCAAGCTATAAATATTTTTTCGATCAAACGAGCGATATTTTCATATTATATTTCGCCCCCTGTACCCCGCACACCGTTCCGCGCCCCCGCAAAACGGTGTACGGGGTAAAGGGGGGTAATCCAATGACCAATGACGAACGCACACTGGTTAAAAGATATATCTCACAGTGGGAAAGCCAATCGCGGGATATAATTTATATTTCGGGATATAATATATATTGTGAAAAGCCAGCCTAATACTAAAATGTTTGCAATATTTACCTATCGGACGGTCCTTCTTGGTTCTCGTTGAGATTGGAGTCTGACTCTGTCTCCGCTTGTAGTTTGTGTTTGAAATATTCCGGCTCCTGTAACAGAAAACTATTACTAAATATTTATAATTCAAAATGGCGACCATTTTTACTACACATCCAGTTCCGAGTTAAGTTTTAAGTCTTTAACTTGTCAAGAAGTTTAAAATGTTATTTTGATTTTTGAAGCTATATGTTCAATATATATATAATGTGAAACATATGTTTCACATTATATATATATTTATATATATATATATATATATATAATTTGATCTGTATATATATATATATATATATATACATATATATATATATGTATATATATATATATATATATATATATATATATACAGGGTAATTTTTAATTTACTGAAGACCTTTTGGGAATATATTATTTACATCATAACATCTGTAAGAAAAAAAACATATTTCTTCAATTTTTATTTTCATACAAAAATAAAATATTTTAACTGGACCTTCTAAACGGCAATAGTCCTAAATAGCAAAATAAAGCGCGTGGCGGGGTAGGGTGGAGGGGTGTAGGAGGCGGCGCTTGCTCATTTGAACTTGACCTAATTACCTGTGCCTGTGTCGTCAGTCGCCTTTAGTGCGCCTGCGACGTTTCTCCTTCCGTTGTGAGATTAATATCGCGAACGTTACGTGGTTACGATGGCTTACCAACACTCAAATGTTGAGTATACCGAAATTAGCCATTTGCAATGATAACGTTAGTGAAGCCTGCCATGAATATTCAAGGCGATTTCCCAACTCACGTGCACCGAGCTACGCTACAATGCTAGGTACTACACAGCGATTGCGCGATTATGGGCAATTCCAACCAGTATCAATCGATCGTGGTCGTCCACCGCGGCGAACAGTACGTGAGCTGAAAGACATACTGCAGTTTTTTGAATCAAAATCCAGCAGCGAGCACTTAAGAGGCAGCCCGACAGTTCAATGTGTCACAGTACTACGCATGGAGTGTCATACACAATGAAGGGAAGTACCCTTTCCACTTGCATCGTGTTCATGAACTCAGCGAAGCTGACAAATCAGCGCGAGTTACATTTTGTAACTGGTGGAGGTGATTATTTTGAACGCTATGTGCGCGATACTCACCGCCATCCGCGGGCAAGTACCTAGGTAAGTCTAATTATTAAATTTGTATTTTAATATTTTTATTGAATCATTATACCTTAATAAATAATAAAAAAAATCAATTACTGTTAATTTGTATTTAATCATTATAAATATTTTATTGTAATATTTGTAATTATTTTAACCTGCATCATTTTTTAAATACAACTTACATTAAATTAAAAAAAATAGTTAATAATACTCATTTAATTTGCACGTGCTGCAAACGTCGATCACCAAATCGATGGCTGCAAACCGAAAAGGACAGGCGGCGCCTTTGATGACGATGACACCTGTGTCGACGTCATAATATACCTTTGGCTTGGCCTTGGGCCGCTGCATGTGCGACGTTGAGGCTGCGTTGCTACCAGCAATCAGTATTCGTAAAAAAAACTACCTAAATGTCTATTAAACAATGTCTATTAATTCTTAAAGAAATTAATAAAAGAATCAGATAGTTCATCAAATGGATTTATGCAAAATAAAGAAGTACCTATATGAAAAGTTAATGTAGTCATTTAAAGTGGCGCCCTGGTGCAATAGGCATAGTGATGAATGGTTTAGTAGGCACTCGCAACCCAATCAGCTGAGCGCGGGCGTCGACGGGCCCGGCGGTCATACTTACATAATATAAATTTTAATATTTGTGATTTTTTTTTTGAATGTCATTTAATTATGTTTAATAATTTCAACACAATGTGTATACTGATATCAAGTGTAAAATAAATAAGGCATTTTCTTTGACGATTTATTCTGACATTGTTTAGGTACTACAAAATACAGACTTAAAAGGAGTCAGACATGGCAACAAAACCTTAAAAGTAGTTTTTTCGTAAATGTATTATATTCTGTGAAGAGTGATTTCGCTAAAATTGTTTGTAATGATGTAACCAATATATTCCCAAAAATTCTTTAATAAATTAAAAATGACCCTGTATATATATATCATGTGGAATAGCAGCGTAGTGCAGCTGTGTTTCGTATGGTGAGTGTAGAGAACTGGAGATCTTTTTTTCTGGATACGAGGCATTCTATCTTAGTTAAAAAAAAAATTTACTTTAAAAGGACACTGAAAAAAATGTACTACGGAAAAGTGACCCTGTATCAGAAAAACTTGTTGAAATAAGGTGTAACAACATCACTCTTTGTTTCTTAATGCTGGTGTTATGATTGTTTTTCATACCACGATGCAAATTTCATTAGGTTAGGTTAATTTATAATGATTTATTTTGAAGTTTATCATGCTGCTAATTAAACTGCTAGTTTTTTGTATGTTGGAATGCTAGAATTTTTTCTGTGCTTGTCACACTTAGAATTTGTGAAAAGGACCAGAACGCTCGTCTTAGTTCAGGACTTTATTGAATTTTTTTTTCATAGCATTTCAAAATTTTTGAAAAAAAAATTAATTGCTCTTTAAATTTGCATATCCAGAGCTACAATAGAACTTTTGTAGTGCTGATACATTATCTAGTATTAATACAACATCCTTTGTATTGTTGTATTATAATTTTTTTAAATTAATCTAATTGTAAATGAATACGGTATTTTATTTAAAGAAAACATGCTGTAGATCGATTTTTTGTTGGAAATAACCTTCTGTATCTCCCTATTTAGTTTGATCCACGACTTTCTGGCCAACCTGTATATACTTCTTTCTCGATGTAGAAACCCATTAAGGAAGGATTTTGGAAAATTCAACCCCTTGTGGGGTGCAGCTTGTATTAGTACAAAAATTTAATATACGAGTTGGTGTTCCACAAGCGATCATTATTACTGGAGTTATATTGATTGTTTAGTATGCATCGTGTACACACCTGCAGTTCCCAAGCGGCGAGAGTGTCGGTGGGCGTGGAGGCGGGGGCGGTGCAGTGGTGCGAGTGCTCGGGAGTGGGGCCGGGCGAGGTGGGCGCGGGGCAGGAGGGTGCGGGTGCGGGGGCGGGGCGGGCGGCCAGGCGCAGCGCGCGCAGCTGCGGCAGCCAGCCCAGCGCCGACACCTCCGAGTCGCCCAGCGGGCTGCCGCGCAGCTCCAGCTCCTGCACCACACCACCACACCACGTCACCACACCACGTCACCACACACTTCTCTCCTTTACATTATCCAATGTCCTCCAGACCAATCTCAACGAAAGAAGATTATAGTGCACGAGTGTATGCACAAACACAGCTGCACTCACTATTGCCTCACTCTCATAGTCAAATGGGACTATCAGAGTACGTGCTTTCCATGGCTCAGAGGTGAAACAACGTTTAATTCCTGACTACTGGCTGCTAATGAGAATTTCTTAACAGAAAAACTTAATAACTAACGTTTTTCATCCGATCCGGGATTCGAACCCAGAACCTCATGACCACCAGCCACACTGACGAACACTAGAACAACGAGACAATCGAATTACATTATTTATTTGTGTAGTGACGGTGTAAGAATATCCACTACGCCATGTCGTCCCGTGGGTGTCGTAAGAGGCGACAGAGGGAAACAAACCAAGTAGACAGAGGCTCCCTAATATTATTAATAAAAAAAACTGCAGTTGACAACTCATCTGTAAATTTGGCAACTATATAAAATATCCCCCGTGAGGTAATCTATGCGGTAAGCCTTTATGGCCCAGTGGACTTTTAAAGTCTGTAACGATAATGATTGTTACGGCCCCCAGTTGCCCCGACAGAAGTCTAATGGACCAGGGCCCGTGAGTGATCCACTCGACGGGCAACCAGAGGGTTCGGGCCCGAGTGGCCTATGGATAATTATTGTAATGGTTGGATAAGCAAACACAAACTTACCAAGTTCCAGAGGTAGGGTCAATCACAAAGTACCGTCAAGGGCAAGTAGGTGGGTGTGGTAGTGGTGTAAGACGGTGTGTAAATGTAACCTGACGTCACCGATGTAATCGGCCAGCAGACACACATGCGTTGCCCTGCTCCACAATGTGCAATCACTCCAGTGGACGTTCACCGTTAACTGAACTCAAGTCTAACTTCACTTAGCACAAAACTATAATCGAAGAGGAACGCGATCTCCTCCCGGGTCACAAAGTTTTAGCGTTCCACCCGACAAAGCAAAAATTACTTCGTACGATATTAAAACACCACACAAGCAACTCGTCGACGCAAATTATTATGGCAATCGAAGTCAAATTAATCACTCAAAACATAAGGAAAGCCTCGTTATCACGTATACGAACGAAATAAGTCAACGCAAAAGGAGGCGGTCTTAACGCGACCTAACGATTCTAACGTAACTTCCCGACATCTAACCGACACGGCCGTCGCGTACAATTGATTGTTCCAGACTATTCACACGGCCGTCGCGTGCAAAAACGAATGCCCGCCGGCCCAAGCCGTCAAACAGGTTTATCGCCCGAGACGAGCGTTTTTGCAAGTTTTTAAGTGTTACGATTTGGCCTAAACAATGAATATATATTGATTATTTGGAATAACAAACAAAACATACATTATACATTATATCACAATATTTCTATTCTATAATTAAAAAACTAAACCCTGCCTTAAATAAATATTACCACAGCATATGCACTATACAGGATTATTTTGCAATAACCAGCCAAATTTGCAGAGAAGGTTCAAAGCAAGAAAATAGTTAAAAAAAATAATTAAATAATCTCACACATTGTCCTTTTCATCTTTTAAATTCAAAATGCGTGGGTATTGCATTACTTTAACTGATATTACTTCTTCATTCGTAAGGGTCGATCGGTAAGCAAAAACTTTGTCAAATTGTCAAAAAAAAATCACATTCAATTTGGGATAAATTCAAATAAAAGTAGAAGCCTTATTTACTACTCGTATTTACAAAAACTGCAATAAATGTATAAATAACGGTATATCATTATTTATATATATCAGCTTAAGTTTAAAATTTTGCTACTCTTTGATAAATAACGAATGAGGTAATAATATGAAATATTTTTTTTATAGACTTAGGGTGACAAACGAGCACACAGTCCACCTGATGGTAAGTAGTTGCTGTGACACATAGACATCTACATCTATCCTCAATAAAGACTCAAGATGCAGATGCGTTGTCACCCGTGAGGACTAAGATGGAATGCCTCTTCTCCAGTAAAAACGGTCTTCGGTTCTCTACACTCACCATATGAAACACAGCAGCATTAAGCTGCTATTTTACGCTGGTATTCTGTGAGAGCATGGTCCTTCCCCGGTCGAGCCGACCCATTCGTGCTACAACTATACTACTATTAGAGCTGCAGCACGGCTCTACCACGTAAAATATATATATATATATATATATATATATATACATATACATATATATATATATATATATATATATATATATTAATTTGAGTTCTAGAAGATACTGGCGCCTATGTCCTATTTAAAGAACAATGGCAGAAAAATAGTTGACAAAAATTATCGCGTCTAGAAATAAGTTATATATAAAATGAGTTTTATTATTTTTCTATGATTTTGCAAATAAAAATGTATTTTAAATAAAGCCACAGAAAAAAACAAACATTTTTGGGATCATCAAATGACTTAAATCATTTTACTCTATTCAAGTGTTGCCATTTAGTATATTCATACTATTTTCGTATACTACCAATACTACCAACACAACACACAAAATATTTTTATATTAATAATAATAATAATATATATTTATTGCCACACCATAATAAGTTTACAAATGAAAACAAAGTAAGTATACGAATAAAAAATTATTATATTTAAAATTCTATAAAAAATGAACATTCACAATTAACAGATTAACTAATATTACTCAGTATACGATTATAATATGAGGCAACGGGCACAGGCTCAGTATTCGCTGGGCATTATGCTCAGCACTGTTTTTCAGCCAGTCCCTGCTGTTTTGGGTATATTTTGGTCGCACGCACATCGTACTTGGCACATGTATTGTTGGTAAACCTCTTTACAGTCAATATGTGTTAGATAAAAATACTTTATTACAGAATTAACATACAGCCATTCGGCCTAAAAAGAGTTCTGTTTATGAAATAACTCCTTTTTAACACTTTTTTTTAAATGTTGCAAAAGTAATATTAAGTTATTATTAGTAATAACTATACTATCAGTAATAATAAAAATAAAAGTGATATGGTTAAGAATAGGTCTCTTACAAAGAACTTCCAACAATAATACATTATCTCAATCATAGTATTATGTAACAATTCCATTTAATGTTATGGCAGCACTAGCTAAAACAAAATGTCACTGTTTTTTTTACTGGCTTTATGGCTCTGGGTTCTAGCCCTTCTGAAAATGTCACTATGACAAAAAGGCCCTGGAGCCATGCCCGAAATATACATTTATAGTATGCAAATATATTCTATTCTATTCTATTCTATTCTATAATAGTGATACAATAATCGAAAAACTCCCAATTATGTATTATGTATTTAACTAACATCAAACAACCACAGGAAGCATGACTTTTTCCAAGTGACATAAGACATAACCTAAAAAGGTTCAAATCTAAATATCTTTTTTTTTTGACGCCTTCTCAGGACAAAATTCTTTGACAGAGTTATTAAGGGACTGACGCTTAACATTTTAAGATATTTTTGATATATAGACGCTACCATTTCTTCTCAACTAATTTTATGTATGAAAGTCTGCCATTGTTTTTTCCTTCGTATAACTATGTCGTTGATCCAGTGGTACACATAGGATCACATCACACACAAAAAGAAAACACATAAACCCGTTGTTCCAGTACAAGGTACGAGGCTGATGCTCAAGAACCTTTCTTCCTCACTGATTCTTCGACAAGCTTTAAGCTATATAGCCAGCCCATTCATTGCACTCTGCTGTATTGTTCTTCCTCACTAGGCTATAACTCCACAGCTGGATACGCGCCTTTCCCGCTTTACTTGGCAGATGGGGTGACACATGTAACAAAGGTTAATTCCATTGAAAGTAGCCATACCTCAAGCTCCCTGAAGCCGTATCTGGAAGCGAGGGACGCGTACGCTACGAACTCAGAGAGACGGGAGCAGTTGTTCGCGAACAACTGCCGCAGGATCCGCAGCTTGCTCAGCGGCAGGAGAGACGATGGCTCCAGCCACTCGCATTCGCTCACGTCCACCTTCTAGAACGAAGTGTACAAAATTGATTATTATCTTATACTTTTTTTATAGGATAGGGTGACAAACGAGCACACAGCCCACCTGATGGTAAGTGGTTGATGTGACCCATAGACATTAACATTTATCCTCAATAAAGAATCAAAATGCAGATGCGTTGTCAGCCGTGAGGACTAAGATGTAATGCCTCTTTCCCAGTAAAATGGGTCTCCAGTTCTCTACACTCACGATACGAAACACAACAGTGTTAAGCTGCTATTTTACGCTAGCATTCTGTGAGAGCGTGGTCCTTCCCCGGTCGAGCCGACCCATTCGTGCTACAACTATACTACTAATATAGCTGCAGCATGACTCTATCACATACACAAACTTAACGAAATACTTCTATTGTTTACTCGTCCGGTGGGGAAGCGTAAATAATTGTAATAATATAAAAACTATATGTTTATTACCGTGTAGTGACGCTGTAAGAATATCTACTACCCCATATCGTCACGTGGGTGTCGTAGGAGGCGACAGAGGGAAACAAATCAGGAGATGGGCAGCAGCATCTTCCTAATAACTACTCAAATTAATAAAATACTGCGATTGCCAAACCGCCTGCCAATCACGGCAACTATGAAAAAATCCTATCAGGCAACCTATGGGGGAGGCCTATGTTCAGCAGTGGACTTTAATAGGCTGTAATGGATGGATGTATAGAAGATAATCTATCAGGAGCACATGAAAAAAGCAAACTGAGAGGTGAAATTATTAAATCAACAACAACATTGTGACGGTTCCGTGGCGCAGTGGCTTAACAATGAGTTATTGCGCTGAGGGCTGCTGGTTCGAATCCCACACGGATGTATGACCTGCAAGTAATTGTTCCGGGTCTGGATGTTTGTCCTTGTGCAATTCGTGTTTGTAAACTGCCTCCACGATACAGGAGAAAATCCTAATGTGGGAGTAAGGTTTAAAAAAACTATGGCAAATATCCCCCCTCCCCCTTTATGAGGCAATCTATGGGATAGGCGTAAGTTCGTTCAGCAGTGGACTTTTATAGGCCGGAATGGAGGGATGTATAGAAGATAATGTACCAGGAGCACATGACCCACTGAGAGGTGAAATTATTAAAATAACAATTTTAAGTGCTGATTTACATTCGTTTATATTCGTAAACGAGGATAAATGTAGATGTCATTGGGCCACAGCAACCACTTACCATCAGGTGGACTGTGTGCTCGTTCGTTACTCTTGTTCTATAAAAAAAAACATAAACAATATAGGAGCTGGGTTAAAAAAGCGATTAAGAAAATATTCGATACCTCAAGATCAGGCAGGTAGTCCTGGATTTTGAACAGGAATGACTTGTCCATGGGTAGGTTGAAACATTTCGATCCGCGGAAGGAGAGCCTCTTCAGGGTCGGTGGGAACTGATTGATGCCAGTCTGAAAAAAAATGTCTTTACAAATATCTTTAATTGAAGTAATTTTGCCGTTTTTATTTTATTTTTTTATATAATGTTAATTGAATTATACAAAGACCAACATCCAAACCTGGAACAATTATTTGTCGGCCATTCGTACACTGAGCCCAAAGTTTATTTATTTATTGTTTATTGTACACCAAACTACAAAAAAGTGGTACAATTAAAAATTTTGTACAACCGACTTCAATATAAATTATTAAGAATAACTCAAAAACTATTGGTCTGACCTTGATTAAATTCATATGGGACCACACGAGATGTATCAGCTTTCATATAAAAAAAGAATCATCGAAATTGGTTCACCCAGTACAAAGTTATCAGGTAACACACATAAAAAGAACATACAGTCGAATTGAGTAACGTCTCCTTTTTGAAGTCGGCAGATAAAATGGGAACATCATCAATGTAGTCGAAGTCAATTAAACATTATTAAGGATAACTCAAAAACTATTGGTCAGACCTTCATCAAATTTATATGGGACCACGTGAGAAGCACCAGCTTTCAAATAAAAAAGAATTGTCGAAATCGGTTCACCTAGAAAAAAGTTCTGAGGTAACAGACATAAAAAAACAGTCAAATTGAGTTGGTTCAAAATTAGTGTTAAAAGCAAAGGGTTTAATAATGAAATCTGTTACTTACCGTTTTACAGTTAATATTGCAGTATTCCAAGCTAAGTGACGTCAGATTGGGACACTTGGCCTGCAGCTGCGAGAGGAGAGTCGAGGTCAGGGTGAACTTTGGTCCGCTGCAGACACCGTCTGCGTACTGGTGCACATCCTCGGCCCTTATTTCCTCCTCTTCGCCACCTACTTCTTCTGGCCAGCATGGGGAACCACTGAACCTTGAAGACATATTTTCCATATTAAGACAAACTTGAACTGAAGCCTCTGGAACTGTGATCGTTACTAAGCTCTTCCTAAAAATTTATTTTAGTTTTAGATTGCAAGCAGCTTAACGCTGCTGTTTCGTATGGTGAATGTAGAGAACCGGAGACTCTTTTTACTGGAAACGAGGCATTCCATTTTAGTCCTCACGGGTGATAACGCATTTGCATTTTGATACGCAAACGAGGATAGATGTAGATGTCTATGGGCCACAGCAACCACTTACCATCAGGTGGACTGTGTGCTCGCTTGTTATCCTTATCCCATTAAAAAATAGACCTCAATCAAAGATAAATGATGACTTTTGTTCCAGGTGATTGAACTTGGTAGAGACTTGGTAGAGCTGTGATTTGGTTGTTGCAGCTGTGATACGGTTGTAGCACAAATGAAAGTCATATGTTTAAATTACCACTCGTTTGGAGAATACCTTTGTCCTGGGAAGAACCTGCAAAAAACCCAGTGGAACATTTTTTTTTATAAAAAAGAATAGTTTCCAATCATCAAGGTGACACAATAATTAACAACAGAAATAAAAATTAGAAATAGCTTGGTAGCGACCACCTCATTCCCACGGATTATTATCATCCATAAATTCCTTAATATTATAAATAACCCTTTTCATAAAAACTTAGTTAAAAAGTTTTCAAACTTGGCGGTAGTTTTTGTATATTTTCTGGAATTACATGCATTTCTTGAAATTATAATCACCCCTTTCATGTTTTATTTCATCATCGTCATCATCATCATCATCATCATTACACCCTATCACAACTTCACTGTTGATAAAAGGCTTTCCTCACTATACTATTAGACTCTACCACAAAGATTTTTCCTTTATAGGATAAAGGGTTACAAACGAGCACACAGTTCACCTGATGTTAAGTAGAAGCTGTGGCCAATAGATATACATATATAAACACTCACGCCTGTCACCCTGAAGGGTAGGCAGAGACTATGGACTTCCATTTGGCACGATCCTGCCACACCTCTCTCGCTTCCTCCACATCCATATATCTACGCATACACGCTCGTCGGTGATAGGTACTCTTGATTTGGCCCATTTTCAATATATCGCCAATTTGGTCGATAAACTCGCCTAGGGCGTCCCTTCCCGACTTTGCCGTTCACCTCTGCAACATAAATTTGCTTTGTCACTCTTTCCTCATTCATTCTTTCTATATGACCAGACCTATGTAGATACTATGTAGATATAGATATATCCTCAATCAAGGATCAATATGCAGAAGCGTTGTCACCCGTAAGGACAAACATGGAATATCTCGTATCCAGTAAAACGTCTCACGCGTCTTCAGTTCTCTACACTCACCATACGAAACACAGTAGCGTTACGCTGCTATTTTATGCTGGTATTCTGGGAGAGCGTGTTCCTTCCCCAGTCGAGCCAACCCATTCGTGCTACAACTACAACGTACAAGTCTACTCCTTACCTTGGCAGCTGGTGGGCACTTATATGGAATCGGGCACGGCGGTGTCTTCGATGAGGGTCTGAAACGACAATATACGATAATTTTGACAATTTTATGCAAAAAGCATGCAACCCACAACCAGCTCAAAAATTTCAAAAGGCTCAAAAATCCTTAAGTTTTTTAACTTTCCGCTATGAAACTTTACTACAAGAAAATTTCACTACCTCTCCTTATCTCATGATAGGGTTCTACGTTCTTCTTCTAACAACGAAATATGTATTCCTGTTCACTTCACCAAGTTCTATGGGAACTCTTTTACAGTTCATGCTACTCCTTTGAAAATATTTGCCCGATGACATCAGAAAAGCTTCCAATACGTTTGCTTTTAAAAAGTTGGTGCGTAATCATCTATTAATGACGACTTTATTGAGGATAGATGTAGATGTCTACGGGTCACAGTAACCACTTACCATCAGGTGGACTGTGTGCTCCTTTGTCACCCTATACTATAAAAAAAAAAACAATGCTTCGTATATGAATCGTCCATGTTATTTATATTGTTAGATGTATATATTTGTATATATATATAAATAGGAGATATTTCTATAGTTTATTTATTGTATATATTAGTAAAATGTATATATAACATAATTAATTATCATTTTTATTTTATTTTTATTCTATATTGCTAAACCTACTTCAAATTCTCACCACTCCATTGGTTTACTGGTAAAGAACGCCTCAAGGCATTAAGTCCGCCCTTTGTATTATATTGTTTTAAGGAATACAATAAATAGGTAATAAATAAATAATGTTACTGTTGACTTCATAATATCCCCTCTCAGTGGTTCATGTGCTCCTGGTAGATTATCTTCTATACATTCATCCATTACAGCATATAAAAGTTCACTGCTGAACATAGGCCTCCCCCATAGATTGCCTAACGGGGGGGATATTTGCCATAGTTGTAATGTTACTGTTGATTTAATAATTTCCCCTCTCAGTGGTTCATGTGCTCTTGGTAGATTATCTTCTATACATTCATCCATTACAGCATATAAAAGTTCACTGCTGAACATCGGCCTCCCCCATAGATTGCCTCATAGGGGGGATATTTGCTATAGTTGTAATGTTACTGTTAATTTAATAATTTCCCCTCTCAGTGGGTCATGTGCTCCTGGTAGATTATCTTCCATACATCCATCCAATACAGCTTATAAAAGTCCACTGCTGAACATAGGCCCCTCCCCTATAGATTGCCTCATAGGGGGGATATTTGCCATAGTTGCCACGCTTGGCAAGCGCATTGGCAACCGCAATTTTTTTATTTTTAGTCATTATTAGGAAGACGCTGCTGCCCGTCTCCTGATTTGTTTCCCGCTGTCGCCCTCTTACGACACCCACGGGATGATATGGGGTAGTGGATATTCTTACACCACTATACTATTTATTAACGTTTTTATTATATAAAACACTTACCAGCAACCGGTGCATCAGGCAATAGTAGGGGTTCAGCCTGATCCATTGCCATAGCTGCTGCCACCTGTTCAGTTACGTGTTCTGGTTCTATTTCCTCCGACTTGCTGTTGCTATTTACATGACCAAGGCATCTGAAATGGTTTTATAAAAGATTTTATATTTAATCTATATAAATATAATTTACAATTAAAAATTTTGTACAACCGACTTAAATATAATTTATTAAGAATAACTCAAAAACTATTGATCAGACCTTGATCAAATTTATATGGAGCCACATGAGAAGCATCAGCTTTCAAACAAAAAGAAATAACCATTGAAATCGGTTTACCCAGAAAAAAATTATGAGGTAACACACATAAAAAAAACATACAGTCGAATTGAATACCTCTTCCTTTTTGAAGTCGGTAGAAAATGACAGAGGTTTGCAGTTGTGCGCACATCACGGAAAAACTACTGGATAGATTTCCATTACGTTTTCTAAGTTTTATTTCTTAGATAATAATAATCATTGCGATATTTTCATTTAATATAAAGTTATTAAAGTTTTAAGAAACAAACATTTTTATACGGGGGTTTTCAAACGGTCAACTGTACGTCGCTTGCTCTCGCGTTACTAACCCAGATAATTTATATAAAAAAATATAGCAAACGGAACAAAGAATAACATCATTGCTTTCTAAGCAAGAAATTTTGTAAGCAAAATATATTTTTTGCTTGCGATCTTTTTGATGTTTTTTCCTTTGCACATAAGAAATCTTTGTTAACATATCAAGCCGGTGTAAGGACTTATTTTTGTACGTGGTAGAGCTATATTATGGTTGTAGCACGAATAGGTCGGCTCGACCGGGGAAGGACCACGCTCTCACAGAAAACCAGCGTAAAATAGAAGCTTAACGCTGCTGTGTTTCGTATGGTGAGTGTAGAGAACCGGAGACCCCTTTTACTGGCAAAGAGGCATTCTATCTTAGTCCTCACGGATGACAATGCATCTGCATCTTGAGTCTTTATTGAGGATAGATGTAGATGTCTATGGGTCACAGTAACCATTTACCATCAGGTGGACTGTGTGCTCGTTTGTCACCCGATCCTATAAAAAAAAGCAATGCCGACGAATTAAAAAAAAAGTTTTCAATTAAAGTTTTGAAAATTTCTCTTTTCTTACGTTTTATCATTTTCGAGGAGGAGGGGAGTACAGAATTTTCTTATTTGTTTTTGCTTATACAGGGGTTCTATAATTTAAAATTAAAAATTTTGTACAGCCGACTTCAATATAAGTTATTTAAGAATAACTTAAAAACTATTAGTCTGACCTTGATCAAATTCATATGGGACCACACGAGAAGTACCAGCTTTCAAATAAAAAAAGAATCATCGAAATCGGTTCACCCAGAAAAAAGTTCTGAGGTAACACACTTAAAAAAACATACAGTCGAATTGAGTACCGGCTCCTTTTTGAAATCTGTAGAAAAAGAAGAAGTGACATGTGGCCAGCCCAGCTAAAAATAGGTTTATTATATTATATTATATATATATATATATATATATATATATTGAGTACCGGCTCCTTTTTGGAAGTCGGCAGAAAATCATAGAAAGCTTACTTCCGTAATACTTGAACGGCCCGTAAGTGGATGCTGTGGTAAAGACAACTACATCCATCCTTGAAAAATCATAATGCAGATGCATGCTTGGAAACTTACATGGTAGAACCATGCTGCAGCTATATTAGTTGTAGCACGATTGGGTCGGCTCGACCGAGGTAGGACCACGCTCTCACAATATCAGCGTTAAATAGCAGCTTAACGCTGCTGTGTTTCGTATGGTGAGTGTAGACGAACCGGAGACCCTTTTTACTGGGAACAAGGTATTCCATCTTAGTCCTCAGGTGTGACAAAGCATCTGCATTTTGATTCTTAATCAATGATAAATATAGATGTCTATGGGCCACAGTATCCTGTGTGCTCGTTTGTCACCTTAATTTAAAAAAAAAATAAAAAAAATATGCAGGACTTATCTACCAAAATGTTTAAGATATTTATTTAGCGAAATATGTTTAGTAAGGGTTATTATACTACTAAAGAGTACATGATCTATAATAATCCCTGGGATTGAAGTGATCGCTACCATAAAAGTTAAAGTTACAGCCTATATATCTTACACTGCTGGGCACAGGCCTCCTCTCATTTCTGAGAGGGTTTTATGGCGAGCAAATGTCCGCCGCGCTGCCCCAATGCGTGTTGGCGAACTTCACGTCTTCGAAATTTTTTATTTCTGAGACATGCAGAATCACGTGGTAAATGAACACATAAAATTTCAATTAACAATTTCATTGATGCACGCGGGATTGTGCCCAGGTTGCTCACGTACTGTGAAATTTACAGTGATCACTTAACTCCTGACCTACCACGGCTCTACTGCTTACTAATTGCAACCATACTGTTTCTAAACATTTTCATTTTTTTTTCCTAGTTTTGCAACTTCCAATGGATTCTGCCAGTGTCAAGTATTTCATGAAAGTTACACAGAGTATTCGACTAGTTTCCGTTTCCATAGTAGATATGCATACTTAGCTTTATGTTACGAAGTTACTTAAGTATTTAGATAAAACTAATTTTACGGATTTTATCGCGTATATTAACTTATTATATATTCCCGACGTTTCGAGCACTTTACAGCACCCATGGTCACGGGGGGGACTGATTTATATGACGTTCCAATGTCATAGTTAACCACGGCTACCTCCAGATTAAAAATTATTAATTTTTGTTCCAATCTACGCAGTATGAACTTACAGTATCTTAGTTGTATGCTTGGGCTGGGATTTAATTTTATTAATTATAGGAGGGAAAAAGAGAGGGGCTGGTGCAAGGGAGAAAGAGAGAGTCTGGGGCAAGGGAGATAGTGACCTGCGTTCAGTACCATCAATTGAAAATAATCTAAAACAAGCTCACCCAGCAGCCTGCCTGGCAAATCCGGCCAGCATCAGACGCGTAGTGTCTGCGTGCAGTGCGTGCGCCACCAGCCAACGTACATGGGCTCGTCCATTCGGATACGTCCTCGCCTCCACGTTGCGCCACAGCGATTTCTCCAGGACCAAACGTGCAAGTCTCGAGCATGAACTGTAAGAAACGGAACCGAAAAGTTACAGCTTCAAAAAAACTGAAGTCTAAATCTTTTTCCTTCTACGGCCATAGTCAATGTTTACATTATATATGAAACCAATCTTGTCAGCCTCAAGCACAGGCGCAGAGTAGCCAGTCTCTGGGTATTCTATAGGTTGCATTTCGGTGAGTGTGCGCAGGAATTACATGCTTTAATTCCTCCCTCTCCTTTCCACCATCGGACAACCAAGCGGTCGGCGGGTCTTCATACCTTTGTTGTCAATATTCCACGCATTAGAACCAAACGGTTTTTCTTCGTCTTTTGTAATGCGTACAGCAAAGGAGTGGAATAAGTTGCCAGCGTCTATCTTTCCGTCAGAATACAATCTGGGCGTCTTCAAGGCAAGAGTGAATAGGCTTTTGTTACGATAAGACAGTACGATTTACCATCTAAGGCTGCATCACCACTTACCACCAGGTGGGATTGTGGTCAAGCACTGTCTTATAATAAGTAAAAAAAATATCATAACCTAACTTGAAAAAGAAGGAGGTACTCAATTCAACTGTATTTTTTTGTACACGATATTTACGCCGCTTTTTGATTGCTTTATTGATGATGTGGTCCCGAGCTCAAATCCGAGGTCGGATCAAAAAATTAGTTATTGCGTTTGTCTGTGAAGAAATTTTTAGTAGCAGCCCAGGGTCTGGAAAATGACGGTGATTCACCCTTGTGCCTCGGAAGCACATAGTCTATGGTCCTGCACTTGATCTCGACGGTCGTGTCGGATTGTGCACCTGTGCTTGCATATACACTCTGGCACTATAATCCTGTCCCGCGCAAATGGCTAGCCTTTTTATTATAGGATATGGGTGACAAACGAGCACACAGTTCACCTGATGGTAATTGATTGCTGTGGCTCATAGACAACCACATCTATCCTCGACGTATCAAAATGAAGATGCGTTTTCACAAGTGAGGACTTAGATGGAATGCCTCGTTTCCAGTATAAAGGGTCTCCGGTTCTCTACACTCACCATACGAAACACAGCAGTGTTAAGCTGCTACTTTCCGCTGGTATTCTGTGAGAGCGTGGTCCTTCCCCGGTCTAACCGACGTGTTCGTGTCACAACTATAGAACTAATAGCTGCAGCATGGCACTACCAGTATCCGTTGAGACTGGCCGCCGTGACCATTGTTTCGTCCACTCAGCAGGGTCAAATAATTTAATTGCAAACGAAGTTAAAACAGACTTCAAACGCTAAAAAGAATGAAATAATCTTCACATAATTTAATAGTCTTAAACTTATTACTCTTTTTATTTCTTAAAAAGTCAGTATTAACTTTTTTTTAAATAAAAACATATGTGCAGTTCACATATTCAAACATTTAGAGCCTAAATTTTAGAGTAATAAATCAAGAGAATATTTTCTTTAGCGATAAAACTGCTTTGTAATAGCGCCATCTACTTCATTCTATAGGTAAAGTTATTTTATAAAACAAAAATTGATTGACTCTCAAGATTGACGACTAATTTAATTATATATAATTCTCCCGCAGGCTAAACTCTATAGATGTATATGTTTCTCTTTTTTCTACCGACTTCAAAAAGGAGGAGGTACTCAATTCGACTGTATGTTTTTTCTTTTTATATGTGTGTTACCTCATAACTTTTTTCTGGGTGAACTGATTTCGATGTTTTTTTTTTTTTATTTGAAAGCTGGTGTTTCTATAATCCCATATAAATTTGATCAAGGTCTAACCAATAGTTTTTTTTAAATTCTTAATAATTTAAAGTGAAGCTTTCACTTTTACAAAAACAAATATTTAAAAGTGACATACAATCCTAGTGCTTTCAGGTCCCGCGCAGAGCAATGCTTCAAGATGTACAGCAGGACATCATCGGATAAGTCGAGGAGTTGGACACTGTGGACCCTGCCATTTTCACTTCCACATTTAAATGGAAATGGTTCTGGAAAATACAAAAGTATATTTCTTTTTATAAAATAACATATCTATACAAACAAATAAAATTAAAGTGTCTGTTTGTAATGTTAAAATAACAGTTTTTTTTTACCAAACACATATACTATATATACAGTACTTATAACAAAAAAAATATATTTAAAATTTTTGCCTGTCCGTCTGTTTGTTCCGGCTTCCGGTTAATCTCCGAAATGGCTGGACCGATTTCGACGGGACTTTCATAGGTAGATAGCTCATGTTATAAGGAGTAACTTACTCTACTTTCATTTTAGAAAAAGAATTAGGGTTCCGCGTAAAATAAAGTCCTAAATTACACGCGGGCGAAGTAGCGGACAACAGCTAGTGTTAAACAAGTTTAACAAAATACCTAATGGAAGTTTTCCACAAAGCCTTTATCAAAAATTGCATAATTTAATATCTGAATATAAAATACTTTTAGTAGTTAGTCATAAGATTCTATAATTGTTTGGAAAAAAGGGTGTAATAAATGGGTCATTGCATGCATACAAACTACAAGCCAATGTTACAAAAGATTTTACAATATATAGTGACAAATGGCTGTCATATTGGTAAGGCTTTACATGTACATACTGTATCATCATCATCATCACAGTCCTTCACAAGTCCACTGCAGAACATAGGCCTCCCCAAAGGAATGCCACAAAGCCCTGTCCTGAGCCACCTGCATCCATCAACTGCATGCGTGTCTTACCAGGTCGTCACTCCATCTAGTGGGGGGTCGCCCTACACTTCGCCTACCAGTACGAGGCTGCCAGTCGAGAATTTTTTTTCCCCATCGGCTGTCGGTTCTTCGAGCTATATGGCCGGCTCATTGCCTCTTCATTGTATAATTTAACCTATTTACATTTAGGTCTCGTTGCTGAATAATTCAAAAATTCATACATTTTTTATCATAAAAAACTGAAGTGACAAAGAAGCTTACTGTCCCGTAAAAATTTCTATTGTTAAACCAATTTTCAAAAAAGAAAATAACGAACGTATACAGTCCTATGTGCCTAACGCTAATACCTTTTTTCTCAATTTTTTTGAAAAATCCAATTATAAGCAGCCATATGCATATTTCGAAACAAATAATATCCTAACTGATGAACAGAAAGGATTTAGACAAAATAAAACAGTCAACAGGGCAGTCTATGCCTTCTTAAATGTGTCCAAAGTAGATAGAAAAATTCCAATATGTGCTGTATGCTGTGACATGACCCAGGCCTTTGATTGTATGGACACAACATTTTACTGAATAAACTGCTTATGGCGTACGAGGAAATGTTCTGGAACTCAATCGATCTTATTTAAATAACAGAAAGCAGTATACAGAACTAAAAAAAAGTAACACAGATGACTAAACACGAAGAAACATTTAAATCTAACATGCACATAAAAGTAAAATATGGTGTGCCACAGGGCAGTGTACTGGGTCCTCTGCTATTTATAACGTATATAAACGATCTGCCGAAAGCTACTAATAGACCAATGTCATGTTTTGCTGACAACAGTACAGTTATAATAAAAAGGACTAATAATGACCTATATGAAAATAATGTTAATAAAACTCTGACCAATATAATTCAATGGATCTTAAATATTAACTTAAAAATAAACTTGAGCAAGACTAAATACATATTGTCAGCCAAAAAATAGCTGTTCCAAAAAATATTAATATACATTATGAAAAGAACAAAATATAAGAGTAATAACGCTGCATATGCGCTACATAGACTTGTCCTAGTACTTAATAATTATGCTCCATTAATGGTGTATAATGACATAGCTGAATCAAACCTACGATATGGGATAATCTTTTGGGGAAACTCAACTCAAAATGATACAGTGTTCAAGGCACAAAAAAGATGCATTTGAGCCATGTATAAAATCAAAATCAGATATAGTTGCAGACCATATTTCATCAAGCCTAAAGTAATGGCTGTACACAGCTTATACATATTCGAAGCAACTGTTTTCGTATAATCTAATTCTGTCTCTTAGAAAAGCCATCTGACGCTGTTAGCCGTAATCGACGTGACAACGATAAACTTCGCATACGTAAATCTGAAACACTAAGTTAATGCAGAGAAGCATATTTTGCTTGGGACCCGTAATATTTAATAAAATACCAAAAGAAATTAGGAACCTAAATAGGACTCTGTTTAAAAAACGACTAAAGGATTTGTTGATATATAAATGTTATTACAACATAACGGACTTTCTAAATGATAAATTTTGAAGTAATTAAATAAAACCTCTTGTGATTAGAAATACTTCACTACTGTGATGGTATTTATAGTAAATGTACATCTACAAATTAGTCTCTGACTTGCATAGTTAATTGACATTCTAAGTGTGCGTCCACAGTGAATGTGCGGTGACTTGAGCCTGTTGCTGGCGCGACGGCGGGCGCGTGCCGTGGCCACAGTGACGAGCGAGCTGTTGGTGTGCTTAGATATATTACAGGTGTTGTAAACCAAGGACGAGGATTTAGTATTTCTACTAGACAGTCTGATCCTGAGATGGGAGATTTTGAACATTAGAGAGGGTGTGCACGAAATAAATAAAAACCGACAAATAAATGGTGATTTTTTAAATTTGTATGAAGAATTGAGATTGTACCCTAGAAAATTCTTTGAGTATACTCAAATGTCTATGTCAACATTTGATTACATCCTGAGTAAAATATCACCTAAAATCACTAGAGAAGATACAAATTTTTTAACAAAAAAAAAATGAAGACGCTCTTACGCCGAGCGATAAGACCGAACTGGTTTGATACCCCCGCATCCGCGCATGGGATCGCTTGCTGACTAGGCCTGTAGTGTGGCCACAACGCGCGGGTATGAATGTTTGAAAACTACGCACGCTATCTCGCTCATGCCCGTCGCGCTAGGCGTCCGCCTTAGTCACTACTCACTACACTATGGACGCAAACAGCGGTTTCATATGTTTGATAATTCGCGCCCGTCGTCGCAACCGCGCTAGGCTCGCACTGTGGACGAGGGCTAAGTTGTATCGCCTTAATTATTTTATTCATTGTATGTTTTAATTTAGAATATTGTATTGAATTTGGAATTAGCCTTCACATTAAATTATTCTACCAAAATTTGATTATAGAAAGTAGTAAGATATATATGCGGTAGCCAGCTCATGCTGCAGCCATCGCATGAAAACGCAATGTATCTCTCAAGTAATACATATTATATTAAATTAGATTGTTTAGTGCGATTGCCAAGTCGATTTATTTATTTAAAACATAAAAGATTTTTAATACTGATATGGTCACTATAAGATGTTGTTAGGTTAGCTAATTAATTAATAACTTAAGACAGAAGTGCCCTTAAGTAGGGACTGAATAAATTAACCGACTTGGTATAATATGGATCTCACAACTTTTTACGGTAGAAGAACTGAGTTGCGAGACTTGTTTTTTTTACAAGTTATGTTTTTGATGGCATCTCATAGTTATATCTAGATACCTATCTACACCTATTATTCCATTATATTACACATATATAGGTACACTGATTCATTCGCTGCAAATGTAACTTTTATAATCCTATATATTTATATGGGATTACAAAGTTATTTATGCAGTTGGTGTATCTCTAAAACTGGACCGAAATTGCAAAATATTTTAATTTTTCCTTTATTTATATACCAAACAATAGTTGTATTCCAAATTTGAAGCTTCTATGTCTACTAGAAGTGCCTTAGAGTTTTGACGATCGGTCAGTGACTGAGTGACAAAATTAAGAAACTTTGACTAGTTATAATTCTTAAAGTACTGGTTCAAATTTAATAAAATTTGAAAAATGCCAAGTTTATACAATGCCTACTTGGTTACTGAAAATTTAGGCTTCTAGTTTTATCCACAACAAAGTTATAGGGTTTCGAAAATGGCCTAAACTGCTTTGAGAAAAGGATGGTACGACCGTGCCTCTTTTTTGCTCGACTTGGCGGGTGCACTGTCGTGCCCCCAGATAAGTTCACAAAGCAAAAGTGTTTAGGAAAGTATAGTGATAATGGGGCTTAGTATTAATCTTGACAAATGAAAAGGTGATTGACATTGGAACTATTTTTGTTTTTCAGAAGAGACCCATAAGAGAAAATTATAACCAAGGTTCGAAGGAATCACTTAGGTAGAAACTTGTGACGCTCAGCTCGGAATCCTGACATCAACCCTTATTCAATTTAAATATCACATACCAAATCATCAACTTATGAGAAAATAAAGTGAGTTGGAAATAGGAATTCTATGTATACCGTTACAGCCTAAAAAGTCAACAGCTGAACATAGGCCTCCCCCATAGATTGCCTCATAGAGGGATATTTGCCATAGTTGTAATGTTACTGTTGATTTAATAATTTCACCTCTCAGTGGGTCATGTGCTCCTGGTACATTATCTTCTATTCATCCATCCATTACAGCCTATTAAAGTCCAGCTGAACATAGGCTTCCCCCATAGATTGCCTCATAGGATATTTGCCATAGTTCCCACACTTGGTGGAGGGGTTGGCAACCACAATTTTTATAAGAAAAATGCTGCTGCCCATCTTCTAATTAGTTTCCTCATACGACATCCGCGGGACGACACTGGTCAGTGGATATTCTTACACGACCACAATACCGTCTATTTTATTGTGTATTAATAATTGAAAATGCGTTATGGCACAATGATTTGACTACACTAAATTACACAGAAACCAACGGTTAAGTTAATGCGCCAAGCCAATAATTATTGTTAAGCTATCTAGGCCTACATACCGCACCTTTACATCAATGATCCCGAAGAAAATTTAACAAAGACTTCACAATCGCGAAAGCAATAATACATTAAAGGATCAACTCACCGTCTTGAACGCATCCACTATCATCTAATTCCCGTTTTAAGTTATCATCGAGCTGCATGGTCCCCATTTTATGATGACTCTTTCAATTATATTCTTTGTTTTGATAAAAATTTGCACTCAAAACAAAGAAATGCTGATGAGTGAGCGTCTGTCTAATTTGCCGACAACAACGATAAACAATCTTTATTTACTGGAACGTATCCAACTCTGTAAAAAGCAGACTCATCTCCATCTCCAAGTTTTGGAAACCAAAACCAACGACTCGCGATTTTCCGATTTATATATTACTATACTATTCCCTATATATAATGTACTCTGTGCTATACTATATTCCACTATACTCTTTGCCAACGATCAACGAATAAAAGTACTCTGTGCAACGAATCGAGATTCGACAGATATGTCAAATGTCAATTGTCAAAGTATCTTTTCTCTTTTATAACTGGCTTTACAGCTTTGGGTTCTAGCCCTTCTGAGCCTGAGGTTACAAGGAATAATTATCCTTTACAGTACACTGCTTCACAATATGTTGATGCGTCACATTGTGCAGCCCTTGGGAGATTTGTGGCAGCAACTTGAGCCAGCAGACAGGTGACAGTTGGCGATGGTATCATATATATATAAAAAAGTACTCTGTGATGTTATCTTAAGGCGCCTAAGCAGAAAGACACCTAATCTTGAGAATCACATCACCTAGGCCTACAATATAGGCATAAAGTTGGATATCACCAAAAATGTAGTTTTTGTTTAATAATATTTATTTATTTGTTTATTACGATTTTAGAAGAACTTATAGCTAGTTATAAATCTATGAACAATAAAAAAAATGTACTGAAGGCCAATTAAAAGTTCCCACTTATAAATAAAGTACAGAGAAAAATTGCACAAGTAACATAGACGTAGATTTAATTACACAATAAAAGATGATTTAAGAAGTAAAATGAAATAAATAACAATGCATGGTATATGTAATACATAGACTGCACTAAAAGTATCGGGAATGGAATATTTCCACTGTTCCTGTCATATTAAAATCTTTTTAATTGAAAAGTCCTTGGTTTTTTAAAATTGAATACCATTTATTTATTTTAAAAAAGATTCTTGTTCTTGTCACAAGGTTTTGTCAAACTTTTTTAGTCGTTGAGAAAATGGAATTGACTCGAGAAAATTCAAGAGCGATGATTTATTATGACTTTCGAAGTGGTTTAAAACAAAAACAGTTTGACCGGATGATTTCTGCATTTGGTGATGAAGCCCCATCCAAAACCACAATTTATCGCTGGTTTGCTGAATTTCAACGTGGACGTGTCAAGCTCAGTGATGATCCCCGTAAAGGTCGTCCAAAAACTGCAGTCACCCAAGAAAACGTTGATGCTGTGCGTAAGCTGATTGAGGAAGATCGACATGTGACATACCGCGAAATTCAGGCAACTTCAGACATTGCCATGAGTCAAATACAAATAATTTTGCATGAACAATTAGGTGCTATTGGTATTAGCATGGCATTAGAGGTGTAACCATTTAGGGCAACTGTCTGACTCCGATTTTGGACGTAAGAGGTGAACCACCGATATAAATTACCTCGTACTCCTACTGATTGAATTTTGTGTAATAGTAGCAAATGGTCTATTCGATCAAAGCGTTTGCTATAGTCTGTGTAGACCACACCGACTTGGGAGGGCTCTGACATATGTTCTGATAAGTAGTCACTACATAATATAAGTTTAGTAGTAGTTGACCGACCCTTGACGAAACCGTGTTGTTGAAAGCTAAGTGTATGTTTTAGGGCAGCATATAGTTGATCATAGACAATTCTTTGTAGTACTTTTGCAAATAGACATAATTTGGAAATAGGTCGGTAGTTGTCAACTTGATCTTTTGGTCCTTTTTTGTAAATTGGTGTGACATAAGCTGATTTCCAGATTCTTGGCATTAAACCTTCTGACAAAGAACGCCGTTATAATATAGTCAAAGGAAACGCAAGGCTCTTGGCGCATCTCACGATAAAAACAGCTGGTATGTTGTCAGGCCCAGCTGATTTACTTAAGTCAAGTGATTTCAAAAGCTTAAATACTCCATCAAATGTGACCTCTATATCCCCTATATCAGATGGTATATTATAGTTCATTTGAGAGGTGACATCTGGGTTAATGTACGTATGGGTAGTATTTAAAAAAAGTTGACTGAAAATAATCACTAAACAAATTGCAAATATGAATATTTGTTTCCAAAACGTAATACAGCGGGATATGAATTGACTTTGTTTTTTGTTTTTATATTAGACCAAAACGCTTTAGGATTATTACAAATATTTTTTCTACATTAGAAATGTATGTATCAAACATTTGTTTTTCCAGAGTCTTGGCTTGTTCCCTGAGTGTAATAAATGATTGAAGGTCAGATTGGTTCCCGTATTTCTTATATTTCGTGTGATACTTGTTTTTCTTTCCAAATTTGAATTAGGAGTTTCTTATACCATAATTGATATTTAAACCTTGGTGTAAAAGTCTTAGTAGGGATATAAGTTTGACGGAGGTCAGCTAATTTATTATAAAATAATAACAAGGCATCTTCTAACGGCTTATAGTTAAGTTCTTGATGCCAATCAATGGCATCAAGTTTTGAAATAATAGAATCGTAATCACCAGATTGATATAGAAATTTAGTATAGGGACGACTTTTAAGAGTGTGAAGTTGAATAAATTCTGCAACCACACACAGAGCTGGATGATGAGTATCTTCTGGTATTAGCGGGATTCCGCAGTAGTTAATAGCTAACGTGCTGTTAGAAAATATTAAGTCTAAAATTCTATTATTTGTGTTATGTATATAATTGTATTGTGATAAATTGCATATATTAATGTTATCAAATAAATCAAATTGATAAGAGCCCTGTATGTTCTTGGGAATATATGAAATGTTTTGATAACACGACTTCTAGATTATGTTAGGCATATTAAAGTCGCCAAGAATTATAAATTTATCGCAAGGATGTTTTAATATTGTATCACAAAGTTTTTCGGAGTATGTGGTTAAGTGAGTTGGTAGTGAACAAAATACGCTTTGGTTACGTATATAACCGTACAAATATGCAGTTTATACACTACCTTAGGATTCCGGCATTTAAGTGTCAATGTTACCCATAAGTCCTCGGCATTCGAACACCAATCACTACGAACTTCTGCTGAGAGGTCCCGGCGAACAGCAATTAACACTCCACCCCCCCAATGTTTGATTAATTCTTTTGTGATCTCGATCCCGTCGCCATACTATGTACCTATCATCGAATAATTCGCTATCTTTAACGCTTTCATTCAACCAAGTTTCTGATAAACATATAACATCATAAGAGTTTATGTTAATATTTCTATAGAAGGCCGAAGTTTTTGTACTTAAACCACGTATATTTTGGTAATATATATTAATCACCATTTTTGAACATTAAAACTAGTGCATAATTATTATAATAACAAGTAATAAGTGTAGAAAGGTGGAATAAAGCAATATATTTGAAAAGATGCGTAAAAAAACGTTAAATTTGTAGGCAACATTAAAAAAAACTAATAATACAATAAGGATATAAGCGTAAACAAAAGATACAAAAATGCAAAAGCAAATAGACGGTGGAGCGATATAATATGATTGAGTATATACAGTAATACTTTTATTTATATAGTAATACCTTTATTTTAAATGTGGTAGTACATTAGACACCGCGAATTTTAGACCTATTTCTGTACTACTAACACTTAGTAAGATTTTTGAAAAAATTATTCTTGATCAAATGTTAAATTTCTTTAATACGAGTATAAATAATTTACTTCATAAAAATCAATTTGTTTTCAAAAGGGGCCGCTCGACAACTGATGCCGGTGTTGAGCTGATTAGATGTATCTTTAATGCATGGGAGAATTCACAGGATGCTTTGGATATATTTTGTGACCTATCCAAAGCCTTCGATTGTGTTCACCATGAAACATTAATCAGGAAACTTCAACACTACGGTGTAAGAAGTGATGCTCTTAAATTAATTATTTCATATTTAAGTAAGAGAACGCAAAAAGTTGTCATTAACAGTATGAGTTCTTCCGGGTCGATAGTACAAATGGGCGTGCCTCAAGGCTCAATTCTCGGCCCCTTTCTGTTTCTTGTATACATTAATGACTTACCTTACATAGTAGGAGATAACCATGATATAGTATTATTTGCAGATGACACTTCTTTAATTTTCAAATTAAGTCGACAATTGCTAAAATATGACGAAGTAAATAATGCTATATCTAAATTAGTAAATTGGTTCAATGCTAATAATTTGCATTTAAATGGCACTAAAACGAAATGTATGAAATTCGTGACACCAAATGTCAAACAATTAAATACTAATGTAATTTTAAATGGGGAGAAACTGAGTCTTGTAGATGCCACCATTTTTCTTGGAATCACACAAGACGCGAAGCTTCAATAGAGCCCCCATATATCAAAACCAGTAAGCAGACTTAGCTCTGCAGCATATGCCGTAAAAAAGATTAGAAGTCTAACTATTGTTGAAACAGCTAGACTAGTTTACTTTAGCTATTTCCATAGCATAATGTCGTATGGTATTTTGCTATGGGAACACGCAGCTGACACTGAAATTATATTTGTTTTACAGAAGAGGGCCATAATAGCAATTTATGATTTAAAGCCTAAAGAGTCGCTGCGACAAAAATTTAAGGAAATTAATATATTAACTTTGGCCACTCAATACATTTATGGAAATGTAATATACGTACACAAAAATAAAAGTAGTTTTACAAAAATAAGTGATATTCATTCTGTAAATACTAGGAACAGACACATGCTAGTAGTACCAGTTACTCGACTCCATCGAGTCAGTAATTCATTCTTGGGGCGATGTATACGCTTTTACACCAAAATTCCAGAAAATATACAAAATTTGACCTGCTCAAAGTACAAAAACTTTATTAAACTAAGTTTGTATAAAAAGGGTTATTGTAATATTAAAGAATTTATAGATGATAATAACCCCTGGAAATGAGGTGATCGCTGCCAAGCTATTTCTAATTTGTTGTGTTGTTAATTTGTGTAACATACATGATTATAAGCTGTTATTTAAAAAAAAAAGTCCCGCTGGGTTTCTTGCTGGTTCTTCCCAGGACAGAGGTGTTTTTTCGAACCAGTGGTAATTATACAAAAGAGTAACTTTCAATGAATATTATTTATAATCTATATTTAGTAAAAAAGTTTCTGTTTCTGTTTCAGTAAACAAGTGTGCAGCGGAAGTACGTGACGACTCGTCTAACCGACACGGCTGCCGCGGACCAACTTCCTCGCCCACACGTCAGGTGACCGAGCGTGAGCGCAGAGACGCGCGCGGGGTAGGGGTCCAGGCGGTGACCTAAATACCATCGGATAAACGCGCCGAGACTAGCGTTTTGAATGCAAGTTTTAAATGTTACGATTTGGCCTAAACAAACCCCCGTCCCGGGCATAAGGACTTATGTCCGCGAGTAAACTGGCAAACGGGATAGGGTCGCGACGGCACGTTGCAAAACCGAATCTCCAACCAAAACCTCGGCCATCCTAGACATCCCATCAGATCCATATGACAACTTAACAATGCGTCCACGGCGCCAATACGAAGGCAATGCATTGGGTTCTTTAACTAACACGAGGTTTCCAACCCGAGGAGGATCTGTCTTGTCAGACCACTTAACGCTCTGCTGCAAAAGATGTAGGTACCCCAGAGACCATCGGTGCCAAAAACTCTGAGTCATTTGTTGCAGAAGGTCAAATCTGCTCAACCGCGAAGAGTTTATTTCCCTGAAGGGGTACTCGGGCAGGACGTTAAGCAGCTGGCCAATCAGGAAGTGGCCCGGGGTTAGAACCTCCAAATCATTCGGATCGAACGAGAGGGGACAGAGGGGCCGAGAGTTGAGTACTGCTTCAATTTTACAGAATACAGTGGCAAGCTCCTCAAATGTCAAAATAGTTTCGCCTCCGCTCGGCCTTAGGGGGATTGGCGACGAATTGCCCGGCGGATTCCGCCTCTCCCTGGGAACGGCTCGGTTGGCAACCCGTAGGTCGCCGACGGTGCCCGCTGCGTTCTCAATTTGCCGGCACTGCTCCTCCAAGAACCGCAGCAGGTCCCTGAAGGGCGGAATATAGGAGGCGCCATCCCCGCCGTACCTCTCCTTAAAATGGATCCGAAGATAGACAGGGATGTGGAGCAACAAGAAGGTCCATTCGTCCACCGGTAAATCCAGCCGCCTCAACGAATTACAGGCCACCACGACTGGATTTACGATGTCCGGACGTAGTCTGGCCCGGTCCCTAAGCAGCGGGAGGTTTAGAAGCTGCCTAACGTACTCGTCCACAATTCGCCGGACGTTGGCGTACCTTCCGGCAAGGAGGTCCCGGGCAGTCTGGTAGGCGTCGTCCGACAATTTCAAATGGCCGACGACGCCCAGGGCCTCCCCCTCCAGTGAGGCCAGGGGGTACGCCATCTTCTGGCTTGGTGTCAAGTCCCTCCGGGCGTCCACTAGGCTATCAAAAAGGCCAACAAAGGTCAGCCAGTCGGAGAGGACCCCGGAGAACCTTGGCAGGTCCAGAGTTGGGAGTCGTCCCAACAGCTCCGGCTGAGTAGGCTGCTTCCGAGGGGACTCGGGCAGGCCACTCAACCGAGCTTCATGCGCTTCATTATCATACTTGGCCCCCGCCTCGATCAAGTCGTCCGTGAGCGAAAAGAATTGCTCGTAGTCCGCGAGGCAGGAGTCTAGGACTCCCTGTTCCGCATCCTATCAAAGTATGGGCATTCGCGGCCCAGCGCAGCTCCGCCTGCAGGCGAAGCGCCGGTGGATTTTGCGATGGCATCACTACTATATACAAATTACTATTAAATTAAATTAAATACAAATTACACTACACGGCAAGTACACACTACAGTCGGTTAACAAAGATGCCTCGCTCAGGAGACCGACCCTTCGGCAATTTAATCTACCTACCCGAAATACCTGACGCGTAGGTACCTAACTGTTACGGCCTACGGCTGCTCCCTTAAAGGATCCAGTCCTCTGGGGCCCATGAGCAAAAGACTCCCGAGCAAACGTAGGTCGGGCCTTAATGTGGCCACGTGGAAATTCCTAATTACATCAAAATATATGGGGGAGCGTTATACTACGGCCAGTCGACCGGAAGGAATTTGGATGAAGCTTACTTACCTATCCAAGGCGACTGGTCCCTCCGGAGTCGGTCAGGTCGCGTGTGGTTGTGTAGTGCAAGGGAAAGAATGGTGATGTGGTGTGTATCTGGGTGTGACTGATGGTGATTGAACCTAGACCTTAGCCGTCGGCAGCAGCCCGGGCATCGACACCGCTCCAACTTTCTGGTTTTCTGGCCTTTCGAGGTTATCCACAGTCACTTTCTTCTTTCGTCACGTTGACAGTCAATTAACTCTATCGTACGATTTACTAACTTACAGAAGCCACTAACTATCGCTGGGTATAATGGTTACCGCACAAACGCACACGGAGTTTAAAGGGTCAAAGGTCACTACCGTTTCGCGTAGCAATAGTTAATTCTAGAATATCAGAGGCCGCACTATCTAATATTGCCGAATGCACTTATGCAGGTTTTGAGTCAGACACAATAAGTCCCGGGAAGCTCTCCAGTAGGAATGCGCGTCACAAATCCTAGACCGTATATTTACGGGCCGCACCTAATTATTCCGAGTTCCCTAACAGAATGGACCGCGTGCTCACGTCAGCACCGATTAAAGACGACTGACGCGCTTGCGACCCGCGCGCCACTGCCACGCTCGGAAGAACTTCAGACCGGAATCGCGCCGAGCCGAGTGACATCTGGTGTCGATTCCGACAACAGAGTTTTGCGCGAACAAACCCCCGTCCCGGACATAAGGATTTAGGTCCGCGAGCAAACCGGTCAGCGGGACAAGGTCGCGAAGGCAAGTTGCAAGACCGAATCCACAACCAAACTAGGCCACCTTAGGCACCCCATCAGATCTTGCAACCCTAACCAGCGCCTCAAAAAATAGCCCTAATGTGGCAAGCCGGAGGGTCAGCCTCCACTAGATGCCCCTCCTGGGCATCGCAGCACTTTAACAAGTCCTGTACTGGACAGAAGTCCGACGACCTCTTTCAAACACCTATCTTTGCCTCTATGATTAGTTCGGCAATCTGACCGGATCAGCTCTGCAAACAGCGACGCGACACGAAGCGGCCCCGAGCGGCCTCCTAAGCTTCAGTGCAGAGAGCACCCACAAATTCCACATGAACGTCGTCTGTGAAGAGCCGAACGAAACGCACAGATAGTCCCTAGTATGAATTTTCAACAAGTAGGCCTAGCCAGGCCACCCACCATATTATCATTTACTAAAATAGTGCGGCAGCCAAATTCAATCTGATAATCTCCAAAACTAGCTAGCCTGTTAGGCAAGTAGTCCTATGCTCATATTTCAACTAATTTTTCAAAAGCATCAATGTTCAACTACAGAATTAATTCAACCAAATTAGTCACCGATGCGCATAGGTCAACTTGCAAATTAAACAAAACAATAACGTAAGGGACAGCCCTACTTCTTCGCAAAGCAAAATGATTAAACACTATCATAAACATAAACATAATTTTTCAAATAGTGCGCCATTCAATTTCAGATGAATTCAAATTTTCCTTTCAGCAAACAGACGCAACAATCACATACAGTGATTAAATATATGTACAAAACACATGCAGTAGCATTTAAAGGAGTAGATTAAATTCAATTCTTTTAATTTAAACCGCTACAAATAGGAAAATTTCGCGGAAAGCCCAAAGCAATTTCTAATTTTAATTCAAGTATTTTTTGACTAAGTGCTCGACCAAACCAAATCTAATACCCCTTGACAGCGTGATTCAACGCTCCAGAGGGGCCCTAATCTTCCCACCACCAAGGGGAGGCCACATGGCGTGAACCCGAGATCGCTAACAGTCGACACTCGGGTTTTACGCCTTCACTGAGGCCGTCGGCAACAGAACATTTTGACAAGTGGACTGTTGGCGGCTTAAGGCTCAGTGGAGGTGGCCGTGGTGGGAGCTAAAGCGGCAGCTAGCCAGGGCCGCCTCCATCAAATGGGGAACAGTGGTACACCAGTCGCGGCCACTCAGCTAACGGGAGTGAGAAGGGTCCAGCGGACCGATGAGTGGCCGTGAAGTTCCTCTCCACACGCTTAGGGGGGGGGTGATGACACCCCCGCCCCTGGGGGAATTACCCGCCGACTGGTCGGGGGAGGGACCCCTTTCAAACTTAGGGGCCTGATGGCTGGCCGGCGGGCGCCAAGAGTCGCCCGGCAGAGGGCGTGGCTGAGCGCCCCCGCCCGTGGGGGTCGAGGGCCTGGCAGAGCCCCGAGAGGAGACGCCGTTCGCACTCAGGCACAAAACGGCATGATGATTGCCCTGGCAATGCAGACAGGGCCGCCGATGCGGACAGTCTCGCTGGAGGTGTCCTCCCAGACATGAACAGCACCAGCGGCACTCCTTGGCGATAGTTCGCCTCGCCGAAACCGGCTTACTTAATAATTTCGGGCACGACGTTACCCGGTGATCAGATGCTCGACAATAGGAGCAGGGTGGGGTTGACGACGACTTGCCTGGCGGGTTCAGCCTCTCACTGGGCATGTCTCGTAAGTCGTCAACGGTGCCCGCCGCGTTCTCGATCTGCCGGCACTGCTCCTCCAAAAACCGCAGCAGGTCATAGAAGGGCGGAATATAGGAGGCCTCGTCCCCGCCGTACCTCTCCTCAAAATGGATTCGAAGGTCGAGAGGTAGACGGGACAGCACGATGCGGAGCAACAAAAAAGCCCATTCGCCCACTGGTAAACCCAGCCGCCTCAACGCATTACAGGCCACCAAGACTGGATCCAACAGGTCCGGACGCAGTCTGGCCCGGTCACTAAGCAGCGGGAGGCTTAGAAGCTGCTTAACATGTTCGTCAGCAATTCGCCGGACGTTGGCGAATCTTCTGGCTAGGAGGTCCCGAGCAGTGTGGTAGGCGTCGTCCGACAATCTCAAGTGGCCGACGACGCCCAGGGCCTCCCCCTCCAGTGATGCCAGGAGGTACGCCATCTTTTGGCTCGGGGTCAGGTCACTCCGGGCGTCCACTAGGCTGTCGAAAAGACCAACGAAGGTCAGCCATTCGGAAAGGACCCCGGAGAACTTTGGCAGGTCCAGAGTTGGGCGTCGTCCCAACAGCTCCGGCTGAAGCTACTTCAGAGAGGACTCGGACAAGTCACTCATCCGAGCTTCACGCGCCTCCTCGGCATGCCTGCCTTCAGCCTCGATCAACTCGTCTGTGAGCCACAAGAACTGCTCATAGTCCGCGAAGCAGGAGTCCAGGACTCCCTTCTCCACATCCGAATCCTCGAGCTCAGCGTAAGCTTCCTCCACTGCGGCCCTTCGAGCATTCACCTGCTCGAACCGCTTCATCAAGTTATGGACCCTATCCGGTCGGCCTATCAAAGCATGGGCGCTTGTGGCCCAGCGTAGCTCAGTCCGCAAACAACGGATCAGTAGCTTGGGCGATGTCATCACTATTAAATGCATATTACGACGCGGCTTGAGCACAGATTACAAAGATAACAAACAAAAAATACAACAAAAATTAACAGTTAATAAATGCAGTTCCTATCAAATCGCGTTGAATAGAAATTACACAAATACGAATTACTACGTATCAACCAATTACAAGTTAGCACAAAAGAAAAGACACAAATCAAATTAACAAATAATAAATACTAGTGCGATCAAATCAAGTTAAATTCAAATTGCACTAATACAATTACTACTCTTTAGTTCAAATACAACTTACAGTATAAACGAAGATACACATCACGGTCGATCAACAAAAAATGCCTAGCTCGGAAATCGACCCTTCGATAAGTAATCCACTACAACTATCCGACAACGATAATTAACCGATTACGTAAAAATAACCATCTACCTACATGACGTATATCTCTAGAAAACTCCCGCTTGCGCAACCTAGGGCGCGGCTTTTCAAATCTACCCACTAACCAAAAAAAGGCAAGCAACAAAGAACAAAGGGAAATAATTCTATTATTACGTACAAAAAAAATATTTTTACGTATTACGGACGGGCGTGATTGTAGATACAAATTAAACCAATCAAACCAACGCTCCCTGCCACCAGAATTATTTAATGTTTATCAAACACTATGGTCGGGATCGACCGGGAATCGAACCCGGAACCGCGCTCTGCTACCAGTTTGTTACGGCCTACGGCTGCTCCCTTAAAGGATCCAGTCCTCTGGGGCCCATGAGCAGAAGACTCCCGAGCAAACGTAGGTCGGGCCTTAATGTGGCCACGTGGAAATTCCTAATTACATCAAAATATATGGGGGAGCGTTATACTACGGCCAGTCGACCGGAAGGAATTTGGATGAAGCTTACTTACCTATCCAAGGCGACTGGTCCCTCCGGAGTCGGTCAGGTCGCATGTGGTTGTGTAGTGCAAGGGAAAGAATGGTGATGTGGTGTGTATCTGGGTGTGACTGATGGTGATTGAACCTAGACCTTGGCCGTCGGCAGCAGCCCGAGCGTCGACACCGCTCCAACTTGAGGTGGCCTTTCGAGGTTGTCCACAGTCACTTTCCTCTTTCTTCACGATGACAGTCAATTAACTCTATCGTACGATTTACTAACTTACAGAAGCCACTAACTATCGCTGGGTATAATGGTTACCGCACAAACGCACACGGAGTTTAAAGGGTCAAAGGTCACTACCGTTTCGCGTAGCAACAGTTAATTCTAGAATATCAGAGGCCGCACTATCTAATATTGCCGAATGCACTTATGCAGGTTTTGAGTCAGACACAATAAGTCCCGGGAAGCTCTCCAGTAGGAATGCGCGTCACAAATGCTAGACCGTATATTTACGGGCCGCACCTAGTTATTCCGAGTTCCCTAACAGAATGGACCGCGTGCTCACGTCAGCACCGATTAAAGACGACTGACGCGCTTGCGACCCGCGCGCCACTGCCACGCTCGGAAGAACTTCAGACCGGAATCGCGCCGAGCCGGGTGACATCTGGTGTCGATTCCGACAACAGAGTTTTGCGCGAACACTAACCCTAAACTACACTCCTGCTTGCGCAGCCTAACGGGCGTGGTTCTAACTACCGATCCGCTATCAAAACAAAAAATAAATTTACGGCCGGGCGTGATTGGAGAAACAATCAACCACGCTCTGCTACCAGAATATGTTACGGTCCTCAGTTGTCCCGACAGATGTCGACTGGGCTAGGGCCCATGAGTAACTCACTCGACGGGCAACCAGAGGTTTCGGACCCAAATGGCCTATGGATAATTATTATATAATGGCTGGATAAACAAACACAAACTTACCAAGTTCCGGAGGTAGGGTCAACCACAAGGTACCATCAGGGGAAGTAGGTGGGTTTCAGTGGTGTAAAAAGGTGTGTAAATGTAACCTGACGTCACCGATGTAATCGGCAGCAGATCCACATGCGATGCTCTGCTCCACAATGTGCGATCACACCAGTGGGCATTCACCTTAGGTGAACTCAAGTCTAACGTCACTTAGCACAAATTTTTAGCGTTCTATCCGACAAAGGAAAAATGCCTTCGTACGATATTAAAATGCCATACAAGCAACTCATCACCGCAAATTAATGGCAATCGAAGTTAAGTTAATCACTCAAAACTCAAGAAAAACCTCGTTATCACCTAAACGCACGAAAAAGACACCGCATTACGAGGCGGTCTTAACGCGACCTAACGGTTCGAGCGTAACTTCTAGACGACTCGTCTAACCGACACGGCTGCCACGGACCAACATCCTCGCCCACACGTCAGGCGACCAAGCGCAAGCGCAGAGACGCGCGCGGGGAAGGGGTCCAGGCGGTGACCTAAATACCATCGATTGAACGCGCCGAGACTAGCGTTTTGAATGCAAGTTTTAAATGTTACGATTTGGCCGAAACAGTCACATAAACATATTGGCCTTTAGACAGAGCTAAATAAGTTTATATATAAAAATATAATATAAAAATAATATATAAATATATATAATAAGATTCTTACAAGTTTCCTTACTTAAATTATTAAGTTTAAATGCATATTTAAGTCGTATGTTAAAATTAATTTTTATAATGTATTTAATTATTAATTATTAAATTTTTGTAATTATTATAATAATAGCTATATGAAAAATAAAGCAGCCATTATGTACTCCGAGTCCCCGTTTTTTATTTCAACAGCAAAACATTTTATAATGTACATAAAGTATAAACAGGTTTTTACTTAATTATCTACCTATTTATAGTTGATTAACATTATGTTAAAAAAAATCCGAGGAAACTGTTCATGGCAGTAAAGTTTTCTCTAAAGATCATGCATAATTCGAAAATACAACTTTCCGATCTGATTCTTGGAGAAAATTGTTTAAGTTTATCGGTAGACTAACCTCTTCAAAGATTATTAGGAATTTGTACATTTTGAATTAAAATACAACAAAAGGCAGGTAGGTGCAGCTTATTCCTGGGAACATGTTATTTTAATTATTTTAGAACTATCAAGGTAAAAATTCAGTTCATTTTTGAGGTTTTTTTTTTCATTTTTTACCGCTTCCTTAGCAATCATTTTTCGATAGTCCTTGTAAGTAAAATGCACATCACTAGCTAACGCACACAATGACAGATCAAAATTGGTTACACATTTTCAGGCTGTCAGGTGGTCTATACGCCAGAATATTCTAAGTCTATGTTTGTGATCATTTATTAGTATGTGTCCTATTATTATGTTTAATCTGTGCCACAGATTAATAGATATAATTAATATGGCCTAAAGGTCTAGATGCCAGGCCATAAACTCCAAAAAAAAGATATAATTAATATATTAATACCAAAGAATATATACACTACGCGAAAAGAAACGAGATCTAAGCCAGTGGCGTAGCTATGTAACCAAGGGCCCCGGGGTGAAAATGAAATTGGGGCCCTATTTAAACTAAACTAAATACTTTAAAGGTGCATTACTATTACATCATCAGCTCCTTGTCGCCCACTGCAAAGCATAATAAAGCAAAGCTATTTACTACTAAGTATTATGTGTAACGCATAAACAATGACGAAGTAGATTACAGTTAATAATATAGACAGACAACATAACAGTGGAAGAGCCACACGGCAGCTTTTGCTGTCGCACGGGTGGACTAGACTAGATGGAGTGACGACCTGGTAAGACATGAAATGAAGAGCTGTAATGAATGAATGTAATGAATGGGTGGACCGGCTCGAACTAAGGAGATCCATGACCTTACAGATAACCAGCGTGAAGTACAAGTTTACTTCGCCTGTTAAGTGCAGGTCGTCGGAGGCCTAGCCCCTCTCCCCCTTAACATGGTAGTGTAATTAAAAAAGAAACCATCCTAAGAGGGTGCCAGCACCCTTGCTATTGGAGAATCACTGGTTGATCATCCACACCCAAGCTACCTTACTCTTCCTTGGCGGGGGTGCTCAGATTGACTCGCGTAATAGTGGGAGAGGACCATCCTCGCGTCTACGGGTGCCTCTATAGGTAATGCCGCCACTGACCAACTCATCGACCACGTCCAAATCGCTGCAGACTCCGTACTACAACAGGTCCCATCTGCAGTGTTCGTGATCCTTGGTGATTTTAGCGGCCACCGTGCTGAATGGCTTTTTGTTTAACCGAAATGTGGAAATATCTGTTTATGACTTTGCCTTGGAACATGGTTCGACACAAATGGTTACTTTCTTTCTGCTGACCTCTCATCCGGACGGATATCAGGTCTCCGTTGACACCTTTCTTGGCTCATTGGATCATTGTCTGATTCGGACTATGGTGCCACTCGCACTCCCATCGCGGTTGTGTTCTGCAGATCGCCGCCGTGTTTGGCACTATAGGTCAGTCGATTGGGACAGGATGTGGTCTTTTTTACATCCTCCCCTTGACAGGGGCGAGTGTGCTTCGTGTCGGATGATCCCAATGTGATTCTGTCACTGATGTACCACATTCAGGGAATGGAATGGAATTCTATTATCTGTGGCGCCTAGTTTGGTCGCTCCTGTAAAATTGCATCGTGCTATAATAGGAGTGCTTCACCAGCGCTGTTAAAAAGAAGTATAATTACGTCTTCAGGTCGGTACGATAGGACTTACATAGCGCTCAGTGCTAATAACACTACTCTCTCTAGACGTCAAGTCGAGTGGGCCTGATCAAGTTCCACCCATTGTGCTGAAGACGTGTGCTCCCTAGTTGGCACCGGTCGTAACGTGTCTTTTCTAAAACTCTTTCTCCCTAGACATAGTCCCGAACACAAAGAAGACAGCTTTAGTGCACCAGATCCCTAATAATTGAAAATAAAATTTTGTACAAGCGACTTCAATATAAATTATTAAGAATAACTCAAAAACTATTGGTCATACCTTGAACAAATGTATATGAGACCACATTTTATACGTGGTATAGCCATGCTGCAGCTATATTAGTAGTATAGTTGTAGCACGAATGGGTCGGCTCGACCGGGGAAAGACCACGCTCTCACAGAATAACAGCGTAAAATAGCTTAACACTGCTGTGTTTCGTTTGGTGAGTGTAGAGAACCGAAGAGCCTTTTTACTGAAAACGAGGCATTCCATCTTAGTCCTCACGGGTGACAACGCATCTGCATTTCAATTCGCAAACGAGGATAAATGTAGATTGATATAGATAGATAGTCTATGGGCCACAGGAACCACTTACCATCAGATGAACTGTGTGCTCGTTTGTCACCCTATCCTATAAAAAAACATATGAAGTAGCAACTTTCAAATAAAAAAAAGAATCATCGAAATCGGTTCACCAAGTAAAAGGTTGTGAGGTAACACACATAAAAAAATACAGTCGAATTGAATACCGTCTCCTTTTTGAAGTCGGTAGAAAAATAACCAAAATACGACCGCTCAGACCTATCCAACTTGTTCTCTAAAATAATGAAAACCATTGTGAACTGCCAACTCATGAGGTTGAGGATCACCAATTAAAAAGTGACCGCCCATACGAATTCCGTCGGGGTTGCTCAGCTGGTGATCTTCTGGCTTACCCGAACCATAAATCGGCGGAGGCAGAGAGGGAGTCCCTGGCCGTTAGTCTGAACATAGCGAAGGCCTTCGATCGGGTTTGGCACAAACTTTTGAAACTCCCTTCCTATGGGCTTCCCGAGAATTTGTGCAACTGGATCAACAATTTTCTTTCAGATTCGAGCAACAAAGTCGTAGTAGAAGGTGCATGCTCCATTTACAAGCCTATTTATGCTGGTGTTCCACAAGACTACGTGCTATCACCTACGCTATTTCTTCTGCTTATCAATAATATATTGCAAACCAGTAACGTGCACTAGTGATGCTTTATACACCGGCTATGCCTATATTTCTTGAGAAAACGTCGCCGAGTACCGGAAAAAACTTGTATCTGAAGTCGAGTTTTGCCGGATAAGTTCTCGGATTGGGGCGACTAAATCTAATTAAGTTCAATGCCCAGACGACACAAGTTTGCGCGTTTACCACTAAAAAGAACCGCTTTGTCGTACCGCCTCAATTTCAGGGCACTCCCCTTGTTACTTCAGCCAGTATCGGAATCTTCGGCGTTGACATATCGAATAACGTGCAGTTTCGTGGTCACTTGGAAGGGAAGGCTGAAATGACCGACCGACGAAGACGAAAGACGAGACGAATAGAATAGAATAATTTTTATTCAATATACATTACATGTGTAATTCTTATTGAAAATCATTTTTTACTTTACCACTGGTTCGAAAAAAAACCCTCTGTCCTGGGAGGAACCAGCAAGAAACCCAACGGGACTTTTTTTTAAAATAAATTTTACAATATAAATGATTACGAACTATTTACAAAATTTATTTTAGAAACTGCTTGGAAGCGATCACCTCATTCCCAGGGGTTATTATCAACCATGTATTCATTTATACTGTAATAACCCTTTTTAAACAGTTTCAGCTTAATAAAACATTTAAACTTGGTAATAGAGAGAACCTGTACACTTTACGGGACCTTGTTGTAATAGCGTATACATTGCCCCAAGAATGAATAAGGGCTAATAATCTTCCACTCACCAGATGTCGCTAGTTGTGACAGAGGTAAAGTTTTCTGTTACACAGCGTCAGTTATAATTGAGAAATTAGTTTTAAATAATAGTTTATAATTATCTAGAGTATTATATTAACACACAACACAATGAGTCAGTGGTTTGATTTTTAATTTTTTGCACTTGACTCTTTTAAATAAAATCGTCTTTTAGTTATATATTTATAGTTTGATTTATTCATATCTAATGTAATTAATATAAAATATAACTAATAATACAGAAAGAAACCTTAAAGATTACATTTTCCTAAGAAATTATCGTCCTCTCTATGAAATCTGTCAAATATTTTACCTCATTGTAAAGTGGCGCCGCCCTGGTGGCAGAAAAAGTCGTGGATGCCCTCATTACTGACTCTGTGGAGTCGAGAAACTGGCATCACTAGCTTGTGTTTGTTCCTAGTGTTTATAGTTTTGTGTACTAAATCTATCTTTGTTTTTGTGAACATACAGAACATATTTTCGTAAATATACTGAGAGGCCAAAGTTAATATATTTATTTCTTTAAATTTATCTCTAAGAGACTCTCTCGGTTAGATTGTTAATAGCTCTATAGCCCTCTTCTGTAAAACAAAAATAGTTTCTGAATCAGCCGCATTTCCTCTTAGCAAAATCCCATAAGACATTATACTATGGAAATAACTGAAATAAACTAATCTAGCTGTCTCGGCACTAGTGAGACCTCTAATCTTTTTTAAAGCATAGGCTGCAGAACTTAGTCTACTTGCTAATTTGGATGGGGGCCCCACTGAAGCTTTGCGTCGAGAGTGATGCCAAGAAAACCAGTGAACGAAGAGATGTTACATCCCTTTGCATTTTTTATCCCATATACCACGGGGAGTGTTCAGAGGAATTCTGGTGTCGGATTTATCATCCACTAGTCTTTCTTTGACAACGTTGTAAAGACTAGGAGTTTGTCGACGAGGGTTGCGTACTCAGAATAACCAAACCGTATTCGCCGAAGGTCATACAGGTTTACGCACCAACCTCGGCACGCCCTGTTGAGGAGGTGGAGGAAATGTATGAGGATATCTCTAGAGCCATGCTTTCCTCCAAAACCCACTATACGGAGTTAATGGGAGACTTCAACACAAAACTAGTAGAAAGTGGGGAAATTCGGAATAGGGCAACGGAACCCAAGGGGTCCGCCATGGTAGCATTACACTGGAGGCGTGAGCAGAAGTGCGGTGGTCTTGTTCTTCAAGAAAGGCGACAACGCTCTCTTGAAGAACTACAGACAGATTTCCTTTCTGAGCCGCGTCTACGTGCTGTTTTCGAGAGTCATTACGAATCGTCTCGCGCGCATACTTGACGACATCCAGCCTCCCGAACAAGCCGGTTTTCGAAAAGGCTTTAGCACCGTATACCACATACATACCCTTCGGCAAATTGTACAGAAGTCCGAGGAGTATAATTTGCCACTCTGTCTGGCGTATGTGGACTATGAGAAAGCCTTTGATTCCGTCGAAATTTGGGCGGTGCTGCAGTCTATTCAGCGGTGCCAAGTTGACTGTCGGTATACCGAAGTGTTGAAGTGTTTGTACAGTAGGGCTACGGTGGCTATCCGAGTACAGACAAGAGTAAGAAACCTATCCAATTACAGAGAAGTGTAAGACAGGGTGACGTCATATCGTCGAAACTCTTCACCGCTGCATTGGAAGACGTTTTCACGCTTCTGGACTGGAAAGGATTCGGTATCAACATCAGTGGCGAGTACATCACTCACCTTCGATTTGCCGACGATATAGTCCTTATGGCAGAATCGCTGGAGGACCTAAGCACTATGCTCAATGACCTCATTAGTGCTTCCCAACGGATAGGTCTTAAGATGAACATGGACAAAACAAAGATCATGTTTAATGCCCATGTCACACCTATGCCGGTAGTTGTTGGGAGCACTTAGCTCGAAGTTGTTGACGAGTATGATTACCTGGAACAAATAGTCCGACTAGGTAAGTCCAACTTCGATCGAGAGGTCAATCGACGGATTCAACTCGGTTGGGCGGCGTTCGGAAAATTAATCGAGAGGTCAATCCACGGATTCAACTCGGTTGGGTAGCGTTCGGAAAATTACGGCACATCTCGTCAGGTATACCTCAAAACTTGCAAACGAGACTGTGCAACCAGTGCGTGTTGCCATTGATGACCTATGGAACTGAGACGTGGTCCTTCACTGCTGGCCGGATGAGGAAGCTCAAGGTCGCTCAGAGAGCTATGGAGAGGGCTATGCTCGGAGTTTCTCTGCGTAATAAACTTAGAAATTAGGATATCCGCAGTAGAACCAGAGTGACCGACATAGCCCAATGGATTAGTAAGCTGAAATGGCAATGGGCCGGCCATATAGCTCGAAGAACCGACAACCTATGGGGAAAAAAGGTTCTCGAGTGGCAGCCTCGTATCGGCAGGCGAAGTGTAGGGCGTCCCCCCCACTAGATGGAGTGACGACCTGGTAAGATATACAGGAAGTCGAAGGATGCAGGTGGCTTAGGACCGTGCTTTGGGGCATTCCTTGGCAGAGGCTTATGTTTAGCAGTGGACTTGTGAAGGGCTGTTATGATGATAATAATGATGATGATCAACCCTAGCGTTACACGCTTCGACCTAATGTCACCGGCGCTTCAACTCTCACGTACAGAGAGTGTCACCGCTGTGTTAATACCTAATTAATAGATATTTAAAAATATTAATTAAAAAAAATGATTTTTTATAACGGGCTTTACGGCTCTGGGTTCTAGCCCTCCTGAGCCTGAAGTTACAATGTATAATTATCCTTCATAGTACACTGCTTCACAATATGTTGATGCGTCACGTTGTGCAGCCCTTGTGAGATTTTGACGGCAACTTGAGCCAACAGACAGCTGACAGTTGGCGATGGTATCTCAAGGCGTCTGCTTAGGCGTCTTGAGATACCATTGTGGCGGCGCTGTCATCGCACCACAAGCTAAACACATCGAAGCCTAAATCGCGCTTACAAAGTTCCGAAGTTAAAGCAGCATATATAGACTAGCTCCAAACTACCATTCGGAGCGTTGGCCGCTCCCCGGGCAGAACACCTTGGCCGGCGGGAAATCTCCCCATTCCCTTCCACCCGCCACACCATCGCCAACCGTCACCTGTCTGCTGGCTCAAGCCATCAAAATCTCCCAAGGGCTGCACAATGTGACGCATCAACATATTGTGAAGCAGTATACTATGAAGGATAATTATTATAATAAATTGTAACTTCAGGCTCAGAAGGGCTAGATCCCAGAGCCGTAAAGCCTGTTATTAAGACGAAGAAGTAATATTGTCTCATTGTCTGTGTAGTTTTTCTTTTCCGTTTATGACGTTTTGTTGTGAAAACAAGCATTGCAAACTATCATTCCTAAATGGCGAAATCAATTCGAAGCAAATGGAAGCGAAAATGCAGAGCTATCAAAAGAGAGAGATACGCTGTTAAAGAGCTGGCTAGATTAAAGAAAATGCTCGGCATCAAAGAAGAGGATAAACAACCTGAAAGTGAGGTTATGGAATCGGATCAAGTAATATTCTTAGATGCTGGGCAGATCGCTAAAAATAAAAAGGACAAAAAGAAGGAGCAACCACTGCCCGACGTAGAAGAAGATGTTGAGATGAGCTCTGATGATGAAAAAGTGGAAGTTTCTGGTGAAAATGGTGAAAAGAAAGTCTACAGCACGAAAACATTGAAAGATCAGAACGGACAATATCCGATTTGGTTACACAAAAGGAAGATAGCAAAACTGAACAAAGTTGGTAAGAAAAACATAAAAAAGCGTTCAAAGAAACGAAGACGATAGTGTTAAGTTTGTTTTGCAATAAAATAGTAGTAAAAATAATTTTAACTATGAGCTGTTTTATTTAGAATATGAATAAGAGAATAGAACATATTAATTAATATACTCATGCCTGTCACCTAGAGGGGTAGGCAGGAACAACAGACTTCCTTTTAGTTTGGCACACCACATTCTATACCATGCATACATGCTCATTGGTCAAGGGCACACTTAATTTGACCCATCTTTCAACAGTGGTAGATCCATGCGGCAGCTTTTGCTGTCGCACGGATGGGCTGGCTCGAACCGGGGCGGTACCACGACCTCACAGAAAACCAGCGTGAAGTAGAGGTTTGATTCTGCGTTTCGCTTGGTGAATGCAGGTGGCCGGAGGCCCTTTTTACTGGAAATGAGGCATTCCATCTTAGTCCTCACGGGTGACAATGCATCTACATTTTGATTTGTAATAGAGGATAGATTTAGATGTCTATGGGCCGCAGCAACCACTTACCATCAGGTGGACCGTGTGCTCGTTTGTCACCCTTATCCTATAAAAAAAAATCTTTAATATATCTTCAATTTGGTGGATAAACTTCAGCCTACACTGTCCATTGTCAACTTTATAGCTACAACTACATTAATATTTTGGGAGGCCTGTGTATAAGTGTAGGCTGTGACCATAGACAGTATTCTAAGTCAATAGCTGTGATTTTTTATTGCTACAATTAGTAAGTGAATGCTGTGGTGCATAGACTATTGTCAGCAATAAGATGGAATGTCTTATTACCAGTTAAAGGACAAGGTTTATTATGGAAACTGGTAAAATTTTATGAAAACCAAATGCAAGGACTGTTTACCCTCTGTAGTGGCTTATTCCATGGGCAACTTAAAAGAAGTTTATTTACATGGTAGAGCCATGCTTCATCTATATTAGTAGTATAGTTGTAGCACGAATGGGTTGGCTCGACCGGGGAAGGACAACGCTCTCACAGAATACCAGTGTAAAATAGCAGCTTGACACTGCTGTGTTTCGTATGGTGAGTGTAGAGAACCGGAGACCCTTTTTATTGGAAAAGAGGCATTCCATCTTAGTCCTTATTGGTGTATAAAAATTTTATAAAAACAGGTTCTATATTCAACACATGTTTTATGGAATGAAGTTCCTTATCGGACGGTACATTTGGTGGATGGAGGCTAGACGAGAAAAAGTGTAAGATTTTTCAGTTACAACCTTTTCTTACGTAGTGGCGCCTATATGGAAGTGAGATGGAGTAATATCCATCTCCCTCGCACTTTTTTTTATCTTGCCATGAAAGAAATATTATTTTAAATTACGCTTCATTTTAATAGACGCTAGTAATTCATTTATTTGTACTTGTTAATCAATAATATAATACGTTCATCAATAATAATATACTACGTAAGGAACTTTGTTCCAACCAAGTGTTCCACGACACTTACACATGTTTTTTTGTTTTGTGTATTTTCACTGATTTCTTGGCAATGGTAAAACCAATTTGTATAATTTTTTATTTATTTGTTGATACAAATTATATAATAGTAAAGTTAAAGTTACAACCTTCATACGTTCCACTACTGGGCACTGGCTTCCTTATATTTCTGAGGGTTTGAGAGTCATTTATCTGCTTTGCTACTCTAGTGTATATTCTATCAATCCATCAAATACAGCTTATAAAAGTCCACTGCTGAACATAGGCCTCCCCGATAGATTGCCTCATAGGGAGGATATTTGCCATAGAGTAAAGTTACTGTTGATTTAATAATTTCACCTCTCAGTGGACCATGTGCTCCTGGTAGATTATCTTCTATACATACATCCATTACAGCCTATAAAGTCCACTAGTGAACATATGTAGCCCTCTCCCATAGATTGCCTCATCGGGAGAAATTTGCCTTAGTTGCCACGCTTGGCAGGCAGAGTGGCCACCGCAGTATTTTAGTATTTTGAGTTGTTACCATTAGAAAGACGCAGCTTCCCTCTTCTGTTCTATTGGACGACGATATGTGGTAGTGGATATTCTTACATTGGCACTAGACAGTTTTGTGTGGAATTCAAATCCTTAAAATATTTTTCCTCAGACATACAGCTTTCCTCATATTTTCCTTCACTACCTAGCATGTCGTAAATATATACTTAAAAATTGCAATAAATTCATTGGTAGCGGCAGGGATTAAAACCAGGTTGTTTGTGTGTGAAATTAGCCAGGAAAGCGAAAGAAATAAATATACTGTAAATAATTTATCTCTCATTTTGGTTTGTAAACAGAAGCCCTAATACCAGCTCTTTCTAACTCCTGCTTGTGAGCCTCTCCTTCAACGTGTCGCATCAAGAAGTTTGTTGAGACCATCACATTGCATATTGTGCAATAGCATGAATTTTTGTTTAACTGGAAAAATAAAGATGGTTTTTTTATTATTTCAGCTTGTAACAGGAAGATACTATGACCCATCCTCTGTTTCAGTTTGACTCTTACCACAGTTGTTTGTTACATGGTAGAGCCATGCTGCAGCTATATTGCTGGTATAGTTGTAACACGAATGGGTCGGCTCGACCGGAGAAAGACCACACTCTCACAGAATACCAGCGTAAAATAGCAGCTTAATGCTGCTGTGTTTCGTATGGTGAGTGTAGAGAACCGGAGACCCCTTTTTACTGGAAACGAGACATTCCATCTTAGTCCTCACGGGTGACAACGCATCTGCATGTTGATTCGTAATCGAGGATAAATGCAGATGTCTATGGGCCGCAGCAACCACTTACCATCAGGTGGACTGTGTGCTCGTTTGTCACCCTTAACCTATAAAAAAGAAACACCCATGGGATGTTCTGGGATTCTCTTAATCCACCATTATAAGTCAAATTAAAGTTATTTTTTTTAAATAAACCACGTTATCAGATGTGGGATTGTGTTAGGCATGATATGTGTAAGAGAGGAGTGAATAAAGTGATGACGGCTGAGGAGAGTGGAAGAAGAAAACATGCTGTACCCGCCCTATATAACTTGGGATAAGGACAGGAAGGAGAAGACTGTTTCTTTTATAAGATAAGGGTAACAAACGAGCACACAATCCACCTGATGGTAAGTGGTTGCTGCGGCCCTTAGACATCTACATCTATCCTCTATTACAAATCAAAATGCAGATGCGTTGTCACCCGTGAGGACTTAAGATGGAATGCCTCATTTCCAATAAAAAAGTCCTCCAGCCACCTGCACTCACCAAGCGAAACGCATAGGTAAACCTCTACTTTACGCTGGTATTCTGTGAGGTCGTGGTACCAACCCGGTTCGAGTCGGCCCATCCGTGCGACAGCAAATGCTGCCGCGTGGCTCTACCACTGGGACCCATAGACATCTACATCTATTTTCAATAAAGAATCAAAATGCAGATGCGTTGTCACCCGTGAGGACTAAGATGGAATGCCTCTTTTCCAGTAAAAAGGGTATCTGGTTCTCTACACTCACCATACGAAACACAGCAGTTAAACTGCAATTTTACACTGGTATTCTGTGAGAGCGTGGTCCTTCCCGGTCGAGCCGACCCGTTCGTGCTACAACTATACTACTAATATAGCTGCAGCATGGCTCTACCACGTACAAAAAGTCGGTGAAAGATCTGAAAAATTATTTACTTCATGAAGTTAAAAAAGTTTTACAGCCTTTGAATGTATTTATAAATTTTTTCGAGTAAATTTAAAATATCAGTCTAACAAATCAAATCAAAATAAAGATAGATGATACACATTACGTACGATACGCACATTTCAAGCGATGCCACAACTATGCTCAACTTTTTGATATGCACTCAGCTGTATCTCGCCAGCAACGCAAGGTCAAGAATTTGCATTTAGAAAAAACCCCAAATTAGGGGCTTTTTAGGTGCTAAGTAGGTGCTCTAAAATTGTCTCCTCAAGGAACTGTTGAAATCTGCAGTGACGATAATAGTTATACGATGAATATTAATAGCAAGGAATTAAGTGCTGCAAGTGTAGGCAATGACAAGACGCCCCTAGTAAAAATAAAGTGGTTATTCAGAACAAAGCAGATGCAAAAATTGGGTCTTCTGAAAATCAGAATAGAATCAATTTTTTAGAAGAAGCCAAAATTAGGGACTTTTTAGGTGCTAATTAGGTGCCAAGTTTAAAAATTAGGTAAGTACTAATTTTCACCGCAACGAACTGTTGAAGTTTGCGTTGCTGGCAAAACGAATGGCTATTACGGTAAAAGGTACGACTTTCCATTGACGTCAGTGGAGTTTGGTGTTGATACGTATTTTTACAGAAAGATTACACTATTATAAGCACACACACAAAGTCTCAATATACGGAAACGCGTAATTTTTGAGAAAAGAATAATTGAAAATCAATTATTCTTGCAATGTTTATGTCTAATCTGCTAATAAACTGGCGCCATTTTGTAATGTCATTGTCGACGTCAATAGGGATGTCGATTCTTTCCGAAAAAGATCGATTTTTTAAATAGATTCGAATTGTAAGCTGATGTATCGATTCCCAAAAAATCGATTTCTAAAATATCGATATTTTTTTCATGTTTGCATTTATAGTGTAAATATAAATCCATTTTATAAGAAAAAAATCCCCTTCATCATAAAAAAATAAGGGAATTGATTCATAAGGATTTCTGTATCTATTTTGAGACTGCTACGTCTTCGGCGCTGCGGGAAGAGCAACCTCTACGCCTTAGCGTAACAAATCGCAGGCATCCCTCCTCGCCTCCGCAGCTTCGGCTTGTTGGTCGCCTTCGGCGACTAGCCTTAGCCGCTCTGGCTCGTCCGATGCCTACGATTTGTTACAGCAGGCGGAGGCTGCTCCCCCTACGCGCCTCCGGCTCTATAAAACCACTCTAGGGGTAGGACAGACTCGTACCAGGTGGAGTCGGGGTCAATCAATTCGATTCTTTGACATAAGTTGAACCTAACCTATTTTATTTGTTATCTGCCCTAATAGGTACTGTTAAATAAAACAAATTTCAATAAGAGATCATTTATCATGGTATCTTTCTTGTTTTTCATAAAATGGGTTTATATTTACATTATAAATAGAAACATTAAAAAAATATAGATATTTTAGAAATCGATTTTTTGTGAACCGATACATCAGCTTACGATTTGAATCGATTTAAAAATCGACCTTTTTCGGAAAGAATCGACATCCCTATTGACGTCGACAATGACATTACAAAATGGCGCCAGTTTATTAGCAGATTAGACATAAACATTGCAAGAATAATTGATTTTCAATTATTCTTTTCTCAAAAATTACGCGTTTCCGTATATTGAGACTTTGTGTGTGTGCTTATAATAGTGTAATCTTTCTGTAAAAATACGTATCAACACCAAACTCCACTGACGTCAATGGAAAGCTAAGCCCGGTAATATTCTGGGAATTATCGGATCCAGGGCCACCATTACCTTACTACCTATAAAAGCCGTAGGCGCACAGGGAGTGCAGCCCCCGCCCGCTGTAGCAAATCGCAGGCATCTGCGCGAGCCGTAGCGGCTAAGGCTGGTGGTCGAAAGCGACCAATAAGCCGAAGCTGTGGAGGTGAGCATGGGTGCCTGTGATTTTCAGTGGCGAAGGGGCTGCACTTCCCGCAACGCCGAAGTGGTTGCAGAAGTAACTGTATCAATATTCTTGTGTAAAAGTGAGGTTATGATTTTACAAACAAAATATGACTGATAAACTATACATTTTTGCAAAGAGGTAAGGGTAGGGGGGCTTCCCCAAAACCCTAGGGATGTGAAAAAATAATCGATTTTAATATTAATCGATTATTTTTTTGTTATAATCGATTTTTCGAAGTCGATTATTTTTATAATAAAAATCGATTTTTAATAAATCGATTTTTATGTAAATTACGCGTTTCAATCGATTTTTGTAATCAGAATCATCTGTGCGATGGTTGTAAAAACGTGAAGTAAGTTCAATAATATGAATAAGTCAATCAAAAGACGGCGCCACCTTTATGTATCTATGTATGTAAAACAGATTCGCTTTTCGTATGTTTTCAACAGGTTTCTTCCTCCGCTAGGAGTAAAAGTATTCTGTGGTTTTCTTTCTTTCTTTGGTTAGTGTAAACAACTATATATAAACAATAAAAATGTCTTGTGAAACGTGTAAAAGTGACTGACAGAAGTATTTTATAATGAAAAAATGATAGCGGCTAACACGTCAATAGGCAAAAATACTGAATTGAATCTATATATTACGGCACCACTATCAAATCTCAAGGCAGATGCCCTCAATATATGGAGAAGCTCTGAAGGAACTTTCCCTAAACTAACCGAATTGGCTTTTAAACACCTCTCAGTGACGGCCAGTTCCGCGCCAGCCGAAAGATTATTTTTGAAAGCGGGAAATATTGTCAGGAAAAAACGAAACCGTATTTTGGGAAAGAGACGAAGAAGAATTTTGGTGAAATGATTGTTTTTAAAGTCTTTAAGTGAAAATTCATGGCAATATTTTTTTACTTTTTTTGTTTACACTAGTGTAAAAAAAGATTTGTCTTTTATTTTAGTTTTGAGATCAAAAGGTTGTCGTCGGATTATTTATAATTATATTTTTATTTTATTTTCATTCTAATCCAATGTAAATGATACTGAACATTAGTGGCATAATGATATTTAGACTTTTTGTTTGTTCAAACTTAGTTTAAAAAAAAACTATCGTTTACTAAAATTATGGTTTCTTAATGATTTCTTATATTTACGCGAAGACTACACATTTAATGAAATTAATTTTTACGGATTTGATCACGCTTAATTTAACTTTTTAATTCCTGACGTTTCGGGTGCTTCACAGCACCCATGGTCACGGGGGGAACTGAGGTCTTTGACGTCCAGATGTCATAATTAGCCTGGCTAAATTCAGTTTTTGAATATTAATTTTTGGTCCGATCTACGCAGAATGAGCTTACAGTATCTTGAAGTCTTACAGTGGTATGCTTGGGTTTGGATTTAATTTTATTAATTATAGGATGCCAAGCAGATGGCAGCACCCATCCATCTTCTCTATTGAAATTAGGATGTTTTTTAATTTCGATAGCCTAGCGAATCATCCTTGGTAGGAATCGGTGTTCTTTTGCGAGGATTTGTGGTTCAACTATGACATAGAGACGTCAAACACCTCAGTCCCCTCTGTGACCATGCATGCTGTAAAGCACCTGAAATGTGGGGAATTAAAAAGTTAAATTAAACGCGATAAAATCCATAAAACTTAGTTTAATTAATCGTTTCTGTTTATTTTGGTTGTAATAAATTGTTAAATGGCACTGAACATTTGTGGCAGTAATTATTTTTAGTTTTTTATTGTTCAAAGTTATATGTTAAAAAATTGTTCTGTAGTTTATTTCTAAAACCAGAAGATTATTTTCCGAATATAATATTTTTTTCGCAAAAATCTATTATTTTTTTATAAAAAAATCGATTTTTCCTAAATCGATTATTATCACAAAGCAAAAAATCGATTTTTTATTAATCGATTTTTTTCACTCAATGTCACATCCGTACAAAACCCCGCTCTACCCCCCCCCCCCCTTCGACCCCGTAAGTAAGTACCGGATGTCTATAGCTTTACCATTTTCAGAAAACCTGATTTTTACATCTGCTTTGTTCTGAATAACGACTTTATTTTTACTAGGGGCGCCTTGTCATTGCCTATACTTGCAGCACTTAATTCCTTGCTATTAATGTTTATCGTATATGTATAAAGCCCGCTTTTCACTATGGGATATAATATAATATATATATTACATCTCGAGATATAAATTAACATCGCTCACCATACATTTCATATGGAACCGTTTACACTGGGTGCTCTAAAATTTTCCTTGAGGTGAAAATTTTAGAGCACCTAATTAGCACCTAAACTTGGCACCCAATTAGCACCTAAACTTGGCACCTAATTAGCACCTAAACTTGGCACCCAATTAGCACCTAAACTTGGCACCTAATTAGCACCTAAACTTGGCACCTAATTAGCACCTAAACTTGGCACCCAATTAGCACCTAAACTTGGCACCTAATTAGCACCTAAACTTGGCACCCAATTAGCACCTAAACTTGGCACCTAATTAGCACCTAAACTTGGCACCTAATTAGCACCTAAACTTTTGGCACCTAATTAGCACCTAAACTTGGCACCTAATTAGCAAAAGTTCCTAATTTTGGCTTTTTCCTCGTGACTTATGCACTCACGCACACATATTACGTCTTCCTTTTTTTAACAGCCCGTAATATCCCGAAATATAAATTAAATCCCGCGATTGGCTTTTACACTGTGAGATATATCTTTTAACCTGTATGCGTTCGTCAATCGTCATTGGATTTTTTTTTATATGATAAGGGTGACAAACGAGCACACAGTCCACCTGATGGTAAGTGGTTGCTGCGGCCCATAGACATCTACATCTATCCTCGATTACGAATCAACATGCAGATGCATTGTCACCCGTGAGGACTAAGATGGAATGCCTCATTTCCAGTAAAAAGGGCCTCCGGCCACCTGCACTCACCAAGCGAAACGCAGAAGTAAACCTCTACTTCACGCCGGTATTCTGTGAGGTCGTGGTACCACCCCGGTTCGAGCCGGCCCATCCGTGCGACAGCAAAAGCTGCCGCGTGGCTCTACCACTGTTAAAAACTTTGTTAAATTACCCCCTGTACCCCGCAAACGGTTCTGCGGGGGCGCAGAAAGGTGTGCGGAGTACAGGGGGCGAAATATAATATGGATATATCGCTCGGTCGATCGAAAAAACATTTATAGCTTGCGATGTAATATATATTATAGCTCAGTGTAAACGGTTCCATTCAAAAGGATGGTGAGCGATATTAATTTATATCTCGAGATGTAATATATATTATATTATATCCCATAATGAAAAGCGGGGTTTAGTCTGTGCTTTTAGATATTAATGATTGTAGGAGGTGTTCTCACAGTAAATTGATTATGGTTTCGGCGTCGTATTAAATATCCGTATCGCTCCGTCTCTTTTTTTGGTATATAGCAAACATTTAATAAAATTATTAGTTATACAATATACATACCTGCCTTACAAGATTTTCAACAAAGCCTTCCAAATGCGGAAACTTTTCAAAAGTTTTCAAATGAGACTCGAGATTCTTGTGTTCCGCTTTACATTTATCATCTAAATCAATCTCTGTCTCGCAGAGTACACATAAATACATGCTCTCCATTTTTATTATGCCATGATAACCGTCAGAAGTGACTACAAGTTTTTTATCATCTTTCAAAGTTAAAATAACGTATTCCTTCTCAGGTTTTCTACATGTTATTGACTTCTTTGGTGGCGTTGTCTTTTTCGATCTTTTTGGCTGTCTTAAAGCTGGAACGGACATTCTAATTAAACAAATTTACAAGCTCACCTATTTGATAGACGATTAGCAATAAACAAGAAACTGACATTTTAATGTCTTGTGAGTAATTAATTCTAATTTGTGATATAATGCAGGTATAATGAAATTCTTTTTATAGGGTTGTCCATTTTATTATTTTAATCTGTGGGTAGGTAGTAAATAAAGAACAGAAAAAGTTTTGGCGGGAAATTGACCGGCGGCGGTTTGCTGCTCCTGTATTATTGTTTAAATAATGGTTTGAAGTGGACTTTGATATGTAAAAGTGTTGCGATTTTGTGTATTAAGTGTCTACGCATGTGAACTATTAGTGGAAACAGTGAAACAAGTGCTCTGATGGTGATGGATTCTCAAGATAAGCTATTTGTTTGCATAGGCACCTTTAGATACCATCGCCAACTATCAGCTGTCTGCTGGATCAAGTTGCCGCCAAAATCTCCCAAGAACTGCACAATGTGACGTATCAACATATTGTGAAGCAGTATACTATGAAGGAGTGGGGAAATTACAATAAACCGAATAAAAATACTTAAGACTTGGCCTAAAGGTCTAGATACCAGGCCATAAACTCCAAAAAAAAATAAAGAACAGAAACAATAATGTTGATGAGACTGGATTATCCATAGATAATACACTATATACCAGGGAGGATTATCGGTGGTCTCAGTGCTGCCATTTTAGCGCTTTGGGCGCTAGATCTAGCGCTTTTTTGGTGTGTTTAGCGCGCATTTCAAAATTTTAGCGCCTAGCGCTTAATCTAGCGCTTTTTTATGTACTTAGCACACATTTTAAAATTGTAGCTTTTAGCGGGTTATCTAACTATTTTACACTTTATGTCTACATTACCCATAGACTATAAGCGGGAAAATCCCGCTTATAGTCTATGGTCGCCGTAAGAGAACATCTTTCCATGAGTCCTTTTCTTGGATACTTATTTGAAAAAGAGATCAATGAGTCTGCATTAGATAATGAAGAAAAAAAATGATCAAGAAAAGGTGTGTTGATTTTATAATAAAGCTGATCAATGAACTACAACAAAGAATGCCGGAAAACTTAAAACTATTAAAAAATACAATGGCGCTATCAGTTTCAGTTATTTTAAAGCCAAATAGACTCATTGAAAATTTTATAAAAGTCTTAGAGAGTCTTGGATGCACAAACGATATGGATAGTATTGTACAGCAATGGCAAACTATAATACTGCAAGAGTGGGTCCATACTGACGACACAGTGAAATTCTGGGCCGAAGTTCAGCAGTCGAGGGATGCAACTGGCAATTGTCCTTATAAAGAATTGTTTGAAGTGGCCACAAAGGTAATGAGCATACCGCATTCAAATGCTGACATCGAACGTGTGTTCAGTTTAATGAATGTTGTAAAAACTAAGTTGCGAAATACATTGCACTTAAAAACAATTAATTCAATTTTAATTGTTCGTACAGAACTAACTGCTCTTGACAGAAATTGTTATAGTTATAAGCTTCCTGTCGATGTTTTGCGAAGTACTGGGACATCAGAAAAATATAGCCAGAAAAAAAACACTGATGAAGCTGGCCCTAGTTCAGTAACTTGTTAATTGAAAATTAATTAATGTTGTCTCGATAACGAAATTAAACGATTTGTTTGAACTTTATTTGCGTTTTTTATTATAATTTATAATTCAAGAAAAAATGTAGTTAGTTTAGCGCGAAATCTAGCGCTTTTTTAAAGCGCTGTTTTCATAAAATCTAGCGCTTTTTGTATCGTCTTAGCGCTGAATGAGTTTTTTGATCTGGCAGCCCTGTGGTCTAACATAAGTAAAAAAATAAGTTTCAGCTTTATCACTGGAAAGAGGAAGAAATAAGAAACCTGGTTACGCAATATTCCCGGATAGGTTTTCACCAATGTTGTTTATAAACGCTTACGAAAAATCGGATATTATGGTAAAATGTTAACGGCACAGAAAAACGACTGAGTAATTATTCTTAAGATTAATGAAGGCGTTTTTTTTTTCTCTCACTTATAATTAAAGTCAATAAAAGTATATTAATTAAAGCCAAAAGCCCTAGTGTGAGATGCTACTTGCGTAGACACTGGCGGCCTCTCATCTCATGGGTACCTCGTTCAGAGCCGGGGCGGCATCAGAGGCAGCTGAACTCAGTAAGTGGCGCAAATATGAGTCTCTGAGAGATGACTACATATTTGTGCCATTTGCTGTAGAGTACACGTGCGGTGAAAACCCTAAAGAAACTCCATCCCCGGCTGGTCGTTGCTGCTGGTGATAAGAGGGCTGGTTCTTTTCTCGCTCAAAGGTTAAGTATAGCCATTCAGCGGGGAAACGCAGCCAGCGTTCTTGGCATGATACCGCGGTGTGTAGGACTATATGATAATTAAGTTTCTAGTTTTAGTTTTTTTTTATTATTATAGTTTTTAATATTGTATATAATAATTGTATAAAATATTATATTCTAAATTATGTTTGAAAAAGGAAATATAATTTTTTTATGTATAAATTATTAAAATAGTACAACTAATATTTAATATAAATACTTATTAAATATTAGTTGTACTTTCCATTTAAGAGTTCAAAAATGAGGTTGACTAAAATTCGACATAATTATCTCAAATTAAAAACAATCTCTAAGTAGAATACTTTCATGTTTGCATAGAAAAATGTATTATTTTGTTATATCACTTATATTAAACAGAACGGCTTAGCACACTAGCTAAAATACAGTTTTGAAATATACATTGAATCTAATCCATTATCTGGCAAAATTATCTTCTTACCTCTGATATTTTAATTGGCGCAAATGTACTCTGTGAACTGGCGTAAGTCGAGTAGTGTAGTGTAGTGAGATGCTTCGTGTAACTTCGGGGTACTTCGCGAAGTCCTTTGACTCTCGCGCAAAAAACCGACAGCGATCGGAAGTCGCCCGGGGCGAAGCGAGTTTGCACGAAGCGAATCGAACTCATACCTCTCTACACTATTCGCCTCGTCCAACCTCGATGTACTTCGCGAGTAGTGTAGAGGAGGCATAATCCTGTCCTGCACAGATGGCTAGTCTCCGTTGAGACTTGCCACCGTGACCGAAATTCGGTCTGGACGACATTATACATTTATAATATTATATACGAGAATATCTCACTTACAGTATGTATACGGTAAACGCTTTTGTACCATTTAAATATACATAAGATTTACCGTACCATTAGGTATAGTGCACTGCTGAATATAGGCCTCCCCACAGATTGCCTCATAGGGGGGGATATTTGTCATAGGTCACCTCTCAGCGGGTCATGTGCTCCTGGTAGATTATCTTCTGTACATCCATCCATTACAGCCTATTAAAAGTCCACTGCTGAGCATAAGCCTCCCCCATAGATTGCCTCATAGGGAGGGATAGTTGCCATAGTTGGCACGCTTGGCAAGCGGTTTGGCAAACGCATTTTTTTATTTTTAGTGGTTGTTAGGAAGACGCTGCTGTCTATCTCCTGCTTTGTTTCCCTCTGCCGCCTCTTACGACACCCACGGTATGATATGGGGTAGTGGATGTCTTACACCGATGCATAATATATATATGTATGAAGTACCTGTTTTCACAGTAAGTCGAGTAAGGTTCCGTCGTCACTACAAATATACCCATTGCTCCGTCTATACATAAGCTCTACCTAATATAAATATAGCTATATCTAAAGTAATAAAAATTATCGTACCATAAAAATATAATACATAATGCAATCGGTTTAAAAAAAAATAACATGTTTCTTTCGGTAAAATAAAAAAAGATGTTGTGGATTTTGAAATGTAACAAATAAATTCGAAATGAAATATTTCTTTTCATATCTTTTATGTAAGTACCAAGACTTCGTAATGAGAACATCCACATAACGGATTAGTAAGCTGAAGAGACAGTGGGCTGGCCATATAGCTTGAAAACGAACAACCGATAAGGAAGAAAAGCTCTGGCAGCCTCGTACCGGTAAACAAAGTGTAGGGCGGCCCCCACTGGTGAAGTGACTACATCGTAAGAGATATTTTTTTATAGGATAAGGGTGACAAACGAGTCCACCTGATGGTAAGTGGTTACTGTGGCCCATAGACATCTACGTATATCTTCGATTACGAATCAAAACGCAGATGCGTTGTCACCTGTTGACTAAGGTGGAATGCCTTGTTTCCAGTAAAAAGGGTCTCCGATTCTCTACACTCACCATGCAAAACACAGCAGCATTAAGCTGCTATTTTACGCTGGTATTCTGTGAGAGCGTGGTCCCTCCCCGGTCGAGCCGACCCATTCATGCTACAACCATAATATAGCTGCATCATGGCTCTACCACGTTTAAAACAGATACAGGAAGTCGGTGGATATATGTAATTCAGGGCCGTGCTTTGTGGTTGAACATTGTGGAATTGTGACGGGCTGTAATGATGATGAAGATATCAAGATATAAATCTGCCATTTATTTCTAGTCTAGATATAATATTGGATAAGAATATTGAAATTATTTTCCTTTTTATTTAAAAGCCTCCTGTATCGTGTAGGCGTGTTACATACACAAATTACTTATAGACAGACATGTTCCTACGGGATTCGATCCCACGGCCTCGTACCCTAGCCGCTGCTCTACGGAGCCATCGATATTATTACCATCGCCAGTTTTTTTTTAGTTTTGTTGGGTTAAAGACTATTTATTTATTTGAACTTCCTGGCTCAATAATGTACAAAGACTTTAAAGTGTAAAGGCGTTCTCCAGTACCAGTTAACCTATAAGTTACCAGAGAAAACAATTTTGGAGTTACCATATGATTACTTTTAGAAATAAATTGTATATATTATGTGCATTATACGAAGATAATTTTTAAGGTACCTTGACTCTCTTCTTTCCACACCGAATATTCAGCGGTACAACAAGAATCAATCGTAACACAAACATCGATGAATTCATTAATAAATTTCTCCAGTCCGACAAATTCGATGAACTCGCCAACAAAATAGCCGAGAAAGCAGTTGAAAAAATGAAAAATTTACAAGACTTCAACTTACGTAAAAAGAAAAAAGCGAAGGACAGTTTGAATTATCGCGTTTCTGAAGAGAAAAACGATTCAGTTAAAGACGATATTATAACATCAAAACTAAAAGATAACATGGTAGCGTTAGTTAGTCATGCACCGTCCCCTTTTGGTAATTTAAGTCTAAAATACAAACATTTTTTGAAAAAGAAATCTAATGGAAGTGAAGCTGAACAAAAATCTGCTAAAGAAATAAAACCCAACGAAAAAACTATAACGAATATTTCAAACAAAAAGAAAAAATTAAAGGGAGAAGAAAATAAAGAAAATAGAGACGAATATATGTCTTCCTCAATAGAATCACAGAGTTTGAAAGACAACAGTGTCAATAAGAACGCAACTAAAGCTGAACCAGAATTAGATAAAGAAATCAATTCAGATTCATCAGAAACAGAAGACGATAATAACCGTGATAGCTCACAGGCAGTAGCTAGTAAAAGCTCTCTTGAAACTTATTACAAAAGTGTTAGATTAAATAACAATACTTCAATGCCTGTCAATGCTTCCAATGATAAAAATATAGGTGAATCTTCAGAAGACACAAACAAAACGGATGTGTCAAGAAATGAAACGGACGATGACGGAACATCGGTAAAAAAGAGCGCCGTGGCTTCAAATAAAAATAACACACAATCAAAGCGGACTCTTCGCAAGGAAAATGGTAGAATATACGTTCTAGAATCTTCTTCGGAATATGACGAATACCGGGAGAAGATCTACGATACTGTTTTGTTATAAAAAAGATATATATATTTAATGGTCGTAATAAACCTATTTTTAGCTGGGCTGGCCACATGTCACTTCTTTTTTTTCTACAGATTTCAAAAAGGAGCCGGTACTCAATTCGACTGTATGTTTTTTAAGTGTGTTACCTCATAACTTCTTACTGGGTAAACCGATTTCGATGATTCTTTTTTTATTTGAAAGCTGGTGCTTCCCATGTGGTCCTATATAAATTTGATCAAGGTCAGACCAATAGTTTTTGAGTTATTCTTAATAATTTATATTAAATGCGTCATTTATATAAAAAAAATTATAAATGAGGCTGACAAACGAGCACACAGTTAACCTGATAAGTGAATAGATGAAGTGGATGCTGTGGCCGATAGACACCTGCGTCTAACTTCGATTAAGAACCTATAATACAGGTTTTTTATATCTACATCAGGCACCAGTCTCTCACAAGTTAGGTTCGAGTCTGGCACTTTTCTAATACTTAGCACTAAGATTTATTCATTTATTATGAATCAAAATGTTACCGTTACAGCCAGCTGTGTCTCGCCAGCAACGCAAAGTCAGGAATTTGCATTTAGAAAAACCCCAAATTAGGGGCTCTAAAATTTTCACCGCAACGAAATGTTGAAATTTGCGTTGCAGGGATATTGAAATAGTTACTTCTGCAACGGCTTAGGCGCTGCGGGGAGTGCAGCCCCTTCGTCCTGGCATAGCAAATCACAAGCAGCCAACTTGTTGTTGTTTGTTGCAGAAGTACCTAACTATGTCAATATTCCTGCAACGCAAATTTCAAGTCCGTTGTGGTGAAAATTTTAGAGCAAATAATTTTTAAGCTTGGTACCTAATTAGCACCTAAAAAGCCCCCAATTTGGGCTTTTTTTGAAAGCAATTTTGATTTTATTTTGATTGTCACAAAACCTGAATTTGGCATATAGCAGCACTTAGTTCTTTGCTATTGATATTTATCGTATATCTAATAACTTCATTGCGTTGCTAGCGAGACGTTTTGCTAGCAACGCAAATTTCAACAGTTCGTTGCGGTGAAAATTTTAGATCACCTAATTTTTAAACTTGGCACCTAATTAGCACCTAAAAGCCCCTAATTTGGGGTTTTCTAAATGCAAATTCCTGACTTTGCGTTGCTGGCGAGACACAATTGTTACAGCCTGCTAAAGTCACTGCTGAATATGTCTCCCCAATAGATTGTTATCTACACTTCTACATCTACATCTACATCTACACTACTATTATAAAGAGGAAAGATTTGTTTGTTTGTTTGAATTGAATAGGCTCCGAAACTACTGGACCGATTTGAAAAACTCTTTCACCATTAGAATCCTACATTATCCCTGATGAACATAGGCTATGTAAAATTTTCAAAAAAGTTAGGGATCCGTATGAAAACTTCGTTAATGTAACCCAAGGTGTGAAAAAAATACCAAAAAGAATCCTTATATCGCGTACGCTTCGGAAACTATTGATAATAGAGCAAAGTAATGTACTTCACTTTTATAGAGGATATTAATATCTACAAAAAAGTCTGCGATACCATATGTTTAACTATTACAGTTATGTCACAATAACTACTTTTTCATGTTAAAATGTGAAATAGTAACGCCGGTACAAATACTACTAATACGTACTGATACGAATAATGTGGCCTAGACATTATTCGTATCAGTACCTGTACCATGCATAACCGCCAATTACGTTAACCATGTAATTGAAGTAACATATCTCACTTTTTAAATCTTTGTTAATTCAGCAACCGTCCGTCGTGATGTCTCTCTCGAAGTTCGCATGTCGCAAGGCGCAGATGCGTGATATACGCGGGTGAAACCGCGGGGCACAGCTAGTATTACATATTTTTATTTTTAATTAGGGAGACGCTGCTGCCCATCTCCTGTCTTGTTTCCCTCTGGCGTCCCACGGAACGATATCGGTTAGTAGATATACTTATATGAGTATAAAGCATTCCATCTGTACACGATACAGATGGAATGCTTCGTTTCCAGTATAAAGGGCAGCATTAAGCTGCTATTTTGCACTGGTATTCTGTGAAAGCGTTCGTGCTACAACCATAATATAGTTGCATAACTCTACCACGTGTAAGACAACATTGTAAGCGGCTCGACCTATGACTTGAACAAATAGGACCCAATAGGTTCAAACCACAGGTCGGACCAAAGTCAGATATTGGGTGTTTTCGTCAACAATTCTCAATAACAGCCCAGTCAGGAAGTTCTCCTCTCGTCCTCGGGAAGTACATAAAGACGATGTCCTGTGTCTTATTTCTCTCCGGTCGTGTCGGTTGCCCTCGCATCGAATTATGGGGTAGGAATAGAGAGTGCACATGAGCTTGCGCACACACTCGTGCACTATAATCCTGTCCTGTGCAGATGGCTGGTCTCCGTTGATACCGGCCAGTGGCCACCGTGACCAATCGGTCTGGAGCATATTATCCATGTACTTACTCTCACAGTTTTCGTTTAAAAAAGATGTACCCGCAGACAATGTTTACAATATGATCAATGCCTTTGTGAATGCTTTTTTTAATCTATAAATGTTACAACCACACTAGGATTTTCTCCTGTGTTGTAGAAGCAGTTTATATGCATAAATTGCACAAGGACAAACATTCAGACTCGGAAACATTTACTTGTAAGACACAAGTACTGCTGAACATAGGCCTCCCCCAAGGAATGCTAAAAAGCACGGTCCTGAGCCACCTTTTTTTTATAGGATAGGGTGACAAACGAGCACACAGTCCACCTGATGGTAAGTGGTTGCTGTGGCCCATAGACATAGATGTCTATGGGCCACAGTAACCACTACAACAAACGAGGATAGACGTAGAACATCTATCCTCGTTTCCGAATCAAAATGCAGATGCGTTGTCACCCGTGAGGACTAATATGGAATGCCTCTTTTCCAGTAAAAAGGGTTTCCGGATCTCTACACTCACCCTACGAAACACAGAAGTGTTAAGCTGCCATTTTACGCTGGTATTGTGAGAGTGTGGTCCTTCCCCGTTCGAGCCGTCCCATTCGTGCTACAACTATATTACTAATATAGCTGCAGCATGGCTTTACTACGTAAAAAATGTAAAAATATGGGCGTCTTCAAGGCAAGAAAGACTACACTTTTATTGAAAAAATTCAGTCTTCAGTTTCAAAATTTTACTTCTTTAAGAACTTACTTCGAAAACGGGGGCCTACCCTATTTTCTAAGTATGTAAGTAGGGGATTAATGGGTGTATTCACACTAGCGGCATCTGTCTTTCTATCTGTGAATAGGCTTTGTTTAAGTCATGTCAATGATTACCATCTTCAGCTACATCATCACCACTTCCCATCGGGTGGAATAGCAACCAAGCACTGGTTAATAAAAGACATGCACAATTATCATAAAAATAAAACTATTAAATAAGGATAAAATTATATTTATATGAATGAGAACATTTTCTAGTTTTTACATTCAATTAAGTATAATTACATTAAAACAAAGAAAACTAAAATTTAATTGAATCTTATACAATACTAATATACAAGAACTTACATAATTTTAAATAAAACTAAAACTAATGGGGAAGTCAGGACAGTTACATCTTTATTCAAATTTTAATAATATATTGAAAATTATTCTACCCTACTTATAAAGTACTAATTAAAAATTAAAATTTTTGTACAGCAGACTTTAACATAAGTTATTAAGAATAACTCAAAAACTATTGGTCTGACATTGATCAAATTCATATGAGACCACACGAGAAGTACCAGCTTTCAAATAAAAAAAGAATCATCGAAATCGGTTCACCCAGTAAAAAGTTATGAGGTAACACACTTAAAAAAAAACACAGTCGAATTGAGTACCACAGAGTACGTTTTTATAAAGGAATTGAGTACAGTCTCCTTTTTGGAAGTCAGCAGAAAACAAAATGTAACTATAACTAAGAAGCGATTTTTTAAATTATATAATATGATATACACTGGTAATTATTATATTAAAATATTAGGTACCATAAAATGTGTTTCGTGTACGTAAAATTTTCTATACTTCTCTGTTATTATGGTTAAAGTATTTCCAACTGTGATGTCAATATTGGGCTCCTGGGAAAATATAGTAATAATGTAGGACTATGCTCGGAATATCTCTGCGTGATAACCTTAGAAATGAAGATATCCGTAGTAGAACCAAAGTAACTGACTTAGTCCAACGGCCCAACGGAGTAAGCTGAAGTGGCAACGGACGGCCATATAGCTCGAAGAACCGACAACCGATGGGGAAAAAAGGTTCTCGAGTGGCATCCTCGTACCGGCGGACGAAGTGTAGAGCGACCCCTACTAGATGGAGTGACGACCTGGTAAGACATGCAGGAAGTCGATGGATGCAGGTGGCTCGGGACCGTGCTTTGTGGCGTTCCTTGCGGGAGACGTATGTTCATCAGTGGACTTGTGAAGGACTGTAATGATGATGATGATCATGATAATGATGAATGTAGGGCTATTTTTCTACCTAGAAATCTATCTCAGTAATAATTACTGTTGCAAATCAGGAGTGTGTGCTGAATTTCCATCTTAAAGAGTATAAAGAGTTAGTAGAATTGCATTCTGTGAGGCATGAAAGTCTAGTCTTTTTAACCAACTTCAAATAGGAGAAGGTTAAAACTTATATTTGTCATATTGTTTGTCTGCTCAATGAGGGCTAATAATTTTCCGCTCACCAGATGTCGCTAGTTGACACTGAGATAAAGTTTTTGTAATACAATGTCATTTAATTGAGAAGTTAGTTTTTAATAAAAGGTTATCAGTTTCTAGAGTATTATATTAATACACAAAATAATGCTTCAGTGGTTTGCTCTTTAATTTTTTGCACATTTTAAACTTTTTTAAATTTTCTACTCTTATGAATATTTGTGGTTTGGTTAATTTATTTTTATTGTTATTAATATAAATTATAGTTAATAGTACCGAAAGAAACATTAACCTTTACATTTTCCGAACTAATTAACTTCCCCGATATGAAATCTGTCAAATATTATACCTCACTTTTAAGTGGCGCCGCCCTGGTGGCAGAAAAGTCGTGGATGCCCTTATTGTATTCTTATAAGAACGGATATTTTTCTAGGTCTACCATATCCTGGACGTTTTCCTTTTACAAGGCATGGACACTTTGTTCCAAATTGCACTGGCGTTGTTGTCACGATCGCTAAAAGATCTACTGCAACACGACTTTGAAGGTGTTCTCAAATACTTTAGGTAGGTTGTATTCAGTGTAGTAACGTGCCTTAGAGGGCCCCTGTATCAAAATTTGTCGGGGGGCCCAAATGAAGAGTACAGATTTTTCATAGAAGGAACAAAAACTCACGCATTGAATTAACATAATTATATATTGATTATAAGTTATTACTTACAATTAATATTCCTAGGAACTAAGCTAGCCAAACAATTCAAACCAACACCCTGTCCTATAGCAGTACTTAGAATTTTTGCTTACATACGTTTGGGGCCTCTGTAGGCCGGGGGCCCCGTATCATTGATACGGCTGATACAATTTTTGTATATATTATAATTGTATATATTTTTTATACGAAAATAATAACTTAAGTCCAAAGGTTTTCACTACAAAGATTAATCAAGTTTAGTAATACCTCTCAATTCTGAGCTGCTTAATCAAACTAGAATGTCCGCTGTGTTGTTTCCTTTCGAGTGTGCTTCTTTGTATGTATATTATGCAATATCTTATGCAATATAGATATACGTGGTAGAGCCATGACGCAGCTGTATTAGTAGTATAGTTGTAGCACGAATGGGACGGTTCGACCGGGGAAGGACCACGCTCTCACAGAATACCAGCGTAGAATGGCAGCTTAACACTGCTGTATTTCGTGTGGTGAGTGTAGAGAACTGGAGAACTTTTTTACTGGAAAAGAGGCATTCCATCTTAGTCCTCACGGGTGACATTTGATTGAGGATAGATTTAGATGTGTATGGGTCACATCAACCACTTACCATCAGGTGGACTGTGTGCTCGTTTGTCACCCTCTCTTACAAAAAAAAATAAATGAAGGAAATCATGTTTCACTGCTCCAGGCCCAGTGTCTATCATATGTCAAGTGGTATCTGCATCACAGTGGTCTGATATTTATATAAACATTGAGAAGTAATTCTGATGATTCTTTTTTTATTAAATAGGTTGTACTTCAAGGTGCTCCCATATAAATTTGTAGACAAAATTTCACCCCATAAATAAATAACTTCTTTTTTAGCAATTTCAAGTTGTATTTCAATTTTTCTTAATAGTTTTATAGTTATTTATATAAAACTGTAGTGACAAATGAATTTAAGAGTCCATCTGATGGTAAGTGGCTTCTACTGTGTACTACTACTACTATGTACACCTGCACTGAACATTTCTTTATAGAAGAGGGGCAAACAAGCATACAGCTCATCTGATGGTAACCGCTCATAAACAACTGCAACACCAGAGGAACTCCAGGCCTTTAATCAAGTGGTAAAATATAAAATTTTGTACAACCAACTTCAATATAAATTATTGAAGATAACTCAAAAACTACCGGTCAGATCTTGGTCACATTTATATGGGACCACATGAGAAGCGCCAGCTTTCAAATAAGAAAGAATCATCGAAATCGGATCACCTAGAAAAAGTTATTAGATAACACACATAAAAAAATACAGTCGACTTGAGAACCTCCTCCTTTTTGATGTCGGTTAAAAAGGATTAAGTTTGTTTCTAAAAGGTCTCCAAGTCATATCAACTTTAAACTAAGAAAGTTATAGATTCAATGCCTCACAACTTATGACAATACTGTCTCTCTGTACCCTTTAAACCGGAACACTATAGTGCAAGCACTACTTATTTGCGATGGACATTGGTAAGATGGTGGTACTTATACAATATTTGACGTGCTCAAAGTTCAAAAATTTTTTTTAAATTAAGTTTGTATAAAATAAGTCATTATAATATCAAGGAATTTATGAACGACAATAACTATCGGGTATGAGGTGATCGCTACCGAGCTATTTCTAATTTGTTTTGTGCAGTTAATTGTATAACATACATGATTGCAAGCTATATTTTTTTTAAAGTCCCACTGGGTTTTATGCTGGTTCTTTTCAAGACAGAGGTTTTTTTCCCAAACCAGTTATAATTAATCATAATAGTGACTTTTAATTCATACTAGCTGGTACCCAGTGCATTGCTGCCTCAGAAGAAATAATTGTGGAAATATTGTTTTAAATTCGGAAGAGTTATATTGTTTCATTAGGAATGACAATACGTTCATTGAAGTTGAGTGATATATACCTATAACTGCTATAACTTTAGCACGCTAAACAATCTAAGTTGATTGTAATACGCCTATAATCTTTGCGCAAGTGCAAGCAATAAGTTGACAAAGTTTTACCGCAATGTAATGACCGGTATGGCGGTGCATAAAATACGAACAAACAAATATTAATTTTTATATATTAGACATTGAATTAAAAAGTTTCTGTTTCTTACTTACCGATATGGATTAGGCAGGAAAGGAGTCCCATAACCTAGTAAGCTAGCTTTCTTTCTATAAAGTTGGTTGCACACGTGCATTTATTTTTTATTATTTTAAATTGACTATCAGAACTGTAAGTTTATTTGCCACTTCAATTTTAATAAAAAAGTTTAAAAGTATATTTTTTTTATTATCTAGTCCGGACACAAAATTTGCTAATTTATAATAGTCAACCGAAATAACGATAAGTTTTACTGTTCTGCTTCCACTTTAATCTTTTTCTTACTTTTACGTGTTGTCGCTTTTGTTGAATTAAGCAATGCTTTAGCCACCGCCTTTTCAAAATCAACAGGCTTTGGTTTATAATACTTATTTTTAGGCAATTCCAATTGCTTATCCCCAAGTAGATGTGCTAACGGATTGACACTAATTAGTTTAGTTCCATCGGGCAACTTTATATCATGTGTTTCACTTTCAGGTTCAGTTTCTTTCTTAATATCTTTTAAAACATCTTTAATTTTAACAATTTTGTAATAAGGTGCTTCGGGAAGCAAATGAGCAATATGTACATCTTTGTACTCTTTCGGTAGGTTAGGTAATACAATTCTATGCGTTACATTTTTAGGTTTAGATGTTTCGTCAGTTCCTTCCAGCAGTACCTCTTGTGCGACATCTGGTATGGCTGTTTCATTTGTATCATCATTTATATCATTATATGAATCTTCCATTGTTAGTTCTTCATAATGATTCTCAACAACTGGTTCATACTCTTCTTGTGGTGCATCGAAATTCATCTTTGGCTTTGCTAGTGGCTTCTGAACTAATTTTATGCTAACATTATACGGCTCAGATATTGACTCTTTAAATCTTTCAGGTGGTTTCAATTTGATAAACATGGGCGGTTCTTCTGGCTTGAATTTCATTAATTTTATAAGCGGTGGTTTAACTGGAGTGTTCACGGATTTTATTGTTAAACTATTGTTTATTTCAACTTTATCAATATTTGCCTCAGTTGCGTCTGGAGTGAAATTCTCGATAAATTTCTTTACAGATAGTTTGTTGTTTACTGGAGTTACTACAGCTGTGATATGTTTTTCAACATTCACCCTTTTTATTGTTTTAGAGAATTTCTCAGACATAGATTCTGTACTAATATCAATAGTTTGATTAACTTGTGGTTTGTTTTGGCTATTTTTGCGTCTTTCTAATACAGTTTTTAAGGTCTCTGTCAGCTTGGAGCTTGAGTGTTCTTTTATTATGTGTGCATTCAATTTTACTTTGGATTTGAACACCTTCGGACACTTGATACATTTTTTGTTTTCATGCGTTTGGTGCAAGCTCATATGGTGATTGAAGTTTTGGAAGGTGTAGCAATACTTCTTGCAAATTTTGCATGTGAACTTGTGTCTGTTCTTACGTAGCTCCTTAGACTTATTGAAATTTAAGAGGCTCTTTTTTTGGCCCTCTTTTGTCTTCACTCGCTTCTTAAATTGTATTAATGGTTCATTATCAGAAAATTCATCAGAATTATCTTCTAAAGTTAAATCAAAACACGTTGAAGTTTCTTTGGTTTTTGTTTTCCGTTTACGCTTTACCGGCTGTTTTGTTATTTTATTCATATCACTATCCGTTTGATCGGCTTCAGTCTCAGTTGGGCACATAACTAAATCAACATCATTATGGGATCTATTAACAAATCGTTTCTTCATTGGTATTAATAATGGTTGTGTATTTTCATTTACATATTCATTATTAGTACACGCTGTTGTTAACGGATCAGCCTCAATGTCTGATTGTGCACTGTTTTCGTTCTCATTATTAATCTGCATTTCCTGTGTAACTTCAGATGGAGGATTTGGTTCTTCCTCCGTGAAAAACACATGGAAGTTTTCGTCAAATTTTACGGTACCAACACTTGTATGATCTAACTTGATATGGAGAGTGAATTGCTTCCTCAATCTGAATGTTTTATCACAGATTTTACATGTAAAAGGTTTCAAATCTTTGTGTTTACTTGAGAAATGGCTGAATAATTTTTTTGGATGGTTAAAAATGTCATCACAGTAGACGCAGAAGTATTTGTATAAATGTAAGTCTTTTTTATGTGATCTCTCAATATGCTTATCCAGGGCAACTTGACCAACAAATTCCCGATGGCAGTATTTACAAATTTTTATTGAAAACATTGTTTGATGAAATTTCACCTGGTGTTCTGTTTTTTCTTCAATTGTATCAAAGATGACATCGCAGGAAGCACATTTCACAGCAACACATTCTTTAATGTGTTGACGCAATTCATCATAATTAAACAATTTATTACATTTATGACATTTTTTTTGCAAATTACTATCCACTTTGTTATGACATTCTTTGTGAAGGGTAAAATGTCTATTCATACTCTTGAAATTGTTATATACGTTGCAACATTTGTCACAGACTAGTGAGCGACAGTTTTTTTTCTTTAAATGTTGCATGTAATACTCAACGTTAGGTGTAGTGAACTTACAACGAGTGCATGTATAAACATGATTCCTCCCCAGTGACTGCAGGAATGTTTGTGCCTTCATATTTAAAAACGAAGAAAGTAAGGAGTAACAGCCCTGCAACATCACGCCGTCTTTGCTATCACCGTGTTCTTCGTACTCATGATGTTCCAACTCGGAGATACTTTTGAAAGTGAAACTACAGTTGGAGCAAGAAAATGAACCTCTATAACTGGCGCTGAGATGCTTTTTTTCATGTCTCGTAACTTCTGGGACGTGAGAAAACGCTCTCATACAGTACCTACAACACTTCAAAGTTAGAATATGTACCTCGCAAATATGTGCCGCATAATCTTCTAAGCTTGTGAATATAGATGAACATAATTCACAATATCGTGAGCTATTCTTTTCCGTTAAATGGACTTGTTTGATATGCAATTTTAAATCTTCTTCGTCTAAAAATTCGGCATAGCAAATATTGCACATCGTATCCACACACAAGACCGTTTCGGGCATTTCAAATACCTCCAAATCGCTTTCGCTGACATCTTCCACTTTATGACGAGTCTTCATTATTATCGATTTGATTTGATATGAAAATAAATACCTATATTTCGTAAAATAAAATACAAAGTATAACTTTTTTTCTTTTTTTCTACTGTCTGCAGAATGATTTTTGAGTGTTGATGTTGACGTTTGACAACAAATTGTTGTTGTTGTTGTTGTAACGATTTGCCATTTAAGGCAGGCAAAGGTCTTAGACTATACAGCCTTATCTGATGTGTATTTTATTCATTAAATTGAAATTCTAGTTATCTTTTTCCTGGAAACGAGGTATTCCAACATTGTAACATTATTCCTCAGGAGAAATAACACATTTGAATTTGTTTACAGCTCCTTATCACATAAAATAACGATCTGGTAAGACCAGGCCTCTGTCACTCTTGCTACCTGCGTGAAATAATTACCTACAATCGCGAGGCGCTTCCAGGGAAGAACGCAGTCGGAGCTAGTCACGGAGCAAAGTTCTAGGCGATTGAATGTTAAAGTTTATTAACGCTGTTAAACAGAGTTAAAAAACTTTAACTCTACCACGAATGATAAGGAAAATAAATGATAATGCAACAATAGACTTGACTGGTGACGACTCTTCCACTTCAGGAAATACAGTAAGGATTAATTGCAGTAAAACCAAATTGAAGAAGTATATAAAAGTTAATAAATACATAAGGAAAGTACAAAAATTAATAAGAAATAAGATTAATACCAAAAATTATGTTAATGTATGTAAAGAAAAGCAAGCATTGTTATATGAACTTAAGTTGTATTCAATTGAGGTGGATAACATAAAAAAATGTTATGAGACTGAAATAGAGTGCCTTAAATCAGAAATATTGTCACTTATGAACTCCCTTCAAACTGTGTCCAATAAATATAAATCAGCCCAAAATGAAATAAAAGAACACATATTGGCTATGGATAATCTGGTAAAGACTTGTAAATATAATGAGGAGCGGTTTGACTCCTTAGTTAAATATCAATGTGAGTGTCAGCGCTCAATGCCAGATTCTTCAACGTCAGTGTGTGCTGATAATATTATACCACCACAAAAACTCTATGACAGTGCCATAGCAGAGGGTATTAAAGTAATAAATAAATCAAATATTACTAAAAATAATATAATTGTTTATAGCGATGATATGGGAAAATAATCTAGGCATAACTTTAAATAACTCTTTAAAGGGACAAAAAGTTACAAATTGCTGCATGCCTGGAGCATCTTTAAGTGACATCCTAAATAAAATTATTGTTACTAAATTTTGCCCAAATAGTACAATAATAATTTTTGTTGGTAGAAGAGGCAGTGTCAACAACAAACAGTTATTAAGATATATTGAACAACTTAATAACTTAAATGTACACAAAATTGTCTTGTTCACACTGCCTTATATACAGGGATTGCCACAAGAAAATAATTTAAGACATAATTTAAATATACAAATGCATAATTTAATATGTAATAATAATTTAAATTTGACATATAATTCTAATGATAATAATCATAAATTTCATGTAATTGACATAAATAATTTAATAAAAAAGTTTTGGACAAAAGATAGGTATTACCTATCCAAATATAATTTAAGACTGATAGCAAATGTGCTATCTTATTATTTACTTTTTAACTCAGCCAAGTTTTTGGCTACCAAGACTGCTTTTATTGAGCATAATCATTTGACATTTAATTTGGAATCAGTTCCAACTAATTTAAATTAGTGAATGTGACAATAGAGGCAATCTCTAGCAATAATAAGAGTTTAATTAATTTTGAATACAGCCCACAAATAAGTAATAAAAATTGTTTACACCTGGTGCATCAAAATATACAAGGCATGTTGGGCAAAGAATTGGAAGTTGAATTGTTTTTAAATAGTAACAATATACACATCCTTTGTATTACTGAACATTGGCTAAAAGATTATAATTTCATGTTTAATTTCAGAAATCACCAGGTGGTCAGTTCCTTCAATAGAGAAAAAAGTTTACGTGGTGGCTCCTTAATATTAGCAGATAAATCATTATTATATAAAGAACGTAAGGATATTGTGAGCCTCTCTGTTGAACGAACTGTAGAAATGGCTTGTGTCGAGCTTGAGCACCTCATTGTTGTAAGTGTTTACAGACCCCCATGTGCTATTTATGACCATTTTGAAAGGATTGTGGAAGAAGTTTTACTCAAACTTAGTAAACAGAACAAGTCTGTTGTAATGTGTGGAGACTTTAATATCAATCTCCTTGAAACTTCTTCCATTAGTATTAAGTTTAGCTCATTGTTTAAATCGTATAATCTTGTAAATTTATTCTTAGAACCAACACGTATTGCTGGGCCTAGTGCGACCTGTATAGACAACATTTTTACAGATGTTAAGCCCTTGCATAAATCAATTATTCAAAATTTAAGTTCAGATCACTGTGGACAGTTAGTATCACTACCTTACATACACAAAAAACAGAAAAATAAGAAAGTTGTGTTTGTTCCAATAAATGAACATCGCTTGGAGAGGTTTAGAAGTAATATAATAAAAAGACTTCCATCACTTTCGTTTAAAAATAGTGCTAATTATTTGTATGCTACATTATTTGAAATTATACGTTGTGAATTTAGTAGAATATTTACTTCTAAAACTTTCTCTTTTAACAGTCGCAAATCCTTTAATGAATGGGCGACAGTAGGAATTTATAAAAGTAGGCGAAGGTTATATGAGCTTTATGATGAAAGATCATATAATAGTAGTGTTATATTTAGAGATTATGTAAAAACATATTCTAAAATATTTAAAAAAGTGTGCTCCACTGCTAAGGCTTTACATTTAAGCAACAAAATTAAAACTGCATCCGACAAAATTAAAATGACCTGGAGAATAATAAATAGTGAAACGGGCAAGGTCAAACCGCGCAACTCGGATTTTCAATTGAATATTAACAATAATTTAACGCGATCTGATCAAGAAGTTGCTATGGCTTTTGAGAAACATTTTACTGATGTTCCTTTTTTGACAACAAAATCATTAAATTCTTCTCCTACTGTCGCCGAATCATTGCTCAAACAAAATGTAAAGGCTTGTTCAAATACTTTTAAATTCCATAGGGTACTGCCAAAAGATATCGTTAAATATTTTAAAACTATTGATGTTAAGAAAACGGCAGACTTATGGGGGATTTCCGTTAAAGTTATTTTATCTATAATAGATACATTAGCACCTTATCTAGCCACTATATTTAATATAAGCGTCGAATCTGGTGTGTTTCCTGATTTAATGAAACATAGTAAAGTCATACCTATATTTAAATCTGGTAGTACATTAGACCCCGCCAATTTTAGACCAATTTCTGTACTACCAACATTAAGTAAAATTTTTGAAAAAATTATTTTAGATCAGATGTTAAGTTTCTTTAATATTAATAAATTGCTACATAATAATCAATTCGGTTTTACAAGGGGTCGCTCGACAACTGACGCTGGAGTTGAGCTTATTAAACATATTTTTTGTGCATGGGAGAATTCAGAGGATGCTTTGGGTATATTTTGTGACCTTTCCAAGGCCTTCGACTGTGTTCACCATGAGACATTAATCAGGAAGCTACAGTACTATGGTGTCAAGAACACAGCGCTTAAACTTATTATTTCATATTTAAGTAATAGAAAACAGAAGGTTATTATCAATGGTAAAAGTTCTTCCGGGTCACCTGTACTAATGGGTGTACCTCAGGGCTCGATTCTCGGCCCATTCCTGTTTCTGGTGTATATTAATGACTTACCTCACCTTGTAGGGGATAGTCATGATATAGTATTATTTGCTGATGATACTTCTTTGATTTTTAAACTTAGACGTCAATCATTTAAATGTGACGAAGTGAATAATGCTATATCAAAATTAGTGCATTGGTTTAACGTTAATAATCTGCATTTGAACGGAAATAAAACTAATTGTGTTAAATTTACAACAACGAATGTTCAAAATCTGAATACCAAAGTGTTTTTAAATGGGGAGGAATTGAGCCCTGTTGTATCCACTGTTTTTCTTGGCATCACTCTTGACGCAAAGCTCCAGTGGGGCCCCCATATATCCAAATTAGCAAGCAGACTAAGTTCTGCAGCCTATGCTGTAAAAAAGATTAGAGGTCTCACTAGTGTCGAGACAGCTAGATTAGTTTATTTTAGTTATTTTCATAGCATAATGTCTTATGGGATTTTACTATGGGGAAATGCGGCTGATTCAGAAACTATTTTTGTTTTACAGAAGAGGGCCATTAGAGCTATTTACAATCTAAAACCAAGAGAGTCTCTTAGAGATAAATTTAAAGAAATTAATATATTAACTTTGGCCTCTCAGTATATTTACGAAAATTTAATGTATGTTCACAAAAACAAAGATAGTTTTAGTAAAAGAAGTGATATACATTCTGTAAACACTAGGAACAAACACAAGCTAGTGATACCAGTTTCTCGACTCCACAGAGTCAGTAATTCATTCTTGGGGCAATGTATACGCTATTACAACAAGGTCCCGGAAAGTGTACAGGTTCTCTCTATTACCAAGTTTAAATGTTTTATTAAGCTGAAACTGTATAAAAAGGGTTATTATAGTATAAATGAATACATGGTTGATAATAACCCCTGGGAATGAGGTGATCGCTTCCAAGCAGTTTCTAAAATTAATTTTGTAAATAGTTCGTAATCATTTATATTGTAAAATTATTTTAAAAAAAAAGTCCCGCTGGGTTTCTTGCTGGTTCTTCCCAGGACAGAGGGTTTTTTTCGAACCAGTGGTAAAGTAAAAAATGACTTTCAATAAGAATTACACATGTAATGTATATTGAATAAAAAAATATTCTATTCTATTCTATTCTATTCTATTCTATTCTATAAACTGTTTGAAATATTGGTTTTACTTAGTCTCAATTAAAACCTTAAAAATATAATATTCTGTTGTGTCACGTTGGCACGATCAACGCGATTGACATGTAAAAAAAATTAATTCATTTATTAATTCATTGTTTTTTTTTTACAAAAGTATTTTATCTATAAAAAGTATTCAAAAGCTACGTATTTTATATCTAGTATTTCAGACACCATTTCAGGAAGTTATATGCATTTGGTATCAGAAATACTTAATTTAAAATTAAGTATTTTGCATTTTATATTCCAGATACTTTATTTAAGGTATCCTGTACATCACTGCGCTGTTTACGTTAATAGTTTTTTGTAAATTATATCTAGTATTTCAGACACCATTCCAGGAAGTTATTTGCATTTGGTATCAGAAATACTTAATTTTAAAATTAAGTATTTTGCATTTTATATTCCAGATACTTTATTTAAGGTATGTTGTACATCACTGCGCTGTTTACGTTAATAGTTCTTTGTAACTCCGGTAATGGGGTGTAGAGCCCCATTCACTCTATTTCCTGCGTTCACTCGTCGTTCTGTATCCTTATCATATCTACCATCCCTGCTAAATACACATCCCAAATACACAAACTCATCTACTTGCTGGACCAACTCCCGTTCTATTCTTATTTCACATATCGTTTTACTTTCTTCTCTTTCAAAAACCATAACTTTCGTCTTACTGGCGTTCACTTTCATTCCCTTTTCTTTTAATGTCCTGTTCATTAATGAAACCATAATTTGCAACTCGGCCGCCGACGACGCAAGTATGACTTGGCCATCGGCGTACAAAAGGCATTTGACGGTTAACTCACCCATTCTTAACCCGCATTCTTCTACTTTCAAATTTTCCAAACAACTGTCCATAAATAGGTTGAACAGTCACGGGGAAGCCACACAGCCCTGTCTGACACCTTTGTGGATGCCAAACCAGTCCGAGTAGGCCCCGTTGATCCTGACACAAGCACTAGAGTCCCTATACAGAGACTTCAATGCCTGTATCAACCCAGCGCTCAACCCAAATGAGTTCAGTGTTTGCCATAACATATCCCTGTCCACTCTGTTATAAGCCCTTTTCAAGTCCACGAACGCACAAAAAACTTTTTGGTTTTGGCCAAAAACTTCCTCGCGACCATGCGCATGGAAAAGACCTGATCCGTACATCCCATTCCCTTTCTAAATCCCGCTTGCACATCCCAAATTTTTCCATCAGTTTCTTTCATAACTCTTTCAGTTAGTACCTAAACATACAGTTTTCCCACAATGCTAAGAAGGCTCCTTCCTGCTGTGATCCTTTTCCCTTATATATTGGAACTATTACGGCTTTGCACCAATCTCTCGGTACCCGCTTAAGTTCCCAACATAAATTAAACATGGTGTACAGCCCTCAGCATTTCGAGAGATACTCTAGCAAATCCGGCTGCCTTACCTACTTTCATACTTTTCATTGCTTTCATTATTTCGTCTTTACTTATGTCTCTATCTATTTCCTCTTCTTTCGGAATTTCTATTTTATTTAATTCAAACATCTCATCACTCATAAACACGCTTTCAAAGTATTCCTTCCATCTCCTTAAGCTCAATACTTCGTCATACAGAATACAGCCATTCTGGTCTCGTATAGCATTCATTCTAGGCTGTTTTGAATGTCCCCTGGCCGCTCTTACGATATTCTTCTATAATTCTTATCCGTTCTTTCGCGCTTTTTCCTTTCAACTACTTCTTTTACTCTCTTATTTAGAGCCCTTTTCCTTTCAATATCATCATTCATACCGATAGAATTACTTGCTTTGGTTGCTAGTAAATCTAGCCATGCTTTCTTCTTTGCTTCAACTTCCTTCCGTACCTCATCATCCCACCATAACGTGTTATTTTTCCTTTCATTCGTTCTCTTACTTACACCACATACTTCGGTAGCTGCATCCACCAAACCTCTCTTGACAATATACCACACTGTCTCCAAATCTAAATCATTCATACACAATTCAGCTATACCACTTATAATTTCTCTCAATCTATATTTGAACTTCTCTTTCACACCTTCATCTTGTAACCTCTCTGTTCTAATACGCTGTAACGCAGTGGTAGACACAGATGTCCGATGCCTCCAACGTCTTAAAAGACCATTAATTCGGCATAAGACCAAGTAATGGTCCGTCCCTACGTTAGACCCCCGGTAAACCCTTGTATCTACCACCGCGCTCCTTATTCTTTCATCAACAATTATGAAATCTATCATGCTTCTATCATCACCTCTTTCCCACGTATACGTGTGAATCTTCTTATGACGAAAGAAAGTGTTCGTCACAAAAAGATTCTTTTCCACACATACAGTGAGAAGGCTTTCACCATTCTCATTTATACTTTCATCACCAAACGTTCCCAATATCCTTTCATAACCAAGCCTCCTCACCCCAACCCTTCCATTAAAATCTCCTAATATCACAATATTTTCATTAGCCTTGCATTTCATTAGCATATCATTTCCTTACCAACTCCCAAAACTGCTCTCGGATATAAGTGGGCTTAGGCATGTCTGGGGCGTAGACCTCTAGAACAAACAACTTCTTTAAGCCCACTTTCATTCGTACCCATAGCAGTCTCAGGCTTACACATTCATACTCTTTCACACAATGACCCATTCTTTCCGAAAGGATGATACCGACTCCCTGGCATGCCCGCTCGGTCTCGTCTACACCAGACCTGTACGCGATATACATGCCATGTGTAGTGGCATCCTTTCCCGTCCGTTTCGTCTTATTTACATATAACACGTCTACTCCTCTATCATACATCATATCGCATACTTCATCCATATTATCATTCGTTGCTCCACATACATTCAACGTAGCCATACGGGCTTCCGCAATCCACTTTTCGCCCATCCGGGGGACAGAACGTGACGGGTGGCGAACCTCGTCGCCGGTTTTCCTCCCGGAGATTCTTCGCACCCCTGCTCCATTAAAGGGGTGCGAAAGTAGAGGGTGGTATTTTTACGCCGCTACCACACGGTGATGAGCCGAGTCTGTTCTTCCTTGTTTAGCACCACCCGGGGGATACGTGTAGGTTGGGCCTAGGATTAGGTGGTCGAAGTCTACGGACGCGAGCGACTCATCCCCCTGAGATATTTAACTAAGTAGAATACGTTCACATTTCTGTTGGAAATCGTATTTAGGGTTTATTTGTTGTTTACACTATCTACCTATTGCTTCCGAGTCAAGCATCGCGATTCCCAACGAATGACCTTGCAAGTTGCATGCGTTGGTTAGGCCTATGTTCAGCAGTAGACTTTGTGAATGTAAGTAATGATGATATTAAATTTTGATTTCCCTACACAGTTTCAGCGAAAATTACTAAGTAAAACCTTAAAACGGATAGGATTCATTCACATAATTGTAAGACACCCACGAGATATTCAAAAACTTCATTCTTTTTATTTTGGATCGATCGAGGTAAATTCTGGCGTGAAGGTTAAAATTTAGGGCGACTGAGGTGTAAGCAGCCTCTACTTGCCCCACAGCTGGGTACAAACCTCCTTTTATTTTTGGATTTGACAGAATTGCAAATTGTAATTTACCTACTATTTATAAATTGTTGAGTTGACACCTCAACCGATCAAAGGTTTTGTTTTTTATAGGATAAGGGTGACAAACGAGCACACAGTCCACCTGATGGTAAGTGGTTGCTGCGGCCCATAGACATCTACATCTACAAAATGTAGATGCGTTGTCACCCGTGAGGACTAAGATGGAATGCCTCATTTCCAGTAAAAAGGGCCTCCGGCCACCTGCACTCACCAAGCGAAACGCAGAGGTAAACCTCTACTTCACGCTGGTTTTCTGTGAGGTCGTGGTACCACCCCGGTTCGAGCCGGCCCATCCGTGCGACAGCAAAAGCTGCCGCATGGCTCTACCACTGTTGATAATTTAAAAGGTTGACATTGAAAGTGAAATATACATGAAAAACGTACAGTTTAGTAGCGGTGTAAGTATTTATGTCGCAACTAACTTAATTAGCCAAGCCTTTTTACTAATACTTTTCGTTAATAGCCTTTTTACTATACGACGCTATTTAACTTTAGGCCACTGAATGATATTCAGCCGATGCATCGAATACAACATTGCACCCTTAGAGTAATTACACATAGAGTGATAGTAAAATTGAAAATTCCGTTCAAAGTTGAAGCAACAACACAATGAATGTGTGCATAAGCGGCCTGTAATTACGTTTGCCCACACGCACACAAGCAAATGTGTAATGTTTGCAAGTTAATGACATTTTCCCCAAAAAGTGGGGAAAATGTAATAGTAGACATCGTCATAGAATTAATATTTAGGTTGCGATTGTAATTATTTATTAACTATTTGCAAAGAAAAAAAATGTAATATTATTTATTTTTGTTAACTTACGTAATATTTAAATTATTTATATACGTAATATCTTGTGTTATATTTACAAATCTATTATGTAATTATATTATTCTGTTAGAAGTGGTATATTTATATAAATGTCTGTTATTTATCAGCCATAAAAGCTTCTATTATTTGTAAATGTAAATTTTATATAATACTCAATGGCTTTATTCTATGATATATAGAGAAGTGGAAGAAATGGAGGAGGCAAATGCCCACGCCTATTTCATCCAGTTTTTCCAATCCAGTCCCACTTACACTTAACAAGTGAGTAGTTGTCAAATAATCATTTTAGCTGTCAGATATTTTTTCATTAGTTATTCCTTACTAACTGTGACTGTGGCCCGCGGCTGCACCCGCATATTTAAGCATACACTGATCTCGAATCTTGCCATTCTAAGACTCTACGTGATATATTTAATTTAAATCGGTTTCAACGTAAAGGTTACAATATACAACTTTCACAGAATGGATATAATATTAGAAGGAATCACGAGACTTAAAAGTGCGGTCAGCTTCAAGTGATTATTATTGTTACTTTATTGGATATTATGTTTTGCATTAAAACAAAATAAGATTCGGAATGAGATAAACTATGCAAATAAAACATGAAATTATAAATGTTTATTAAATAAAATAAAATAAAATATACCCAAGTACTGAAAAAAAATATATTAACGACTCTGAAACTGCAACTGTTTTCTAAACAACTGCCGCTTTGATGACGCTATCCTCGAAATGTTATCTTTTTAAGATTCATAAAAGAATCGAACTAAAAATGTAAAATATATGTAAATTATAATAAAAAAATCAATCATAGGCTATGTTATCTATCCTCAAACACATACCATAAAAAGGTAAAAACAACTGCACATTATGAAAACAAAATAAAATCAACACATTTTTTTTTCGTGGCAAATGGGAACCCTAATAATATTTGGCAAATAAAAATACCTATTTATATGTGAATGAGATTATTAGCAGTATGTATGTATTTTTTTCAATATGCATATTTTTTACGTGGTAGAGCCATGCTGCAGCTATATTAGTAGTATAGTTGTAGTACGAATGGGTCAGCTCGACCGGGGAAGGACCACGCTCTCACAGAATACCGGCGTAAAATGGCAGCTTGACACTGCTGTGTTTCGTATGGTGAGTGTAGAGAACCGGAGACCCATTTTACTGGAAAAGAGGCATTCCATCTTAGTCCTCACGGGTGACGACGCATCTGCATTTTGATTCTTTATTGAGGATAAATGTAGATGTCTATGGGTCACAGCAACCACTTACCATCAGGTGGACTGTGTGCTCGTTTGTCACCCTATCCTATAAAAAAAAAATGCATTTTTTATAATTATAATAATAATATAAAATGGGGTAAAATATTTTACTATGCCTAGCAACATTTTCATTATATTGGCGTCTGTCAAATTTATTATTTATTATTTTCTTTTGATGAATGTTTTTTACAAAAATATAAGATGCTAGACAGTACTTAACCGTGAAATGAGATTTTTACATTTTTTTCGTGATTATGTGATGAGTTGTGACACCCTTTCACAGTACAGTACAACATTTTTTTGAAAATTTGTGCGAGCTGTTTACACGTCTACGTGGACTCGAGTACTAACGCGCCAAAAGTCGTACTTAACCTTTAAAGGCTAACTTGAAATGGCTTCACTTTGCGTGCGCCTACTGCAGTTCTAAGCCTAATACTTCTATGATTGCACCTATCTTGTAATATCAATAACGTAAGTATAGTATGTTATAGCAGCTGGAGTGTCGCTCCGGCCACCCTAAAGCCTCGTATATTTTTATAATACTAATACTAGTGGCATGGTCACCTTATTAATTTCATTTAACGGGTTTGGTAAAAAGGCTAGCCTGCTAACTGAAAGGCTAATTAAGCTAGTAGACTGCGACATATTCACGGCCCTATATTGTTCTGTAAGTGGGTGGCGACAAAGGGAAACTGAAACAGAAAATGGAAAATCTTTGCTGCAAATTGTTGAGTTCTTCTTTGCATTACAACCAACCCGTCCAATGAACCTTAATCATTTTTTCTAATTATAGAATCCGGAGGGAATCTGTTTGACAAACGGCAAAATAAAATTACATTTTAGAACGCAAGCCGAGGATTTATTTTCTTGTTGTTGTTGTAGGCAAGTCTATCGATTCATTATAAACATTCAAGATAAATTTCGACATTAATTTTGATATAGTTGAGTCAATCCCTAACGTACATGTAGAATATTTTATATAAAAATGTATTTATCAAATTCTTCTTCTTCTTTCTTTTTTATGGCCGTTTTGATCATTCGCCAATGTCATCGTGAAAGCGTTTATTGAGTAGAAGCTCAGTAGTTACAAATACTATGCCCATATACAAGAGAAGATTGTGATAATACAAGTATCTTTTTTTCTTTAAACCAATTTTTTCCCCTTTATCTTGTAGTACTAAGGGTTGTACTGTTGAATTACCTAGAACAAATAACAAACACGGTTGCTATAACTACATTAGAATGTTAGTATTGACAAACATTAAACGTTTATACTATTAGTGTTAATAAAATCACACAGAATATATACATAAGGAGTGTTTGTGTAGGTTAAAAGTGAATCAAAATTTATAGGACGAGGGATGTCAGGAGGGAGATGATCATAGAGTGAACAAGATAATTTAGAACCGTTAAAAATATGGTCGGAGGTTCCCTCATCCAACCCACATTCGCAGAGGGAACTATCCCTAATCCTCAGTTTGACCAAATATAGAAGAATTGGCCATGCTTGTACACCAGACAAGCATGGCCAATTCTAAGTCTACAAATAGTTGATGTAGAATGTTTGTTAGCTTTATTAAATTTGAAAAACCATGGTTTTGGATGGATGGCACATTGTATAGCCTTATATATAGTGTATTATAGTGTTTACCTTTTATATTTTGAGTGGCTTTCCATAATGTATTCCAATTATTATTTAACTTCTTCTTTGCAAGTAACACTATGTCTTAAGAGTAAGTTAAATTACAGTGCAAACCATTTCGACTTGCATTTTTAGCCATCAGATCGGCTGTTCCATTGCCCTTGATGCCACTATGACCTGGAATCCAAGCTAAGGAAACCTGGATGCCCTTGAGTTGACATCTATACAATGTGTGTTTAATTTTGAGGATCAAGGGTATCTTATATTTACTTTGGAACTGGTTTGACAAAATTGCTCACAAACAACTTTTGGAGTCAGTAATAATAACTGACTTATTTAAGTTGTGTGCTTCTATATATATTAAAGCTTTATGAAATGCCCTTCTATTTCTTCCACTTTTACTGGTGAGACCAGTAAAAGTGGAAGAAATAGAAGGGCATTTAAAATTGAGAATTATTTTGTATCTGGGAATCCAAACTGCTGCTCCAGTGCAACTTTCGCCTGACTTTTTGGAGGCATCAGTGTATATAATAAGCCAGCCTTTCCATAAATAATCTATGACTCTACTTAGTTTACTATTTGCTATAGGGCAATCTTTCTCACTACCAAGGTCGAGGTGGATATTTGGTTGGAAAATAATTGCATCATATGGGATATCAAATATGGGACAGGACTTGCATTGTGATACTGGGTGTGGTAGATGGAGTAATGTTACCAAACTGTTGGATAAGCACGGAGATTCTTTATGAGTCCAGTAATGCTTTGACGAAATATATTCCAGAAGAAGGTGTAATTTAGAAATGAGAGGGTGGGAAGAGTTGGTAGATTTAAAAAAAGAATCGGTCCGAAAGATATTGTCTTCTTAGGTAAAGAGGGGGGTCCACACATTCAACTTGGAGAGCGTTTATTGGGGAAGACTTCATTGCCCCGATGATTATTCGAAAGCTTTTGGACTGAATCCTGTCTAGGATCTTTAGGGAAGATTTACTACATGGTTCCAAGACAAAACATCCATAATCCAAATGACTACGAATAAGGGCGTTATACAAAATTTTTTGGGAGAATGGGTGGGAGCTCCACCATACACCCGATAAAGCACGAAGAATGTTTATATTTTTTTTCACATTTTTTTGAGACATAGTTGATATGCTGAGAAAAGGCTAGTTTGGAGTCAAGAATAACTCCCAAAAATTTTACATTCTCCCTAATTGGGATAGGTTCATTATTATAGAGAATGTTGATTTCAGGGACTTGCCTATGGCGAGAGAAGATCACAACACTGCTTTTGGGAACAGATAAAGACAAACCATGATCAGTTAACCAATCCTGTAAATAAGACATTGATATATTCAAGCGGGAACAGACTGCAAGGAGGTTATCTAGGGAAATATATATAGCTATATCGTCTGCATATTGGAGGATGTTACAGAAGGAGTTAACAGAAAGTTCTAAATCATAAGTATAGATAGAATAGAATAAAGGACTAAGTACTGAGCCTTGTGGGAGACCCTTCCATACAATTCTTGGCGGGAGTAGAGAATTTTGACTATCAATATAAATGGATCTAGAAGAGAGAAAGTTTGAGACAAAATTTACTATCCTCACTGGAATACTCAGATTAAGCATTTTTTGCCTGAGCACAGGAAGAAGTATATTGTCATATGCAGACGAGATGTCTAGGAAGACTCCGACAAGGTATTCATGTTTAGAGTAAGCTATACGAATATCAGTAACTAGAGTACTACGGCTATCCATGGTGCTTAAGCCCTTTCGGTATCCAAATTGGCTTTTTGCTAAAAGGTTTTTGCTTTCAAGAAACCATTCTAAACGATTTTTTATTGGGTGTTCAAAAATTTTGCCATGGTGCAAGAAAGAGCAATACGGCAATAGCTTGCAGGATCAGTGTAAGGCTTACCTGGTTTGTGAATAGGTAATCCCAAGTCATCAGACTTGGGATTTCCATTCTTCAGGAGGAATACATGTAAATATAATTAAAAACAGATAAAATATGGGCTTTGGTAGATTCACTGCTATTAGTAATAAAACAATAAGGGATTCCATCGATTCCTGGTGAAGAATATTTAGGGACATTAAGAACGGCATATAACTCCTCATAAGAGAAAGGGGAGTCAAAACTGTGTTGATGATGCAGGGACTGTGATTGAAATACTATACATTCATTGTAAGATGGTACTGAAGGAGGAGCAAGTTTACTAGCAAAATTTTCTAGCCAATAAGACTGATCATTAGAAGTTGTGTTTTCTGAGGCCAAAACTGAACATCGGAATTTTTTTATATTTTTCCAGACTAGTGATGGATGGGTCCTAGGCGACAGTAACTCACAGAATTTAAGCCATCCAGCCTTTTTCTTCTCAGATAGTAATTTTAATGTTTCAGCAGCAGTTTTTTTTTATAGAAAATATAGTTATGAAAATCATAAAGTGGGAATATCTTAATTCAGCTTCCTTTCTCTTCTTACATGCTACAGAACAATCTTGATCCCACCAAGGCAGTGAAGGAGCATTATTTTTATAAGGTTTTTTGATGGGAATTGTCTTATTGGCAGCAGATAAAATAGCATTTTTAAAAGTAGAATACACCTGAAGAACATTCTCTCTCTGAACCAGAGGAAGGGCTAAAAGTTCTTCCTCTAGAACTGTGGAATACAGATGCCAGTTTTCTGTGGATGTGTTATATTTTAACCTAGTTTTAAATGGAACATTGTCTGTATAGGAGTTAGGAGGATTGATAACGATAGGAAAATGATCACTGCCATGGGAAATGGGTAATATTTTGCAAGAAAGAAGGGACGACAGAGCAGGAGAATAGAGTGACAGATCTACTGCACTTTTAGGATTTTGAAGGGGGGATACTCCACGTGTAGGTGAACCATCGTTAAGGAGGCAGAGATCTAAATCATCAATGATGTCTAAAATTGTAGAAGACCAGGGATCACAAAAATGGGAGCCCCATAAAGTATGGTGCGTATTAAAATCACCAAGAATTACCATAGGAGGAGGGATGGAGGATATAATCCTCGTAAGTTCTGATAAGGTATTTAGACTAGGTTCAGGAATGTAAATAGAAAGAAAAGAAATGTTATGAGCTTTAACTGCTACAGCATTAATTGAAGGACTATGAGAAGGAAGGGAAATTGATGTATAAGTAATTGATTTTGAGATAAGAATGAAAGAGCCAGCATGACCATCATTCCTATCATCCCTGAGGCATGAATAACCTGAGACCCTAAAATGGGACCCAGGCTTTAGCCATGTCTCCTGGATGGCTAGGATGAGGGGATGGTATTTATTAATAAGATAATATAGTTCATTTTTCTTATTTTTAATGCTCCGGCAGTTGCACTGAAGTATTGGAGGGAAGGTTATTTGTTAAGGAAATGAACTCAGTAAGTTTTTGGCGGAGGCCAAGTGGGAGATCCATATCGCTAAAACGGGAAAGCATACTTATAAGCATGGAGACCATTAATTCGCAGAGATTGTCATTAGGGGAAATACTCCGCCCTATTAAGGCACAACCATTAGTAGATGAAGAAGAAGGAGTAGCTATTATTGCCTCATGGGCAGATTTATCATATCCACGACTTGATGCTGGATTTGGCGGGAGTCTAGGAGTGAATGTAGTCTTCCTGTAAGAATGAGATTGTGAAGGGACCACTGAAGGTAAAGGGGGATTTGAAATAGGATAGAGACTCTGATGATCATACGAAGGAAGGGTTCTAGCAGTATCTGCATAAGATCTACGGACTTGAGGGAAACGGGCAGATGCTTCTAAATAGGAAATATTTTCCTATGACATTGTAAATTTGATACATCTCTGCCTAGAGTGTTCAGGGCAGGAAGGATCTTTAGCTGGGTGAGATCCTGAACAAAAAAGGCAAGTGGAAGACTGTCTTGTGCATGATATACCCTCATGATTTTGAGCACACACAAAACAACGGGAAGATGACCTACACTGTGAGGTAACATGTCCAAAACGGCAACATTTGTGACATTGAATAAGAGGTAAAATGTAGGGCTCAATAGGCATTGAGGTGTAATAGATGTTAGAAGGAAGTTTCTGGCCGGAAAAAGTTAAAAGGACTGTTTGAGAGGGAATCCACACAATGCTTTGGTTTTCTATAACTGATTTCCGATTTTCAGCTGGGACCTCGATTGATGACATGAGTTCCTCTAGTGTCCATTCTACAGGGACCTGCCTCACTATTCCCATGCGTGTGACATTATAAGAAGGGATTACAGTATCATATTTAGCACCTGCAAGGGCTAGGTTCTCAATAAAGCAATTTGCATCAGCTGCACTTTTAAATTCGACTGAAATTCTATTGCATCCTACTCGCTTAACACCGTCGCTAACAACATTTTTAATATTATTATGGTAGAGAAAATGACCAAACTTTATCGGTTTTAAAACTACTCCAGGTGATAAATCATCTTCTATCTTGCTTACATGTACAATAAAGGGCGCACTGTCCTTATTAGAGTATTTATGTTTTTGTTCTATGTAGTCAGGATGGGTATAAGAGGTCTGAATAGATGGTACAGGTTGAGATGGATCTGTAATTAGTCTTTTCTGTGGATGAACTGAGTTATTGGCTGCTTGCGATCTTTTACGATTCGACTGATCAATCTCGATAGGCATATTTTTTTTGGTAACCGTATGGGAGTCACATGAAACCCCGTCGGGATCGGGAGGATCTTCCTCCATTTTATTTTAACTAATTACATATACAACAACACAATTACTAAATACTTACGGATTTATAACTACTAAAACCAACACCAACAGAAATAATAAACAAAAAAGTAAATCAACAGCTCTCAGAAGTACGAAATAGCCAAAAACAGAACGACACTTACACACCTCACACCATCCGAGCATCAAAACCTCTTTATCAAAGTCATGCAAATTATCAACAACGTGATTTTACGCTTCATAACATTGACGACGTCTTGAGAATTTACCTGTGAAATGTGCAATTATCAGGATTATTTCTATTATTAACACCACAATTACTCACTGAACAAGTAAGCATTTTGGAAAAAAGTTACTTACTAAACATAACCACTATTACACTTAAAAAAATTGCAAAATATCTAAGAGCTATTTCTTGCAGGCCGAATTGCGCCGATCTGTCATTCAAAATCGATTACAGAGTCATGAGATTTGGTATCCTTTTCTATCTTGCATTTTTGCCATAAGGAATTTTCTTCTCCCTTGCACACTATGTTGGTCTATACGCCAGTATATTCTAAGTCTATGGTGGAAACGGTGAACAAGTGCTCTGATGGTGATGTGATTCTCAAGATAAAGTGTCTGTCTGCTTAGGCGCCTCGAGATACCATCGCTAACTGTCAGCTGTCTGCTGCTTCAAGTTGCCGTCAAAATCTCCCAAGGGTTACACAATGTGACGCATCAACATATTGTGAAGTAGTGTACTATGAAAGATAATTATACATTGTAACTTCAGGCTCAGAAGAGCTAGAACCCAGAGCCGTAAAGCAAGTTATTTAAAAAATAAACATTTTGGCATTTTGGTCTACTCTCGCTGAATATTTTTATCATGTCATGTCACCACAAGACTGTCAGATGCCCGTACACATAATTTAAGCGGTGTCCTGCTGCCATGCACAAAATCAAGATTTACAGGTGAATTTCGCCCATTTTACATAAATTTCAAAGTATTTTGGTGACTTTATTTCAAATATTTTGTAATTTTTTATATATGCATCATCATTCTAACCTTACTTTCAACTTGAGTTTACAAAGTAATTTGAAAGTTTCCTTTTGTTTCACCTACTTTGAAGTTATTTAGGTATATGAATCTCTATTATGACTCAGGCTGTATTCAAGATGTTTTGTTGATATTTATTTTTTGTCTTGCAATTAACTTTAATTTTAAGGAGGTAATTAAGTCAATATAATATTAATTAAATTTAACTAAAATTATTTGCGTTTTATAATTAATGGTGTTTTGAAATTTATTGTTCACTAATAAAATATTTATTAAGCCCAACCGTGAATCTGTTTCTATAGGTAACCTATTTTTCGTTATCGGTATAAAAATGCTGTAATACTATACTGTTCATTTAATTATCTTGTTTTTAAATTGACTCGACTACTTGTTAATGGTTTATTTAATTAAACAGGTAATGGTGATAAGAGGACTGGTCCTTTTCTTGCTCAAAAGTTAATTATAGCTATTCTGTGAGGAAACACATTTAGTGTTCTTTGTACTATACCATAAGTTTACTATATAATAAATAAACATTGTGTGTTTTAACATTATGTAAATAAATATTAAATGGGTAATTAAGGATCTTTGTACATGATTGATAATAACCACTGGGAATGAGGTGATTGCTACTATGCTATTTAAACAAAAGCCCGCTTGGTTTCTTGCTGGTTCTTTCCAGCACAGCTATTTTCCGAACTAGTGGTAAAAGTAAAAAATGACTCGATAAGTATTACATATAATCTATATTGAAAAAAAAAACGATTCTATTCCATTCGAGCAAAATAATTTTGTCATTTAATATAGTTCTATATGCAGGTCAGCTTGCTGTGTAGTAATAAAAAATATAATTAAACAGATGTGAGAGTTGTGGTAGCTCAGATGGTTAGCTCTTTAAGTTTCAAAGTACGTGAGCAATCCAGATTCGATCCCCATGTGCATCAATGAAATTGTTAATTGTAATTTTAAGTGCTGATTTACCACTAATATGTGGTGAAGGAAAATATAGTGAGGAAACCAGCATGTCTGAAAAATAAGAAAAATATTTTGAAGACATGTGAAATTTGCCAACACGAATTGGGGCAGCGCGGTGGACACTTCCTTGTCCTAAAACCCTCTCAAAAATGGGAGGTCCTTGCCCAGTAGTGGGACACTTATATGCTGTAACTTTAAATAACTGTATTAGACTATTATCAAGTACATCCTTATTCATACATTATTATTACCTCATTTTCATGATAGTTTTGTTTTGTTTAATGTTTGTGTTGTCTTTTGTTGTAAATTAGAAGCAAATCACAAAATGAAAAAAAATAAAAAAAAATATTTTATTTACCTTGTTGTCACTCCCATATTTAACTTGACATTTGCAGAATTCTTTCAGGAGAAGCCAAAAAGTAAAGAAGAAGAAGAGTAGTCAAATTTTAAACTTAAGTTCAAATATATAAATAATGATGAACCGTTATTGAAGTTTTTGAAAATATGAGTAGTAAATAAGGCTCCTACTTTTATTTGAAATTATTCCAAATTGAATGTTATTCATGGGCAACAATTTTAGACCAATTTCTGTACTACCAACATTTAGTAAAATTTTTGAAAAAATAATTTTAGATCAGATGTTAAGTTTCTTTAATATTAATAAATTGCTACATAGAAATCAATTCGGTTTTAGAAGGGGTCGCTCGACAACTGACGCTGGAGTTGAGCTTATTAAACATATTTTTTTCCAAGGCCTTCGACTGCGTTCACCATGAGATTAATCAGGAAGCTACAGTACTATGATGTCAAGAACACATCACTTAAACTTATTATTTCATATTTAAGTAATAGAATGCAGAAAGTTATTATCAATGGTAAAAGTTCTTCCGGCTCACCTGTACTAATGGGTGTCCCTCAGGGCTCGATTCTCGGCCCATTCCTATTTCTAGTGTATATTAATGACTTACCTTCTCTTGTAGAGGATAATCATGATATAGTATTATTTGCTGATGATACTTCCTTGATTTTTAAACTTAAAACGTCAATCATTTAAATGTGACGAAGTGAATAATGCTATATCAAAATTAGTGCATTGGTTTAACATTAATAATCTACAATTAAACTGAAATAAAACTAAATGTATTAAATTTACAGCAACGAATGTTAAAAATCTGAGTACCAATGTGTTTTTAAATGGGGAAGAACCCCCTTGAGCCCTGTTGAATCCACTGTTTTTCTTGGCATCACTCTCGACGCAAAGCTTCAGTGGGGCCCCAATATATCAAAACTAGCAAGCAGACTAAGTTCTGCAGCCTATGCTGTAAAAAAGATTAGAGGTCTCACTAGTGTCGAGACAGCTAGATTAGTTTATTTCAGTTATTTCCATAGCATAATGTCTTATGGGATTTTGCTATGGGGAAATGCGGCAGATTCAGAAACTATTTTTGTTTTACAGAAGAGCGCTATTAGAGCTATTTACAACCTAAAACCGAGAGTCTCTTAGAGCTAAATTTAAAGAAATAAATATATTAACTTTGGCCTCTCAGTATATTTACGAATATTTAATGTATGTTCACAAAAACAAAGGTAGTTTTAGTAAAAAAAGTGATGTGCATTCTGTAAACACTAGGAACAAACATAAGCTAGTGATACTAGTTTCTCGACTCCACATAGTCAGTAATTCATTCTTGGGGCAATGTATACGCTATTACAACAAGGTCCCGGAAAGTGTACAGGCTCTCTCTATTAGCAAGTTTAAATGTTTTGTTAAGTTGAAACTGTATAAAAAGGGTTATTATAGTATAAATGAATACATGGTTGATAATAACCCCTGGGAATGAGGTGATCGCTTCCAAGCTGTTTCTAAAATAAATTTTGTACTTATATAGTTTGTACAACCATTATTGTAAAATTTGCTTTAAAAAAAAAGTCCCGCTGGGTTTCTTGCTGGTTCTTCCCAGGACAGAGGGTTTTTTTTCGAACCAGTGGTAAAGTAAAAAATGACTTTCAATAAGAATTACACATGTGATCTATATTGAATAAAAAATTATTCTATTCTACAACGTTTTTACCTACCGATCGCCACTTACGAATGTGTGCGTGCGCCACTTACGAATGTGTGCGTGCACAGTTAAAATAATGCATTACCAGGCATTTTGAATTTAAAAAATAAAAAGTACAGAATGATTAAGATTTTTTTGATTAACTTTTCTTCACCATATGCCTATATTACTTATTCTGAAACTGCTCTGCTATTTGACTGTTATGTAAATAAATTATTATATAATTTAAATAATAAACAAATTGTTAACAACACCAACTAATCATTTACAGTAAAACTTGTGTTTACTTTAATATACATTTCAAAAAAATTCGTTTTATATATAAATCATGTGAAAATTGAATAAAATATACAGAATGATAATGTCCATAACAGGAAGTTGTGGTTTCTATCCGTATCAACTTGACCCCACTTTTGATCTAATAAGTATTGTTATTACCAATAGTAATATTTTGTCATACCCCAGCTTCACTGAGAGGGAACACCAAATGGTATTACATTAGCAATTTTTAATGCTTTTCATTTAGGCCTTGTATATGTTATGGATCAAGTGATATCAGGACACTATTTATAATGCTCAGGAACATGAATAATTTATACTTCAAGAAAAGAGCCTACTCCTTTTTAAAAGGCCAGCAACGCATCTGCAATTCCCCTGGTTCCCCTGGTGTTGCAGTTGTTCATGGGCGGCGGTAGTCACTTACCATTAGGTGAGCCGCATGCTCGTTTGTCCCCTCTCCTATAAAAAAAAACTAGATTGAACTTCATTATTTATCACATTGTCTGTTCATAACCTAACCTCACCTATGTTTTTATTACTCTGTCAAATAAGCATCGGATTCATAAAGCCCTGTCAATTTAATTATTTTAGTAGTTTTTATCATATTGCCAACTCGTATTGGGTATTATTCAAAATGTCTGGACTTGGTCAATACTAAGTAAAGATATATATAAATAAATATGGTGTCAACAGGGTAGAGCCATGCTGTACCTATATTAATTGTAGAGTTTGGGTCGGCTCGACCCGGGAAGCACCACACTCACAGAATACCAGGGTAAATAGCAGCTTAATGCTGCTGTGTTTCGTATGGTGAGCGTAGAGAACTGGATACCCATTTTACTGGAAAAGAGGCATTCCATCTTAGTCCTCACGGGTGACAACAGATATGCATTTTGTCTCGCAGGCGAGGATAGATGTAGATGTCTATGGGCCACAGCAACAACTTACCATCAGGTGGACTGTGTGCTAGCTTGTCACAACTATCCTATAAAAAAAGTAAGCAAATATTATAACTGTTTGTTTCTCATTTCAGATCTTGAAATGCGGCAATAATCATCAATCAACAGTCATTTCAAGTACAAAATTTCACTATCTACCATTTCCGGTTTCCAAAAAGAACACCTCACGCACAAATTGATAAAGCATTTGGCGTAAAAGTACGGGCACATAAAAAATTACACCAGACCGCTTAAATTAGCCATAGAAGCTCAGAGAAGCTTGGCAAAATAGACTTGATAATCTTGGCTTGGACCAAGACAGGTCACTATAAATCAGTGTAAAGATATAAATATTTTATTAAACTGTTTTTATTGAGAAATATGAACGATATGGACAAATCCATAGAGGATATAACTAAGGATATGTCCGAGCTGACGGTTCTATCGTTCCGGAAGTTGGATGAGGTTAAAAAGTTAGCCAAACACTTCCAGTATATTATTAACCATCCGTTGACTCAAGGGAATCCCGTGGTGCTTCGTTATTTGAAGAATTTAGATGAGATGCATAAGAGAATTTTCTTGAAGAAACGCGAGGGTATAGAGGTCGAGTATATATTTACAACGGAGAAAAAGAGTAGCTTGCAGAGGCAACGATTTAACAGTCTTCCAGTCAGTGAAGTGCCTGAGATTTTGAAAACTGAATTTCTAACTATTGACAACGCAAAACAAGTGCATATCTGTACGGACTGCGATGTAGAAATAGAGCTATGCGATGACATACCGCTCATGGAATCTTTGCAGAAGCATTTTAATTTAGAAGCGCATTTACCGAAACTGAAACGCGAGAGCATCGATGTAGCTGAACCTATCTTACTTCCCAAGATGTCGCGACGACTTTCAGCATTGGAGGGTGGCGACAACCAAAACACGGAACAAATAATGCAAATGATGAAGCCCATGGAGAAGTTGGAACGCTCTTTCTCAGCTATATTAGAAGCGACATTAATCAGAGTATTGCCCGATAACTCCGAAGGCAGTATTGATGCAGCGATAAAGTTCTATCAGGAGGCTTTTGATAAACTGTGCAAGGATATTTCCCTAATCGACTTCTCGACGCTAACGAGCTCCGTAGCACCAATCATCATGAGCATCAGGGACAATGTGAATCAGAATTTCGCTGTGGACGCAAATAAGAACTTTGACAACGAAGAAAATGACCAGGCTCCAGAGAAGCCAGCGAAGAATCAGATAAAGAAATATCGATATTATGGCCCGATAGAGAATATCATTGCTAAATTACTCCTGAATCATAAATTGCTGACGTTGGTTGATGATCGAACAGGAAAGTTGGCTTTCTTCTGTATGGCGTGTGAATACTACACATTGAGGTTTCGCTACGATAGTGTTTTAAATCATGTTTTTAGTGAAACACATATCCACAACCTCACATGTATCTTGCAGGCAGACAAGAACATACCCTTCTCGATGGGTGCCGCAACCATGGACAAGATTAAAGAGATGAACAGAGATTTCCTTCGCAGCCATTACGTCACACAGGACGGCAACGGTTTAAACTGTGGCCTTTGCAAGACATCCCTCGATACTGAAACAACGATTATGCACATCCTAGATGAGAATCACCTTGGGAAGCTGTCCGATAAATTCTATCGAAAAATGAAAGCTAACAATCCGGACGGTGCGGTCCCAGACGAGTGGGGACCTAAATCGCTCGACTGGACTAAGTTCCTAGCCACTGTGGGCAAACCGCTCAACAGTCGCGATCATGTAGTCATAGAGAACTTTATCAGACCGTCGGGGAAGATCGCCAACTACTGTTCCTGCTGTGACATGACCCTGAAGGGTCCGAGGCAGGTTCTGTTCAACCATATTCGCCAGAAGAAGCATTTACGGAACGCCGCTCCACATAAGCTGACCATGCTCTACAAGAACCATTGTCGACCCACCGAATACTTCGCCAGTTTCGGCAACCACTACATATGTACAATCTGTCCGGAGTATGTTGCCTTGCCATCGTTCGCTGCTATTACTGAGCACTTTGAAAGCAATTTGCACGTGGAGACCATAGCCAAGTTGATCCGATCAGCGTTGTATCCAGATGTGGATGAAGGTCTATTGTTAATGAACAAGATTGTGTCGGGGGAAACCTTGAAATGCGAATACTGTGACATCTCCTTCAAGAATATGAACGAAGCCATCAAGCATATCCTGTCCAGTGTTGAGCATCAAACTGCTGTAGGTGACGCAAAGATTAAATCCAACAAGGGGGACATAATTAATGTGTATATGCATGGGAACTATATCCTGCATAGTGAGGGCGCATCATTCACATGTGAACCATGCAAGAATGTGTTCAACTCAATCAGGTCCTTGCTGATGCATTTGGTATATGCGGAGCATTTCGTTCAGAAACCCACATCTGAAAACGTTTTCCGTTTCTACTTGGAACTTAAACACAATATAAATATGCTGGCAAAGAACAAATATGTATATTATGACTTTGGGAAGTTGAAATGTGGAGTGTGTGACTCTGATTTAGAGGAGGGTGAGAACGCAAAGAAGCATGTGATGTCTCCTCGCCATAAAGAAAACATGGGGGCCAGTTATGTTAACGTTAATTTGGACGTGTCTGCAGTGGAGTGAGGTGAGAAACTGTTTCCTTTTTCAAATTCTTAATCTTCACCTTCACATCATCACCGCCCATTACAAGCATCCACTGCTGAACATATGCCTTAGCCACCTACATGCATCAATTGATAGAATGTTTCAATGTCCCTCTACCTAGTGGGGGGTCACCCATCACCGTGATTGTCAGTTCTTACCCATTGATTGTTCTGAACTAGATTCTTAACTTCAGTTAACATTAGTTTAAATAAGACCAAGTTGGTCATTTTACTGCTTGATTTCAGTGCTTACGTCTCTCTTATAGCCTAAATTTTATTGAATATATATGACGGCACGTGCACCATTGCATGTGCGGCGACGTCGGTGTAGCTAGACAGAATTCTTGTAAATAACACGTGCTCTGCACACCTGCACTATTGCACCTGCGATGGCGCCCGTTTTGCTTGTATAAAACGGACGGAGCGGCCGCCGTTAGGAGAGTCTTGGTTCTGACGTGGAACGGTGCGCTTGTCGTATTCCGTTACTAGTTTATCCTTGACTCGTTGGATAAAACGAATTAATTATTATTCCTAACTACAAAATTAGTCTCTGTACTATACTCAATTATCCTTTCTACATATACAATAGGCATCCAGCAGTGTAATTGAAATTATTATTAGGAATCTTTATATTCGGTAGAGCCATGCTGCAGCTAAATTATGTTTGTAGAACGAATGGGCCGGTTGGACCGAATTGTTAAGTTTTGATTTTTTTTATGGGATAGGGTGACAAACGAGCACACAGTCCACTTAATGGTAAGTGGTTGCTGTGGACCATAGACATCTACATCTATCCTCATTTCCGAATCTCGGAATGCCTCTTTTCCAGTAAAAAGGGTCTCCGGTTCTCTACACTCACCATACGAAACACAGTAGTGTTAAGCTGCTATTTTACGCTGGTATTCTGTTAGAGCGTGGTCCTTCTACGGTCGAGCCGACCCATTCGTGCTACAACTATACTACTAATATAGCGCAGCATGGCTCAACCGCGTATAAAGATAGCTAATAAATGTTGCAATCTTTATTTTAGACATGTAGAGGCCAGAAGGAAGTTAGTGTAGAATTTTTAACTGTATAGGAATTATTTGCTTCTTAAATGTTCCAGTAGAATCCGTAATTGCTCCACGTCTATTCCTATTAGCTAATTTATAATTAATTATTTAAAAATTTAATTATCGAAAATTAAATTTTGCTATAAAACATAACATATCTACTTTTATAAATTAATTGTTCCTTAAATGCTCCTTTAGAATCCGTAATTGCTCCAAGTCTATTGCTATTAGTTAATTTATAATATTTTTTTTTTAATTTAATTACCGAACATTTAATTTTGCTATAAAACATAAAATATCTACTTTTTTAAATTAAACTGTATGCCAATTAATTGCTCCTTAAATGCTTCAGTAGAATTCGTAATTGCTGTTTCGTAATTGAGTAATTACGGATTGTACTGGAGCATTTAAGGAGCTATTATTTTGAATTCAGTTTAATTAAAAAAAATCTATCTCATCCTATAAATGTATATGTTTAAGTCTAAAGATAAAGAAATTGTCACTTCAAAAAGTGGTAACCAACTGTAACTGTAACACTTTATTTCACCCTCTGAGGGCTTGAATTTTTCCGAAATCCTATTTTTAACCGCCATCAAAAAGGAGGAGGTACTCAATTCGACTGTGCTTTTTTATGTGTGTTACCTCATAACTTTTTCCTAAGTGAACCGATTTTGGTGATTCATTTTTTTAATTTGAAAGCTGGTGCTTCTCGTGTGGCATTTGAATATTTCCAATATGGCTGCACTTTATTTTCTTTTTGTTCTCAGTAGACTGCCTGTAGCCCTAAAAATCCTAAAATGATTCTTTTTTTATTAAATAGGTTATATTTCAAGGGTGGTTCCATATAAATATGGAGAAAAAATTCCAACCCTAAGAGTAGCAAATGAAAAAAACATCTGTGAGGGTCGTGGAACACTCAGTTGGAACGAAGTTCCTTTCGTAGTATATTATTATTGATAAACGTATTATGTTATTGATTAACAACAATACAAATAAATGAATTACTGGCGTCCATTAAGATGAAGTGTCATCATCATCGTTACAGCCCTTCACAAGTCTACTGCTCAACATAGGCCTCTTCCAAGGAATGCCATAAAGCACGGTCCTGTGCCACCTGCATCCATCGACTTTCTGCATGTCTTACCGGGTCGTCACTTCTTCTAGAGGGGGGACGCCCTACACTTTGCCTGCCGGTACGAGGCTGCCACTCGAGAACCTTTCTTCTCCATCGGTTGTCGGTTCTTCGAGCTATATGGCCGGCCCACTGCCACTTCAGCATACTAATTCTTTAGGCGATTTTGGTAACTCTGGTTCTACTGCGGATATCCTCGTTTTTAAGTATATCACGCAGACAAACGCCGAGTATTGCCCTTTCCATAGCTCGCTGAGCAACTTTGAGCTTCCTCATACGGCCAGCATTGAAGGACCACGTCAGATCCATAGGTCATCACTGGCAACACGCACTGGTTGAACAATCTAGTTTTGAGGTTCTGTGGTATTTCTAATGAGAAGATATGTCGTTATCTCCCGAACGCTGCCCCAGCCGAGTTGAAGCCGTCGATTAACCTCTCGGTGGAAGTTGTACTTACCTAGTCGGACTATTTGTCGCAGGTAAACATTCGTCAACAACTTCGAGCTTAATGCTCCCAACAACTACCGGCACAGGTGTGAAATGGATGTTAAACATGATTTTTGTTTTGTCCATGTTCATCTTAAGACCTATCCTTTGGGAGACACTATTGAGGTCATTGAGCATAGTGCTTAGGTCCTCCAGCGATTCTGCCATAAGGACTATATCGTCGGCAAATCGAAGGTGAGTGATGTACTCGCCATTGACGTTGATACTGTATTCTTTCCAGTCAGTTTGAAAAAGTCTTCCAATGCAGCGGTGAAGTTTCGGGGATATAACGTCACCGTCTTACAGCTCTCTACAGTTGGAGAGGTTTCGTACTCTGGTTCTGTACTCGGATAGCCATCGTAGCCCTACTGTACAAACACTGATGAAGTGTTTGTACAGTAGGGCTTAGATGATAGATGAAGTGTCATTTATGTATAGATGTAGATGTATAGATGAAGTGTCATTTAAAATAAAATAATATTTCTTTCATGGCAAGATAACAAAAAGTGCGAGGGAGATAGATATTATTCTAATTCGCTTCCTTATAGCCGTCAAGACCGTCCACACTACGTCAGAAGGGGTAGTGACGGAAAAGTCTTACACTTTTCCTCGCCTAGCCCCCATCCGCCAAATTCGTACCGTACGATAAGGAACTTCGTTCCAATAACATTTTTTGTAGCAATTTGAAGTCGATTTTTACTTTTTGTTAAAAGTTATAATAATTAAGTGTAGTTATAATAATAAAGTTATAATTATTATTAATTGTTCTACATTTAGGATTATCCGTAGTTTGGTTAATTCATTTTTAATATAATTAATATAAAATATAATTAATATCACAAAAAGAAACATTACATTTTACATTTTCCTGTCAAATTAACTTCCCCGTCATGTAATTTGTCGAATATTTTACCTCGTTCCTAAGTGGCGCCGCTTTAGTGGCATAAAAGTCGTGGATATCATTAAGAAAAGTATAGTGCCACCAACTTATCTATTCAGTTGACAGAGTCGTTAGTTGAGTGGTTACTATTGCCATTTAAGAAATTCACCGAGGAAATAGGTAACTACATATTCATTACACATAATATAAAATAAAACAAATTTCGTGTTAATATATTAACATTAGTGAGAATTATTAGTGTTATTATATATATTTTTCTTTTTTATAATATATTTATTATATATTATTATTGTATAGGTAAAATTAAATAAATATAAGCCCGTGAATATGCCGTCACTAAAGCTACTTCACAGACTACAAACTACAAAGCTAGGTACTTTAAATGAATTACAGTAAATTGAGATCATTTTTTTACTATGTTTCATAAGTACATTATTTGGTGATTTTAATTTTCCATATCTGGCAATACTAACCTGTCGCGGCAGCAACGCGTTCGTACAGCTTTTCAAATGGTATAGTTGGGGCTTGTACACGTTTTTCTTCTTTCATAAAAGATTAAACTTTTAGGATAATCTGTCGCGCATCTTTTAATAGCTTTAGGCATTTTATTTACACTTTTTAAAAACATGATAGCTCAGAATAAAAAGTAACTGACGGTGTCATTAACAAAATGGCAGCTTTAGTTCCAATTTTGTCCACCTGAACAGATCAGTTGGTGGCACTATATATTTTTTTTTTGGAGTTTATGGCCTGGTATCTAGACCTTTAGGCCAAGTCTTAAGTATTTTTATTCGGTTTATTGTAATTTCCCCACTCCTTCATAGTATACTGCTTCACAATATGTTGATGCGTCACATTGTGCAGTTCTTGGGAGATTTTGGCGGCAACTTGATCCAGCAGACAGCTGATAGTTGGCGATGGTATCTAAAGGTGCCTATGCAAACAAACAGCTTATCTTGAGAATCCATCACCATCAGAGCACTTGTTTCACTGTTTCCACTAATAGTTCACATGCGTAGACACTTAATACACAAAATCGCAACACTTTTACATATCAAAGTCCACTTCAAACCATTATTTAAACAATAATACAGGAGCAGCAAACCGCCGCCGGTCAATTTCCCGCCAAAACTCCGGTGGCACTATATTTTTTTCTCTGTGTTACCAATTTTTTCCTTTGTTGTAATGTATGTGCCAAATGAACGTACTTCTTTATTTTTTTTTACTATATGATATGTTGTATAGTGTCAACTACATACCCAATTATTTAGTTTTCTTTTTTAAAACTAATATTTGATATTTATTATTTTATCTGTTTCAGTTATGAATGTATGCCGCACAGTGTACGAAGTTGTATATGAAATTAAATAAATCAAAGTACCTATGTTAAATTATGAAGTATTTTTCAAGCAAACGGCGAAGTTAAAATGCGTGAAATTTTAATAAATTAAATTTTTTAACTTTATCCTGTTTTTTATTTGATGTTTTGGGAAAATGTTCGGAAAGTAGCGATTAGATTTTTTTTTTTATAGAATAAAGGTGACGAACGAGCACAGTCCGCACGATGGTAAGTGGATGCTTTGGCCCATGGACATCCACACCTAACCTCGATAAAAAATCAAAATGCAGATGCGTTGTCACCCGTGAGGACTAAGATGGAATGCCTCGTTTCCACTAGAAAGGGCCTCCGGTTCTCTATACTCAGCATACGAAACATTATGTTTGTTATATAACTGTTTTACATTGGTATTCTGTGACAGCGTAGTCCTATCCATCGAGCCGACTCATTCGTACTTACAGAATCAAGAAAAAAACAGTCTGTCATCTAAGTTGTGTCTAGACGGGGCAGTAGGGCGGTGCGGTGCGTGGCGAGACACGGGCTGAGCACTGTTTCGCTAGGATTGTACTGTCACGCAAATACATTAAAATGGTTTACACTACATGTGCGGTAAAAAACTGTGGGTCGTCTTCATTTAAAGATAAAGAATTGGTTTCATCAGTTTCCTCATACACATTAATTTGTTTAAACGTGAAATAAAATAAAATGAGTTTTTTATTACTTTCCGTTGTGATAACCCTAGCAATTATAAATAATAATAATAAAAATGTTTTATTTCAGTAAATCTTTTTTACAATTGATTTGCCAAGGCCTCCCAGAAAGTAATCCTAAGATACTTGTGTTGGGAGTGCCTTGCTCTTCCTATGCAATCATAACACTTCGATTTACATTATAATATAAAAATAGCCAAATTTGATTTAATAGAACAGAGTTACATAATTAATAGAAAGAAAGGAGTTTAAGGAGTTTATTATATACAATTATACAATTTATTGTTAACTCTGCTTTTCCGACAACATTAAATGCAAAGACATTTAAGTAGAAGTAGTAATAGACCGGACATCAGCAGCAATCTATCTATGTTCATTATGAAACATCAAGGTTTACATACATTATTATCCTTATCAGTCATAATGTTTCTTATCTGATATCACAAAAAACTAAATAAATCTAAAGTGCTAAATATATTCTATACTACACAAGTATCTATTTAATACAAAAACTTACATTCGCATTACAGAGCCGATTACTATGTAATACATGACTAAATTAATTCAAAAAACGAAAGAGAAAATAATGCTCGACCGGGGAGTCGAACCCCGAACTATCGTTCGACGTTGTGTCGAATTTATTCACTTCTAATATAGATTATTTCTTATGAAGTGCCTGTCACAATTAAATAGCAATCTTTACATCGTCAACTTTTGAGGATTACTTTTTTGCAGGAATTAAGCGAATGAAATATTTTTTTAGGCGCGTCCCCAACATATATGTATATATTATGTTTGCAATAAATGTTTCTTTCTTTAATATATATAGTCTTTGGTACCAGTAGTGTAGTTGTACCACTTCTAGACCACCTGAGTCAGACGTGGTTCAACGACGTTCGTCGACGCCCGATCCTAAAAAAAAAAAAAAAAAAAAAAAGTTTTGGCATGCTCTGATCACGAATCCGCGGTCCATTTTTGTGTAGAATGCACGGTTCCGGAGATGTGTAGATCAATTAGCTAATATCTAATTGATATCCGGTAAGGGCCTCCACCCGTCATTAGCGTCCCATTGTTCCTATTTCTATTGTTCTATTGTTCATTAATCACCTTCATTGCAGCGTGTGCGTCGACTATATCAGTGCTATTGTGTTATAGTTCTTTGTTTATACAACGCTAATCTGAATCATCAATAAAACACATTACATAATTTTGTTACAATTTTTATTTATAAAATACAAAATCTTATTAATTATTATCTATAAAATAGGAGCGAAACATCTCATCCACTAAAATATCGTTGTACAATGTGTTCCTTGTAAATATACTCGTAAAACTATGTATTGAACATCCTTGAAACTTATATAGCAAATACATTAAGCAATATTCGCCACAAACTGAAGTCCACTCATTCTGAATCCTATCAACATTCCAGTTCCATCTTTTACAATTCCTTTTTAAAAACTCTAGATGATATCGTACAGGTGATCGTCCATATGAATCAAAATATTGACCGACGTCATTCGTATCGATATATAAAGCTACCCAATGTGACCCTGGTTTATCATCTGTATCCAAATTACATATTATATACGTTGGTACGTGGGTATACATAGGCAGTCTATTAGCTGCATAAACATTATTTTCTAGACTGGGGTGAATCTTTTTCAGATGTTGTTGTACATCTAGTGTATCCATGATATTACTGCTATTAGTAGATTATTACAGTACCTAGCTACTCAATGAATAACATAGGAATGGTCAATTATAGTGATTTCTACATATTAAATTGCATTTTTGTGTTATACAAATCGTACTTGAGTCATTGATCACCAAACAAAACACAATACGAAGAAATGTTGAGATAGGCAACGGAAATGTGAGATAAACTGATATGTTTCTAAATATTAAATTGCATTTTTGTGTTATACAAATCGTACTTGAGTCATTGATCACCAAACAAAACACAATACGAAGAAATGTTGAGATAGGCAACGGAAATGTGAGATAAACTGGTTGACGCATAAAGTAATTATCAACTCATTACGGAAATACTTTAGATTAGAATTTTTACGTACTGGTGGTATATAAGACCAACAAACGCAGTCATCGAGTTAGTGTACGGTCGTTTGGCTACAGTGGATCTATCAATAGTACATTTTGTGTTACTTCAATACACCAAAGGCTATGGATGTAAGTGTTTATTCTATTGACTAAATTACTTTTTTTCTGTTATTTTCATGTGTGTGTATTATTTTATTTAAATATTGTGTATGTATATGATTAAGCCGTGGTAACTCAGATGGTTAGCGCTAGCTGTAAATTTCACAGTACGCGACCCGGGTTCGATCCCCGCCAGCACCAATTAAATTGTTAATAGCAATTTTAAGTGCTTATTACCACGTGCTTGGTGGTGAAGGAAAACATCGTGAGGAAACCTGCATGTCTGAGAAAATTTCGAAGGCATGTGAAGTTCGCCAACACACATTGAGGGAGCGCGGCGGACATTTCCTTGCTCTAAAACCCTCTCAGAAATGAGAGGAGGCCTATGTTCAGCAGTGGACTTTAATAGGCTGTAACTTTAACTTTTTTAACTTTTATGATTAAGTGTTAACAAATTGATATTAACATGATAACTGTGTTGTTGCAGAAATCATTGAGCTTCGATGAAGATACCTATAAACAGTATTACTACTCGCCACTCTCCCCTCAAGAAGAGAGTGATAACCTCGTCATTAATAATAACACATGCGATGGTGGAAAAAGAAAATCGCAATCGATTGATCATTTTTTTGAAGCTGAATCAAAAATAAAAAAGAGGAAGCTGTTATCATCAACCGTAGCACGAGCCGCTAGAGATGGTGTATCATACATTTCTACTAATTCTGACGACGGAGACCAAGCGACGCATCTCATCAAAATTGAAATGTACGATATGAAGAAGCTATCCAAGATTCCAACTACTGATCATTGGAAACATGCTTCCACTAGAATTAAATATTACGTAAAGACTAATAAGGATAGCATCTACGACAACACAAACGCCCTCGTATACAATATAACAAAGACAATAGCAGAAAGTGAAAAAGTTAAAAAATACTTTTTGAACAATGACAGTCATTAGCTGATCATTAGTGAATGTGATTCTGTTTACTTCAATTACAGGAAGACAAGAGCGGAAGGAAGAGATGAGTGTGGCATACGTGTACAAAACACATCATTGAATAACAAAACTACAACACTGAGTGGAGAAGAAAACGAGAAGAGTATGCAGTACTCAAGAGCTGAATATCCATTCTTCAGTTCAAAATCTAGCCGTTTGCTTAGTTTCGAAAACTGGCCTCTAGTTATGCGACAGAAACCTGAAGATCTTGCAGAAGCTGGTTTCTTTTATACTGGCCATGCAGACGGGACCAAGTGTTTCCATTGTGGTGGTGGTTTAAAAGATTGGGAAGATGATGATGATCCTTGGCAGCAGCATGTTCAGTGGTTTAGTCAGTGTGCTTATGTAAAATTTCAACTCGAACAGTGTTTTGTATTAGATTAAATAGAAGATTTATAAAGAAATAAAAAAAAATATATTGCATACAATTTGTTTTATTTAATTTTATAACGTTTCACATAGTTACATACACACAAAATGCATTACACATAACACATAAAATCTAACACACAACACATATTATAACCTTAACTAATATAGTCTACAGTAACATTTCTGTTTTTATCTATCTCAATAATATTATCAAACTCAGCATAAACTATACAGTTAATTGTTTGTATTAATGAGGATTCAAATCGTACTTCTATTCTTACACTACCATGCTTTATGAGATTCCAATGAGTTGATGAGTTAGCTGATAAATCAGGAGTTAAGTCAAATGCTAATAGACAGTAACCTTTGCCATACTGTTCACAAGAGATTCCATTTCCTTCATTAAGAAAGTGAATACCAGTTCCCGAGAATAGAGTATGATATGCTGATGTAAATATGCTATTATTAAAAGATGGTTGCAAAGCTTTTGAAGGTATTTGTTGACCATCAATATATAAGCTGAAAGAATTAATACCATAGTTTTCAAAGTTAAATGGATTTTTAGTAAGGGAACCATTAAATGCAGAATTGTTCACAAATCCAATTATACATCTTTTCGGTACCTGTCCTAAAAATATATTATCAAGAGTTTTTCCTTGAACACCCGAAGGAATTGTTAAAACTTTTACTTCAGCTCGAGTAATAGGATATTTAGCAGTGGTAGAAGCTAAAACTTTTTGATGTGCGAGTAATACACTTGGATTAATTCGTGCTCGTCGAACAATAAGAGTTGCGTCCGTAATGCAAACTTTAAACTTTACATCGTTCGACCCAACAATTAAATTAAAACTCTCTCTTGATCGAACCAATTTAACACTCATTTCAACACCATTAATTAAAAATTTATCTTGGTTAAAAATGTCACCGTGAAGATGACCAATCATTTCTATTTCCTTACTTTCACTAATCAATTCCTGTCTTTTAACAAATCCTATGTTTTTACCATCTGTAGAATCCATTTTTCCTGCTGTATCCTCATACCAAAGACTACAAGTAAGATGAGATTGTTTAGCAGCAGGGGCATAGTTTAAAAGGGTTTCCATGTATGCTCGATATGCATAGGTATTATTAGGTGGTGATACAAGTTTTTGGTTTAAATAAACATCAAGTTGACTAAAAAGTGAATGCAGCCAATTATTTACAGGTGCTACTATTGTAGTAGATACCAAGTTAGTTGAATCTTGATTTAATACTTTTGCCTTTATGTGGAGTAATGTATGAGACAAATCTATGTAGTCATCGCCGGTCCCAGGAACTTGAAACTCGATAGGTCCATCATCACCAAGAGATGAAATTGGTTTATAATGAATCCACAATCCATTTTCAATGCTAGTTTGTGTAGACGGTAGTGCAAACAAATCCAATTCTGACTTAACGCACTCGCAAGAATGATTATGAAGGAAAGACATATTTAGTTTGAAAATATATCTTTGATATTTTTTGGTTTTAGACTAAGTTTTTTCGCAGCTTTCACTTTAGCAGTTAATGGTGGAATGAACGATGTCAATCGTTTTCTTTTAGTTTTATACCCAGATCCAGTCATGTTAAATTGATCAATTTTCTCATCAGCCTTTCGTTTTAAATTCGTACTAACTTGCTTTAGACGATCTTTTATTGAGGCTTCCATAGGACGGGCTTGAACCATATCCGATAAAAGTCCTACTCCAGCGCTTAATGCCTCCTTACCAATCACTCGAGCACCACTTGAAAGTAAAGGTAAAACTGATCTGAATAACCCCCCTAAGAAGCTCCCAATACCATGACCGCGTTGATATGGTGAACCCTTATAAATTACTCCAACTCCTGATCCAGCTTGATGTGTATAATAATTTTCATATGGACATTTATGATGATCACGAAGAGAATTCATTATTATAATTTTCGGAAATGTAGTTTAATACACACGGTTCCAAACTGGAATGGTATTTTTTGTCCTGTACTCGATCTTATAACTATTTCCAACGTATCGAACTCTCTTCGCATAACAGGTAAGTAGTGAGGTTGAGAGAAAACGTGCATTTTATTTGCACCATAAATGTATTTTGTAGGATCTAATGAAATGACTCTTAATAAAGGAGTCATAACATCACCCACAATCTGAGGATCGATAATGTCGCAATATAGAAATAGTTGAGATGGTAACCCTAAGTGTAAATTAGCAGGACACTTTCCAAAATTTCTCTCTAGGAGATTTTTATTTGGTTCATAACCTAGCTGTAAACTTAATTTGGGTGATAATGTTACGGATGTTATATTTTTATCCAATACCGAAATAGACACAAATTTTGTTATTTCATCATAGCGAAATTTCAAGTTCTCTCCGATACCATTTAACACTCTTAAAATATGCTCAACGTTATCATAGTTGGTAGCTGGAATATGTTTTTTGTAGTACACTGTGGATGGCTTATCTTCATTAGGCATTAACATAGATTTTGTAATGTATATAACATTTTCATGGTCTTGAACAGTAAACATGGTACATGGATATTGAAACTCGACAACTCCAACCGACCATTCACCTTCTAATTTTATAGCTTTTGGTAATTTCGTTGAAAAATTTGTGGTCTTGTTATCAGGAAAGTATTCCATTGAACTATTGCTGAGCAAAGTTAAATAGAAACTTTCTTTATTCATATTTCTTTTAAACTAGAAGCTAAAATCCAACTGTTAAATTTATCTGGATAACCTTTCCACTTCACTAATACTTCTTTTCTGTTACTTGAATAACGAGTGTCAATTATTTTATCTATTTTATGTTGTGAGGTGGGGTTGTAAGTGATTTTCTGTAATTCTCTTTCATAAAAAGTACCAATTATTGGTTCATTTTGTAAATCTGTTATTGTATAAACAACCCATGGAGATCTATCAATTATTGAAGATATAATAAATATTTCATCACTCCAATTTGATTCATATCCTTTTTGGAATACATGTTTATATTTAGTTATTCGAACATAATCACCCACATTGAAATTTGGTTTAGGATTTTCTAAAGAAAGTTTTTTTGACCGTCTATCATAAAGATTAGTCCAAACTGTCATAATATTGTTGGAATTTACATCACATGGGCACATCTTAATACTAGAGTGAAAGCTGTGATTATAAGAGTATATTAAATCTTGTAAAACATCTATATATCTATAAGTATTATTATGAGTGAAATAACGCCACATTTTCATTTTTAGTGTTCTTTGAAATCGTTCAACAATACTGGCCTTAATGTCAGGATTGTTAGTGGTATAGTAATTAATCTTTTTGGATTTAAAGTATTTTTGTACATCTTTTGAAACAAATTCTGTACCTTTATCGGATTGTATGTGAGTAGGTGTTAAATTACTTTCAGTAAATATACTTTCAAAACATTCTTTAGTTGTTTCTGAGTTTTTCTTTTTCATTGGTCTTGCAAAAGCATATTTACTAAATACATCAATAATACAAAGTATATACTTGAAACCATCATTATATTGAGAATAAGTTCGCATATCACTTAAATCAGCTTGCCACAGTTCATTAATATTTGATAGAATGTACCTATTACGCGGGAATTTTTTTCGAATGGGTTTATGTAATGTGTATGTTTCTTGTGATTTTAACCATTCCTTTACTTGCTTTTTATTCATTTTACCCTTCATGGCTTTTGATAATTTATCAATACTACCAAAACCAGCGGGATTAGATGGATCATAATAAATCCTGTTAATTTCTTCTAGTACGGAGTCCATTTTTCCCACTCAAGTCCTTTACGTATTTTAGTTGTAGACTTTTTATCTCTACTGCACGGTGTAGAAAACTCTTGAACTTCAATCTCAGAGGGTTTGTTCAGATCTTTTGCTTGAAGTTGGTTAATAAACTCACATCTCCTTGGATTTCCAATATAAGTAAGTGGTACTTTAATATCTTTTAATGCTTCAGCAAATCTAACCCACCCTACCGGATCACTTCTTTTTAGGGGTCTTAGTGAATCATTTATTAAATCAACAATATTACTTCCAGGAATTTTTTCACTATCAATTATGACTGTACCTTCGTTATCCCAATGTATTTTACTTTTACTTGTTTCAACTAAGTTTAATAATAACTGCCCTTTTTTATGATAAGTTTTTGGTATTAAACTGAGTATTTGAGCTGGTGTGTAAAGTGGATTTTCATCATTTTCTTTACTTTTAATGGATCGATTCTCCTCCAGCAAAGATTCAATATCAACTGAAGTTTTTAGATCTCTATCTTTATTTTTAAAACCAATTTTTGACTCATTTGAATCTTCATTAGATGTATCAGAATAAATTGGTAATTTGAGTGGTTGACGATCCTCTTCGGTAAAATGAAGGTATCTTTGCAGTGTTTGTAAATATAATATCCATTTCTTTCTTTCTTCCGTCTTACTATTCATAATATTTTGCATTTCAATATCTAATCGAGATAAATTACTATTAACCTTATTTTCTTGTTTTAATTTTTCAATCAATCCAGGTTCGATAAGTATCATTTTCTTTGCATTTTCCATGTTAACTGGCTAGTCCACTCACTAATCCACTCAATATTGCACCTAATATTGTTGGTAAGAAAGCCCCTCCTTTTTGTATAATTATATTTTTTCTTAGTTTATGTTTACACTTACGTACTAGTTTACGGAGTATGTTTTTATGTTTATTCAATTTTTGTTTATCCTGATCTTTAAGAGGTACTTTTCCTTGTAAAACGTTATGAATACACTCACAAATACAGTTAATTTCTTCTTCATCACACGTTTTAAGTAATGCTCTTTGATATTTTGGTTTAAGCGTATGCAAAGCGGTTAGCAAATGTTTATACGTTGTGAGTCGACGATGCATCATTTAGCAATGATTTCAATTGTTTGATTCTTGGTGTATTTAAACTCTTTTGTGGGGACGTAGACTGTACAGAAACCATTAAATGGAAAGACATTTGTCTTGATACGACAAAAATCATTGGTATTCTGTTTTAAATCTACCATTAAATATCCATGCGCCTCTAGAGTTGCATCCCTGTAGGCATTTTCAATGAATTTTGGGTTATCTGGTGATACTTGTCTTGCTAAATATCTTATTTGAGTTTTATCTCGAGGGTTTTTAAAATATATTATATAACTTGAGTTTAAAGATATGTCTCTTTGTCCTTTACCCTGATGAAATAAATTTTGTGTTAGATAAAATACACTAAGATTCCTGTGATGACTACCTTTTGTAAATATATCCACAATTCTTCCATCGGACTCTCTCATTAGATCATCAATAATAACAAGATGTGGGTTTTCACCATCAAACATATTAAGATTTGGAATTCCTTGATGATAGTTAACATTTGGTAAATTATATAATGGTTGCATTTCATCAAAGCACCATGTGATCTGATTAAAATCACAATTACATATTTCTGTAACTGATTTTATGAAATTTGTTACAAAATTTGACTTCCCACACCCACTTGGTCCTGCCACAATAGCAGTGAACGGATGGATAAAGTGAAACATAACACACGTCTAAAGTTCAAAGGGGTGAAATAAAAAATGAAAGTGTTGGTGTAAACAATTAATATATATTCCAAAAATTATATAAAACAGAATTATCTGTATACTATTTCTAACACAATTAGTACATCATAATTTTACAATTAACTCAACCTCAAATAAATAGAAACAACAATTAACTTAAATTATTTACAATAAAACAATGTTTAAATATGTAATAAACTACGTCATATTATAGTATTATCATAATTTTACAATCAATATAAATTTTTCTTAAACGCAGACATAAAAGTAAAAACTATCAACACTTAACGCAGTTTATAATGACCCCAAGCTAATGTTTCAATATTATTATCTAAAATATGTCTCTTTGTGTCATTATATGATAAACCTATCTTATTTAATTTTTGTGTGAAAATTGTGTGTTTAATTGATTTAAATCTAAGCATGCTATAATATTGCACTTTTTTTTATTAAATAGAGAAGACTTATAACTATTCATTGTCATCTTTTTAGTGATACATTTATTTACCCCTTTTGCCTTGGCTATAGTCTTATTCTCTAAGTTAAAAGCGTACATTTTGGATCGTAAACCCACAAATTCTTTCATGATTTTACCATTATTTTCATCTTTAAAAAAACCTAATTTCTTTTTATTTAATTTTGGATATTCAAAAATAATATTTGTATCATAATCTGAGGTATCAAAGTATGATGAAAGGTCAGGTTTTATATCAGTGTAAAAATCATTTGTAAATATATGATATATTAAACTATCCGTATCTGTATACAATAATTTGATTTTACTAAACTTTTTAATCATATAGTTATAATGAAAATCATACATTAATGTTTTTGAAATATCTAAAATGCAAAACCCTAAATAAATTGGTTTGTTATATATTAACTTCGTTTTTCGCAACTGAACCGCAACTAGGTTTTCCGAAAATATTGAAAGGCTATGAAATTGTGGTTTAGCGATTAGATCTTGAGCACCTAAAGCTTTACCCTGGTTCTCCCAGTGCGTAACTAATTTTATGTTAACCCTTTTTTCAATATTCTCCATAGTCTTACCGAAGACTGAATTATTCATTAATTTATAAAAATCTTTTTCGAAATCTGATTTTGCTAAAGTTCTTAATTTTGTGTTTAGATCTATGTACATCTTCAACCAGGGAGACTGTTTAAATTTTAAAACTCTATGAATTTTAGTTAATTTAACCCCCATTTCTATGCACTGCTTTAAATTTCTGTAATGAATTACATATTTATCTTTATTATTTAAATTTGGGACTAGTTTATTCTCATTAATATTGCCTACACAAATGTTTTCTGGACATAAAGGAAAGTCCGAATGTAAATCATGAAGTTCATCTGGATATTCCAAATCAACTTCTAAAATAAAACCGAAGTCTGATGTCTTAGACACATTAAATTCTGTATTTGGATTTACCCATTCGAATCCACCAGTAGGAAGATATTGAGACATAGCCCAACCATATAAATTGTTGGCATCAAAATATGTGATATATGAATTTGGTTTCCCTGTATCATAATCCTCCATGTATTTGTTATTAGCTCTAGCATAACGATTACTACATTGAGATACACCACCTCTGATACCTGATCTAATAAATGCAATTTTCTCATAATCTGTTAAAAGTTCTAATTCTATTTTTGTATATTTTAACATTGCATCCCAACTTAAACCGGGTGCTGTGTAATAATGGACAGGGTCTAAATCATATGTATTAATACATAACTTTCTAAAGTTTTCAAATACATCGGATAAAAGTAAAACGTCTGTTTTTAAATATAGGTTTGAATAATCTAGCATATTACAACACCCAAAATGTTCCCAAACATCTTTAGCATGATTGTAATCATCATTTGAAATATGTGAATCTGTGAGTGAACTATAAAAACATTTTTGTTCAGGGAGCGATGTTAGACTTAAACTATCATAATTAGTCATAAGTTCATATGGATAAACACCTTTCCGTTTTAAACGAAAGAAATCTTCATCATTAGGGTAATTTCTACGTAATTCTTGAAATTGATCATTACTGAGATTTTTGGCCAATTCTTCTAATTTACACGATAAAAACTTAAATGAATCTAAGAATCTCAATATAATTTCGCGGTTATTCACTTTTAATTTTTTGGAAAAGGATATATATTTTTCTTTATTTTGAGGGATAACTTCGACTTCACCAACACAAAAGTTTAACGCGTGAACAATAAAATGAGCATCATAGTGACTAAGGTTGTGTAAAAATATTGGTATATAACTAGGTGTTCTGATCTTCGAACAACATGATTCATGAGCAACACCTATAAAACTACCAGTGTACCAATCAAAATCATAAAAATGTTTTGCCAACTCAGTTTCACAAATATGACAAATGGTTGCATTTGAAATTTGGTTTTTGTCTTCATTTGTTAGCGGAAGTGGTGGATATTTTTGAAGTCTATTTATTTCTTTTAGATTGTTAGATAAACTTTCCATAAACACTTGTGCACAGTTGGGTCCGCAATATGTTACATATTTTGATAATTTATCATCATATGAACATTTTATATAATATCCAAAACTATGTACTTCATGTTTCTGAATATTATGAGTGAAAGGTTTGGAAGGATCGTTAGAACATGATTCTATTGGTTTTAAAAATGCTTCAAAATCAGCATAAACTACGAATGGTATCTTTAACTTTTTTTCATAACTATCAAATTTAATTTTATCATTTGAAATAGGTTGACCAAACCAATTCTTTTTTTTTAAAGTTTCACTGTTTGGTAATACTGTACAAATGTGAGCACAATCGTATTGTTCATGGTTATTTAACATTTCCTGAGATGGAAAACGAAGTAGACATGCTTCACAAATGTACATGATGTGACCGTCTTTTGAAATTTGTTTACTAACTAACCGCGATAAATTTTTTATATAGCAATAATGATTTTTTGTATCCTTGGAAAAAAATAATAAATTGATATGTCTATCTTTACGACACTTTGTTAAAAATAATGGACCTACTATAGAATTACATCGTTTTTCTTTATTATATTCTAACCCAAAAACATTAATACTAATATCATTTAATTTCTCTACTTTTGCTATGTCAGAAATTTTAACCGGAAAGGAAATACCATCAAATTTAAGTTTATTTGCATGTTTAACGTACGATGATACCCGATCGGTGTGTTTGTTTACAGGATATAATGCCGAGAGTAACGCCCATTTAAAACAAAAATAATCCTTGTTTTTTACATTTATAACAGCCTTTTTTAATTTTATGTCACGAGGAAGATCTATGTATGAAGTACCGCGTAGGGGGTTAAATTTATTAACATTCATGTCTATAGATTTTATGTTTTTTAGACTCCATCCACTATCTTTTTTTTCGAAAGCACTAATTTTAGTAGTAATTGTATCATTTAAAGATGAAAGAAAAATATTTAAGTCATCTCCTTGACAAATAATATAGTTAAGCGTTTGAAAATCGAACGTATCATGAATATCTTTAGTTTGTTGAACAAAATCAGCATGCAATATGAAGTTTACCTTAAAAATTATGTGTTGATGAATACACTCTTGTAATAAAAATAAAATATCATCTTTACTAGAATTTAAAAATAGTTCAGGAGTTTCAAAATTTACCCATGTCGAACGATCTACTCTACTCTTGATTTTATAAGTTAAAATCCTATTTCCAAAAGCAGATTCAATAACACTAACGTTTGATAAAGAATTATGTGAATTTAAAAGATTATTTTTATGAACATTACTTTTAAAATGATTAGCTAAATACCGTTTCTTGATAAATATATGGCACGTTGGACATTCCACTTGATCATCGTTACTGATACTGTTCCCTGCAGAGGTATGCGCTTCTGCTTCCGTTGTTGGTTTTTTGATGATCTTGGATTCTTTGCTGCACGTTCGCTTCGTTCCTCTTCCAAGTTGTAGTGGTTGACTGCTAAAATGTTTAAATTTATTAAAAACTGTATAAGACAATATGTAAATTATGATCGAAATGAATGTTTATTTTACATACTTAAACTGTGTTTCAACCATCGCACAGTGATGATACAACTCATCATCGTATGACGAATCGAACAGTTGACCCCTCTCCATTTCTTCACAAACTTTAGACAACTCCTGATTTAATTCGCTATTGAATAGTTCCGTATTCTCTTCCATGATTGTGGAGAAAAAAGCACTGGTGCACACTTCACTGAAGTTTTCCCTTCCTCTTTTTTATTTTTGATTCAGCTTCAAAAAAATGATCAATCGATTGCGATTTTCTTTTTCCACCATCGCATGTGTTATTATTAATGACGAGGTTATCACTCTCTTCTTGAGGGGAGAGTGGCGAGTAGTAATACTGTTTATAGGTATCTTCATCGAAGCTCAATGATTTCTGCAACAACACAGTTATCATGTTAATATCAATTTGTTAACACTTAATCATAAAAGTTAAAAAAGTTAAAGTTACAGCCTATTAAAGTCCACTGCTGAACATAGGCCTCCTCTCATTTCTGAGAGGGTTTTAGAGCAAGGAAATGTCCGCCGCGCTCCCTCAATGTGTGTTGGCGAACTTCACATGCCTTCGAAATTTTCTCAGACATGCAGGTTTCCTCACGATGTTTTCCTTCACCACCAAGCACGTGGTAATAAGCACTTAAAATTGCTATTAACAATTTAATTGGTGCTGGCGGGGATCGAACCCGGGTCGCGTACTGTGAAATTTACAGCTAGCGCTAACCATCTGAGTTACCACGGCTTAATCATATACATACACAATATTTAAATAAAATAATACACACACATGAAAATAACAGAAAAAAAGTAATTTAGTCAATAGAATAAACACTTACATCCATAGCCTTTGGTGTATTGAAGTAACACAAAATGTACTATTGATAGATCCACTGTAGCCAAACGACCGTACACTAACTCGATGACTGCGTTTGTTGGTCTTATATACCACCAGTACGTAAAAATTCTAATCTAAAGTATTTCCGTAATGAGTTGATAATTACTTTATGCGTCAACCAGTTTATCTCACATTTCCGTTGCCTATCTCAACATTTCTTCGTATTGTGTTTTGTTTGGTGATCAATGACTCAAGTACGATTTGTATAACACAAAAATGCAATTTAATATTTAGAAACATATCAGTTTATCTCACATTTCCGTTGCCTATCTCAACATTTCTTCGTATTGTGTTTTGTTTGGTGATCAATGACTCAAGTACGATTTGTATAACACAAAAATGCAATTTAATATGTAGAAATCACTATAATTGACCATTCCTATGTTATTCATTGAGTAGCTAGGTACTGTAATAATCTACTAATAGCAGTAATATCATGGATACACTAGATGTACAACAACATCTGAAAAAGATTCACCCCAGTCTAGAAAATAATGTTTATGCAGCTAATAGACTGCCTATGTATACCCACGTACCAACGTATATAATATGTAATTTGGATACAGATGATAAACCAGGGTCACATTGGGTAGCTTTATATATCGATACGAATGACGTCGGTCAATATTTTGATTCATATGGACGATCACCTGTACGATATCATCTAGAGTTTTTAAAAAGGAATTGTAAAAGATGGAACTGGAATGTTGATAGGATTCAGAATGAGTGGACTTCAGTTTGTGGCGAATATTGCTTAATGTATTTGCTATATAAGTTTCAAGGATGTTCAATACATAGTTTTACGAGTATATTTACAAGGAACACATTGTACAACGATATTTTAGTGGATGAGATGTTTCGCTCCTATTTTATAGATAATAATTAATAAGATTTTGTATTTTATAAATAAAAATTGTAACAAAATTATGTAATGTGTTTTATTGATGATTCAGATTAGCGTTGTATAAACAAAGAACTATAACACAATAGCACTGATATAGTCGACGCACACGCTGCAATGAAGGTGATTAATGAACAATAGAACAATAGAAATAGGAACAATGGGACGCTAATGACGGGTGGAGGCCCTTACCGGATATCAATTAGATATTAGCTAATTGATCTACACATCTCCGGAACCGTGCATTCTACACAAAAATGGACCGCGGATTCGTGATCAGAGCATGTTTAGGATCGGGCGTCGACGAACGTCGTTGAACCACGTCTGACTCAGGTGGTCTAGAAGTGGTACAACTACACTACTGGTACCTACTCCAGTATTAAATTTTTTTATCACCTTTGTCAATTCCTCTATAACCCTCGCATGAATTAAAGGTGGCCTATGCCTAGGTGTAGGACGTATATAGGTTTTAATTTTATTTTAGTTAATGGTTCACAAAGTTGTAAAAATATTTAGTGGAAGATAATTGTGATGCTGGGTTTTAGAAGAAAATGAACACCTTTAAAATTGTTTTCATTGAATTTAATTTCACAAATCAAGTATGATACGCACAAATGTAAATTACGCAAAGAATTGTTGCTGCCGCTGCATGTCTTGTCCTACTAACTTCCAATGCTGGATAACGATTACCTAGTTCGTTTGCTTTTTTCACAGTCCACCTGATGGTAAGTCTATGCTGTGGCCCATAGACATCTATATTTATCCTCGATTAAGAATCAAAATGCAGATGCGTTGTCACCCCTAAGGGCTACAATGGAATATCTCGTTTCCAGTAAAAAGGGTCTCCGGTTCTCTACATTCACCATAGGAAACAACAGCATTAAGGCTTTAACTAGCCTGAATGACCTTGACGAAACGGCGATCGCAGAGATTTTAGCCGATGTCAAAACCGTCTAGCAACTACGTTCGTATTACTTATAAAAGTGCAAAGATTAATAGACTGCAGAGATGACAATTATATAAGTGACATACTGCCTGTTATGCTTGCGCATCACTGAGAATTATGTCGCGGTTACGCATCTTCAATTACATTGCACGGTGTGGTGCTGTAGCTTTGTCCGGTAGGCATCACGAGCTATCAAGTGTTCAAGTTTCAAGTACGTAAGAATTTTTATTATATATGTTAAATCGTATTTATTTGTATCGTATTAGTAGATCTGGGTCAAAGCGTTCGCTGTAAATATTTTCTCGGGTTTGATCCCCGACAGCACGAATGAAATTTGTAATTGCAATTTTCGTCAACACGCATTGGGGAAGCACGGCGGGCATTTCCTTGCCCTAAAACCCACTCAGAAATAAAAAAAGAGTCCTGTGCCCAGTAGAGGGACTTGTATAGCCTATTACTTTACTTTGTAGCAATATTTATATTCGTTTCAGATATAGAAGGGTACCTTATGCTGACAAAAATATCATGTGGAGGCGACGAAAACGTAAAACATCTTTGTACCTAGATAAAACGTTCGAAAGATTGTCAGTCATGTCATACGCCACATTTTCTATAGAGCGTAGAACATTGCAGATAGGGCAAAATAAAAAATAATCCAATATATCATGGGAACTATTTATTAATAATATATACATTCATAGGTATTTATAATAAAAATAATGAACAAGCTGCAAGGTTCAACTAATAATGTTTTTTGTAAACACAATCGTAAAATTCCTGTTATAATTTTTACCAATGGTTAATTGATGAAACTTAGTCCAGATCACTTCATATAAAATATATTTAATTAAAATTGACACGTGACCTATTTGGCCTTCTACTTACAAGTCGGCGGAAATTTGAAAAGAAATTTTGTCTTTTCACACAAGTATTGTTTACAACTGTCGTGGTTTCGAAAAGCGTGATTAAGTGTCAGCGGTATATAAACAATTAAACACTGAACTTTATTGAAATTTATTTTTTTGTTTATTTTTGTTATATCTTCTTAAAAACTGACGCCATCTCACTATTTTATTATTTGTTTTTTTTGTACGCATAAGGATAAGTTAGACTAAGTTAGATTAACTTGGACAAGTTTATATTTTTTTTTAATTTTATCACAAAATTTCCGCAATAAATTATTACCTTTTCTACAGTGATTCTCTCCTCTTAGTTTCGGCGTGACTGTAGGATGTTATAGTGAGTCACCGTCAGTTACTAAGCGGCCATAAATCATTATATGTATGTATAGACATACATATATACATTTTTTGTTTTTAATATTTATGTTTTTTGAATTGTGATTGATTTTTTGAGACCTGGTATAATTATTTTTTTCCATACCAATTGATGGGCCTGATATTATAATGCCAGTTATGCTCTTTGGCTGAAGTTATTTTTTATTTTATGCTCAATTGCAGATAAAACAATATTGATTGCGCATTTTTAAAACAAAATTTTACCTCTTCTCCTTCTTATAATAGCTCCTGCACCTAACACGGCGGAATAGTTATTATTATCTATAAGACCATTTGCGAAAACAGTTTTTGTTAACAGTTATGAGTGTAACATTTTATCAGATGCTTTGTTTATAGTGCCTTCAGCAACACTTTGCCGGTTTCTGTACAGAAAATGATGTTGGCTTTGCCAATACGCATGGCCGCTACCATTGAATATAATACCCGCTATGTTACACTTATTTACATAGAAACTTTAATTACCATTTGCATAAAATTCTAAATAGCACTTTTTACACAAGAAAGTAAACTTTTAGATCAGTCCATTTTGTTTTTCACTAATTAAGTAAAAAGTAAAACAAACCAATAGGGCCGGGAATTAAAATTTCTTACAATTTTTTATAGAAAAGCATGACCTTATCATAATATAAAAGTCAATAATTTAGCCATGTGATAAAACTTTTAAGTGTGCCAGTCAAACATTAATGATGATATTCGGGTCATTATACTGGAAATAGTCTTTTAAATATTTTGTAGTACAATTGATAATCTTCAGTATGATTGACCGTGTATATGACTTTTATAAGTCTATGTTATTTTTGATGAAAATTATTATTGCAGATAAAAGCCCTTTCACATTTATTTTAGTCTCGAATTAAATTAATCAAAATGAAAATAATAACATTTGCTCTTTATAACTGATCTTTAAATGTAAAATACTGACGTGAAATTATATAATAATTAGCATTTTTTTTAATTCATTGAACTTTTTTAAGATTTTGTTGAAACTCTACTGGTAAAAAAAATCAAATATATATATTATAAAATATATATATATATATATATATATATATATATATATATATATATATATTATAGTTCTTGATGAAAATAATGTATGCGCGTTACATCAATTCTACTTAGCTATCCCATCAAGAATTTCTAATGTAATTCTTGGTGTAAAGCTAAGACGTGATAATAACTGTAAACAATAGAATAACAAAATAATGAAAACATTTACATTTACATACAAAACATTTACAAAAATACTTGCTTTGTAACCTAATAAATATTATTTGACCGTAATAAAATAAAACAAGGCAGTCTTCGGCATGAAAGTAAAAATAAATAATTTCGATTATTTTTGCAATATCTAACAGCCGGATCAGCGGGCGATTCTGATCCATCTAAAGATGCTAAATTTCAGCAAGCACTGTCAAATTCAATAGGAGTGACAGAAAAACGGTTCTTGATATAGAAAGGTAAATAAATTATTTAACCTATAAAGTAAAATCACTTTATTACAAATCAAAATAGCCCAATAGCTTTATTAACATGAGACATAATTGTACGAGTGCTTAACATTATTTTACTGAAATCTCAGAAAGTTTTCTTTAAATAGAATAAGGGTGACAAACGAGCACACAGTCCACCTGATGTTAAGTGGTTGCTACGGCCCATACACATCTACATCTATTCTCGATTACGTATCAAAATGTAGATGCGTTGTCACCCGTGAGGACTAAGATGTAATGCCTCGTTTCCAGTAAAAAGGTTCTCCGGTTCTCTACACTCACCATACGAAATACAGCAGGGTTAAACTGCTATTTTACATGTTATTCCGTGAGAGCGTGGCCCTTCCCCGGTCGAGCCGACCCATTCGTGCTACAACTATACCTAATAAATATAGCTGTAGCATGGCTCTACCACGTAAAAAAAAAATTGACGTTGAAAATTGAAGTATTTTTAGAAGCAACTTTGCAATTATTTTCTATTGAGTTAATTTTTGTGGAATCGTGTTTTGCAAACCGCCACCTAAAATACGTACAATTTTTTTTCGATAATGACGTGAAATTACAAAACGATCCCCATGCATTTCAATGTGGCTCTATTTAGCCTCTTAATATGAACGTACCTCGGATTTCAGAGATAATGGAAGATATAATATTATATTATTACTGTTCCGTGTGAGGCAACCTTTATACTTATATACATATTCTCATCATATTTTTATGGTTGGTTAGAAAAATTATATCTAAATGCAAACTTTCACATTGTCAATTTTTTTTTTACTATTTTTACCCAGCAAGTAGTAAAGCAACTACAATCCCATCGGTAAGTGGTTATGTAGTCTAAGATGGTGAATTGCACTGACTTAACAAAAACCTATTCACTCTTGCCTAATAGTACTAGGTAAGTATTATTTGCGACCTATTTGTGTGTGAGTGTATGTGTGTGTGTGCGCGCGTGCGTGCATGCGCGCGTGTGCGTGTGTGTGTGTGTGTATGTATGTGTGAAGAAAAGTGTATGAGAATACGTGAAGAGGAATAAAGGTTGAGTACTAATTCGCTTACCTGTACGAGGTTGCCACTCGAGGACCTTTCTTCCTATTTTTTATATATTTTCCAAGTTATATAGCTAGCTCTTTGCCATTTCACTGTAATATTCCGTTGAGCTATGTCAGTTACTCTGATTCTAATGCAAATACCTTCATTTCTAACTTTATCACGTAGAGAAACCCCTCTCCAATTTAAAATTTTTACATTTTGTAGATGATAGTTTGTCTAACATAAAAAAACCATAAACCCAAGAATGTCTTTATATAGTTATTTATACTTAGGTAAGCAAAATTCTTTTATTTATTTAAATTGTTTGATTTAATTTGATAACAGTGTACCTAAATGTAAGTATCTGTATCTTTATTTCTCTCCCCAATAATATTTTATAAAGTCATACTTATAAAAACAGCGTTCTATTGTAATAAATAATTATAAAATTCATTATCAACTAATTAATAAAAATATGCGACAATAAAATTACATAGGTATTAAAAACGATCGAAATCTAAGTAACGAGAGCATGTTCGTCGTTCCACATCTAAATTATATAAAAATGCATTTTTCAATTTCACTAATCAACGTCGCAGCAAAAATTTCTTCTTCTTTGGGCACTTTAAAAATTCATTTATTTAGAAAATAATATTTACAGTTACCGGTGTACAGATATTAACTAAATTAAGTATTTCTAGTCATAAAAATATTTATAATTGAGTATAAACTTTTAAAAAACTAATATATATTTGAACGAAGTCGCTCCAACACCGACGTGCAGTCCACCCTCGACGATGTCCGAAAACGGACTGTGACAGAGCTTACATGGCGACGGAGCATGCGCGTTTGCGTAAATATATTCAATTTCAGGGAAAAATGATATATTCTCTTATAAAACGGGTAATAAAAATAAAACTCTCAATTAAAAATATTAATATTTTTAAGACCTTTTTTTAAGTGTAAGAACTATTTAAAAAGCTTGTGCCGTTTTGGAGAAATTTTGCAAAATATGATAAAGATAGGTACTCTTTGGGGATTTTTTTTCTAATAAGCGGTTGACAAAAATACAATTTTGTTAAATTAAAAACATTTACCAAATCCTCTTCTAGTACCCTGTATTTTTTCTTTGTGGATTAAATGAACAGTTATTGAGATTTTTTTACTTAAATATCCTAGATTTAGGCATTTCAACCACTGTTAAGGCCTTAAGCTGCTATTTGACGCTGGTATTCTGTGAGAGCGTGGTCGTACGCCGATCGAGCCGACCTATTCGTGCTACAACTATAATATAGTTGCAGCGTGGCTCTATCACGTTCAAAAAATTTGTTTGTGAAAAATTAAAATATACAATTTCTTTACGTATTATGTCTAATCATATTAGAGTGGTAAAATCGTTATTTATTCTCAAAAACCTCTTACAATTATTTTACATACTTCCGTTTCTCTTGTAACTCCATCTTTTTACAAAGTCAATTGTGATCAACAGTGTTGGTGACAAAATTATTTTATTATTGCATTAAATTATAATTTGAAATAAGTATAGACACTGGTTCAATATTTGTTAACACAAATAAATAAGAAATATTATTATCTACAACAAATTCTAAATTAAAGAAAGATATTACTTATGTACTGATAATAACAGGGCAAACGTAGGCGGCAAACATAAAACTAGGGTTGCAAACCTTATTATATAGGTAGTCATCGTATGAATTGTAATTGCATTAAATAATCGGGGGATGTAAAAACCTTTTAGAAATTATTATGAGTCTGAATACTAAACTTAGTTCAAAAATATTTAAAAATATTTTATGTTTGTAGTTAGTAGTTGCTTGGGCACGTAATGCTCTATGTTTCTTCTTCGTTCAACTATTACTATTTGTTTTCCTTACGATAAAAAAAAAAGTCAGTCCGGATAGGGCTCTATGGACCCGTATGTGAGGCGATGCTGTTAATAAAGGCTCAATACAGCAAAATATTACTTCCTTTGCGTTTATTTAAAAAAATAAATAAATATGATTTATTTTATTTTATATTATCTGTGGTATTCTTAGTCAATTTTTATATACTGTATTCTTTTTACAATAATACGTTTTATTATTATTAGTGATAGCTATTCTATTTATTTATTTTAAGACTCGAAAATATTGATAAAAAAAGTAAACGACCCTACATAACAGCGACCTTATTATAATAAGTATTAACTTAGTTTTGCTTGAGTATGACACTTATGTGTCCACCAGTGCGCCGGTTGTTATTGTTAAAAATTTCTTATTAATGACCGTTTTCTTTATTACCACAATTAGTTCCTAGTGATGGTGTAAGCTTCAAGCCTCCTGGTTCCTTAGTCCTTCCTGGAGAGATTGGAGTCCCATGCATATTTGGTCCTTGTGGTTTGCTTGGAGTGTTGACTCCTCCTGATTTGCATGGTTTTGTTGAACTTTCTTGTCCCTTAGATTCTCCAAGTGACGTAGGACCTCTAGGCACATTGGGTTTTTGTGGATGGCTTGGAGAGTTTGATCCTCCTGGTGACGTAGGACCTCCATGCACATTGGATTTTTGTGAATGGCATGGAGCATTCGATCCTTTTGGTGACGTAGGACCTTCAGGCAGGTTGGGTTCCTGTGGATGGCTTGGAGCGTTAGATCCTGCAGGTGATGTAGGACCGACAGGCACATTAGGTTTTTGTGGATGGCTTTGAGAATTTGACCCTCCTGAAGACGTAGGGGCCCTAGGCACATTTGGTCCTTGTGGATGGCTTGGAGCGTTTGATCCTACAGGTGACGTAGGACCTCCTGGCATATTTGATTCTTGTGGGTTGCTTGGAATGCTTGATTCTCCTGATGTGCATGGTTTTGTTGAACTGCCTTGACCCGTAGATTCTCCTGGTGACATAGGACGTTCAGGCATATTAGGTTTTTGTGGATGGCTTGGATTATTTGACCCTTCTGAAGATGTAGGAGCTTCAGGCACATTTGGTCCTTGTGGGAGGCTTGGATTGTTCGATCCTCCAGGTGATGTAGGAACTCCAGGCACATTGGATTTTTGAAGTTGGCTTGTGGCGTTCGATCCTGCAGGCGATGTAGGACCTCCAGGCAGATTAGGTTTTTGTGGATGGCTTGGATTGTTGGATCCTCCAGGTGACGTAGGGCCTGCAGGCATATTTGGACCTTGTGGATGACTTGGGCCGTTCGATGGTCCAGGTGAGGTAGGACCTACAGGCACATTAGGTTTTTGTGGATGGCTTGGATTATTTGACCCTTCTGAAGATGTAGGAGCTTCAGGCACATTTGGTCCTTGTGGGGGGCTTGGATTGTTCGATCCTCCAGGTGATGTAGGAACTCCAGGCATATTTGGTTTCTGTGGATGGCTTGGAGCGTTCGATCCTCCAGGTGACATAGGACCTCCAGGTGCATTAGGTTTTTGTGGATAGGTTGGGGTATTTGCACCTTCTGAAGACGTCGGAGGAGCTCCAGGCACATTTGGTCCTTGTGGATGGCTTGGAGCGTTCGATCCTCCATGTGATATAGGACCATCAGGTACATTAGGCTTTTGTGGATGGTTTGGAGTATTTGACCCTCCTGAAGACGTAGAAGCCCCAGGCACATTTGTTCCTTGTGGATGGCTTGGAGCGTTTGATCCTCCAGGTGATGTAGGATCTCCAGGCATATTTGATTCTTGTGGGTTGCTTGGAATGTTTGATTCTCCTGATGTGCATGGTTTTGTTGAACTGCCTTGACCCGTAGATTCTCCTGGTGACGTAGGACGTTCAGGCACATTGGGTTTTTGAGGTTGGCTTGGAGCGTTCGATCCTGCAGGTGACGTAGGACCTCCAGGCACATTAGGTTTTTGTGGATTATCTGGAGTATTTGACCCTCCTGAAGACGTAGGAGCTTCAGGCACATTGGGTTTTTGAGGTTGGCTTGGAGCGCTCGATCCTGCAGGTGACGTAGGACCTCCAGGCACATTAGGTTTTTGTGTATTGTCTGGAGTATTTGACCTTCCTGAAGACGTAGGAGCTTCAGGCACATTTGGTCCTTGTGGGTGGCTTGGATTGTCCGATCCTCCAGGTGACGTAGGAACTCCAGGCACATTTGGTTTCTGTGGATGGCTTGAAGCGTTCGATCCTCCAGGTGACGTAGAACCTTCAGGAATATCAGATTTTTGTGGATGGCTTGGAGTATTTGACCCTCCTGAAGATGTAGGTGCTTTAGGCACATTTGGTCCTTGTGGATGGCTTGGATTGTTCGATTCTCCAGGTGACGTAGGAACTCCAGGCATATTTGGTTTCTGTGGATGGCTTGGAGCGTTCAATCCTCCAGGTGCATCAGGTTTTTGAGGATTGCTTGAAGAATTTGACCCTTCTGAAGACGTAGGAGGAGCTCCAGGCACATTTGGTTTTTGTGGATTGTCTGGAGTATTTGACCCTCCTGAAGATGTAGGAGCTACAGGCGCATTTTGTCCTTGTGGGTTGCTTGGAATGCTTGATTCTCCCGATGCGCATGGTTTTGTTGAACTGCCTTGTCCCGTAGCCCCTCCAGGTGACGTAGGACTTCCAGGCATATTTGATTCTTGTGTGTTGCTTGGAATGCTTGATTCTCCCGAGGTGCATGGTTTTGTTGAACTGCCTTGTCTCGTAGACCCTCCTGATGATGTAGGACCTTCAGGCACATTGGGTTTCTGTGGTTGGCTTGGAGCGTTCGATCCTGCAGGTGACGTAGGATCTCCTGGCATATTTGATTCTTGTGGGTTGCTTGGAATGTCTGATTCTCCTGATCTGCATTGTTTTGTTGAACTGCCTTGACCCGTAGATTCTTCTGGTGACGTAGGACGTTCAGGCACATTGGGTTTTTGAGGTTGGCTTGGAGCGTTCGATCCTGCAGGTGACGTAGGACCTCCAGGCACATCAGGTTTTTGTGGATTGTCTGGAGTATTTGACCCTCCTGAAGACGTAGGAGCGTCAGGCGCATTTTGTCCTTGTGGATAGTTTGGATTGTTCGACCCTCCAGTAGACGGAGGACCTGCAGGCGTATTGGGTTCTTGTGGACGGCTTGGATTGTTGGATCCTCCAGGTGACGTAGGGCCTGCAGGCACATTAGGTTTTTGTGGATAGCTTGGATTATTTGACACTCCTGAAGACGTATTAGCTTCAGGCACATTTGGTCCTTGTGGGTGGCTTGGATTGTCCGATCCTCCAGGTGACGTAAGAACTCCAGGCACATTGGGTTTTTGAGGTTGGCTTGGAGCGTTCGATCCTGCAGGTGATGTAGGACCTCCAGGCAGATTAGGTTTTTGTGGATGGCTTGGATTGTTGGATCCTCCAGGTGACGTAGAGCCTGCAGGCATATTTGGACCTTGTGGATGACTTGGGCCGTTCGATGGTCCAGGTGAGGTAGGACCTACAGGCACATTAGGTTTTTGTGGATAGCTTGGATTATTTGGCCCTTCTGAAGATGTAGGAGCTTCAGGCATATTTGGTCCTTGTGGGGGGCTTGGATTGTTCGATCCTCCAGGTGATGTAGGAACTCCAGGCATATTTGGTTTCTGTGGATGGCTTGGAGCGTTCGATCCTCCAGGTGACATAGGACCTCCAGGTGCATTAGGTTTTTGTGGATAGGTTGGGGTATTTGCACCTTCTGAAGACGTCGGAGGAGCTCCAGGCACATTTGGTCCTTGTGGATGGCTTGGAGCGTTCGATGCTCCAGGTGACGTAGAACCTTCAGGCATATCAGGTTTTTGTAGATGGCTTGGAGTATTCGACCCTCCTGAAGATGTAGGTGCTCCAGGCACATTTGGTTCTTGTGGATGGCTTGGATTGTTCGATTCTCCAGGTGACGTAGGAACTCCAGGCATATTTGGTTTCTGTGGATGGCTTGGAGCGTTCAATTCTCCAGGTGCATCAGGTTTTTGTGGATTGCTTGGAGAATTTGACCCTTCTGAAGACGTAGGAGGAGCTCCAGGCACACTTGGTTTTTGTGGATTGTCTGGAGTATTTGACCCTCCTGAAGATGTAGGAGCTTCAGGCGCATTTTGTCCTTGTAGGTTGCTTGGAATGCTTGATTCTCCCGATGTGCATGGTTTTGTTGAACTGCCTTGTCCCGTAGCCCCTCCAGGTGACGTAGGACTTCCAGGCATATTTAATTCTTGTGTGTTGCTTGGAATGCTTGATTCTCCCGAGGTGCGTGGTTTTGTTGAACTGCCTTGTCTCGTAGACCCTCCTGATGATGTAGAACCTTCAGGCACATTGGATTTCTGTGGTTGGCTTGGAGCGTTCGATCCTGCAGGTGACGTAAGACCTCCAGGCATATTGGGTTCTTGTGGATGGCTTGGATTGTTGGATCTTCCAGGTGACTTAGGGCCTGCAGGCATATTTGATCCTTGTGGAAGGCTTGAACCGTTCGATCCTCCAGGCGACGTTGGACCTACAGGCACATTAGGTTTTTGTGGTTGGCTTGGATTATTTGACCCTCCTGAAGACGTATTAGCTTCAGGCACATTTGGTCCTTGTGGGTGGCTTGGATTGTCCGATCCTCCAGGTGACGTAGGAACTCCAGGCACATTAAGTTTTTGAGGTTGGCTTGGAGCGTTCGATCCTGCAGGTGATGTAGGACCTCCAGGCAGATTAGGTTTTTGTGGATGGCTTGGATTGTTGGATCCTCCAGGTGACGTAGGGCCTGCAGGCATATTTGGACCTTGTGGATGACTTGGGCCGTTCGATGTTCCAGGTGAGGTAGGACCTACAGGCAAATTAGGTTTTTGTGGATGGCTTGGATTATTTGGCCCTTCTGAAGATGTAGGAGCTTCAGGCACATTTGGTCCTTGTGGGGGGCTTGGATTGTTCGATCCTCCAGGTGATGTAGGAACTCCAGGCATATTTGGTTCCTGTGGATGGCTTGGAGCATTCGATCCTCCAGGTGACATAGGACCTCCAGGTGCATTAGGTTTTTGTGGATAGGTTTGAGTATTTGCACCTTCTGAAGACGTCGGAGGAGCTACAGGCACATTTGGTCCTTGTGGATGGCTTGGAGCATCCGATCCTCCAGGTGACGTAGAACCTTCAGGCATATCAGGTTTTTGTGGATGGCTTGGAGTATTCGACTCTCCTGAAGATGTATGTGCTCCAGGCACATTTGGTTCTTGTGGATGGCTTGGATTGTTCGATTCTCCAGGTGACGTAGGAACTCCAGGCATATTTGGTTTCTGTGGATGGCTTGGAGCGTTCAATCCTCCAGGTGCATCAGGTTTTCGAGGATTGCCTGAAGAATTTGACCCTTCTGAAGACGTAGGAGGAACTCCAGGCACATTTGGTTTTTGTGGATTGTCTGGAGTATTTGACCCTCCTGAAGATGTAGGAGCTACAGGCGCATCTTGTCCTTGTGGGTTGCTTGGAATGCTTGATTCTCCCGATGTGCATGGTTTTGTTGAACTGCCTTGTCCTGTAGACCCTCCTGATGATGTAGGACCTTCAGGTACATTGGATTTCTGTGGTTGGCTTGGAGCGTTCGATCCTGCAGGTGACGTAAGACCTCCAGGCATATTGGGTTCTTGTGGATGGCTTGGATTGTTGGATCTTCCAGGTGACTTAGGGCCTGCAGGCATATTTGATCCTTGTGGAAGGCTTGAACCGTTCGATCCTCCAGTTGACGTAGGACCTACAGGCACATTAGGTTTTTGTGGTTGGCTTAGATTATTTGACCCTCCTGGAGACGTAGGACCTCCAGGCATATTGGGTTCTTGTGGATGGCTTGGATTGTTGGATCCTCCAGGTACATTTGTTTCTTGTGGATAGCTTGGAGTATTTGACCCTTCTTGCTTGTTATATGTTGTTGAACTGTCTTTTCCCTTAGAACCTGCTGATGAGGTTGCTGTTCCCTGTTCGTTTTGTCCTTGTAGAGTGTTTGGAGTATCAGAACCTCCAGTGTCTTTCACGAAAACGCTTTTGTATCCTTGCGATCTACTGTCAGATTTGGATTGGGCCGCAGAGCTATTTTCAGCGAAGTACTGATTACTCTGTCGTCCATTCATGTTGTTCGATGTCGAAGACGTTGCTGCATTTTCACTGTTTTGGTGTTTGAAACTGTTTTGTAAAGAGGCAGTAAGTTCTTCTTTTACAGTTTTACCGTTATCCTGGAATCTGATTGACTGCGAGTCTTGCAAGCTCTTCTGTTGTTCGTCCATGAAATTTCTTGTCAAACTATAGCTGGTTTTGTGTTCACCATCTGCACCTGGTAACACAAAGTAGTACTGTTGTTCTCCGTTGTATGGATCCTGTGGATGCATCTCATTAGCAACATACCGGCGGTTATATATCTGGTTTTGTGGAGGCCAGTAATAGATTTGTCCATCTGGGATAAAATAATCATAGTCGTAAACATCGTCAAGCCCTCCTGTTGGCAAATAAGCAACATTATTTAGTGATGTTTATAGCAGTAATTCAGTCCAGTCTCATATTGGTCTGGGTCATATTTTTCTAGGTTCCACGTTTATGTGGGACTTATAACAAAAACTAATGTTGCCAACAGTGTTACTTGCCTAGCTTTATTTAGTGGTTTTTGCAGCTGTAATTCAGTCCAGTCTCATGTTCGTCTGGACCTACTAGGTCTCACGTTTATGTGAGATTTATACAAAAAAGAATGTTGCCAACAGTGTTACTTGCCTAGCTTTATTTAGTAGTTTTTGTAGCAGTAATTCAGTCCAGTCCCATATTGGTCTGGGGCTTTTAGATTCCACGTGTATGTGGGAATGTGGCAACAGTGTGTTGCAAAAGGCGACTGATGGGATATGTTTGTGATTGTGTAGGCGATGCGTTGGCCACCTATCATTTCTTTCAACTCTTCCTATAAACTCGGGGTATAATAGACGAGATGTATTTGTATACATGTAACAAAAACCCTGATGCTCTCGTTAAGTACATTATCAGAATCAGTATTGAAACGTATAGACATTACTTTACTTCAGAAAAATCGATCATAAAAAATGAAATGAACTTTAAATAAATTTTTATTTTCAATTTGAGGGTTTTATTATCTCTGCATTGGCTTTGGAGTAAGAGTAATTTCAAACACCCCCTTTACCCATGCGTGTATCAGTAACCAATTTATGTTTATCATCAATATCATCAGTATATCTTTCCATCTAAGTTTTTCCCTACTGATTTGTTTCCCTCTGTTGCCTCTTACTTCACCTACGGGATGACATGGCGTAGTATATTCTTACACCGCCACTACAAGGGAAAAGGAAATTGTTGCTGTTAATTAATTTCTATTAAGCTAATAGTCTATTCTTTTTTATGATACAGGGTCCTGGAGTCACATAAACAATGGCGCGGATAAACGAAAACGCAAATTGGAACAATTATCGTTAACTGCGAAGGTAGGAAAGATGTCTTCAAGGCAAGAGTTAATAGGCTTTTGTTAAGTGACTGACTTACATTATATTTCAGCATCTTCGGCTAGACCACTATTTGTGGCAGATGGAATAGTAGTTAAGCACTGGCATTAAATAGTAAAAAAAAAACATAAAACAGTCTACTTACTGAACGGCCTTGGTGCTGCTTGTGTCAAACAGACCTGTAAAATTTTTGTACATTTCTTAAAGAATGAAATCGCTGGCAAAAAGCTAGTTTTGAAATAAAATATAATTATGTACTAATTTACTTACATTTAGCAGCACTAAGCAAATGCCAAACTTTAAAAACTCCATGACAGTTGCCGAAGACAACTCGTAGTGGACAGATTTTATTATCTGTGACCACTGACCACTGGTACGGTTTGAAAATGGCGGGCGCATTTTATACCGCGAAATGACGGACGTAATTTAAAGCTGTGCAAATATTATAACATTGTTTAGGAAGTTGAAAAGATTTTAATAACGAATAATGTTATGTGTATAACAATTATTTCATTTGCTGAATAATATTGACGTATCGCATGACGATAAAGAAATTTTGGAGTTTGTTTAAGGCGACGCTATCAAGAAGGCAATGTTAATTGCGTCTTACTATCTTGATTATACACTACTTTTTTTTACATAATAAAGGTGACAAACGAGTACACAGTCCACCTGATGGTAAGAAAGAAAGAAAGAAAGAAAGAAAGAAAGAACTATTTATTTGATAACACATTTTACACACATTAAAAAAATATTATAAACAAAAGCAAGGGGGAAAAGAATGCATGTACCAGTCTAACACTGTTTACGCATTTACAATTGAGAAGCAGTACATACACAATAATAAAAAACAAACAAAAAGGTAAAAACGAAAAAAAAAATCAATATGAAAATGTGACATCAAATAGGTCTCCAACTCAGCATAATGCTGCAAATACAGCGCTGGTTTTCAGTTGGAGCCTTGTGACTTCACAGACAAGTCGGTGTGTGATCTTCCAACTAAGAGTTATATACGAGTTCATAGTTATCTATTAAAAATTACGAGTTAAAAGGTAGTGCTAACATATTATATAACGTATACACACATGCACTGAGACTAAACCTAGGTAACAGGTGTGTTATATTACTATATATTTAAATAATACCTACTTATATACTTATACATACAATATTAAGATGATATTTGACTATTCTATGGGGAAGACAACTTTTACTTTTTTCATAAAATTAGATAATTCAATATTCTTAGATAGATAAATGGATGCTGTGACCCATAGACATCTTCATTAACCCAATTGAAGAATCAAAATGCAGATGCGTTGCCACTCCTATGGACTGAGATGTTATGTATCGTTTCCAGTAAAAAGGGTCTCCGGTTCTCTACACTCACCATACGAAACACAGCAGCGTTACGATGGTATTCTGTGAGAGCTTGGTCCTACCCATTTAAAATGTTATGTTATATATAATATGTTTTCTTAAATCTCAAACGATTAAGTACATGGGCTTGTGAATGTAAAGTGGACTTGTGAATGGCTGTAATTCCTGGATGATAAATCTTTAGCCATTTACCTAAAACCATCATCATCATCATCATGATCATTACAGCCCATCACAAGTCCAATACTGAACATAGGCCTCCCCCAAGGAATGCCACAAACTTCCTGCACTTCCTGCATGTCTTATGAGGTCAGCTCCTCACTCCATTTAGGGGGGGGGGGGGTGTCGCCGCCTGCCGGTTCGAGGCTGCTACTCGAGAACCATTCTTCCTTCATTTGTCGGTTCTTCGAGCTATATGGCCGGTCCATTGCCACTTCAGCTATTGAGCTAAATCTGGTTCTGTTGCGGATATCCTCGCTTTTAAGTCTATCACGCAGAGGAACCCCGATCATAGCCCTCTCCATAGCTCGCTGAGCGACCTTGAGCCTATCCATAGCTCGTCACTGGCAACACGCACTGGTTAAACAATCTTGTCAGAATCTTGAGCGTGGTATCCATTAGTCGCCTCAGATGACCCGAGAGGCTAACCGGGATTAATCAATTAGTAGAAATGAGTCAAGGACTATATGCGGTAGATCAATGCTGCTTAATAAGCAGCTAAATTATAGTTGTAGCACGAATGGGTCGGCTCGACCGAAGAAGGACCACGCTCTCACAGAATACCAGCGAAATAGCAGCTTAATGCTGCTGTGTTTCGTATGGTGAGTGTAGAGATCCGGAGACACTTTTTAACTGGAAACGAGGCAGTCTATCTTAGTCTCGCACATGATTACGAGACTGACTTATTTGCCGATAGCTTTAGGCAACTATGTAATAAAGCTCTTGTATTTTTGACATCCAATTTTGACATATTGTAATATATTAATTTAAGCTTAGGTTAGTTAATTTGAAAATGATATTTTGCTTACTCTATTTGACATGTAATCTATTTGGCATGTATTTTTTAATCTATTTAGCATGTATTTTTTATTTTTTATTTTATTTGGACATGTATCTTAATCAATTACTTATTATTTAAAAGTGTAATTTGTAAATTACATGCTGACGTTTTGGGCATACTGTAAGTCAGCATGTACACTGTTTTAAAATAAATAAATAGTCCCCAGGAATAAACACATCTGCATTTTGATTATTAATCGCCGATAGATGTCGATGTCTACAGGCCACAGCATCCACTTTTTTATATAGGAGAAGGTGACAAACGAGCACACGATGGTAAGTGGTGGCTGTGACTAGGCATCTACATCTATCCTCAATAAAGAATCAAAATGCAGATGCGTCGTCACCCGTGAGGACTAAGATGGAATGCCTCTTTTCCAGTAAAAAGGGTCTCCAGTTCTCTACACTCACCATACGAAACACATCAGTGTCAAGCTGCCATTTTACGCTGGTATTCTGTGAGAGCGTGGTAAGGACTCCGGTCGAGTCTACCCATTCGTGCTACAACTATACTACTAATATAGCTGCAGCATGGCTCTTCTACGTATAAATACCACTTAACATAGGTGGACTGTGTGTTCATTGGTCACGCTAATTCTAAATTACAAGGAATAAGTTTGGTCGGCAGACCACACTACATATCGGTCACCCTGTGAGCCAGGTCTGGATATAACTCTACAGGTCGGGGAATAAGTTTCTTCGTATTTTATATACAAATTCAAGACATTTTTTTTTCAAGGTTTAATTACATTTAATTATAATATCTTGTAGGTAGTGCATAATCCCGTTGCTGTAGAACTCTTGGGATTTTTGATCAAAACAATGGAATAATTAATTTTGACAGTCCTCTCTTGATGTTAAATTAACACTACCCAAAGAATTCAGAAGAGACAGAAACAGGTGAAAATCTGAGGGTGCAAGGTCAGGACTATATGGTGGATACATTAACATTTCGCAACCAAGCTCTCTCAATTTTTGCTGAGTGGCCAAATATGTGTGTGGTCCGGCGTTATCATGATGAAAGACCAATCCTTTTCTGTTGATCAATTCCGGCCGTTTTTTCTCAATTTCTTCCTTGAGTATCATTAGTTGATGGCAGTAGAGATCTGAATCGATGGTTTTGCCCGGCGGTAAAAGCTCATAATAAACGATTCCCTTCCAATCCCACCATACATACATCACCACCTTCATCATCATTACAGCCCTTCACAAGTCCATTGCTGAACATAGGCCTCCCCCAAAGAATGCCACAAAACACGGTCCTGAGCCACCTGCATCCATCGACTTCCTGCATGTCTTACCAGGTCGTCACTCCATCTCGTGGGGGGACGCCCTACACTTCGCCTACCGGTACGAGGCTGCCACTCGAGAACCTTTCTTCCCCATCGGTTGTCGGTTCTTCGAGCTATATGGCCGGCCCACTGCCACTTCAGCTTACTAATCCGTTGGGCTATGTCGGTCACTCTGGTTCTACTGCGGATATCCTCATTCCTAAGTTTATCACGCAGAGAAACTCCGAGCATAGCCCTCTCCATAGCTTGCTGAGCGACCTTGAGCTTCCTCATACGGCCAGCAGTGAAGGACCACGTCTCAGTTCCGTAAGTCATCACTGGCAACACGCACTGGTTGTACAATTTCGTTTTAAGGTTTTGAGGTATGTCTGACGAGAAGATGTGTCGTAGCTTCCCGAACGCTGCCCAGCCGAGTTGAATCCGTCGATTGACCTCTCGGTCGAAGTTGGACTTACCCAGTCGGACTATTTGTCCCAGGTAAACATACTCGTCAACAACTTCGAGCTTAGTGTTCCCAACAACTATCGGCATAGGTGTGACATGGACATTAAACATTATCTTAGTTTTGTCCATGTTCATCTTAAGACCTATCCGTTGGGAAACACTATTGAGGTCATTGAGCATAGTGCTTAGGTCCTCCAGCGATTCTGCCATAAGGACTATATCGTCGGCAAATCGAAGGTGAGTGATGTACTCGCCATTGATGTTGATACCGTATCCTTTCCAGTCCAGAAGCTTGAAAACGTCTTCCAATGCAGCGGTGAAGAGTTTCGGGGATATGACGTCACCCTGTCTTACACCTCTCTGCAATTGGATAGGTTTCGTACTCTGGTTCTGTACTCGGATAGCCATCGTAGCCCTACTGTACAAGCACTTCAACACTTCGATATACCGACAGTCAACTTGGCACCGCTGAAGGGACTGCAGCACCGCCCAAATTTCGACGGAATCAAAGGCTTTCTCATAGTCCACATACGCCAGACATAGTGGCAAATTGTACTCTTCGGACTTCTGTACAACTTGCCGAAGGGTATGTATGTGGTCTATGGTGCTAAAGCCTTTTCGGAAACTGGCTTGTTCGGGAGGCTGGAAGTCGTCAAGTCTGCGCGCGAGACGATTCGTAATGACTCTCGAAAACAGCACGTAGACGCGGCTCAGAAGGGAAATCGGTCTGTAGTTCTTCAAGAGAGCGTTGTCACCTTTCTTGAAGAACAAGACCACCGCACTTCTGCTCCACGCCTCCGGTGTAATGCCACCATGGAGGACGGAATTAAAGAGCTTCTGAAGGACTTCAAGTACCGGTCTTCCACCCGCTTTCAGAAGCTCCGCTGTAATTCCATCCTCGCCTGGGGCCTTACCGTTTTTAAGGTGCTGGAGAGCCATCCTAATCTCGCTCAGACTGACATCCGGGATATCTTCGGAATAGTGTCGGATGAGACTCGCTCTTGGATCGTTACTCACACTTGCGTGTGGCTCCAACGATGATGTGTACAGCTGCCCATAGAACCTCTCAATCTCACTCAAAATCTCAGGTGTCCCGGAAACGATGCTGCCACATTCTGTCTTCAGCTTTGACAGTTGGCTCTTTCTGGCAGACAGATCTCTGGCAAAGACTTTGGAGCCTTGGTTCCGCTCGATCGCTTCTTCAATACGAGCTGTATTGAAGTTGCGTAAGTCCCGCCGCATGCATTTGGAGATCTGTCTGTTCAGATGCCTGTATGCTGTCAAGTCTGTTGAAGAATGTAGCTTCATCTCCCGTCTAACAGCCATGAGATTAAGAGTGTGATCGGAGAGTTTTTGTGTTCTTCTGCGGCGGGTCTTGCAGAACTTAGCTCCAACCGCATGGACAGTTTCCACGAGCTTGTCATTCATATCGTCCACTTCATTGCAGTCTTCTAGGCACTGAAAACGGTTTTGTAACTCGAGCTGAAAGGTTTCGGGACTTTGAAACAGAGCACGAGGGGGACGGAGCGTTGACTTCATTAGACGAGACCTCTCCAACTTAACGTTTAGGTTCAGTGTGCCTCTAACCATTCGGTGATCGCTACCAGTTTTCACCCTCGCGATCACGGAGACATCACTGAACAGTTGTCGTCTGGTCGTCATAATGAAGTCAATCTCATTTTTTGTGGAACCGTCGGGGCTCGACCAGGTCCACTTCCTGTGGGGCCGCTTCTGGAAGAAAGAGTTCATCATAAAGAGTCCCTCTTTCTCCATGAAGTCGGCCAGCTGCTGGCCCCTTGGGTTCCGTTGCCCTATTCCAAATTTCCCTACTTTCAGCTCACCGTTCTCTCTTGTGCCTAGTTTTGCATTGAAGTCTCCCATTAACACCGTATATTGGGTTTTGGAGGAATGCATGGCTCTAGAGATATCCTCATACATTTCCTCCACCTCCTCATCGGGGTGTGCCGAGGTTGGTGCGTAAACCTGTATGACCTTCAGCGAATACCGTTTGGTGATTCTGAGTATAAGGTACGCAACCCTCGTCGACACACTCCCGATTTTTACAACGTTGTTAACGAGAGACTTGTGGACGATAAATCCGACACCTCCTTGGGACAGATGGTCGCCCTCCCGGTGATAGAGCAAGTTGCCGGATTCGAGGATTACCGTGTCCTCCCCCTCTCTTCGGACTTCAGATAATCCTATAATATGCCAGCGCAACTTGTCTATCTCTTCTTCCAGCTCCACGATCTTCTCGTCAGTCCTCAGGGTGCGTGCGTTGTACGTTGCCAGGTCGAGTCGTCTAAGGTGGCAACCGAACCTCCACCGGAGATTCTTAGCACCCCCTGCCCCGCCGTTACCATGGTCGCCACCGTAGCCAGGAATAGCGGGGCCGCCGGGGACTGGGGGCCGTCTCTTTGTTACTCTCTTCATAGGGGGGTATTTGCCATAGTTGCCACGCTTGGCGAGCGGGTTGGCAACCGCAGTTTTTTTATTGTCATTTGGCTATTATCAGGAAGATGCTGCTGCCCATCTCCTGGCTGTTTCCCTTTGTCGCCTTTTACGACACCCACGGGAGGATATGGGGTAGTGGATATTCTTGACCGCCACTACACGGCAAGCATCACCACCTTATTTCGTGTTAATCCGGGTTTCGCTACAGTCTGTGGAGCTTGACTACCCATTGACCATGACCTTTTTCGCACGTTCTTGTCGTAGGTGATTCATTTTTCATCACCAGTGATCAATCTTTTCAAAAATGTTTTGGTTTCATTACGTTTCAATAGGGAATCGCTAACTATTTTTTTCAAATAGTTTAAAACTGTTTTGTGGTCAATCCTCAACTCCTCGGCTATGTCGTAACTATTAATATACCGATCTTGCTCCACTTTATCAAAAATGGCATCGAATTTATCCGTATGAAGGCGCCCAGAGCGAGCTGCATCTTTGACATCAAGATTTCCGGGCTGAACACGTTTGAACCAACTCTTACTGGTACTTCGAAAGAAATGTGACATTAGGTCCATAAACGTCACATTTTTTTCGAAGCTTCAGTCGCATTTTTCCCTTTTTTGTAATATAACTTTAGAGTGTATCGAATTTCTTCATTAGATTCACTCATTTTGACGGACAGAAAAACAATTGAAAAATGGCGGGAAAGTGTTTTTTTACTTATTATTTTTATTTTTCTTAATGTCTTACATGTGTTGATATTAAAACCAGCTAGATAGAAACAGTACAACCAAAGAGATTTTTCTTCAATTTTATACAAACAAAATACGAAGAAACTTTTTCCCCGATCTATTATTTTATTTACTTATTTTATCTTTATTATTATTATACTCTATTCTGGTTTATCTTTGGCATGGCAATATGCCCCTTAAGTATACATTTCAGTGTCACTATACGAACAGCAAACACCCGAAATAATAAAGCACTGAATTGTTTAAAAATTTAATTTGATCAGGTGTCGGATAAAACTGTAGCCTATTTTAAACTTTATTGCAATAGTATTGTGGTGCTATTTCGGTTGGCAAGTAAACCAAAATATAATCATTCATTACAATTTGGCATGTACGAAGAAATGATATATGGTCATATCTCCAGTGTTTCACAACTATTATTAAAAAAATAAAGCCCGCCTGCATCATCATCATCATCATTACAGCTCTTTATAAGTCCACTGCTGAAGACTTCTACCTCTAAGCAATGTAGGAGTTGACATTTATTTGGAACATACCTACAACTTACAAAAATAACAACACATATGTTAAAATTTAAAAATTTTGTACAACCGACTTGAATACAAATTATTAAGAATAACTCAAAAACTATTGGTCAGTCCTTGATCAAATTTATATAAACTACATGTGAAGCACCAGCTTTAAAATAAAAAAAGAATCATCGAAATCGGTTCACCCAGTAAAAAGTTATGAGTTGACACACATAAAAAAAAACATACGGTCGAATTGAATACCGGCTCCGTTTTGAAGTCTGTAGAAAAACAGTAAACAATGCAATAATAAAATTAAGCTACCTTAATTATATTCTTATTAAATTAAGTGGACAAAAGACCAGCAAAAGAAAAAGAAATGAAATAATGTACAAAGGATAAGAATTACGAACGGTGTAGGTTTACTTACAGCAATTCATTAAAAAAATGTGATTTGAATCCACATGTTGTTGGTGCGATGTACCCAAAGCAATGCCACTCAAGATATGCAGAGGTATATTTATAAAAAAAAATGCGTGAATGTCGTGGAACACTCGGTTGGAATGAAGTCCCTTTAGTAGTATATTATTATTGATAAACGTATTATATTATTGATTAACAAATAAAAATAAATGAATTACTAGCGTCTATTAAAATGAAGCGTCATTTAAAATAAAATAATATTTCTTTCAAAAAAGATATTGGCAAGATAAGAAAAAGTGCGAGGGAGATGGATATTATCCCATCTCGCTTCCTTATAACCGCCAATGCCGTCTACAATACGTCAGAAGGGGTCGTGACGGAAAAAATCTTACACTTTGGCAACACAAGCCCCATCCACCAAATCCGTACCGTCCGGTAAAGAATTTTGTTGCAAAATACAATCTCGCTCTGATTTTCAGTGTCTTACCAGGTCGTCACTTCATGTAGTTCGAGGCCGTCCTACATTTTGCTCACGGGACGAGCAAGCCGCCACTCAAGAACTTTTCTTCCCCATCGGTTGTTTTTTCCTCGAGCTATATGGCTGGACCGTTGCCATTTCAGCTTACTGATCCGTTGGGCTATGTCAGTTGTTCCAGTTTGTGGATGTGAACCACGTCGCGGATCCGTTTGTCATCGCGAACTGGTTGTACATCTTGTTTTTAAGTTTTGAGGAATGCCTACGTAAGGAGATGTTTCATAATCTCCTGAACGGTAGCCAGCCGAGTTGGATCGTTCAATGATATCGTGATTGAAGTTGAACTTTTGCCCTAAGTCCTCTTCAAAAACTTTGAGCGTAATGTTTAGTAGTGTTTTAGTAGGTTTTCAGAAATGAAAACAGGTGTGTCTGCCTCATTGCGTAGTCCTAAATGTTTAGCATATATTTTCGTCTTATGTTTTATATTGCTGAGATGGTTTGGCCATGTGGAAAGAATGAATGAAGAACGATTGACAAAAAAAGTGTATAAGGTGAGTGTGAATGAATGTGTTGGAAGCGGTAGACCTAGGCGGACGTTTCTAGACCAAATCAGGACGTCTTGAAAAAAAGCCAGGTCAAGAGTACCCTAAACCGAAGAGAATGTATGAAGGGAGTAATGAAAGTGGACGAAGCGAAACAAAAGTGTCGCTTCGACTGCTTTTTTTAAGGATCGTAGCAAGTGGAAAGAAGTGGTCTCTGCCTGCCCCTACGGGAAAGAGGCGTGATTATATGTATGTATGTATATTGAAGGACTTACTCATTTTAAGGAAGTTATTTTCAGTATTGTTATTGTTGACATTGTTTCTATTATTATAGGTGTATTTCTTTGTCCTTCCTTTCTTGAACGAACTCTATATATATCTTTATTTCTGACCTATTTATTTCACCACTAATGATTTTAGACAGGAAAGTTAACATGTCGAGCAAGTCCTTCTTGGTTTCATTATCCTTTCTTGGCACATTTTTAATTTCAAAACTAGTTTTCCTCAACCCTTTCTGCAAGTTGTCAATTTATCTTTCAAAATAGCAATATATTTAAAAAATTCAAAAGTTGCTTTTCCAACTTTTGCAATTTTCTTTTTATATTCTTTATTTTGAGACGTGAGAAATGCAATGGAGTTTTCTATATTTTGATTTGTCTGCTGAATGTCCGCTAGTGTCAATGCAATTTTCTTAATTTCTTCACTGTTTGCGATATTTTCTTTTTATATTCCTTATTTTGAGACGTGAGAAATGCAATGGAGTTTTCTATATTTTGATTTGACTGCTGAATGTCCGCTAGTGTCAATGCAATTTTCTTAATTTCTTCACTGTTTGCGATATTTTCTTTTTATATTCTTTATTTTGAGACGTGAGAAATGCAATGGAGTTTTCTATATTTTGATTTGACTGCTGAATGCCCGCTAGTGTCAATGCAATTTTCTTAATTTCTTCACTGTTTGCGATATTTTCTTTTTATATTCTTTATTTTGAGATGTGAGAAATGCAATGGAGTTTTCTATATTTTGATTTGACTGCTGAATGTCCGCTAGTGTCAATGCAATTTTCTTAATTTCTTCACTGTTTGCGATATTTTCTTTTTATATTCTTTATTTTGAGACGTGAGAAATGCAATGGAGTTTTCTATATTTTGATTTGACTGCTGAATGCCCGCTAGTGTCAATGCAATTTTCTTAATTTCTTCACTGTTTGCGATATTTTCTTTTTATATTCTTTATTTTGAGATGTGAGAAATGCAATGGAGTTTTCTATATTTTGATTTGACTGCTGAATGTCCGCTAGTGTCAATGCAATTTTCTTAATTTATTCACTATTTGCGATATTTTCTTTTTATATTCCTTATTTTGAGATGTGAGAAATGCAATGGAGTTTTCTATATTTTGATTTGACTGCTGAATGTCCGCTAGTGTCAATGCAATTTTCTTAATTTCCTCACTATTTGCGATATATTCTTTTTATATTCCTTATTTTGAGATGTGAGAAATGCAATGGAGTTTTCTATATTTTGATTTGACTGCTGAATGTCCGTTAGTGTCAATGCAATTTTCTTAATTTCTTTACTATTTGCGATATTTTCTTTTTATATTCCTTATTTTGAGATGTGAGAAATGCATTGGAGTTTTCTATATTTTGATTTGACTCCTGAATGTCTGCTAGTGTCAATGCAATTTTCTTAATTTCTTCACTGTTTGCGATATTTTCATTTTATATTCTTTATTTTGAGATGTGAGAAATGCAATGGAGTTTTCTATATTTTGATTTGACTGCTGAATGCTTAATTTCTTAACTATTTGCGGCCATCGTAGAGTGTATTAAGTTTTTAATTTCTTTCTTAAAAGCAGAAAATTCCACACTGCAGCCTTCATTTTCCCTCTTTCTTTTCTTTCGGATCGAAACAAAACTCGAGGGTGAGTCCGATTTATCAAGCGTATCTGTAACTATGTTGGGCTCTGAGCATGATTTGTTTATGTTTGCAGCAGTAATTGGTTAAAAATAATGAATAAATGTAGATTCAAATGAAAATAACGCAATTAATAATTTACCAGAAAAAAAAAATGTGTAAACACAGTGTGTGACAAAGTTTTGCACTTAAAGCTGTTGCTTTCCGATTTCTCGTCAACCTTTTGTGTGACGTCGACGTCGAAAAGTATAATTTAGTAAGGGCCGATTTTTAATGAGGGCTAATAATTTTCCGCTCATTTCAAGTTTAACATTAGACTTTGTTCCATCAATGAGATTTCAAATAGTTTAAGGCTTGCTTTGTTTCACAGTTCTGTAGACATTTTATCAATATACAAAATGCTGCTATGTATGTGTATATATGCTTTGTTATAACTCTTAAATCAGTAAGATCAATAGATGGAGAATTATTTATTTTATGAAGCACTAAATTGTAATCAGTACATGTTAAAGGAAAGTTATATATTTTTTTAATACAACCTTTAGTTTTGCGTAGTTCAACTCTTTATGATTTTCTTGTGCTAACAGTCTATCTGCATGTAAAATCTTTTTTTGCAGAAGCAGCAGCAGTAACAGCAAGATCGACTATAGTATTATTCCATGGCACATCCAACACTTTTAACACTTGAAGGCGACAGTCAAGTCTATTAGTAGTTGAACGGAAAGCATTTAATAACCAGATGTCGCTAGTTGACACTGAGATGAAGTTTTTTGTTACACAACGTAATTTAATTGAGAAAGTTGCAGCCTATTTACGTCCCACTGCTGGGTGCAAGCCTCCTCTCATTTTTGAGGGGGTTTTAGGGAATTGTCCACAGCGCTGCCCTAATGCGTGTTGGTGAACTTCACATGTCTTCGGAATATTTTTGTTCTTATTTCTTAGACATTCAGGTTTCCTCACGATGTTTGCCTTCACCGCCGAGCTCATAGTAAATCAGCACTTAAAATTGCAACTAACAATTTCATTGGTGCCGGCGGGGATCAAACCCGGGTTGCTCGAGTACTGTGAAGCTTACAGCGAGCGCTAACCATCTGAGCTACCACGGATCTAATTAATAATTTAATTGAGAAGTTGGTTTTAAATACATGTTTACCAGTTTCTAGTATTACACAAAACAATTCCTCCGTGATTTGCTCTTTAATTTTTTGCATTCTTTTGACTTTTTAATTTTTCTACTTTTATGAATATCTGTGGTGTGGCTTACTTATTTTTAATCTAATAAGTATAAAATATAACTAAGACAGACATTAACCTTTATATTTTCCGAACAAATTAACTTCCCCGCTATGAAATCTGTCAAATATTAAGCATCATTTTAAAGCGGCGCCGCCTTGGTAGCAGAAAAAGTCGTGGATACCCTCATTGTCGGGTAAAAATTTTACATAATCTCAATATCACCATCACCTCAGCCTATCAAATGTCCACTCTTCTCGAAGAAGCTTAACGCTGCTGTGTTTCGTGTGGTGAGTGTAAAGAACCGGAGACCCTTTTTACTGGAAACGAGGCATTCCATCTTGGTCCTCACGGGTGACAATGCATCTGCCTTTTTGGTTCGTAATCGAGGATAGAATAGAATAGAAGAGAATAATTTTTTATTCAATATAGATCACATGTGTAATTGTTATTGAAAGTCATTTTTTACTTTACCACTGGTTTGAAAAAAACCTCTGTCCTGGGAAGAACCAGCAAGAAACCCAGCGGGACTTTTTTTAAAAAAAAGCAAATTTTACATTAATGGTTGTACAAACTATATAAGTAAAAAAATTATTTTAGAAACAGCTTGGAAGCGACCACCTCATTCCCAGGGGTTAGTTATCAACCATGTATTCATTTATACTATAATAACCCTTTTTATATAGTTTCAACTTAACAAAACATTTAAACTTGGTAATAGAGAGAGCCTGTACACTTTCCAGGACCTTGTTGTAATAGCGTATACATTGCCCCAAGAATGAATTACTGACTCTGTGGAGTCGAGAAACTGGTATCACTAGCTTGTGTTTGTTCCTAGTGTTTACAGAAAATGCACATCACTTTTTACTAAAACTACCTTTGTTTTTGTGAACATACATAAATTTTTCGTAAATATACTGAGAGGCCAAAGTATATATATTTAGTTTTTTAAATTTATCTCTAAGAGACTCTCGGTTTTAGGTTGTAAATAGCCCTAATACCCCTATTCTGTAAAACAAAAATAGTTTCTGAATCAGCCGCATTTCCCCATAGTAAAATCCCATAAGACATTATGCTATGGAAATAACTGAACTAATCTAGCTGTCTCGACACTAGTGAGACCTCTAATCTTTTTTACAGCATGCGCTGCAGAACTTAGTTTGCTTGCTAGTTAGACATATGGAAGCCCCACTGAAGCTTTGCGTCGAGAGTGATGCTAAGAAAAGCAGTGGATTCAACAGGGCTCAGTTCTTCCCCATTTAAAAGCACATTGGTACTCAGATTTTTAACATTCATTGTTGTAAATTTAAAACATTTAGTTTTATTTCCGTTTAAGTGTAGATTATTAACGTTAAAACAATGCACTAATTTTGATATAGCATTATTCACTTCGTCACATTTAAATGATTGACCTTTAAGATTAAAAATCAAGGAAGTATCATCAGCAAATAATACTATATCGTGATTATCCCCTACAAGAGAAGGTTAGTCATTAATATACACTATAAATAGGAATGGGCCGAGAATCGAGCCCTGAGGGACACCCATTAGTACAGGTGACCCGGAAGAACTTTTACCATTGATAATAACTTTCTGCATTCTATTACTTAAATATGAAATAATAAGTTTAAGCGCTGTGTTCTTGACACCATTGTACTGTAGCTTCCTGATTAATGTCTCATGGTGAACGCTGTCGAATGTCTTGGAAAGGTCACAAAATATACCCAAAGCATCGTTTGAATTCTCTCATGGACAAAAAATATATTTAATAAGCTCAACTCCAGCGTCAGTTGTCGAGCGACCCCTTGTAAAACCGAATTGATTTTTATATAGAAATTTATAAATATTAAAGAAATTTAACATATGATTTAAAATCATTTTTTTCAAAACTATACTAAATGTTGGTAGTACAGAAATTGGTCTAAAATTGGCGGGGTCTAATGTATTACCAGATTTAAATAAAGGTATGACTTTACTATGTTTCATTAAATCAGGAAACATACCAGATTCGACGCTTGTATTAAATATAATGGCTAGATTAGGTGCTATTATATGTATTATAGATAAAATAACTTTAACGGAAATCCCCCATAAGTCTGTCGTTTTCTGAACATCAATAGTTTTAAAATATTTAACGATATCTTTCGGCAGTACTCTATGGAATTTAAAAGTATTTGATCAAGCCTTTACATTTTGTTTGAACAATGATTCGGCGACAGTAGGTGAAGAATTTAATGATTTAGTTGTCAAAAAAGGAACATCAGTAAAATGTTTCTCAAAAGCCATAGCAACTTCTTGATCAGATCGAGTTAAATTATTGTTAATATTCAATTGAAACCAGAGTTGCGCTGTTTGACCTTGCTATGATAGATGTAGATGTCTATGGGTCACAGCAACCACTTACCATGAGGTGGGCTGTGTGCTCGTTTGTCACCCTTGTTCTATAAAAAAAAGAGGGATATTTGACATAGTTACCATGCTTGGAAGTTGGGTTGGCAATCAGTCTTTTATTATTTTGAGTTGAATTATTTAGTTGAGTTTAATTAAAAAAAAAAGAAGCGTTATCCCCACACGATAGACCCTCCACATATTTAAAAACTGAAGGTAGCCGGGCTAACTATGACATCAGGACGTCAACCACCTCAGTTACCCCGTGACCATGGGTGCTGTAAAGCACCCGAAACGTCAGGAATTAAAAAGTAAAATTAAACGCGATAAAATCCGTTAAAATTAGTTCCATTTAATGAGTATTGAAAATTCGTCAGTAAATGAAAAATCGATCGTAAATAAATTTGACAGAATCTCTAAGAGGTGATGAAAATAGACTGATTCTTACCATCAAAAGGCCATATAAATGGGCATTCGTTCAGTCTTATAAGTCGGTGGATTTAATCTATACTGGGGAAGGCTAGAATAGACATTGGAGAGGTTAATTAAAATAAGGCTAAGTATAGCCATTCAGCGAGGAAACGCAACCAGCGTTCTTGGCACTTTACCGCAGGAAGTATGACTGTATGATAATTTTAGTTTTTAGTTTAGTTTTTAAATCGAAAACTTTCACCGCGTTGAGCGATTTTTGGTAGGGGAATAACTTATGAGTTCGCGTCGATGAACTGATCGACAATGACGGCGACAGAATCGTGAAGTAATGCGCGGAAGCGCAACGCACGTGCATGTCTACTACGCGTCGCTAGTCAGGCGCAAACCAGATTAGCGACGCGTGCCTTTGTTTTATTACTATGGTAATTTTTGTATTATGGTAGACATATTATATTTATATATATATATATATATATATATATATATATATATATAATAAATACAAAAAAAAGCATACAGGCGAGTTATTAACCTCCTTTTTGATGTGGACTAGAAAAGGTATAGTGCCTCAAGAATATTTTAAACTTTTGGGTACCTAATATTTTTGGAAAGCCTGCTGGTTCACTGGAAAGCCTGCTAGTGAAGTGAAAAAAAGTCAGATCTGCCAACCGCGGGGAGCAGTCACTAAAGAAAATATTCGAGTAGTCAGAACGGTTTGGTAAGGTGGCCATTTCTTTAGTTAATTTCCGTCATCCGTCCACATACATCCATTTTATCAAAAGTCCACTGCTTAACATAGACGACCCCATAGATTACCTCATAGGGGAAAATATGGGGATAGTTATCACTAGGGCATCGAGAACTGGTCCCTTTCCAGGTACCGGTTCTTTCGGTTCTTTTAGGTTGGAGGCTACTTTCGTTCAATGTGAATAACGATGTTATAATCATATTCATAAATAAAACAGTTTATTGCAAATCGTAGTTACTATTTTTTATTTTCCTTGTCAAGTTTTCAAGTCTTTTGGTTACAATCATTTCTGAGTCATTATGGAATACTAAGTAAGTACTTATTACTTAAGTAATACTTGCAATACTTTCTTTCTAATTAAATATAAAACACGAAACGCAGCCAGCGTTTTTGGCATGATACTACGGGGAGTAGGACTGTATGATAATTAAGTTATTAGTTTTTTTTGTTATTATTTTTTTATATTGTATATCCTAAACAATATAATTAATAGAATCAGGCGTTACTTTGCGGAAATCCATTATATAAAAGCTTTTACAAAAATTTACTTCGCAAATATCCGCGTTACAAAATAAAATGATGTGTCTTACCTAGTAATTATTTGCTGGACTGGAGACAACTGGATGTTTTCCTCAATAAAATAAATAGAGTCCATGACAAAATTAAATTTAAACTTGAATTGGAACAAGATTGTTCCCTTAATTTTCTTGACTTAACAATAACAAGAAAAGAATCGTCACATGTTTTCCAAATTTATCGAAAGCCAACTCACACCGACACGGTCATCCCCGCGTCATCATGTCATCCATGGCAACATAAAGTAGCCGCTTTTTATTGTTACATTAACCGTTTGTTCACTGTCCCATTAAGTAAAGAAAATTATTTAAAAGAACTTAATATAATTTATCAAATAGCGGTCTCTAACGGTTTTTCAAAAAATCTCATTAACAATTTAATTAAAAAGAAACAAAAGCATGTTATTCGCAACTCTCTGTACGCGGTTCAACCTCAAAGTGTTCATCGATATGTGAGCAGTTTGACCTACTTAGGCCCCATATCTGAAAAAGTAGCTAATACTCTTCGACAAAACGGCGTTCATGTGGCGTTCAAAACAAACAATTATCTTAGAAATATCTGTAATAGTAAAGATAAGTTGGATATTCGTCAAAAGTCAGGTGTTTACAAACTTGTTTGTGACGAATGCCACGCCGTTTACGTGGGTCAGACTGGTCGCAATTTCGAGACACGTTATAAAGAGCATTTAACCACGTACAGGAATTGCAATCCCGATAAATCCCATTTTGCCAAACATCTTTTGGACACTGGACACAACCTAGCCAACGACCACTCCTTTAAAGTCTTACATACGTGTAATAAAGGGCTGCGGCTGTGTGTGCTGGAACAGTTAGAGATATTAAAAAGTAATAATAATACCGTTGCATTGCTGAATGAACAAACAAATGTTACTAACTCACCTCTCTTAAATATCTTCAAGCCTGCTCTCTAATAATGTGGGCGTTGCGCGGCGGTTTGTTTTTAATTTTACAAACGGCTGCGTAAGTCCAGCGGTGATTGGTCGCATGTTTTATCGCATGACGCAATCGCTCGCTCCTTAGGTAGAGAGCGGTTGCATCATCGGTTTGTATAAAAGGCACTTGTTTTGGCTCGCCGCTCACTTAGCGGTTAGCCACCGTAGAGTCTATATCACCTGAGGATGCCTCGTGTAGAGGCGAAACACGTGTCGTATTATCGTCAGTGGTGTGTCTTGCCTAGTGTAGTGGTGTTGGAAGTAGCGGTGCTGGGATTAGTGGTGACGGGGATAGTGCACGCAATTGAGGGAGGGCGGGAGGTGCTTCTTCATACTAGGTAAGACACATCATTTTATTTTATAACGCGGATATTTGCGAAGTAAATTTTTGTAAAAGCTTTTATCCTAAACAAATCAAATATCTCATTAACTTCATTTTATAATTGCACGTTAATAGTTATTTAATATTACATATAGTTTAATATCAATCAACATAAAAATAAAAAAAATCAAACATCTCACAGTAGTAATTAAGTTATTTTCTTGATTTTCAATTCTTGAAACAATTCAGAAATAAAACAGTATATTATAATCATTTCTTCATAGTCTGTAAACATATGTTTTTTCATTAATTGCTCAAAAGGATCTCTTTTATTCCTTGTGATTTCTCTTCTCCACAAATATTCATATATCAAGTCGGTAAAATTTTCTCTATTATTACAGTTGTCTTTACCGAAATATCTCTTGACAGAGAGTATAGACAGTAGAATAATGTGACACTAGTCTTACGTCCTTGTCGCACTTATAGTCCCACCAACTTATCTGTGAACTGACAGCTGCGGCAAAATTGTGAACTACAGCCGCCATTTAATCAAATGTCACTCGATACGTCATTGTTTTGAGAGCTTATAGAAAAATAAAAAATGCCGAAAACCATTAAAAGTGATGCCCGAAACATTATTTTATAAGTATTAAACTTTTGTGAGCAAGAAGCTCGAGCGTAAGCACCGATAATGTCTTTCAATCAGGTCTATAAAAGAGTATCAGCTGCTACAAGAAGGAACAGAACATAGCAACACTGACCAGTATTGCTATGTTTTGTTCCTTCCTTTCGTATTTCCGATAAATGGATTGGTTAATGCAATTCATTTCTTTTTCAGATGCTAGTCAAGGATTCATTTCCAAAATAGTTATAGAACCGGAAACCGCATAAACCACAGGAACGCAAATTATAACGCCCGGTAAAAAAGGCATAAAGACATATCATTTAATTAAAGTTTAAATTGTTTAATTATGATATTTTTGTTTCTTCGTGTTCTTGGACATATATCTGTTAAATCTGTGTTCTAGTCTTTTTATTCCGTGACTAATTTATTACCCTAGTATGTGGACTCTATGTAGGAATATAAGACCCTTAGATGGGAATATTCCCGAACTGGCAACACTTCAGCGCAGAAGCGCCAAGCTGTCAGTTCACAGATAAGTTGGTGGCACTATACACAAAATTCTGATTCCACAGTAATGAATAAAAATAATGAAAATCCAGATTTCACAGTAATTTTTCCATGTTTTACGCATTTTAGGTTATAATCGTTTTTATTTATTTTTTTCGATAACGGTGCATTACCTTTTAATGTGAGTGGTATTATTATTATCGGGGACCAAATCTCTACCAAATAAAACACCTTACTCCGCCAAATTCGTGCCAAACGATTCTAAATCCAACCCGAAGCCTCGTACCGGTAGACGAAGTGTAGGGTGTCCCCTCACTAAATGGAGTGACGACCTGCTAAGACATGCAGGAAGTCGTTGTATGCAGGGGGCCAAGCACCGTGGTTTGTGGCAATCCTTGTGGGAGACCTATGTTCAGCAGTGGACTTGTGAAGGGCTGTGATGGTGATGGTGATAATGATTACGAACTCACAATATCTGTTGTACACATATCTTGTTAATAGAGTGCATATTTTTGATACATAAAGTATTTTTAAAATTACACAGGAGCTAAAAGCGCTTGACTAGCACGGCCACCTTTGGATGCATTTTTCTTCAAAATAAGGAATTACATTCAATAAGAAAATGGTTTCTGTGCTTCTATGAATCTTCTAAGTATAATCTTCTAATCTTCTAAGTATACTGAATTAGTGCGCACTTCAGTAAATGCCATTCACTTAACACCAGGAGAGCCGTATGCTCGTTTGTCCCCTCTCGCATAAAAACCCTTGAGGATCAAGATGGAATGCCTCGTCAGTAGTAAAAAGGGTATTTAATACATTTTTACACATAAAGAATATGGAATGATCTGTCGTTGATGGACCTTCAGTCAGGGCTGTGCTTTACGTCAATCTTTGACTGAGGTCCACAGAACACTAACACAATCTAAACGTGAGGTCCAGTTATGTTTATCGGTCTATGATGATGATAAGTGTTCAGTTCAGTTTGAAATAAAAAAAAACAAGTGCAATAAGGAAGTAATTTATTTAAACTCGTATATTATGATACAGACAATTAAATTCTAGAATACAGAAAAGAAATCAATGAGATGTCAAATGATACAAACAACTACAGATTATAAATTCCAACGATAAGGCTGCATCTACATTTAGGCGATGCCCATCTGTGACGGCTTAAACTACTGATTAATAAGCCGGATTAAACAAAACTCAAAACTCAGATACGTTCCAAATTCCGATAAAAGGAAAACTTTGCGATGTTGATAGTGATTAATAGTCGTCTTTCGATTTTGAACGTATACAAATCAGTTGTTACAAGTTATTCAAATACTTAGATTCGCAGACACTTTTGCATAATATTTATAAATTCTATGATTGTTATAGTTATAGATATCGTTATATTTATATCGACGACGCACGCACACATTTATTTTATTATTAACTCTTTATTATTAACGCCATATTTAGTACTGCCAGTATTTCCTCAACGTGGTAGAGCCATGCTGCAGCTATATTAGTAGTATAGTTGTAGCACAAATGACCGACCGAAAGACCACGCTCTCACAGAATACAGTAAAATAGCAGCGAATGCTGCTGTTTTTCGTATGGTAGAGAAACGGAGACCCTTTTTTACTGGAAATGAGGCATTCCATCTTAGTCCTAACGTGTGAAAACGCATCTGCATTTTGGTTTCGTAATCGAGGATAGATGTAGATGGTCTGTGGGCTGCAGCAACCATTTACAATCAGGTGGACTGTGTGCTCGTTTGTCACCCTTAATCTATATAGGAAATGAGGGGAAGTTCTTCTTTTGAGGGGAATTTCGACTCTAGAAGGGAACTAAAAGGAAAAGTAGTAAAAGGCGGGAAATCGAGGGGAAATCAAAACATGAACTTATACCTCAGATTCATGTTTTTTTTTTCACTCATCTTTTTTCTCACTTGCCGTAGCAGGTGTCCACAGACCGTACGTCTTACCAGCAGGTTGAACGTGGTTTGTTTGTCACTTCAGTTTTAGTAGAAAAAACATTTCTACCAAAACTCGTTACAATTTTAGTACAAAATTTCGAGTTGATATAAGGGCCGATTTACACTTCGACAAGTACAGTAACGAGTTTAGTAACAGTGCAGTTGACAGTAAACGGTTAAGTGGGCAGCAGCGTTCAAATGTCTTCGTGGCGAGTTTAGTTAAAAAAGCACAATTTTATATTTTGACAGTCGAAGATCGAACACGTTGCGTCCTGTCAACTTATGTACTCGCGTTGCGGGTGGTGGGAGACGCGCGAGAGGGCAATATGTCGAACTTGACTCGCCGTAAAGACCAGCTGGCGACCAGCTGGCTATCCCGTTCAACTTAATTGTTAATTTGCTACTTAACTAACCAGGTTCGCAAGTTAACTCGCTGCTGTACTTGTCAAAGTGTAAATCGGCCTTAAAGCCAAAAATGGAGAAAACTAAATTGAGGCGTGGGAAACTTATAGGACACATAGGAAATTACGTCAAATTATTTGGTTAGGTACACTGGCTAAGAAAGTGTGGGAACACACTATATCCTTCATAAAGTTAATGGAGCTTGTATGGGTTTTTTTTTCTTTGATTAGCTATTAGATCTATAGGGAAATTATTTAAAATGTTAGGCAGAATGCGTCCCCACACACTCCTGCCATATTCATTGTTACATTTTGGCAGTTTGTACAAAGGTAAGTAGGATAGTTTTCTTAAGCTTGCGTTGCGAGGCGCCTGTATATGTATGCCTCACGTTCACTCTGATAAAGATAAGACAACAAACAACAATGCGTACGCGGCAACCTTAGGTCTGCGTTAGCCAAGTTGACTTTCTATCATCGTTAACGCTTATAGAAAGTATAAGATTAATGTATAAAAAATATTAACAATACGCGAACGAAAACTAAAAGTTAAGGGTCTTCACCCTTAACTGTTACAATAACCGGGAACTAAAAGGTCGTATCTGCCGTTCGACTACTATCATAAACAACTTCTAAAACAACCATTATAAACTTATCTGAAGTAGTTGACGGGAATATTAGTAATGTTCATATCATTGCTTTTTTTTTGGTCACATGAAACGTTGATTTTGTTAATTACTAGCTATCCGTCCCGGCGTCGCACAGCGCCACCTACCGGGTCCAATTGTGAATCTAAACCATCCACCACACCAACTCAAACACAAACAAAAAATTTCATCAAAATCAGTTGAGATATTTTCGAGTTTTAACGAGACTAACGGACCACAATTGATTTTTTTTTATATAGAGATTGTAACTGTTCGCGTTAACGATTATAGAAATTAAAACGAATATATACTCTTTGGTTTACTTGGCTTGCCCCGATATAGTTCTGTCTTTTTGAATATATCATCCGGATATTTCCGGTGGAAGATCTTTAATGGGAATAATCTTAGGTGGATTTTGACTCTCGCACGTACAATAACAGTTCTTGGTGTTATTGGGGCCTTTCGGTAGTAACATGAAGTGAATATTGACGTCTGCCTTCAGAGCGTTTTGTATTTCTGAAAAGTTAAATGAACATGTAAGTTAAAGTAATAATTTTTGACGTGGTAGAGCCACGCTGCATCTATGATATGGTTGCAGCACAAATGGATCGGCTCAACCGGAGTAGGACCACGCTCTCACAGAATACCAACGTAAAACAGCAGCTTAACACTGCTGTGTTTCGTATGGTGAGTGTAGAGAACAGGAGACCCTTTTTGCTGGAAACGAGGCATTCCATCTTAGTCCTCACGGCTGACAACGCATCTGCATTTTAATTTCGAAGATAGATGTAGATGTCTATGGGCCACAGCAACCGCTTACCATCAGGTGGACTGTGTGATCGTTAATCACCCTCATTCTATATTAAAAAAAAAAGAATGCCAGCGTAAAATAGCAGCTTAATGATGCCGTGTTTCGTATGGTGAGTATAGAGAATAGGAGACTCTTTTTGCTGGAAACGAGGCATTCCATCTTAGTCTTCACGGCTGACAACGCATTTGCATTTTGATTCTTAATCTAGGACAAATGTAAATTTCTATGGGCCACTGCATCCCTTTACCATCAGGTGGACTGTATGCTCGTTTTTACCATTATTCTATAAAAAATAGCCTTTAAAGGTCCCACTGCCACACAGTCTATATAGTCCTCATGATTTGAGTAGTTGCAGATTCTATGAGCTGCAGTAACATCTTACCATCAGGTCCCTGTAAGTTCGGTTTCTTAAAGCAGTACGCAAGAATAACTCAGGGATATTAAGAAATCTCTAAATAGACCATTCACCATTCCAGTAGACGACTGTACCCCGTTAAGTCCCGTGGATATCGTAAGAGATGATGGAGGGAAACTGAAGCAGCAGATCAGCATCTATCCGATAACAACTCGAAATTCGGTTGCTAATGTGCATGTCAAGCGGGGAATCTGTTGCAAATTTCCCTCATGCTGTCATGGGTGGAAATGGATAGAAATAGACTATTTCCGAGTGATTATCTGGTTTCTGAAGCATAAATCAGCGTCTCCACCAAAGTTTTGTTGTCAACATTTGCCAACAAAACTTGTTACGATTTTCGGCGGCAACATCAAAGGAATACGCTTGTTGCCGACATTTGTTGTGGAGACGCTTGTTGACAGAACATTTGTTGGCAAAACGTGTTGGCAAATGTTGTGTTGACAACAAAACTTTGGAGACGCGCCATAAAACCTCAAACATATTTCAGCTTTTCATATACGGCGTGATACCACTGTAAACTAACTTAAATTACCGCTTCCAAAAGTACCGTTTAATTCTATCCTCAGCTGACGCCTTGCCGGTTTTAGTTACTTTTTAAACATTGTTATCTTGGACAGATTAATACCAGGAATTCATAAAAACGGTGTTGGATTAGACAAATTAATATCTTGTAACTTTAATTTTTTCTGTTGTGAAATTCAAAAGATGACAATGACCAGTTAGAATATAAAACATATTGATATTTTAAAAACCTAAAGATCAATTAATTACCTCGTGTGCCTTGATACTTCGACAGCTTGCCTCCTTGCCCTGGTTGATGCGGTGCTGCGAAAGGTTGCACAACTCTTCGTCCTGGTGACTCATTTTGACTTGGATTTCCCGATGATTGCGATGTTCCTGGCTGGTCTGGAGTTTTCGATGTAGCTGTTGTTGTCGGTTGATTTGGAGCTACCGATTGTAAATTTTGTACCGGTTGTGATGAAAGATTTGTTGGTGACCCTTTTTGCCCACGACTACCCTGTTGGCCTTGATTATAATTTGATACTTGTGGTTGGTTCTGTGAACTATTTGTTCCTAGCGTAGCCGTTTCGGTTGGAGTATTACCTTGAGGTAATGGTTGATTTGTGGTATCTAACGTTCCTGTTGTACCTTGTTGGCCTAGAGGGCCACCTGATCCTTGTGCTTCTGGTTGACCTTGTGAATCAATTGGACTTTGATCAGTATCTTCAACTTGTAGTAATGTTTGATTGGTGTTATCTGATGTTGCTGATGTTCCTGGTTGGCGTTTAGAACCACTTGCTCCTTGTGCTCCTGGTTGACCTTGTGAATCAATTGGTCCTTGCGGATCATTGGGATCTTGCGGTGTAGGATGATTCTGTGTACTATTTGTTCCTTGTGTAGCGGTTTGATCAGGAGAACCATGCGGGGCAACTAGTTCCGATTGATTTGTTAAAGTATCTTGACCTTGTATTAAAGTTTGATTCGTGATTTCTGACGTTTCCAATATTTCTGGTTGGCCTTGAGAACTAATTGGTCCTTGTTCTCCTGTTTGATCTTGTAAATCAATTGGTCCTTGTGAATCATTGGGTTCTTGTGTTGTAGGTAGGTTCTGTGAACTGTTTATTCCTTGTGTAGCGGTTTGATCGGGAGAACCATTCGGAGCAACTGTTTCCGATTGATCTGTTGCAATATCTTGAACTTGTGGTAGTGATTGATTCGACTTATATGACGTATCTGATGAACCTTGCTGGCCTAGAGGACCACCTGGTCCTTGTACTTCTGGTTGACCTTGCGAATCATTTGGACTTTGATCAGTATCTTCAACTTGTGGTAGTGTTTGATTGGTCTTGTCTGATGTTGCTGATGTTCCTGGTTGGCGTTTAGGACCACCTGGTCCTTGTGCTCCTGGTAGATCTTGTGAGTCAATTGGTCCTTGTGAATCATTGGGTTCCTGTAGTGTAGGTTGATTCTGTGAACTATTTATTCCTTGTGTAGCGGTTTGATCAGGAGAACCATTCCGGGCAACTGTTTCTGATTGATCTGTTGCAGTATCTTGAAGTTGTGGTAGTGGTTGCTTCGACTTATCTGACATACCTGATGTAATTTGCTGGCCTAGAGGGCCACCTGATCCTTGTGCTTCTGGTTGACCTTGCGAATCAATTGGACTTTGATCAGTATCTTCAACTTGTGGTAAGGTTTGATTGGTCTTATCTGATGTTGCTGATGTTCCTGGTTGGCGTTTAGGACCACTTGCTCCTTGTGCTCCTGGTTGACCTTGTGAATCAATTGGTCCTTGCGAATCATTGGGATCTTGCGGTGTAGATTGATTCTGTGAATTATTTATTCCTTGTGTAGCAGTTTGATCAGGAGAACCATTCTGGGCAACTGTTTCTGATTGATCTGTTGCAGTATCTTGAAGTTGTGGTAGTGGTTGCTTCGACTTATCTGACATACCTGATGTAATTTGCTGGCCTAGAGGGCCACCTGATCCTTTTGCTTCTGGTTGACCTTGCGAATCAATTGGACTTTGATCAGTATCTTCAACTTGTGGTAATGTTTGATTGGTCTTATCTGATGTTGCTGATGTTCCTGGTTGGCGTTTAGGACCACTTGCTCCTTGTGCTCCTGGTTGACCTTGTGAATCAATTGGTCCTTGCGAATCATTGGGATCTTGCGGTGTAGATTGATTCTGTGAATTATTTATTCCTTGTGTAGCAGTTTGATCAGGAGAACCATTCTGGGCAACTGTTTCTGATTGATCTGTTGCATTATCTTGAACTTGTGGTCGTGGATGCTTCGACTTATCTGACGTACCTGATGTACCTTGCTGGCCTAGAGGACCATCTTGTTCTTGTGCTCCTGGTTGACCTTGTGAATCAATTGATCCTTGCGAATTATTGGGATCTTGCGGTGTAGATTGATTCTGTGTACTATTTATTCCTTGTGTAGCGGTTTGATCAGGAGAACCATTCCGGGTAACTGTTTCTGATTGATCTGATGCAGTATCTTGAACTTGTGGTAGTAGTTGCTTCGACTTATCTGACGTACCTGACGTACCTTTCTGGCCTAGAGGACCACCTGGTCCTTGTGCTTTTGGTTGACCTTGCGAATCAATTGGACTTTGATCAGTATCTTCAACTTGTGGTAGTGTTTGATTGGTCTTATCTGATGTTGCTGATGTTCCCGGTTGACGTTTAGGACCACTTGCGCCTTGTGCTCCTGGTTGACCTTGTGAATCAATTGGTCCTTGCGAATCATTGGGATCTTGCGGTGTATATTGATTATGTGTACTATTTATTCCTTGTGTAGCGGTTTGATCAGGAGAACCATTCCGGGCAACTGTTTCTGATTGATTAGTTGCAGTATCTTGAAGTTGTGGTAGTGGTTGCTTCGGCTTATCTGATGTATCTGATGTACCTTGCTGGCCTAGAGGACCAGCTGGTCCTTGTGCTTCTGGTTGACCTTGCGAATCAATTGGACTTTGATCAGTATCTTCAACTTGTGGTAATGTTTGATTGGTCTTATCTGATGTTGCAGATGTTCCTGGTTGGCGTTTAGGACCACCTGGTCCTTGTGCTCCTGGTAGATCTTGTGAATCAATTGGTCCTTGTGAATCATTGCGTTCTTGTAGTGTAGGTTGATTCTGTGAACTATTTATTCCTTGTGTAGCAGTTTGATCAGGAGAACCATTCGCAGCAACTATTTCCGATTGATTTGTTAAAGTATCTTGACCTTGTATTAAAGTTTGATTCGTGATTTCTGACGTTTCCAATATTTCCGGTTCACCTTGTGAATCAATTGGTCCTTGCGAATCATTGGGATCTTGCGGTGTAGATTGATTTTGTGTACCATTTATTCCTTGTGTAGCGATTTGATCAGGAGAACCATTCCGGGCAACTGTTTCTGATTGATCTGTTGCAGTATTTTGAAGTTGTGGTAGTGGTTGCTTCGACTTATCTGACGTACCTGATGTACCTTGCTGGCTTAGAGGTACACCTGGTCCTTGTGCTTCTGGTTGACCTTGCGGATCAATTGGACTTTGATCAGTATCTTCAACTTGTGGTAGTGTTTGATTGGTCTTATCTGACGTTGCAGATGTTCCTGGTTGGCGTTTAGGATCACCTGGTTCTTGTGCTCCTGGTAGACCTTGTGAATCAATTAATCCTTGCGAATCATTGGGATCTTGCGGTGTAGATTGATTCTGTGTACTATTTATTCCTTGTGTAGCGGTTTGATCAAGAGAACCATTCCGGGCAACTGTTTCTGATTGATCTGATGTTGCTGATGTTCCTGGTTGGCGTTTAGGATTACCTGGTCCTTGTGCTCCTGGTAGATCTTGTGAATCAATTGGTACTTGTGAATCATTGGGTTCTTGTAGTGTAGGTTGATTCTGTGAACTATTTATTCCTTGTGTAGCAGTTTGATCAGGAGAACTATTCGGAGCAACTATTTCCGATTGATTTGTTAAAGTATCTTGACCTTGTATTAAAGTTTGATTCGTGATTTCTGACGTTTCCAATATTTCCTGTTCACCTTGTGAATCAATTGGTACTTGTGAATCATTGGGTTCTTGTAGTGTAGGTTGATTCTGTGAACTATTTATTCCTTGTGTAGCAGTTTGATCAGGAGAACTATTCGGAGCAACTATTTCCGATTGATTTGTTAAAGTATCTTGACCTTGTATTAAAGTTTGATTCGTGATTTCTGACGTTTCCAATATTTCCTGTTCACCTTGTGAATGAATTGGTTCTTGCGAATCATTGGGATCTTGCGGTGTGAATTGATTCTGTGTACTATTTGTTCCTTGTGTAGCGGTTTGATCAGGAGCACCATTCCGGGCAACTGTTTCTGATTGATCTGTTGCAGTATCTTGAACTTGTGGTAGTGGTTGCTTCGACTTATCTGACGTACCTGATGTACCTTGCTGGCCTAGAGGACCACCTGGTCCTTGTGCTTCTGGTTGACCTTGCGAATCAATTGTACTTTGATCAGAATCTTCAACTTGTGGTAATATTTGATTGGTGTTATCTGATGTAGCTGATGTACCTTGCTGGCCTAGAGGACCACCTTGTTCTTGTGCTCCTGGTTGACCTTGTGAATCAATTGATCCTTGCGAATCATTGGGATCTTGCGGTGTAGATTGATTCTGTGTACTATTTATTCCTTGTGTAGCGGTTTGATCAGGAGAACCATTCCGGGCAACTGTTTCTGATTGATCTGTTGCAGTATCTGGAAGTTGTGGTAGTGGTTGCTTCGGCTTATCTGATGTATCTGATGTACCTTGCTGGCCTAGAGGACCACCTGGTCCTTGTGCTTCTGGTTGACCTTGCGAATCAATTGGACTTTGATCAGTATCTTCAACTTGTGGTAGTGTTTGATTGGTCTTGTGTGATGTTGCTGATGTTCCTGGTTGGCCTTGAGAACTACTTGGTCCTTGTTCTCCTGGTTGATCTTGTGAATCAATTGGTCCTTGTGAATCATTAGGTTCTTGTAGTGTAGGTTGATTCTGTGAACTATTTATTCCTTGTGAAGCGGTTTGATCAGGAGAACCATTCGGGGCAACTATTCCCGATTGATTTGTCAAAGTATCTTGAGCTTGTATTAAAGTTTGAGTCGTGATTTCTGACATTTCCAATATTTCCGGTTGACCTTGTGAATCAATTGATCCTTGCGAATCATTGGGATCTTGCGGTGTGGATTGATTCTGTGTACTATTTATTCCTTGTGTAGCGGTTTGATCAGGAGAACCATTCCGGGCAACTGTTTCTGATTGATCTGTTGCAGTATCTTGAACTTGTGGTAGTGGTTGCTTCGACTTATCTGACGTACCTGATGTACCTTGCTGGCCTAGAGGACCACCTGGTCCTTGTGCTTCTGGTTGACCTTGCGAATCAATTGGACTTTGATCAGTATCTTCAACTTGTGGTAGTGTTTGATTGGTCTTGTGTGATGTTGCTGATGTTCCTGGTTGGCCTTGAGAACTACTTGGTCCTTGTTCTCCTGGTTGATCTTGTGAATCAATTGGTCCTTGTGAATCATTAGGTTCTTGTAGTGTAGGTTGATTCTGTGAACTATTTATTCCTTGTGAAGCGGTTTGATCAGGAGAACCATTCGGGGCAACTATTCCCGATTGATTTGTCAAAGTATCTTGAGCTTGTATTAAAGTTTGAGTCGTGATTTCTGACATTTCCAATATTTCCGGTTGACCTTGTGAATCAATTGATCCTTGCGAATCATTGGGATCTTGCGGTGTGGATTGATTCTGTGTACTATTTATTCCTTGTGTAGCGGTTTGATCAGGAGAACCATTCCGGGCAACTGTTTCTGATTGATCTGTTGCAGTATCTTGAACTTGTGGTAGTGGTTGCTTCGACTTATCTGACGTACCTGATGTACCTTGCTGGCCTAGAGGGCCACCTGGTCCTTGTACTTCTGGTTGACCTTGCGGATCAATTAGACTTTGATCAGTATCTTCAACTTGTGGTAGTGTTTGATTGGTCTTGTCTGATGTTGCTGATGTTCCTGGTTGGCGTTTAGGACCACCTGGTTCTTGTGCTCCTGGTAGATCTTGTGAGTCAATTGGTCCTTGTAAATCATTGGGTTCTTGTAGTGTAGGTTGATTCTGTGAACTATTTATTCCTTGTGTAGCGGTTTCATCAGGAGAACCATTCGGAGCAACTATTTCCGATTGATTTGTTAAAGTATCTTGACCTTTTATTAAAGTTGCATTCGTGATTTCTGACGTTTCTGATATTGCTGGTAGGCCTTGAGGTACACCTGGTGCTTGTCCTCTTGGTTGCTCTTGTGAACGAATTGGTCCTTGCCCATTATTGGATTCTTGTGCAGTTTGATTAGGAAAATCATTCGGAGCAACTGTATTCGATTGGAATTTTGGCGTTTCTTGATCTTGTGATAATTTTTTATTTGTTTCATCTGGTACAGAAGCTGTTTGATCATGTGAGTCATTTGGAGCATCTGTCCCCGATCGATTCATTGAAATATCTCGACCTTGTGGTATTGCTTGTTTCGTACCCATTCCCGATATTCCTGACTGACTTGTTGATGCTAATCGTGCCATCTGATCAGCTAGTACCTGATTTTTTTGTTGATTTTTTAGTAAAATTTGTTCTAGAGTCACTTTGTGGCCTAGTGATCTCTGGGTTCCTTGTGTGGATTGTTGATTTGAGTATCCATTTGACAGCCACGAATAAGAGTTTTCTGGTGACTTATGGGTCTCCATAGTATTATTTTGTTCCACGCATGATAAAGCTTTTATTATATCTGAAATTAATTCATGTATATTTATTAGAATGCATTTATTGCTTCTTCATTAGCAATTAAATATTCAATGTGGGCTAGAACGAAGTGGCTTTATTTTAAGCTGTGGTAGAGGCATGTTATGTTCAGGTGTGGACTTTTACAGGTAAATGATGATATATCGTCAAAATTATCACTAGAGTATTTCTTGCGTAGTTGGTGGTTTTCGAAACATTCGTAAAGGTCATCATCGTGGGCTTTTCTGACGTTATTTCACCATTTGCAATCACCAGTCTCAGTAGTTTTGCTTTGATATCGCTTCCCGTTGCCGGTTTTGAGGTATTACATCAGGCGTTTTTTTTTCTTTTCTTCTTCTTCATCATCCTATCCATGGATGGCTAAAGAATAAAGATGGCTAGAAATCCATGGCTGCACATGGATTTCTACCGTTATAGGGACTGTGTAGAGCAGTGTAAGAATATGCATTACCCCACATCGTCCCGTGGGTGTCGTAAGAGGCGACAGAGATAAACAAACCAGGAGATGGGAGCAGCGTCTTCCTAATAACAAAAAAATAAAAAATTACAGTTGCCAACACGTCTGCCAAACGCTATGGCAAATAGTTAGAGACAATCTATTGGGGAAGCTTATGTTCAGCAGAGGACCTCAGGATGAGCTGTAACAGTATAGGGTGGGTATTCCTTAATCTTCACTCTAGGCATATGGATTAACGATCACAGCACCGGACGTGAGCATCTTTGACGCTGTTGTCCGTCGCCGGTATGGGTGTTTACGCATCACGTCAACGATATGGTTATATTGTCAAATATCGAAATGCAATGATGTAATTTTTTTTTACATATTATAAGCCAGTGTTTGACCACATTCCCATCTGGTTGTGAATGGTGATGCAGCCTTAGATGGTAAATTGCACTGTCTTAGCGTAACAAAGCCCAGTTTGTATTCAGACGGAAAGATAGTCGCCGGCAACTTAATACACTCCTTTGCTGTACGCATTACAAAAGACGAAGCAAACCGTTTGGTTCCAATGCGTGGAATATCGACAACAAAGGGATGAAGACCCTCCGACCACCTGGTTGTCCGATGGCGGAAAGTGAAATTTCAATTCCAGAATGCTGTGTCGTCCTCTCACTCCGCATCTTAATGCTCTTCTAGTAGAACATAGCTTGGAGAGTACCCTAATATTTTAATGTCTAAATAATGCTTACCTGTTTGTCCCGTTGTAGGCCTTAGTCGTCTAAGCGATTGCAGGAAATCTAGAAGAAAGTTTAGTAATTCAGTTAAATATTATATATTATATTAGGGACCTTCAAGATAAGAGCCTATTCCTTTTTAAAAGGTCGACAACGCATCTGCAATTTCCCTGGTTCCCCTGGTGTTGCAGTTGTTCATGGGCGGCGGTAGTCACTTACCATCAGGTGAGCCGCATGCTCGTTTGCCCCCTCACCTATAAAAAAAAATATTTTGTAAAGAATATTTTTAAAAAGGGTGACAAATAAGCACACAAACTGTGGCACACAGATACATATATTTTTGATTAAGAATCAACATACGAGAGAAGACGCATTGTCAGATTAAGACACAGAAAACCAGCGTAAAATAGCAGCTTAACGCTGCTGTGTTTCGTATGGTGAGTGTAGAGAACCGGAGACCCTTTTTACTGGCAAAAAGGCATTCCATCTTAGTCCTCACGGGTGACAACGCATCTGCATCTTGAGTCTTTATTGAGGATAGATGTAGATGTCTATGGGCCACAGCAACCACTTACCATCAGGTGGACTGTGTGCTCGTTTGTCACCTGATCCTATAAAAAAAAAGATAGCGGCCTTATCACCGCCTTGTTAGCAGTAATAAGAGTTTTCAATGCTCTACAGTCACTATACGAAACACAGCAGCGTTAAGCTGCTATTTTACACTGGTATTCTGTGAGAGCGTGTTCCTTCCCTGGTCGAGTGGACTTATTCGTGCTGCAATCATAATATAGCTGCAGCATGACCCTATTAGATAAAAACGTCTTTTTTCTTTTTAGCCTATAAAAATCAGGATATGTGCCTCCGCCATTGTAGGGAGCAATTTCATCCTACTAGTCCCATCCTACTAATGTTATAAATGTTTGTGAGGATTTATGGATGTTTGTTACTCTTTCACGCAAAAAGTACTTAATGGATTTTAATGAAACTTTACAATAATATAGCTCATATATCAGAGTAACATATTAGCTGTAATTTATAAGAATATTTTGTAAATTGGCCAAAATATTACGATAAATGTAATTAAGTAAGTCTGAAAAAAATTTGTAATCTGCGAGCTATTTTTTTGAACACGTATCACGCATAAACCTGTGAACCTATTTGGATGGGACTCTCACTGGCAGATAGCTGATGTTATAGGAAGTAGCCTAGGCTACTTTTAGTTCAGGGTTCCGTGCAAATAAATTGCACGCGGGAAAAGTTGCGGGGAACAGCTAGTTAATTATAACGCTTGGCAGGTGAATCACCGATAAAAGAGTACTTTCCGCCGTGGGATTATATGTTTTACGTTTGGTAATAAACCAGACGATAATATGGCCATCTGTCGGAAACTACAAGAGCTTTTTGTCATATCTCATGGTCGTCTCTTACCGATAACGAGGCATTCTAATTTAGTTCTCAGAAGCGATAACATATTATGTGCATTTCGATTCTTAATCTAGTATAGCATCTGGTGGACTGTGTGTTCGTTGTTTACCATTACTTCTGCATAAAATTATTTTTTTTTAAATTTTGTTTAACTGAGAAAAATGCACGTTACTGCTGTGAGACACATTTAATTGTCTACGAGGTAGGACATTATTTAGGTATGACATTTTAACTCGGTTTATCTTTAGCTGTCAAGTTGGACGTGCGCTTGATTGACGGAGGGAGATCAAACGTGGGGTTCCGCAGGGCTCAGTGCTGGGTCCGCTACTGTGGAACCTCGCGTAGGACGCGGTTCTGCGTGTCGACCTTTCTGCTGGCGTAAATATCGTGTGCTATGCCGATGATACACTGGTGGTCGCCAGCGGGGCACCTTCGAGGGGACCAAGGAGCTCGCTGAGCTTGGGACGGAAGTCGTCGTCGCCAAAATCCACGAGTTGGGTCTAGAAATAGCGCCTCATAAGACCGAGGCCTTATGGTTTCACAAATTACCTTGGAGCAGAGAACCACCCCACTCGTGCATCTACGTGAGAGAGTCAGAGTGGGACGGTACATGAAGTACCTAGTTCCACCTAGACAGTCGCTGGGGCTTCGAAGAGCACTTTGAGCGCCTAGTCCCCCGGATTGACAGGGTGGTGGCTGTCCAATCTAGGGGGACCGAGGGAGGAAATACGCCGCCTCTATAGGGGGGTAGTACGGTCCGTAGCCTTATACGGGGCATCTGTGTGGGCGAAAAGGCTAGCCATCCGGCGCTGTAGATCTAAAATCTACAGTGTCCAGCGGAGGATGGCTATACGGATCGTGCGGGGATACCGAACGATATCTTTTGAGGCGGCAACAGTCCTGGCACGCTTCCCACCCCTAGATATACTGGCGGATATGGATGCGAGGGTGTACAACCGAATCCGTATCCTCCGTCAGAGAGGTGGCAGTGAGCCAGATGAGGCGCTCGAGTCTATAAAACGGCAGGAGCGACAGAACGCTTTAGCGATGTGGCGCACTCGACTTAACGAGGAGCGCTATGCACGCAACGTGTTATTGGCGCAATCCTGCCGGTCTTCGAAGCCTAGATGCAGCGACGAGTAGGAAGACTCACCTACAGACTTACACAGATAACTACCGGGCATGGGTGCTTCGGTGATTATCTGTGTAAGATCGGACGCGAAGCGACGGTGAACTGCTTCCACTGCGGTGGACAGGATCAGGACTCCGGATCCCATGCTCTGGCGGTATGTCCAGCGTGGGAACGGGAGTGAATGATCCTGGCAAACCAGCAGTCGTGTCGGCGATGTTGAGCGGGGACACGGCGTGGCGGGCCGTAACCACCTTCTGTGAGTCCGTAATGGTCCAGAAGGAGGTTTCTGAGCGGGATCGGAAGAGGATAGATCCCACTCGGAGACGACGTCATCAAGGCGTTCATCACGGCCCTCCCTTTGAAAATGGTGTTCCCCTACCAGAAATGGGGCTTCTGGGGTTGCAGGCGTTTGGAGCGGGAGCCTCGAATGCCTAGTAACGTAACCCCCGAGGAGGACGATGGCTCGGAAGTGGTCCCGAGACATCGCGATAGCACTGCGAGGGTGCTGGGGGTAGTAAGTTCTGCCTCTGGGACGTGCTTCCAATAAAGCGAAGCGAGAGAGGGGCCTCGGTTGCGTTCCGAACGGAGATCCCGGGACCCCTCGTACACGCTGATGGAGACCACCATGGGGTTTTAGCCGGTACGAGTCCGGCATAACCTTCGGGGTGCCCCCGCAGCCAGAGGTATCCATGAGGATTTCCCCAAGAAAAAAAAAGCGCTTGATTGACACGTCATCGTAAGTCCACTGATGAACATAGGCCTTCCTTATATGTCAAAAAGCCCGGTCTTGACCCACCTGCATCCATTACTGTGTTCTACCAGTCCATCTTATGCGATGTTGTAATTTGGTGGGTGGAATTAATCCGAACAATTCTCCTGAGCATGGTAAATGTGATTGAGAATGCTACATCTCTTTGCAGCGCTAGTGATTCGAGCCGAACAGAAAGAACATGGTCGTCGATTTGTGGGGAGCCCTAAGATTTTCCTGTCGTTCCGCGCCTCTTACGACACCCACGGGACGAAAAGCGGTGATGAGTGTACTTAATTAGTGTATGGATGCGGTGGAAGGAGTTTTGTAAAAGGTGAAAAAATGGCGGTAATTAGATACAAAAACACTGGACCAAGGTTTCAAGGTTTGGTAATGTTGAGCATCGTTACCAGTATGAGGGTTCACCAACACGCCTTCATCGTATGGTGTGTACACAACAAATTCCGTTTACCGTTACCATTGCAGCCTATTAAAGTCCACTGTTGAACATAGGCCTCCCCCATAGATTGCCTTATAGGGGGGATTTTACCATAATTGTAATGTTACTGTTCATTTAATAATTTCACTTCCCTGTGGGTCATGTACTCCTGGTAGATTATCTTCTATACATCCATCCATTACAGCCTATTAAAGTCCACTGTTGAACATAGGCCTCCCCCATAGATTGCCTTATAGGGGGATACTTATAGCGAATTGGCAGCCGCAAATTTTTATTTTTAGTCGTTATTAGGAAGACGCTGCTGCCCATCTCCTGATTTGTTGCGTAAATAATAATTTCACCTCTCAGTGGGTCATGCGCTCCTGGTAGATTATCTTCTATACATCCATTCAATACAGCCTACAAAAGTCCACTGCTGACCATAGGCCTCCCCCATAGGTTAGATCATAGGGGAAGGATTGGTACGTTTGGCAAGCGTATTGGCAACCGCAGTTTTTTATTATTTTGAGTCGTTATTAGGAAGACGCTGCTGCCCATCTCCTGATTTGTTGCCTAAATAATAATGTCACCTTTCAGTGGGTCATGTGCTCCTGGTAGATTATCTTCTATACATCCATTCAATACAGCTTACAAACGTGGTAAAAGTAAATACGTCCAACAGTGGGCTTTAAAAGGGGTGACGAGCGGTAGGTTGTGGTGATGCCTTACCCGGAGCTCCAGTGTAATTCTCCAGGACTAATATTGCTTCTTCCAGCTCTGCAAACAAAAAACGAGATATTAAATACTAATACTTAAGTAACCCGATCTTCACTGGTACCAATAAAACAGTTAATTGGATATTTGAAATGGACTTTACTTCTGTTAGCTGTGAAATCGTGGTAGTCCGTGGGATAAGCACCCGCTGTAAATTTCACAGTACGCTAGCAAACCGGGTTCGAACCCGGCACCAATGAAATTGTTAATTGAAATTTTAAGTGCTGACGTGCTCGGCAGTGAAGGAAAACATCGTGAGGAAATCACAAGAAAAAAATATTTCGACGACATGTAAAGTTCGCCAACACGCATTGGGTAGCGCGCCGGACATTTCCTTGACCTTTTGGCCGTGGAAAGAAAAGGATAGACCCCCTGCCGGCCAACGCTCCGAGTGGTAGTTCGGAGCTCCTCGATATATACTGCCGTGCGTTCAGAACTTTGATAGCGCGATTTAGGCTTCGGTGTGTTTCGCTAGTGGCGCGACCACAGCGCCGCCACATGCTAAAACCATCTCAGAAATGAGAGGAGGCCTGTGCCCAGCAGTGGAACGTATATAGGCTGTAACTTTTTATTTCTGTTTAGGAGTGTGTCTGGCTAATTAAGCAGGAGTCTCCTGGCGTAAATAAGCAGTGCTTGCACTGGCTGTGTTCCAGTGTGAAGAGTATGGAGAGTCAGTATAACTACACGCTGTAAGGCATTCCATCATAGTCCTCAGAGGTGATAAAATATCTGTAGCCGTCTTTGTTTGAAGTCGGTTGCACGTGACCATGGACTGCAGGAGCCTAAGTGAAAGTAAGTACAGTCCATATTTTAAAAATTTAAAGGACATTGTAAAAACTCGCCTAAGAACCAACATATATTTGACAATTTACCAAAATTCTTATTCTTAATTATGTACTACTTACACTTCTGAATTGTGAAATCAAAATAAAAAGGACTTTTTAGATTTTGAACTTTGTACCTATTTTTAAATACTAATGTGCCGCGTTTATAGGCTCCTGTGATTTGTCCAATCGCAAAATACCTTCACTGACATATTTAAAAAGTTGTTATACACTCAAATATTATGTTATGAATACGTCCATATTTTAAAATATACCTCATATTAAAATATGCCACAAATAACTGGGATACAGTAAAAGTCATCTGTTTTCATTTAAAATAACAATACTATATTGTACTCTCATTGGCCAAATCAGCATTGTGCCGCGCAAAAAAACGTCAATACGTTGACAGACGTTAAAATAGATAGACGCGAGACGTGGAACACTCGGTTGGAACGAAGTATTATATTATTGAGTAACAAATACAAATAAATGAATTACTAGAGTCTATTACAATGAAGCGTCATTTGAAATAAAATAATATTTCTTTCATGGCAAGATAAGAAAAAGTGCGAGGGAGATGGATATCATTCCATCTCGCTTCCTTATTTCGCCGCCAAGGCCGTCTACACTATGACACAAGGGGTAGTGACGAAAAAAATCTTACACTTTTTGTAGCCTAGCTCCCATCCGTCAAACCCGTACCGTCCGATAAGGAACTTCGTTCCAAAAAAATTATTATATTCTATTCTACGGCGTGTATGTATAAGTGTTATAATAATTAATGAAAAAGTTTTGATACTCACGGAATCTCTTGCTAAGCGTTATAAAAACTTCGAAGAAATGATTCACGTCTGAAACAAATAGCAGACATTTTTATCGTAATCAAAAATATAAATAATTATTGTAGAGCCGTTGCAATTTTGTAGGTGGGTTTGCCTTTTTCTCAATAACCGATACCCAAGTTCAATCTTCAGCACCAATAATTATTGTTTGCCATAAGTGTTGACCTAGCACGTGTATAGCGGTGAAGGAATACTTCGCGACGAAAAATTCATGTGCATTGTAGAATGTTTAAATTACCTCCTGACCGAATTGTAGTCACGGTAGCCAGTCTCAGAGGAGACCGCGCTAGCCAACTGCGCAGGGCAGGATTATAGTGTACGAGTAGTGACTCACTCTCATAGTCCCATTGGACTGAAATCATACACGACCTCTATACGTGGTAGAGCCACGCTGCAGCAGCCGGGGCAGGACCACACTCTCACAGAACACCAGCGTAAAATAGAAGATTAGCAGATTTCCTGCCCGCGATATATATGCAATAATTAAATAATCCAAAATTTCATATATGCAGGACAGGGAAAGTCTTAATAGTGCTGTGTTTCGTTACGTTTCATATGGTGAGAATAGAAAGAAACCCAAAAATCTTTTTCACTGGTAATAAAGCATTTTTTAAAGAATAAAAATGACAAATGAGCACACAGTCAACCTGATGGTAAGTGGTAGCTGTGGCCCATAGACATCTACATTTATCCTCAATAAATAATTAAAATGCAGATGTGTCGTCACCCGTGAGGACTAAGATGGAATGTATCGTATCCAGTAAAATGAGTCTCCGGTTCTCTACACTCACCATACGATACAGAGCATCATTAAGCTGCTATTTTACGCTGGTATTCTGTGAGAGCGTGGTCCTTACGCAATCGAGCCGACCCGTTCGTACTACAACTATACTACTAATATAGCTGTAGCATGGATCTACCACGTATAAATTCTCTACACTCACCATATCAAACACAGCAGCATTAAGCTGCTATTTGCATTCCATCTTAGTCTCCAATGGTGACATCGCATCTGTATTTTGATTCTTAATGAAGGATACTTATAGATCGTTTCTTGTTTTTTAAATGTCTGTGGGCCACAGCATCGACTTACCATCAGTTGGCCTGTGTGCTAGTCTGTCACCCTTATTTTATGAAGAAAACGACCAGAGGGAGATCAGGGGCTGGATCAAGGACTTTTCATGGAGGCTGAGGAACCGCTAACTTTCTGACAACGGGGTACCATTGAGAATTTCTCGACCGGAAAAACTCAATAACTGATTCCAACTCGACCCAGCCCCATTAAACTCGGTACGACATGAGCAACAGTGGCACTTATGGTCATTAGACTAACAAGGAAGTCAATTATAATTAGAAGAAATTTAAAAGTTTATATGACGTAAATTAGTGGTTGAATTACCACCAGCAACAATGAAATTTTTATTGCAAAATGATTTCTTATATTTACGCGAAGACTAGACATTAAATGAAACTAATTTTAACGGATTTTATCGCGTTTTATTTAACTTTTTAATTCCCGACATTTCGGGTGATTTACTGCTCATAATTGTCACAGTTAGCCCGGCTACCTTCAGTTTTTGAGTATAATTTTTAGTCCGATCTACGCAGAATGAGCTTACAGTATCTTGAAGTCTTGCAGTGGTATGCTTGGGTTTGGATTTAATTTGTATTAATTATAGTATCCCATGCATATGGCAGCACCCATTCATCTTCTCTATTAAATTTAGGATGTTTTTTAATTTCAATATTGCCTCATGAATCGTTCTTGGTAGGAATCGGTGTTATTTTGCGAGGATTTGTGGTCTATCAAATCTAATGTAATGGCGGGGACGATCTTGAATATGTTCACACACTGCAGACTTCCCGGAACGTCGGTGCTTCAAGTCAGCTATATGTTTTTTCACTCGGGTTTTTATAGATCATATTGTTTGTCCTATGTAAGAGAGACCACATTCACAATCCAGCTTGTACACTCCTGCATGTTGTAGAGGGATATGACACTTGACGGATGGTAAAAATTGACTAATCTTCGTCAGCGGCTTGAAGTATGTTTTAATGGAAGCTCGTTTTAAGATGTAGCCAACCTTGTCTGTGACTCCTCTGCCATAAGGAATTAAAAAGTTAAATTAAACGCGATAAAATCCGTAAAAAATTAGTTTCATTCAATTGTTATTGCAATTTAAGTCTGATTTACGACGTGTTCGGCGGTGGAGGTAAAATATGTGGAAACCTATATCTTCTTCTCGTCTTCTTTTTTTTTATCGCCAAAACGTCCAGTTATAAAATTTTGGTCCTTACCTTATTACATCATGCAAACATGACGATATATCGATATATCGATATTTAAGATACGATAAATATCGATGCTGTTTAAACACATCAATGCGATAAATAACGATTTATTTTTTCCACTTGCCCATCCCTAGTATGTCCTTCATCCGACCGTCATTATAGGTAAGCCTTATGCCTCCTCTACACTACACGCGAAGTAGATCGAAGTTGGACGAGGCGAATAGTATAGAGAGGTACTTCGATTCGCTTCGTCCAATCTCGCTTCGCCTCGGGCGATTTCCGATCGCTGTCGCTTTTTTGCGCCAGTAGTCAAAGAACTTCACGAAGTACCCCGAAGTTACACGAAGCGTCTCACTACACTAGTCGGCTTACGCCAGTTATGAATATTTTTTTTATATATAAATATTAAATATGTAGCTTTTTACATCATTATTTATTTAGTTAACGCATTAACGTCGTACTGTTCACACAATTAGGTACCTATAGCAGCTGCCTCTTGAACGTCATTCATGTTAAGGGTGCGGGCGACTCAAGACGACTGAGCTCTTCGCGAAGTAGCACGAGTGTGTAGTCACGTTCTTTGGACTGCGATAGACTTCGACGAGCACTTCGTCAAAGTTACTTTGCGAGTAGTGTAGAGGAGGCAATAGGATTGAAAAGGGGCAGGCTAGGTGAGGGGAAGAAGTAAGCGAGCGCCCGTATGCGAAATTTAGTAAAGGGCTAGGTTTTTACTGTACATAATGGACTTGAAAAGTTCGCCAACGTTTTATTTTTCTTGCTGCAAATCCCTCTGAAATGTGAGGAACTGTAAGGCTCCTGTGTCCAGCTTAGAGTCATTTATAGGTTTATGATATAATTTAAACAAATTGTGTGCCACTTACCTTTATTAACTATGTTGTGAATCTCTCGTATGCAGTCCAATAATTCTGAAACACAAGCATAATTTACAGTGTATAATATATTATATTTTTCTTCTTCTATATCACATCGCAAAGCACACCTGGTGGATATAGGATGAAGGACAGAGAGCCTTTGTCACTTAGTCTTATAAAAAAATTATTATAAACAAAAGATATATAAAACGCTTTTATACAAAGACTTCTTAAAGATGTAAACTACTACACTACATGGACATTACAGTACCAATACATTGCACACTAAGTTACGGTCAATTCTCCGCAACTTCTTTAGTCGACTACGAGCAGGCGAGAAGACTAGTGCTTTGTTTTGTAAGCCGCTAACGTTATTTTTGACAAAAACGTAGTTTTTGTTGAATGTGATTAAGAAAACGCTATCATTATTTTTATGTGCGCACTCTGTCAACGTGATTTGAAATTTATTTCAGGTAAGTATGTAACTTTATTTCGTATTTGCCTTAAAACAGTAACTGTGGTAAATGAAAATACAACAGCGTGGCATATCTGCCGCGCCACCACCCCTTGCGCGTCCGCGTCCGCGCGATCCACAGCTGTGACCTTTTTCTACTGACTTCAAAAAGGAGACGGTACTCAATTCGACTGTATGTTTTTTTCATGTGTGTTACCTCATAACTTTTTACTGGGTGAACCGATTTCGAAGATACTTTTTTTTTATTTTAAAGCTGGTGCTTCATAAATTTCGTCCCGTATAAATTTGATTAAGGTCCGACCAATAGTTTTTGAGTTATTCTTAATAATTTATATTGATCATTTGTGGTATTTTTGTTCTGCTTTAAGAATAAAACTTATCTTGTAGTACGTATACATAAAAGTGTTTACTTTTATAATGTTACATAATTCTTAAACTTCATTAGCTCGTAGAAGGCAACTGTCATTTATTTATATTTTATACTAAGTATATACTATACAGTCAAACTTGGCAGGCGAATGTGAAGACCTTATTTTTTTATTATTTAGAGTTTAACAGTCCAGCGGTGGGAGCAGCATTAATAATGCGAGACGTCTGGGTCTGTGATAATCGATCGGCAAGCCAAGCGTAGTGGCTACGGCGAATCCTTAGGAGGATTATGCCATGAGGGGATGCCCCGTTTGGAGATGAAAGTCGTGTTGTATTGTCGTCGGCGGTGAGTCTTTCCCAGTATAGTGGTGTTGGGATTAGTGGTGACGGGGATAGTGCACGCAATTGAGGGAGGGCGGGAGGCACTCTTCAAACTATGTAAAACATATTTTATTTTATCACGCGGATCTTAGATAATATTTTTTTTTACATTTTTAACCTTTATGAGATCAAGTTCCAGCAGTGGATTGGTAAGGAACAAAAATAAATCAAGAAATTGCTGTGATGTTTATACAAATAAATAAAATTGAAGTGTCTGTTTGTAATGTCAAAATAACAGCTTTTTACTAAGTGCATATGAAAGTTCATAGGGAACTTATAACAAAAACACAGTTTTTAAAATTTTTGTCTGTCTGTCTGCTGTATGTCTGTCTGTTTGTTCCGGCTAATCACCGAAACGGCTGGACCGATTTCGACGGGACTTTCACTGGCAGATAGCTGATGTTATAGGGAGTAACTTAGGCTACTTATATTTAAAAAAATAGTTAGGGTTCCGCGCAAAAAAATTAAAACTCTATATAACATGCGGGAGAAGTCGCAGGGAACACCTAGTCAGATAATAAGTATAGTGTAATCATGGAAAAATATTTGACAGGTTTAGAAATTAAATTTACGTTTAAATTTAGAAAAGTGTAGTAAAAAAACAATTATTGTTTCTTTCTGAAATATTACGATTAATTTATTTTAATTATATTCGAAATGGATAAATTAAATTACTATTATACCTAAAAGTAGAACAATTAAAAAAAAGTTCTAGTTTAGTAACATTTTTTAATTATTCTACTTTAAGGAATAATTATTTAATTAATCCAACCAAAAAACCTTATAATTAAAATGCAACTTTTGAAAAATAACGTCACTGCGTGACCTTCTGCGTGACAAATACGAGTACGTTAACCCCATTTCCAAGTACCGACATCTAGTGAGCGTAAGAATATTCAATCAAAAAAAAAATCAATCGTTAACTTGCCAATTTAGAAATCATGTTATATAGATAAGATAAAAATTACTTACGATATATCCCTGTAATCTTGAACAGTATAGAGGCTGCAGCCCTGATGTTGGTGGTGTTCGTAATTCGAAGCATGGTTTGGAAGAAGTTTATAACGTCCACCTCAGTGTATGTAGACAACGTATTGAAGAGCACAAAAATGTCTGTAATTACATATTTTTCATTCATTACAATTACAGCCCACTAAAAGTCCACAACAACAAACAACCAGTGTACAACCAGTGCGTGTTGCCAGTGATGACCTATGGAACTGAGACGTGGTCCTTCACTGCTGGCCTTCTATGCTCGGAGTTTCTCTGCGTGACAAACTTAGAAATGAGGATATCCGCAGTAGAACCAGAGTGACCGACATAGCCCAACGGATTAGTAAGCTGAAGTGGCAATGGGCCGGACATATAGCTCGAAGAACCGATAACCGATGGGGAAAAAAGGTTCTCGAGTGGCGGCCTCGTACCGGCGGACGAAGTGTAGGGCGTCCCCCCACTAGATGGAGTGACGATCTGGTAAGACATGCAGGAAGACGATGGATGCAGGTGGCTCAGGACCGTGTTTTGTGGCATTCCTTGGGGGAGGCCTATGTTCAGCAGTGGACTTGTGAAGGGCTGTAATGATGAAAAGTCCACTACTGAACTTAGGTCTTCTTCATAGATTGCGTCATAGGAAGGAAAGGAAAATGCCAAAGTTTGGCAGGTACAGTTTTATAATATTAAACTAACGTAATATTTCGTGTTGTTATCAGGAAAATGCTGCTGCACATCTCCTGTTTTATCTTCCCTCTGTCGTCTTTTACGACATATGACTAGTAGTAATCTTAATGTATTTTTGTTAAGTGGTCAAAAATTTACAAGGAAAATAAATTTCCACCCCTGCTCCATCCAAACTAAGTTTCATCATAACGTTATTCGTGTTTAATATGAACCAATCAAATATAATTGAACTTTTGCAGACATGAACCAGAAAAGATAATCTGTGTCTATGGTCAAGACTTACGTTAAAATGTTGTGTTTAGTTAAATAGTTTTAGGGCTCAAAGTTTTGTAATTTCTTAACTTTATGCTATTTCGAAAAATCATACAAAAAGAAAGTATATTGAATATTCTAAATTGATCAAATAATGAAAAGTGACGATGGCCTGGTCATATAGCTCGAAGAACCAATATCTGAAGGCGATAAAAGATTCTCGAGTGGCAGGCTCGTACCGAAAAGCGAAGTGTAGGGTGGCCCTCAATTGATGGAGTAACGACCTGGTAAAAAATGAAGGAAGTCGATGCAACCGCGCTTTGTGGCATTCCTTGGGGGAAGCTGAACATAGTCAGTTGTGGATTGTGAAGGGCTGTCATGATGATGATAATGATTAAATAATTATTAAAACAAAATAAATAAATAGAACATACTATCAAAATATCTCTATCAATAAATCTGATACACCGCACGGCCTGGAAGTAAACTGTTCGTAAATACTTTATGTTAACGTCAAATATTATTATTATTATTGCAGAAGTAACTTATGGGATGAGGAAATTATTAAAAATTTTCATAATACGTGAGCAAATCGAGCTTAACGGCTCGGTAACACAACTTCTCAATTTAAAATTTTAAGCGCGGAAAGAATCCTTGATAATTATTTATGATAAGAAGTAAAAATTTTTAGGGAATACTGCCAACACGCGTTGAGACAGAGCACAGGACTGCGGCTGGAGAATTGTTCATTCACCCTGCCCTTGCTGTTGAGGTATAGACGCGGACGTTAAAAGTAGTAATATAGTGGTAGTACTAAAATGGTGGCAATGATTAATAACAGATAATGATATAATATTTCCTAATACTATTTATGAATCAATGTAATCTTACCCCTCACAGACGTCAACGAAAACAGCACCGCCCATGCGCTTTGAAGAGCTAAAACAGATTACTACATTAACATTCTAGAATTCATTCATTAAGCTGTTGTCAATACTAAGTTAGCCTACAATTTTAAGTATTTGTAGGCTATATTATTTCTTTTAATAATAAACAAAATAAGGACGGATAAGTGTTGATTGAAAATGATTTATTAATTTATTATCTTAAATAAGTAAAATTACTTTAACTTTTTAGGATAATATATAGTTACAATTCAGAAGCATCCCTGTAGATATAGCTTTAGTTCTCTCTTTAATCATTCATCTTTAATTCAAATTAAATAATTAAGTGTAAATTTAATTAATGACAGAAGAATAAGAAAATAATTACCCATAAAATTACGAACAATGCCTCGGATAAAGCTACAAACAAAAAAGTCTAAAGCGCTTTGCTAAGACCAAATGGCATAGTGAGCAAAATGAAAAGTAACTTACATTGAGTGGCTGTTAAAGCGATCAACTTCCTGAAGAAGTCAATGATGTCGTTGTGACCGGACTTAAAACGGATTTGTTCCAAAATGTCCAGAACTGCCACTAAAAGAAAAAAAATTGAATGAGATTATTGGTAATGTTCGGTGAGTTCTAGCTAGAGTTGCCAGATGGTCGGGATACGTCTGGATTCTCCCGACATTTTAAATGATCTCTAGACTCCCGACAAAACTCAAAAACTCCAAAGAAACAGCTTCTCTTCACATCATAGCTGCCTTTGATTTAATAAAAGCTGAGTTAGTAATTAGACTGAATAAAACTATTTTTACGGACTCTATCGCATTTTACTTATTTTAATTCCCGATGTTTTGGGTGCTTTACATCTCAGTCCCCCCCCCTGTAACCTGTAGTGGGTTGCTGTAAAGCACTCGAAACGTCGGGAATTAAAATTAATAAATTAAACGCGATAGAATCCGTAAAAATAGTTTCATTCAATGTGTTCGCGTCAATAATAAATACTCGTAATAAGAAATAATTAATTAGACTGAACTTTGAAGTAAATAGTTTGAATTTTAAAACTTTTCTGAATACTACTAAATGATTCAAATTGGTGGACTCAGTAAAGTCCTATGCCAAATAAAAGTGGCAACGTAAAAATTAAGTGTACATAAATTAGTTGTGTCAACAATGTTAAATCCTTTTGTAGCCTATTAATTTAAAAGATAAACTTTTTATTTTACATTCTTTTAACCCCGACCTGTCCAGATATTTTGGTCTTCCGATCTGGCATTCCTAATTTAGCTGATTTTAATTTTAGTTTTTCTTTCACTTTTGTTTTTGATTCTATGTATGGAGTTCCTCTCGTCATTTCTTCTCTGGTCGGACTAAGTGTATTTTTTTTTATTTTTAGAAATTTTAATTGTATATGTCTAAATATAGAGGTCCTAATTTTATGACTTCTGCCCTTTGTTACCACTCATGGTTTGATTAAAGTTAAAGTTATAGCGTATATACATCCCACTGCTGGGCACAGGCCTCCTCTCATTTCCAAGAGGGTTTTAGGGCAAGGAAGTGTCCGCCTCGCTGCTCCAATGCATGTTGGCAAACCTCACATGTCTTCGAAATATATTTTTTTTTCTCATTTCTCTGACGTACCGGTTTTCTCACGATGTTTTCCTTTACCGCCGTGTACGTGGCAAATCAGCACTTAAAATTGAAATTAACACTTTCATTGGTGCCCGCGGAGATCGAACCCGGGTTGATCGCGTACTGTGAAATTTACAGCGAGCGCTAACGATCTATGCTACCACGGCTATTTGGCGATAGGCTCATGGTCTGATTATTTTAAAACTAACGAAAAATATAAAGCACACTAAAAGTTATGAGGTAAATAAGTATTACATTGGAATATTTTCCTCATAGCTGCAACTAAACCTATTTATTAATTATTGAAAAAGACAGTGATAGAAAACTTATGCAGCTACTTTTAAAATCTTAATTTAGCTTACACAGTGCAGTTTATATACCTATATTTTGTAATTACCAAAAACAAAAGTGCTCTCAGTGTCTATAATTGACCACATTTAGGTAGAAAAAACTTACAACAATTAATAAAAAAAATATCTCAAAAGAAGGATTTTGTTATAGAATTAGGGTCACAAACGAGCACACAGTCCACCTGATGGTAAGTGGATGGTGTGGCCCATAAACATCTGCATCTATCTTCGTTTGCGAATTAAAATGTAGATGCGTTGTCAGCCTTGATGACTAAGATAGAATGCCTCTTTTGCAGTAAAATGGGATAATAATTAGTTACTTTTGTTGGGGGTCATTGTAGATTCGTGCTCGTCGCGACCCCTGCCAGCCCTTTTCAGGGCTGCAATTCTATACAGCTGCGCACCCATGCCAACGAGGGTTAGGGTGTCCCCCCAAGGCGACGCACACCAGCTCGTCCCCGTTGGTGTGGAATGCAGCGCGCAAAGCGGCGATGGGGACCGCCACCCGTCACGCACAGCCCGACACGGCGGAAAGTGGAGGACAGAGTGCAGAGTTGGCACGTGGAATGTTAGAGGAGGCATGAGAGATAAGACGAATGAGTTGATCGAAATAATGAAAGAAAGAGAATTAGATGGCGTGTGTATGTCGGAGACCAAACGGTAGGGCAGTGGTACTGAAGAGCTCCCTGGCGGGGCGTTAGCTCTACGGTCCGGAGTCCCGGAGAGCGAGAGCGCCTGCCAGGGAGTGAGGGTGCTGCTGTCGTCTCGGTTGGTCGATCTTATGACTGAATATAAGGTTGTGAACTCAAGACTTCTCTTAAATTGGGACTGACGAAGTTATTCCTTTTGGATGTTTATGCGCCGTTAGCTTCGTCGTCCAGGGCTAAGCTGGATGAGTTTTGGGAGAATGTAAGAGAAGTTCTAGATTTGGTTAGGGGAAACGAAAGAATTGTTGTATATGCTATCGGGCGGGTGCTATGTGGTGATTTGAATGGATGGGCTGGTACTGCTCGACCAGGGTACGAGTCGGTGCTTGGAAAGTTTGGCGACAAAAGGGTTAATGATGCTGGCAAGCTTATACTGGCTGTATGCAAGGAAAAAGGTCTTCTTGTGACAAACACTATGTTTATTCACAAGAAAATCCATATGTATACTAGAGGAAGAAAGAATGAGAGAAGTATGATTGATTTGTTCCTGGTGGATGACCGACTGCGAAAACAGGTGATGGATACGCGAGTGTTCAGGGGTGCTGACCTGGGAACGGATCACTATCTAGTGATTACTAGATTTAGGGGTCTGTTTGCGGGTTGGCGCTGCCGGACGGCAGTAACAGAACCACAGTTGGTCTGTCGCATCCGAAGGTGGAAGCTTCAGGAAGCGGATACCTGGGATAAATATCATGCGAGGGTAGCCGAAAAGCATGACACCATCTATGGCAGAAAAGAATGTGTGGAAAGAACATGGCAGAACCTTAGGGATGGAATGGTAAGTGCAGCGGAAGAAGTGTGTGGAACGATAAAAAGAGGTAGTAGTAACAGAAGAGATGCATGGTGGAATGATGAAGTGAAAGAAGCTGTAAAGAAGAAGAAGAAGAAAGCATGGTTAGACTACTTGGCCTCGAGTAATGATAAGGATATGAGAGAGAAGATGAAAGAAAGATATAAGCTGCAGAAAGCTTACACGAAAGCATTGATTGAGGAAGTGCGTGAAAGGTGTAGAATGGAAGCGGACGAAAGGTTGTCGCACAACTTTAAGGAGAACTTCAAACTCTTCTGGAAAGAGGTTGGAAGGACCCGAAGTAGTGCGACGGTCTTAAGAATGAACAAAGTGCTTTCGAGAACCAATGACGTCCTCTCAGAAAAATCGGACGTCATGCAGCGATGAAGCGAATTTTATAGAGAAATGTATGCGTGTGATGATCTCAGTGAGGGATCCGGGGGTGACGCCGTGACTGGTACGCCAGACCCGGACCTCGATGACACTGAGGTCATCAGTATGAAAGAGACGTGCGATTCGAAGTTTGAAATGTGGTAAGGCTGCGGGACTAGACAGTGTTACTGCTGAAATGGTCAAGTATGGTGGGCCTCGCGTCTGGGACAGCTTTCATCTGCTGTGCAATTTGTGCTGGCGGACGGGGGATGTCCCGGATGATTGGCGATCCGCAGTCATTGTGCCTTTATATAAAGGTAAAGGTTCACATTTTGACTGCGGGTGCTATCGGGCGATCAGCTTGACCAGTTTAGTAAGTAAAGTTTACTCGAAGGTTTTGACACGTAGGATGCAAGAGAAATCGGAAAGATTTCTATGGGAGGCACAATGCGGATTTAGACCTGGAAGAGGATTCACAGATCAAATGTTTTCTCTCCGCATGATCACGGAAAAGCTTCTGGCTGCTAACCAGAGGATTTTCCGTGCTTTTGTGGATCTTGAGAAAGCATTTGATAAGGTTGTAAGGAAGAAAATGTGGGAACTGTTGCCGGGGTATGGTGTGGATGGTCGATTGCTAAGGGCTGTGCAGTCACTTTACTATAACTGTAAAGCCTTTGTACGGGCGTAAAACAGGGTTGTGTCATGTCTTCCTGGCTGTTCATACTGTATCTCGACAGCTGTTTACAGAAGCTGAAAGATGTTTGGGTGTGAAATTGGGTGACACTAAAGTAAATTGTCTGCTGTATGCTGATGATGCAGTGCTTATTGCACCATCAGAGGCAGAACTGCAGGCATTAGTCACGTGTATGAAAGAGGAATGTGAAATTAAAGGTCTCCGTTTAAATGCTAATAAAACTAATGTTCTGGTATTTGAAAGGGACGAAGAGAGAACGAAGTGTGAAATATGGGTAAATCAGAAATGTCTAGAACAGGTAAATGAAATTGTATAAAGAATATGAAGATGTGATTTAGATGTGGACAGGCGTGTCGCTGCCGGGAACAAAGTCAGTGGTGCCCTGACTGCGTTAGTCAAAAGGCAAGGCGTAGTGAAGAGTACACGCCTTGCAATACACAACGCAGTGTTGGTACCAACTTTGTTATATAGCAGCGAAACCTGGGTATGCCAGAAGAAGCATAAAAGCAAGTTGAATGCAGTGGAGATGCGATCTCTTCGTAAAATGTGCGGCGTTACCATGGCCGACCGAAAGCGAAACGAAGAGATTCGCAATATGGCAGGTTTGAAAGATGAACTTATCACAAAAATTGATAAGGGCGTGCTTCGATGGTTTGGGCACGTTGAGCGAATGAGTGAAGACCGAATGGTGAAGAAAATATATAGCGCGAAAGTTAATATTAAAAGGTGTCGAGGTAGACCGAGACTAACTTTTGAAGACCATGTGAGCAAATTGCTCGAAGAGGGGAGGGTCAAGAGTACTCGGATACCTAGACGTGCATGTATGAAGAAGATAATGAATCTGAAAGAAGCGAAAGAGGTATGTAAGGATCGTGACACTTGGCGATCTGTTCTCACTGGCCCGCCAGGGATTGTGCGTGAAGATAAGTATAAGTATAAGTATAATTAGTTACTCGTTTATTATAGTAGGTACGTATAATAGAAGAGGGTTGACTTCAATTCGATGCATTCATAAATCGCTTGCTGTCTCGCTCACGCGCCGGCCGGCATTCGTTTCGTGAGCCGTTGAAGTAAGCGAGAGAATGAGAAAGAGATTGTGACGTGTACTGTACTCGTACTAATGGTGAGAGATGGAACGGCAGGGTTTATGAATGGAATGCGTAAGTTATTGACTTGTGTAGTATTTTCTAATACTGTGCCAATAAAATTACTCCAGTTTTTTGATAAAAACAAACCTCGTTAATATTGTGATAAATTAATAATAAAAAAAATTCTAACAATGCCATTGTTACGGCCTACGGCTGCTCCCTTAAAGGGTCAAATCCTCAGGGGCCCATGAGCTGAAGACTTCCCGAGCAGACGTAGGTCGGGCCTCAATGTGGCCACGTGGAATCTCTCGAATTACACTAAAATGTATGGGGGAGCGTTCTATACTACGGCCAGTCGACCGGCAGAGGAATTAGGCGGAGCTTACTTACCTATATCCAAGGCGACTGGTCCCTCCGGAGTCGGTCAGGTCACATGTGGTTGTGTAGTGAAAGGGAAATAAGTGATGTGATGTGTATCTGGGTGTGACTGATGGTGATTGAACCTAGACCTTGGCCGTCGGCAGCAGCCCGAGCGTTGACACCGCTCCAACTTGAGGGGGCCTTCCGAGGTTGTCCAAAACCACACGGAGTTTACGGATCAAAGGTCACAACCGTTTCGCGTAGCAACAGTTAGTTCTAGAATATCAGAGGCCGCACTAGCTAATATTGTCGAATGCACTTATACAGATTCTGAGTCGGACCCAATAAGTCCCGGGAAAGGCTATCCAAACAGGGAATGCGCGTTATAATTCCTAGACAGGATATTTACTAGACGCCCTAACTATTCCACGGTTCCCGCACAAAATTAACAGCGTGTAGACATTAGCACAACTGGCAGACGACTGACTGCCCTTGTGCGTTTTTCGCACGACCGAAAGTCAAACCGGTATGAATGCACCGCGCCGAGCGCCCTCTCGCGTCAATCCTTAAAACTAGCGCTTGGCGCGAACAAACCCCCGTCCCGGACATAAGGATTTAGGTCCGCGAGCAAACCGGTCAGCGGGACAAGGTCGCGACGGCAAGTTGCAAGACCGAATCTACAACCAAACTAGGCCACCTTAGGTACCCCATCAGATCTTGCAACCCTAACCAACGCCTCAAAATTACCGCCCCAACGTGGGCAAGCCGGAAGTCCACTACCATCTCGAGACGGCGAAGCCGGCCTTGCTCTTTTTGACCGAGACGCAGGTTTCCTCTCCGACTGATATTTCGTATCTCTCCTACCCGGGGTACAAATTGGAGCACTCCTTTGTGCCTCGGGCTGGAGTTTGCGTGTATGTTAGAGAGGACATCTGTTCTCGACGCCTCAGCAGTCTTGAAGGTTCGGACCTGTCCATCCTTTGGCTACGCGTAGACAGCGACGACCATCCGCGCGTCTACGGGTGCCTCTATAGGTCCCATAGCGGTAATGCCGAAACAGACCGACTCATCGACCACGTCCAAATGGCTACAGATTCCTTGCTACAACAGGTCCCATCCGCAGAGATCGTGATCCTTGGCGATTTTAACGCCCACCATGCCGAATGGCTCGGTTCACGTTTAACCGATCATGCGGGGAGATCTGTTTATGACTTTGCCTTGGCATATGGTCTGACACAACTGGTTACTTCGCCTACGCGGATTCCAGATGTGGAGGATCATACACCTTCCCTGTTGGACCTTCTGCTGACCTCTCATCCGGACGGATATCAGGTTTCCGTCGATGCCCCTCTCGGCTCTTCGGACCATTGTCTGATCCGGAGTATGGTGCCACTCACGCTCCCTTCGCGGTTGCGTTCTGCAGGTTGCCGCCGTGTTTGGCATTACAGGTCGGCGGATTGGGACGGAATGCGGTCTTTCTTTGCATCCTACCCATGGGGGCGGGTTTGCTTCTCGCCGGATGATCCCAGTGCTGTTGCTGACTCTGTCACTGATGTGGTGCTACAGGGAATGGAACTATTTATTCCATCATCTGTAGTACCCATCGAAGGCAGATCTCAGCCTTGGTTTGGTCGCTCCTGTAAGACTGCATTGCGCAGTAAGCAGGAGTGTTATCAAGCCTGGGCTGCGGCTTCGGTGACTCGGGATGTAAACACCAGCACACTTAAAAAGAAGTATAACTTCGCCTCCAGGTCCTTCAAAAGAGTTATTGCCAAGGCAAAGTCAGAGCACATAGGCAGAATTGGCGAGAAACTAGTTCGCCTTCCTTCGGGAACCCGTGCATTCTGGTCTCTCGCCAAGGCTGTCCAAGGGAATTTCTGTAAGCCATCACTACCATCTCTGCACAGGGAGGACGACTCACTGGCCCAAGACGCAAAAGACAAAGCCGACCTTTTAGGCTCCCTTTTTGCGTCCAACTCGACTCTTGATGACGGGGGGGAAATACCGCCGACCATCCCGCGGTGTGAGTGCTCCATGCCGGATGTGCTATTCTCACAGCGCTCAGTTCGCAAAGCACTTCTCTCCCTGGACATCCAGAAGTCGAGTGGGCCTGACGGAATCCCCCCAATTGTGCTGAGGACGTGTGCTCCGGAGTTGGCACCGGTCCTAACGCGTCTTTTCCGGTACTCCTACTCCCAAGGCGTAGTCCCGAATTCATGGAAGACAGTTTTTGTCCACCCGATCCCTAAAAAAGGCGACCGCTCAGACCCGTCCAACTATAGGCCTATCGCGATCACCTCCTTGTTCTCCAAAATAATGGAATCCATTATTAACTGCCAGCTCATCCGGTACCTTGAGGATCACCAGCTGATTAGTGACCGCCAATACGGTTTTCGTCGGGGTCGATCAGCTGGTGATCTTCTGGTCTACCTGACCCATAGATGGGCGAAGGCAGTAGAGTCCAAGGGGGAGGCGTTGGCCGTTAGTCTGGACATTGCGAAGGCCTTTGATCGGGTTTGGCACAAAGCGCTTCTTTCGAAGCTGCCTTCCTATGGGCTTCCCGAGAAATTGTGCAATTGGATCACCAGCTTTCTTGCAGATCGGAGCATCAAGGTCGTTGTAGACGGTGCATGTTCTGACTACAAGCCTATTAACGCTGGTGTTCCACAAGGCTGTGTGCTATCACCAACGCTGTTTCTTCTGCATATCAATGATATGTTGCTAACTGGTAACATTCATTGCTATGCGGATGACAGCACTGGTGATGCTCTATACACCGGCCGGGCCAATATTTCTCGGGAAAACGTCGCCGAGTACCGGAACAAACTTGTGTCTGAAGTCGAGTCTTTGCTGGACAAAGTCTCGGATTGGGGGCGACTAAATCTAGTCCAGTTTAATCCTCAGAAGACACAAGTTTGCGCGTTTACCGCTAAAAAGAACCCCTTTGTCGTATCTCCTCAGTTTCAAGGCACTCCCCTTCTTGCCTCAGCCAGTATCGGTATCCTCGGAGTCGACATATCGAGTGACGTGCAGTTTCGTGGTCACTTGGAAGAGAAGGCCAAATTGGCCTCTAAAAAGCTGGGCGTGCTCAGCAGAGCGGGACAGTATTTCATGCCGGCACACCGCCTGCAACTTTACAAGGCGCAGGTTCGGCCTCACATGGAATACTGTTCCCATCTCTGGGCAGGGGCTCCCCAGTGCCAGCTCCTTCCACTTGACCGCATCCAGCGCAGAGCGGCTCGAATCGTCGACGACCGAGCCCTTTCCGATCGGCTCGATTCATTGGCACTGCGAAGAGATGTTGCATCTCTTTGCATGTTCTTTCGCATCTACCATGGGGAGTGCTCTGAGGAATTGTTCGGATTAATCCCAGCCGCCAAATTTCACGAACGCACATCGCGGCAGAACTCCCGATACCATCCACACCATCTGGATGATTGGCGGTCCACCACTGTGCGATTTAGAAGATGTTTTCTTCCTCGCACAACTTCCTTGTGGAATAGTTTACCACCAGGGATTTTTCCGGACCGATACGACTTAGGGACCTTCAAGAAAAGAGCCTACTCCTTTTTAAAAGGCCGGCAACGCATCTGCAATTCCCCTGGTGTTGCGGTTGTTCATGGGCGGCGGTAGTCACTTACCATCAGGTGAGCCGCATGCTCGTTTGCCCCCTCTCCTATAAAAAAAAAAAAAATGTCCCTCCTGGGCACCGCAGACTTTAACAAGTCCTGTACTGGACAGAAGTCCGACGACCTCTTTCAAACACCTATCTGTGCCCCTATGATTAGTTCCTAATCTTCCCACCACCAAGGGGAGGCCACATGGCGTGAACCCGAAATCAATAGAGCACAACCGCTAACAGTCGCCACTCGGGTTGTACGTCTTCACTGAGGCCGTCGGCAACAGAACATTTTGACAAGTGGACTGTTGACGGCTTAAGGCTCAGTGGAGGTGGCTGTGGTGGGAGCTAAGGCGGCAGCTAGTCAGGGCCGCCTCCATCAAATGGGGAACAGTGGTACACCAGTCGCGGCCACTCAGCTAACGGGAGTGAGAAGGGTCCAGCGGACCGATGAGTGGCCGTGAAGTTCCTCTCCACACGCTGAGGGGGGTGATGACATCCCCGCCCCTGGGGGAATTACCCCCCGACTGGTCGGGGGAGGGGCCCCTTTCAAACTTAGGGGCCTGGTGGCTGGCCGGCGGGCGCCGATTGTCGCCCGGCAGAGGGCGTGGCTGAGCGCCCCCGCCCTTGGGGGTCGAGGGCCTGGCAGAGCCCCGAGAGGAGACGCCGTTCGCACCCAGGCACAAAACTGCATCGTGTTTGCCCTGGCAATGCAGACAGGGCCGTCGATGCGGACAGTCTCGCTGGAGGTGCCCTCCCAGACATGAACAGCACCAGCGGCGCTCCTTGGCGATAGTTCGCCTCGCCGAAACCGGCTTACCTAATAATTTCGGGCACGACGTTACCCGATGATCAGACGCTCGACAATAGGAGCAGGGGGGGGGTTGACGACGACTTGCCTGGAGGATTCAGCCTCTCACTGGGCACGGCTCGTAAGTCGTCAACGGTGCCCGCCGCGTTCTCTATCTGCCGGCACTGCTCCTCCAAAAACCGCAGCAGGTCATAGAAGGGCGGAATATAGGAGGCATCGTCCCCGCCGTACCTCTCCTCAAAATGGATTCGAAGGTCGAGAGGTAGACGGGACAGCACGATGCAGAGCAACAAAAAAGCCCATTCGCCCACTGGTAAACCCAGCCGCCTCAACGTATTACAGGCCACCAAGACTGGATCCAACAGGTCCGGACGCAGTCTGGCCCGGTCACTAAGCAGCGGGAGGCTTAGAAGCTGCTTAACATGTTCGTCCGCTATTCGCCGGACGTTGGCATATCTTCTGGCTAGGAGGTCCCGAGCAGTCTGGTAGGCGTCGTCCGACAATCTCAAGTGGCCGATGACGCCCAGGGCCTCCCCCTCCAGTGAGGCCAGGAGGTACACCATCTTTTGGCTCGGGGTCAAGTCACTCCGGGCGTCCACTAGGCTGTCGAAAAGACCAACGAAGGTCAGCCATTCGGAAAGGACCCCGGAGAACTTTGGCAGGTCCAGAGTTGGGAGTCGTCCCAACAGCTCCGGCTGAAGCTGCTTCAGAGAGGACTCGGACAGGTCACTCATTCGAGCTTCACGCACCTCCTCGGCATACCTGCCTTCAGCCTCGATCAACTCGTCCGTGAGCCACAAGAACTGCTCATAGTCCGCGAAGCAGGAGTCCAGGACTCCCTTCTACACATCCGAATCCTCGAGCTCAGCGTAAGCCTCCTCCACTGCGGCCCTTCGAGCATCCACCTACTCGAACCGCTTCATCAAGTTATGGACCCTATCCGGTCGACCTATCAAAGCATGGGAGCTTGTGGCCCAGCGCAACTCAGTCCGCAGACAACGGATCAGTAGCTTGGGCGATGACACCACTACTAAATACAAATTACGACGCGGCTCGAGCACAAATTACAAAGATAACAAATAAAAAATACACCAAAAAATTAACAGTTAATAAATGCAGTTCCTATCAAATCGCGTTGAATAGCAATTACACAAATACGAATTACTACGTATCAACCAAATACAAGTTAGCACAAAAGAAAAGACACAAATCAAATTAACAAATAACAAATACTAGTGCGATCAAATCAAGTTAAATTCAAATTGCGCAAATACAATTACTACTCTTTAGTTCAAATACAAATTACAATACAAACGAAGATACACATCACGGTCGATCAACAAAAAATGCCTAGCTCGGAAATCGACCCTTCGATAAGTAATCCACTACAACTATCCGACAATGATAATTAACCGATTACGTAAAAATAACCATCTACCTACATGACGTATATCTCTAGAAAAACTCCCGCTTGCGCAACCTAGGGCCCGGTTTTTCAAATTACCCACTAACCAAAAAAAAGGCAAGCAACAAACAACAAAGGGAAATAATTTTATTATTACGTACAAAAAATATTTTACGTATTACGGACGGGCGTGATTGTAGATACAAATTAAACCAATCAAACCAACGCTCCCTGCCACCAGAATTGTTTAATGTTTATCAAACACTAGGTTCGGTTATGGACCGGGGAATCGAACCCGGAACCACGCTCTGCTACCAGATTGTTACGACCTACGGCTGCTCCCTTAAAGGGTCAAATCCTCAGAGGCCCATGAGCTGAAGACTTTCCGAGCAGACGTAGGTCGGGCCTCAATGTGGCCACGTGGAATCTCTCGAATTACACTAAAATATATGGGGGAGCGTTCTATACTACGGCCAGTCGACCGGCAGAGGAATTAGGCGGCGCTTACTTACCTATATCCAAGGCGACTGGTCCCTCCGGAGTCGGTCAGGTCACATGTGGCTGTGTAGTGAAAGGGAAATAAGTGATGTGATGTGTATCTGGGTGTGACTGATGGTGATTGAACCTAGACCTTGGCCGTCGGCAGCAGCCCGAGCGTCGACACCGCTCCAACTTGAGGGGGCCTTCCGAGGTTGTCCAAAACCACACGGAGTTTACGGATCAAAGGTCACGACCGTTTCGCGTAGCAACAGTTAGTTCTAGAATATCAGAGGCCGTACTAGCTAATATTGTCGAATGCACTTATACAGATTCTGAGTCGGACCCAATAAGTCCCGGGAAAGGCTATCCAAACAGGGAATGCGCGTTATAATTCCTAGACAGGATATTTACTAGACGCCCTAACTATTCCGCGGTTCCCGCACAAAATTAACAGCGTGTAGACATTAGCACAACTGGCAGACGACTGACTGCCCTTGTGCGTTTTTCGCACGACCGAAAGTCAAACCGGTATGAATGCACCGCGCCGAGCGCCCTCTCGCGTCAATCCTTAAAACTAGCGCTTGGCGCGAACAGCCATTATCAATAGTAGCATCTGCTGCAACTGTCCTTAATTTTTTTTGGTACTTTTGCAAATTAATTTTTTTTTATTAAAATTATATTTTTTAATGATCAAGTTTTTTGAGAGAAAGTTATTTCTTTACGTTTGAATACTGACTCTGATAAAGAACTTAAAGGGAACCACAGGGTTTTTGTTACACAATTTTGTTACAATATCCGTATTTTAACGCAATACCGCGTAAAATATTTTATTTTACGCGGTATTGTGTCGAAAACAGTTTTTAACAGTGGTAGAGCCACGCGGCAGCTTTTGCTATCGCACGGATGGGCCGGCTCGAACCGGGGTGGTACCACGGCCTCACAGAATACCAGCGTGAAGTAGAGGTTTACCTCTGCGTTTCGCTTGGTGAGTGCAGGTGGCCGGAGGCCCTTTTTACTGGAAATGAGGCATTCCATCTTAGTCCTCACGGGTGACAACGCATCTGCATTTTGATTCGCAAACGAGGATAGATGTAGATGTCTATAGGCCGCAGCAACTACTTACCATCAGGTGGACTGTGTGCTCGTTTGTCACCCTTATCCTATAAAATAAAAAACAAAATAAAAAATAAAATAATACATACTTTTCTTAACAGTGAGAGCCCTGATACAGTTGCAAGCTTCGTCAATATTACTTGATGACGTAATCTGGATGAGCGATGTCAGGAAAGTTAGCGAATCTCTCTTGTTGGACACCTTATTGATCCTTTGGAAGGGGGATATTAAGTCTGAAAGAGAGAAAAACGTTTATGAAACCAAATTTGAAATTTTTTATTCCTCGACCCACAAAACATATTAGGTAAAATAATGTTTACCTTTTTGTTCTTATAAGGGTGTCAAACGAGCATACAGTCCATCAGATGGTAAGGGGCTGCTGTGGCCCATAGACATCTACATCTACCCTTGAATAAGAGCCAAAATGCAGATGCGTTGTCACCCGTGAGTACTAAGATGGAATGCCTCGTTTCCAGTTAAAAGGGTCTCCGGTTCTCTACATTCACCATACCAAACACAGCAACATTAAGCTGCTATTCGACGCTGGTATTCTGTGAAGGCGTGGTCCTTTCCCGGTCGAACCGAACCATTCTGCTACAATGTAATGAAAGTAAGTCTTCAAGCACTCAACCAAAGGTAAATATCAATACAATAGGTTATAAACTCACTATCCACATGGAAGCATTGTCCAAAAACGACCAGCGCTTGCTCCATATTCTGGCGTCCAGTAATCCTGTAGATGCTCTCGATTATGGTTTTAAGGTCTGTGAAGAAAAAAAACAAGTAAATAAGACTTATTTTCACCGTATTATGTTAATCATTCTCTATAGTTATAACTATCCATATTTAATAGAATCAGGCGTTACTTTGCGGAAATCTAAAAATAAAAATAAAATATTAAAGTTTTTAAAAAGTTATCTCGCGTACATCCGCTCGATAAAATAAAATGATGTGTCTTACCTAGTTTGAAGAGCACCTCCCACCCTCCCTCAATTTCGTGCACTATCCCGACCGATATACAGCCCGCTGACCACAGAGTACCTTTATATATACCCGCTAACGCAACCGATGCAACCGTCAGCGGTCTGTATAAATAGCAGTTGTTTTGGTTCGCTGTTCACTTTGCGGTCAGCCACCGCATAGTCTACATCACCTGAAGATGCCTCGTGTAGAGGCGAAACACGTGTCGTATTGTCGTCAGTGGTGTGTCTTTCCTAGTGTAGTTGTGCTGGGATTAGTAGTGGCGGGGATTAGGTAGGTTATTTTACCGAGCGGATGTACGCGAGGTAACTTTTTCAAAACCTCTATTATCCATATTTATTTTGTCTAATGACTGCCTTCATTTATCCAGTGGTCGTAAACGCGTCTTCTGATTATGAGGTCCCGGGTTCGACATTCGGGCCCGCAAAAAAAAGAGCTATTGACTTTTCTGTCAAGTAATTCTTAGTAGTTGCCTCGGAAAATACGTAAAGCTGTTGGTCCCGTACCTGTGCTCTTCCGGTGGTGTCGGATTGCCGTAAAGTTGGATTATTAGAGTGAAGGAATAAAGAGTGCACCTGTACTTGCACATACACTTGGGCACTATAATCCTGCTTTGCAGATGGAGAGTGCGGGAGCAGATATGATTTTGGCCCTCATGACCGAAATTCGGTCTGGAGGACAATTATAATTTTTACTTTACAGAATAAGGGTGACAAACGAGCACACAGTCCACCTAATGGTAAGTGGATGTTGTGGCCCATAGACACCTACATCTATCCTCGTTTGTGAATCAAAATGCAGATGCGTTGTCACTCCTGAGGACTAAGATTTTCTAAGGTTCTCTACACTCGCCACGGAAAACACAGCAGCATTAAGCTGCTATTTTACATCGGTATTCTTGTGAGGGCGTGGTCCTTCCCCGGTCAAGCGGACCCATTTGTGCCACAACCATAATATAGCCGCAGCATGGCCCTCCCACTTATAAATATATTTGTGTTTGTTTCTGCGACCCTCTAATCTATTTAGTAATTTTTAATATCCTGGGATCGTATCTGATTAGGACAGCCCTGTTCTAGAGTCTCCTTACTACACTCGCAGTGTATCGCAGGTAGAAATGAGATGATAGACTATTTACGCTACTACTAGGGCCGACAATAACAGTGACATTAGAATAATTTAAAACCGTAACCATTATAAATATTTCATTATAATATACTCACTTTCTCTGCCAGTTTCTTCAATGCAATCGCTTAACGCGTACTTGAATTCTAAAAGAAAAATTAATAAATTTAAATCAACATAAATTAGATGATTAAATCAAAGAGATTATTAAAGTAAAAACATGTTTTTTTTTATAGAATAGGGTGACAAGCGAGCACACAGTCCACCTGATGGTAAATGGTTGCTGTGGCCCATAGACATCTACATCTCTCCTCGCTTGCGAATCAAAATGCAGATGCGTTGTCACCCGTGAGGATTAAGATGGAATGCAATGTTAAATTAATTTTAAATTTAATTATAGTAATATAAAAAAATTGATTAAAATAAATTCTAATTTTTATTAACGTTGATAAAATTCAGATTTTATTTTTAAATTAAATGTTAAAGTTAATAAAATTTTATTTTTTCAACCGACTTCAAAAAGTAAGAGCGGTTTAAAATTCGTCGGAATCATTTTTTTATGTATGTTCATCGATTACTCGCAGACGCCTGAACCGATTTGGAAAATATTTTTTTTTGTTTCAAAGGGTCTACTTTCCAGGTGGTCTCATATAAATTTTATGGAAATGGGTCGAGTGGTTTTAAAAAAAAATCAAAGTTAAATTATATTTATATTGAAGTCGGTTGTACAATTTTTTTTAATTTTACCACTTGTACTTTGTCTTTTTATAGACGAGAATTGTCCTTTGAATAAAGCTACTTTTAAAGTTTCGAATGCTAAACACCACCCATGGTCAAGGGGGAGGATTTAGGTGTATATGTACCGACGTAGGCTTGGGCAAAAAATATCGATATATCGACATTTTTATAAAAATATCTATAAATATCCTCGATATTTTAAATCGCGATATATCGATTCAGTAATATAAAATTTTGGACCTTATCTTCACACCATGCAAATCATGACGATATATCGTATTTATATATTTAACACGCGATATATATCGATACTGTTTAGAAATATCGATTCGATATATATGCCGATGAATAGAATAGAATAGAATATTTTTTTATTCAATATAGATCACATGTGTAATTCTTATTGAAAGTCATTTTTTACTTTATGTAGGTTCGAAAAAAACCTTTGTCCTGGGAAGAGCGAACAAGAAACTCAGCGGGACTTTTTTTTTAAAGCAAATTTTACATTAATGGTTGTACAAACTATATTAGTACAAATAGATGTCATAGTTAACTCGGTTACATTCAGCTTTTAATAGCTACTTACCTAGTTTACTGTTTTAGAGCAATCCTGTATAAATCTAGTTTCATTTTTAATAATTGAAAGATCCCAAACCCCTAGGACATTTTGAAATTAGAGTGGTTTTTTTTTAAATTTCAATGGGCCAAGGATGATTCGCGATCATCCTTCCTTCACGAGGATTTGCGGCCTATCAGATCTGATGTAAAACCGGATTTAGGATATGATTACAGACTGCAGACTTCCGTTGCAGAGTTGTACTGGAATTGTTTGTTGTCAATTATAGATCCCAAGAATTATTTCTTTTCTTTGTTCTTTTTGTTCTTTTTTTTTAAACGTTACCCCCACACTAAGATTTTCTCCTGTGTCGTGGAGGCAGTTTACAAACATAAATTGCACAAGGACAAACATCCAGACCCGGAACAATTATTTGTAGGCCATACAAATACTTGTTCCGTGCGAGATTCGAACCCGCGGCCCCCATCGCAACAACTGATTGCTAAGCCACTGCGCCACGGAGCCGTCCCCTTAAAAGTTGCTGGATGTGGGCTTCTCTCCTGCAGGGAGGGATTGTTTTACTTAATCGTTACGTTTCGCAGGCGGATTGACGACCGCAGTGCCAGACGTGAGCACCTTTGACTTTATATTTTTTTAACGTCTGCCTAGCAACGAAGGGATGAAGATCAAGCAGAGCATCCAATGTGGTCAAAAGTCATGCAATTCCCGAGTACATTCCTCAAAACGTATCCCAGAGAATACCGAAAGGGTGGCAACTTTGCGTCGAGGTTGGTAAGATTAGTTGTAACCACATTGGTGTCACCAATAAGCCTCCTGGTACGCCTCTCCATTGAGTCCAAACCGTCTCATTTTATATAATATTGTATTTAATTGATTGAATTATAAACTTGTTTCAAATTAATCTTATTTACCTATAATTATTTTTTATTAATTAATTTATGTACACACAACAAGATACGGAAACAGCCTTATAGTGAGTTTGTACAAAGCTTCTTATTACATAATTTGCTGAAATATCTTCCAGTAAACCCACAAAGGAAAATATATTAAAATATATATTTTCATTATAATTTTTTGTTTATTTTATTTTTGACACTATATAGTGTTATTATGTTATTTCATTATTTGCACTTGTAATTGAAGTGACACATCATTTTTTTTTAATTTTAATTACTCTGAAGAATTAAAGAAGCAAAAAAAAAGAATATTATGGTGTTTAGCTTGTTGGTGTCACGAATAAATATATTTTTTTATTGGTAGTGCGTATGGGTTGGTTTCTCTTTGTGTAATAATTTATACACTAATGCTTAAGTTGTAAAGTAACTTACGATTCCTGTTCATGGCTTTCTTGAAGATAATGATGCTGGAGGAGAAGTACTTTTGGCGCAGTAACCGATTGAATGTTAGTACAGCTTCACCGATTTCTGAAAATTTTATTCCAATAATATAAAAAATAGCCTCTATGGTAGTGTACTTCTCTTTCTCTCTCTCTCTCTCTCTCTTTCTCTCTCTCTCACACGCATACGCACACACTCACACACACACACACACACACACACACACACACACACACACACACACACACATATTTCTTCTTATTTCTTAAACTGCTGGACATGGGCCTCTCCTGATGTACTTAGTAACGATCGCTTTTGTTAATCGTCAGATTCGACAGGTGGATTGCAGGTAACATTACCAGACGTGAGAACCTGTGTCGCTGCAGCCAATATCAAAAGCAATCTGGGCATTTTAAGTCTACTTTTACTAGGTGTGGGACTTCTTTTTTGACCAGGAGTCTGTCTGAGTAGGTGTAGATATCTTCATCTTAACTATTTCTGCTGCCAATTAACAGTGCCTGCACAGCTGGGTTCCAGCCTAAAGGGTATAGTGAGTCAGTATAATTGCAGGGTGTGAGGTATTCCATCTTAGTTCATAATTCATAATTCATTTATTGCATGTCACAAAATATAAAGTTGTTACAATATATTTACAGAGCACGTGACAACCCTGTACGGCCGTAGCATATAAAGACGGAGTTTAAATGATAATTAATATAGAATTAAATCAAATTACAATATTCACAGTACATAATCTATACATTATTATTAATTAATTTATTAAATATCAAGCTAAATAATAAACACATTTATTTTAAAATTAACTGTCAATAAATCATTTCATCTCAACTATTGGTCATTTTTCATCATCATTATCATTACAGCCTTTTATAAGTCCACTGCTCAACATAGGCCTCCCCCAAGGAATGCCACAAAGCACGGTCCTGAGCCACCTGCATCCATCGATTTCCTGCATGTCTTACCAGGTCGTCACTCCATCTCGTGGGGGTCGCCCTACACTTCGCCTACCGGTACGAGGCTGCCACTCAAGAACCCTTCTTCCCCATCGGTTGCCGGTTCTTCGAGCTATATGGCCGGCCCATTGCCACTTCAGCTTTCTAATCCGTTGGGCTATGTCGGTTACTCTGGTTCTACTGCGGATATCCTCAATTCTAAGTTTATCACGCAGAGAAACCCCGAGCATAGCCCTCTCCATAGCTCGCTGAGCGACCTTGAGCTTCCTCATACAACCAGCAGTGACCACGTCTCAGATCCGTAAGTCATCACTGGCAACACGCACTGGTTGTACAATTTCGTTTTAAGGTTTTGAGATATGTCTGACGAGAAGATGTGTCGTAGTTTCCCGAACGCTGCCCAACCGAGTGGAATCCGTCGATTGACCTCTCGGTCGAAGTTGGACTTACCTAGTCGAACTATTTGTCCAAGGTAAACATACTCGTCAACAACTTCGAGCTTAGTGCTCCCAACAACTACCGGCATAGTTGTGACATGGACATTAAACATGATCTTTGTTTTGTCCATGTTCATCTTAAACCTATCCGTTGGGAGACACTATTGAGGTCATTGAGCATGGTACTTAGGTACTCCAGCGATTCTGCTATAAGGACTATATCGTCGGCAAATCGAAGGTGAGTGATGTACTCACCATTGATGTTAATACCGTATCCTTTCCAGTCCATACATGTAGGAAATAAGATTTAAAATTTTGTTGAAAATATTAACAATGTCAAATTAGTAGTTTTCAGAGATGATGGAGTCTATAGCCTTCGTTGTTTGAAATATCGCAAATGTCCATTTACTGCCCCATTCACTTACCATTTAGTTGGACCGTACGACTAAGATCGTTTGTCACTTCAGTTTTATAAAAAAAAACATCTGACGTAAACAAGATGGTAAACACCATCTTTTTTACGTATCGGAAGCCAAAGGATTGGTGTATTATTTCCCATTGTCGCCTCCTACAACACCATGGCACGAAATAGTATGTGTATGCGGTGTTGTTAATAAAAATAGATAAATTCTCTCATATTTCCAGACTAGGTAAGTAAGTAAGTAAGCAAAGTAAGTCTTACCTTCTGTTCTTGTAGCAGACGTGAGCATCCTGAACGAACCTGTAAAATCTGAAAAATACAACTTTATTTTAGGGGCAGGTTTATGAAAAAAAATCCAGTCAGTCTCAGTGTCAATGGGGCAGCCTTATTATCAAAATTCCACGTAAGCCCCCATGGATTTCCCCATAGGAAGGTAATTTAAAAAAAACATACAGACATAGCCACAATCCTTCTTACATCAATTATGAATAAAACTGTTTTTTTTTTATTTTATACAAGAGGATGCAAACGAGCATGCGGCTCACCTGATGGTAAGTGACTACCGCCGCCCATGAACAACCGCAACACCGGGGGCATTCCAGGTGCGTTACCGGTCTTTTAGAAAGGAGTATGTTCTTTTCTTTTTTCTACCGGTGCAGCTCAGAAGTAAAAATAGGAATATGGAATGATGATTTTGTCAATATTTCATAGGCATTATCAGTCCGAACTGTTGCCTCTCTCGGTTACTTATCTCTGTTCTGCGGGCACAAGGCGACGGCAATAGATGTTAAATACCTACTCTTCACGTTTCATGCCGCCTGGATATCCTCTTTGTTCCAATTTCTAAATTCTAAACATTGAGTTATATGTACTACGTACTAGAGAAGCCATTCCGAACATTGACTATGTTCAACTGAACTGTAGTGCAGTCCATACAAACTAAATATTGCGTAAATTGAAGATTTGTGAATTCCATAAAATAATTATTATTACATTTTATTTAGAAATATGTTTGTTTATATTAAATTAAGAAATTTTATATTAAATTCTTATATCTATTTTATATAAATATCTTATTTTATATCAATTTAAAGTCTTCGCCCATGCGCGACTACTACTCCCGCGCATGCGCAAAGACATAGAGTAGGACACAATTTTTGTTTGGAATGGCTTCTCTAGTACGTAGTACATATAACTCAATGTTAACAGAGCTATAACACATTACATAATAGTTGCATACTTATATCAATCGCTTTTTATGTTTGACTTATTTGATTTGTTTATTGCTGTTGTTGTTTATATTTTTTTTTTATAATTTCTAAATATTATAAGAGCGTGTACTCGCCGACAAACTGATTTCAGTTTGACGAGATTATAGTAAAAATAATGTACTTGTCTTTGTATGAATAAATAAATTAAAAATTAAAATTGAAAATATGTAAAACAGTTTAAATTACGTTCTATTCGTTCGGTCACATAATGATATAAAAACAAAACTACATTCAGCGGTTTGCAAGTTGTTGAAAAAAGGGCTTTTCATCCACTTTATGTACTGATGGTAAGAGACAACGAAGCGTTTATCAATATAGAAACTCATCATTAATGATAGATTCTCTTGCACTGCTCGCTACCACTGCAAAGGTTAGAATCAAGGAATAGTTTTAAATAACAAGATTATTCTCACCAATTTCTTTTTTTAGTACTTCTAATACTCGAACCACTTCCGACGGACCGATACCACCAGTTATTTTCGATACTTGTACTTTTACACCGGCTAAACCTGAAAACATTATAATACAGAAGTGGTAAAGTCGTACTGCACCTATATAATGGTTGTATGTGGCACGAATGGGTCACCTCGACTGGGAAAGGACCACGCTCTCACAGAATACCAGCGTAAAATAGCATCTTAACACTGCTGTGTTTCGTATGGTGAGTGTAGAGAACCGGAGACTCTTTTTACTGGTAATTCCGGCGTTCCGCCTTATAGCTCAGAGGTGACAATTTTAAATCAACATTTGAATTATGATGCTTAATCGAGGATAAATGTTGGTGTCTATGGGCCACTGCATCTAATCACCATTTGATGGACTGTATCGAGTACATCTTAATTTTTATTAAAAAAAGTAAAATGAAAATAAAACCAACTTCAATATAAATTATTAAGGATAACTCAAAAACTATTCGTCAGACCTTGATCAAATTTATATGGGACCACATGAGAAGCACCAGCTTTCAAATTAAAAATCATCGAAATCGGTTCACATACAAAATTAGGTAAAACACATAAAAATCATACAGTCGAATTGAGAACCTCCTCTTTTTTGAAGTTGGTAGATAAGTAATATAACAGCGTCGCAAAAGTAATTGCACTCATACATAAGACACTATAATATAAAACCATCATTTGTTATATTTTTTAACCTATCCAAAACCAAAATGAAATTATTTTTATTCAAAATTGGTATATTTACTCTACTACTACTATATTATATTTTTATTTATAACTAGTATATAAATAACCATTTTTGTAAGTCAAAAAAGTTAAAGTTACAGCCTATATATACTGCTGGGCATAGCCCTCTCTCATATCTGAGAGGGTTTTTTCAAACGCAATTAAAGTAAAAAGCTACGACATGACCACAGCAAATCCTTACTGCGGAAAACATTATGAGAAGAAGCGGCGAGAAACTCAAAAGTATACTATTTTCCTCTTAAAAGTTAACATTTTTCTTCCATCCATCCGTCCATTACAGCCTACAAAGTCCACAGCTGAACATAGGCCTTCCCCATAGATTGCCTCAAAGAGAAGATATTTGCTATAGTTGCAATGTTACTGTTGATTTCATAATTTCTCCTCTCAGTGCGTCATGTGCTCCTGGTAGATTATCTTCTGTATATCCATCCATTACAGCCTATAAAAGTCCACTGCTTTACATAGGCCTCCCCCATAGATTGCCATATAGAGGGGATATTTGCAATAGTTGTGGTGTTACTGTTGATTTAATAATTTCACCTCTCAGTGGGTCATGTGCTCCTGGTAGATTATCTTCTGTATATCCATCCATTACAGCCTATAAAAGTCCACTGCTTAACATAGGCCTCCCCCATAGATTGCCATATAGAGGGGATATTTGCAATAGTTGTGGTGTTACTGTTGATTTAATAATTTCACCTCTCAGTGGGTCATATGCTCCTGGTAGATTATATTCTGTACACCCATCCATTATAGTCTATAAAAGTCCACTGTTGAACATGGGCCTCCCCCATAGATTGCCACATAGAGGGAAGATTGCCATAGTTGCCACACTTTGCAGGCAGGTTAACTCCAGTTTATTTTAATTATTTTTTCAATAAATACAGTGCTGCCCATCTCCTGGTTTGATTGCCGCTGTCACCTCTTACGAAACCCACGAGACGAAATGAAATGGTGAATTTTTTATGTCATCACTACAAGGCAAATTATAAATACTATAATAACTATTTTGGTTAATACATAGTTCTTAATACCTGATCCAGCTGCCGCACCAATATGTCTAAAGAAGTCACAAATACGGTGGACACCTGTAAAGTACCATTTAGTTGTTAATGTATTATATTATAGACTAGCGACACGATCTGGCTTTGCCTGATCTATTAATGTAGCGTTATTTACATTTAAGACAATCATTGTTTACTATTTCAATTTTTCGGTTTAAAAAAATCTCCAAGTCTTGCGGTTAAAATATCTATAATATCACTCCTGACTTTGCTCTCTATCTGTCGATTTTCACTGTAATTTATTTATGTATTTTAAGCCTATTAGATTTAATACCGAACAACTGTATAATATTTGTGATGTTGTTACGGTTAGGCAACTATATATCTAACAGACAATTTTAAAAACACATACTAACTCGCCATATGATCCAAAAGAAACATCTACACGGGGAAATCATAATGTCATTGAACAAATTTATGTAAAATCTAAATTTGCTGAGAGATAGTACAGTGCCCAATCAAGATATATGTAGGTACAATTAAACTTTCACCAGCTTAATTATCGCGAATGAAAAAAAAAATACTTACCGATCATCTTAAAAAATTAACTTATCACAGCCCAGAAAACATTCTACGTCACGGAATTAAATAATATATTTGTTTATTAGAATAGAAAATAATAATAAAAACACACGCACACAGACAAACAAACACACGCCCACATTAAATCATAGGTAATCATGCTTGGCTTATCTCAATATTTAATATTATTAAGAAGAGCGGTGCCTCCTGACACAGGTATTCTTTTATACTTATTAGGAGACTCGCAATTACTTTATTATTTAGTATGCCTTGAGAAAGAAATAAATGGATTCTTTTTTTAAATTTTGGTTTTTTAATCCGTTCAGCCATTCCGAAGATTAGCGTGCAATAACATGCAAATAACTCCCTCAGCAAATACAAGGCAGTTATTTCGATATTACCTAGAGACACTTCAATTTTATTTATATGTATAGATGATAAAAGAAGGGGTAAAATAAATTGAGTTAACCGGCTGAATATTAATGTAACTAAGTGTGGGTCAATCGGAAACCGTTCGTCAATAAAAAAAAATCAATCTACGCGGAAGGTTTTAGGGAAATCTGTGGAATGCAGCTTGCTGATCATTTAAAAATAATCGACGAAAATATGAAAATTAATAGAGAATATAATCGAATCGAGTGGAATCAGAGTAACCGAGCGAAAATGAAGTCAAGGAACCGAGAACCGATGGAGAAGAAAGGCTTAGGAGCAGTAACCTTGTACCGGTAAAGTGTAGGGCATATGTGCATATGCATTTAGTCCATGGCCTGTTGATTAGTAGTAAATATCATTGTTTACTCTTGAAATATGCATGAAGGGAACTGTAACAAACGTAAAATAGATATTCTTTTTTTAATTCGTAGAATATGATTCCAGTGACCTCAAAGCGTGGAGATATGTTAAGATTTGGACTTTCGAAACTCGAATGCTTTACAATAACTATAAAAAGCAAAAAATACATACTTTTTTCACCAGATAGCTTCTCCAGAAGTTCGTACACGGCGTCAAAGTTCGGATGACCTGTCAGTTTCTCCAAGATGGCATACGCTTCGAATACGTCTATAAATTTAAACAATCAATTCTTTATTTTTTTTATCTTCCATGTTATTTGCATTTAGAAAGTAATGCCCTAAACGGAAATAATGTATCAATTGTGATTAGATTACCTACTATTCTTGCTTTAGTTCTACCTTCATCCCGGACGCTTGGCCAGTCTCCATCTTTTTGTTTTGGACATATCGCGCATTCAAAACATATAGTTGCATCATCGTCATAAGTACGTGAATATCATCACGAATACGCTATTGTTAAGTCAGTGTTTTAACATCTTTAGCTACATCACCATTTACCATGAATATCATCATGAATACGCTATTGTTGATTTAAGTCAGTGTTTTAGCATCTTTAGCTGCATCACCATTGACCATGAATATCATCATAAATACGCTATTGTTGATTTAAGTCAATGCTTTAGCATGTTTAGCTGCATCACAATTTACCATGAATATCATCATGAATACGCTATTGTTAGTTTAAGTCAGTGCTTTAGCATCTTTAGCTACTTCAACATTTACCATGAACATTATCATGAATACGCTATTGTTGATTTAAGTCAGTGCTTTAGCATCTTTAGCTACATCAACATTTACCATGAACATTATCATGAATATGCTATTGTTGATTTAAGTCAGTGCTTTAGCATCTTTAACGACATCACCATTTACCATGAACATTATCATGAATACGCTATTGTTGATTTAAGTCAGTGCTTTAGCATCTTTAGCTACATCAACATTTACCATGAATATCATCATGAATACGCTATTGTTGATTTAAGTCAGTGTTTTAGCATCTTTAGCTGCATCACCATTTACCATGAATATCATCATAAATACGCTATTGTTGATTTAAGTCAGTGCTTTAGCATCTTTAGCTACATCAACATTTACCATGAATATCATCATGAATACGCTATTATTGATTTAAGTCAGTGTTTTAGCATCTTTAGCTGCATCACCATATACCATGAATATCATCATAAATACGCTATTGTTGATTTAAGTCAGTGCTTTAGCATCTTTAACGACATCACCATTTACCATAAACATTATCATGAATACGCTATTGTTGATTTAAGTCAGTGCTTTAGCATCTTTAGCTACATCAACATTTACCATGAATATCATCATGAATACGCTATTGTTGATTTAAGTCAGTGCTTTAGCATCTTTAGCTACATCAACATTTACCATGAATATCACCATGAATACGCTATTGTTGATTTAAGTCAGTGCTTTAGCATCTTTAACGACATCACCATTTACCATGAACATTATCATGAATACGCTATTGTTGATTTAAGTCAGTGCTTTAGCATCTTTAGCTGTATCACGATTTACCATGAATATCATCATGAATACGCTATTGTTGATTTAAGTCAGTGCTTTAGCATCTTTACCTGCATCACCGTTTACCATGAATATCATCATGAATACGCTATTGTTGATTTAAGTCAGTGCTTTAGCATCTTTAGCTACGTCACCATTTACCATCAGGTTTGCTGCCTTGTTGGTCTAGTGTAATAACCGCTGCTGCTGATCATGAGGTCCAGGGCTCGAGCAAACATCAGTTACTGGGTTTCGTTGCCAATTCTCGATAGCAGACCGGAGTCCAGCAAATTGGTGGTGTTTCACCCCCAAGCTGTTGTTCCTGAACTCTCTCCGATAGTATCGGATTACCGTCACATTGGATTATGAGAGAGAGACAACAAAGGGTGCACCCGCGTTTGCGCATACAATCGGGCACTATAATTGTGGCTATTCTCCGTTGAGGCCAGCCGCTTTAACTGAAATTCGGTCTGGACGACATTATAATTACCATCAAGTGGAATAGATGTTACACAATAGCTCATAATAGTTAATAATGGCGTCAGTTTCAAATCCTAGTTGCAGCTAATATTTGTCCAAAAACACAAAAAGGTTTTCTAATCTGGATGTATTTTGCCTCCCGTTCTCAGTCTTAATAATTCGAATAAACTAAATACCCGGGAAACTAAACAGTTACGTACCATATTCATTTGTGAGCTCATACAACAGCTCCAGTACTGTTGAGATTCCTGAAAATATAATTAATAGTAAGATCACATCTCCGTCAGTACAGCTATGTGAATTACGACCTAGTTTCTTTTCGTTTAGCATATAAATTTGCTTTTTTATAGGATAAGGGTGCCAAACGAGCACACAGTCCACCTGATGATAAGTGGTTGCTGTGGCCCATAGACATCTACATCTATCTTCGTTTGCGAATTAAAATGCAGATGCGTATTATAAGGTTCGATACGTAAGTTTTCCGGTTAGAGTAGTGCATATAAATGTCCCACAGCTGGGCAAGGCCTGCTCTCATTTCTAAGAGAGAATGCCTCTTTTCCAGTAAAATGGGACTCCGTTCCTATACACTCACCATACGAAACACAGCAGTGTTAAGCTGCTATTTTACGTTGGTATTCTGTGATAGCGTGGTCCTTCCCCGGTTGAGCCGATCCATTCGTGCTACAACTATACTACTAATATAGCTGCAGCATGGCTCTACCACGTAAAAAAAAGTTAAAGTATTTATTTTTCGATCATAATACCAGAAGTCTGCTACTCATTTACTACAGTATATCCCACTTAATTGCATGAAGTGTAGTTGTTATTCTTGTGGTGTGCTGAGCTATGTAGGTACAGGAGCAGGTTAGAGAGCATTGGGATCAGGGGGATTAGGCTCTTTATTTTTAGTAGTTACATTCGTATGTTATGTCAGCAGCCCACACAACTTATATAATATAATATATATTAAAGTCAAATGTAATTAATAAAGAGCAGTGTAATTAAAGTCTTGAACTGAGCAACACGTCTCCCTTTTATTCAACACCTTCCGACATAACACGTATCAGAACCCAAGCCGTAAAAATAGATAGCTTCATTAGTGATGAAGATACCGTAAAAATTGGTGTCCTACAGGGGAGTGTCCTTGGCCCGACTTTATTTAATTTATATATATATATTTTTTATAGGATAGAACCAGGGTAATTGCAGATGCGTTGCCGGCTTTTTAAAAAGGAGTAGGCTCTTTTCTTGAAGGTCTCTAAGTCATATTGAATTGTGTAACTTACAGGACGTCGGGGAAGGATATTATACAATGCGGATGATACCGCTATTATCTTTACTGGTAAGGCTTGGAATTCCGTACACCAACAGGCTGCGGTCTTAGCTCGTGTATACAGGGTTATTTTGCAATAACTGACCAAATTTGCAGAGAAGGTAATATAGGCAAGCGGTGAAAAAAAAAATTATTACAAAAAATTCTATCCTATTTTATCTTTTAAATTTAAAATGCGTGGTGATGCGTTATTTTAACTGATTTTACTGCACACACATTTGTAAGGATCGATCGGTAGGCAAAAACTTTGTTGCCTATAAATCACATTCAATTTAGGATAATTTCATATGAAAGTAGAAGCCTTATTTACTCGTATTATCAAAAACTGCAATAGCGGTATATCATTCTTTTTATATTTGAACTTAAGTTTAAAATTTGGTTAGTCTTTGAAAAATAACTCAATATATCTTGTGGATCGTCCTTCTTGCTCAGCTCTTGAAAGCAGTCTGTCTAAAGTAGGGAGGAGTTATCGTAATATCAAGCTTTGGTTGAATCACAATACCAGAAGTTTAGCGCCTACGATGCTACTCACTTACTACAATATGTCCCATTTAACTAATGAAGTGTAGTTATTATTGTTTTGGTTAGCTGAGTAATTAGTAATTAATTTTGTACAAACAAAAAGTTGTATGTAAAGTTAAATTTCTGCCATTTGGTTTAAAAACCGTCCTCTGAAGATTTCAAGTTCGTCATTAAACACTTTATGTCATTATTGTCAAAGTAAAAGGAAATAACTTACTCGTATGCCCTGCTAAGCCATATAGGCATTTAAATGTGAAGTCCGAACCTCTGGAACCGTGTAAGGTTTTGACAAACCTATACACGTCTGCGGAATCTAAAAGAAATGTTTGCCTGTTAAATTCTTACTTAAATATCTATATAAATAAAATGGTAGAGGTTTGCAGTTGTGCGCGTATCAACCTCTTTAGATTGATCATTTTTACTCATTTAAATCAAATTAAAAAGTTAAACATTAGTAAAATGCTACTGTTTTTTTTTAATGATAGGGTGACAAACGTGCACACAGTCCACCTGATGGTAAATAGTTGCTGTGACCCATAGACATCTACATTTATCGTCAATAAAGATTCAAAATGCAGATGCGTCGTCACCCGTGAGGACTATGATGGAATGCCTCTTTTCCAGTATAATGGGTCTCCGGTTCTCTACACTCACCATACGAAACACAGCAGTGTCAAGCTGCTATTTTACGCTGGTATTCTGTGAGAGCGTGGTCCTTCCTCGGTCGAGCCGACCCATTCGTGCTACAACTATACTACTAATATAGCTGCAGCATGGCTCTACCATGTATAAAAATTTCCAATAAATCGACATTTAATTATTATTTTATTATCTTCTTTCCTTATTTATTTAATTTAAGGTTTCTCTTGAAAAATATTTTCTAGATGGAATGCAGTTTTATCATAATCAGATCTGGATTTGCGAACAACTTATACTCGTGTCGTGAAAAAAACCTCATAGATGGCCACGCAGAGGGATGTTTGGAATAGTTGCCAAGCTTTTTAGTAATTCGAATATCAGTAGATCACAGTAGTATTAGTTATTCGGATAACGCTGCTGCCCCTTTCCTGATTTGCTTTCCTCTGTCGTCTCAGCCAAGAGTCGATATGGGATGATAGGTATTGTTATATTGCCACTACATTGTTGACATGTTTTATAACGAACATTCTAATAATTGCTAAATATATTTGAAAAGGTAAGTTATTGGTTGGAGACCATGTATCGGAAATATGTCATATAACATATCTGATATGACGTCATACATATTATATTCATATTTCCGTGGACAAATAAACGCTTGGCAGGTGTCTACCCATATGCAACATACCATAGATTCTCATTTCAATTTTACTAACATTCTTGTATAGGTTCTCTGTTGCCTGAAATAAAGATATTTTATTTTATTTTTATTTTATTATTTATTAAACTCATTGGTTTGATCTTTCCTTCGTTGTCCATAATGAGTACAGCAATGCAGTAGCCAAATTATTTGCCACCATCTTTCCATCATATTAAAATATGGGTTTATTCAAGTCAAAAGTGAATAGAATATAATCTTCTTTTTTTGAAGTTATACTTCTTTTGGGGCGTTTGGGAAAAATGATGTGAGTGACTTTTTTACGATGCGTGTGCACACCGATACCTAAAAACGACACCATGAAGTTGTTACGATGCGCGCGCACACTGACACCTAAGAGCGACAACTTTAGTGGGTAACTGTCTCTCAAGTTTTTTTTGTTACGCTAAACAAATATAACTTCCTACGTGAGTACATAAGTACACACACACACTTTTTTATAGGATAAGTGTGACAATCGAGCAGCACAGTTCACCAGATGGTAAGTGGTTGCTGTGGCCCATAGACATCTATCCTCGTTTGTGAATCAAAATGCAGATGCATTGTCAGCCGTCCCTATCAGTACTAAAAATGAATGGCTCTTTTTCAGTAAAAAGGGTATCCGGTACTCTACACTCACCATACAAAACATAGCAGTATTAAGCTGCTATTTGACGCTGGTATTATGTGAGACTGTGGTCCTTCCCTGTTCGAGCCGACCCATTCGTGTTACAACTATACCAGAAATATAGTTGCAGCATGGTTCTTCCACGTTTAGAAGTTTTAAGTTAATCCAGCGCAATCTACAAATTTTAACTACAAAGTACTTGTCATCATCATCATCATCATTACAAACCATCAAAAGTTCACTGCTCAACAAAGATCTATAGAAATTGTTCTATATTAGGTATATTTGTCATAGTTATTACGCTAAGCGTGCGGTTTAGCAAACGCAATTGTTTGTCATTTTGGGTTGTTCTCTATGTCATGCAGCATCTTCCAATGCTCCTCTTCCTGGTTCATTTCCATCTGTCACCTCTTACAATACTCAAGGAATAATATACATGGCGCATGGCAATAAGTGCTCAAACACCTGTGTCAATAGGTTAAATAAATAAACGACTTAACCATTCATAACAATCGTAGGGCGAACACAACTTTTGGATACTCACTCGATAATTTCGTCATATTCTGAATGTACAGAACTGCTTTGGTGCTATCTGTGAAACAAAAATTACATTATGAACAAAAAAGTTGTCCTCCTTTTTTTTTTAAAGAATAGGGTGACAAACAAGCACACAGTCCACCTGATGGTAAGTGGTTGCTGTGGCCCATAGACATCTACATGTATCCTCGTTTGGGAATCAAAATGTAGATGCGTTTTCACCCGTGAGGACTAAAATGGAACGCCTCTTTTCCAGTAAAAACGGTCTCCGGTTTTCTACACTCACCATACGAAACACAGCAGTGTTAAGCTGCTATTTTACGCTGGTATTCTGTGAGAGCGTGGTCCTTCCCCGGTCGAGCCGACCCATTCGTGCTACAACTATACTGCTAATATAGCTGCAGCATGGCTCTACCACGTAAGCCTGTGGAATCGTGCTTACATGTTATATAGCTATGAACCTACTGCATACCACTGGCGTGGTAGGTCGGGGACTAAGCCCTCGCTATAAATTCCACAGTACGCGAGCAACCAGGGTTCGATCGCCGCCAGCACCGATGATATTGTTAATTGTAATTTTAAGTGCTGATTTACAACGTGCCACGGCGGTGAAGAAAAACATCGTGAGGAAACGTGATGTCTGAGAAATAAGTGAAAAATAATACTTCGAAGACATGTGAAGTTAGCCAACATACATTATACTTGCCCTTATACCCTCTCACAGAAATGAGGGGAGGCCTGTGCCCAACAGAGGGACGTATATAGACTGTAAATTTAACTTAACTTTTTTTTTATATACCAAGACCACCACTACTACAGCCACAACCTGTCATAAGTCCACTACTGATATATGCCTCCCTCATATATTGCCATAAAGGACGGTCCTGAGCCACCTGCATCCATCAACTACCTGCGTGTTTCATCAGGTTGTCACTCCACCTAGTCACCCCACACTACGCTCAGTACGAGGCTGTCATTCAAGAAACTTTCTTGGCCATCAGTTGTCGTTTCTTCGATCTAATGGCGGGTCCATTGCCACTTCAGCTTATTGATCTACTGGGCTATGTCAGATACTTTTGTACTTCAGCAGATATTCGTTACGGATTTGTCTCGATTAAAAAAAAATCTCACCATAGTCCTTTCTATCACACGCTGAGTTTAGTAAGTTAATATATATTTAACTAAAAATGTTATTACCGGTGGTAGGAGTTTTGAAATTGTAAATATTCTTTTGTTTATAGAATAAGGGTGACAAACAAAGCACACAGTCCACCTGATGGTAAGTGGTTGCTGCGGCCCATAGACATCTACATCTATCCTCGATTACAAATCAAAATGCAGATGCGTTTCCACCCGTGAGAACTAAGATGGAATGCCTCTTTTCCAGTAAAAAGGGTCTCCGGTTCTCTACACTCACCATGGGAAACACAGCAGCACTAAACTACTATTTTACGCTGGTATTCTGTGAGTACGAGGCTCTTCCCCGGTTGAGTCGACCCATTTGTGCTACAACCATAATATAGCTGCAGCATTGCTCTATCACATACAAATATATATAATAGTGTAAATGTAATAATAATATCACTTAATGTCAATATTTGCAGTGCCCTTACAAGGTTCTTGTTTTGAACTATTTTTTATGATTGAATTCAAATTTATACAAATGGAATCAAAATTGTTATTGCCGTATTCATTGAGTTATATGTACTACGTACTAGAGAAGCCATTCCGAACATAGACTATGTTCAACTGAACTGTAGTGCAATCCATACAAACTAAATATTGCGTAAATTGAAGATTTGTGAATTCCATAAAATTATTATTATTACATTTTATTTAGAAATATAATATGTTTGTGTAGATTAAATTAAGATATTTTATATTAAATTCTTATATTTATTTTATATAAATATCTTATTTTATATCAAATTAAAGTCTACGCGCATGCGCGACTACTACTCCCGCGCATGCGCGAAGACATAGAGTAGGACACAATTTTTGTTTGGAATGACTTCTCTAGTACCTACGTAGTACATATAACTCAATGGCCGTATTTAAATAATCTCCTGTATTGCGTCAGTATGAAGAAATGTTTTGTAACAGAACAAGAACTAATTAATGCGTAATTAACAATATTCTTTTCACAAGTATATTTAATATTATATTCCGGTTTGATCAGGTGCGCGTAGCAAGGACAGTTTTGATGACGGCAGATAATATAACTAAAATTAGCAAAACGACTGTATAAATATGTATCTGATTACACAAATTACAAATATGAATGTACTAGCTGATACCCGCTCGCTTCGCACAGAGCGCACGACAATATTTTATTGCGGAACCTATTTTTTTTTTATTGGACACTGAATGATATGGGACATGGATACCCAGGGCCGGATTAACCTTTAGGCAGAGTAGGCAACTGCCTAGGGGCCCCGTGCGTGCACAAATATAATGGAAAATGTTTCATACAGAGAAAATTTTATTGGATAATTTATAACCTCAGTGACAATAGGTATTATTACGTTTTAGCGACGCAAACTGTCAGTTGATGAAATACTTCATACTTACAGAACAACCATCTAGTATCTAGTAGTAGAACTAATAATATGGATACGTTACATCCCTTTATGCTGGCTGCTATGGGGCCCCGAGAATTCCATTGCGTAAGGGCCCCGACATGGTTAATCCGGCCCTGGGGATACCGAACCAATGGCACAATATTTTAGGCATGCCACCAATCACAAAGTTCTCTTTGAAGTATTATATTACGAACGAACGCGAGTGACCCTACGCTACGGAGTGTACGGCGCGGTGCGCGGGGCGGCGGTCATACCGTAGTCAAAATTATTTTACGCCACGTCTATGGCCTCAATAAACATTTCTTTAGAAAAATGGCACGTTGATACATAAAGGTTCGCCACCCCTGATATAGAGTAATGGATATACTTACGGGTAGGTTTTTTTATGGCTTAAGTTTCATGCTGGAGTCGCCGCGATGAATACGGGCGGCTTCGGCCGTTTAGTAACGAATTATGTTTATCTATTTTTCTTTTCGTATAATACTTATGCTGTGTTTATTTTATTTACGTCGAATTTAGTTTCTTTAAGTTATTTACTATACATTTTATAAATCTTAGGAAAGGTGTTAAAGCGGATTCTTTTTTCATGAGGTCTAAGATATTATAAGGTTCTATACGTAAGTTTTCCGGTAAGAGTAGTGCATATAAATGTCCCACAGCTGGGCAAGGCCTGCTCTCATTTCTGAGAGGAGGGTTATGGTAGATTAATGAGGGCGAATAATCTTCCTCTTCCATTCACCAGATGTCGCTAGTTTTTTTTTTATAGGATAAGGATGACAAGCGAGCACTCAGTCCACCTGATGGTAACGGTTGCTGTGGCCCATAGACATTTACATCTATCCTCGTTTGCGAATCAACATGCAGATGCGTTGTCCCACGTGAGGACTAAGATGGAATGCCTCGTTTCCAGTAAAAAGGGTCTCCGGTTCTCTACACTGACCATACGAAACACAGCAGCATGAAGCTGCTATTTTATGCTGGTATTCTGTAAGAGTTCGTGCTACAACTATACAATTAATATAGCTGCAGCATGGCTCTATCACGTGTAAGACTTGAAACTTGAAGATTAAAAAAAAGAAAACGAAAAAATTGTATATTTGAATTCCTATCTAGGTGAAGCCGGGGCGAGTTGCTAGAATATAAAAGTGATAATTATTAATTATTTATTATAGTTAACTTACCACGTAATCCAGTTAGTTTGAAGAGGATGTCATTCCAATTTTCGCCATTTTGATTGTCATCTGTGAAAACAAAATGGCACTTGCATTACTTTCAAACTTTGACAGTTAAAAATTCAAAAGAAAAAGAAAATAGCCATCCTTCAAAAAGACTAAAAATCTGGGAAAAAGCTTTTAATTTGTTTAATTTTATACCAGCAAAGAGTCAACCTTTTGGTAAGTGGATGCTGTTGTCCATACACATCTACATCTGTCTTCAATTAAGAGTCACAATGCAGATGAATTTGTCACCCGTGAGGACTAAGATGCAATACCGCGTTTCCAGTAAAAAGGGTCTCCAGTTCTTTACCGACACCAAATCATTTAGTGTAACGAAACGAAATTCATTTCGTTTCCAAGTCCCTGGAATCCTGAGTCTCCTAGTTAGATTACTTACTAACCTGTCGTCAGTGGTGTAATGGTGTTGGGAGTAGTGGTTCTGGAATTAGTCGTGACGGGGATGGTGCACGCAATTGGGGGAGGGCGGGAGGTGCTCTTCAAACTAGGTAAGACACATCATTTTATTTTATCGAACGGATGTACGCGAGGTAATTTTTACCAAATTTAATATAATGGATTTCCGCAAAGTAACGCCTGATTCTGTTAATGAAGTTGTTTTAGTCACCGCGCTTGACAAGCGTACTGACTATCGCAGTGCCAGACGTGGATACCTTTTAACGGCATGACTTACCTCCAACAAATCTGTCCTCATTCTGGCCTTCTCTTATGCGCTGTCCTTTGTTTGGAGTCGAATACCATCGTTCAACGTAAGTTGGACGCTGTTCGGTTTTATAGTACTGGGCGTCTGGTCTTTCTTGCTGTCCTGGATACAAATCCTTGGATGAATGTGAGGGTAGGTGGAAATAAGATTTATTTTAAGGTGCAGGTGGCTCAGGACCGTGCTTTGTGGCATTCCTTGGGGGAGGCCTATTTTCAGCAGTGGACTTGTGAAGGGCTGCAATGAATGAACGAATAAATGAATTGAAGGAATACAAATAAAGTGTTACGCGAATTCACACATAAAATTTAATTTTACGAATTTTATGAACAAAATAAAACTTCCGACTAGGCTGTATAGGCAAAGATTCCTTTGCTTTTAAATAATACAATTTTTTTAATTATTATGGACTTTTATTATAGATAATTTTCTCAATTTCTATTTGAGGGTTCGAGGCCTTGTTCAGCAGTGTACTATATGGAAAAGCATAGATAATATAATACATAGGGGCAAAGCGTACAGTCACTTTCATTTCGAATCGTCATCTTAAAATTTATTTAAGTTCTAAAATGATTAAAATAATTTTTCTTCGTTATCGTTGCGTGCGATGATGATAGACCCGTGAGGACTAAGATGGAATGCCTCTTTTCCAGGTCTACGGTTCTCTACTCTCACCATACGAAACACAGCAGCATTAAGCTGCTATTTCACGCTAGTGTTCTGTGAGAGCGTGGTCCTTCCCCGGTCGAGCCGACCCATTCGTGCTACAAGCGGCATCGCTCTACCACGTATGAAAGCTACTACTTGTCGAGACGATAGTTCACAGCTATGCTAGGATCCAACAGGTGTCTATGATGCTGCCCGTCGCAGGTCTGGCTAGTTAACGTCGGACGGGTACACAAGTTCTTAAACAACTACACACCGTCTTGTTAAACCGTCATATGTCAGAAGCTATAGAGTTTTCCACATAGTCGCCTCTTATGGCTCTTATGTCTTTTTATAAGTGGTAGATTCATGCTGCAGCTATATTAGTAGTATAGTTTTAGCACGAATAGATCGGCTCGACCGGGGAAGACCACGCTCTCAGATAATACCAGCGTAAAATCGTATGGTGAGTGTAGAGAACCGAAGACCCATTTTACTGGAAAAGAGGCATTCCATCTTAGTCCTCACGGGTGACAACGCATCTACGTTTTGATTCGTAATCGAGGATAGATGTAGATGTTTATGGACCACAACAACCACTTACCATCAGGTGGACTGTGTGCTCGTTTGTCACCCTTATCCTATAAAAAAAGAACAAAAGGTGGATTCCCTTAAGTCACCACCCCTATACCTACGCCTTTCCGACTCGATGTTAGTAAGTAGTAAGTTAATAAAATATTTATTACGAACCTTCTTCGCTCATATATTTGCGCACTACGTTTATTTTGTGTGGCGTCCCTAAAATATTAAAACAATGTGTTAACACCGTGTTTTCTTTAGGTGCGTATTTTAGATATGAAACTCTCTTGCCTTTTATCGTAAATCGGAACGCAACAATGACAATTAGCGCGGGCCAATCAAAAAATTCGAATTCAAGTAACGGTTCTAGACTTCTTCAATACACGATGTCATTGTTTGACTTAACACAGTTCGACTATTATGCACATTTGTAATTATCTTTCAATGTAGAAATCCCGTTTCATCCCTTAGTTATTGAATTATACGCAATTAATACAATTAAAGTCAAGATTTTTATTTTGGGAATTCGACTACATCAATTTATTATATACATCACCCAAGAGCTCCTGCCGCATCCAGGATCAGGATCTTGGGAAACAAACTCAAAATTTGAATTTAAACTTTACAATTATGAGGGTATCATTAGTTATTATAATAAACAAAATCAAAATATTTAATTCAGATTCCTATATAAAAATAATATTTTTTTATTTTTTACCTTTTTTTATATTTACGTAAGTGTGACAAACGAGCACACAGTTCACCTGATGGTAAGAGGACGTTGTGCCCCAAACAACTACATCTGTCCTAAATTAATAATCAAAATGTAGATGCTTTATCACCAATGAAGACTAAGATTGAAAGGCTCGTTTCCAGTAAAAAGTCCTACGGTTCTCTACACTCACCATACGAAACACAGCAACATTAAGTTGGTATTTCACGCTGGTATTCTATAAGTGCGTGGTCCTACACGGGTCGAGTCGACCCATTCGTGCTACAACCATAATATAGCTGCATCATGATTCCACCACGTATGAAACGTGGTTTCTTTTTTAGTAATGACATTACAATAACGATCGAGCCAACTCTGCGCCTGATGATATATGACTACTGAAAAACAGCAGCAACCGTATGTTATACATTTATCTATGTATGAAAACATTTAGAAACAGCATGGTATTCATCACCTCATTCCTAGAGGTTACTATCAATCATGTACTCTTTATTAGTATAACAAGTAATAAACCTTATTAAATATTTTATGCTTAATAACAATTTCAATTTTTTTTATTTTTTTTTTATAGGATAAGGGTGACAAACGAGGACATAGTCCACCTGATGGTAAGTGGTTGCTGCGGCCCATAGACATCTACATCTATCCTCTATTACAAATCAAAATGTAGATGCGTTGTCACCCGTGAGGACTAAGATGGAATGCCTCATTTCCAGTAAAAAGGGCCTCCGGCCACCTGCACTCACCAAGCGAAACGCAGAGGTAAACCTCTACTTCACGCTGGTTTTCTATGAGGTCGTGGTACTACCCCGGTTCGAGCCGGCCCATCCGTGCGACAGCAAAAGCTGCCGCGTGGCTCTACCACTGTTAGATAGATAGATAGATCTACCACTGATAAATAGGTCCTGCATATTTTCTGGGATCGAACTTTAAAAAATCTAGGCCTAAACTAAAAAAAAATACGTGAGTATCGTGCAACACTCGGTTGGAACGAAGTTCCTTGCGTAGTTTATTATAAACGTATTATATTATTGATTAACAAATATACAAATACATAAATTACTAGCGTCTATTAAAATGAAGCGTCATTTGAAATAAAATAATATATCTTTCATGGCAAGATAAGAAAAAGTGCGAGGGAGATGGATATTATTCCATCTCACTTCCTTATTTCGCCGCCAAGGCTGTCTACACTACGACACAAGGGGTAGTGAGGAAAAAATCTTACACTTTTTGTTGCCTAGCTCCCATTCGCTAAACCCGTACCGTCCAATAAAGAACTTCGTTCCAATAAAATATTTTTTATTTTATCATTAACGTCTTCTCCCTTAAAACTTTGAGGGGAAAACTACCTTACACATATAATGTATAGTTTGAAAAACACTCACGGTGTGGTTCTGCCTCTATCATCACCTCCAACATCTGAAAAGAATTAGTAAAAGAGTAAAAAAAAAATTAAAAGAATTTCGTTTATGGTTGATTTAAGTAATATGTACCTATTACATATTATAACAGGTACTGCGAACAAATTCTGTGTGATAGTGCGGGACGCGTGGAAAAAGGCAAAATAAGAAAATAGGCTTGGGCAAAAAATATCGATATATCGATATTTTTAATATATATGTCGATATATATCGTCGATATTTTAAATCGCGATATATCGATATTTATTTTAGAGTATCGAATTCGTATCAATTTCGATATATTTTAAAATGTTGTATCGTTTTTTTCGTCGTCCAACCGTCATTAAATAAAATTTTGGACCTTATCTTTACATCATTCAAATGATGACATATATATCGATATTTATCACGCGATATATATCGATACTGTTTAAAAATATAGATTCGATATATATCGATATATTTTTTCCCTTTGCCCATCCCTATAAGAAAATACCTTCTTATGGCACAGACTAATTAAGTTTGATACCGTGCGCACTAACGCATATTGCAAACAACCGGGACCTCGCGTTTCTTCCAGTGCTTATGTTACATATTCTCTGGTATATAAAATTAATATTTGTTTGTTTGTATTTCATGCGCTGCCACACCGTTCATCGGATTGCACTAAAACTTTGTCAACTTATTGCTTGCACTTGCGCGAAGGTTATAGGCATAGTACAATTAACTTACACTATTAGACAAATTCATTTGAAAGTCATATATCATTCAATTTCATTTAATATAATATCATACCAAATTAAACAATAAAACCCTTCCAAATTTAAAACGATATTTCCACAATTGTTTTTTCTTCTGCGGAAACAACGCGCCGGGTACCAGCTGGTATGTTAAAACTTGAAAATAGTATATGGTATTATCTACGCAGGAAATACTGCAAGTATATGAGGATATATAAAGCCAACGATACGACAAAACCAGGGTCGTCTTCTCTATAACCTTCTAGATTAGACTTTTCAAGAATGAGATAGCTGTATCGTCTACTTTCTCATCGATGCGTAATATTCCTGCTGGAAATCAGCCTCGACCGTAATTGTATGAACATTATCTCAATCAGAACGTTTAGCAGACTGACTGACCGCAGTACTGGACGTTAGCCCATTGACGTTGTCCTCATCGCCGGCTTGGATATTTTACATGGTTTTCTCGCCATCTCTCAAAGAGAATGGGATTTTTTGACATATCCTATAGCCGCCTACAAATCATTATTATCTTCCTCATCATCATCATCATTGGCTTTCCTTTTTTACATAGCTCGCGGCCTGAAAGGCCGTGTCAGATGAAGCTGTGAGAGCCGTATAGGCTAACAGAACCAACATCACAGATAATTAAAAATTAAAAATTCTGTACAACCGACTTCGATATAAATTATTAAGAATAACTCAAAAACTATTGGTCACACCTTAATCAAATTTATATGGGTCCACATGTGAAGCACCAGCTTTCAAATAAAAAAAGAAACATCGAAATCGGTCCACCCAATAAAAAGTTATGAGGTAACACACATAAAAAAAACATACAGTCGAATTGAGTACCGTCTCCTTTTTGAAGTCGGTAGAAAATAGAGACAAGATAACCTAGTGCATCAGTAGGTCAATAATAGAGTACTCGCCAGCTAACTGTAGTGGTGGTAAACGCGGTCGTTGATCATGAGATCCCGGATTCGAATTCCGGGTCGAACCAAAATCAGTTATTGTGTCTTTTATGTTTAGAAATTCTCGGTAACCGCCCGGAGTGAGGAAGTAGGCGGTTTTTTACCCTAGTGCGTCAGGAAGCACGTAAAACCTTTGGTCCTGCGCCTGAACTCTCTCCGGTCGTATGGGATTATCATCCCAAAGGACCGTGAGAATGAAGTAATAGAGTGTGCACCTGTGCTTGTACACGCGGACACTGTAACACCGTTCTGGGCCGGCCTTATATCTCGGGCCAGCTATGTTTGTTCGTCTTAGTTCACCGCGGGTGTCTAAGCTTATTTGGAGAAAAAGTTCACATATATTATATTTTACGTGGTAGAGCCATGCTGCAGCTATATTGTGGTTGAAGCACGAATGGGTCGGCTCGACCGGAGTACGACCACTAAGAATACCAGCGCGAAATAGCAGCTTAATGCTGCTGTTTCGTATGGTGAGTGTAGAGAACCAGTGAAATTGTTTGCTGATATTGTATTCGTATCAGAGACTTTTTATACAGTTTCTGTATAATAAAATATTTATATAATATAGAGGCCTTGTATATTTTCTGGGACTTTATTGTAATAGTGTATACATTGCTCCATGAATAAATTACGGCTCTGTTGAGTTGAGAAAGGGGTATAACAACTTGTGTTTGTTTCGAGTGTATTCATTTATCGTTCCTTTAAAAAGGATCTCCGGTTCTCTACGATCAATATACGAAACACAGCAGCATTAAGCTGCTATTTTACGCTGGTATGTGAGAGTTTTCCCCGGGCGAGCTGCAGTCATAGTGTAGCTGCAACGTGGCTCTACCACGTAGGAAGTTCTAGTCTATTCGATTGTCACTTTTAGTTAAACTGTAAAGTACTCACGTTTAGAAGAGCTAATAGATATAATCCTTGTTGCAGAATCCTCATTTTTAGCTGAGAGTTCCCCTCAGTGGATAGACTATGTATCTGCAACCACTGATCTAAATGCTAAAACGGGCACCTTATATTACTTTGGAAAGACAAACAAACAAACACTTGATCAAACATTTGACGAACCGTACCGAAACTAATTGAAATTTTCGTACGTTTTTCATATTCGATATTATCAAATATTTATTCAAGTATGGCAGATCCCTATGAGGCAGTCTATGGGAGAAGCATCTGTAATAGGAATGGTGTTTTGGTTTCTTTATATACAAAGTTTGACCTGCTCAAAGTTCAAAAGCTTTATTAAACTAAGTTTGTATAAAAAGGGTTATTATAATATTAAGGAATTTATAGATGATAATAACCCCTGGAAATGAGGTGATCGCTACCAAGCTATTTCTAATTTGTTGTGTTGTTAATTTGTGTAACATACATGATTGTAAGCTGTTATTTAAAAAAAAGTCCCGCTGGGTTTCTTGCTGGTTCTTCCCAGGACAGAGGTTTTTTCCGAACCTGTGGTAATCAAACAAAAGAGTGACTTTCAATAAGTATTATTTATAATCTATATTGAATAAAAAAGTTTCTGTTTCGTTTCAAACAATATGTCATGCTGTGACGGCGTAAAATAATCCACTATCCCATATCATCCCGTGGATCCGATTAATGGAACTAAAACAGAGGATGAACAGCATTATCTTCATGATAACAATTTAAAATAATTAAAAAAAATGCGACTAAAACGTATTTATGCTAGGTATAGCCATGCTGTAACTAAATTATGGTTGTAGCACCAATGGGTCGGCTTTACCGGGAAAGGACCACGCTCTCACAGAATACCAGCGTAAAATAGAAGCTTAACGCTGCTGTGTTTCGTATGGTGAGTGTGTGACCAGAAACTCTTTTTACTGGAAGGGGGCATTCGATCTTCGAGTCCTTGGGTGTAACAATGCATCTGATTTTGATTCTTAATCAAGGATATGACCAACAGCATTCGCTTACCATCAGGTGGACTAGGTGCGTTTGTCAACCCTATTCTATTTAAAAATGAAAATCATCCCACCTGCCAAGTGTGGCAATTATGGCAAATTTGTTTAGATTAACCGAACGGATGGCCTTAATCTATCTGGGAGGCCCATATTCAGTGGACTTTTATAGGCTGTAACAGATGGATGTATAGAAGAGAATATACCAGGAGCACATGACCCACTGAGAGGTGAAGTTATTAAATTAACAGTAACATTACAACTATAGCAAAATTCCCCCTATGAGGCAATCTATGAGGGAGGAGGTAATGGCAGGGCGCGGACTGCGAACTCGAAAGGTCGTGGGTTCGAATCCGCCATTCGACTACTGTCGTGAACCACTTCTAACACAAGCATTTTAAGCTTACCAGAAGTGGTTAAAGGGAATATTAGTAATGTTTAATAGCATTACTAGTATTTTAAAAAAAATTTCATGATGTTCATACTGAGTGCTCATGACTACATCACAGCTCAGGGTCAATGCGTGTTTCAATATTTTAAACTCTAATAACATTTTCAAACGAGCACACAATCCACCTGATGGTAAGTGGATGCTGTGGCTTATAGACATCTACATTTATCTTCAATTAAAGATCTAAATGCAGATTTAACTACGTTTTTAAGTGGTAGAGGCACGCTGCAGCTATGTTACTGGTATAATTCTAACACGAATGGGTCGGCTCAATCGGGGAAGGAACACGCTCTCACAGAATACCAGCGTAAAATAGCAACTTGACAATGCAGTGTTTCGTATGCTGAGTGTAGAGAACTGGACCTTTTAACTGGAAACGAGGCATTCCATCTTAGTCCTCAAGGATGACGACGCATCTGCATTTTGATTTATAATAGAGGATAGATGTAGATGTCTATGGGCCGCAGCAACCACTTACCATCTGCCGGACTGTGTGCTCGTTTCTCACCCTTATCTTATTAAAAAAAATCATTCCGTGGGTGTCGTAAGAGGCGACAGAGGAAAACAAATCAGGAGACGGGCAGCAGCGTCTTCCTAATAACGACTAAAAATAAAAAATTGCGGTTGCCAAGCGTTCGCCAAGCGTGGCAACTATGGCAAATATCCCCCCTATGAGGCAGGCAATCTATGGGGTAGACCTATGTTCAGAAGTCGACTTTTGTAGGCTGTAATGGATGAATGTACTGAAGATAGTCTACCAGGAGCACATGACCCACTAAGAGGTGAAATTATTCAATCCACAGCAACATTATAACTATCGCAAAATCACCCCTATGAGCAATCTATGGGGGAGGCCTATGTTCAGCAGTGGACTAGGCTGTAATGGATGAATGTACTGAAGATCATCTACCAGGAGCACATGAGCCACTAAGAGGTGAAATTATTATATTCACAGTAACATTATAACTATGGCAAAATCGCCTCTATGAGGGCAATCTATGGGGGAAGCTATGTTCAGCAGTGGACTAGGATGTAATGGATGAATGTACTGAAGATCATCTACCAGGAGCACATGATCCACTAAGAGGTGAAATTATTAAATCCACAGTAACATTATAACTATGGCAAAATCACCCCCATGAGGTAATCTATGGAGGAAGCTATGTCCAGCAGTGTACATAAGATAGACTGTAGAGATAGTGACAGTGATAGGTAGGTGGGCATTGCCGTATTGCGTTCTGAAGGAAACAGAGAGTCAGTATAATTACGTGTAGTGAGGTCGTTACCGTTACCTAATAAAGTAACCGAAGACTATTTTACAGCAAATGAGGCATTCCTTCTTAAGCTGAACGCACATTTGTTCGCACCGTACGCATCGTACGCGCCGTACGCGCCGTACGCGCCGAGTTTTACTGATGGCCTCACACATTTGCCCGTACGCATCGTCCGAGCCGTACGCAAATCTTTTGTATTACCAACAAATTTTGTAGTTTTTTCCAACCACTGTGTGAAACGGTACATTGAAATTGATCGCTCGAAATCACTATGGAAAGAAATATAGTAATAGCCTGCTTATTGGCAGAGGAAGAAGAAAAAAAATCGGAGAATAGGAAGATTCTGGACTCATAGTATTAATTTAAAAAGGCAATTGTAAGGAGAATATGAAGAGGATATACTTTATTTAAAGACTTATTAGATGATGATGAACGATTTTTCAAATATTTGCATTTAATATACAAGAAACTTCAAGAATTGCTACATGTAGGTACTAAAACCACATTATCTTTCTATGGAAAACTCAAGATTTAGAAGGCCACTTGAACCAGAGAAAAGACTTCTTGTATGTTTGAGGTAAGTATTTTTATTGATAATTAAATAATTAGGTATAATCTAAAATTGGGCGCGTACAGTGCGGGTGTAATGTGCGAGGTTTCATACGATTTTATACAACGAATTCTAAAATTGGGCGCGTACGGTGCGGGTATAATGTGCGAGGTTTCATACGATTTTATACAACGAATTCTAAAATTCGGCGCGTACGGTGCGGGTGTAATGTGCGAGGTTTCATACGATTTTATACAACGAATTCTAAAATTGGGCGCGTACGGTGCGGGTGTAATGTGCGAGGTTTCATACGATTTTATACGAATCCTAAAATTCGGCGCGTACGGTGCGGGTATAATGTGCGAGGTTTCATACGATTTTATACAACGAATTCTAAAATTCGGCGCGTACGGTGCGGGTGTAATGTGCGAGGTTTCATACGATTTTATACAACGAATTCTAAAATTCGGCGCGTACGGTGCGGGTGTAATGTGCGAGGTTTCATACGATTTTATACAACGAATTCTAAAATTCGGCGCGTACGATGCGAGTGTAATGTGCGAGGTTTCATAAGATTTTATACAACGAATTCTAAAATTCGGCGCGTACGATGCGAGTGTAATGTGCGAGGTTTCATACGATTTTATACAACGAATTCTAAAATTCGGCGCGTACGATGCGAGTGTAATGTGCGAGGTTTCATACGATTTTATACAACGAATTCTAAAATTGGGCGCGTACGGTGCGGGTATAATGTGCGAGGTTTCATACGATTTTATACGAATCCTAAAATTCGGCGCGTACGGTGCGGGTATAATGTGCGAGGTTTCATACGATTTTATACAACGAATTCTAAAATTGGGCGCGTACGGTGCGGTCGTAATGTGCGAGGTGTCATACCATTTTATACAACGAATTCTAAAATTGGGCGCGTACGGTGCGGGTGTAATGTGCGAGGTTTCATACGATTTTATACAACGAATTCTAAAATTGGGCGCGTACGGTGCGGGTATAATGTGCGAGGTTTCACACGATTTTATACAACGAATTCTAAAATTCGGCGCGTACGATGCGAGTGTAATGTGCGAGGTTTCATACGATTTTATACAACGAATTCTAAAATTCGGCGCGTACGATGGGAGTGTAATGTGCGAGGTTTCATACGATTTTATACAACGAATTCTAAAATTGAGCGCGTACGGTGCGGGTATAATGTGCGAGGTTTCATACGATTTTATACGAATCCTAAAATTCGGCGCGTACGGTGCGGGTATAATGTGCGAGGTTTCATACGATTTTATACAACGAATTCTAAAATTCGGCGCGTACGGTGCGGGTGTAATGTGCGAGGTGTCATACCATTTTATACAACGAATTCTAAAATTGGGCGCGTACGGTGCGGGTGTAATGTGCGAGGTTTCATACGATTTTATACAACGAATTCTAAAATTGGGCGCGTACGGTGCGGGTATAATGTGCGAGGTTTCATACGATTTTATACGAATCCTAAAATTCGGCGCGTACGGTGCGGGTATAATGTGCGAGGTTTCATACGATTTTATACAACGAATTCTAAAATTCGGCGCGTACGGTGCGGGTGTAATGTGCGAGGTTTCATACGATTTTATACAACGAATTCTAACATTCGGCGCGTACGATGCGAGTGTAATGTGCGAGGTTTCATACGATTTTATACAACGAATTCTAAAATTCGGCGCGTACGATGCGAGTGTAATGTGCGAGGTTTCATACGATTTTATACAACGAATTCTAAAATTGGGCGCGTACGGTGCGGGTATAATGTGCGAGGTTTCATACGATTTTATACGAATCCTAAAATTCGGCGCGTACGGTGTGGGTATAATGTGCGAGGTTTCATACGATTTTATACAACGAATTCTAAAATTCGGCGCGTACGGTGCGGGTGTAATGTGCGAGGTTTCATACGATTTTATACAACGAATTCTAAAATTCGGCGCGTACGGTGCGGGTATAATGTGCGAGGTTTCATACGATTTTATACAACGAATTCTAAAATTCGGCGCGTACGGTGCGGGTGTAATGTGCGAGGTTTCATACGATTTTATACAACGAATTCTAACATTCCGCGCGTACGATGCGAGTGTAATGTGCGAGGTTTCATACGATTTTATACAACGAATTCTAAAATTCGGCGCGTACGATGCGAGTGTAATGTGCGAGGTTTCATACGATTTTATACAACGAATTCTAAAATTGGGCGCGTACGGTGCGGGTATAATGTGCGAGGTTTCATACGATTTTATACGAATCCTAAAATTCGGCGCGTACGGTGCGGGTATAATGTGCGAGGTTTCATACGATTTTATACAACGAATTCTAAAATTCGGCGCGTACGGTGCGGGTGTAATGTGCGAGATTTCATACGATTTTATACAACGAATTCTAAAATTGGGCGCGTACGGTGCGGGTATAATGTGCGAGGTTTCATACGATTTTATACGAATCCTAAAATTCGGCGCGTACGGTGCGGGTATAATGTGCGAGGTTTCATACGATTTTATACAACGAATTCTAAAATTCGGCGCGTACGGTGCGGGTGTAATGTGCGAGGTTTCATACGATTTTATACAACGAATTCTAAAATTGGGCGCGTACGGTGCGGGTATAATGTGCGAGGTTTCATACGATTTTATACGAATCCTAAAATTCGGCGCGTACGGTGCGGGTATAATGTGCGAGGTTTCATACGATTTTATACAACGAATTCTAAAATTCGGCGCGTACGGTGCGGGTGTAATGTGCGAGGTTTCATACGATTTTATACAACGAATTCTAACATTCGGCGCGTACGATGCGGGTGTAATGTGCGAGGTTTCATACGATTTTATACAACGAATTCTAAAATTGGGCGCGTACGGTGCGGGTATAATGTGCGAGGTTTCATACGATTTTATACGAATCCTAAAATTCGGCGCGTACGGTGCGGGTATAATGTGCGAGGTTTCATACGATTTTATACAACGAATTCTAAAATTCGGCGCGTACGGTGCGGGTGTAATGTGCGAGGTTTCATACGATTTTATACAACGAATTCTAAAATTCGGCGCGTACGGTGCGGGTGTAATGTGCGAGGTTTCATACGATTTTATACAACGAATTCTAAAATTCGGCGCGTACGGTGCGGGTGTAATGTGCGAGGTTTCATACGATTTTATACAACGAATTCTAAAATTCGGCGCGTACGGTGCGGGTGTAATGTGCGAGGTTTCATACGATTTTATACAACGAATTCTAAAATTCGGCGCGTACGGTGCGGGTGTAATGTGCGAGGTTTCATACGATTTTATACAACGAATTCTAAAATTCGGCGCGTACGGTGCGGGTGTAATGTGCGACGTTTCATACGATTTTATACAACGAATTCTAAAATTCGGCGCGTACGGTGCGGGTATAATGTGCGAGGTTTCATACGATTTTATACGAATCCTAAAATTCGGCGCGTACGGTGCGGGTATAATGTGCGAGGTTTCATACGATTTTATACAACGAATTCTAAAATTCGGCGCGTACGGTGCGGGTGTAATGTGCGTGGTTTCATACGATTTTATACAACGAATTCTAAAATTGGGCGCGTACGGTGCGGGTATAATGTGCGAGGTTTCATACGATTTTATACGAATCCTAAAATTCGGCGCGTACGGTGCGGGTATAATGTGCGAGGTTTCATACGATTTTATACAACGAATTCTAAAATTCGGCGCGTACGGTGCGGGTGTAATGTGCGAGGTTTCATACGATTTTATACAACGAATTCTAACATTCGGCGCGTACGATGCGAGTGTAATGTGCGAGGTTTCATACGATTTTATACAACGAATTCTAAAATTCGGCGCGTACGGTGCGGGTGTAATGTGCGAGGTTTCATACGATTTTATACAACGAATTCTAAAATTGGGCGCGTACGGTGCGGGTATAATGTGCGAGGTTTCATACGATTTTATACAACGAATTCTAAAATTCGGCGCGTACGGTGCGGGTGTAATGTGCGAGGTTTCATACGATTTTATACAACGAATTCTAAAATTCGGCGCGTACGGTGCGGGTGTAATGTGCGAGGTTTCATACGATTTTATACAACGAATTCTAAAATTCGGCGCGTACGGTGCGGGTGTAATGTGCGAGGTTTCATACGATTTTATACAACGAATTCTAAAATTGGGCGCGTACGGTGCGGGTATAATGTGCGAGGTTTCATACGATTTTATACAACGAATTCTAAAATTCGGCGCGTACGGTGCGGGTGTAATGTGCGAGGTTTCATACGATTTTATACAACGAATTCTAAAATTCGGCGCGTACGGTGCGGGTGTAATGTGCTAGTTTTCATACGATTTTAAACAACGAATCCTAAAATTCGGCGCGTACGGTGCGGGTGTAATGTGCGAGGTTTCATACGATTTTATACAACGAATTCTAAAATTCGGCGCGTACGGTGCGGATGTAATGTGCGAGGTTTCATACGATTTTATACAACGAATCCTAAAATTCGGCGCGTACGGTGCGGGTGTAATGTGCGAGGTTTCATACGATTTTATACAACAAATCCTAAAATTCGGCGCGTACGGCGCGGATAAATGTGCGTTTAACTTTAAACTTCAGAAGTGTCACCGCACTTGTAACCTTTCTTTGTATAGGTTTGTATACAAAGAAAATTAGCGCAAATGACTTTACTCAACAAATCATAAAGATATTGGAATATTATGTTTTATTTTTGGTATTTAAGCAGTTATAGTAGGAACTTGTATAAGATTATTAATTCGCACTGAATTAGGTAACCCTGGATCTTTAATTGGAGGCGATCAAATTTATAATACTATTGAAACAAATCATGCTTTTATTATAATTTTTTTTATTTATTTATGTACACACAACAAGATACAGAAACAGTCATAGTGAGTTTGTACAAAGGTTCTACTTATTCCATAATTTGCTGAAATACGTTGAGTTACTACGTACTAGAGAAGCCATTCCAAACAAAAATTGTGTCCTACTCTATGTATTCGCGCATGCGCGGGAGTAGTAGTCGCGCATGCGCGAAGACTTTAATTTGATATAAAATAAGATATTAATATAAAATAAATATAAGAATTTAATATAAAATATCTTAATTTAATCTAAACAAACATATTATATTTCTAAATAAAATGTAATAATTATTATTTTATGGAATTCACAAATGTTCAATTTACGCAATATTTAGTTTGTATGGATTGCAGTACAGTTCAGTTGAACATAGTCTATGTTCGGAATGGCTTCTCTAGTACGTAGTACATATAACTCAATGCTGAAATATCTTCCAGTAGACCCACAAAGGGAAATACATTAAAAAGGGAAACTTAGTGCGTACAATACCAATACTACTGTAAATAATATACGAAATGTTACTTAAATTATATTAAATGATACTATAAATAAAACTAATGTTATACCATAAATAAAACATAACACATAATAATAATACATAATTTTTTATGTTGTACCAATAATAATTAGAGGATTTGGAAATTGATTCATTTCATTAATATTACGAGCTGCAGTTATAGCTTTCCCCCGCATAAATAATATAAGATTTTTGACTATTACGCCCCTAATTAACCTTACTAATTTCTAGAAGAATTGTAGAAAATGGAGCAGGAACTGGATGAACAGTTTATTTACATATTATTTACATACATTATAAACAGTAATTTTACAGCTGACATAATAGCACCTGAACAATTCGTTATTTTACATTTTATGTACACTACACGAGTATAGAGCGTTAGGCTAGCCGTCGAAAGCGCTACCGCTGATAATGAGGTCCAGGGTCCGAATCCCGGGTCAGCCCAAAATTAGGTTCTGGGTTTTTCTGTTAGGAAATTCTCAGTAGAAGCACAGAGTCAGGAAGTTGGCAGTGTTTCACCGAAGTTGGCGTGTTCTTGGCATTATATTAGTATAATCGCCTTCTTACAACACCCACAAGGGATGACATAACATAATAGATATATTTATTTATTTTATAAAACAAGGGTGACAAACGAGCACACAGTCTACATGATAGTATGTGGATGCTGTGGGCCACAGAGAGCTACGTTTATCCATGATTAAGAATCAAAATGCAGATGCGTTGTCACCCCTGAGGATTAAGATGGAATGCCTCGTTTTCAGTAAAAAGGGTCTCCGGATACACTCACTCACACAGTGTTAAGCTGCTATTTGACGCTGGTATTCTGTGAGAGCGTGGTCCTTCCCCGGTCGAGCCGACCCATTCTTGCTACAACTATACTACTAATATAGCTGCAGGCTCTACCACGTATCTTTGTTAGAAGTTGGTTTCTGTGGTGTACTGTAAGTGGTACTGTAGAAATGGCATGTGTAGAGCTTGAGCACCTTATTGTTGTCAGTGTTTACAGACCCCCATGTTCAAGTTATGATACTTTTGAAAAAATTATGGAAGAAGTTTTAGTTAAGCTTAATAAACAGAATAAATCTCTTGTAGTGTGTGGAGACTTTAATATCAATCTCCTGGAAACTTCTTCCATCAGTATTAAATTCTGTTCTTTGTTCAAATCCTATAATCTTAATAATTTATTCTTTGAAGCTACACGTATTGCAGGGTGTAGTGCAACTTGTATTGATAATATTTTTACAGGTGTTGTACCAATCAACAAATCAATAATACAAAAACTTAGTTCAGATCACTGTGGACAACTGGTTTCGTTACCTTATATGCACAAAAAACAGGTAAATGAGAAAATTGTGTTTGTTCCTATTAATGCAAAACGCCTGGAGAGATTTAGAAGTAATATGTTAAAAATCCTTCCATCCCTTTCTTATAAGAACAATGCAGACTATTTATGTAGAGAATTATTTACCTTTATAAACAATGAATTTAATAAAACATTCACTTCTAAAACATTCTCCAGAAACAGTCGCAAGGCGTTTAATGAGTGGCCGACAGTAGGAATTCATAAAAGCAGACGAAGGTTATATGACCTTTACCATGAAAGATCGTATAATCTTTCCGATGCTTTTAAAGAATATGTAAAAAATTATTCTAAAATGTTTAAAAGAGTTTGCTCCACAGCCAAATCATTACATATTAGTAACAAAATTAAGACAGCTAAGAATAAAATTAAAATGACGTGGAGTATAATTAACAGCGAAACCGGTAAAGAGAAACCTCGTAATTCAAACTATCAATTAAAAATTAATAATGAATTGACTAAATCAAATCAAGAAGTTGCAGCGGTGTTTGAGAAATATTTCACTAATGTTCCTATCTTGACAACAGAGTCATTGAATGCTTCTCCAACTGTCGCCGAATCATTACTTAAACAGAATGTTAATACCTGTTTAAAAGAATTTAGATTTGAAAAAGTATTACCGCATAATATTGTAAAATACTTCAAAACCATTGATGTAAAGAAAACCGCAGATTTGTGGGGGATTTCCGTTACAGTGATTGCGTCCATAATAGATTTAATTGCACCTCATCTTGCTATTATTTTTAATACTTGTATCGATTCTGGTGTGTTTCCTGATTTAATGAAGTATAGTAAAGTAATACCTTTATTTAAATCTGGTAGTACATTGGACCCCGTTAATTATAGACCTATTTCTGTACTACCAACTCTCAGTAAAATTTTTGAAAAAATAATTTTGGATCAATTGTTAATTTTTTTTTAATACAATTAAATTACTTCATAAAAATCAATTTGGTTTTACAAGGGGTCGCTCGACGTCTGATGCCGGTGTTGAGCTTATGAAATATATTTTTAATGCCTGGGAGAATTCACAAGATGCCTTAGGTATTTTCTGTGACCTTTCCAAGGCTTTCGATTGTGTTCATCATGATACATTAATCAGGAAACTACAACATTACGGTGTAAAAAATTTGGCGCTTAAACTTATTACTTCATATTTAAGTAACAGAACTCAAAAAGTCGTCATTAATGGTAAATGTTCCTCCGGATCAGTAGTATCAATGGGCGTTCCTCAGGGCTCGATTCTTGGCCCATTCCTGTTTTTAATCTATATTAATGACTTACCTTATCTTGTAGGGGACAATCACGATATAGTATTATTTGCTGACGATACCTCTTTAATTTTCAAACTGAAACGGCAGTCAATTAAATATGACGATGTAAATAATGCTCTATCGAAACTAGTACATTGGTTTAACGCCAACAATTTGCTCTTAAACGGCAATAAGACAAAATGTATTAAATTTACAATACCTAATGTAAAACATTCGAAAACCAATGTGCTCTTAAATGGGGAGGAGTTGAGTCTTGTGGATACCACTGTTTTTCCCGGTATTACTACTGACGCGAAACTTCAATGGGGCCCCCATATATCTAAATTAGCAAGCAGACTTAGTTCTGCAGCATATGCTGTAAGAAAGATTAGAAGTCTCACAGATGTTGAGACAGCTAGGTTAGTGTATTTTAGTTACTTTCATAGCGTAATGTCTTATGGAATTTTGCTATGGGGTAATGCGACTGATATTGAAGCTATATTTGTTTTGCAAAAGAGAGCCGTACGGGCGATTTATAATCTAAATTGTAAAGAGTCCCTTAGAGAAAAATTTAAAGAAATAAACATATTAACTTTGGCATCGCAATATATTTATGAAAATGTAATGTATGTACATAAAAACATAAATAGCTTTAATAAGAATAAGGATGTTCATACCTTAAACACTAGGAACAAACATAAGCTTGTAATGCCACTTACAAGACTCCACAGAATTAGTAATTCATTTATGGGGCAATGTATACGCTTTTACAACAGAACCCCAGAACATGTTCAAAGTTTGTCAATAAACAAGTTTAAAAGTTTTATTAAAGAAAAACTGTACAAAAAGGGTTATTATAATATCAAGGAATACATGAATGAAAATAACCCCTGGGAATAAGGTGATCGCCACCATGCTGGTTCTATGAAAATTCATTTAAAATTGTATAAACAAAATTATTGTTAAGTGAAATTATGTTTAAAAAAAAAGTCCCGCTGGGTTTCTTGCTGGTTCTTCCCAGGACAGAGGTATTTTCCGAATCAGTGGTAAATAAAATAATGACTTTCAATAAGTATTATGTAATAATCCATATTGAATAAAAATCATTCTATTCTATTCTATTCTATTCTAAGTATCCATGGACAGCAGTAGCCATTTACGACACTCCCGTGATACCCCATAGATTATTACTTCATTATGGAAATATTCAATTTTAAAATTTTTATTTATTATAATATTTTTGATCTTCAGTTTCAAATGAGGTATAGTTTATAAGGTAATGGCGACAAAATAAAACAAATAATGTCGTTTTAAAATAATTTAATAATTTCTGAGTAATGTCATGTGCTTTGGTATATTGCCTAGAAGAACTATATCTATTACATATATAAATACTATATTTTCTTACAATCTATCAATTCACTAGAATTCAAATTCTTTAAACCTAAATCTAATAAACAATTCAGATCATTTAAGAAGAAGAATCATTTAAACAGTCATACAAACATCGAATTTATAGTGATTTTAGAAAACGATTTAAAAAAATGACAAGAAAAATACGACCTTACCTGTCACTTTTTCCCGCCATTTTTCGACATTTGACATTTACATAGACACCATTTTAAGTTTTTATTTTTATTAAAAAAGAGAACCGTCGTGATTGTTTATAAAAAAAAACTTACATTAAAATATTAAAATAATTCCGTCATACCCATGGTACGAAAACAAATCAGAAAGCATACATAAATACGTAGTTGGGTAAGGCTCAAATTTTTCGCGCACTATCTAAAAATGCGCTGTCCGAGAAATTGAAGAGAAGAAATAAAATATCAAAAATAATAAATACTTTATTTTTATTATTAACTCAAGGAAATTAGCTATTTTTCATCGTGTTTGTTTCTTTATTTAAATGTTATTCCATAATATCCCTATTTTATAATTAAAAATAATAATGTTCATATTTTCCTCCCATACAATTTGTTGATGTCCGTGTACGTACACTTTTCAAAAACTATTCGAAATTTTTGAGAAACCGCTGTTGTTTTAGTCTGCGTATTTTATGGCCTACAGAATATGAAAGGTTTAATTTTACTAAAACAAGCTAATTATATTATCAACGCGTTTTGATTATATATTTATTAATTTCAAAATGTCCTAAATTTCAATCCAGTGTGACACTTCAGTTGTGCAACGCTGATTTGGGATTTATTTCTATTCTACCATGGAACTGCCCATATAGTTAAATTAGCAACACAAGCCCATGAAATTGGACTAACTTCTGGATGCTTCCGCCATTTTGTTTTTGCGTCAGATGGACGAACGTGTCGGACCTCGCTACGTGTCATTAAGAAATTGTAAGTTTACTTTGTTATATTTTCGAAATTGAAATGGTTTTCCTGATTTAAGAGAGTAAACCATATCTATCATGTATTTAATTGTCAAAATATAACAATTTCAAATATAACAATGTCAAAATTCAAATTTCATGAATTATGATTTTTTTTAGGCTAAGTTGTGTAGAATATTTGATCCGTTGTGCGACGTATGACACGAAATTGTGTGACGTGTCACAATGGAAATCGTTAAGCTGTGTACCTATCAACGTTCTACTCAATTTATGAAATCATATTAAAATGCATTGAATGAATGAAAAAATCACATTAAAATGCAAAAAAATGCAATTGAATTTTTTTTAAACTATTTGATAATCAATATTTTTCAGATGCCTTTGTCCGTGGCTGAAAGATGCCGAAGGTACCGCGAAAACCTTAGACAATCTCCATCCAGAAAAAGAAGAATGCTGAGAGAACAAAGTATAAAAAATTAAAAATAGCGAATATGAGTAAACATGAAATAATATCGCAATGAGAAAGCAATGGCGGGTAGCTAAACGCAATAAAAATGACGAAAAGGTGGAAAAGCTAGTCGTACCCAATATTGATAATAGGCAACGTCGCAAATATCGTAGTAAATTACGATTAGTCGATACTGTTAACACCTTGTATCATCTCATCTAGACTCTTTTTTTAATAAATATTTTTGAATTTTGCATATTATATTAGTTTTATTTAATAGTATACCCCAATAATTATGTAGGTAATTAAGTACTTACGTCCAGGGTATACCCGGATCACAGGATCAGGTCCGCCATCTCGCACTATGCAATTGTAATGAGCTAAGATAATTGATCTCCCTCACTATTTCAAGGGGTATATTCTAGGCAGCCGTTACCCGTTAGTAGTGACGTAAGTATACTTAATTATTATTATTGATTTATAAATAAAATTAAAACAAACAGTTTATGTACAAAAATATTTTACAACCCATGTGCACTACACTTTACTAATTCCGTTGTACAACGTTTTTTTTCTTTTTGACACATTCCGTTGTAATTTCCATTGTGTGACTGCGCAAAAAATTTGAGCCTTACCCAGTTATCAAAGACTTCTATGTATGCTACAAGACGGGCTCTGCGGTCTTATACATTGCGCACTAATTTACGGTCATTTCTCCGCAACTCCTTTAGTCGACTGTGAGCGGTCGGTAAGACTAGACGTTGGTTTTGTAAACCGCAACAAAAACTACAATATATAATACAACTGCGTGGCATATTTACACACACACAATTTTTGTTCTGAATTGTCAGTCTCGTAGTATATACATAGAAGACTTTGATAGTTATATATTTTTTATATAAACCATATAAGTAGTTGTTTTTATAACTATTTAATGAGAAGATACCACAATAAAACATAACTATGACATTCCAACGCACTTAAAATTCAAATCGGCTCCCATTCCCAACTAACCTTACTTGAATTTATACATTTTTAAACACTGGGCCACCTACAGAAAACTAATATTTTCGGTTAGGCAATAAACGTGTTAAAAACACAAAATCGCTTTTAATCAGGTTTTCATTACGTAATTACGCGTGGAATAAAATTACTTTGTGAGACAACATCATCAATAGTTTTAGATATAAGCACCCATACACGAACATCATTTTAAAAACACTGGAATCGAACACTAGGGTTTTCAAAAAACGTATGGATGTTAACAATGCGTATCCATTTCAAACGATTTTTAAACGAAGAGTTAAAATGATTATTAGATTAATTTCGCTTATTAGAAAAAACGAAAAAAGACTATACACTTATTTACTTCGACTTTAGACCAACAACGAGAGTTAAGACAGAACCCATTTTATATAGAATAAGGGTGACAAACGAGCACACAGTCCACCTGATGGTTGCGGTGGTCCATAGACATTTACATCTATCCTCGATTACGAGTTAAAATGCAGATGCGTTGTCACCCGTGAGGACTCAGATAGAATACCTCGTTTCCAGTTCTAGTTTCCTTTTTGTACGTGGTAGAGCCATGCTGCAGCTATATAAGTAGTATAGTTGTAGCACGAATGGGTCGGCTCGACCGGGTAAGGACCACGCTCTCACAGAATACCAGCGTAAAATAGCAGCTTAACACTGCTGTGTTTCGTATGGTGAGTGTAGAGAACCGGAGACCCTTTTTACTGGAAAAGAGGCATTCCATCTTAGTTCTCACGGGTGACAACGCGTCTGCATTATGATTCGCAAACGGGGATAAATGTAGAAGTCTATGGACCACAGCAACCACTTACCATCACTGTGGACTGTGTGCTCGTTTGTCGCCCAATCCTATAAAAAAAAAACTAAGCTCAATTTCTTGACACATACACACACATCTTTCTTCTTCTTTTCTTTAAAAACCTATAAAAGTACACAGTTGGACGCACACATATGTGTACCTAAAACCCTGTTGTTGGTTGCAAATTATTTTAGATGCATATGTGTACGCGAGTGCGTGTCCTTACAATAAGTTGAGCTTGGTTTCCGCGTTATTGTAAGTAGTGTTCTATCTATATCTCTTTGTTCGTCTTAGACTACTACTATCAATTCCAAGACTTAATTAACTTTATGGTCTTCTTTAGGTTTGGGGGCATCAATGAGAGCTTCCATAACTTTGTTTGCCACCAATGAGGCGTTGATTAGCTATGTCTACACCAATGCGCTTCCAATTTCGCTTTCATGTTCATTTTGCGTATCAACTTTCAGTTCATCTTGCGTCAAGCGCTGTGCCATAAGACGCATGTAGCTTATCGTCTATACCCGTGCACTTGTCACATGCAACTCGTCTATACTCTATGCTCGGTTAGGTTTGGTTAGAGACGGACGCGGCACTAGTAGCTATCATTGTGGCATATTTTGTGTTAAGTGCAGGGATAAAACGCAATGAAAGGTGAATCTGGATGAAAGATTATTTCCAGAAACGGAACAATACAATATTGAAAGACTTAGAGCTAAACAATGACATTATTTTTAAAAATTTCACACGACTGACTACAGCCACTTTCTACATGCTTTTGAAAATAGTAAAATCAAAAATTACGTAACATAACACTCATATTTAACTTTGTCTTCCTCCATTTTGATTACTAAAATGTACGAAATGTTGCATGCGAACCCATCGGTGACAGAGCAGCGTTTGCTAGAGGCGAGCGCTGTTGTCGAACTAGTTTTAGTGCATGCGCTATGGTTGCTCAGGCATGCGTTAGAGGAAGACGCAAGATGAACAGGAAAGCGCACTGGTGTAGACATAGTTATTAGGAATGAGCTTAAATATTTATTAGATTTCATTGCGGGGAAATTAATTAGTTAGAAAAGTGTAGAGATTTATTCATTCTTAAATAGTAATTATATTTTATATTAATTTGATTAGAATGCATTTACCAAATATATAATAAATATATAAAAAACGTGTTTGCATTAAAGAGTACACAACTGATTTTTTTTAATATGAAACGCAACTTTTCAATGATATGGCACTGAGTAAAAAATTACTTAACCTAAATCTCAACTAGTGCCATCTGTTGAACGGAAGATTATTAACTATCAGCCAGCATTACAACACATACATATAGTTTTACACGTATAGTTAATAATAAAACGACGATGTGACAGATGTTTTTTTTTTAAATATGGAGAATCAGTTGTTGTCTATGCATTAAAAATTAGATCTAAAATTGTTTTAATCGCATCACGATTATATCCTTGATACAAATTAGTGTTTGTATAGAAGTTTCAAAAGAAATTTACTAGAAATGTAGAGATATCTTTATTGCGATTTTTTGCAATGGCCAGTGGTGAGGGGGGATAGTGCATGCAATTGATGGAGGGAAGGACGTGCTCTTCAAACTAAGTAAGACACATCATTTATTTTGTATCGCGGATCTTGGCTAATTAATTTTTAAGGAACAAGAAGGTATTGTTATTCTATTTCAAGATGAAGTTTTGACTTTAGTTGTGTTAGCCGTCCACATATACATTATGTTAGTGTGCGTAGGCTGCAGGCGTTCGGAAGTAGCGCTCTCGCGGCCTAAGCACACTAACACAATGTTACGCACGGTAAACAACAACCAAAGTCTTCCAAAAAACTTCATCGTGAAATACAATAACTATAGTTGCTAAATGGTTGGTGCATTTAAGATGGATCTTTTCCAAAATTTTCATAAGCTTAACTCATTCTAAATAAATCACCCCGAACGATTTTTTTTTTCGTTTAAATAGTACACACAAAAAAATATAAAATTTTCAAATACTAAAGTAACTAGAGTTATATGTGAATATTTTATGTAATGTTTTAAGCTGTTATCAATGTATATGTTGTTAATTATAAGTGTTATTTAATTGTTAATAAAATATGTAACTTTTACTGTGCAATATTATTCCCAAGTAAAAGATGTCACCTGTTAATAAATTAAATTACTGTACAACCAGATACGCGCCATGCATTTCTCTTGTCTCTCTCTCTCTCTCTCTCTCTCTCTCTCTCTCTCTCTATACCATATATATATATATATATATATATATATATATATATATATATATATATTACGGTGAATATAAAACTGGTTTGCGCCCCCTTTTCCCTAAAGGGGGTCGCTTCCAATTCGGCAGAAAGGCCATACTGGCCAAGGCCAGTCCCACAGGTGGGGTTTAGTGGGTAGGCATTTCTTAGTGAGTCCCACATAACCACTCAGCTGGCTACGTGGTATGCTTAGAGCATTCACCGCCTCCCTCCCCCGCTTCCAGAGGGTAGCCTTGCATTAGGCGCAAAAAAAAAAATATGAAACTGGTTCGATCGCTGCGCCCGCGCCTTCTGGGCTACAGATCGCCAGGTTGTACGCTAGCACGTTGCACGTCACACGTGTCCTATGCTATACCTTTGCTCGCCTAAGAGCCACGGTTATGCAGTAACAATTCCAATCGTTTAAATTCTTCTTTCTATATATTACTGTATTTCAAATATTTCACCTCATTTCAAAGTGGCGCCGCCCTGGTGGCAGAAAAAGACATGGATTTGCCCTCATCGGCACGTTGTCTTCAGTATTTTACAACCAACTATTATTGCAATCATTATGAAGATCATTTTATGACTTAAATTATTAAAATATACATTAGTCACATCACTAGTTCCATATATGACGACAATATTAAAAAAATAGAAGTATTATATTATATAATTATTAAGAAAAATATAGACAGCTGTTGATAGAAAGAATTTAATAAAATTACAAATTCCTATCAAAGACTTCTACGTATTCTACGAGACCAAACATTCAGAGCAAAAACTGTACTACAGCTGTGTATCTGCTGATAGCTTATGTGGATAGCATCCACTGTAAATATGTCACGCAGTTGTCTTTTCATTTACAATAGTTACTTTTTTAAGGTAAATAGGAAATAAAGTTATATACTTATCTGAAATAAACTTACATAAACGCACATAAATAATAACAGCTTTTCTTAGTCACATTAAGCAAAACCAGTGTTAGATTGTCGAAAACAACGTTCGCGGTTTACAAAACAAAGAACTACTCTTTTCGCCCGCTCGCAGACGACTAAAGAAGTTGCGGACAATTGACCGTAACTTAGCGCGCAATGTATTAGTACCGTAGTGCCCGTATAGTATTGTAGGGACAAAGTAGTTAGATACATACATTTTACTGAATTGACATTTGACAACGCCAGTCGTTCCCCGTCACTGCCCACGCTAGGCCGTTACCAAGTAGGAAATAGTATTGTATCGCCGATAACTTATATCTTAACCTGTAAAATTGTAATTTCTGAATACAACATCAGTGACTTTTGAGATTTTAATTACTGAACCCAGATAGGCACCTTCGGCACCTTCTGTGAGTCATATTGTGTGATTATCAGGCATGAGTAACTATACTAGAATTATTTTGTGCGTGCAGTTTGGGTCATAAATCATCGTAGTATTTCGCTCTCTCTTCCACTCACGGGCCTTAGGGGCGAGCATCGTGATTCGCATTATTGTTGTCGATAAGCGTTATCGATAGAGTATTTAGTTTTGTCTGTGGGTTAGTGATAAAAATGAAAAAAAATATAGATAAAACAACGGTATTTATTAAAATAAGAATAATAATGATTTAAAATAAATTATTAATTAGGTATCCATGTATTAAAAAAAACTATAAGTACAAATGTTTGGAATGTAACAAGTTATATTAAAAATAAATATAAATATAAAGATAATAATTTATATCTAAAATTAAATTTGTTGTTATCGATAATGGCGTTGCGCCCGCGCAACTTGCTCACCGCCCTAACCGGGCTGAGGCCGAGCTATGATTTATGAACCCAACTGCACGGACTAAATAATTTTACTATAGTACATTATTATCCAATAACCAGAACAATATCGCACATTCACGCACATTGGCGACCCCGAACTCTGGGCACAGTGATTCACAGTGAATAGAAAACGGCTTACGTCACGGCTATAAGGACTAGCGTGTGGGTGTAAATTTCGCGATCGGTTTTCACCTAGTAATGTGAGTGAATTGTGGACTTTAAAGTTATTATAAAATGTCGCTGCGAACAAAAAGTGAAATGTCGACAACGAACCAGAAAATTGATTCCGGGTACTGGTACGTCAATGCCTGAGCAACGCATGGCTTTGGGAGCAGTATGTCTTGCCACACGGTTACCTGAATTTTGGATGTACCAGTCAAGGTTATGGTTTATACTTTATACAAATCGAAGCTACATTTAACCCACAAAAGTTGAGTGATCAGGCAAAATACGACATTGGTATTTGGAAGCCAAACAAAGATGTTATCGCACAGATAACGGATTTAGTAATTCAGCCACCAACATCAGGGAAATATAAAGCACTAAAGGAGCGTTTCCTGTCAATTTAAGAGGGAACGACTGGCGTTCGCCGCCGAACGCAATCCGGACACAAGTGCAAAATATCAATGCAGCAAAATGTATGTAACTACTGTGTCCCAACAGTAATACACATAGAAGTCTTTCATTTTAATATGAATTTAAATGAATATTTACAGTAATATATTTATAATAAGTATATTTGAATATTGTTAGATAGGCATGGGGAAAAAATATCGATATATCGAAATATCGATATTTTTTAAAAAATATATCGATACATATCGTCGATATTTTAATTCGCGATATATTGACATATCGATATTTATTTCAGAGTATCGAATTTTTTCCTTTTGCCCATCCCTATTGTTAGATAAGACTTTTGTTCAATTCACGAGTGAAATTCCATTGTTATTATAATTCCTACAACAGTTTTAAATTGTTCTTCTTGTTATGAAACAACCAACACTAAAATATTTGGTTGCGAAATAAAAATAAAATCTAACAATTATTGTATTCAACATGGGATATAATACGTACGTACATGCTATATCTTTGTGACAAACAATTTAGGTTCTTAAGACAGTAGTAATAAAATTCAAAAGAATAACTAATGAATATATTTTTTGTGACTGAGGTGTTTATTTTTTCCTACTTAAAACTTAAAATAAATTAAAGGTATAAAATAAAACTACGATGCATTATACGTTTCTAAAATATTCGATAACTGGACAATAATTTAAAAATACATTGTATAAAAAGAAATACACTTAATTTTTTTAATCTAAAAGTTTATAACTCAGAATTTCGGTAGAAAAATATAACGCCCTATATATAGTGGTTCTCGCAAGGTTTCCTTTACTACCGAGCACGTGGTTAGTCAACACTTAAAACTGCAATGAACAATTTCATCAGTGCTGGCGGGGCATCGAACACAGGTACTGTAAAATTTACGTCGTTTAACTCCTGAGTTATCACGACTATCATGATGGTGGAATGGTAGAAATACATAAAAAATTCTATGACCTGTCTAGAAAGAGATAGCATGTACATATATAACAGTATTCGATCTTTAGTATATTTTTTATTGAACGTACTAAAGACTAATAAATTGCTATAATGCCCTTTCAAATTGATATAAAACTCGAAATTGTTAAACTTTGCTTATTTAGGAATGCAGTCTCAGTTTTGTGTTGGCTAACGGTTTTGTGCTAGTTAACGCCCACTGACACAAATGACAGCCGTCAAAGTGACAGTCACGTGTCAAGTTTGACATTAATAATGCATCTGACAGCTGTCATAATGGCAGTTTCCATTTCAACTTTTGTTTATATTAGACTGTTGCTAAGATAAAATTTTCGCTATTAATCTCACACGAGTCAATTTAAATAAAATGCATTGAAAAATGGCAGACAGAGAAGGACTAAACATATAGATATCTTTGTCTCACCCTAATTACTGTTAGCACAAAAGATCTAATAATAGTAATAATCTATAAATATTATCATTTAAGTATATAAAACATGTCTTTTACAGGTAGTTAAAAAAATAAATTTCAAAAAAATAAAAAATTCACTAAGATAGAGAGATATTTGGAAGTTATACGACTAGAGACGTAAATAGTTTGTCGATCTATGATACCTTCCTCACTGAGATTATCGGACGTAAATAATATAATGTAACGGTTTTAGGGTTCAAAACACCTAATTATGTTCATCGTTCTTGTCCACAGCTGGAGACAGGGCTCTAAAGTTCCCAGACGAGAGCACGTTTAGGTTGATTGAGTCACACTACCATATTAGTCCCCAGATGCGTCAACTCATGATTGCATTGCAACGCTGACTGGATGTACGTGGTCTCTACCACATGCTGCATTTATGGTTAAAATAAAAATATTTATGTGTATATATATATCTATATATATATAATTTTAACATTTATGGTATAAAAAAATTAATCAACAATGTATGTAGATGTCTATGGGCCACAGCATTCACTTAGGCCGGCCACATACATACGTAATTCCGTTTCGATATTCCGATTCGGAATCCCGAACGCAGCAAGTCCATATAAAATCTATGACCCGCCACACACGTACGGTCGTTTTCCGTTCGAAATTTTGCGAGCAAAACGGGATTCCGTATGTGTGTGGCCGACCCGTTCGGAATTCCGAAACGGAATCGCGAAACGGAATTCCGTATGTATATGGCGGGCCTTACCGTCAGATAGACTGTGTGCTTGTTTGTCATCCTTACGTTTATTAAAGAAAATCCTTAAACCGTAAATGCATAAGTAACTTGTATTTCGAACCGATCAATCTAATGGTATCATAGAGACAAACGCGAAAAGATAAAGTTAACTATCTAGACATACAGACTAATTAAAATCTAGACTAGAGTAGAATCTAGACTCTGTTTCCAATATTGTCTATGATCTAAACATAATATGTACATTATTTTTTAACCAACAACAACGTCGGCAGTATCTTCCACTTGTGCAGTCTTGATATTGTTTAATGAAAAAAACTTTGGTTTCTGTTTAAATTATTTAAAGGCAAAGTTATCTATGCCCATACAGCCTAGTCAAACATGTATTTTTCACATTGCGACATTTTTGAGAAATTTCACAGAAATCTTAACACAGCGGAAAAAAAATTACTTCAGGATTAGGTGTACTTGTATAAGAAGGCCTCAAGCATTAACTCTGCCTACATACTAAGTTTGTATGTAATTTTAAATAAATAAATTGAATATCGCCATCGAAGCCCTTGTTTTATGGTTTCCATTGAAGTTCCGAAATCCACTTCTATTACTTAAACAGTAATACAGGAGCAGCAATCCACGGCGGGTGAATTCCCGCCAAAACTATCCCTCACGATTTTCAGAACATTATCAGTTTGACATTTAAGTACGTCAATGTCAAATTGACATATGCCATAGAAACAACTATACGAGTGAATTCAATTTTATATAATTGAAGTGAAACTTCTTTATCGACGTACTACAAAAATTTAGTAAAGTATTAAAAATAAAAAACGTCTTGTTTTCTTGTAACGTTCCACTGCTGGGCTGCACGAGTATACTATTATTTAACTAACTTATGTAAATTATAAAATAAAAGAAGAATGATATTTCGTAAAGAAGTATCACTTCGTACACGTGTACACAATTACATGCACAATGTTTTTTTTTTGTTTATTTATCACTCCTATGACTGACTTGACACTGGCAGAATTCTATCAAGAGAAGTCATAATTTAAAAGAAAAAGAGTGACTACAGTATAAAGTTAACTGCAAAGTAAAAGTCATACAGACCTATTTCACTTTAACAAAGTAACCGATTACTATATTTAACATAGCGTTTACGACCGCTACACCAACAAGGCAGTGATTTAATGAGTAGTATTTATGTTAGGAGTGAGGCGTATTTATCATAACAGATAAAAATAACAGGTATCTAAAAATAGCAGACAGTGACTGTGACAAACAAACTGAAAGAACAGCTCCTGTTCCACGAGATAACAAATCTACTAAAAGTCACAAGTTTTTCTTTATTCATACATATGACAGTTACTTTTGTTAGAATAAGATAATTTTTTTTTTACTGTGACACTCCAAGAGATGGTTACGAGTAACAACTCTTTCCTTTTCTCGCATAAGTTCAACACATATTATAAAGATAAGTACTCTATGGAAGTATCTTAAAATAGCAGCTTGTCACTGTGACAAACTGAAAGAACAGCTCTTGTTCCACGAGATAACAAAATTCATTATACAACTGTCACAAGCTTTTCTGAATTTATACATATAACTGTTACGTTTATTAGAATAAGATAAAAAATGTTACACTGTGCCGACCTGTTACAGTTGTCACAAGCTCAGTCCTTTTCTCACATACCTTAGTTAGAAAGGGAAGTACCTATCAAGACTGTAGTAACATGATGCTATTTTGAAACAGGTTTTTGGAACAGTTTTTTTTATGTGCGACTGGAACAGGCGGATGCGGATATCCGATTTTACCTGTTACAGCCCACTGCTAATTTGCGTAAATATAAGAAAACATTCTTCTTCTTCTTCTTCTTTTAAATTATGGCTCCTGAAGAATTCTGCCAGTGTCAAGCCAGTCATGGGAGTGACAAGTAAATATTTATTACATTAAAGAGTTCTCAATTTTACGAGTGGGTTCACAATCTACAACAAAATAAGAAAACATTACCCTAATAAAGATTGACATAAATGACATTAAGTTATCAATTTGACACCCGAATAAGTCACTGTGATACTTCACTTTTCTAAAATTATTTAAAGGCAAAGGTTTCTACGCCCATACAGCCTTGTCTGCTGAATATTTAGTTCACAGAATTCTTTACAGTATGTTGTTGTGCCACATAATGGAAGTTTTGGGCGGTTTATGGCGGGCTTAACCCAGCAGATTCGATGATGGTAGAATCTGAAGATGCCAAAACGGAAGCAATAACTTGAGATATATATCACCATCGGAGCAATGGTTTCATCGTTCCCACTATAGGTAATAGCATTCTTACATCGCACAATCACATTTTAACGTATCAATCCACTTCAAACCATTAATTAAAGGCATTATTACAACACGCAATCCGCCGACAGTTCCCGCCAAAAAACTAACGAACCTCGAAATAAAACTTTTAAGTGTTTAAATTCAACTGTCAACATAATGCAAGGTGTACGTCATGGATTTTAAAACTACCCTCAATAACTTCGAGAAACTTCCGTCGAACGCACGAGCCACGCCCTTCGCACAAGAGCGGAAACTGTGCAGCTGTTAATTGGCAGACTGGTCCTTCCTCCCGGTGAATGACACTATAGAGCGGATACCTTTCACTGACGTCTGAAACAAAAGGAAGCATGCTTTACTTGCGTGCTTTATTTGTGAATTTGATCCCACAAAGCACGTTCCTGATCCACCTGCATCCATCGACTTCATGCAAGTTTTACCAGGTCGTTTCTTCATCTAGCGGGGGGGGGGCTGCCCCACACTTCGCCTACCGGTACGAGGCTGCCACTCGAGAACTTTTCTTTCTCATAGGTTATCGGTTCGTCAGATACGGATCTTGCCAAGATTTCTTGAGATCTTGTAAAGACGATTTGACTTTATCGCCACGCCACCATATTAGTCCTCAGAGGTCACAACGCACCAATCATCTTCTTTGTTTAAAGCTGACTGCAGGTACGTAGTAAAGCCACGCTGCAGCTACATTATGGTCGTAGCACGAATGGGTCGACTCGACCGGGAAAGGACCACGCTCTCACAGAATACCAGTTTAACGCTGGTGTGGTTCGTATGGTGAGTGTAGATAACGGGAGGCCCTTTTTACTGGATACGAGGATTTCCATCTTAGTCCTCAGGAGTGACAACGTGCCTGCGTTTTGATTCTAAATCGAAGATAGATGTTAATGTGTATCCGCCACAGCATTCAGTTAGCATGAGGTGGACTGTGTGCTCGTTTGTCAAAGTTATAATCACACCAACGTTATTACGAAAGATTATTATTAAAGTGTGGTTGGACTTCTTTTCCGACAAAGTCCGCCTGGGTAAAACCCACCCGCTTACCTATTTCTGTCTCCAAATTGCAGTGCTTGCACTGGCTGTGTTCCCGTGTGTAGGGTATAGAGAACCAGTATAACTACACGCTGTGAGGCATTCCATCTCAGTGCTCAGAGGTGACAACGCATCTGTAGCCGTCTTTGTCTGAGTTGGCTGCATGTGTCCATGAACTGCAACAGCCACATACGTGGTAGAGCCATGCTGCAGCTATATTAGTAGTATAGTTGTAGCACGGGATAGGACCACGCTCTCACAAAATACCAGCGTAAATAATGCTGCTGTGTTTCGTATGGTTAGTGTAGAGTCCATTTTAGTCCTCAGGGCTGACGACGCATCTGCATCTTGAATCTTAATCGAGGATAAATGTAGATGTCTACGGGCCACAAGAACCACTTACCATCAGGTGGACTGTGTGCTCGTTTGTCACCCTTATTCCATAAAAAAAAAACCATCATGTGCACTGTAAGTTCGTTTGTTACTTCAGTTTTTATAAAAATATATATCTTACCTTCTTTTTAGACCCGTTTAAGTAGTCCTTATACATGTCTGAGCGTAGATATCTCGAGTAGCTGTCCGACTTCATCAGATGGTACACGTGGGCCTACAATGGAAACGTATTTTATGTAATTCGATGAGTAGGCAAAGGTTTCACCGCTTACGTCCTTCTGTGTCAGTTTCCGGCCGGAAACGCTTCTTTTTAATTTTATAAGTTGGCAAAGGTTTCACAACTTACATACTTCTATCAGTCTTTGTCGGGTAGAATCGACGTAGAAGAATTTTCTACCCTATATCATCCCGTGGATGTTGTAAGAGCGAGAGAGTAAAACTGAAATAGATGGGCAGCAGCATATTTATTAACATTATAAATGAAGATTTTTAAAAATGGAACATAATAGATAATGTACGTTTTTAACGTACATCATCTCCGTCACCACTGATCCCAACACCACTACTCCCAATACTACTCTCAACACCACAACTCCCAACACCAACACCTCTACACGAGGCATCCTCAGGTGAAGTAGACTCTGCGATGGAACTCTTAACTAAGAAACTCGTAGCGGTCGGCGGACACATCATTTTATTTTATTACGCGGATTTTATCAAATTTAATATTTAATATCTTGAATATAATGGATTTCCACAAAGTAACACCTGATTTACTAACTTATTAAAAAAAATCTGCAACTTAATACTTGCGTGCGTAAGTGCGTAAGTGCGTACGTGCGCGCGTGTGCGTGCGCGTGTGCGTGTGTGTGTGTGTAAACTTTATAGTCTGATTTGTTGATTCTTTTTTTTCTATTCGTTCTTTTGATTTTATGAATCTTTTTATTTACAATAATTTTCTTTTTATTTTTGGCACTTATCACATTACTTCCACACGTTTAGGGTTGACTAGGAGAAAATGCCAAAAGATAAAAAGAACAAGCCAGGAGATGGTCAGCGGCGTCTTCTTGATAACAAATCTAAATTATAATTATAAATAAAATCCTGTACATGTACAGGACATAGGACTGTTATGTGTTCTGTGACGTACGGTAAGTGGTTCAGGTCACTCACCTGGGCCTGATCGAAGCAGTATCTATCCGCTTTGCCGGACTCCACCTTGACTCTCGTCAGTTCCCTGTTTAATTGGAGAGAAAACACAAGATGATATTATATTTATTTAAGACAGTTGACATAATTTAAGGTGGGCCAAATTAAGAGTATCCTTACTTGTCACTCCCAAGACTGACTTGACACTGGCAGAATTCTATCAAGAGAAGCCATAATTTAAAAGAAAAAGAAGAGTATTATTAACCGAGGAGCGTGTATGCGTAGATATATGGATGTAAAGGAGGCGAGAGAGGTGTGTCAGGATCGCGCCAAATGGAAGTCCGCAGTCTCATAAACACTCACGCCCGTCATGTAACGCCCGTTATGTAAGTATACGTAATTGACATGAAATAAAACTAATTTTACGGATTTTATCGCGATTAATTTAACTTTTTATTAATTCATGATTCGGGTGCTTCACAGCACCCATGGTCACGAGGGGAGACTGAGGTAGTTTGACGTCCTAACGTCATAGTTTAACTCTGAGTACTTTTAGCTTTTAAATATGAGGAATTAAAAAAATAAGTTAAAGAAGTTTGTTTGAGACAATTGCCAAAAATGTTTGAATGAATTTCACGACTTTATCTGCCACCAGGGCGGTGCCACTGAGCAATGAGGTGAAATATTTGACAGATTTCATAGCAGGAAAGTTGTTAGGTTAATGTTTCTTTCTGTAATATTAGTTATATTTCAATTTATTTAGATTAGAAACGAATAAATCAAACTACGAATATTTTTTAACAGTGGTAGAGCCACGCGGCAGCTTTTGCTGTCGCACGTATGGGCCGGCTCGAACCGGGGTGGTACCACGACCTCACAGAAAACCAGCGTGAAGTAGAGGTTTACCTCTGCGTTTCGCTTGGTGAGTGCAGGTGGCCGGAGGCCCTCTTTACTGGAAATGAGGCATTCCATCTTAGTCCTCACGGGTGACAACGCATCTACATTTTGATTTGTAATAGAGGATGGATGTAGATGTCTATGGGCCGCAGCAACCACTTACCATCAGGTGGACTGTGTGCTCGTTTGTCACCCTTATCCTATAAAAAAAAATATTAATACAAGTAGAAAATGAAAAAAGTCAAAATGTGCAAAAAATTAAAGAGCAAAACCTGAGGCGTTGTTTTGTGAATTAATATAACTCTAGAAATGCAACGACATCGTGTAACAAAAAACTTCACCTCAGTCCCAACTAGCGACATCTGGTGAGCGGCAAATTACAATCCTTCATTGTTTGAAAATTTGTGAATTTCATTTAGTGCTCTCACCTGCTAGCAGCGTCAATATTCACCGGCGAAGGGGCATCGGCCGCCAGAAACTCCTTCCAGATTTCCTTCGCACGGGAAGCCACACGTCGTATGGGTAACGCCTTTAATTCCTGAACTGCCAGCCAGAATCTGTAATAATTTAAAATTAAAAATTTTGTACAGTCGACTTCAATATAAGTTATTAAGAATAACTCAAAAACTATTGGTCTGACTTTGATTAAATTCATATTGGGAACGATAACGATACACGAGAAGTACCAGCTTTGAAATAAAAAAAAGAATCATCAAAATCGGTTCACCCAGTACAAAGTTATGAGGATAACACGCATAAAAAAAAACATACGCGTCGAATTGAGTACTGTCTCCTTTTTGGAAGTCGGCAGACAAAATAAGTATTTCATCATTATTTTACGTGCGAACATTAAATACGAACACTACCCCATATCATTCCGTGGGTGTCGTCTACGTGTGCGTGCGTGCGTGTATAGTTGATATAACCCCCCCCCCCCGCCATTGGACAGTCTATAGGTTAAACCTTGTGATGGGCAAGCAATATTACAAGCACTAATGCTTTTTTTTTTCAATATTTTTCATCAGGTGGTCCTTCGAGACGGAGCCAGCGAATTATAAATTCAGCAGATGTTAAAAAGTCTATAATATTATTAATGGAATCAGACTTTATGATCACGATGATTGTTTAAAAGAAAAGAATACGTGGACATAAAAATAAGCTTTCGTAAACTTTCTTGTCCAGTATATATTATTATATTTTTTTTATAGAATAAGGGTGGGGTGACACAGTCCACCTGATGGTAAGTGGATTCTGTAGCCCATAGACATCTACATTTATCCTTAATTAACAATCAAAATGCAGATGCGTTATCACCCGTGAGGACTAAGATGGAATGACTCTTTTGCAGTAAAAAGGGTCTCCGGTTCTCTACACTCACCATACGAAATACAGCAGCGTTAAGCTGCTATTTGACACTGGTATTCTGTGAGAGCGTGGTCCTTCCCCGGTCGAGCCGACCCGTTCGTGCTGCAACTATACAGTTAATATAGCTGCAGCATGGCTCTACCACGTAAAATATCTGGGAGAAAAATAGCCTACTTCTGAGTTCCTTATCGTTTCTCATAATGTCTCCCACATTAGGTACTTGTTGAAGCGATGGCATAGCTTTCATGGCTTTCAAAAAGTGCTTTGTAAAGGACACGTTTTGACATTGTTACCAATAAGTACAAAACACAGCAGCATGAAGCTGCTATTTCACGATGGTATTCTGTGAGAGCGTGGTCCTTCCCCGACCAAGCCGAGACATTCATGCTACAATTATACAATTAATATAGCTCCAGCAAGTAGTATTGACAAGTATGGTGACCACAGCAAATCGTTTCTGGAAGAGCTCCATGCCCAGCTCTGGATTGCAGACGACTGTCAATGATAAGTTTTCAAGAATCTACTAACTTGAGATTCTCTCCACTGAACTCCTTGGACAGGAACTTGGCGAAGTGCTCCCGGCCAGCTTGGTCCTGTAGGAGTTCGCGAAGGCCGAAAGCCCAGCGACGTACACGACGCACTGGCAACGGGTCCTTGCTGGAGATTCCGAAAAGACATTTTTAATGTTTTGTGCCTTATAAGACTTTTGAAGTAAAAACTTCTTTAGAGCCGTTGTGATTTTAAACTCGGTGAAAAAGCGAAACTAAAAAGAGACAAACATAGAGGTGATCGCTACCAAGCTAAATCTAATTTGTTTTGTGTTGTTAATTATTTTATAATTATAGTGTAACTTAAATAATTGTAAACTTTTTTTTTTCAAATTTAAGGTCCCGCTGAGTCTATTGCTGGTTCTTCCCAGCAGGGTTAGCATGGGCAGGAGACAATTTTATCCCCGGGGAAAGGAGAAAATGTTTATCCCCTCGCTTAGTTTTATCCACCCTTCGAGCATGGGCACACCGGTGGATATAATATCCACAGTAGATAAAATGGAAGATAGGCTTAGATAGATTTTTATATGAATATAACTTAAACAAACCCACTTCCAATGAACTAGGATGAAATTGTCCCTTTCAAATGTCAAAAAAGCATAAGTTTTGATCTTTCATTTGGCTCCATGCTACGGACGGGGGATATATGTCTACTCGTTATGTCAAACGGGGATATACTTCTCCCCGTTGCCGTGCTTTGATATAGGAACAAGATAATTTTATCTCTTGTCAGTGGATATAATCGGGGGATAAATTATTTGTTCCCAGCCCATGCTAGCCGTGCTGGACAGAAGTATTTTCAGTGGTAAATTAAACATAAGAGTGACTTTCAATAAGTATTATTTATAATCTATATTTAACCAGCTGGCCAGGCAGACGTTGTTCTGCCCTTTACGACGCTCCTTCCTATAAAAAAAATCCTAAATTTGTAATAAAAAATATTAAAGGTCACTTATCGGGTTAATAAGCTCCATCTCTCAAGTTGGACCAAACTGCACACAGTGTACAAAATTTCATTGAAATCAGTTCAGTAGTTTAGGAGTTCATCGCGGACAAACAATGTGACACGAATTTTTTATACATAAAGATAAAAAAAAAGTTTCTATGGTGTGGACAGCAAGAACGCAATATGTATTTTATTTTATAGGATAGGGTGACAAACGAGCACACAGTCCACCTGATGGGAAGTGGTTGCTGTGACATCTACATCTATCCTCGATTGAGTAACAAAATGCAGATGTATCGTTTCCCCTGGGGACTAACATGAAATGCCTCGTTTCCAGCAAAAACACTCACCATAGGAAACGCAGCAGCAATAAACTGCTATTTAGCTTATACTATAACTATAATATAGCTGCAGCATGGCTCTACCACGTGTAAAAGTTAGTCAGTCCAAACTCACCAGTGCTTCTCCTGTTCCCACAGCTCGGTGGTGTCGCTGATCCAAGGGTTGGGCCATTCGGGAGGGGTCAGGAAGGGATCGTACTCCGCGTACTGCTCGCAGAAAGCTATAAACCTGGGGACAGCCACAAAAATTATATGGACAAACATTTTTATTCCAGACTAACTGTGCCCACGGTTTCATTCACATAGAATAATTTTTAGTTATTTATCATACTTCCCTATTTGAATCGGATTTTGTTCACAATTTCATTGGGTTTTATTTTTTTTTTAAACTTAAAGCCGCGTATCGATTACGTGGTAGAGCCATGCTGCAACTATATTAGTAGTATAGTTGTAGCACGAATGGGTCGGCTCGACCCGGGAAGGACCACGCTCTCCGAGAGAGAAACCGACACAAGAGAACCGGAGACCCTTTTTACTGGAAAAGAGGCATTCCATCTTAGTCCTCACGGGTGACAACGCATCTGCATTTTGATTCTTTATTGAGGATAGATGTAGATGTCTATGGGTCGCAGTGGCCACTTACCATCAGGTGGACTGTATGCTCGTTTGTCACCCCCTATCCTATAAAAAAACGCACTCCTGGCGCCGTGAATGAGCGCGCCAACCAGTGAACCGCGGAACGCGCTCCAAATGTTCCAAGCGTATCGACTAACGGCAACCGTTCCAGTGTTTGACCTGGATGTCGGTCGTGTTCATACTTCTCTCCATGCATCTTCTCTGAGCGCTTTATTATGCTAAAAGTGGCAAAATTTAAAAATTTTGAACAATCGACTTCAATATAAATAATTTATTGTAATTTTTTTTAAAACCGGTTAACCTGGTAAATATACCATTTGAAACAAAAAAGAATTTTCCAAATCGGTTCGGGCGTCTTCGAGTAATCGATGTAAATACATTAAAAAAAAATTCCGACGAAGTAACAACTTCCTAAACAAACCAAATAATCTTATCAATTTACGACAACTTTGTTTATCTCTGCAGAAGTTTCGCGCGACCGGTGTACGGTCTAGATTGCTAGAGTTAGTGCGTGTTACTTCGCTACGTAATTGGGGTTTGTGAAAACCGCCTCGGTTTAGGTTGTCTAGGTTTTAAGTTCTTGACAAGAGGCTTGTATTGTGTTTGACTGATTAAAGTAACTTCTTTGAAAGTAATTGTGCAAATTATGTAGTAATTGCATGTAGAAGTGCATTTTGCAATATTTAACTTGCTCGGGTGACGTGGAATTTCGCACGCGCGCGCCGAGTAGATATACGGTCTAGGCTTCGAACCGCGCATTCCTTTTTCGAGGGCGTCTCCCGGGTGATTGTGCTGGAAATCATTGTTTAATTATACCGTCGCGTTAAGAGCCTTTTGTGTGTTGACTCTTTAGTTAATTTGCGTGTCAGCTAGGTTAATTTTGAATTCTTATTGCGGAGTGGTGTTTAATATCGAACGAAGGAACTTAGTTGTGTTTAACGCTGAACCGTGTAACTCATGAAGAGATTGCGTTAGTTCCCTATTTGTAATTTGGTGATAAATAAATCCGGGACATTGAATGTTGAACTTTGAACTACTGTCCGTTACTGTGTCGGGTATCACGTGTTCGATTCTACGATGAACGTTGAATTGGTCGAGTTGAACTTAGTTAAATGTACAATAAAGTTAATAGACTGAAATACGCCTGCTGGAGTGACGCAGCATTGTGGGGCAGCATGGAAACTGTCGCGCTGCCAGGTCACCTCAGCTGGGCCAGGTCACCCTCATATACACACCACTAAACACCACTTTACATGCATATACTCTACCTACGGCCTGACCGAGCCTTGGGGCGGTCTAAGATTCGGATGCAGGTACGTACCATTTATTTTCCTAGCCTTCTCCTCATTTTGTAGTATGATAGGTCATTTTTTCATAAGGCCATTTGGGCCCGTACCCACGGCTGCCCGTCGAAGAGGCTACTATAGGCCCTAGCCAAGGCGACCTTTGCAGGGGCAGCTGTGGGCCGTAACAATCATTATTTTACGTACGTGTTTCACTTATTAGCTCGGAACGCAACGAAGACACGAATAATGAAATGCACCGCCCCAACAAGTAGCTAGTAGGATGGGGTGGGAGTAGTGGTGTTGGGAGTAGTGGTGCTGGGATTCACTAATCCTAAGTAATGGTTTCCGGGGAGATGCCCTTCAAACTAGGTAAGACACATCATTTTATTTTATTACGTGGACCTTATCTAACAAATTTTCAACATCAATACTCTAATTACTTCAATCCTTAACTTTTACTGCCAGCACTTGTTAAGGCGCCATTTCTTTAGCCCACGATTTTTTTTCATTATATTGCTGTACGGCGTCGCATTATTTTAGCATTCGCTTTTAAACATGAATACCGTATTAATCAGACGAAACCTACATTTGATTTCAAGAACCGTTCGAAATTCATATACATTAATTCGCTAAAGAATCAACAGTACTTCATAAAAGACGCAATTTTGCTCCAAATTTCCCATTTACCATGTAGTGGCGGTGTGAGAATATCCACTACCCCATATAGTCCCTTGGGTGTCGTAAGAGGCGACAGAGGGAAACAAGCCAGGAGATGGGCAGCAGCGTCTTCCTATATTATAATGACTAAAAATAATTAACTTAGGTCGCCAACTCGCTTGCCAAGCGTGGCGTCTATGCCAAATGTCCTCCCTATGAGACGATCTATGGGGGTGGCCTGTGTTCAGCAGTGGACTTTTATAGGCTGTAATGTATGGATGTATAGAAGATAATCTACCAGGAGCACATGACCTAACAGTAGCATGCCAGTTCACTCACATGTCCGCAACTTTGCTGACGCGTACGTTGCGTCTCTCCAGCCTCGCTTTCAACACAGCGACTTGCTTCCTGGCGACCTCTATCTGTTGCTCTATGGTCGGCTCTTGCTCCGTTTTGGAGCATTCTGGCTTTGTCTCTGGTTGTGACGTTTCGCCTGCAAAGCGAAATTTAAAATTAATTGTTAAATAAAACTATTATCCTAGATTTAAATTTTTATTCAAATATAAAGGTGAAAAACGAGCACACGAATCAAAATGCAGATGCGTTGTCACCCGTGAGGACTAAGATGGAATGCCCCTCATGTCCTGTAAAAAGGATCTCCGGTTCTCTACACGCACCATATGGAACGTACAAGCAGTAAATAAAATAAATAAATAAATAAAATAATTTATTTTTCTTCACAAAACTTAAATTAATTAGATAGTTGATTGGGGTCTCCATTTAAGCAAGTAATGCTTGTGTTTGGAAACCCCGCTCTTCCTTATCTAAACATACATTTTAATTCTCAAAACCAAAATGACAAACCAGTTCTACTGATGACATGTTCCAGATGTGGGTACCACGATAGCCTCTGATCTACAATGACGCTGAGATATTTAGTGTGAGAGACTTTTTCAATTGATGGGCAGTCACAAGCTTTGTTTTAGCATCCTCATTACATGCATGAATTTTAAGGCAAAAGTCAGTCTGTGGTTGCGAGTTGTTAGTAATGCTAAAGCAAATAAAATTTGTCTTAGCTGTATTTAGAGTGAGAAGATTTTGTTGCAACCACAGAGCGACTCTAGCTAGACCACATTCAGCACTAGTCTTGACAACCTCCCAAGATTCACCAGCAAAAACCACAGCCGTGTCATCGGCGTACGACAGGCTGGTAGAACGGAAATTGGTCTATAATTATTAATGTCATTTCTGTCCCCGCCCTTGTGCACAGGCGTAATAATAGACTGCTTTAATGGTGCAGGGAATATTCCTGTATCGAAACATAGATTAGTTAAATGGGAAATAATAGGAGCCAAGTCATTGACTGCCAATTTTAAGAAGTCATTGGGGATATTGTCCCAGCCTGGAGCGCTGTTTGATTTTAAGTTTAAAATTATATTTTTAACTTCGTCTATGTCGGTATATAGTAAAACAAAGGAGTGTAATGATACCGGATTGTTATCTACGGGTCTACTAAGGGTCTCTTTGACATTCTGGATTTTATTGGCAAGTTGGATTCCTATATTTAAGAAATAGCTATTTATGAAGTTTGCAGATTCGGCGGGTGATGATTTCAGATTGAGTAGTTGTTGCTAAGTTAGGTTTTTTATGTGATAGAGCCACGCTGCAGCTATATAATGGTTTTATGTGGCACGAATGGGTCGATTTGACCGGGGAAGGACCACGCTCTCGCAGAATACCAGCGTAAAATAGCAGATTAACGCTGCTGTGTTTCGTATGGTCAGTGTAGAGAACAGGAAAACACTTTTTATTGGAAACGAGGGCTTTAAGCATTTTGATTCTTAATCAAGGATAAATATAGAAGTCTGTGGACCACAGCATCCACTTACCATCAGGTGGACTGAATGTTTGATTACCTCCTTTAATGTTATAAAAAAAAATACTTACCATTTTCTTTTACTGTGTTCCCAGCGTTCTTCTGTATCTCCTCTTCGCTTTCCTGAGGGTTCGTGATTGTCACTATAGGATTATTCTGAAACAAATATTACAAAAGACTTTACTGGGTGAAAGGGCTCTTTTAGTAAAAACCTAGAAAACTATATGTATAAAAATAGCAGTTAAATTTCCAGCCTATATACGTCCCACTGCTACGCACAGGCCTCCTCTCATTCCTGAGAGGGTTTTAGGGCAAGGAAGTGTCCGCCGCGCTGCCCCAATGCGTGTTCGCGAATTACACATACCTTCGAATTATTTTTTATTTCTCACATATGCAGGTTTCCTCACGATGTTTTCCTTCACCGCCGAGCACTTAGTAAATCAGCACTAAAAATTGCAATCAACAATTTAATTCGTGCCGGCGGGGATCGAACTGGGATTGCTCGTGTACTATGAAATTTACAGCGAGCGTTTAGCCCCTGTCTTACCACGGCTCAAAACACGACTGTAAGTGCGTTGGTTACTACAAATTTATAGCAAAAAGTCTACAATAACTGCATCTGGTTGCTGTTCCATCCATCAGTGCCACCCGACATCATAATTAAGTGATAAACTCAAAAAAGTTTTATGTCTTAGACAATAAGGTACAAATTACAAACTTAAGTTATGAAAATGCTGGAAAAGAAACAACCTATTCATTATAAAAAATAACATCTCCACATGAAGTGTTAATCTAAAATAAACTTTATGTTAAAGACAATACGGTGCAATTTCATACCTTCGAGTTATTCTGCATGAGTAACTCCTGACACTGACGAAGTCTTCTGGCCTTCAACACGTTGATACGGGACAGCTCCTTCGGGTCCAGTTCCGTTGTGTTGACACAGCCAGGCTGCAAAAAAATATTTTACAAAATTAGTAAATAGGAGCTTACAGATGAGTAAATGGTGGTCTGATCTCTTAGGTCGTGTCGGTTTACCGTCCCATTGCGCTAGGAGAGTGAGGCAATAGAAAGTGCTCCTGTGCTTGCACATACACTCGGTAACTATAATCATGTCCTGGGAAGATGGTTAGTATCCGTTGAGTCTGGCCGACATTCGAACCGACCGCCCGAAAATTCAGTCTGGAGGACAAATTAATGACTAGAAACCATGGACAAGTAATTTCACACAAAGAAGACCAGAATGCGGTGCCACGAACTAATATAGAATACGATTGGAATAGCTTACCTATATCTATACATCTATACAAATAAAGAAAATTAAAGTGTTTGTTGGTAATGTCAAAATAACAGCTTTTTACTAAATGCATATGAAAGTATGTACGGAACTTATAACTAAAACACAATTTTTAAAATGTTTGTCTGTCTGTCTGTCTGTTTGTTCAAGCTAATCTCCTTTCACTTGCAGATAACTGATAAGGATTAACTTAGGCTACTTTTGTTGTAGAAAAAGAATTAGGGTTCCGCGCAAAAAAAAAATGAAAACCCTAAATTACACGCGGGCGAAGTCGCAGGGAACAGCTAGTAAATAATATAATGGATTCCTTACGATGTTATAATGTGTAATACCACTAATGTTTAAAGACCTTACAGTTGGGAAACGAATGTACTTGTGCAGAGCAACGAGGGAGGGGGGGGAGGGGGCATCTGTAGGGCAGAGGGCGGGCCGACCTTGTGCCAGCGCACTTTACTGAGTCTGATAGACAATACATGCAGTTGGCACGGGCGTGTTTTATACTACTTATTTAACTAATTTCAAGTGCAGTTTTCGAAAAATATAATATCTATAATGCTGAATAACTGTTATAGTTATATGAGTTACTAAGTAAAATTGAATTTAAATGGCGGCCATGCTTATGTTTCCCTAATATTTCTTTTTGATAAAATTGTTTATTTGAATGCAAATTCACTACATACCTAATTAACTTTAACAATCGAAAACTGAAAACATCTACAAAAATAAAGTGTCACGAAAATATTTGACAGTGCAACACTAGTAAATGTGTTTTTTCTTGTAGTAATAAAAAAGTGTCTCGTTCAATAAATGTTTTTAACTTATAAGTATGTGCATAATGTTAACAAATAATAATGATTACTATAATATCCAAAATAATTTTATTTATTTCGTGACAACCCCTAGCATACACGCTGGCCGCGTCAATACCTACGCGGGCGGCGGCATCGCCTGACATCAAAGGCGCTTCACAACTGTAAGGTCTAAACTGTGGTAATACTAATCTATACAAATAAATAAAATTGAAGTGTCTGTTTGTAATGTCAAAATAACAGCTTTTTACTAATTGCATATAAAAGTATATACGGTACCTATAACAGAAACACAATTTTTAAAATTTTTGTCTGTCTGTCTGGCCGTCTGTCTGTCTGTTTGTTCCGGCTAATCTCAGAAAAGGCTGGACCGATTTTGACGGGACTTTCACTGGTAGATAGATAGCTTATGTTATAAGGAGTAACTTAGGCTACTTACATTTTTGAAAAATAATTAGGGTTCCGCGCAACAAAATTAAAACCCTAAATCACACGCGGGCGAAGTCGCGAGGAACAGCTAGAGTAAATATAAAAAATAATTACCATTGGCCTGTGTACGTCCCAGAAGGCCCGCTCCTGGCTGTCCAGTACTTTCCTCTCCAACTTGTCACGTTTCTTATCCACCTGCAATGGATTAGAAATCAATGAAATTGCAGTAATATATAATACCGTATATAGGAGACGACAGAGGTAAGTGATACCGGAGGCTTCTTAATAAAAACTTAAAAATAAAAAACTATGGTTGGCAAATGGCCAGGTAGCTGTGGCATGGCAAATATCCCTATATGAAGCAATCAATAAGGTCTGTGTTTAAAAAGTGGACTTTGGCAAGTCATTATGAATAAATTAATGAATATAAATGGAAATTCAGGACGTCGGACAAAATTTTGCAATGTTTGTTGGGATTTTTCTTTAGCAATGAACTTGTGAGGGGCTGTAATGATGATGAAAGTTTATATGGAGAAAAATAGATGAAATAAAACATTCATCGTTTACCAATTATCAATGTCACTTACACATATTATACCATTTACAAGGATATGAATGTTATTACTCTCAGGTCAATGTCAAACACTTATTAGTCTGTGGTCAAACCTGTCGCACAGAGTAGAGATTGTCGTCAAAGAATTTCAAATATAATTACTAACAGAATTATGTGCGATTTCAAATGTTCCTTTTTAGTGTGTGCAACATATTATGTATATATTACGCTAATAAAATAAACGCATAAGCATGAATAGAGTAAAACATAGGAACCATATACGGAATAGACAGTGTGCCACATGCTTTTTATCATGTAATATCGCCCTGTCGAATATGAATGAAATTTCTATTCTACTATGTTATTTGTTAACAGATAAATTAACAGTATTCACACTCTAAACATTTGTAATTCTGCCGGAAAGAGAAGATGCAATAAATATCTATCTTCAAAAGACTCAAGAAGTCGTCAGCGATGCATATACATATGTATATACTATATAATACACATTATATATCAGATATCTGTATTTTGTATACTAATGTGCGGTTGAAAGTGAAATACAGCCTGCTTGATATACAAACCTAAAAATTAAATAAATTACGACCACTAGTCCACCACTAGTTACAATCAAATCTCTTTAATTCTTTTTATATCAGATTCGAGCACACATGGCAACACCAGCTCACCTTGCTCTGTGCCTCCGCCTGCATGAAGATGAACTCCCACTTCCTGCTAAACATCTTCTGGAGGCGCGCCAGTGACTCCGCCTCGTAGTCTGCAAGTTCGAGGCGAGCCTTGTTCTGCATCGTCCGCTTGCACAAGTACACGGCGTAATCGGTGTTCTCCGGTTCCCACTGGTTAGACGGCCAGAAGTACGGGGTTTGAAACCTGGGAGAACGTATCTTCATGGTTAATGAATAAAGTGCCTTGAATTACCTTTTTTTATAGTGTAAGGGCTACAAACGAGCACAAAGTCCACCTGATGATAAGTGGGTACTGTGGCCCATAGACATCTACGTTATGCGTTGTCACCCCTGAAGACTAAGGTGGACTGCCTCGTTTTCAGTTAAAAAAGGTCTCCGTTTCTCTACACTCACCATACGAAACACAGCAGCATTAAGCTGATATTCTACGCCGTAAAAAAACTTGGGCAAAACAATAAGGCGCATGACAGGAATGCTGTTCCGGCGCCTACACTCCGCATCTATCCCCGCGCTTCCCCTGGTGACCAATCACCGTTCGGTGTTTCCTCCCTGGTGCTAATGACTTCTTAGTTGTCGTGCCCCTAATTGTTTTGGTCACGTAGTACGCGAATGCTACACATGGAATAAAACAAATTTTACGGATTTATACGCGTTAAATTTTACTTTTTGAAATTCTCGATGTTTCGGATACTTTACAGCACCCATACACACTACTACTACTCTTTCTTTTCTTTTCTTTTTGAGTGGACTGAGTAATATCACAATCTCAATGTGGTCTAGTTACATTGAAAACTTCTTCCCCTATTTTTCCACCCTTACGGATTTTTACCTTTCGGGGTAGCATATAAATTTGGAACTTTTGTTTCCAAATTTATATGCTACCCCTGAAGAATTTTAAATTGGTTCACAGTTGGCGACAGTGGAATTGAAAACATCCATATTTTGTGAGGTCGGTTGAAATGTAAAGTTAATTTTCTTGTCGCCGAGCGTGTATCATCGCTTGCAAGATTCTTACAGCCAGAGACATCAATACAATTATGCCCCTAAACTTCTACATGGTCCATCGAGCCGGATCTGAACCAGTGCTCTTTTTTTATAGGAGAGGGGCAAACGAGCATGCGGCTCACCTGATGGTAAGTGACTACCGCCGCCCATGAACAACTGCAACACCAGGGGAATTGCAGATGCGTTGCCGGTCGTTTGAAAAAGAGTAGGCTCTTTTCTTGAAGGGCCCTAAGTCATATCGGTCCGGAAAAAAGCTGGTGGTAGTCGATCCTATGGATTTAGTCCATTTTTATGTGGTTAACAGGTGATAACCACCCAAATCGGTCAATCAGGAAAGAAACCGAACCATCTAATAAAGGTAGCGTAGTGTATTAGGTGCAAATATAATTTCTTCAGAGACTTGGATTAAAATATATATTTCGAAGATATGTGAAGTTCGCCAGCATGCATTCTCCGTGTCCTAAAACCCTATCAGAAATGAGAAGAGGTCTGTGCTCAGCAGTGGTACCTACATATATAGGATATAACTTTACTTTTCAACCGAATTCAAAAAATGGAGGAGGTTCTCAATTCGACTGTATATTGTTTTGTGAGTCACCTAATAACTTTTGTCTATGTGAACCGATTTTTATGATTGTTTTTTATTTGAAAGCTGGTGCTTTTCATGTTGTCCCACATAAGTTTAATCAAGGTTTGACCAGTAGTTTTTTAGTTATCCCTAATAATAATGCGCATTTAATTGACTTCGACTAAATTGATGATGTTCTCGTTTTATTTATATTGAAGTTGGTTGTATAAAATGTTTAATTTGACCACTTGTATTCTGCTGTACGTCCATTCTACAGAGAGGCTCCACTACATGGAATGATGTTTACCTGTCAGTATAGAGGAAAACATTCAACGTTCGTCTGTTAATGACTTAAAGTAAAGTAAAAAGTATTTATTTACCATAAAAAAGTACAATGTTAAAATTTGAATAGACAGCTTAATAATTAGTTGTGACTAAACAGTCTGTGACTGAATTGTAACGGCTCCTCTACACTACTCGCGAAGTTGGTCGAAGTTGGGCGAGGAGAATAGTGTAGAGAGGTACTTCGATTCGCTTCGTGCAACCTCGCTTCGCCTCGGGCGACTTCCGATCGCTATCGGTTTTTCGCGCCCGAGTCAAAGGACTTCGCGAGGTGACCCGACGTTACACGTAGCGTCTCACTGCACTACTCGGTGTACGCCAGTTGTATATTACTTTTTTAATATACAAATATTAAATATGTAGGTTTCTGCATAATTATTTATCTATATTAACCATTGGCGTCGTACTGTTCACACGATTAGGTACTTATAGCAGCTGCCTTTTGAACATTATTCATGTTAAGGGTGCGGGCGACTCAAGACGACTGAGCTCTTCGCGAAGTAGCACGAGCATGTCACGTGTCACAGTCACGTTCTTCGGACTGCGATTGACTTTGACGAGCACTTCATCGAGGTAACTCCGCGAGTAGTGTAGAGGAGGCATAACGAAAACCCAATATTCTTGCTATTCTGCCACAGCCTTTAGCCATACATGGTCTTAGACAAGTGATTAAACACACGCATCTTAAAATAAAACTAACAGTAACTAAATAAAATAAAACTAAAACAATAATTAAATATATATAACAATATACGAATAACTCACTAATTAGAGGGTATCAGAGCCACACACAGTCAGGGAGTTAGAATAAGTGTGACAAAGGAGCACACAGTCCACGTGATAGTATGTGGATGCTGTGGTCCATAGACATTTACATCTATTCACAATAAAGAATCAAAATGCAGATGCGTTGCTACCCGTGAGGACTAAGATGGAATGCCTCGTTTCTAGTAAAAAGTATCTTCCGTTTTCTACACTCACCATACGAAACACAGCAGCATTGAGCGGCTATTTCGCGCTGGTATTCTGTGAGAGCGTGATACTACACCGAACGAGCTAATAAATTCGTGCTACAACCATAATATAGCTGCAAGATGCTGCACCGTAAAAAAAAAAAATATCGTTTTCTTTAGCCTTTGCGTGATAACCATATAAGTCTTAGATAAGTGATGAAACACAAGTATCTTAAAATAAAATTAACAATAAATAAATAAAAAGCTAAAACAATATATAAATAAAACTAAAAATATCAAGACGCCCCTGGGGCGTCTTGAAAAAAGGCCAGGTCAAGAGTACCCTAAACCGTAGAGCATGTATGAAGGGAATAATGAAAGTGAACGAAGCAAAACAAGTATGTAAGGATCGTAGCAAGTGAAAAGAAGTGGTCTCTGCCTACCCCTACGGGAAAGAGGCGTCATTATATGTATGTATGTATGTATGTATGTAAAAATATCAAAAAAAATCACTAATTAGAGGGGTATTATCAGAGCCACACAGAGTCAGGGGCTGTTGTTGAATCAACCAACTTAATTTATGTCCATGCTTTTATGCGTGGTAGAACCATGCTGCAGCTGTATTAATTGTATATTTGTAGCACGAATGGGTCGCCTCGACCGAGTTAGGACCAGGCTCTCACAGAATACCAGCGTAAAATAGCAGCTTAACGCTGCTGTGTTTCGTATGGTGAGTGTAGAGAACCGGAGAACCTTTTTACTGGAAACGAGGCATTCCATCTTAGACCTCACGGCTGAAAACGTAAATGCATTTTGATTCGTAGTTGAGGATAGATGTCGATGTCTATGGGCCACAGCAACCACTTACCATCAGGTGGACTGTGTGCTCGTTTGTCACCATTATTCTAAAACAAAACAAAAGGTGGAGACACCATATATCATATATACAACCTTTGCCGACTTTATTTATATAAGTCACACATATCTTTCTTATCACCCTTATCCTATAAAAAAAAATGTTAAGAATTGATCATCTCAACAAACCCACCTGTAATAAGTGTTGTCATTCTTAACGGTGAGACAGTGGTCATCGATGGGAAAGAGGTACCCGTGCGCTGCCAGAAGATGCGCCAGATGCTGCGCCTCCCAAGTATCCTCTAGACGGAAGTGACGCATCAGCCACGCCACCAGATCCGAGCCCGTGAACACCTGGAAAGAATGGAATTATTATTTTTTAAATAATTCTACCCTCACAGTAGGTGTTTCGCCTGTATATTTTCACGTACTTATATTGTACAGACAAATATTCAGACCCGCGACAATTATTTGTAGGCTCATTAGAACCAGCAACTAAATATAATTTATTTATATACGTTATCAAAACATAGCATAAAATTAAAGCTAACTTAAAGGTTATATATAATATATAATATAAAATAAAAACAATAATAAAGAAAAACTAAAACTAAAAAGTTGAATTATAATAGAGTCCTAGTCCCCGTGGTATCGTACCAAGAACGCTGGCTGCGTTTCCTCGCTGAATGGCTATACTTAGCCTTTGAGCGAGAAAAGAACCAGCCCTCTTATCACCAGCAGCGACGACCAGTCGCGGATCCTGTTCCTGTAGGAACTCCACCGCACGTGGACCCCGCGGACCGATAGTCTCTACAGAAAATGGCACAAATAGGTAGTCATCTCTCAGAAAGTTATGTTTGCGCCACTTACTCAGTTCAGCTGCCTCTGATGCCGCCCCGGCTCTAAACGAGGTACCCCTGAGATGAGAGGCCGCCAAAGTGTCTACGCAAGTAATATCCCACACAAGGGCTTTACCTCTCTCCCAAGGGACCAAATATTACATGCAAAATAAGTCTATGTTATGCAGACTGGCTGATCCACGCGACATCATTCGCGTGGAATTTATTACGAATAGATGGATTTCATTTATTATGGAAGAATATAAAGAAACTCCACGGGTCATATAACGATGACAATTATTCATCATAATGTGATCCTTCTATTTGGTACAATTTATTTGCCGATAAGCTTGCTCCTCCTTGGGTTCCCTCCTCTGAGGAATTATGTTTTTGTGAACCGTTGATAACCCAACCTGGAGAAAACATTAATTCAAATTTTAATTAACTTTTCTCCAATGAAGAATTTGAATTGGTTGTTGAACACCTTAAAGATTCGTCACCAGGAATAGATGGAATCCCATACTCATTTATTTCTAACGCAGAATCAAAATCTAAGCAAATTTTTCTAGGCTTAATTAATAACATATTTATTACAGGAACATTCCCTAATGATAGGAAAATGCAAATTATTATCGCCGTTTTAAAACCAGACAAAAATCCTAGTGACGGTAATAGTTACCGCCCTATAACGCTATCATGAAGTCTGTGCAAAATAATGGAGCATTTAATTAAAAATCGTCTAGAATGGTTTGTTGAAAATAAAGGTCTCTTGGCCAAAACACTGTTTGGATTTCGAAAGGGGCTGAGCACGCTAGATAGCTTGTCTGTTTTTACCTCTGATATACGCCCCGCTTTTTCCAGATAAGAATCGGTTGTTGCTGTTTTTCTCGATGTATCATCGGCCTATGATAACGTTGTCCTCCCTTTACTCAAAGAAAAAGATGTTTCTTTTGGATGTTTCCTGTAGAATTATTGGCATTATTTTTAATTTACTTTCAGTAAGGTCAACTTGTAAAGAGTTCAAGGAAAACTGCTCCCACCTAGACAGATCTGGCGAGGCCTCCCACAAGGTTCTGTATTAAGCCCTATTTTATTTAACATATACACCCATAATCTCGAACATTCTGTTAACTCCTTTTGTAAAGTCTCACAATTTTTTTTTAAACGTTACCCCCACACTAGGATTTTCTCCTGTATCGTGGAGGCAGTTTACAAACAAAAATTTCACAAGGACAAACATCCAGACCCGGAACAATCATTCGTAGGCCATACAAATACTTGTTCCGTGCGGGATTCGAACCCGCACCCCCCAGCGCAGCAACTCATTGCTAAGCCACTGCGCCACGGAGCCGTCATATATGCTAACGATCTAACTCTTTATTACTCTTCTAAGAACTTTACAGACTTGAGTTATCGTCTTAGCTCTGCATTGTTCTATTTAAATAATTGGCTTACTGATAACGGTCTATCCTTACGACCTACAAAAAGTAGAATAGTAATATTGTCTAGAAAAAGATTTTGTCCCAATATTTCTATCTCAGCACAAAATCAAATAATTCCGACAAGTGATAATGTTAAATTCCTAGGTGATTTTCTGGATTCTTAGATGACAAGTATTCCTCATTTAATGTTTATTGCCCAAAAATGCGAAAAGAATGTAAATATCCTCCGTTCACTGACAGGTGTTTGGTGGGGAGTCTCCATTAGATCTCCTCGGTCCTGCGACTTTTTTAATGTTGTAAGTTTTAAAACTTTCAAACGTTCTTCATAAGAGTGCCGTTTCAATAGCCGTGGTACTTTGCTGAAGTAAAAAGTAAGGATTCCAGACTTGAAATGCGTATTCTAATATTGGCATGATAAATGTTTGTGGATCTTAAGCATCATTTCCGGTGTTAGGACAGGGAAAGCTTTTCTCACGAGGTAGATTATTCCCTTAGCTTTTTTGACAATTGTTGATATATGCTCTTCCCACTTTAAGTCTTTGCAATTTTTACTCCCAAATCTGTTTGTATTTTAACATCTGTAAGTAACGCGCCGCCCATTTTATAGGTAAGACAAGGATTACGGTTTCCTATTTGTAATACTGTACATTTTGAAGCATTGAGATTTATGAGCCATTCCTTGGACCAAATAGCTATTTTATTTAGATCAACCTGAAGGCGGTCGTAGCCTATTAGTGGATTTGCAAATATTTTGGTATAATAATCTGCAAATATTCTGACATTACACTGTAGGCAAAGGGGAAGGTCAAAGGTATAAATAATGTACAATACAGGGCCTAGAACGGAACCCTGTGACACTCCACTATGTATTTCTATGTGATCAGACTTCGTTTCACAGATTCTTACTTGTAGGGTTTTCCCACGCAAAAAAGATTCGATCCAAGCCAGTAGTTCTCCACGTATTCCTACGCATTCCAGTTTCTGGAGGAGTCTTCTCGTAGGGACTTTATCGAAGGTCTTTCGTAATCGAGATAAATGACGTCAATAGGTTCTCTTTTTTTTAAGTGTTTGGTCCATGATGATAGGCATAATAATAAATTGGAAATCGTGGAACGATGTGGACAAAAACCATGTTGCTGTTTAGGGATAACTTTGAGGTTGGAGAGGAAACTTGTAATATGCTTGACTATAATTTTCTTCATAACCCTGCAGACCACACTGGTCAAACTGATAAGTCTGTAATTGGATGGTTCCAGTTTGCTATCTTTTTTAAACATAGGTGTCACCAATGCTGTTTTCCATAAGTCCGGTAAGGTGCTTGTCTCGTACGATGTTTGCATTATTGTTGTTAAATAGTGAGATAGGTTGCATTTCTTCAATATAACTACTGGTATGTCGTCTGGTTCCGGAGATAAATCTGTTTTCATTTCTGTAATGACTCGGTTGACTTGGTCTGGCGTGAACAGAATTTTTTCAATGGAATCCTCTACTCGAAGTGTCGGGTCTAATGTAGGCAGTTGGTCACGTGAATTTGTTTGGAAAACGTTCGCAAATTGGTCCGCAAATCCTTTCTTGTTTAGCAAAATAGTAGGAATGCTTACTTTTGATGTTACTTGTTGTCTTATATAGGACTAAAACTTTTTTAGTCCTGCATGCAGTATTTCTTGTTCGTAGGTTGTTCGGGCTTTTCTATTTTCATTTAGTAATTGGTGGTTGTCCGTGTTTCTGTAGTCTCTATAATGATGTTCTAGTACAGTCAGCACATATCTGTTCTATAAGGCTATTTTGTTATTGATGAGGTTTTTAGTTTTGTTTCTAACTAAAGGCTTGTTTGTGTTATTTGGACGGATATCAAACCGTGGTACATACAAATTTATAATTTCCATCAGGTTCCCATGAAGGGTTTCAAATTGTGATTTCACACACCTTCTGTCTGCCATATTTTCAGGTAACAATGATAACAATTTAGTGTTTATTTTGTCGTAATCGGCTTTGTTAAAATTTAGTCTGGTTTTATGTTGCGTTTGTTGGTTCTGCGTTTGCAACTCTATAGTATCAAAAATATAGATATATATATAGATATAGTATAGTATTCAAATTCAATTTGAATTTGACGGTATTATAATTCTAATAATCCAATAGGATTAACGCTCACTGTAAATTTCACAGTACGCGAGCAACCCGGGTTCAATCCCTGCCGGCACCAATGAAATACAAACATATTTCCTATATAATACCTCCATAAATACCTCTCAGAAATGAGAGGAGGCTTGTGCCCAGCAGTGGGACGTATATAGGCTGTAAGTTTAATCCAACACGACCAGCCTCACGTGTTTTCCGAGACACAGTGGTAAAACACTGCCATTTCCAGATACCTGGCTGCGACTGAGAATATCTGTCAATATCTGAGTTTGGCCCGATCCAGAATTCGAACCCGGCACCACATGTTTAACAGTTACTCTTGATAGCACTAAACCAGCAAGACAGTCACTGACTTAGTTGTAATCTTTGATAAGTTCAGCTATGAACTCTTACCGAAGGTATCTTGCTCATGAAACTCTTGACAGTCCTGACAGGTACCCCAGTTGTCTCATCCTGCATTTTCTCTATGATGGCCTCCATCTGGAAAGAATATAAAATTCGTATTTAGTTTTCAGATATTTGAGGATACTCAGCTTAATGAGGCATCTATTATTTAACTATTCATTGTACGGTGGCAATATAAGACATCGGCTTTGATCCTGGAGCTGCTACTGAGAATTTCTTAACCTAACTGTTGGCCTGACCCTGGATTCGAACCCAGGATCTCATGATCAGAAGTTGCGCTTACAACCACTAGACTAACGAGGCAGTCGGACTACTCATGAGCTGATGGCGAAGAGAAATGCCTCACCTTTTTATAAATGAGGTAGTTGGGCGACTCCTCTGGCGAGGGTATGGTCGACATCAGAGCCTGGACATTGGGAGGAAGGTTTGCAATTGTAGTTTCCTTCTTTTCTTTCTCCTTGTAAATATCTTTGTCTTCTTTTACACATTTGGAGTCTCTGTAATCAAATATTATATTAAAAAAATGGTACATAGCACATTTAGATGAAGGGATATATGTACGTGGTACAGCCATGCTGCAGCTATATTAGTAGTACAGTTTTAGCACAAATGGGTAGGCTTGACCGGGGAAGGACCACACTCTCACAGAATCATCATCATCATTACAGCCCTTCACAAGTCTACTGCTGAACATAGGCCTCCCCCAAAGAATGCCACAAAGCACGGTCCTGAGCCACCTGCATTCATCGACTTCCTGCATGCCTTACCAGGTCGTCACTCCATCTCGTGGGGGGTCGCCCTACACTTCGCCTACCGGCAGGAGGCTGCCACTCGAGAACCTTTCTTCCCCATCGATTGTCGATTCTTCGAGCTATATGGTCGGCCCACTGCCACTTCAGCTTACTAATCCGTTGGGCTATGTCGGTTACTCTGGTTCTACTGCGGATATCCTCATTCCTAAGTTTATCACGCAGAGAAACTCCGAGCATAGCCCTCTCCATAGCTCGCTGAGCGACTTTGAGCTTCCTCATACGGCCAGCTGTGAAGGACCACGTCTCAGTTCCGAAAGTCATCACTAGCAACACGCACTGGTTGTACAATTTCGTTTTAAGGTTTTGAGGTATGTCTGACGAGAAAATGTGTCGTAGCTTCCCGAACGCTGCCCAGCCGAGTTGAATCCGTCGATTGACCTCTCGGTCGAAGTTGGACTTACCTAGTCGGACTATTTGTCCAAGGTAAACATACTCGTCAACAACTTCGAGCTTAGTGCTCCCAACAACTACCGGCATAGGTGTGACATGGACATTAAACATAATCTTTGTTTTGTCCATGTTCATCTTAAGACCTATCCGTTGGGGGACACTATTGAGGTCATTGAGCATAGTGCTTAGGTCCTCCAGCGATTCTGCCATAAGGACTATATCGTCGGCAAATCGAAGGTGAGTGATGTACTCGCCATTGATGTTGATACCGTATCCTTTCCAGTCCAGAAGCTTGAAAACGTCTTCCAATGCAGCGGTGAAGAGTTTCGGTGATATGACGTCACCCTCTCTTACACCTCTCTGCAATTGGATAGGTTTCGTACTCTGGTTCTGTACTCGGATAGCCATCGTAGCTCTACTGTACAAACACTTCAACACTTCGATATACCGACAGTCAACTTGACACCGCTGAAGGGACTGCAGCACCGCCCAAATTTCGACGGAATCAAAGGCTTTCTCATAGTCCACATACGCCAGACATAGTGGCAAATTGTACTCTTCGGACTTCTGTACAATTTGCCGAAGGGTATGTATGTGGTCTATGGTGCTAAAGCCCTTTCGGAAACCGGCTTGTTCGTGAGGCTGGGAGTCGTCAAGTCTGCGCGCGAGACGATTCGTAATGACTCTCGAAAACAGCACGTAGACGCGGCTCAGAAGGGAAATCGGTCTGTAGTTCATCAAGAGAGCGTTGTCACCTTTCTTGAAGAACAAGACCACCGCACCTCTGCTCCACGCCTCCGGTGTAATGCCACCATGGAGGACGGAATTAAAGAGCTTCTGAAGGACTTCAAGTACCGGTCTTCCACCCGCTTTCAGAAGCTCCGTTGTAATTCCATCCTCACCTGGGGCCTTACCGTTTTTAAGGTGCTGGAGAGCCATTCTAATCTCGCTCAGACTGACGTCCGGGATATCTTCGGAATAGTGTCGGATGAGACTCGCTCTTGGATCTTTACTCACACTTGCGTGTGGCTCCAACGATGACGTGTACAGCTGCCCATAGAACCTCTCAATCTCACTCAAAATCTCAGGTGTCCCGGAAACTATGCTGCCACATTCTGTCTTCAGCTTTGACAGTTGGCTCTTTCTGGCAGACAGATCTCTGGCAAAGACTTTGGAGCCTTGGTTCCGCTCGATCACTTCTTCAATACAAGCTGTATTGAAGTTGCGTAAGTCCCGCCGCATGCATTTGGAGATCTGTCTGTTCAGATGTCTGTATGGTGTCAAGTCTGTTGAAGAATGTAGCTTCATCTCCCGTCTAACAGCCATGAGATTAAGAGTGTGATCGGAGAGTTCTTGTGTTCTTCTGCGGCGGGTCTTGCAGAACTTAGCTCCGACCGCATAGACTGTTTCCACGAGCTTGTCATTCATATCGTCCACTTCATTGCAGTCTTCTAGGCACTGAAAACGGTTTTGTAACTCGAGCTGAAAGGTTTCGGACTTTGGAACAGAGCACGAGGGGGACGGAGCGTTGACTTCATTAGACGAGACCTCTCCAACTTAACGTTTAGGTTCAGTGTGCCTCTAACCATTCGGTGATCGCTTCCAGTTTTCATCCTCGCGATCACGGAGACATCACTGAACAGTTGTCGTCATAATGAAGTCAATCTCATTTTTTGTCGAACCGTCGGGGCTCGACCAGGTCCACTTCCTGTGGGGCCGCTTCTGGAAGAAAGAGTTCATCATAAAGAGTCCCTCTTTCTCCATGAAGTCGGCCAGCTGCTGGTTCCGTTGCCCTATTTCAAATTTCCCTACTTTCAGCTCACCGTTCTCTCTTGTGCCTATTTTTCATTGAAGTCTCCCATTAACACCGTATATTGGGTTTTGGAGGAATGCATGGCTCTAGAGATATCCTCATACATTTCCTCCACCTCCTCATCGGGGTGTGCCGAGGTTGGTGCGTAAACCTGTATGACCTTCAGCGAATACCGTTTGGTGATTCTGAGTATAAGGTACGCAACCCTCGTCGACACACTCCCGATCTTTACAACGTTGTTAACGAGAGACTTGTGGACGATAAATCCGACACCTCCTTGGGACAGATGGTCGCCCTCCCGGTGATAGAGCAAGTTGCCGGATTCGAGGATTACCGTGTCCTCCCTCTCTCTTCGGACTTCGGATAATCCTATAATATGCCAGCGCAACTTGTCTATCTCTTCTTCCAGCTCCACGATCTTCTCGTCAGTCGTCAGGGTGCGTGCGTTGTACGTTGCCAGGTCGAGTCGTCTAAGGTGGCAACCGAACCTCCACCGGAGATTCTTAGCATCCCCTGCCCCGCCATTACCATGGTCGCCACCGTAGCCAGGAATAGCGGGGCCGCCGGGGACTGGGGGCCGTCTGTTTGTTGCTTTAATCATTCATTGGGAGGTATTTGCCATAATTGCCACGCTTGGCGAGTGGGTTGGCAAGCGCAGTTTTTTTATTGTAATTTTGGCTATTATCAGGAAGATGCTGCTGCCCATCTCCTGCCTGTTTCCCTTTGTCGCCTTTTACGACACCCACGGGAGGATATGGGGTAGTGGATATTCTTGACCGCCACTACACGGCAAGAATCTCACACAGAATACCAGCGTAAAATAGCAACTTAACACTGCTGTGTATCATATGGAGTGTAGAGAACCGGAGACCCTTTTTACTGGAAAAGAGGCATTGCATCTTACTCCTCACGGCTGATAATGCATCTGCATTTTGATTCTTTATTGAGGATGAATGTAGATATCTATGGGTCACAGCAACCACTTACCCTCAGGTGGACTGTGTGCTCGTTTGTCACCCTATCCTATAAAAAAAATGTCGGTGGTAGTTCCAATGCAAGGCAGACAACCCTGATGCTGCCTACTCCGTAAGATCATTTTACATTGCCTCTTATTTCTTTCCCCTCACCTCTTATTTAATTTTCAAGCAATTCCTCTTCTCTGTCAGCGTCGTTTAATAGAGTGGTATATTTCTTTCATAAGTACATTACAAGGCCTTGCTACAACATAATATTATAGGTGCAGCGGACCTCACTTTTTTTATAGATTAAGGTTGACATACTAGCACACAGTCAGTAGATGATGTAATAGACATCTACATCTGTCCTCAATTAAGAATCATAATGCAGATGCATTGTCAACCGTGAGGACTAAGATGGAATGCCTCTTTTTCAGTAAAAAGGTTCTCCGCTTCTCTACACTCACCATACGAAACACAGCAGTGTCTAGCTGCCATTTTATGCTGGTATTCTGTGAGAGCGTGGGCCTTCCCCTGTCGAGCCGACCCATTCGTGCTACAACTATACTACTAATATAGCTGCAACATGGCTCTACCACGTAATAGATAAGCGGATTTAGGTTTAAAAAAGAAATTAAAACCCATAATGAAAATCCGATTCAAATAGACAAGTATAATAAATTACTAAAATTTATTCTATGTGAATGAACCGTGGGTACAGTTAGTCTGGAATAAAAATGTATGTTCATATAATTTTTGTTGATATCCCCAGGTTTATAGCGTTCTGCGAGCAGTACGCAGAGTACGATCCCCTCCTGACCCCTCCCGAGTGGCCCAACCCTTGGATCAGCAACACCACCGAGCTGTGGGAACAGGAGAAGCACTGGTAAGTTATCACCCCTGAGGACTGAAATGAAAAGCCTCGTTACCAGTAATAAGGGTCTTCGTTTCTCCATGCTTAGCATATGAAACACAGCAGCATCATTCTGCTATTTCACACTGATATTCTGTGAGAGTGTGGTCCTTCCCCGGTCGAGCTGAGCCATTTGTGCTACAAATATGCTACTAATATAACTGCAGCATTGCTCTACCACATACAATATACATAGCTGCAGCATGGCTCTACCACATATTATTTTAAGAATATACTTTATAATACCTATGTTATTTATGTTTATGGTAGTACAAACTTATATATTTTATAAGTATTTATGAATCAACACACTACAATAATACTTTGTTTCAAATATCCATTCATCAATCTTTTACAGCCTATAAAAGTCCACTGTTGAACACAGGCCTCCCCCATAGATTGCCTCATGGGGGATTTTGCCATAGTTGCCACGCTTGACAATTGGGACAAATATCAACGGTCCATAATATTATAAAAACAAAATAAATGATCATACAGGCTAAATAAAATGAAGTATCCAAAAATATAATTTAGTAACTAACAAATAAAAGTGATATAAATTGATAATTTCTAAATTAATTATACACTGGATGAGATGGTTCCTTGAGTGACCACCCACTAAATGAAGTGACAAACAAGTAATAGATACAGGAAGTTGATTGATGCAAGAAGCTCAGGACCATACTTTGTGGCATTCCATGGGGTGTCCTATGTTCAGCAGTGGGCTTGTGAAGAGCTGTAATGATGATTAGACAGCTAATATTTATTTATTTATTTATTTATTTATTTATTCTTTATTGCATTCCTTAACCTAAAAGAATACAAAGGGCGGACTTAATGCCTTGTGGCATTCTCTACCAGTCAACCCATGGAGTGGTGAGAATTTGAAGTAGGTGTAGCAATATAGAATAAAAAGAAAATAGAAATGTATAATTAATTACATTTTATATACATTTTACTATTATATACAATAAATAAACTATAAAAATATATCCTATTTATACATGTATACAAATATATACGTACATACATAAGCATACATATATTCATACCAACATACATATACAAATAATACATATAAATAACTATAAATATATACGTCTAAAATATAAATGACATGGATGATTCATCTAAGTAGCGTTGTCTTTAACAGATAGATGATTACGCACCAACTTTTTAAAAGCAAACTTATTGGGAGCTTTTCTGATGTCGTCAGGCAAGGAGTTCCAAAGGCGTGCAGCCTGAACTGTAAAGGAGTTACCATAGAACTCGGTGAAGTGAACTGGAATACATATTTTGTTGTTAGAAGACGAACGTAGAACCCTATCATGAGATGAGGAGAGATAGTGAAATTTGCTCTTAAGATAAGAAGGCGAAAATGGGTCATTTAATATGGAAAAAAGAACAAGTAATATTCTGGAAATACGCCTCTGCCGGATTGTAAGCCAATTAAGCTTAGATCTATATTGCGAAATATGGTCATACTTACGAAGCCCGAAAATAAATCTTATACAGTTATTGAGAAGGCGTTCCAGCTTGTTCAGAAGATCCTGGGACAGATCCGGGTAACACACATCTGCATAATCAATTATGGGTAATATGAGTGATTGGACAAGCATGATCTTAGACTTTGTGGGGAGAAAATGTTTTAAACGATACAGAGTACGTAACGTAGCAGTGACTTTACGACTGACTTCAGTAACCTGAGTTCTCCAATTCAGCGTGTTGTCAATGTGTAGGCCAAGATTTTTTACAGACTTACTGAACGGTATTGTAATCCCATTGTAGTAGATAGAGGGTATGTCTGCAAGATTAATCTTGGCTAGCATCCTTGAGCTACCCACCAGTATAGCTTGGCATTTTGAAGGATTGACCAATACTCCATAACGAGTAGACCAATCCTTGATAGCTTGTAAGTTGTTATTTAATTTTTTAATCCCATTATGGATATCCCCAATTTCAGCTTGCACGTATAGCTGAAGGTCATCGGCATACAGATGGTACGAGCAATCGAAGATGGAGGTAATAAAGTTTATAAAAATAGAAAAAATTATAGGAGAAAGAATACCGCCTTGCGGTACACCAGCTTCCACATCAGCCCAAGCTGAGGTTATTTGCCCCACACAGACTGACTGCTGTCGACCGCGAAGATAAGATGCAAACCATTCCAATGCTGTAGGGCCAAAATTTAGATGAGACAGTATGGATAGAAGGATTTCATGATCAACTGTGTTGAAAGCATTTGAGAAATCAACTAGTACCAGTACTGTTACTTTTTTTTCTTCCATGCCGTTTCTAATATCGTCTGTGACGTTAATTAAAGCAGTACTGGTACTATGACCAGGGCGAAACCCAGACTGATATATACTCAGTAGGTTATGTTTCGAAATGAATGTAGAAATTTGCTTGTAAACACAGGATTCTAAAATTTTGGATAGAAAGGGTAGAATGGATATAGGGCGAAAATGATTGGGAAGAATGGGAGAAGGAACTTTTGGAAGGGGCTTTATAAAAGCCCTTTTCCAAAGATTAGGGTACTGACCTGAATCAAGGGAAAAATTTATAACATGGGAAATTGCCGGAAGAAGGTGCTCTAGTATAAATACTACCATTTGTCTACTAATCTCATCATAACCCACCGCCTTGGACTGAATTGCTAAAATAGACTTTTTGACATCATCCTGCGAAACAGGAGAGAAATTAAAGGTAGGTATATTAGGAATTTGCACAGAAGCAATGGAAGCCACAGTTTGAGAGCGAATTGTAGGGTCCATTGCTGTTACAGAAGCGAAATGTTGGTTGATTTCATCAAGTGAAAGAGAAGGACCACAATCCAATGTAGCTGGCCTGCAAAGACCAGAAGATCTAAGAAATTTCCACACTTCGGCGGGAGAAGAGTTGTTAATACAATTATGGAAATATCGGCGTTTAGCTGCCCGTACCATTTGATTGCACCTATTCCTCGCTGCTTTAAAAGATGACCAATTTTCTTCATTACGTTCTCTCTTAAAACGAAGAAAAGCTCGATTACGTCTAGTCATTGCCATCCTTACGCCCTCTGTCATCCATGGGGCTGGAGGACGCTTCAATCTAACCTTGTGAATTGGGGCATGAGCATCATAAAGGCTGAGAATATTTTGGTTAAGGATAGAGACTTTATCGTCAACAGTAGGTGCTGCAATAAATGAGGTTAGATCCAGACTAAGACCACATTTCTCGAAGACTGTGGAGGGAAGAGACATCTTTCATAACAAAGACTCTTCCTTAAACCTGAGCCTATCAGACAACCATGTTTTATAATAAAACTGTGCAAGTCTTTAATATAGATACTTTAATTTTCAAATGGTATGTAATAAAAGAGATTGTAAAGGAGAATAAGTTTTTTTTTTTCAATATAAACCAAACGTTTGTACTTCAGGCAGTAATTGAGTCAACATCTAATAACTCTGTATAATATGCATATGCAATATGCTCTGTAAGAATAACATACTGTATAAGAGCCGTGGTAGCTCAGATGGTTAGGGCTCGCTGTTAATTTCACAGTATGCGAGCAGCCCGAGTTTGTTTCTTGTCGGCACCAATGGAATTGTTAAGTGCAATTTTAAGTGCTGATTTACCACATGCTCGGCAGTGAAAAAAAACATCGTGAGGACACCTGCATGTCTGAGAAATAAGACAAATATATATTTTGAAGACGTGAAGTTTGCCAACACACTCTGGGGCAGCGCGGCAGACTCTTCCTTGCCCTAAAAACCATCTCAGAAATGAGAGGAGGCCTGTGACCAGCAGTGAGATGTATATAGGCTGTAACTTTAATAATAATATACTGTAACAATAAATCCAGGTCAAAGTTGAAGAACACAAAAATCCTCTATGTTTAGCAGGTGAGGTATAATTGTTATGATAAGTCTACTCTTATATCAGTGTCACAAACCTCGAGGTTCCTTGCTGAACGGCTTTCTGCCCCACCTTCTCGGAAGAATTCATTGTCACCATTTTAATTCAGAAAAACCACAAACACTTTTAACACTCAATTGCACTGAGATGATGTATATATTATAATTAATAAAGTTTTTTATAAATTCATAATTACAGCTATTGTTTATTTTTTGGTTTTGATAGCCCCATAGGTTTTAAAAAGAACTTTACGCTCCCACAAAAATATACACTACCACATCTCCCGCGCGGTTACCGCAAATATTCTTAGCGTAAATATTTACATTACCCTATAATCTCATTAACGTTTAAGTTTTATTCTATGGAGCATTACATTTTTATTCATAAAATTTTAAAAGTTTCAAGAATTGTATAAGCTTGATTCACTTGAGGAAATGACACGTACCTATATAATTTATCTAAATCTAAATAAGGGATATAACTAACACAAACTTAAAGTTTACTTTATAAACTTAGTATATATGATACTCTATTACAAATATTTTGTAAGATAATTATTTTATTGTAACTTAAAACAATTGCACTGGTTTTTGAAATTACAATTCTACGAATAAAGCACCACAGGAAGTCACACCCACCACATAATATTTTATATTATAAATCGAAACAATAAGCATTCTGTTTAATTTATAAAAACTAAATTATGTACCGAGAACTGTTAAAATTTTAACATTTTTTTGAAATACTACGAAATGTCAAAGAACGACCGCCATTAATCATTTCTACTATTTTTTATACGACGAAAAGTGATAGCAATTTTTGTACTACATTTAAGTGAAAGAGAGGGATAATCATTGAACTATAATACTGCTAAATCGAACAGGTGCCTTAAAATAGCAATATAATACGAAACTAAGGTGAATCTTAAACGAAGCCGGTTAAATAATAGAAATCTTACGAATGGCGCATGTGTTTACGTTAGCTTTTATTGAGCGCTTTATTTAGTGCTATTTTTAGATTCGTTTGAATCACATAGGAGGAAACACACCCATACATATTATAACATCGAATTTATTGTTTTTCAATAAATGCATTTATAACATAAAATTATTAGGCTATTTATATATAAAGAGTCGAGGGATACTCATCCCAATTTACCTGTCCGGTAGTTGTGGTATGGTATACGGGTATGCGACCCCGGCTTCCCTAGCTATTACTGTCCTATCCCGTGCCCTCCTGGACGGTAATATCCTACATTTCCTATTTCCTACCCTAACTTACTTTACTCTTCCTTTTCACACCACCTATCCTTCCCCTTTTCCTATTCCTACCCTCCGCCAATCCAACGTCTGCCGCGCAGATGGATGCATGGCTAGGGGCGAGCCTAGTCGTTAGCGTGCCACACTGCCCTGGGACCGGGCGACCCCAGAATTAGGCTAGCCTTACCCTGGCATGCGGGGCTCTGCTGGGGGGGACAAACCTTTCCCTCGCTATTCGTGGGAACGCAATGGATAGTCATAACAATAATTTAATTAACCAAAATGGCGGCGATGTGGTTCGCCACCCATCACGTCTCGTTTCTCGCGGGGGCGAAAAGCGGCCCACGGAGAGCCGCTTCGCTACGTTGAATGTAAGAGGAGGAATGGATGGTAAGGTAGATGAAGTATGTCAGATGATGGATGAACGTTGCATTGATATTCTGTGCGTGAACGAAACCAAGAGGAAAGGATGTGACACCACGGTTCATGGCCCCTACACGGCATACTGGTCGGGAGTCCCCCAAACCAGCCGAGGCTGTCAGGGAGTTGGTGTGATTCTTTCATCTCGAATGGTTGAATGTGTGATGGAGCATGAATGTATAAGCCCAAGACTCCTCTGGATTAGGTTAAAAGTCGGACTCACTCGCTTGTTTATCCTTGGGGTCTATGCACCAACGGATCTGCGTGGAGGTGGGTCCATAAAAACACAACAAGAGAGAGAGGAATTTTGGGATAGCATGAGAGAGGTCTTGAATAAATGCGGAGAAAATGAACGGATCGTGATGTTAGGGGACTTTAATGGATGGGTTGGAGTAAAGCGTGATGGGTATGAAGGTGTTCTGGGTACGTTTGGGGACGAGAGAGTGAATGACAATGGGAGAAGCCTGCTTGAAGTATGCTTGGAATGGAATCTGTGCGTGGCCAACACAATGTTTGACCACAAAAAGATCCATTTGTATACAAGAGATGAGGGTGAGTCTAGAAGTATGATTGATTTTGTAATTGTGGATGAAAGACTGAGGAAGAAAGTGCTAGACACTCGGGCATACCGCGGTGTAGGCCTCGACACAGACCACTTCCTGGTCATATCCCGAATGCGTGGCCTCTTTAAACGGTGGCGACACCGAGTGGCCGAGCCTACGAGTGTTTTGGACAGAGTAAAAGTGGAAAATCTACAAGAAGAAGAAAAGAAAGACGAGTATGTAGAGAAACTGAAAGAAAGTTTTAAAGGGATAGAAGAGATAGGAGTGATTGAAGATTTGTGGGAGACATTTATGAAAGGGGTCGTAAATGTTGCTATCGAGGTATGCGGGGTAGCTAAAAGAAGGAAAGGAAGAAAGAATGATAACGTGTGGATGGATAAAGATGTACAAAAGGTTGTGCAAGAAAAGAAGAAAGCGTGGTTGGATTGGTTAGCAACAAAAGCTAACCAAAAAGTTCAAAAGGCAACGGATGACGAGATAAAGGAAGCAAGAACGAAGTATAAAAGATTGAAAACAGCAGCGAAAGAAATTGTGTCTAGAAAGAAAGAAGAACGAAAGGATGATTTCGATAGGAGGCTCACTGAAGATTTCCAGTCAAACATTAAGTTTTTCTGGAAAACCATCAAAACAGCCAGAGGAAAAACTTCTACCTCTGAGCTGAGTACAATCAGGAGTCAAGATGGGAGCATTATAAAAGGAGAAGAATGTGTGTTAAAGAGATGGAAAGAGTATTTAGAAAGTTTGTTTGAAAGAGAGGAAGTGCAGGTACAGCATCTGCCACCTTCCACGGAAACTAATATAAATGTTGATGAAAATGAGATAAGCATGGATGAAATAGTGAAAGCGTTGAAAAGTATGAGATTAGGTAAGGCTGCAGGGTATGACAGGATTACCGTCGAGATGCTGAGGGCTGGACAGGGCCTGGTGGCTAGTCAGCTGTACCGCCTTTTCAATCTGTGCTGGCGAAATGGGCAAGTACCGGGAGACTGGTGCAAAGCCGTAATCGTGCCATTGTATAAGGGAAAAGGGTCACGGCAGGACTGCATAAATTACCGCGGTATAAGCCTTCTCAGCGTCGTCGGTAAATTGTATGCGAAAGTGTTGATTGAAAGGATTGTGAATGAAACAGACAAGAAAGTATGGGATGCACAAGCGGGATTTAGAAAGGGAATGGGATGTACGGATCAGGTCTTTTCCTTGCGGTGCATAGCCGAAAAGTATTTGGCTAAAAACAAGAAAGTCTACTGCACGTTCGTAGATCTAGAAAAGGCCTATGATAGAGTGGTGAGGAATGAATTGTGGTCAGCACTGTCCGTGAACGGTGTGAGCAGTATCCTCATACGAGCAATGCAATCTCTTTATAGGGATTCTAGTGCTTGTGTAAGGATAAACGGGGGCATACACTGAATGGTTTAATATCGAAAAAGGTGTTAGACAGGGATGTGTAGCGTCACCGTGGCTGTTTAATCTGTTCATGGACAATTGTTTGACAGATTTAAAAGAGAATGACAGTGGGTTGAGAATGAATGAGTTACTCGTCAAATGTTTTCTCTATGCTGATGACCAAGTATTACTTGCGTCTTCGGCCGAGGAGTTGCAGGAGATGGTAACTGCTATGAGTGGAGCTTTTGTTAGAAAGGGAATGAAGATGAATGTAAGGAAGACGAAAGTGATGGTGTTTGAAAAAGATGAGGCAGTGACAGACTGCAATATCGTGATTGAAGATGAACAAATTGAACAGGTGAAAGAGTTTGTGTATCTGGGTTCAAAGTTTACAAGAGATGGAAAGTGTGAGAGTGATATCGAAAGAAGAGTGAATGCAGGGAACATGGTGAATGGAGCTTTGCACTCCTTTATGAGCAGTCGGAAGGTGTCTAACAAGGCTCGTTTGGCTGTGCATGAGGGGGTGTTGTTTCCGACACTCATGTACGGAAGTGAAACTTGGGTATGGCAGAAGAAACATGAAAGCAGAATAAATGCAGTTGAGATGAGAGCATTAAGAAGTATGATAGGAGTTAAACTGAGTGACAGGCTAAGAAATAGTGAGGTAAGGAAACGTTGTGGTCTGAAAGAAGATGTAGTGACAAAAAATTGAGAAAGGTATGATGAGATGGTTTGGCCATGTCGAGAGAATGAATGAAGAACGATTGACGAAAAAAGTGTATAAGGCGAGTGTGAATGAAAGTGTTGGAAGGGGTAGACCTAGGCGGACATTTCTAGACCAAATCAGGGACGTCTTGAAAAAAGGCCAGGTCAAGAGTACCCTAAACCGTAGAGCATGTATGAAGGGAATAATGAAAGTGGACGAAGCAAAACAAGTATGTAAGGATCGTAGCAAGTGGAAAGAACTGGTCTCTGCCTACCCCTACGGGAAAGAGGCGTGATTATATGTATGTATGTATGTATTTATAATATTTATAATATCTACTTGTTCAACTTGTACAATAAGATAAAAAGGAGAACTTTATTAAAAGTCTTGTAATCAGTAAGATTGGACAATACATAAAAACACAAACTGATGAAGGATAACTAATTTAATCAACCAAAAATGAAAATCATAATCGTTAATCATTGATAGTAAATAAATATTTAATATCTTAAATACTATGCCGTTAATCAACTGAAAAATTTATGTACCTATATAAACATCAAAGGATAAAAGTCTTTCCCGGTTAGAAGAAAATTACAGAATCGAACATGCAACAACTAGTAGTTTCTTTACGTGGTAGAGCCATGCTACAGCTATATTAGTAGTATAGTTGTAGCACGAACGGGTCGCCTCGACCGGGGAAGGACCACGCTCTCACAGAAAACCAGCGTAACAGCAGGTTAACGCTGCTGTGTTTCGTATGGTGAGTGTAGAGAACCGGAGACCCTTTTTACTGGCAAAGAGGCATTCCATCTTAGTCCTCACGGGTGACAACGCATCTGCATCTTGAGTCTTTATTGAGGATAGATGTAGATGTCTATGGGTCACAGTAACCACTTACCATCAGGTGGACTGTGTGCTTGTTTCACCCTATCCTATAAAAAAATAGTTTCGTAATATGTCAGTTTGTGCACTAGGCTACGGTATAAGACCATTATACTATTCCTTGGTGTATAAAGTTTCAATTTCAAATATATTTATCATTTTAGATAAAATTCCAGTGTGAGTAGGTAAGTGTTTATGTTCGTAAATCTTTTACTCCTAAACGGCTGACTTCATTAGTTACTCTCTGTAACTTATGTGACTGAGGAGGCTCAACCGATCTTGATGTAATGTATATATGGATGACCCCCTGGATGGTTCTTAGATAACTATTGTTAGGCCCGGTAGGTACTTAAACGTCAATGGCTGCCTTAATATGTACGGCCCAGTAACGTCCCTAAGAATTCAGTATATGACGTTACTTCAACGTCAATGGCTGCCCTAATATGTACGGCCCAGAAACGGTCTTAGGAAGTCAGTATATGACGTCTCTTTAATGTCTGTAAACTGACGTCTTTAGGCTGTGACAAATTGACGTCATCTGCTGGGACCCCCCGACGTCAAGAAATGACGTCTCTTACGTCGAGCAGTACCGTAAACGGACGACATAATGACGTATAAATACTACCTGGGTATGGATGTTGTCGAGAATCAGAAATCACCCGTACGAAGCTGGGGCTGGTCGCTAATCTATACAAATAAATAAAATTGAAGTGTCTGTTTGTAATGTCAAAATTACAGTTTTTTACTAAATGCATATGAAAGTAAATACGATACCTATAACTACAATACAATTTTTAAAATTTTTGTCTGTCTGTCTGTCTGTCTGTTTGTTCCGAGTAATCTCCGAAACGGCTGGACCGATTTTGACGGGACTTTCACTGGCAGATAGCTGATTTCATAAGGAGTAACTTAGGCTACTTTTATTTTAGAAAAAGAATCAGGGTTCCGCGCAGAAACATAAAAACCCTAACACGCGAACGAAGTCACGGGGAACAGCTAGTTGTCCTATAAAATTGCATTGTAAATAAGGTAAGAAGCATGTTTACGTGGTTGTGCCATGCTGCAGCTATATTATGGGTATAGCACCAATGAGTTGGCTCGACTGAGGAAGGACCACGCTCACATAAACTACCAGCGTAAAATAGCAGCTCAACGCTGCTGTGTTTCGTATGGTGAGTGTAGAGAACCGGAGACCCTTTTTACTGAAAACGAGGCATTCCATCTTAGTCCTGACGGGTGACAACGCATCTGCATTTTGATTCTTAATCGTATAAAATTAGTATATGGATGTGTGACAGAGGGAAACTAAAACAGGAGATGTGCAGCAACATCTTCCTGTTTTTGATTCTTAATCGTATAAAATTAGTATATGGATGTGTGACAGAGGGAAACTAAAACAGGAGATGTGCAGCAACATCTTCCTGATAATAACTCTAAATAATAAAAAACTTCGGTTACCAAACCGTCTGCTAAGCTCATAGCTATGGCAACATTTGCCCTATGAGGCAATCTATCGGGGAGAGAAATATATGTTCGGCAGTGGACTTCTAATTGGTGTAATGGATGAAAATTAAAGACAACAAATCACGAAGGCTTACGCGGTAGAGCCATGCTGTAGCTATATTGGTAGTATAGTTGTCGCACGAATGGATCGGCTCGACCGGGGAAGGACCACGCTCTCACAGAATACCAGCGTAAAATAGCAGCTTAACGCTGCTGTGTTTCGTATGGTGAGTGTAGAGAACCGGAGACCCTTTTTACTGGAAAAGAGTCATTCCATCTTAGTCCTCACGGGTGACAACGCATCTGCATCTTGAGTCTTTATTGAGGATAGATGTGGATGTCTATGGGTCACAGCAACCACTTATCATCGGGTGGACTGTGTGCTCGTTTGTCACCCTTATCTTATAAAAAAGGCAAATATAAAATATCATTAACTAACGACCCGCCCAGGTTTCGCCTAGATAGGATCTATTAATGTGTATTATATCAATTTTTCTTTTAAAAACTTTTTAAAAACAAGTTTGTTGGATAAAATATAGCTCGCTTTGACTCACTGGCACTGCGTAGAGATGTTGCATCTCTTTGCGTATTTTATCGCATCTACCATGGGGAGTGCTCTGAGGAATTGTTCGGACTAATTCCAGCCGCACAATTTCACCATCGCACATCGCGACAAATATCACGATACCATCCATATCATCTGGATGACTGGCGGTCCACCACTGTGCGATTTAAAAGAAGTTTTCTTCGTCGCACAACTTCCTTGTAGAATCGACTACCACCAGAGATTTTTCCGGACCGATACAACTTAGGAACCTTCAAGAAAAGAGCGTACTCCGTTTTAAAAGGCCGGCAACGCATCTGCAATTCCCCTGGTGTTGCAGTTGTTAATGTTAATTACTTACCATCAGGTGAGCCGTATGCTCGTCTGCCCCCTCTCCTATAAAAAAAGTCTAGATCCTTCCTGGCATTAGTCTCTATCTGTTCGTTAAGTTTCATCACAGTCGGTTCAGCCATTCCGAAGATTAGCTCGGACAGACAGACAGATTAAAAAAATGCTAGTTTATATCTTAATAGCATGTATATGTAAATAGCCTACTGAGCTTAATAGAAGTCAGTTATTTCAATATTACAGACAGACACTTCAATTCTATTTATACGTATAGATTTGTTTGAAATGACCGGACCGAGAACAGATTGAGAACCATAGATAATACAAATAGTTGATAACTGTGTATTGTTGGTCAATGCCATCTATTAGAGAATATTGGTATTTAATTCATATATGTAGCGTAATATTTTATTTTGCCAATGATGGATGCCCATCCACGACTTTTTCTGTCACTAGGGCGACGCAACTAGAAAGTGAGGTATAATATTTGATATATTTCATAGCGGGGAAGTTAATTAGTTAGGAAATTGTAAAAGCCTTTGTTTCTTTCTGTACTATTAGCTATATTTATATTAATAACATTGAAAATAAATAAACAAATCTATAGATATTCATAAAAAGAGAAAAATAAAAAAAAGTGCAAAAAATTAAAGAGCAAACCATCGACGCATTGTTTTTTACTATAATACTCTATAATTAATATAATACTCTAGAAACTGATAAACTTTTATTAAGAAAACAACTTCTCAATTAAATTACACTCAAAAAATCTTTACCTCCGTGTCAACTAGCGACATCTGGTGAGCAGAAAATTATTAGCCCACATTCTTTGACACAGAATACTTTACTCCTAGCGGAGATTCTTTGAGTTCCAAGTATTTTAAGATGACGCTAGATGGCGTAAAAATTATAACGAAAACATTGATAATTATCCCCGAAGTGATCTTTGATTTTGTTTTATTATGTTCATAAACTTCATCATCAATCCACGAAGGTCCTACTGCTGGACTTGAATCTTTGCAAGGTGTACTTGGCATGATCGTCACGCTAGCAGATGGATTGGCGAATGCAGCAGGTAATAAAATAGTGTCCGATCGAAGCTTCGGCTTTGGCCACCTTCAACTTCGGCCTAAATAGACCGAAATTGAACAAACTGTTACGCGGTGGCACATTATCCTAAAGGCAAACTAGGCACGTTCCTAGGGGCGCAAGGTTACAAAGGGGAGTGCGGGAAAATTTTTAAAGGAAAAAAAATTAAGTAAGTGCGGCACTCCTGATTGTAAATAATCACCGTCACCCATGAACATCCGTCACACCAGGGGAATTGCAAGTGCGTTGCCGGCCTTTTAGAAAAAAGTTTTAGAAAAGAGATTCTTTCTGGAATTATTCTTGAAGGTCCCTAAGTCGTATCGCTCCGGAAAAACCGCTGACGACAGTAAATTCCTCAGTATGGTCGTGCGAGTTAGAAAACTCCGCGTAAATCGCACAGTAGAGGGCCGCCAGCCATTGCGATGATGAGGATGTTATTTCGAGTTCTGTTGCAGTGTAAGATGGTGGAATTCAGCAGCTGGTATTAATCCAAACAATTCCTCTGAGCACTCCCGGTGATATATGCGATAGAATATCCATAAAGATGCAACGTCTCTTCGCAAGGCCAATGGATCAAGGCGTTCGGAAAGAACTTCGTCATCGATGATTCGGGCCACTTTCCGTTGAATACGGTCAAGTTGAAGGAGCTGATACTGGGGTGCCCTGGACCAGAGATGAGAACAGTAATACAAATGAGGCCGAACCTGCGCTTTGTAATGTTGCAAGCGGTGGGCCGGTATGAAATAACGTCTCTATCTACTAGGCACACCAAGCTTTTTTTTTGTTGCCAGCTTAGCCTTACCTTCCAAGTAACTACGGAACTGGACGTCTCTCGAAATGACGACTCCAAGGATTGTGATGCTGACTGAGGCAACGAGGACTGTGCCCTAAAATTGAGGAGATAAAACAAAGTGGTTCTTTTTTTGCGGCAAACGTGCAAACTTGCCTTTTGGGGGTTAAACTAGACTAGATTTAGAAAGACTCGACTTCAGACACAAGTTTGTTCCGGCACTTGACAACGTGTTCCTGATAGATATTAGCACGGTTGGTGTATTAGATGTCGCCAGTGCTGTCTGCATATCAATGAATGTTAATAGTGTGCAACATTTCATTGATATACAGAAGGTGCAGGGTAGGCGACGGCGACAGGCTTGGAGTCGGAACATGCGCCGTCGACTACAACCTTAATACTCCGAACTGTAAGAAAACTGGTTACCTAATTGCATAATTCCTGAGGAAGCCCATGAGAGGAAGGATTCGAAAAAAGCGCTTTGTGCCAAGTCCGATCGAAAACCTTCACTATGTCCAAATTAACCGCCAGAACCTTCTACTTGGTCTTAACTGTCTTCGCCCATTAGTGAGTCAGGTAAACAAGAAGCTGAGCGACTTCAACGGAAACCGTATTGACGGTCCCTAATCAGCTGATGCTCTTCAAGGTATGTACCTTGATCATATGGAATAAATGGAATAAATTATTAACTGTCAGATCATGATGTCATGATCTGACAGTTAATAATTTATTCCATTATTTTGGAGAACAAGTAGGCGATAGGCCTGTAGTTGGACGCCTTGGATGCCGGGTGGACTAAGGCTGTCTTCCATGAGCTTGGCACGGCACCTAAAGAGTAAGAACCGCTAAAGTTGCACAAAAATTGATGCTACCTCTGGAGCACACGTCTTCAGCACAATTGGGTAAATTCCATCAGGTCCACTCCACTTATAGATGTCCAGGGAGAGTAGTGCTTTACTCACTGAGCACTGTGTGAATCGAACATCTGCTTGGAGCATTCACACTGCGGGATTGTAAATGGTAGATTCCCCCTGTGGTCGATATTTGGACGCAAAGAGAGAACTTAAAAGATCGGCTTTCTCCTTTGCGGCGTACGCCAGCGAGTCATGTGCAAAGATAGTAATGATGGTTTACAGAAACTCCCTTAGGCAGCCTTGGCGAGAGACCAGAATGCACGAGTTTCCGAAGAAAGGCAAACTAGTTTCTCGCCAATTCTCTCAATGGGCTCCGACTTTGCCCTAGGGATAACTCTTTGCTGCTGCTATAATAAAGCTGGAATGTGGCTCTAACACTTAGTTTTCTTTTATAGAATATTGGTGATACAAACGAGCACACAGATTACGTGATGGTAAGTGGATGCTGTGTCCAATAGACATCTACATCTATTCTCGATTAAGAATCAAAATTCGACTACTGTCGTGAACCACTTCTAACACAAGCATTTTAAGCTTACCAGAAGTGGTTAAAGGGAATATTAGTAATATGTTTAATAACATTACTAGTATTTTGAAAAAAAAAACTATTGAGGATACATAGGATGCACTAAAAGTATCGGGAATGGAATATTTCCACTGTTCCTGTCGTATTAAAATGTTTTTAATTGAAAAAACCTTGGTTTTAAAACTCGAATACCATTTATTTATTTAAAAAAGATGTCAAACTAGTTTAGTCGTTGAGAAAATGGAATTGACTCGAGAAAATTCAAGAGCGATGATTTATTATGACTTTCGAAGTGGTTTAACACAAAAACAGTGTGTTGACCGGATGATTTCTGCATTTGGTGATGAAGCCCCATCCAAAAACACAATTTATCGCTGGTTTGCTGAAGTTCAACGTGGACGTGTCAAGCTCAGTGATGATCCCCGTCAAGGTCGTCCAAAAACTGCAGTCACCCAAGAAAACGTTGATGCTGTGCGTAAGCTGATTGAGGAAGATCGACATGTGACATACCGCGAAATTCAGGCAACTTTAGACATTGGCATGAGTCAAATACAAATAATCTTGCATGAACAATTAGGTGTTAAAAATTTGTTTTCCCGATGGATACCACATTCGCTCTGTGAAGAGCATAAAGCGGCTCGCGTTACTTGGTGCGTCAGAACTCTCGAAATATTCCACGCAGGATCCTCAAATGCTGTATACAACATCGTATCAGGTGACGAATCCTGGATATACGCGTACGAACCCGAAACAAAAAACCAGTCACGAGGTGTTCGAAAATGAGTTAAAGCCAACAAAAATTGTTCGCTCACGGAGTGTTGCAAAAAAAAAAATGGTGGCCACGTTTGTCTCCAAAACCGGCCATGTTACGACTATTCCTCTTGAGGGACAAAGAACGGTAAATGCAGAATGGTATGCTAGCATTTGTTTGCCACAGGTCGTTTCTGAACTCCGTAAAGAGAACTGCAACCGCCGCATCATCCTCCATCACGACAATGCGAGTTCTCACATCGCACACAGAACAAAAGAGTTTTTAGGGCAAGAAAACATATAATTATTAGACCATCTGCCGTACAGCCCCGACCTAAGCCCTAATGATTTCTATACTTTCCCTAAAATAAAGAATAAATTGCGTGGACAGAGATTTTCATCAGCTGAAGAAGCTGTGGACGCCTACAAAACGGCATTTTGGAGACCCCAACTTCCGAATGGAATGGTTGCTTCAATGATTTGTTCCATCGTATGGAAAAATGTGTCAAATTTCGCGGAGAATACTTTGAAAAGCAATAAATACATTTTTAAATAGTAATGTTGTGTCACTTCCTTGATTCCCGAAATTTTCAGTGCCGCCCTCGTAGATGTAGATGTCTACGGGTCACAGCAACCACTTACAATCAGGTGGACAGTGTGCTCATTTGTCACACCTATTCTTTAAATAAAAAAAAAAACAATTAAAGTTACAGCTTTATTATGTTCCACTACTGTGCGTATAGTTGCATAAAATTATTATGTTGTTTTAATATATCTACTTAGTTACGTAGTATGTTTATATAAAATTAAAAATAAGTGCATTAAGTAGTATTCCTTTTATATCTTCGATGCGTAATTGTGCTCTGGTGACTGTTGACAGAAAAGAAAAATAAATCTATTTTATGTAAAATAAACAGGTTGTCTCTGGTCAAGTATTTTTGGAATGTCAAGGTCGAAAGTGAACGTAGCGTTTCGTACAACATAGTGATATAGCCACACGTCGCAGATTGCGAACAACTGGATGATACCCAGTTACGGGAATGGTTGCGTAATGAGGGCATCCACAACTTTTTCTGCCACCAGGGCGGCGCCACTAGAAAGTGAGGTATAATATTTGACAGATTTCATAGCGGGGAAGTTAATTTGTTCGGAAAATGTAAAAATTATTGTTTTTTTTTTGTACTATTAGCTATATTTTATATTAATAACGTTAAAATAAATGAACGAAACCATAGATATTCATAAAAGTAGAAATCACGTCACGTCACTTCTACAAGGCACTTTTTATTTTACCATAATATTCGTTTAATACGTATTCATAGCGATTTGATTTTTAATACTGAAAATTGAACAAGATTTAATAGTTATATTAAATGACCAAGACAAAGACACGAGGTTACATCCAGTTAAATCAATTCAATAATACGCACACAAATAAATTATAATATGAATTATTCATTTTCTTTATTTTCTACGTTATATTAATTTAATTTTAAAAATAAGTTTATAAGAGTGATGTAAGCCGTTTAAGGAAATTAAAACTTATGGATTGATGAAATCAAGTTAAAAGCAACATAATATAAAAGGTCTCAAGCAAGTTTATAAATGTCGTGTGTGTCTATCGAATCTATCAGCCATGTCCTTTGTCTGTTTTAATAATTGAATAAAGAAGTAAACATCTGCAATAATCTAAAAGAATGCATAATTGGTTTTTTATACGGAAATTTTATTGCTAGCGTGTTGTTGCTTTATGGTTTAAAGTGGAATACGAGTATGATAAGAAAAATTAATACGATTTTGTGTTAAGTAACTGCCCAAGACATTTAATAGTGTATATATTTAAATCTCTTTGGTAACTGCATATCCATTCATACATCCATCCATCCATTACAGTCTAGAAAAGTTCACTGCTGAACATAGGCCACATAGAGGGGATTTTGCCATAGTTCTAATGTTATTGTTAATTTAACAATTTCACCTCTCACTGGGTCATGTGCTCCTGGTAGATTATAGTATAGAAATACATCCATTCATTACAGCATATTAAAGTCCACTGCTGAACATAGGCCTCCCCCATAGATTGCCTCATAAGGAGGATTTTGCCATAGTTGTAATGTTATTGTTGATTTAATAATTTCACCTCTCAGTGGGTCATGTGCTCCTGGTAGATTATCTTGTATACATCCATCCATTACAGCCTATGAAAGTCCACTGCTGAACATAGGCCTCCCCCATAGATTGCCTAATAGGGAGAATTTTGCGATAATAGACATCCCTGAGGATCGGGTTATCCAGCCATCAGTTTTTTTATTATTTAGAGTTGTTATCAGGAAGACGCTGCTGCCCATCTCCTGTTTCAATTTCCCTCTGTCGCCTCTTACGACACCCACGGGACGATATGGGGTAGTGGATGTTCTAGCACCGTCACTACACGGTAATATGCACATAATAACTAATAATAGGAACACGAAACAAGTGCTCCATTGTTGACAAAAAGCCCAAGTTATTTTGTTCGATTAGGCGCCTTAGGATTGCGACATTTGGTATACTTGCTACGCCAGGCAGGCGGGCTTAGGACACACAGGGAATGATATGCGGTGGCGAATTCTCTTTCGCCGTCCCAACAAGGCGAGCTTTTTTCTGCTTCCGATCATGAGAGCCACGTTCACTGCGAATAGAACTTCTTTTGCAATAAAAATAATCTTAAGAATTTTATCGAGATTATTTTTTACTTTTTTAATTCCTGTCGTTTCGGGCACTTTAAAGAACCTATGGAGACGGGAGGGTGAGGCGGGGGACTGAGTTCTTTGACGTCCTGATGTCATAGTTTACGAAGACTTTTTTACGTGGTAGAGCTATGCTGCAGCTATATTAGTACTATAGTTGTAGCACGAATGGGTCGGCTCGACCGGGCAAGGACCACGCTCTCACAGAATACCAGCGTAAAATAGCACCTAAACACTGCTGTGTTTCGTATGGGGAGTGTAGAGAACCGGAGACCTTTTTTACTGGAAAAGAGGCATTCCATCTTAGTCAGTCGCAAGGCATTTAATGAGTGGGCGACAGTAGGAATTCATAAAAGCAGACGAAGGTTATATGACCTTTACCATGAAAGATCATATAATCCTTCCGATTCCTTTAAAGAATTTGTCAAAAATTATTCTAAAATGTTTAAAAGAGTTCGCTCCACAGCCAAATCGTTACATATTAGCAATAAAATTAAGACGGCTAAGAATAAAATTAAAATGACGTGGAGTATAATTAACAGCGAAACCGGTAAAGAAAAACCTCGTAACTCAAACTATCAATTAAAAATTAACAATGAATTGACTAAATCAAATCAAGAAGTCGCAGCGGTGTTTGAGAAATATTTCACTGATGTTCCTATCTTGACTACAGAGTCATTGAATACTTCTCCAACTGTCGCCGAGTCATTACTCAAACAGAATGTTGATACCTGTTTAAAAGAATTTAGATTTGAAAAAGTATTACCGCAAGATATTGTAAAATACTTCAAAACCATTGATGTAAAGAAAACCGCAGATCTGTGGGGGAATTCCGTGACAGTTTTTGCGTCCATAATAGATTTAATTGCACCTCATCTTGCTATTATTTTTAATACTTGTATCGATTCTGGTGTGTTTCCTGATTTAATGAAGTATAGTAAAGTAATACCTTTATTTAAATCTGGTAGTACATTGGACCCCGCTAATTTTATACCTATTTCTGTACTACCAACTCTCAGTAAAATTTTTGAAAAAATAATTTTGGATCAATTGTTAACTTTTTTCAATACAAGTAAATTACTTCATAAAAACCAATTTGGTTTTACAAGGGGTCGCTCGACGTCTGACGCTGATGTTGAGCTTATGAAATATATTTTTAATGCCTGGGAGAATTCACAAGATGCCTTAGGTATTTTCTGTGATCTTTCCAAGGCTTTTGATTGTGTTCATCATGAGACATTAATCAGGAAACTACAACATTACGGTGTAAAAACTTACTTATTATTTCATATTTAACTAACAGAACTCAAAAAGTCGGGATCAATGGTAAAGGTTCCTCCGGATCGGTAGTGTCAATGGGCGTTCCTCAGGGCTCGATTCTTGGCCCATTCCTGTTTTTAATCTATATTAATGACTTATCTTATCTTGTAGGAGACAATCATGATATAGTATTATTTGCAGACGATATTTCTTTAATTTTCAAACTCAAACGGCAGTTAATTAATTATGATGATGTAAATAATGCTCTATCGGAATTAGTACATTGGTTTAACGCCAACAATATGCTCTTGAACGGCAATAAGACAAAGTGTATTAAATTTACAATACTTAATGTAAAACATTCGATGTGTTGTTAAATGGGGAGGAGTTGAGTCTTGTGGATACCACTGTTTTTCTCGGTATTACTATTGACGCGAAACTTGAATGGAGCCCCCATATATCTAAATTAGCAAGTAGATTTAGTTCTGCAGCATATGCTGTAAGTAAGATTAGAAGTCTCACAGATGTTGAGACAGCTAGATTAGTGTATTTTAGTTACTTTCATAGCGTAATGTCTTATGGAATTTTGCTATGAGGTAATGCGACTGATATTGAAGCTATATTTGTTTTGCAAAAGAGAGCCGTTCGGGCGATTTACAACCTAAATTGTAAAGAGTCCCTGAAACTAAAATTTAAAGAAAGAAACATATTTACTTTGGCATCGCAATATAGTTATGAAAATGTAATGTATGTACATAAAAACATAAATAGCTTTAATAAGAATAAGGATGTGCATACTTTAAACCGTAGATGCACAGACCGCGGCCTGCGGGCCGAATGCGGCCCGCCGGTCGTATACTGGGGGCCCGCCGACTGCAAAAATAATACTCTCGTACATTCGAAAAATATTGAATTATATTCCAGAATAAAACCAAAAAAAATATGTTCGAAAAGTAATTGGAATTTCGCGCGCGCGCTCTTAAGTGCGCTTATCGGTGCGCCGTGCGTGCCTCGGTAACAGCGGTCGGTAATGTTCGTGCTGATCTCGGTTAAATTCGTTGTCTTGAGGAACCGCCGCGGCCGGCGGCGCGGCGACGACGGCAGCGCGGTGGCGGCTTATCCACGGGTTATATTGTTAAAGCAAGCGAGATAGCAATAGTCCCGAATTCCCGATTGCTCGCGTAGGTAGATACACGAAGCTTCCAGAGTCGGTTTCGTGATTTCTCCAGACGGTTTTCGACTCTATACACGCGGTATAAAAGCCACACTAACCGCAGCGACCTACAGTTCGGTTTTAATTTGAGTGAAGTGTCAATAGTTCTAGTGTAGATTTTAACTCGACTAGCCGGTGTCATATATTTTGATCCACATTCAACGTAGATTTCACGTCAAGTGCCGTGTATAATTGTGTTGTGAAATCGTAAGTAAAACTCTGTTATTAATAAGTGCCTATTTAATTGATTATTTTTGGTAATTTAAAATAGGATGGGTAATTTAAGTAGGTACTGTAATTGTTTTTAGGTGCTAACACAGCATCCTAGCCAGGATTAGATCGCAACATGGACAAGCCAGGACCTAGTAAAAAACGTAAGGTTAAAGATGAAAATCGGCAGTTTCAAGAAATTTGATTTGATTGCAAAGGAATATAATGTAAAAAGGCACTATGAAACGCAGCATCCTACTTCCAAGTTTACAGGCGAATTAAGAAAGCAAAAAATGTTGTCTTTAAAACGGGAACTTATTGGTCAGCAAGCTATGTTTACAAAACCCATTCAAGATTCAGAAACAGCTACAGAAGTTAGTTATGAAATTTCTCGAATGATAACAAAGCGAAGTCGCCCCTTCAATGATGGGGATTTTGTAAAAGAATGTATATAAATTGCCGCTAAGAAAATGTGTCCAGAAGCAGTAAAAAAGTTTGAGAAAATTCAACTGAATCGTATGACTATCCAAAGACGAATTATGTCTTTGTCAGTTATATTGCGGAACAATTAAATGAAACAACTAAGATCGTTGAATTTTTTTCATTAGCACTCGACGAATCCACTGATATTAGTTTCACAGCTCAACTTCTGGTATTCATACGAGATGTTACTCAAGATTTTGAAGTCTTAGAAGAGTTATTAGGAATATGTTCATTGAAAGGTCAAACCAGAGGAGTTGATATAATCAATGTACTTTTGGATGAGTGTTCAAAAACTGATTTGGACTTATCAAAATTATCGGGAGTTGCGACTGACGGTGCCCCTTCGATGATTGGTGTCAATTCTGGGCTAGTTACTTTGCTGAAAAAGCATCTGCAAGTAAAAACGCTGAAGATCTCATGCAGTTTTACTGCATTATATACCAAGAAGCCCTCTGTTCTAAAAAAATTGAATTTCAAAATATCATGAAAGTGGTAGTTTCGACTGTAAATTTCATAAAATCATGAGGACTCAATCACAGGCAATTCAAACAATTCCTTGATGACATCGAAAGCAAATATGGAGATTTACTGTATCATACAGAAGTAAGGTGGCTAAGTCGTGGATTGACACTGGAACGATTTCTATATTTAATAGAAGAAATTGGAATATTTCTGGCGAAAAAGCAAAGGGATGTCCCGGAACTTAAAAATCCTGATTAGTTGTGTGATTTGGCTTTTTTAGTTGATATTACAAATCATTTGAATGTCTTGAACACACGGCTTCAAGGCAAAAATCAACTGATATCCCAGCTCTACGCTCATGTATCATCCTTTCAATGCAAGCTGACACTTTTCAGATCGCAATTGAATTCTGGAAATTACAATCATTTTCATTTTGATTTGATTACATGAAAAATTCAACAAAACTGCGATTAATTTCAGTTATGTAGAAAAGCTAGATATTTTGATTCAATCTTTTCAAGACAGATTTTCGGAGTTTAAAAAAGTGAAACCTCTGTTGGACATATTCAGCAATCCTTTCACGATTTCAGTTGAAAATGCGCCAGAGTCAATGCAGTTAGAAATTATCGACATTCAAAACGACCAAGATTTACGCAACAAATTCAACGAAGGAGACTTGCTGAACTTTTACCGCTGTATTGATAAAAATACGTACAAAAAGTTGCGCATAAATGCTCTGAAATGTGCCAGCTTATTTGGTTCTACCTATATATGTGAACAAACCTTTTCAATACTAAATAATAATAAAACAAAAAATCGAAACCGCCTTGCAAATGAAAGTTTGGAAGCAGTTTTACGTGTTGCTACAAGTAAATTTGAGCCAAATATAAAAAAGATTGTAAGCACTATGCAGTGCCACGCTTCAAATTAATAAATTCTTTTTCAATTTTAATACATTATAATCAATTCTTTCTTGTCTTCATTTACCTACACTTCTGGCGGCCCGCCATCAGTTCATAATTTGCCCGAGTGGCCCCTAGTCTTAATAAGTCTGTGCATCACTGCTTTAAACACTAGGAACAAACATAAGCTTGTAATACCAGTCACTAAACTCCACAGAATCAGTAATTCATTTATGGGGCAATGTCACAGATTACCTCCTAAGAGTTAAGTTACTAGTTTCAGTTTGTTTTTGTTATAGTTTTTAATATTGTATATCATAAAGTATATTTGTTTAAATAACTTGGTGGAGCTAGTATTGCACATATCGAACGCGAAGCTGAGATGCAGTACTCTACTGTCACCAATTCAAAAAATCGCGATCTACACAACTTAAATCACTTCCACCAACTTTATATTGCACTTATATAATAAAAAAGTACACAAACAGCAAGAGGTGATTTCAATTAATACTTGTGACGATTATTATTTAAAAAAAAAAGTTAATTGAAAATAATTTCACTTGGATATCAGTTGGTTGGTATATAATTATGGATGTGAACAAGATCTTTCGAAAACCTAAACTTATCACTTTGATTTTTTTTATTAGCTTTAGATTTAATTAGGAAGGCTTTTGAATTTCACTATTGTAAACCGTCACGTTCATTAATATTTTTTTTTATTTTATTAATTAATTGACAATTTTTTTACAGGAGCTTTCGAGGTGTGCACTTTTGGATTTCCCAAATACTTTTTCATTATTTTCGCTATAGTGTCTTATAAATAACAACAACAAAACAAGGCTTTTTGTTATTTATGAAACAGGAGCAAGAAAAAATATATAAATAAGATATATCGTGACAAATTGAAAGCGGGAATAAAGGGCGATTCCGCGTCGACTCAAGGTCAATCACTTTCAAATAGCGAGGCGAACCGGCCGATTGCCTCTTTCTTTGTCAATAATCTCACAGAGTGGTTTTAAAACAGAGGGATATTTAAAGCAACCGAAATGTCAGGAATTAAAAATAAGTAAATTAAACGCAATAAAATCCGTAAAAGTAGTTTTAATTAAATGTGTAGTATTCGCGTAAATATAAGAAATCATGACATGAAAAAGGATAAAATATCGTTACCATTATAATCATATACAGCCTATCAAAAGCAGATCATAGGTCTCTCCAATGAATATAATAATAAAATTATTCCCCAGATTGGTGCTCTATCCGCGGGGTGACATGTAATACAGGTTTTTCATATCTACATCAGGCATCAGTCTCTCACAAGTTAAGTTCCAGTCTGGCACTTTTCTAATACTTAGCATTAAGGTGAAAGCTCCAGGGAGGCCCGCGAAATTCAAATTTTCTTGCGTCTTTTGGAATTTGCAGGTCAGGATCAGGTTGTATGTTTAATAAAATATGATTCGCGACGGTAACGAGTATGTGTTTATAGAATTATTATCATTAAAATCACCAATACAACCCTCTAAGTTCTTATAATCCCTTTGAATGAGTTTTTACTGGGAATAGCCATACAATGGGATACGAACATAGACGGTTGTATTGATGATTATAATAATTATAATTCTGTAAATACATACTCGTTACGCTCGCGAATCATATTTTGTTAAACATACAACCTGACACTGACCTACATATTGCAAAAAACTTAAGAAAATTTGAATTTCGCGGGTTCCACTGGCACTTTCACCTTAATGCTAAGTATTAGAAAAGTGCCAGACTGGAACTTAACTTGTGAGAGACTGATGCCTGATGTAGATATGAAAAACCTGGTGATGGTTTTCGAGGGCGTTGAAGCCGATAGTGCTGTCGAAATGTAAATCCAAAATGGCGGCTGAAGTAGGTACCAATTTTTTCATCAGGGGTGTCATTTTCATGGTTTTCAAGGGTGTTGAAGCCGATAGTGCTGCCGAAATGTAAATCCAAGGTGGCGACTGCAATACGTATAAATTTTTTCATCATGGGTGTCATTTTCATGGGTTTCGAGGGTGTTGAAGCCGATAGTGCTGCCGAAATGTAAATCCAAGGTGGCGGCTGCAATAGGTATAAATTTTTTCATCATGGGTGTCATTTTCATGGTTTTCGAGGGTGTTGAAGCCGATAGTGCTGCCGAAATGTAAATCCAAGGTGGCGGCTGCAATAGGTATAAATTTTTTCATCATGGGTGTCATTTTCATGGTTTTCGAGGGTGTTGAAGCCGATAGTGCTGCCAAAATGTAAATCCAAGGTGGCGGCTGCAATAGGTATAAATTTTTTCATCATGGGTGTCATTTTCATGGTTTTCGAGGGTGTTGAAGCCGATAGTGCTGCCGAAATGTAAATCCAAGGTGGCGGCTGCAATAGGTATAAATTTTTTCATCATGGGTGTCATTTTCATGGTTTTCGAGGGTGTTGAAGCCGATAGTGCTGCCGAAATGTAAATCCAAGGTGGCGGCTGCAGTAGGTATAAATTTTTTCTGATCCTCTATACCATCACATTGTTTTAATGGGCGATTTTAACACTTGAATGTTAAAGAATGATCACCGCACTAAAAGGCTGCGCTCTATTACCTACTCCTGTAATTTATACTACGCACACCATGCCTAACTGTATTTTATCTTTGTTAGATCTTATCATAGTTTCATCACCTGATCACGGGTCAAAGCATGGTCAATGTGCAGCCGTGGCGTTCTCTCATCATGATCTCATTTTTCTATCGTATAAAATACGCACTACTAAACTTCGCTGCAAGATACTGACGCTACGAAATTTTAGTGAGGTTGACATTGAACGTCTCCAAGAGGATGCTCGGAATGCTGACTGGTCTGCTGTATACTCTGCAGGCTCTATAGACCTAAAAGTGAAAACACTTAATTATATCTTAATTAAACTTTATGACACCCATGCACCAGTCAGACCAGTTAAAATTAAACACACCCCTGCGCCATAGCTTACAGATGATATTAAATCACTGTTAAATAATAAAAATAAAGCTTGGCTTATTTATAACAGTGATAAATCGGACTACATTAGGAACAAGTACAGGAGCATACGAAATCGCTGCAATACAATTTGTAGAGATACACAATACCGCCATGTTCAAAAACGGAAACCCTGCATAAATTTGGAAGTTTCTCAGATCTGTAGGAGTTGGAAAATCTAAAGAATCTTCTATTTCGAATGAAGACGTTGATATTGAATCACTAAATCAACATTTCTCATGTACCTCTTCTTTCTCAAATGATATCTTCTGGTTACCTAACCACAGAACAAAATTAGGTAAACGAGCCTCAATAAATAGGTTAATGCAAACATATAACGACATAACCAACAACGGCGATGTCGACATTTTCCATACGGATAACGTGTCAGATTTTGCTACATTATGTAATAAGTATGTTTAGGCAGGAAAAATTTACAATAAAAACGTAGTCTTTAACGCGCGCGCTTGGCCTCGCTATCAAGGGCACCTTCCCTCTCCCCCGCTCCCCCCCCCCCCGGCCGCCGGACGCGTCGGCGTGGCACTTCTCGCGAATATAGTAGGATTTTCTTGCGAGCTATACGGACGTATGTTTTCGCGCCTAACTTTGCTAAAGGAACAATCCGCGTAAATTGTTGCAATAACGGTATCGTTATTAGAACGTACTAACTCGGTTAAATTCGCGTGCAACTATCACAGTGATTTACCTCTGAAGGACTACGAGTAGCTGTCCCATTTCGTGACAACCCATTACGAGTGCCTCCAGAAGGGGAAAGTTCCGGGGATACCAGCGCGTGCCTTCTCCCGGACGTCGTTGCGTCATCCAGATCGGTTCCCGTCAACATACCAGCACATACAATTACACATACACTCACAACACTGTCATCCGCCGGGCCGGTCGAGGAGAATCGTCTGCGCTCCTGGGGCAGGTAAGTGCATTTATCCTAGTGACCTTTCCCCTCGTGTGTTCATTAGAAACATTTGACCCTCGGCGTAGGAACGCCCGACCAGCATCTGCCCGTAGCTCCTTCGTCTATGGGCCGCGAAGGATCCAACTCCTGTTGAGGCAGGGCAGCTGTTGACCGTATCATTTGGTAGCAGAGCGTGGTTCTGGGATCGATTCCCGGTCGATCCACCGACCATAGTATTTGATAAAAATTAAATAATTTGGTGGCAGGAGCGTTGGGTTGATTTTGTGGCTACAATCACGCCCGTCCGTAATACGTAAAATACCTTTTTATTATATACGTAATAATAAAATTCCTTTCTTTGTTAGCTTGCTTTGTTGTTAGCGGGTAAATTTGAAAGGCCACGCCCGGTTCGCGCGCAAGCGGGAGATTGCGTCGTGTAGGTAGATGGTTATTTTTACGTAATCGGTTAATTGTCGTTGTCGGATGGTAGTGTGTTACTTATCGAAGGGTTGATTTCCGAGCAAGGCATTTTTGTTGATGTGTATCTTCGTTATGTATCTTTCGTATTGTAAATTGTATTTGAACTAAAGAGTGGTAATTTGTATTTACGTAATTTAAATTAACTTGATTTGATCGTACTAGTATTTGTTATTGTTAATTTGATTTACCTTTTCCTTTGTACTAACTTGTGTTTGATTTAATAATAGCGGTTCTTATTTGTGTACATTCTATTCAACTCGATTTGATAGGAACTGCATTAGTTAGCTGTTAATTTTTTTGTATTTTTTATTTGTTATTGTTGTAATTGTGCTCGAGCCGCGTCGTAATTTGGATTTAGTAGTGATGTCCTCGCCCAAGATGCTAATCCGTTGCCTGCGGACTGAGCTGCGCTGGGCTACCAGCGCACACGCGTTGATAGGCCGACCGGACAGGGTCTACAATCTGAGGAAGAGGCTTGAGCAGGTCGATGCTCGAAGGGCGGCCGTGGAGGAGGCTTACTCTGAGCTCGAGGACTTGGAGGTGGAAAAGGGAGTCCTGGAATCTTGCCGCGCGGACTACGAGCAGTTCCTCGCGCTAACGGACGACCTGATCGAGGCGGGGGCCAAGGATGCGGAGAGGGAGCGCGAAGCTCAGCTGAGTAGCCTTCTCGAGTCCCCGCGGAAGCCGTCTGCTCAGCCAGAGCTGCTATGACGACTTCCGACGCTGGACCTGCCAAGGTTCTCCGGGGTCCTCTCGGAGTGGATGACCTTCGTCGGCCTGTTTGACAGCCTGGTGGACGCCCGGAGGGACCTGACCCCCTGCCAAAAAATGGGGTACCTCCTGGCTTCACTAGAGGGGGAGGCCCTGAGCGTCGTCGGCCACCTTAAGTTGTCGGACGACGCCTACCAAAACGCCAGGGACCTCCTCGCTGGAAGGTACGCCAACGTCCGGCGGATTGCGGACGATCATGTTCGGAGGCTGCTGAACCTCCCGCTGCTGAAGGACCGGACTAGACTACGTGAAGACATAGTGAATCCAGTCGTCGTAGCGTGCAACTCGTTGCGGCGGCTGGATTTACCTGTGGACGAGTGGTCTTTTCTGCTCCTTCATATAGTGCTGTCCCGCCTGCCCCTCGACCTTCGGCTCCATTTTGAGGAGAGGTTCGGAGGGGATGGCGCCTCTTATATGCCCCCCTTTAGGGACCTGCTGCGGTTCCTGGAAGAGCAGTGCAGGCTGCTGGAGAACGCAGCAGGCGCCGTCGAGGGCCCCCCGGCCGCCTCCCGAGCGGTGCCCAGGGAAAGGTGGAGTCAGCCGGCCAAGGCGGCGCCCACCCCCCTGAGGCCGAGTGGAGCCCCCGCGGGAGGGCGCCCCCCCGTACCCTCCTATAGTGGCCTAGCGGCCCGGGAGGCGCCTCCCTGCTCCTATTGTCGAGCATCCGACCACCGGCCGGCGTCGTGCCCGAAGTTGTTGCGCAAGCCGGCTAAGGCGAGGCGAACCATCGCCAGGGAGCGCCGCTGGTGCTTCTCGTGCCTGGAGAGGCATTTACAACGAGACTGCCCGCACCAGCGGCCCTGCACGCACTGCCAGGGCAACCACAACGTACTCTTGTGCCTGGGTGCGCGCGGCTCGTCCTCGCAGGGCCCTGCCAGCCCCCCGACTCCCACGGGCGGGGGCGCCCAGCCACGCCCACTGTCGGGCGACGCTCGGCGCTCACCGGCGGACCACAGCGCCCCTCCTTCTGAGGGGAGTCCCTCCCCCGATCGGTCTGGGAGTCGTTCCCCCAGGGGCGGGGGGGTCTTCACCCCCCCTCCTCGAGTTGATAGTGGATTCGCGGCCACTCAGCGGTCAGCTAGACCTTTCTCACCCCCGTTGGCTGAGTGGCCGCGACTGGAACGCCGCCCGCCCCCCTTTGGCCGGTGCCGGTACTACCGGGTTCCGGAGACTGCGTATCGGCCCCGGGCCTTGGAGCCGAGGATCCCCGAGTTTCCCTCGGTCGGCCCGTTCGGGGAATTCCAGTCTGGGGTCATCGAGACGCCGTCGGAGTGCCGCGCTCGGGGCCCCCGGTTCGGGTGCCGGCCTAACAGAGGCAGCTCCAGATAGGAGGCTGCCGCCCTAGCTCCCGCCATGGCCGCCTCCACTGAGCCTATAAGTCGTCAGCAGTCCACCTGTCAAACTGTTCTATTGCCGACAGCCTCAGTGAAGGTTTACAACCCGAGCGGCGACCACTTAACGGTTCGAGCTCTATTGGACTCGGGTTCCCAGCGTAGTGTGGCCTCTACTCGGTTGGTGGGAAGACTGGGGCTCCCCTGGAGCTCTGAATCACGTCCGATGGTAGGTATCGGAGGTGCCGAGCCTCCTGCTCCTAGGGGACAAGCGGAGTTGGTGTTCAGCTCTGACAGCGAACACCTTCGTATTTTAGTCAAGGTAAATGTCCTCGACGACATTGTAGGGTTCCTCCCTAACGTTCGTATAAATGACAGCGCTGTGCGCTGTGCGTCGGCTTTGAGACCGGCAGACCCTCGGTGGGCCCAACCTGGGCCGATAGATTTGTTACTGGGGGCCGACACGCTGGGTGCCCTCTTGTTAGGTGAGATACGAGCTCTGCAGCCCGATGGCCTGTCAGCCATTTCCACGATATTTGGGCACAGCTTTTTTGGACCGGTTACGTGGTCTCCTCCCCCTCCGACGGCCGACCCGCTCTCCGTCGTGGGCGTGTCCCTATCGGACGCCGTCCAGCGATTCTGGGACATTGAGGAACCACTCCATGCAGCTCGAGTCGACCCTCTGGACCGTGAGTGTGAGTTGTTCTACCAGAACAATACCGGCCGGCGGGTTGACGGTCGTTTCGTCACTCGCTTACCCTTTCTGGACTCCCGCCCCTCTTTGGGTCAATCCCGTGCTCTGGCCGAGAAGAGGTTGCTTTCCATGGAGCGCCGCATGCGGCGTGACCCAGCCTTTCGCGACAAATATGTCGAGTTCATGCGCGAGTATCAGGAGCTGGGTCACATGTCACCGTCCAACTTCGAATGGCGTTCACATGAGCACTACTTCCTCCCTCACCATGCGGTCTTGAGGACCCCTGAGAGTAAGATTCGGGTAGTCTTTGACAGTTCCGCCCCCACATCAAACGGTGTGTCCCTGAATCAGTGTCTTCACTCGGGTCCTAAACTGATCAAGGACATATCCGACATCCTGACCCAATTCCGTCGACACCAAGTGGTTTTTGTCGCGGACATTCGGATGATGTTTCGCCAATCGGTGGTACATCGTGATGACCGCCGATATCAGCTGATATTGTGGCGCGAGAAGCCCAGCGATCCCATACAGGTATTTGAGTTGAACACCACCACATATGGACTCCGGTCCAGCCCGTATATCGCCATGCGAACCCTCCTTGAACTCGCTGAGAGAGAGCGCCTGAGATACGCTCGGGGAGCTTCTATCTTGGAGACTTCGGTCTACATGGACGACATTTGTACGGGCGCTTCCACCGTCGAGGAGGCTCTGGTCTTGCGAGACGAATTAATTGCCATCCTGAAGTCTGGAGGCTATGAGTTGCGCAAGTGGTTGTCGAACTCCCCACACATTTTGAGGGACCTCCCAGGAGAGGATCAACAAGACCCTCATCTGTTCGAGCACCCTGAGAATCCTAATTTGTTGACTGTGCTGGGCATTCAATATCAGCCTGTTCAGGACACCTTCACGTATAGAGTAAAACTTGACCCACCTCCCAAAGCATGGACCAAGCGCTCCGTGCTGTCTACAGTAGCTCGCACCTTCGACCCGAATGGATGGATCACCCCGGTCATCTTTTTGGCTAAGTGCTTTCTTCAAAAGCTCTGGATGTCCGGGTTGGGTTGGGACAAGCCTCTTAGCGGGGTCCTCTTGCGAGAGTGGCTCTCCATGCTCTCCTCCCTTCCGGACATCAACCGGGTTTCCATGCTAAGGTGCTTCCTACCTCCAGGGAAATGCAGGGCTACCCTACATGGGTTTTGCGACGCCTCTGAGAAGGGCTATGCTGCTGTCGTATATTTGCGGACTGTGAGTTCCTCTGGGCATACTGCAGTTCATCTCGTACTCGCCAAAAGCAAGGTTGCCCCCATTAGATCCCGTTTAACTATCCCTAAATTGGAACTGTCCGGAGCCGCTCTTCTCACGCGGCTCCTCAACCACGTTCACTCGTCCTTGAAGCCTGTAATCGACATTACGGACGTCTACGCATGGTCGGACAGTGAGATAGTACTTTGTTGGCTCCGAGCCGCACCTCACAATCTTGAGGTCTTTGTGGCGAACCGCGTGTCTCAAATCCAGAGTTCTGAGACTTCTCTCCACTGGAGACATGTCCCCGGGGAGTTGAATCCCGCCGACTGCGCTTCCCGCGGCTGTGAGGCCCCCGCGCTGGTTGCCCACTCATTGTGGTGGGGTCCCGGTTGGTTATCTGATCCTCAATCCTTCTGGCCCCAGGGTAATTACTCCGAACCTACTGAGTTGCCGGGCCTACGGACCCGAGTAGGAGTGGGCAAGGATAAGCCCACTCGGGATCTCTCCCTTCTGGAACGGTACAGCTCTCTCGATAAGCTCTTAGGAGTGACTGCTTGGCTGCGCCGCTTTGTCCACAATTCGAGAGATCCGTCCAACCGACTCTCTGATTGCGTTTTGTCCCCTAGCGAGCGTCGGGAAGCCCTGATGCATTGGATCCGTATGGTCCAGACGGAGCATTTTGAGCCCGTTATCGAAAACTTGAAGCGTGGCTCCGTTATCAAGGGCGCTCTGGCCCGCCTGAACCTCTTTCTGGACGACGCTGGGATGCTGCGCGTGGGCGGACGTTTGAAAAACTCTCAACTGCCGTGCGGGGCTCGACACCCGTTGCTGCTCCCTAAGGACGGCGCCCTTGTCCGGTTGCTGGTGACCCACCACCATGTTAGGAATGCCCACGCTGGGTGTAACGCCCTGTCGGCTATTTTGCAGCGGGAGTTTTGGATTTTGTCTGGCCGGCGCACCATTCGGAGCGTCATCTTTAAGTGCATCCCCTGTTATAAACTGAAGGCCCCCATATCGCAGCCTCTGATGGGTGACTTGCCGCCCGACCGCGTCAGGGCCATCCGACCATTCCCTGGGGTCGGAACAGACTTCGCTGGCCCCTTCCTCGTCAAGTCCTCTAACCTTCGTAACGCGCGTTCATGTAAGGCCTATCTTTGCGTCTTCGTGTGCCTCTCCACTAAAGCCGTTCACTTGGAACTGGTGAGCGCCCTCAGCACGGAAGCCTTCTTGGCCACGCTTGGCCGTTTCGTGTCGCGGCGCGGCTTGCCGGACTTGATCCGGTCGGACTGCGGGACGAATTATAAGGGCACGGATAGGTATCTCAAGGAGGTCGTCGAATTTCTGTCCAGCCACCGGACTTATTTAGGAAATGCTATGTCGAAAAGGGGCATCCAGTGGAAATTCGACCCTCCGGCGTGTCCCCACTGGGGCGGTATTTTCGAGGCGGTGGTTAAGGTTGCCAAAACGCATCTCCGTCGCGTTATTGGTGAAGCCATTTTGACATTTGAGGAGCTCGCCACTGTATTCTGTAAAATTGAGGCGGTACTCAACTCTCGGCCCCTCTGTCCCCTCTCCTCTGACCCGAATGATTTGGAGGTTCTAACCCCGGGACACTTCCTGATTGGCCAGCCTCTTAACGCTCTGCCCGAGTATCCCTTCAGGGAAACGAGTGCTTCACGGCTTAGCAGGTTTGCCCTGCTGCAACAGATGACTCAGAGCTTTTGGCACCGATGGTCTCTGGAGTACCTACATCTTTTGCAGCAGCGCGTTAAGTGGTCTGACAAGACGGAGCCTCCTCGGGTGGGAGACCTCGTGTTGATTAAAGACCCAAACGCGCTACCTTTGTATTGGCGCCGTGGGCGCATTGTTAAACTGTCGTATGGAACGGATGGGGTGCCTAGAGTGGCCGAGGTTTTGGTCGGAGATTCGGTCTTGCAACGGGCCGTCGCGACCTTGTCCCGTTTGCCAATCTACTCGCGGACTTAATGCCTTATGTCCGGGGCGGGGGGTTGTTTAGGCAGGAAAAATTTACAATAAAAACGTAGTCTTTAACGCGCGCGCTTGGCCTCGCTATCAAGGGCACCTTCCCTCTCCCCCGCTCCACCCCCCCGGCCGCCGGACGCGTCGGCGTGGCACTTCTCGCGAATATAGTAGGATTTTCTTGCGAGCTATACGGACGTATGTTTTCGCGCCTAACTTTGCTAAAGGAACAATCCGCGTAAATCGTTGCAATAACGGTATCGTTATTAGAACGTACTAACTCGGTTAAATTCGCGTGCAACTATCACAGTGATTTACCTCTGAAGGACTACGAGTAGCTGTCCCATTTCGTGACAACCCATTACGAGTGCCTCCAGAAGGGGAAAGTTCCGGGGATACCAGCGCGTGCCTTCTCCCGGACGTCGTTGCGTCATCCAGATCGATTCCCGTCAACATACCAGCACATACAATTACACATACACTCACAACACTGTCATCCGCCGGGCCGGTCGAGGAGAATCGTCTGCGCTCCTGGGGCAGGTAAGTGCATTTATCCTAGTGACCTTTCCCCTCGTGTGTTCATTAGAAACATTTGACCCTCGGCGTAGGAACGCCCGACCAGCATCTGCCCGTAGCTCCTTCGTCTATGGGCCGCGAAGGATCCAACTCCTGTTGAGGCAGGGCAGCTGTTGGCCGTATCAAAGTATTTATCACTCTTTCGCTCTTCTTCAAGTTTATCATTAGTTTTATTGTAAGCAAATTACTTGTAAACTTATTAATAATATTGGTCTAGTTAAGTTGTTAAGTTGACAATTGTCTTATTGTAACTGCACTATTTTTGCGAATGTTGTATATACCTTTAAAGGCAAATCATTTTGAACAAAACCGATTGTGTTGTATTTAACAATATCTAGTTATAAGCCAAGGGTGTATCTGTTAATATAAATAAACAAATAAAATAAAAATCATATACTTCAGACAATCTATCCAAAGCATCAACTCCTAATTTCTCGCCATTCACTTTCAATTAATTTCCGACTGTGATGTTAAGAAGAACGTTTTGCCTCTGAATCCTTCCCTCGAATTTGGAAGGAAGCTGATATCATTCCTCTTCGTAAAAGGAAGAACCCCTATTCTTCCTCAGATAATCTGACCTATATAATTCGACCTATATCTATCCTTTCATTTCTTTCAAAAGTCCTTGAATGTTTATATGTACTTTGCACAACTTAACCATTTCCTAAATAAAAACCCCCTTCTTGACTCCTTTCAATCGGGGTTGAGACTTGGTCGTGACACCGTTACAGTTTTACTTAAAATCACAGATGATATTCGCTAGCGTATGGATCATTAGTTAGTTTTTAATACCTTCGATTTTGACGTATTGCTGAGTCTGCTACGGTCTACTAACATATTTCCAGTGGAAATTGAATAGTTTCAAAGCTATTTGCGTGGCCGCCGTCAGCGTGATATGGTAGAGGGTGACACATCTACGTGGTGTGAATTAACTGCTGGTGTACAACACCAGCAGTTAATTGTGCTGTGTTGTCTCCTTCTCCTTTTTCCTGTGTTTGTTAATTCTATTACTTCACGAATTTCTTCTCTCTACCATTTATATGCAGATTCTCTCCAAATTTACTCCCATACATCACTCCATAATCTTACCAATACCATCAATTACACTAATACGAATCTTACTGCAACACTTGACTGGAGCAGGTGGTTAGGCTTTAATTTAAATCCCAAAAATACCCAATACATTATTGTTAGAAACAGCACTTTAATCTCGAGAATTTGTTTGGATAACCTTTCACATATTATTGTTGATGGCGTTGTGATATCTTTTAGTAAATCTGTAAAAGACCTAGGATTATATATTGATCAGAATCTTTCTTGGTCCCTGCATATTAAGGAGTTCATCAGAAAGATGTTTGTGGCTGTATCTTATTTACGATGTTTGCATAATTCGCTCCCCATTCCTACTAGAATTTTACTAGCACAGTCTTTGTTACTCCCTATCCTTGATTATGCTGAAGCATGCTACTCCAATCTTACTGAGGATCAATTAAATAAACTTGAGCATCTTCAGAATTTTGCTATTAAGTTCATATTTGACCTTCGCAAATATGATCATGTTTCCGAGTTCCGTACTAAGCTCAAGTGGCTCCCTATCAGACTTGGTCGGAATACTCTTAATCTATCTCTACTGTACTGTGTACTATTCGATCCTAAAACACCGAGTTATCTTGAAGAAAAATTTGAATAAAGTTTATAAAGATCATTCCAGATTAGCTGATAAACATATTTTGCGAATGCCTGCTTGCTCACAACTGAAATTTTTTCATTCCTCATCTTGCTTCAAAACAATCAAATTATGAAGCTCACTTCCTTTTACAATCACAAAGCTGAAAGCATTGAGTCTTTCAAAAAATGGTTAAAGATTATTATTTAAATATGTATAATGTAATTTAGTATATTTTATTGTCATTTCTACTTTTCTTGATTAAGTTTGTGTATATGATATGTAATAAAGTTATAATGTATTTCAAAAATATTTATAAATATGTATATGTATTATTTGCCGTGTAGTGACGCTGTAAGAATATCCACTACCCCATATCTTCCCGTGGGTGTCGTAAGAGGCGACAAAGGGAAACAGGCAGGAGATGGGCAGCAGCATCTTCCTGGTAACGGCAAAAATACAATAAAAAAACTGCGGTTGCCAACCCGCTCGCCAAGCGTGGCAACTATGGCAATATACCCCCCATGATGAAAGTTACGAAGAGACGGCCCCCAGTCCCCGGCAGCCCCGCTATTCCTGGCTACGGTGGCGACCATGGTAATGGCGGGGCAGGGGATGCTAAGAATCTCCGGTGGAGGTTCGGTTGCCACCTACGACAACTCGACCTGGCAACATACAACGCACGCACCCTGAGGACTGACGAGAAGATTGTGGACCTGGAAGAAAAGATAGACAAGTTACGCTGGCATATCATAGGATTATCCGAAGTCCGAAGAGAGGGGGAGGACACGGTAATCCTCGTCCGGCAACTTGTTCTATTACCGGGAGGGCGACCATCTGTCCCAAGGAGGTGTCGGATTTATCGTCCACAAGTCTCTCGTTAACAACGTTGTAAAGATTGAGAGTGTGTCGACGAGGGTTGCGTACCTTATATTCAGAATCGCCAAACGGTATTCGCTGAAGGTCATACAGGTATACGCACCAACCTCGGCACACCCCGATCAGGAGGTGGAGGACATGTATGAGGATATCTCTAGAGCCATGCATTCCTCCAAAACCCAATATACGGTGTTAATGGGAGACTTCAATGCAAAACTAGGCACAAGAGAGAACGGTAAGCTGAAAGTGGGGAAATTTGGAATAGGGCAACGGAACCCAAGGGGCCAGCAGCTGGCCGACTTCATGGAGAAAGAGGGACTCTTTATGATGAACTTTTTCTTCCAGAAGCGGCCCCACAGGAAGTGGACCTGGTCGAGCCCCGACGGTTCGACAAAAAATGAGATTGACTTCATTATGACGACCAGACGACAACTGTTCAGTGATGTCTCAGTGTTCGCGAGGGTGAAAACCGGCAGCGATCACCGAATGGTTAGAGGCACACTGAACCTAAACGTTAAGTTGGAGAGGTCTCGTCTAATGAAGTCAACGCTCCGTCTCACTCGTGCTCTAATCCAAAGTCCCGAAACCTTTCAGCTCGAGTTACAAAACCGTTTTCAGTGCCTAGAAGACTGCAATGAAGTGGACGATTTGAATGACAAGCTCGTGGAAACTGTCCATGCGGTCGGAGCTAAGTTCTGCAAGACCCGCCGCAGAAGAACACAAAAACTCTCCGATCACATTCTTAATCTCATGGCTGTTAGACGGGAGATGAAGCTACGTTCTTCAACAGATTTGACAGCATACAGGCAACTGAACAAACAGATCTCCAAATGCATGCGGCGGGACTTACGCAACTTCAATACAGCTCGTATTGAAGAAGCGATCGAGCGGAACCAAGGCTCCAAAGTCTTTGCCAGAGATCTGTCTGCCAGAAAGAGCCAACTGTCGAAGCTGAAGACCAGCATCGTTTCCGGGGCACCTGAGATTTTGAGTGAGATTGAGAGGTTCTATGGGCAGCTGTACACGTCATCGTTGGAGCCGCACGCAAGTGTGAGTAACGATCCAAGAGCGAGTCTTATCCGACATTATTCCGATGATATCCTGGACGTCAGTCTGAGCGAGATTAGAATGGCTCTTAACCTTAAAAACGGCAAGGCCCCAGGCGAGGATGGAATTACAGCGGAGCTTCTGAAAGCGGGTGAAAAACCGGTACTTGAAGTCCTTCAGAAGCCCTTTAATTCCGTCCTCCATGGTGGCATTACACCGGAGGCGTGGAGCAGAAGTGCGGTGGTCTTGTTCTTCAAGAAAGGCGACAACGCTCTCTTGAAGAACTACAGACCGATTTCCCTTCTGAGCCGCGTCTACGTGCTGTTTTCGAGAGTCATTACGAATCGTCTCGCGCGCAGACTTGACGACTTCCAGCCTTCCGAACAAGCCGGTTTCCGAAAAGGCTTTAGCACCATGGACCACATACATACTCTGCGGCAAATTGTACAGAAGTCCGAGGAGTAAAATTTGCCACTATGTCTGGCGTATGTGGACTATGAGAAAGCCTTTGATTCCGTCAAAATTTGGGTGGTGCTGCAGTCCCTTCAGCGATGCCAAGTTGACTGTCGGTATATCGAAGTGTTGAAGTGCTTGTACAGTAGGGCTACGATGGCTATACGAGTACAGAACCAGAGTACGAAACCTATCCAATTGCAGAGAGGTGTAAGACAGGGTGACGTCATATCCCCGAAACTCTTCACCGCTGCATTGGAAGACGTTTTCAAGCTTCTGGACTGGAAAGTATACGGTATTAACATCAATGGCGAGTACATCACTCACCTTCGATTTGCCGACGATATAGTCCTTATGGCAGAATCGCTGGAGGACCTAAGCACTATGCTCAATGACCTCAATAGTGTTTCCCAACGGATAGGTCTTAAGATGAACATGGACAAAACAAAGATCATGTTTAATGTCCATGTCACACCTATGCCGGTAGTTGTTGGGAACACTAAGCTCGAAGTTGTTGACGAGTATGTTTAACTGGGACAAATAGTCCGACTAGGTAAGTCCAACTTCGACCGAGAGGTCAATCGACGGATTCAACTCGGTTGGGCAGCGTTCGGGAAATTACGGCACATCTTCTCGTCAGGTATACCTCAAAACTTGAAAACGAGACTGTACACCCAGTGCGTGTTGCTAATGATGACATACGGAACTGAGACGTGGTCCTTCACTGCTGGCCGGATGAGGAAGCTGAAGGTCGCTCAGCTCTAATCTTTTTTACAGCATAGGCTGAACTGAACTTAGTCTGCTTGCTACTTTGGATATATGGGGGCCCCACTGAAGCTTTGCGTCGAGAGTGATGCCAAGATAAACAGTGGATTCAACAGAGCTCAGTTCTTCCTTATTTAAAAATACATTGGCATTCAGATTTTTAATATTCGTTGTTGTAAATTTAATACATTTAGTTTTATTTCGGTATAAATGTAGATTATAAACGTTAAACCAATGCACTAATTTTGATATAGCATTATTCACTTTGTCACATTTAAATGATTGACGTTTAAGTTTAAAAATCAAGGCAGTATCATCAGCAAATAATACTATATCATGATTATCCTCTACAAGAGAAGGCAAGTCATTAATATACACTAGAAATAGGAATGGGCCGAGAATCGAGCCCTGAGGGACACCCATTAGTACAGGTGACCCGGAAGAACTTTTACCATTGATAATAACTTTCTGTTTTCTATTTCTTAAATATGAAATAATAAGTTTAAACGCTGTGTTCTTGACACCATAGTACATTATTCAGATGTAAGTAGACAAATATTCGGAAAGATGGCTGGGATATGGATATGGGATGGATTACTTATCATCTTGTACACCAGACGTAACATTATACTTAGACCAGTGAAGAGCAACAGGGTCTAGGGCACTCACGTCTGGTACTGAAATTTTCAATCAGGTTGCGAAGACATTTTAGAATAGGAGGCCAATATTTAGCAGTGGATTTCTACATCAACGTCATCATGACAGGCTATTCAAAGTCGACTGCTGAATAAAGGCCTACCCCTTCAATTGCCTCGTACGGAGGATATTAGCCATAGCTGCCAAGCTTAGCAGGCTGGCAACCGTAGTTTGTTTGATGTAAAAAAACAGGCGCGGCTATGGAAAGCAACGTCAGAGGTGCGAAACATTTGAAACCTCAATTGCCAATCCACCTGATAAATGAGGCGATTACGAAAAACCATAATAAGTGTCATCATTATCATTACAGCCCTTCACAAGCCCACTGCTGAACATAGGCCTTCCCCAAGGAACGCCACAAAGCACGGTCCTTTTCTGGCACCAGGTCGGCGCCATTTTGGAATAACGTTTAATTATTTAGAAAAGTGGCAAGAATAATGTTTCTTTCTGAAGTATTTATTATATTGGAATAAAGTTCCTTATCGGACGGTACGGGTTTAGCGGATGGGAGCTAGGCGACAATAAGTGTAAGATTTTTTCGTCCCTACCCCTTGTGTCATAGTGTAGACGGCCTTGGCGGCGAAATAAGGAAGTGAAATGGAATAATATCCATTTCCCTCGCACTTTTTCTTATCTTGCCATGAAAGAAATATTATTTTATTTCAAATGATGCTTCATTTTAATAGAGGCTAGTAATTTATTTATTTATATTTATTAATCAATAATATAATACCCACGTTTATCAATAATAGCTACGCAAAGAACTTCTTTCCAAACCTGGTGTTCCACGACACTCACGCATTTTTTAAGGATATTCTTAAAAGTTGAGGAATATATATAAAAACTTAAAAATGTGTAAAACATTAAAGAATAGCACTGAGGCATTATTGTGTTTTAATACGTACACTAGAAACTTCATAAAACGCAACTTTTCAATTAGGTGACCATACTGTTTGATAATTTCCGTAATAAATAAAATCACCCCAGTCCAAACTAGCGACATTTAATGAGCGTAAGATAATTAGACCACATTGGTGAGACACGTGTCCTGCAGTGAACGGCTACAGGTGTATAAAGAGTAAAATAACCAGCCAAGTGCAAGTCGACTCGCGCATGAAGGGTTACATACCATCCTAATACACGTTCCTAGTAGGGGATCCCTTTTAATTTTTATTATTTGTTGTTATGACGACAATAACAATACACATTCTGCGAAAATTTCAACTGTCTCCCCAGGATCATGAGATACAGCCCGCTGACAGACAGACGGATTTTTATACGTGGTAGAGCCATGCTGCAGCTATAATTGTACGTGATAGAGCCATGCTGCAGCTATATTAGTAGTATAGTTGTAGCACGAATGGGTCGGCTAGACCGGGGAAGGACCACGCTCTCACAGAATACCAGCGTAAAATAGCAGCTTAACACTGCCGTGTTTCGTATGGTGAGTGTAAAGAACCGGAAACCCTTTTTACTGGAAAAGAGGCATTCCTTCTTAGTCCTCACGGGTGACAACGCAACTGTATTTTGATTCGCAAACGAGGATAGATGTAGATGCCTATGGGCCACAGTAACCACTTACCATCAGGTGGACTGTGTGCTCGTTTGTCACCCTATCCTATAAAAAAAATGATGAAGACGAAAATGAAAGATGGACGGACGGACGGACAGTGGAGGCTTAGTAATGGAGTGCCGTTGATTATCCTTTGGGTACGGAACCCTAAAAAGAAGAAATAAGTAATTAGAGACGTGCATATTGTTACTATACCACGTATTTAAAATAATCATAACATAGCTCCCTCTGTGCTATAGCTAATCTATGCCTAAGCTAAGTTGATATTATTAGAATGCAAGAATGTCGTATCTAAAATTCCTTTCACTTATTGCATATAATATGTATACTGTTTATATTACCATGCATGCCCAACGTAAGTGAATCCTTAACACAAATAAAATAAATAAGGCTGTTACGGATCATCCTAGTTTAGAAGATTTGTTCAGGATTTGTCCTGATATATCAAGACTTTTGGACTTTTGTTAGGATTGCAGTCTGATTTTAGAAATGTCAGGTGTTTTCAATCAATATTTCAATAAAATACAAAAGATTTTTTACGCGGGAGGTATGAAGTCTTGGACGTGGATTGATCGTGTATGAGGGTTAATAATTTACTGCTCACTAGATGTCGCTAGTTGACACTTAGGTAAAGTTTCTTGTTACACAATGTAATTTAATTGAGAACTTAGTTTTTAATTAAAGTTTATCAGTTTCTAGAGTATTATATTAATGCAACACACAATGATTCAGTGGTTTGCTCTTTTTTTGCACATTTTTAACCTTTTTTAAACATTACTACTTTTATGAATATCTGTGGTTTGGTTTATTTATTTATAATGTTATTAATACAAAATATAGCTAATAGTACAGAAAGAAACAATAATCTTTACATTTTCCGAACAGTTGAACACCGCGCTTGTGTATAACTTCCCAACTCTCGTTTTTTTTTCTCTTGTATTTTCTCTAGGATTTGCTCGTGTGTCGTGGTGGTAGTTTACATAAATAAATTGCACAAAGACTTTTTTTTATAAGATAGGGTGACAAACGAGCACACAGTCCACCTGATTGTAAGTGGTTGCTGTGGCCCATAAATATCTTCATTTATCCTCGTTTGCGAATCAAAATGCAGATGCGTTGTCACCCGTGAGGACTAAGATGGAATGCCTCTTTTCCAGTAAAAAGGGTCTCCGGTTCTCTACGCTCACCATACGAAACACAGCAGTGTTAAGGTGCTATTTGACGCTGGTATTCTGTGAGAACGTGATCCTTCCCTGGTCGAGCCGACCCATTCGTGCTACAACTATACTACTAATATGGCTGCAGCATGGCTCTACCACGTTCAAATCTGAATTTCAAATCCCTCTGGTCTCTACCATTACCAATACAGTCTATCAAAAGTCCATTGCATATTTGACATAGTAGGTAACTTCATTATAGTAGGCGGCTTAGCAACACGTTCTTTATTTTCTACCGACTTCAAAAAGGAGTCGATACTCAATTCGACTGTATGTTCTTTATGTGTGTCACCTCATAACTTTTTCCTGGGTGAATCGATTTCGATGCTTCTTTTTTATTTGAAACCTGGTACTTCTTATATGGTCCCATATAAATTTGATCAAGGTCTGACCAATAGTTTTTGAGTTATTATTAATAATTTATATTATTGAAGCTGGTTGTACAACATTTTTAATTTTTAATTATTTTAATTGTTTTTAGAGATGCTGCCCATCTCCCGTATGTTCAGCAGTGGACTTTTATAGGCTGTAGTGGATGGATGTCATAGAAGATAATCTACCAGAAGCACATGGCCCACTGAACGGTGAAATTATTAAATCAACACTAACATTACAACTAAGACAAAATCCCCCTATGAAACAATCTATGGGAGAGACCTATTTATGATACAGTGGACTTATAGGCTGTAATGGATGGATGTATAGAATATAATGTACCAGGAGCACATGACCCACTGGGAGGTGAAATCATTAAATCAACAGTAACATTACAACTATCGCAAAATCCCCCTAATCCCCCTAACAATCTATGGGGGAGACCTATGTTACAGTGGACTTTTATAGGCTGTAATGGATGGATGTATAGAATATAATGTACCAGGAGCACATGACCCACTGGGAGGTGAAATTATTAAATCAACAGTAACATTACAACTATCGCCAAATCTCCCCTATGAGGCAATGGGGGAGGATTACGTTCGGTAGGGGACTTTAATAAGCTGTAACGGAGGAAGAAAAAGAACATGAGCCTGTACAAGTTAAGATGCTTACTGATTACTTTTATCGAAATTAAAAAAAGAAAGAAGGAATAATTATTCGGAAAGAAATAGGCGACCTAAGTTTTATTTTTATTTTTAGTCGTTATTTAGAAGACACTGGTGCCCATCTCATGGTTTGATTCCCATTGTCGCTTCTTACGACATCCGAGGGACAACATGGTGTAGGGGATATTATTACACCACACCCGATAATAATAATAATACAATGTATCATAGCATGAAAACACAATGTATCTCTCAAGTAATACATATTGTATTAAATTAGATTGTTTAGTGCGATCGCCAAGTCAATTTATTTATTTAAAACATAAAAGATTAATAATATTGATATCGTCACTATAAGATGTTGTTAAGTTAGCTAATTACGTAATAACTTAAGACAGATGGACCTTTAAGTAGGGACTGAATAAATTAACCGACTTGGTATTACGTGGATCTCACAACTTTTTACGGTAGAAGAACTGAGTTGCGAGACTTGGGTTTTACCCTATCATTCCATTATATTATATTATATATATATATATATATATAATATAATATATATATATATATATATATATATATATATACCACCACGGTGAACTCCAAGCGCAGCGGTAAACGCGCCGCGAAAAACCGCACCCTCCCTGTCTCAGCGGCCCCTGCCGCTCCTTCAACCTCCGCAGCTCCCGCTGCCGCCTCTGCCCCCGCAGCCCCCGTCGCTGCCTCGGCCCCACTTATGTCACTAGACATCCCCGCTCCGACCAAGCCAGCCTCTCGCTGTGCTCCAGTCCTTGCCAAGAAGCAAGTCCCGCCCCCTGTCTTCCTAAGAGACAAGGCCAAATTCACAGAACTCTCCAAAACCTGCTACAACGCAAGCATTAAAATACGACCACGCCATTAACCTCGGGGAGGCTATTAAGATCATCCCCCAATCAATCGACGACTTCCGGCGTCTCACCAGGCTATTCACAGCCGAACGAGTTTCTTATCATACGTACGCTCTCCCGGAAGAGCGCAAAGTCAGGGCCGTCATCCGCGGCGTCCCCTTCGAATTTTCAAACGAAGAAATCCTTGAGGACCTTAAGTCCCAAGGTTTCCCAGTTGAAGCCGTGCACAAAATGCACAGTAGAACGGGCCAGAGGTTCTCTCTTGCCCTAGTAATTTTAACCAACGTGCCGGAGGCAAAAGCCATCTTCCGGCAGGTACGCACAGTGTGCGGCCTGTCGAGAGTGAGGGTTGAGCCTCCACATAGGCGCGGGTTCCCGGCGCACTGCCACCGCTGCCAGCTGTATGGTCATGCGGCGGCCAACTGCTCCGCCCCACCCAGGTGCGTTAAGTGCCTTGAACCCCACAACACTAAAGAGTGTCCTCGGCCCAAAGACGCCGAATCCCCACCCGCGTGTGTCCTGTGTAAACAAACAGGCCACCCGGCTAACTACAGAGGCTGCCCTTGCGCACCTCATCCTCGTCCCAGTAGGCAAGCTCCACCGCCGGTCAATGACCGCTCATTCCCGGCTCTTTACCAACGGATGCCCCGTCAGGGCCTTTCTCAGCCCACCCAGGGCTTCTCTCGGCCCTCTCAGGGTCCCCCTAGGCCCCCTCAGGGACCTCTTCGGCCCCCTCCGGGCTTCTCTCAGCCTATGCAGCCTCCAGTCTTTCCCTGGGGCCCCAAAAAGGCAGACCCACCGCGGACATCCTCCGCCCCACAACAATCACAACCCTCAATGGCTGATGACCTAAAAACGGTGTATTCCGCTATTAGGAACATCAACGTTGAGGAAATCGCTGTGTTAGCACGCAAATTGCGCGCTGCGAGGTCCCCTCAGGACCGTCTTCTCGCTCTTGCAGAGCATCATAATCTTTTGTGCTCGTTGTAAGTTAAGTTAACTTAATTAACTTAACTCACAATGACAGAGCAGTTTGCTCTACCAAAGTCTCACGGTCGTATCAAACCTAAGGGTTTATCGCTTGTATCCTTTAACATTCGCGGTTTGCGAAATAACCTCCCAGAGCTTAAGCTCTTTCGTCGAAATCGTGAAGCCGATTTCCTCCTCCTACAGGAAACTAATCTCAATACTAAGGACACTAAAGGCCTTTCCATCAAAAACTTCTATCTTCTTCGTAATGACAGACCCGACCGCCGAGGCGGCGGTACGGCCATTTATTACAAGAAGGCACTTCACTGCTCTCCCATTTCTACTCCGCAACTTTCCAATATGGAAGCCACGGTATGTAGGCTAGCTATGACTGGACATCAGTCCATCTTCATAGCCTCCTGTTACATCCCTTCTAAAACCCTTCCCCTCAAAAAAGATTTTGAGGCTATTCTATCTCTAGGCAATTCAGTCATTATGTTTGGAGATTTTAACTCCAAGCACACTGAATGGACATGCCGTACTACTTCACGTAGTGGCCGGATACTGCTCGATATCACGCAGTCTCTTGACCTTACCGTCCACAGTCCCCTCGGTGCTACTCACTATCCCGATATCACCGATTACGCTCCCGACGTGCTAGATTTTGCACTATTCAAAAGTGTTTCCCTCAATCTCAGGGCAATCGAGACACTAGACGATCTAGGTTCCGACCACAGACCGGTCTCCCTCATTCTTGGCCATCAGCCACCCCCCTCAACACCCTCTACTAAAACCTTCACAAATTGGCAGGGCTTCAAGGAGTCTCTAGCGAAAGCTCTGGACTCACAGGACTCCCCAATCTCCCTATCGTCGGACTTAGACAGTCCCGAAAAAATCGACACCGCGGTCGATTCACTCTCCACCCTTATTAAAACCTCCCTTAAGGAGAATGAAAGGGTCGTCCCGGTTGCTAATAATAGTGGGCTTCCCCTGCATATTAGCAACCTATTAAAAGCCAAAAAAGCTGCTTTCCGGAGAGCAGCAAAATATCCCACGCCCGAATATAGGCGCACGGCCAATCGTCTTCAACGAGAACTCCGTTTCCGCCTCTCTGAATTTCGAGACCTCGAAAAGAGTAAGCTCATGGAGAATATCTCTCCCTCTCATACAGCGTACTATCAGATGGCTAGAGCCCTCCGCATAGACGCTATCACCCACACTCCCCCTGTCTCCCGTCCCGACGGTACGGTAGCCTTCGAGGACGAGGAAAAGGCTGAGTGCTTTGCAGACAGCATTGCCGCTCAATGCTCTCCTAGCTCTCAACCCGTCGACCCCTCACACGTCCAGGCAGTGGAGGATGAGGTCCGCCGCCGGAACTCACCCCCTACAGCCTCCGAACCTATCTCTGTGTCCAAAGATGAGATTTCATCCCTCATCAAAGGACTTAAGCCTAAAAAGGCTCCGGGCGCGGATGGCATCTCCAACCAAGCCCTAAAACACTTTCCTGAGCAGGTGCTAACCCTTTTATCTATTATCTTCAATGCCTGCTTCAACCTTAGTTATTTTCCCACTACGTGGAAAGAGGCAACTGTGATTGGTATTCCCAAGCCAGGCAAGCCTCTCAACCTCCCCTCCAGTCATCGCCCCATTAGCCTCCTCAAGGCCATGGGAAAGCTCTTCGAAAGAGTCATCCAAACTCGCATAAGGCGCCATCTGTTTCCCACAGACGGTGACCCTCACATCATCCCCCATCAATTCGGTTTCCGAGTGAAACACCCTTGTCCCCAACAAGTTCACCGTATTGTGGAATATATCCTCAGCGGTTTTTATCCTCGTCGTCATAAGACCATCGCGGTCTTTTTCGACATAGCTAAAGCCTTTGATAGAGTCTGGCATGAAGGCCTTATCTACAAATTATACAAAATAAGTCTCCCCGATCGTCTAGTACATCTCGTGGCCTCTTATCTAAAGCATCGTACCTTTCGTTTCAGACACGAAGGCACGCTATCTTCTCAGCGCCCCATCAAAGCTGGTGTCCCTCAGGGCTCGGTACTTGCTCCTCTCCTGTACATTTTGTTCACCAACGACATTCCCATCCCGTCGAAAGGTGTTCAGCTCTCCCTCTTCGCAGATGACACTGCCCTATACTGTAAAGGTACCTCGCTACCTTTCATACGGAACAAGATCCAAAAGTCAGTTGATGACCTAGGAGCTTGGTTCAAAAAATGGCGCATCGATGTGAACCCGGAGAAGAGCTCCGCCGTTCACTTCGATTATAAACGACGCCGACTCAAACACACTCCACCAATACGTATGCTAGGGACCCCTGTCCCCTGGCATACGACTGCCAAATATTTAGGTGTCACCCTTGACACTAGGCTCACTTTCAGGTCCCACGTCAAAAGAGTAACCCGTCATGCACGTTTTTACCTGGGTAGACTCAACAGTATGTTGGGCCGACACAGTAAAATTTCCCTCAGAAACAAGCGTACCCTTTATAAGGTCTGTATACGACCAGTCATGTCCTATGCGGGCCCCATTTTTGCCCACGCTGACCCTCAAATTATTAATGAACTCCAAGTAGTTCAAAACCTCTTCTGTCGTCGAGCTACGAACGCACCTTGGTACGTCCGTAATGCCGACCTTCATCGGGACTTAGAGCTCTCTACAATCCAACAATTCCTTAAAAAAACTCTCTGAGAACTTTTTCAAAGCCTCAGAGTCGCATTCCAATCATTTTATTCGTGAGGCAGCTAATTATGCAGCCCCACCCCCCTCTCGCTATAGCGTCCGCAGGCCGAGGAACTCCCTCTCGGACCCGCCTAATAAACTTTCAAACGACCTGAACTGCCTCCTGGCGGCTCAGACCAACTCTAATTAAGTTATTCATAATTAATTTGCCTTCGTAGGCACTCCCTCAGCGGCTAATAGCCGCCTGCGCCCTCTTTTCCCAAAAGAGGGTCGCTTCCGATACGGCATAAGAAGCTTTAAACAGCTAGTTGCCAGTCCCCAAAGGCGGTTTTAGTGGGTATCACTTAGGTTCCCCAGTAGGTAGTCACAGTGAGTCCCACATAACCACGATAGACCAGCTGTCGTGGTATGCGTAATGCATTTCCGCCTCCCTACATAAAGGGTAGGTAGGTTTTTTATTTGAAAGCTGGTACTTCATATGGTCCTATATAAAATTGATCAAGATCTAACAAGAAGATCTGACTATCCTATATAAAAAAAAAAATCTTTAAATTTTCTGCAAAATAAAATATGATTCTACTAATTATATATATTTTAAACTAGGCTAGTAGAGTGCTCACTTAACTGCTTCGATATAATCGATATTTAATCAGTTAAAGTATCTCTTAATTACATATTGACATTTTCTAGAAGTATAGATAATAAATGTATTGATATAATCACCATCTACTTGATGTAATCACAGTCATTGCTGTAAATTGTGTAATCTAATAAAAAATAAACTGCTATTTATTTAGAACATTACTTAGAAATGTCATCATTACGTACTATTTTTCTTATAGGATAAACGTGCTAAATGAACACACAGTCCACCTGATGGTAAGTGGGTGATGTGGCCCATAGACATCTATACCTACCCTCAATATTAAATCAAAATACAGATGCGTTGTCACCCGTGAGGACTAAGATGGAATGACTCATTACCAGTAAAAAGTTGTGTTTATACGTAATAGAGCCACGCTGCAGCTGTAATATAGCTATAGCACTAATGGGTCGGCTCAACTGGGGTAGGTATGGACCTCATGGGCTCTCACAGAATACTAACGTGAAACAGTAGAATAATGCTGTGTTTCGTATGGTGAGTGTAGAGAACCGGAGGCTCTTTTTATTGGAAACGAGGCATTCCATCTTAGTCCTCACGGGTGACAACGCATCTGCATTTTGATTCTTAATGGAAGATAGATATATCTCTTAATGGACAGATAATACGAGAGAGAGAGTCTATGGGTGATAGTGTACATTTATTGATGTATAAAGTATATGTAGGAAGTATAATGGAGTAGTACAGACTGATTTTGTAGTTAGGAATAATAATTAATTCGGTTACACGAATTAATTATCCAACGAGTCGAGGATAAACTAGTAACGGAATACGACAAGCGCACCGTTCCACGTCAGAGCCAAGACTGTCCTAACGGCGGCCGCTCCGTCCGTTTTATACAAGCAGGACGGGTGGCAGCAACGCAGGTGCAATGCCGCAGGTGTGCGGTACACGTGTCGTTTACAAGAATTCTGTCTAGCTAGACCGACGCACCTACAACGGTGCAGGTGCCGTCATATACATCAATAAATGTACACTATCACTATCACGGTCGATAAAAAAAAAACCCGATGGATTTTGTTTATAGAATGAGGGTGTCAAATGAGTGCACAGTCCGCCTGATGGTAAGTGGATGCTGTGGCCCATAGGCATATAATAATAATAATAATATTCCACAACTATCAAACAACGCCATCTAGTCCCTAGCTAAGCAGAGCTTGTGTTATGGGTACTAGACAACTGATAAACATACTTATATATTTCTAAATACATAAATATTATAGATAAATTACACACCCAGACACAGAACAAATGATCGTGCTCATCACACAAACATTTGTCCTGGGTGGGAATCGAACCCACGACCTCCGGCGTAGCAGTCAGGGTCACTAACCACTAGACCAACAGGCCATATATATATTATATCGTCGTATGAACGTGAAACATAATATAATAATATGTTGTGAAACGGAAAGAATCACTATTAACTTTTTAGAACTAACAGCATTAAAAAGAGAGTCGCATAATTGTATATGAGCAAGTAGGGAATATTCCGTTAGCTACATTAACATGTGTGGCTAGCTTGACCATAGATAAGGTAATGCAGAGCTTGACTAACTTCATTTCACAGCAAGTAATTAGGTAGGTATAATTTATCATGATGAAATTTTCTTTATGATGAAATTAACTTTTATCAAAAAATAGAATGGAATATAAATAGAATATTTTTTTATGTATTAATGATTATAAATCTTATTGAATGACATTTTTTTACTTTTATCGCTGGGGCGAAAAACACCTCCATACGCAGGTAGTACAATTATTTACAAAACTCGTTTAAGAAACGGCTTGGAGCCGATCATCACATTCCCAGATGTAATTAATAATATAATAATCACGCCTCTTTCCCGTAGGGGTAGGCAGAGACCACTTCTTTCCACTTGCTACGATCCTTACATACTTGTTTCTCTTCGTCCACTTTCATTATTCCCTTCATACATGCTCTACGGTTTAGGGTACTCTTGACCTGGCCTTTTTTCAAGACGTCCCTGATTTGGTCTAGAAACGTCCGCCTAGATCTATCCCTTCCAACACTTTCATTCACACTCGCCTTATACACTTTTTTCGTCAATCGTTCTTCATTCATTCTCTCGACATGGCCAAACCATCTCAGCATACCTTTCTCAATTTTTGTCACTACGTCTTCTTTCAGACCACAACGTTTCCTTATCTCACTATTTCTTATTTAACTCCTATAATACTTCTTAATGCTCTAATTTTTAATCATGTGTCCTATTCATTATGGTTTCGTACCCGAAGTGCCCTTCGGGTGAAGTACCAACGGGGCCCTATTACTAAGCCTCCGCTGTCTGTCCGTCTGTCTGTCAGCGGGCTGTATCTCATGATCCGTAATAGGTAGACAGTTGAAATTTTCACATAATGTGTATTACTGTTGCCGCCATAACATCGAATAAAATAAAAAAAAAACTAAATTAAAAAGGGCTCCCCTGATAGAAACGTATCTCTTTTTGACATAGTATTAAACCTTGTACGGTGGTATGAAAACATTCATGGACGAGTCCCACTCGCACTTGGCATGTTTTTTTTTTTAATTATAATTAGAAACAGAGACAACTTTTTTATTCAATATAGATTATAAATAATACTTATTGAAAGTCACTCTTTTGTTTGATTACCACTGGTTCTGGTAATTTTAATTTATAAAGTTTCTGTTTAAATTAAAAATACCTTATCAAATAGCTATATAATAATTAAGTAGCTTATACATTCCAAATGAAATAATTAGTGACTCTGTGAATTTTATGGTGTTTACAGTGTGTATATCACATTTTTATTAAAACTACTTTTTTTGATCATACATTAAATCTATACAAATAAATAAAATTGAAGCGTCTGTTTGTAATGTCAAAATAACAGCTTTTTACTAAATGCATGTGAAAGGAAATACGGTACTTATATAACTAAAATACAATTTTTAAAATTTTTGTCTGTCTGTCCGTCTGTCTGTTTGTTCCGGCTAATCTCCGAAACGACTGGACCGATTTCGACGGGACTTTCACTGGCAGATAGCTGATGTCGTAAGGAGTAACTTAGGCTTAACTTTTATTTTAGAAAAAGAATTAGGGTACCCCGCAAAAAAATACGCGAGCGAAGTTGCGGAGAACAGCTAGTTCGTAAATAAAAGGGTAAAAAACGCGTGCAATGCGTGTAACTAACTACAGATGATGGGAAGCAAGATAAAGCATTCAAATAGTGATTAAAATTAAAAATAAAACTGGCTGTTAAAACTAATCTCAGACTTTTGATTTTTTCTGCTAACTTCCAAAAAGGAGACGGTACTCAATTCGAGTGATTGTTTTTTTTTTATGTGTGTTAACTCATATCTTTGTACTGGGGGAACCGATTTCGATGATTCTTTTTTTGTATGAAAGCTGATAGTTCTCGTGTGGTCCCATATGATCAGTATCAGAGAGTTATTCTTAAATAACTTATATTGAAGTCGCTTATATTGAAGTCGGCTGTACAAAATTATTAATTTTAAATTATTTATTTTGGCGCCGATTATTGCGTTTCATACTGGTTACCATTTAACGCGATTGTTTGTAAATAATATAAACCTAGGAAGCTAACACCATAGCAAAGTGGCGAAGCAATCAGCTTTGTAGCGGTTTCTAACGGTTGCCGTTGAGCAATCAGTTTCAAAATAGGAGGTTCAGATGCCTGGGTGATCAGTAATCGATTGCTGAAAATAGAATTTGAAAATTCGAAACCGTTCTCGAGATAATCGTGGGACAGACGGACAGACGGACAGATGGACAAACATCGTGAAATCAATAAGTGACTTCGCAAGCTTCGCCACTTAATAAGGGTGACAAACGAGCACACATTACATCTGTTGATAAGTGCGCTGCGGCCCATAGACATCTACATCTATCTATCTTTGATTAACAATTAAAACGCAGATGCGTTGTCACACCTTAGTACTAAGATGGAATGCCTCGTTTCCAGTAGAATAGGTCTCCGGTTCTCCACACTCACCATACGAAACACAGCAGCATTGATTTACCGCTTGTTTAAAGAGCTGAAAGCGCTTTATTGCTTAAAGTAGTTGTCAGCACTCGGTAGAGCTACACTGCAGCTCAAATGTATCAGCTCAACCGGTGTGGGAGGCGTTGGTTTCTTTTGAACCACTCAAACTATCGACTGACGCTTCTTTTAATATTAATATGTTTATTCATTTCATTCTTACATTTATAGAAGAATGCTGAGTCTTTCCAGTAAGTAAATTTCGTTTTAGTAAATGTAGCGGTGCTGTCATCGCGCCACAAGCGAAAGTATATCGAAACCTAAATCGCGCTATTAAAGTTCCGAAGTAAAAGCAGTATATATAAAATAGCTCCGACCTACTCGGAACGTTGCCCGCCCTTCGGGCAGAACACCTTGCCCGGCTGGAGATCTCCCCTTTTCCTTCCACGGTCAAAAATAAATATAAAAATTAAACAAATGAAATAACAATACTTATGAATAATGAATGAATAAGCTAATTAGGATTCTATGGTTCCATCCTATTAGAATGCAAATGTATGAGTGGGTGTGTGTGCGTGTTACATATGTATTTCCGGATCGCATTGATAAATCCAAGAGTTATCAACTGTGTTTTTTTTTAAACTGTGTTTAAACTAGTAATGTTATTAAACATTACTAATATTCCCTTTAACCACTTCTGGTAAGCTTAAAATGCTTGTGTTAGAAGTGGTTCACGACAGTAGTCGCACGGCGGATTCGAACCCACGACCTTTCGAGTTCTCTGTCCGCGCCCTGCCATTAGGCTACTGACGCTTTATTGCTTTAACTGTGTTAATGTCGTAAGCACTGGTAAACACCCCGTGATGAGCCTGCAGTTCAGTAATCATTCATGTCATGGCGCCATTTTTTACGTATTAGAGCCACTTGAAAAACTTTTTAACAGTGTTTTATAACACTGCAGCTATATTATGGTTGTAGCACGAATGGGTCGGCTCGGAGTAGGAACACGCTCTCACAAAATACCAACGTAAAGTAGCAGCTTAATGCTGTTGTGTTTGGTATGGTGAGTGTAGAGAACCGAAGATCCCTTTTACTGGAAACGAGGCATTCCGTCTTAGGCCTCACGGGTGACAACGCATCTGCGTCTTGATTCTTAATCGAGGATAGATGTAGAATGTCTATGGGCAACAGCATTCACATAACATGAGGTGGTGCGTGCCTGTTTGTTACTATAGCGGGTGGAAGGAAAAGGGGAGATCTCCCGCCGGGCAAGGTGTTCTGCTCGGGCATCGGCCAACGCTCCCCGTGGTAGTTAGCTATTCTATATATATATATATACTGTTTTTACTTCGGAACATTGATAGCGCGATTTAGGCTTCGGTGTACTTTCGCTAGTAGCGCGACGACAGCGCCGCCACATTACACTTATTCTATAAAAAATATTTACTATTTAATGTAAATAATGTAAACTAACCTTAAAATATTTGGTTTTTTTTTATAGGAGAGGGAGCAAACGAGCATGCGGCTCACCTGATGGTAAGTGACTACCGCCGCCCATGAACAACCGCAACACCAGGGTAATTGCAGATGCGTTGGCGGCCTTTTAAAAAGGAGTAGGCTCTTTTCTTGAAGGTTCCTAAGTCGTATCGGTCCGGAAAAATCTCTGGTGGTAGTCGATTCCACAAGGAAGTTGTGCGAGGGAGAAAACTTCTTCTAAATCGCACAGTGGTGCACCGCCAATCATCCAGATGGTATGGATGGTCCGAAAACTTTTACTCTTACAATAAAAATATAAGAATATTTAAAATTACATTAAATTACTAAAAACAGTCTATCGTTCCAATCCAGTTCGATAGAAATCGACTTTGATTGACCGGTGACCTTGACAGCGACATTAACGGAACACGATAAGGATATTACCTAATCGGCCATTTTGTTATCGACGCCATATTGACTTTAAATAACAGTAACCTGATTTTTAATTTTTTAATTCCCAATATGAATATGTTCTATGTCGATCATTTAACTACAGCGACCATTTTGGCTCTCACGTCAAAGTCCTACTGCCCGGACTTATCCACGTAACTTTTTTTTAAGAGGTTGTGGTGAAAATCAAGCACAAAGTCCACCCTTGATTTAAGTCAAAGTGTAAGTAATAAATGTCTGCGGTTGTTTACACTCACCACGCGAAAAGGCAGCATTATTCGGCTGTTTTATGCTGGTATTCTGTGAGATCGTCGTCCTATCCCAGTCGAACCATAACATAGCTGAAGCCTTAGGCTGAAGCATGATTTTACCAAGTAAACATTCAGGCATTCCATCTTAGTCCTCACGGGTGACGACGCATCTGCATTTTGATTCTTCATTGAGGATAAATTTAGATGTCTATGGGTCACAGCAACCACTTACCATCAGGTGGACTGTGTGCTCGTTTGTCACCCTATTCTATAAAAAAAAACAAAGTATTTTACAAGCACACTTAGGAAAGGGGAGGACACCGCCGCAGTAATTATATTGTATTGCCACAGGTGGTCTGGCTTTGTTGTTGTTGTTCTGTCCTTGCATTTTTTAGCATTTAATATCTAGAAAGCGCAAATGTTTTGCTTTACAAGGTGCCTTTATTTTTGCCGGTTTTTAAGGTGCTCCTAAAAGAAAGCCTCGGCATTACATCTTTTCATGCGTACCTTATGACCGTGACCGTGTAGTAGTATTTTTTTAATAGAATAATGTGACACACGAGCACACATTCCACCTATGTTAAGTGGATGCTGTGACTCATAGATATTTACCTACATTTATCCCCAATTAAGAATCAAAAAGCAGACGCGTTGTCACTAAGATGGAATGCCTAGTTTCCGGTAAAGAGGGCCTCCAAATCTCCACACTCACCATACGACACACAGCAGCATTAAGATGCTATTTTTGGCTAGTACTCTGTGGTCCTATCCCGGTCGAGCCAAACCATTCGTGTTACAACCACAGTAATGCAGCAGCGTGACTCCACAACGCATAAAGCGTTTCCACAAAAATTCCACATGAGTAGACATTTTTAATACACGAAATCGCACCAATTCTATCAAAATGCGGTTTAAACCATCTTTGAAACTATAATATATTAAGTCCACCGTTTGTATTCTTTTAGATTAAGGAATGCAATAAAGAATAAATAAATAAAAAAATTAATAACATACTGGAGCAGCAGTCCTTTAGCAGCTTTTTCTGGCCCTATGGCCTTTGCGTACGTGAAGTTGGAGGCCGTGCCAAGTGTTCTAGTGCGCCTTATCTGAGAAGGAGATGGGAGAGGTGTAATCCTCTCTCGAGGAGGGCCCGATATGGTTCGGCAGGCGCTGGTGGAGCCGCGAATATGTGCGAAGGCATTCCCGTGGCCCCGCCAATATGCGGCGAAGGTGGAACACCATTTTAGTCGGTGCGAGTCCGACATAACCCGCCCTTGCACCAGCGAGGAGTGTATGCGTAGGCGTTTCCCCATGTAAAAAAAGAAGCAACCATCCGCTGCGCCTATTCGCCTCTTGCACTCTGTACATGGATCTTTTCAACATGAGTGCTCTAATGCCTCTTCCATAAATCACCAACGCTCATTTTTTTTATAAGTGAATGATCTATCGTATCGGAAAAAGATAGATAGATACAGTGAAATAGCTCTTTTATATATATATATAAGAGGGGGCAAACGAGCATGCGGCTCACCTTATGGGAAGTGTTGACCGACGCCCATAAACAACTGCAACACCAGGGGATTGCAGGTATAATGCCGGCCCTTTTAAATAGATAGATAATTCATAATTATTTATTTGCATAGAATGTACCTTTTTTTATAGGAGATTTAGGCTTCGGTGTACTTTCGCTAGTGGCGCGACGACAGCGCCGCCACATTACACTTATTCTATAAAAAATATTTACTATTTAATGTAAATAATGTAAACTAACCTTACAATATTTGTTTTTTTTATAGGAGATGTATTTGGAGAGTAGATACATTAATTTTACAATTATGGAATTTATTAATGTTTTTTTTTTATAGGAGAGGGGGCAAACGAGCGTGCGGCTCACCTGATGGTAATCACTACCGCCGCCCATGAACAACCAGGGGAATTGTAGATGCGTTGCCGGCCTTTTAAAAAGGAGTAGACTCTTTCTTGAAGGTCCCTATGTCGTATCGGTCCTGAAAAATCGCTGTTGATAAACTATTACATTACTATTAATGTTACAAAGTTATTATTTAAACATAAGTTCAATCACATTCTGCCTAATCCAGGTGTGCAAATTATAAATTAATATCTATTACACATTTTTTTATTTACATTTGATGAAAGTTTCCAAATAATAATAATATAATTGTCACAAGATTAAGTAGGAAAAACATTGTGAAGATCTGGAATGTCCCTAAGTCCCATCGGTCCAGAAAAATCGCTGGTGGTAGTCGATTCACAAGGAAGTTATGCGAGGAGGAAAACTTATATAAAGCGCAAGTACGATCGTGCATGGAGTGCTGCTGTCACTGTGGTCTGCTACTGTAAAATGCCACCTGGCAGCGTTGGACTCAGTGGAGAGACGAGCTAAGATGCTCATTAGTAACTTTAATTTGGTACAAACCAATCTTGTCAGCCTCGAGCACAGGCGCAGAGTAACCAGCCTCTCGGTATTCTATAGGATGCATATCGGTGAGTGTGCGCAGGAATTACATGCTTTAATTCCTCCCTCTCCTTTCCACCGTCGGACAACCAGGCGGTCGGCGGGTCTTCATCCCTTTCTTGTCGATATTCCACGCATTAGAACCAGACAGTTTGCTTCGTCTTTTGTAATGCGTACAGCAAAGGAGTGGAATAATTTGCCGGCGTCCATCTTTCTGTCCGAATACAATCTGGGCGTCGTCAAGGGAAGAGTGAATAGGCTTTTGTTACGCTAAGACAGTGCGATTTACCATCTAGGACTGCATCACCACTTACCACCAGATGGGATTGTTGTCAAGCACTGGCTTACAATAAGTTTAATAAAACTTCTTGTAAATCGGACAGTGGTGGACAGCCAATCATCTAGAAGGTATGGACAGTATCGCGAGTTTTGACGCGATGTGCGATGGTGAAATTTAGCGGCCGGGATTAGCCCGAACAATTCCACAGAGCACTTCCCGTGGTAGATGCGTGCGTTAGAGTGAGATGGTATCCACCATCTATTGTTTTTCGCGTACCATACTCGCCTCTTACGACACCCACGGGACGAAATGGGATGACGGTTTCTCTATGCCACCACCACACACCGCCTAATCTCATTTTATTACCATGTTTTTATTACCTCGCTTTCTTGTCTGTTCGTTACAAATTATGTAATAGATTTTAAACTACCCGATGAGCTAGACTTTAAACTTTAAGTATAGCTCAGAGCTGGATGCGATATAAACTCACTTTCTTGTACGTCGTCGTTTGTTAGTCTGTTCAGTACAAATTTAGCACGGTTCACTAAGGGATCACAGCTTCCACTAAGGGATCTTCACGAAAAGTGTCACTCCTTTCTAGATGTCCGGCATCACACCTGCAACTCCCCTGGTATCATAGCTGTTCATGGGCGACAGTGATCACTTACCATCAGGTGAGCTATATGCACAGGCCTGCCACACAGATTCCCTCATAAGGGAGGATTTTGCCATAGATGCCACGTCATCAAACATACAATAATCAAACATAAAAAAATCATAACTCACAACAATTATTTTAGATTTGAATTAGAATTTGAATTGTATTTTAATGGTTCCCATATAACACTAATAACCTAATAAGAGATGTACATATTTGGTCTGAGGCTATTTCTAATCATCATCATCATCATCATCATTACAGCCTTTCATAAGTCCACTGCTGAACATAGGCCTCCCCCAAGGAATGCCACAAAGCACGGTGTTTGCCCCCTCTGCCATAAAAAAAAAACTAACTTCTCGATGATTTAGATTTGAAACTTTAGATAAGTATAGGTCAGGCCTGGAAACATGGAAAAATGGTTGCCATTTTGAATAGTTTAAATAAATTGCTGTGTATTAAATAAATTGTAAAAGATGCTGCGTTGATTATTTCTATCTAAAAGATCGTGAAATAAATTTTAAACAGTATGTTACATTAATATTTACCAATACATAATATCCTCAAAACTTTCGATGTTAAATGTCAACTGATTTGTCGGGAGAACACAAATGTCAAGGTCAGCCGCCTATCACTTTGTAAAGTTCAACATGGCTGATGCGTACCGTTACAACTTTGAAGAATGCAATGAGGACATCCACGACTTTTTCTGCCACCAGGGCGGCGCCACTTAAAAGTGAAATATTATATTTGACAGATTTCATAGCGGGAAGTTAATTTGTTCGGAAAATGTAAAAGTTATTGTCTCTTTCTGTACTATTAGCTATATTTTATATTAATAAGATTAAAAATAAATAAACCACACCACAGTGTTAAATGTAGTGTAACCACACAAAAGTTATAATGTGCAAAAAATTAAAGAGCAAACCACTGACGGATTGTTTTGTGTATTTTTGTTTATAGGATAGGGTGACAAACGAGGACACAGTCCACCTGATGGTAAGTGGTTACTGTGACCCATAGACATCTACATCTATCGTCAATAAAGACTCAAGATGCAGATGCGTTGTCACCCGTGAGGACCTAGATGGAATGCCTCTTTGCCAGTAAAAAGGGTCTCCGGTTCTCTACACTCACCATACGAAACACAGCAGCGTTAAGCTGCTATTTTACGGTGTATTAATATAATACTCTAGAAACTGATAGACTTTTATTAAAAACCAACTTCTCAATTAAATTACACTGTGTAACAAAACTTTACCTTAACTACTGCGCGACATCTGGTGAGCAGAAAATTATTAGCCCTCATTGTGAATCTAAACACACAAAAATTTTTATCAGAATCGGTCGAGCCATTTTTGAGTATTTGCACAGAATAAATAATAATACAAGAAGTTTTTGCGAAACTAACGGACAGCGATTGCTTTTTATATAAACGATGTAATAAAGCCGTGGTAGCTCAGATGGTTAGCGCTCGCTGTAAATTTCACAGTACGCGAGCAACCCGGGTTCGAACCCCGCCGGCACCAATGAAATTGTTCATTGCAATTTTTTTAGTGTTGATTTACCACGTGCTCGGCGGTGAAGGAAAACATCTTGAGGAAACCTGCATGTCTGAGGAATAAAAAAAATATATTTCGAAGACATGTGAAGTTCGCCAACGCCGTTCGTCGCGGACATTTCCTTTGCCTAAACATGGACAGGAAACAATTTTATCCCCGGGGAAAGGAGAAAATGTTTATCCCTCTCGCTTAGTTTTATCCACCCTACGAGCATGGGCACGCCGGTGGATATAATATCCACTGTAGATAAAATGGGGGATAGACTTAGATAGATTTTGTATGAATATGAACTTAAACCCACGTCCAATGAACTAGGATAAAATTCTCCCTTTCAAATGTCAAAAAAGCATAATTTTTATCTTTCATTTGGCTCCATGCTACGGACGGGAGATATATGTCTACTCGTTATGTCAAACGGGGATATACTTCTCCCCGTCGCCGTGCTTTGGCTTATGGACAAGATAATTTTTTCTCTTGTCAGTGGATATAATCGGGGGATAAATTTTTGTCCCCAACCCATGCTAGCCGTGCAGAAGTGAGAGGAGGGCTATGCCCAGCAGTGTGACGTATATAAGCTGTTAATTTACGTTCTAGATTATTGTAATATGCCATATATAAAGGTAAACAAAATATATGATAAAATCCAACATGACTAAGTTATAAGTATTGTCGAAGAATGCAGAATGCGCTTCAAGTTAATCATGCAACACAACATCAACGTGTATGTATAAAGTAGGCATGAATCATTTCTAACTTAACCAGTTTCCGACCGTTGACTTCTTCAAGTTGTCAATCTGTAAGTTGAATTCAAAACAAGTGGTATAATTTAAAAATTTGTACCACCGACTTCAATATAAATAAACCTAGCAAGCTAACAGCATAGCAAAGTGGCGACGCAATCAGCTTTGTAGCGGTTTCTAACGGTTGCCGTTGAGCAATCAGTTTCAAAATAGGAGGTTCAGATGCCCGGGTGATCAGTAATCGATTGCTGAAAACAGAATTTGAAAATTCAAAACCGTTCTCGAGATAATCGTGGGACAGACGGACAGACGGACAGACATCGTGAAATCAATAAGTGACTTCGCAAGCTTCGCCACTTAATTAATTAAAATTAAAAATTTTGTACAACCGACTTTAATATAAATTATTAAAAATAACTCAAAAACTATTGGTCAGACATTGATAAAATTTATATGGGACCATATGTGAGGCACCAGCTTTCATATAAAAATAGGATCATCGAAATCTGTTCAACCAGTAAAAAGTTATGAGGTAACAAACATAAAAAAATACAGTCGAATTGAGTACAGTCTCTTTTTGAAGTCGGTAAATAAAATGAGAACATCATCAATGTAGTCGAAGTCAATTAAATACTCGATTGAAAAAAGTCTGATATGGCTTACTGTTTTAGTTTTTCGTAATGCGTACAGTAAACGTGGTATAATATTATGTAAGACGTCTGCCTTTCCAACTGACAATCTAGGGTCTTCAAGGCAAGAGAGAATAGACTTTTGTTACGCTAAGACACTGTGGTTTACCACTGGGCTTCATCACCACTTACCAGGTGGGATGTAGTCAAGGAAATATAGAAAGTAAAAAAAATAATCTCTAAATATAATTTCTCTAAATAATTCTTGGCAATACAGGCTTGCCTGTTGCGAAGACCAGAGTTAAATTAAATCGTTTACTATCCGGGCGCAAAACACAACAGGTACCTTTACAGTGCACAGAAAAAAGGTACCTTTTAGTAGGAACCCTTTTTCCCCTGCACCCAATAAAAGTTTTATGTAAATTGTGCTGTGACCCATAGACATCTATATCATCTCAATAAAGACTCAAAATGCAGATGCGTTATCAGCCGTGAGGACTAAGATGGAATGACTCGTTTCCAGTAAAAAGGGTCTCCGGGTCTCTACACTCACCATACGCAACACAGCAGCATTAAGCTGTTGTTCTGGGAAGAACCAGCAAGAAACCCATCGGGTGGTTTTTTTTAAAACATATTTCACTTTACAATAATTTTGTTTGTAGAATTTTTAAATGAATTTTAATAGATCAAGCATGGTGGCGATCACCTCACTCCCACGGGTTATTTTTATTTACATACTCTATGATATTATAATAACCCTTTATATATAAAACTAAAAAAATATATGATGTACATTGCATGCATACATGTAAACTTTCACCGAAAATTGGTTTCAACGAGATCTAGTAAGTAGTTTTTTTTTTAATACGTCGTAAATCTTATACCGTAAATATACCTTTCATTCAATAAACTCAAATATAAAAATAAAAAAAATACACTATTATTGAAACATCGATACCAAAGTAACAACGAACTACAAGGACTTTTATATTATGTTACTTGCTGCTACGGCACCCTTCATGAGTCCGATTCGCACTTGGCCGCTTTTTTTTATTATCTTAAATCTAAATAACATTCCTGGCCAGGCGAAAGTGGGTCGGATCGCTTGTATAATAATATATTAAGTTTTACTAAATTAATAGGTATTTCTAACAAGCTATTGCACAAATGTTAGGTATTCGACCTTAGCGCGCCTTTCACTTATGTTTTGTTCAGCGTCTAACTGCGCAAAATATTAACAGTGACCTTTTCGGATCGAGGGTTTCACAGACTTCCTTTTTATATATGATAATAATAAAGTAAAATATTTATCACACTGCGCTGCGGAGGTGAGCTGTGATCTGCTACGCAAGGGCGAAGGGGCTGCACTCCCCGCAGCGCCGAAACCGTTGCAGAAGTAACTATGTCATATTCGTGTGTAAAAAAGTGAGGTTATGATTTTACATAAAACATTATAACTTATAAAGATTTCAGCAAAGGGGGAAGGGTAGGGCTTCCTCAGAACCCTCACAATCCCCACCCACCCCTCCCAACCCCGTACACAAGTACCAAATGTCTATAGTTTTACTATTTTGAGATTTTCAGAAAACCTGAAGATAATATAGTTCGTGTTGTTAGTTTTCTTTATTGTTTCTTCACGCAGTTTGACATTGTCTACCAATTAGCGATCGAAAACGATCGATCACGTGATCTTTGGAAAGCATAAATGTCAGTTCCATACATTTTGGTGTTATCTAATTTCGTTATCGATAATGAAAATGTGAGTTTGTCTAGGCACTCTGATCGTTGCATCTGCTTTGTACTGAATAACGACTTTATTTTTATTAGGGGAGCCTTGTCATTGCCTACATTTGCAGCACATAATTCCTTGCTATTAATATTTATCGTATATCTAATAACTTAATTGCGTTGCTAGCGACACGTTTTGCCAGCAACGCAAATTTCAACAATTCGTAGTGGTGAAAATTTTAGAGTACCTAATTTTTAAACTTGGCACCTAATTAGCACCTAAAAAGCCCCTAATTTTACGCACGGACAGAAGAATTATATACTTAATGTATAATATGCATGTTTTATACATATAGACCTTTCTCTTGAATCATTTTGTCTATTGATGAAAATCGCATCAAAATCCGTTGCGTAATTTAAAAGATCTAACCGTACAGACGGCGGAAAGCGACTTTTTTATACTTTGTAGAAACTGACCAACCAGATGGGAAAACTATGTAATATTAAAATATTTATTCATGGACCAAATATAGCGAGGCCTATAAAAAAAAATAAACTAATACAAAAATAATAATGCATTTCGTGTGGGTGCAAAGGAATTGCATAATTTAATTCCCCCCCCCCCCCCCCTCTCCCTTCCACCATCGGACAACCAGACGTTCGGCCAGTGTCCAGTGGAACATTGAGTTATATGTACTACGTACTAGAGAAGCCATTCCGAACATTGACAATGTTCAACTGAACTGTAGTGCAAATACACAAACTAAATATTGCGTAAATTGAAGATTTGTGAATTCCATAAAATTATTATTATTACATTTTATTTAGAAATATAATATATTTGTTTAGATTAAATTAAGATATTTTATATTAAATTCTTATATTTATTTTATATTAATATCTTATTTTATATCAAATTACAGTCTTCGCGCATGCGCGACTACTACTCCCGCGCATGCGCGAAGACACAGAGTAAGACACAATTTTTGTTTGAAATGGCTTCTCTAGTACGTAGTACATATAACTCAATGAAGTGGAATAAGTTGCCAGCATCTGTCTTTCCATCCGATTACAATGTGGGTGTCATCAAGGCAAGAGTGAATAGACTTTTGTTAAGTCAGTGCGCTTCACCATCTTAGGCCACTTACCATCAGGTGGGATCGTAGATAAGCGCTGACTTAGTAGAACATAAAAAAAATAATAATGTAATGTCCCTCTTAACTCTAAATTGCTTGGGTTTAATTTGTGTACTCTTCCGTACGAGCTTGTCGGCTTGTTCATTGCCTAAAATACCCACATGACCCGGGACCCAACTCGAAACGACCCTGTATGTTATTTTTATAGAATAAGGGTGACACGCGAGCACACAGCCCACCTGATAGTAAGTGGATGCTGTGGCCCATAGACATCTACATCTATCCTCGATTAAGAATCAAAATGCAGATGCGTTGTCACCCGTGAGGACTAAGATGGAATGCCTCGTTTCCAGTAAAAAGGGTCTCCGGTTCTCTACACTCACCATACGAAACAGAGCAGCATTGAACTGCTATTTTACGCTGGTATTCTGTGAGAGCGTGTCCTTCCCCGGTCGAGCCAACCCATACGTGCTACAACCATAATAAAGCAAGAACATAGCTCTACCGCGTACAAATCTCATGGTGTCAAAACGAACACAATTGTAAACATCGGTTTTAACCGACTTCAAAAAAGGAGGAGGTTCTCAATTCGACGGTATTTTTTTATGTGTTTCGATTCTCAAATTCAGAAATTTATATGATATCACACGAAAAGCTTGTACTTCTCAAGTGGTCCTATATAAATTTGATCAAGATCTGACCAGTAGTTTTTAAGTTATCGTTAATAATGCGTATTTAATTGACTTCGACTACATTGATGATGTTATCATTCTATTTATATTAAGGTCAGTGTACAAAATTTTTCCAGCACAACCAAATGTTTCCACTACTTAACAGTTTTATATTCGTAAATATTTAATACACAAAATCACATCACTATTTGTACTTCAAACTATTATAATACCTAGTCAGGTCCTAAGTATTGTCACACAGTAAAAACTTTTCGTTTAGAATGCTGGCCACAAAAAAGTTTATTGAATTCGAATTTCGAATTGTTCGTGAAAATAAAACTGTATACTTTTTAGAATTTTACTCATTTTTAAATACGGAGTGGACGCTTAAAGAAGACCGTGTTGCAGTTATTGCGTTGCATCGTTGCGGTTACGCGCCAATTCAAACTTTTGACATACTGAAAAATTTCAAAAACAAGATTCGGCGCCAGCTCATAGAGCGAAGAGCACACAAGACTGGCTGGCGGCGCGTGAAATCGACTTCATCCGGCACGAAGACTGGCCCTCCTCCAGTCCAGATTTGAATCAGTTAGATTACAAGATATGGCAACACTTGGAGGAAAAGGCGTGCTCAAAGCCTCATCCCAGTTTGGAGTCACTCAAGACATCCTTGATTAAGGCAGCCGCCGATATTGACATGGACCTCGTTCGTGCTGCGATAGACGACTGGCCGCGCAGACTGAAGGCCTGTATTCAAAATCACGGAGGTCATTTTGAATAAACTTTAGTGTCATAAGAATCTATGTTTTGTTAAGTTCATTTTTGTATATAAATGGTTACATAATGAATAAACTTGTTTCAATTATTTTATATTAAACATGTGACAGAATTTATGACCTAAGTATATCCTCTGCAACGTGGTTGCCTGGTAGAGATCGCTTCTAAGCGATAAGGCCACGAATGAGTGCTAACAATTTTCCGCTCACCAGATGTCGCTAGTTGACGCTGAGGTGAAGTTTTTTGTTATACAATGTCATTTAATTGAGAAGTTAGTTATAAAAAAAGTTTATCAGTTTCTATAGAGTATTACATTAATATTTAATAAACAAAACAATGCCTCAGTGGTTTGCTCTTTAATTTTTTTTGTACATTTTTTACTCTTTTTTTTTTAAGTTTTCTGCTTTTATGAATATCTGTGGTTTGATTTATTTATTTTTAATCTAATTATTATAACTTACCTAATAGTACAGAACGAAACATTAACTTTTACATTTTCTGAACAAATTAACTTCCCCGCTATGAAATCTGTCAAATATTACACCTCATTTTTAAGTGGCGCCGCCCTGGTGGCAGAAAAAGTCGTGGATGCCCTCACTGTACCTTTTAATAATTTGTTGTTCTCTTTCTCTTATTTATTAATGTACAATAAAGTATATTTCATACATTCATTAATTCATTATATAATAAATAAAATACACGACAAAAGCAAAAGCAGCCACTTCACTGTTGTACAATATGGTACAAAGAAATAAAACTTTGAAGGAGTCTCAGAATCTAATTTAGTGTACTATTTAACTCGTACACAATTATAAGTGTGGACGTGCTAACAGTTTGAGGCTAGAAAAGGTAATGGTACATTGAATAATTCAATTGAACAGTCGTTGGCTATTGCCAGAACTGCATATGTAAACGTAACGATATGCTATTAGTAGAAGTACAACATTTTTTTAAGAAACAAATATGGACCTATACGTAAACAATTACGGTGAAACTTAGTACTATTACTTATAGGGGCTACACACGATCACTTTTAACTGTCAGTTTTGACTGACCAGTTTTAACTGACAGTGAAAACTGAGTGTGTGTACGATGAAAACTGTCAGTTTTTTTATTATCAGTTAAAACTGATGATATATTGTTGATACATATTTTTTAACTGAAATGACGGAACTGATCAGTTAAAACTGTGCGTGTGTAGGCGGTGTTCCTTCAGTCGTGTTGCGATCACGAGATTGAGGTAAATTTCTTCACTCATTCTGAGATAGTTGTGCCAATCCTTCGAAACAATTTTTAGTTCGGTTAATAAATTAACATGTGAATAAATTTTCCTTTTTTTTTAACCACTCTTTACACCACTTTTTGCGTATATTTTTTTAATTTTTATATTTTAAAATTAATAATAAACCAAGAACGGCTAAAACGTCGTCGTCGGCTGATGACATCTTGAGATGGTAATGTTGTTTGTGGTCAAAGAGAACAGTTAAAAGTGAACGTGTGTGGGTGCAAAGGACGTAAGTTTTCACTCTCAGTTGAAACTAGTCAAAACTGACAGTTAAAACGGATTGTGTGTAGCCCCCATCAACAATATATCATCAGTTTTAACTGATAATAAAAAAACTGACAGTTTTCATCGTACACACACTCAGTTTTTACTGTCAGTTAAAACTGGTCAGTCAAAACTGACAGTTAAAAGTGATCGTGTGTAGCCCCTATTAGCCTATTAAATCAAATGCACCTACACGTAAGACATTATACAGTGAGACCTGGTTAAGTGGGACCTGGATAAGTGAGAAACCTCTGTTATTGAGAGAATTTTTCGATGTTTACCTCTCAACAATTGAAACTCTCAGCTCAATTACCTGTATAAGTGAGACAAGTTAATCTGGTTTTAACACGTTCTGACATGTTTGTTTACATACATTTCGCGTCGTCTTTCGCGCATGCTTTGTTTGTCAGTACGGGGGGCCATGTAAATGAGACAACAATAATTAAAACCTACTTAATTGGAAAAATGAATTATTGGAAACCCTCAATAATTGGTACATATGTCTTGGTCCCTTGAGATCCCAATAAACCAGGTTTCACTGTAATTGCTATACAAGTTACATTACATCTACTTAAATAATAAATACTTGAAACGCTAAGACGAAGCGGCGCGAACAACTGTTCTGGTTACACTTTTAAGCCGAGCGTCTGGATTGACTCCCTGAGCTGGATAGAAGCCAGTTATTTTAATATTACAGACAGACACTCCAATTTTATTTATTTTGCGAACGATCCGCCCCGACTTCGCACGGTTGATTTCTGGATCTCGGCAACAACGCCATCTACCGAGTCCATAAGTACATCTAAACCATTCTCTAATCAACTTAATCACACACACAAAATTTCAACAAAATCGTTCCAGCTGTTTAAGAGTTCTTAACCTTGGACTGGGTAGGTTTAAAGTTGGTAAAAATGCTCGCCGCTCACTTAGCGGTCAGCCACCGCAGAGTTTACATAACCTGAAGATGCCTCGTGTAGAGGCTAAACACGTGCCGTATTGTCGTCAGTGGTGTGTCTTGCCTAGTGTAGTGGTGTTGGGAGTAGTGGTGCTGGGATTAGTGGTGATGGGGATAGTGCACGCAATTGAGAGAGGGCGGGAGGTGCTCTTCATACTAGGTAAGACACATCATTTTATTTTATCTAGCGGATGTGCGCGAGGTAAGTTCTTACCAACTTTAATATAATGGATTTACGCAAAGTAACGCCTGATTCTATTAACTATCTCGGTAGGTTTTTTTTAAATATTGATGATGGTAAGTGGTGATGTAGCCTAAGATGGTGACGCGCACTGACTTAACGAAAGCCTATTCAATCTTCCCTTGAAGACACCCACACTGTAATCAGATGGAAAGACAAATGCTAGCAACTATGCATGATGAACGACGTGGCGAACCGTTCGTTTCGAATGCGTGGTAAGTCAAGTCCGATGGTGAAAGAGAGAGGGAGAAATTAAATTATGCAATTCCTGCGCACACCCTCCGAAATGCATCCTGTAGAAAATCGAAAGGCTGGCTACATTGCGCCTGTGTTCAAGGCTGGTAAGATTGGTTTTAACCAAATTCGGGTCACCAATAAGCCTCTTAGCACGCCTTTACATTGAGTCCAAAGCTGCTAGGTGGCATTTTGCAGCTCCAGCCCATATATGGCAGAAATAATCCATGCACGACCGGACTTGCGCTTTATGTAAAGTAAGCAGCTGTCCCGGCTTGAAGTATCGCCGCACCTTTGCAAGGACTCTTAGCTCCCTTGCAGCTGCTTTAGCCTTGGACTCTTCGCCGAAACCCGTACTGTCGGTCAGTAAGGAGGTCATTCTGCTTTAAGTATGCTATTAAGCGGGCGTTCAATATACGCTCCATAATATTGCAGAGTATGGAGGTAATTGAGATTGGCCGATAATTGGGTCGCAACTGTTGCCTTTTTTGAAACAGGCTGCAAGTTTGCCAGCTTCCAGGACTTTGGCACTATTCCAGTCCTTAATGAGAGGCGAAAGAAGCGTGTCAGCACAAGAGACAACTCAGGTGCACAAGGTTTAAGAACCTCCTTATTTATGATACGAACCTCCGACATAGAGGTCCCGTAGTGAGGTAATTTAGGTGGAATGATGTTGCCACTATCTAGAAAAAGAGGAATTGCAGGCAAATAGAGACAAGGAGGTGGCGGAGCGGGAGAAGGAGAGAGCAGCAGCTTTCCTTCCCGGCCGCCGCGGGAGACGCCCCGGGCGTCGGGGGCTACGTCGTGGCCCCCGGCCACCGTAGGCGCGGGCCTGTGGACGGCGAGCAATGGGTAGCTCGCCGTCCGTCCGTCTAACGACGACAGGCCGTGTCGACGGCGCGTTTTGTTCCACGCGCGCCTCAAAGAGCTGTCAGCAGCGTGAAGGGGCCCGCAAGGGCCGACGCCTTCCGGGGCTGCGGGCTGTTCGAAAGAGATACCGCGGCTCCGGAACGTAAGGGCACTGAAGGAACACGGATGGTTTTTAGTCAGTAAAAGTCTGACACTCCCTTCCGCTCCACCCAGAGCGAAAGGCGTCATTTGATGATTTTCCATCCGCAAAAAAAAAAAAAAAGGCAAATAGAGACGCGAACAAGTCCGCTTTCTTTTGGTTTTACCAGCGGAGGCAGTGTAGGCCGACAGAAGTCTGCCTCGACCGCTTTCGCAAGAGACCAAAAAGCTCTAGTGCCGGATGGTTTATCACAGAGTTTTGCGCCAGTATGTTTAATGCGATCGAGACTGGCTTTCCGTAATGCTTTTTTGTAGGACTTGGCGGCCTGACTGAAAGTTCTCTTCTTGGAGCTGATATCCGGAGCTTTGCTGTTTTGAGCGTCAACCCAGTATAGGTACGCTAAATTCTTGCGCGTTTCAGCCTGGGCGGGTTCAGCGTTAAACAATGGGCGAGTTTTGCTACCGGTGGGAGCGTGAGAAAAGGGGATAAAATACTCCATAGCTTGACACAACACATCGGTTATCGCATCGGCGCAACTCGACGGATCCGTAGAAGAGAAACAGACCTCCCGCCAAGGATAGGATGCAAAAAAGGATCGCATCTCATCCCAATCGGCTGACTTATACCACCATATTCGTCGAACACCTTGGGACTCATAATCAGGTGGGGAATATGACGATATAGATATCCCAGACAATAGTCGGATTTACCCAAAGGAGAGGTAACCTGTACTTCATACCTATCTATTTCGGTAGTCAGCAGAAGGTCCCAGCAATTGGGTGTGTGACCATCTACATCGGATACTCTAGTCGCTTCCTTTACCAGCTGAGAAAGGATTAGCATCAGGGCAATATTGCACGCTTCTCTTCGAGCATGGTCGGTCTTCTGATATTGGTGATAGGCGTTAAAGTCCTCCAGGAAGACCAGCTGTGCAGTAGGATACCGATTTAGGGCCACATCAGCAGCCTCACTAAGGTGATCAAATAATCGTGTTGTCTCCTGGTCACCGCTGTGCGATCGATAGACACAGGCATAAAGTTTTATACGTGGTAGAGCCATGCTGCAGCTATATTAGTGGTATAGTTGTTGGGTCGGCTCCACCGGGGAAGGACCACGCTCTCACAGAAAACCAGCGTAAAATAGCAGCTTAACGCTGCTGTGTTTCGTATTGTAAGTGTAGAGAACCGGAGACCCTTTTTACTGGAAAAGAGACATTCCGTCTCAGTCCTCACGGGTGACAACGCATCTGCATCTTGAGTCTTTATTGAGGATAGATGTCTATGGGTCGCAGTGGCCACTTAGCATCAGGTGGACTGTATGCTCGTTTGTCACCCTATCCTATAAAAAAAAAAGGATTTTATCGATACCTGTATCTGTCATCACCTATATTGTCGAAAAAGTGGTCTTCAAGTTAACGGAGACGCTGGAAGCAGATGTCATTGCGGACGTACACACAGACTCCGGCACGTAGATGGAATTCATGCTCCAAAGAGAATCCAGGATAGTCAAGGTGCGCCACATTCAATGGATGGGTCTCCGTCAAGAAAAGTAGGTGCGGCTTCTCAGTCGCAAGATGGTGATGGACTGCGCTGAGATTAGAATGCAATCCTCGAATATTAGTGAGACGCTATTGTCACTATCCAGAAAGCACCCGTGCGAAGCCGGGGCGGATCGCTAGTTAATATATAATTCTTCTGTCCGCGTGTGTGACTGAACTCCTTGACTAAGTTGATTAGAGGATGGTTTAGATTCACAATTGGACCTGGTAGGTGGCGCTGCTGTCGAGATCATAAACCGTGCGAAGCCGGGGCGGATCACTAGTTTTACACATCAGAGAGATATACAGACATCTAAATATAATGTGGAGGATGAAAACAAAAATTTAGGCATAATTTTAAATAACTTCTTAAAGGGACAAAAGTTGCAAATTACTGCATGCCAGGAGCAACTTTTAATGACATCCTAAATAAAACTATAGTCAAGTACTTAATTTTGCCTAAATAGTACATTGAAGTATAATGTACTTACGTACGTAGTACATAATAACTCAATGAAATAGTACAATAATAATTTTTGTTGGTAGAAGAGGCGATGTAAACAACAAACAGTTTTTAAGATATAAGTCTTCGATCAACAATACCATGTTGATCGAAGATATAAGTACTTAAGTTACTCGTATATAGGTGTTTGTATCACTGTAGGCACAGTATAAATTCCTACCATATATTTAAACTGTGCTGTAAGTTTAGTAGGTATCAGTAATGTGTTTTTTATCTTTATTTATCCGTTGTAATCTATACAAATAAGTAAAGTCGGAGTGTGTGTAATGACAAAATAACAGCTTTTTACGTAATGCATATGAAAGTATATACAGTACTTATAACAAAGAAACAATGTTTTAAAATTTTGTCAGTCCATCTCTTTGTCAGACTGTTCCGGTTAATTTCCAAAACGGTTAAACCGATTTTGACGGGATTTTCACTGTTAGATAGCTCATGTTATAAGGAGTAACTTTGGCTACTTTTATTATAGAAAAATAGGGTTCTTTGAAAAAAAAATTAAAGCACATGAAATCCAATCGTAATAAATTCCACGTGGGAGAAGTCGCGGGGAAAAGCTAGTTTTTATTTTATATAATCGCCTCCGACGATATATCACTGCCCCAAACTATTACTTATTCTGTGCCCTAAGTTCGACTGATATATTTTTGTGTAAGGTTAATAAAATCGCATGTGGTTAAGTTCCCGCCAAAACCAATAAAAGTAAAGTTTTAAATATAAAATCCAATCATAAGCAAAAGTAACCAATGATCAAATCAACTCCAGTCGTTTTTTATATTATTTTTCCTAAACTAAATATTACTCAAAATATTATTTTTAAAATTGTTTAAATAAACTGTTATATTTCCACTAAACTTAGTTATAGCTAATTGGTGTGATAATTTTTAACAATTATAAAAATAATTAACATCATATTATTATACATATTGCATCCAAATTATGAAAACGAAACGCAACATGTCCTTGTCGAATATTTATTTCTGGTATCTTTCTAGCAACACTAGTTAGTATACCTAGTACGTATTTACACGTGTATATACATACTAGGTATACTAACTAGCACATTAAGATCGAGCGTTATCATTATCATCTAACCTAACGCTTTCACAACAAAATCCCAGAAAATGTATAATCTATCTATTATAAGTAGAAAAAGTAAAAACATAAATGTTCCAAATAACTTTAACTTTTTTACGAACTAAATTGAAATAGGTAATTGGAGTTTTGGCGGGAACTTCACCGGCGGCGGATTGTTACACCTGTATTATTTAAATAATGGTTAAAAGTGGATTTTGATATGTAAAAGTGGTGCGATTATGTGTATTAAATATCTGCGCATGTGAACTATTAGTGAAAAGCTGCTCCGATGGTGATGTGAATCTCTAGATAAAGTGTCTGTCTGATTAGACGCCCTGAGATACTATCGCCAACTGTCTGTCGTCAAAATCTCCCAAAAACTACGCAATGTAGGATAATAATTACTTGATACTTTATACAAATGAAGACATGGCTTAAAGGACAAGCATCCAAGCCAAAATCTTAATTAAAAAGAAATAGGTAATTATGCATCAGCAGCGCCCTTGTGGTAGACAAGAGATGGCTTACTCAGCGGAATCGTATGCATTCCTTGTAATGTTGATTGGAACTTCTCAGATAACACGTTACTTAGACCCATAGAGTATTCTTATAAAAGTAGACCTAAGCTAGCATTAAGAGATTATGGATCCTATAAAATAAAATAAATGTGAGACCAAATCTATTCTCGATCGAATCGAGACTAAATCGTCAACACGTAGTTTTAATTGTAATTTTAATTTAACTTTTAAAAAACCATTTGAACTCGACCCAAATTGGACTGAGTACCATGTTTGTTTGGAATATAAATCAACATCGGTAACATTATCGCCTGATGGTTTCTTTTACGATTTCAAATGTCGCTTAAAACCATGACGCACCCGTGCACTCATCACTTAAATCGAGGATCTTTCTGGACAGAATACAGGTTTAGCTGTTGGGTCACCTCCTTTCAGCCCTGATGGTTGGTCGATGCGTTTCGTGTGAGTTCTTTACACCTCTGAAAGATTCATCGGTGTAGGAAGCGCTAGCAGCGTTCAAGCAGGCCGTAGCAGGAAAAAGAGTTTCGAAAATTGGTTCAGAAAATTGTAACTTTATATAGACGCTGGTGGAGTTATAGTTTATTAGCTTATAGATATCGCTTTTGTGTAGCGCCGCCTTGTCACGTGCCGCATTTTGTCAGTAAAAAAATAATAAAAGAAAGTGCGCCTCCGGGTGTACCGACACTATCTTAGCGGACAGACTATATTTGAAAAGGTTTAATATTAAAAACTATAACCAGCTATAAAACTAATAATTGTGCGCTTAACCTTACCCTAGAAATGGGTTAAGAAATACATTTTTATTTTTAATTTCCTTCTTTATGAAATAAAATTCATGAACGTCAAAAATTATTGTACATTAGGGTTCAGTTCCCGAAGGGACCCAACCAACGGGACCCTATTACGAAGCCTCTGCTGTCCGTCCGTCTGTCTGTCAGCGGGCTGTATCTCATGATCTGTAATAGGTAGACAGTTGAAATTTTCACAGAATGTGTATTACTGTTGCCGCTATAACAACAATTAAATTAAAACAAATTATTCCAACAGTGGTAGAGCCACGTGGCGGCTTTTGCTGTCGCACGGATGGGCCGGCTCGAACCGGGGTGGTACCACGACCTCACAGAATACCAGCGTGAAGTAGAGGTTTACCTCTGCGTTTCGCTTGGTGAGTGCAGGTGGCCGGAGGCCCTTTTTACTGGAAATGAGGCATTCCATCTTAGTCCTCACGGCTGACAACGCATCTACATTTTGATGTGTAAAAGAGGATAGATGTAGATGTCTATGGGCCGCAGCAACCACTTACCATCAGGTGGACTGTGTGCTCGTTTGTCACACTTATCCTATAAAAAAATAATTAAAGACGGCTCCCCTACTAGAAACGTGATTTACGATGGTACGGAACTCTTCATACGCGAGTCCGACTCGCACTTGGCCGGTTATTATTAATAACAAACTTATTATACAACATGTTACAAAAAACCTGTGGTTCCCGTTACGTAGACTTTTTCTGCCACGAGAGCGGCGCCACTGAGGTGAAATATTTGACAGATTTCATAGCGGGAGAAATTAATTTGTTAAAAAAGTGTGGAGATTAATGTTTTTTTCTGAAATAATAGACATTTTATATTAATTATAGATTAAAAATGGATAAACTAAACTACGGATATTCCTAAAACTAGAAGATTTAAAAGTTAAAAATGTGTGAAAAAAAGGAAAAAAGAGCGTATGGGTGATGTTATTTTTTTTATAAGATAAGGCAATACTGGATTGTTCTCTTTTTTTATAGGATAGGGTGCCAAACCTGCACACAGTCCACCTCAATAAAGAATCAAGGTGCAGATGCGTTGCCACTTGCCACCCGTGAGGACTAAGACGGAATGCCTCTTTTCCAGTAAAATGATTCTCCGGTTCTCTACACTCACCATACGAAACACAGCAACGTTGAGCTGCTATTTTACGCTGGTATTCTGTGAGGGCGTGGTCCCTCTCCGGTCGAGCCGACCCATTCGTGCTACAACTATACTTCTAATATAGCTGCAGCATGGCTCTATCATGTATAATGCTAAGATTCAACTGGTTCTCACTCATTTATATATAACTTATTAATATATAACGGTAACATTAGGTAATATAAAAATGTTACTTGGCCTTTCCATTCTAATAATTTACCGTGCGTAAAATTTCATCATATTTTCTATTGGACCGAAAATAGCCCTGAAATAGAGTTTAGCTAGGTTTCTGGTTATTAAAAACATAGAAAACGAAATTGAAAGGTGCATGATCAATTAGCGGTTATCAGATATTTCGTCCAAGGCCAAGTCAGAGTTGGACATGTTTCGTATCACGTATATTGCATTATTACTAGTGATGTTCGCATTTTACCGCTATAATAACAATAATAATTCATTTATTTCAGACCAATTATCCATATTTGTTAAAATATTATAATCTAAATACCTATAACATTAAAGAAAATTAAAATTAATAAATATAAACATAAAATAAAATTAAAATTAAAATACTACTCTAGGTCGTGGCGTGTCTATTTGTAGTATGCAGATTTATCCAACGCCCCAACATTGGTGAATCCCATCTATCCGCTAGTACACTGAGGATGATATTGGTGCTAGTTTGCATGCGATTCAGCATGGAGACACATCTTTTGCGCATTATGGCTTCAAACCCATCAACATGAGCCTCTGCAAACAAGCCAGAGGCGCTACAATACCGAGGCAACCTCATTATAATTCTCAACGCATTATTGTATTGGATTATTATATATTTCAGGGGCCCCTTTTGTGACAAGCGTGTGGGTATGAGTTTACATGTGACCTTGTATTACTGTAATATGGCCTGCATGGCTGTCGATTTACAAAGCATTTGTAGAACATGTAGAATATTTACTATCCTAATTCGTCCAGTGGATGTTTTAAAAGGCGATAATGGGGAACACCAGAGAAGTCTTAAGGCTTCTGATATATGGCGGTATACCGTCTCATTTACTCCAGAGGTAAAGTATGCAAACCGACGACAAGCGGCTGCGGAAAAGGTGCAAGACATCTGGTACTGTGATCGTCAAACCACAGGCTGAGCATGACGATTAAGGTAAACAATGGGAGAGCCCCATGTGCAGCATTGAACTTCTAAGGACTGATGAAAAAGAAGAAGATATCGATTTCTGGATCCTGCTTAATATGACCCTCTGTGTCTCTAATTATAATTTTACGTCTACCAGCTTTCTATCATCAAATAATGATAATTTGGGAGCCAGGAAGTGCATTTATGTATGCGTGTACACTTGGAGTACTACAATATAACTTTAATAGCTTCTAACAGTATTTTAAATTGGTTGCTGTGGTCAAAATCAACCAGGACATCAACCGGCTATCACCAACGCGCACTGTGCATTTATAAATTAGTGTTTACACTAGTGTATAGTATAGTAGTATCCTTTGTGGTCTGTGTGTATCCTTGGTAGTCAATCATATTATGTGGAATACAGATCACTATACATCAGTTAGGAAAGGTGAAGAAACAATGCTTATTATTTGTTTGTACAACTTTTTTCCAATAATTTCCCGTGGAGGGAAGACAAAGGGAATTTAGTTCATACAGCCAAGAACGTGATTAAAATGCTTTCATTAAATTGGAGGCGTTTTGTATGGAAAATCCAAAGAATATGTCAGGGAGACCTTTTTTCAGTAGTCGACTTGTCTTGAACTGTCATCATAATGATGATGATGATGAGGATGATGACTGTATATGACCTGCATTGCCGGCAAAATACACATAATTTCTGTGTACATTTAAGACACAGTACCTTTCGAATTAAATAAGTTTTATTCCTCTCATTGTGTAACAACAATTAATAAGTACTACTCCAATTTCATATATTCACTTGTTATTTACAATACATTAGATAAGTCATTGTCATTTAAGTTAGAAAGTATATCGATATTTACTTTACGCGCATCACTAATTATGACGCAAGGCGTTGCGTTCACAAAACCCGTTCTATAACCTTAAATTTACCGCCTGCCGCACTGCTCCACTGGGTTTCGGCGTAATACTTAAACTATGCATCTTCATACCTATGATAGTCCAGTCAAATAAGGTCTGAAACCAAAATGTTAGCACTCAACTTTGCATTTTTGATATAATGTAGTTTTAATAATATAAAAACAATGTGTAAAGGTTTTCGTGTATGCAACCCCCGGCAAGGGTTGAAAAAAAATTTGTCAAAAGTGTATTTTTGCAATTACTTGAAAACGGTAAAAATTAGACAAACTCTTCTAAAAAAAATGTATCGTGCTTAAAATTTTACATAAAAATGGCCTTATGAACTTATGATATTATTCCTTCGGATAAAATTAACCGAGTTAGGGAGGTTTTAAGTTTAAGGAATGATAGGAATGAACGTAAATTTAAAAAAAATCGTAGCTAGTTCTACTAGCTAATAAGCTAATATTGATATATTTTAAAATTGCTTAAAAAATCTAATCTTTAATTTTAGAGATACAGATTTTTTTATTGTTAAAAAAAAATAACAATTTGAAATTTTCAAATTGAAATTTGAATGCTTAAAAATTAAGGAATTATATATTTTTTGCCATATTTTAATACGTGGTAGAGCCATGCTGCGTCTATATTAGTAGTATAGTTGTAGTAGGAATGGGTCGGCTCGACCGGGTAAGGACCACGCACTCACAGCAAACCAGCGTAAAATAGCAGCTTAAGGCTGCTGTGTTTCATATGGTGAGTGTAGAGAACCGGAGACCTTTTTTACTGGCAAAGAGGCATTCCATCTTAGTCCTCACGGGTGGCAACGCATCTGCATCTTGAGTCTTTATTGAGGATAGATGTAGATGTCTATGGGTCTCAGTAACCACTTACCATCAGGTGGACTGTGTGCTCGTTTGTCACCCCATTCTGTAAAAAAAAATATTTAGATTCCTCGTAAAATTTATACGTTCATCACTTAAACTTGAAACCTCCCTAACTCGGTTTTCTTACAATGGCTGACCAATTAGATAGATACAGCAGTAACATTCAAGTAAACAGAAGAACATTTGGTATGCATTAATGCCGCCCGGATAACAGCCTCTTAAGTTAACGGGACGAAATTTATTTGAATTATTTATTATTTACTTGCTTCTTCATAAGTACTGATTCAAACCAATGAAAAACTAGTTAGTCATTTAATTAATACGTACTTCATAACAGAGTCAATCATATAGAATTCTACATGTTATAAAAATTAAGCGTAGTACATAGGCTGCACTAAAAGTATCGGGAATGGAATATTTCCACTGTTCCTGTCATATTAAAATCTTTTTAATTGAAAACTCCTTGGTTTTAAAAATCGAATACCATTTATTTATTTAAAAAAAGATTCTCGGTCTTGTCACAAGGTTTTGTCAAACTTGTTTAGTCGTTGAGAAAATGGAATTGACTCGAGAAAATTCTAGAGCGATGATTTATTATGACTTTCGAAGTGGTTTAACACAAAAACAGTGTGTTGACCGGATGATTTCTGCATTTGGTGATGAAGCCCCATCCAAAACCACAATTTATCGCTGGTTTGCTGAATTTCAACGTGGACGTGTCAAGCTCAGTGATGATCCCCGTCAAGGTCGTCCAAAAACTGCAGTCACCCAAGAAAACGTTGATGCGGTGCGTAAGCTGATTGAGGAAGATCGACATGTGACATACCGCGAAATTCAGGCAACTTTAGACATTGGCATGAGTTAAATACAAATAATCTTGCATGAACAATTAGGTGTAAAAAAGTTGTTTTCCCGATGGATACCGCATTCGCTCTGTGAAGAGCGAAAAGCGGCTCGCGATACTTGGTGCGTCAGAACTCTCGAAAGATTCCACGCAGGATCCTCAAATGCTGTATACAAAATCGTATCAGGTGACGAATCCTGGATATACGCGTACGAACCCGAAACGAAAAACTAGTCACGAGTTTGGGTGTTCGAAAATGAGTTAAAGCCAACAAAAATTGTTCGTTCACGGAGTGTTGCAAAAAAAATGGCGGCCACGTTTGTCTCCAAAACCGGCCATGTTACGACTATTCCTCTTGAGGGACAAAGAACGGTTAATGCAGAATGGTATGCTAGCATTTGTTTGCCACAGGTCGTTTCTGAACTCCGTAAAGAGAACTGCAACCGCCGCATCATCCTCCATCACAATGCGAGTTCTCACACCGCACACAGAACAAAAGAGTTTTTAGAGCAAGAAAACATAGAATTATTAGACCATCCGCCGTACAGCCTAAGCCCTAATGATTTCTATACTTTCCCTAAAATAAAGAATAAATTGCGTGGACAGAGATTTTCATCACCTGAAGAAGCTGTGGACGCCTACAAAACGGCCATTTTGGAGACCCCAACTTCCGAATGGAATGGTTGCTTCAATGATTGGTTCCATCGTATGGAAAAATGTGTCAAATTTCGCGGAGAATACTTCGAAAAGCAATAAACACATTTTTAAATAGTAATGTTGTGTCACTTCCTTGATTCCCGAAATTTTCAGTGCCGTATGGTAAGTACCCTAGTATGTAAACGTCAACTTTTGAGTTGTTAATTTGTGTAACATACATGATTGTAGGCTGTTATTTAAAAAAAAAGTTTCGCTGGGTTTTTTGCTGGCTCTTCCCAGGACAGAGGTTTTTTTTTTCGAATGAGTGGTAATTAAACAAAAGAGTGACTTTCAATAAGTATTATTTATAGTCTATATTCAATAAAAAGTTTTTGCTTCTGTTTGTTTCAAACCGGGTTAACAGTGACCAAAATTATTACTTTCACGAATTTAATCATATCGAAATCTCGCTTTCAGAAAGTATTTTTATGTTATACTTAAATTAATCTCAGTAGGCATACAGCTGCAGAGAAAGGTAAGTCGGTTCTCGTGTTTTGAATTCTAATAAGCGGTGGTCAATGACCAGCCGGACCAATCAACTAGTGAGGTGTGATGCCAGTTAGTCTTAAACTGTTGCCTACGGATTCTTGCTGTTACCACTATAGGAATAGAACAGAATAGAATATTTTTTATTCAATATACATTACATGTGTAATTCTTATTGAAAGTCATTTTATACTTTACCACTGGTTCGAAAAAAAACCCTCAGTCCTGGGAAGAACCAGCAAGAAACCCAGCGGGACTTTTTTTTTAAATAAATTTTACAATATAAATGATTACGAACTACATATTTACAAAATGTGTTTTAGAAACTGCTTGGAAGCGACCACCTCATTCCCAGGGGTTATTATAATCATGTATTCATTTATACTATAATAACCCTTTTTATACAGTTTCAGCTTAATAAAACATTTAAACTTGGTAATAGAGAGAACCTGTACACTTTCCGGGACCTTGTTGTAATAGCGTATACATTGCCCCAAGAATGAATTACTGACTCTGTGAAGTCGAGAAACTGGCATCACTAGCTTGTATTTGTTCCTAGTGTTTACAGAATGTATATCACTTTTTTTACTAAAACTATCTTTGTTTTTGTGAACATACATTAAATTTTCGTAAATATACTGAGAGGCCAAAGTTAATATATTAATTTCTTTAAATTTATCTCTAAGAGACTGTCTCGGTTTTAGATTGTAAATAGCTCTAATGGCCCTCTTCTGTAAAACAAAAATAGTTTCTGAATCAGCCGCATTTCCCCATGGCAGAATCCCATAAGACATTATGCTATGGAAATGACTAAAATAAACTAATCTAGCTGTCTCGACACTAGTGAGACCTCTAATTTTTTTTACAGCATAGGCTGCAGAACTTAGTCTGCTTGCTAATTTGGATATATGGGGGCCCCACTGAAGCTTTGCGTCGAGAGTGATGCCAAGAAAAACAGTGGATACAACAGGGCTCAATTCCTCCCCATTTAAAAACACATTGGTATTCAGATTTTTAACATTCGTTGTTGTAAATTTAACACAATTAGTTTTATTTCCGTTCAAATATATGTTTGCTCGTCCTTTATAAGTCTTAGGACAAAATTCCTAATAACTACCACGTTATAGTGGATATTTAGTGTGAGGGCGAGTTCTTTACTAGATGAAAGGTTAAACGTAACCATTCATTTTTTAAGTAAAACCAAGAACGCTAGGCCAGTCAACAATAATTAAAAAATTAGAAATTTCATACAACCGACTTCAATATAAATTATTAAGAATAACTCAAAAACTATTGGTCACACCTTAATTTATATGGGACCATATGTGAAGCACCAGCTTTCAAATAAAAAAAGGATCATCGAAATCGGTTCATCCAGTAAAAAGTTATGGGGTAACACACATAAAAAAAACAGAGTCGAATTGAGTACCGTATGTCTCTTTTTGAAGTCGGTAGACAAAAATACTTCATATACTTGTTTAAAAGGGGTGGGCTATTTGTTTTTACCCGACTACCTCAGAAGGAAGTTAATGTTTTTCAAATGTATGCTCAATTATGAAACAAATTAGGAAACCTGCATATCTGAGAAGTTCCCAAGTTGAGATCATCCCGCGGTCAGCGAAGCGAACACTTTTTTGCCCAAAAACTCTCTGCGGCCTGTGCCCAGTAGTGACAGCCCAGTATGTAGGCTGCTCCTTTTTAGGGTTCCGTACCTCAAAAGGAAAAAACGGAACCCTTATAGGATCACTTTGTTGTCCGTCTGTCTGTCTGTCTGTCTGTCAAGACCCTTTTTCTCAGAAACGCGTGGAGGTATCAAGCTGAATTTCATATCAAATACTCAAGTCTACTGTCCCTTGGAGCTGTGAAAAAATAAAACTTCTAAGCCAACGCAATCAAAAGATACAGCCGTTTATGCCTCAAATTTTCGACATTCGCCAAGAAATCAAAACCTACAGGATACCGTGAACTCAGAATCTTGAAATTTGGTACGAAGCAACGTTTTATAGCACAGATAAAGGAAAAATTGCGAAAAGTATAAATTTTTAGTTACATCATATAATAAAAATATTTTTAATAATTTTAAACTTATATACCTACGGATTAGTTCGGAACCCTCAGTGCGCGAGTTCGACTCGCTCTTGGCCGGTTTTTTTACTTTTAATGAGGCAATTATGCAGTTTGTATTTCACTAATATTTTCGGAAATTTTACTTTTTTGTTTTCACTCTAATCAGCGTCATCATAACATCCTATCCAAAGTCCCAGTTGATGTCCCTGTCTTTTATCCCTGTATATCTATTTATTTAGCACGCTCTATAGCCTAAACTGCTTGATGGATTTTAACATATTATGTAGTGTCGTTAGATTACCGTTACCGTTTGTTTTATGCCAATTATATTTTTAGCAAGCACATTCTAAAAGCGAACAATTCTACTAATCTACTTTTGAAGTTCCCGTAGTTGGTAAAATTTGTAAATTAATATATATAAAGTAAATATAAATATATATATAATATACGTGGTAGAACCATGCTGCAGCTATATTGGTTGTAGCACGAATGGGTCGGCTCGACCGGGGAAGGACTATGCTCTCACAGAATACCAGCGTGAAATAGCAGCTTAACGCTGCTGTGTTTCGTATGGTGAGTGTAGAGAACCGGAGACCCTTTTTACTGGAAATGAGGCATTCCATCTTAGTCCTCACGGGTGACAACGCATCTGCATTTTGATTCGTAATCGAAGATAGATGTAGATGTCTATGGGCCACAGCAACCACTTACCATCAGGTGGACTGTGTGCTCGTTTGTCACCCTTATCCTATAAAAAAATATATATATATATATTTACTTTTTTAATAAAATTGATTAATTTTAAATAATACAAGGAAAATTTTACTATAACACACCAAAAATAAATTGAAAATTTAAATTAAATGTTTTATTATATCAATTGTATATCTGGATCGATTCCAAGTTGTGTTATGTTGTTTTTTTTAAGTTTCAAAATCAATCCCAACATGTCAACTTATTTTTTACGAATCATGAAATTTGGAATCAATATTATTTACTATCGTCGGGACAGTTCAAAACAAACTTAAACTTATTTTTAACAAATAATAATGTTAATTTTTTTTTAATTAAAAATAATTATTTCCTGGTTTCGGATTTAATCACAAAACAATTATAACATAATCTATTTTAATGAACAGATCGTAAAATAGAGTGTGCAAGAATAATGATTCTCTGATGATGCCTTCTCACTCTTACTCGGACCTCGGATAGTAGTAATTAGCCCTCTCTTTTTAACTCGGGACTTAATACAACGGCATAGGATTTGAAAAAGATTTTATACCTGTATAAATTCACACCTACCGAAATAAAATTTTTCAGTCAAAAAATTTTGGAAATTTTACGTGGAATCTAATTATGGCAAAAAATAAATAATTCATTAATGTTTAAGCATTCAAATTTCAATTTGAAAATTTCAAATTGTTACATCTTTTTAACAACAACAAAATTTGTATCTTTAAAATTTAGGAATTTAGAAAAAAAAACGCTTATGTTTCTACTCCCTACGATTTTTTTTAAAATTTACGTTCATCCCTTAACCCTTACATTGGCATGTGCCCTGGAGATCACGGGAATTTTAATAAAATGTTTTGTTATAATTATTTTCAGTTTTAAAAAACTTTCATTACTTATGATTTAGCTTACTTCAAAAATATACAGAAAAAAAATTTCAATGTGTCAAAAGTAACGTTTGCTGTCATTGCGAAACAAAAGGTCAGGAGGGTCGAGTAGTCGCCGGCGCATTGAGGTAAATAATAATAAAAATATCCTAGTAGATCTATTAACTTCATTGTTTTTCAATTTGAAATTTATAGTAGGAACATAAAACTTCTCATATGTAGTATTTGCATAAATTATAATTATTTATAAGGTAATTTTTATTGCGTCGAAATTCAGTTGTGCCTTGTAGGGCACCTTATTAGGTTACCTGAAATTGTATGTTGTGCCTTACAGTGCACACGTTCACTTAACAGAAAAGTGTTTATGTGCCTTACAGGGCACTTACCCAGTTAATAGTACTTCTCTTGTGTCTTTTGTAGGTTACTTTAATAATACTTTTTCACCGATATTGCCCATGCTTTTACATTCCTCCAGCTTTTTTTTTTTGTTTTGAGATGGTCATAAAGCTGGAAATAGTGTTACACTGACGTCAGTCACACACACATATATATATATATATATATATATATATATATATATATATATTAGCAATAGTTTAGACGTACATATATGCTATAGTTTTTTGTGCACAATTCTTTGTAAAACTGATCAGCGACCGAAGTCAGAACAACATTATTTCCAATCGAACGCTGTCGATTGCTGACAGTACGAGACCGACGTCAGCGTAATACTATTTCCAAACTAAGTACTTTTTTTTATATTTTCAGCACATAATGTCTTTCGTTCTACCTGATAAAGCTAGCGAAGAAACTTCTGATTCAGATGATGCTCAGAAATTCGTCACTACAAACATATATAACAGTAAAACTGTTAGTGAAACTGAAAGTGAAGATGAGATTTCAGTATCCCCAAAAGCTATGATAGTTCCTTCTTTGAGTCTAAACTATGTTAGATCCAGTCAAGCTACGGTTCATCAAACCTCTGCTGTCCAATGTTTGAATTCTGTTGAATATCCATATAGTTATGATCCTTATTTGCCGCAAATACCCAGTGTTTCGGAACAATCCCTTGTCAATGTTACCGATTCCAATCAGAATTTACCATCAGTGTCATCCTGTTATGAGACCCCATCTATAATGGATCAAAATATGCTATCTGAAATCGGTATCATTGAGTCACCTTACACGCAAAACAAAGAAAAAACTGATGAGATATTATCAAGCCCTTGTCCTAACTTTCTGGATGATTTCTATTTGAACAGTGACTGTGAGATAGAAGATGTAGCGAAATCGACTCGTAAGCAAAAACTAGTAGCTAAGACGTTTACTTCAAATAAAAGAATTAAAAAATCTGCTGAACTTGCGGAAATTACGCCTAAACGAAGGTCTCTTCGTCAGAAATCTTTGATTTCTCAAACGCAAACTCAAAATAGTCCGAAATTATATATACAAGCTTCATCTAAAGATTCCTGCTACCATCATTCACAAACCAAACCCACAACAACTAATACAAATAGTAAAAGTAGCAATAAAGCAAAAACAGACCAAAATTTATATAAATCAAAAACTAAAACGATTTTACGGATCCATAACAAAAAAGAATACACTAATAGGACTAAATCACCCTCATTAACAGATAAACTTACAACTAATAAAACAAGTAAAGCTATTGGTCTTTGTGAATGGGTAGGAAAAGAATTTGCTTATGGAGTACAAAACTTAAAGGAAAACCAGTTTACAACTCCTAATGAAGTTGGCAGCCCTTTAGAATATTTTTATAAATTTATTGACGAAGATTTAATACAGTACATAAGAGATCAAACAATTTTGTATGCGTACCAAAAAGATTCCAAAGAATTAACGTTGAGTACACAAGATATCAAGGATTTTTTTAGTACATACATACATACATATAATCACGCCTCTTTCCCGTAGGGGTAGGCAGAGACCAGTTCTTTCCACTTGCTACGATCCTTACATACTTGTTTTGCTTCGTCCACTTTCATTATTCCCTTCATACATGCTCTACGGTTTAGGGTACTCTTGACCTGGCCTTTTTTCAAGACGTCCCTGATTTGGTCTAGAAATGTCCGCCTAGGTCTACCCCTTCCAACACTTTCATTCACACTCGCCTTATACACTTTTTTCGTCAATCGTTCTTCATTCATTCTCTCGACATGGCCAAACCATCTCAGCATACCTTTCTCAATTTTTGTCACTACATCTTCTTTCAGACCACAACGTTTCCTTACCTCACTATTTCTTAGCCTGTCACTCAGTTTAACTCCTATCATACTTCTTAATGCTCTCATCTCAACTGCATTTATTCTGCTTTCATGTTTCTTCTGCCATACCCAAGTTTCACTTCCGTACATGAGTGTCGGAACCAACACCCCCTCATGCACAGCCAAACGAGCCTTGTTAGACACCTTCCGACTGCTCATAAAGGAGTGCAAAGCTCCATTCACCATGTTTCCTGCATTCACTCTTCTTTCGATATCACTCTCACACTTTCCATCTCTTGTAAACTTTGAACCCAGATACACAAACTCTTTCACCTGTTCAATTTGGTCATCTTCAATCACGATATTGCAGTCTGTCACTGCCTCATCTTTTTCAAACACCATCACTTTCGTCTTCCTTACATTCATCTTCATTCCCTTTCTAACAAAAGCTCCACTCATAGCAGTTACCATCTCCTGCAACTCCTCGGCCGAAGACGCAAGTAATACTTGGTCATCAGCATAGAGAAAACATTTGACGAGTAACTCATTCATTCTCAACCCACTTTCATTCTCTTTTAAATCTGTCAAACAATTGTCCATGAACAGATTAAACAGCCACGGTGACGCTACACATCCCTGTCTAACACCTTTTTCGATATTAAACCATTCAGTGTATGCCCCGTTTATCCTTACACAAGCACTAGAATCCCTATAAGGAGATTGCATTGCTCGTATGAGGATACTGCTCACACCGTTCACGGACAGTGCTGACCACAATTCATTCCTCACCACTCTATCATAGGCCTTTTCTAGATCTACGAACGCGCAGTAGACTTTCTTGTTTTTAGCCAAATACTTTTCGGCTATGCACCGCAAGGAAAAGACCTGATCCGTACATCCCATTCCCTTTCTAAATCCCGCTTGTGCATCCCATACTTTCTTGTCTGTTTCATTCACAATCCTTTCAATCAACACTTTCGCATACAATTTACCGACGACGCTGAGAAGGCTTATACCGCGGTAATTTATGCAGTCCTGCCGTGACCCTTTTCCCTTATACAATGGCACGATTACGGCTTTGCACCAGTCTCCCGGTACTTGCCCATTTCGCCAGCACAGATTGAAAAGGCGGTACAGCTGACTAGCCACCAGGCCCTGTCCAGCCCTCAGCATCTCGACGGTAATCCTGTCATACCCTGCAGCCTTACCTAATCTCATACTTTTCAACGCTTTCACTATTTCATCCATGCTTATCTCATTTTCATCAACACTTATATTCGTTTCCGTGGAAGGTGGCAGATGCTGTACCTGCACTTCCTCTCTTTCAAACAAACTTTCAAAATACTCTTTCCATCTCTTTAACACACATTCTTCTCCTTTTATAATGCTCCCATCTTGACTCCTGATTGTACTCAGCTCAGAGGTAGAAGTTTTTCCTCTGGCTGTTTTGATGGTTTTCCAGAAAAACTTAATGTTTGACTGGAAATCTTCAGTGAGCCTCCTATCGAAATCATCCTTTCGTTCTTCTTTCTTTCTAGACACAATTTCTTTCGCTGCTGTTTTCAACCTTTTATACTTCGTTCTTGCTTCCTTTATCTCGTCATCCGTTGCCTTTTGAACTTTTTGGTTAGCTTTTGTTGCTAACCAATCCAACCACGCTTTCTTCTTTTCTTGCACAACCTTTTGTACATCTTTATCCATCCACACGTTATCATTCTTTCTTCCTTTCCTTCTTTTAGCTACCCCGCATACCTCAATAGCAACATTTACGACCCCTTTCTTAAATGTCTCCCACAAATCTTCAATCACTCCTATCTCTTCTATCCCTTTAAAACTTTCTTTCAGTTTCTCTACATACTCGTCTTTCTTTTCTTCTTCTTGTAGATTTTCCACTTTTACTCTGTCCAAAACACTCGTAGGCTCGGCCGCTCGGTGTCGCCACCGTTTAAAGAGGCCACGCATTCGGGCTATGACCAGGAAGTGGTCTGTGTCGAGGCCTACACCGCGGTATGCCCGAGTGTCTAGCACTTTCTTCCTCAGTCTTTCATCCACAATTACAAAATCAATCATACTTCTAGACTCACCCTCATCTCTTGTATACAAATGGATCTTTTTGTGGTCAAACATTGTGTTGGCCACGCACAGATTCCATTCCAAGCATACTTCAAGCAGGCTTCTCCCATTGTCATTCACTCTCTCGTCCCCAAACGTACCCAGAACTCCTTCATACCCATCACGATTTACTCCAACCCATCCATTAAAGTCCCCTAACATCACGATCCGTTCATTTTCTCCGCATTTATTCAAGACCTCTCTCATGCTATCCCAAAATTCCTCTCTCTCTTGTTGTGTTTTTAAGGACCCACCTCCACGCAGATCCGTTGGTGCATAGACCCCAAGGATAAACAAGCGAGTGAGTCCGACTTTTAACCTAATCCAGAGGAGTCTTGGGCTTATACATTCATGCTCCATCACACATTCAACCATTCGAGATGAAAGAATCACACCAACTCCCTGACAGCCTCGGCTGGTTTGGGGGACTCCCGACCAGTATGCCGTGTAGGGGCCATGAACCGTGGTGTCACATCCTTTCCTCTTGGTTTCGTTCACGCACAGAATATCAATGCAACGTTCATCCATCATCTGACATACTTCATCTACCTTACCATCCATTCCTCCTCTTACATTCAACGTAGCGATTTTTTTAGTGTTGAGATATTTATGGGTATTATCCAGTTACCCGCGTATGTTGATTATTGGTCTAAGGATTTTAAAGTAGATTGTGTTATAAATGTGATGTCCCTCAAAAAATATCAGTTAATAAGACGTTATCTCCATTTCAATGACAGTGAAGTTGAAAATGAGAGCAATGACCGTTATTACAAAATTCGCCCTCTGTTTGATAAAGTTATATCCAACTGCAGAAAGATTGAAGAAGAAAGTAGAATGTCCATTGATGAGATGATGGTACCGTATAAAGGGAAGAAGTCAGGTGAATTAAAACAATACATAAAAACTAAGCCTAAAAAGTGGGGGTACAAAATGTTTGTTAGAGCAGGAGTCTCTGGTATAGTGTATGACGCAATTCTATATGGTGGACAGTATACTTTTTCGGGAAGGGATTTTAGTAATTATTTTCTACGTGGTAGAGCCATGCTGCAGCTATATTGTGGTTGTAACACGAATGGGTCGGCTCGACCGGGGAAGGACCACGCTCTCACAGAAAACCAGCGTAAAATAGCAGCTTAACGCTGCTGTGTTTCGTATGGTGAGTGTAGAGAACCGGAGACCCTTTTTACTGGCAAAGAGGCATTCCATCTTAGTCCTCACGGGTGACAACGCATCTGCATCTTGAGTCTTTATTGAGGATAGATGTAGATGTCTATGGGTCACAGTAACCACTTACCATCAGGTGGGCTGTGTGCTCGTTTGTCACCCGATCCTATAAAAAAAAAAAAAAAAAAAAATGAAAATACCTTGGGATTGGGTGCCAAAGTTGTCCTTTCTTTATGTCGCACGATAAGAGATCCCGTACTAACTGTGGTATACTTTGATAACTATTTTTCAAGCGTCGAGTTAATGCACCATCTACGAAACGAACTGGGTATCTTGTCGATTGGCACATTTCAACAAAATAGAACGAGAGGATGTATTCTGAAGGATGACAAAGAAATGAAGAAGATGCCTCGAGGATCGGTGGATATGAAAGTTTGTGAGGAAAAAAAATAGTTTTAGTGAAATGGTTTGATAATAAAGGAGTTTTGCTAGGTAGTAACTACACCGGCGTTGAACCAATGGGTGTATGCAAACGATATTTCAAGGATAAAAAAGAATATCGAGAGATTCCTTGCCCAAACATCGTAAAAGAATACAACAAGCATATGGGCGGTGTAGACTTAGCCGATATGTTAGTGGCTATTTACCGGACCATCTACAAAACAAATAAATGGTATATGCCTATTTTTTCTCAGCTGTTGGACGTGGCTATAAATAATGCATGGCTTTTGTACAGAAGGGAATGTGGCCTCAAGACTGGCGTCGACGATCATATTGCTTTGAAAGCATTCCGTTTTAAAGTGGCACAAGAAATGAGTTCATATATTCCAAAAGCACTGGCTGAAAATGTCGAGCCTCCGAATCGAGTAAACCAACGCCGCATAATTAGCAGGCCTATCGCAACTCGACCAGAAGCAGAAAGTCGATATGACGGTAAAGAGCACTTTCCTAAAATCACAACAAAAGGCCGTTGTAGACTTTGTGTGAAAGGAAAAACTACTTTCTTGTGCATAAAATATAACATGCGTCTATGTATTCAACAAAATCGCAATTGTTTTTATACTTTTTATCAAAAAGAACAAGAAACATAGCAATAAAATATTTTTATTACTCTTTAGCCCTTCAGTTAAATTAGAAAATATACTTAGCTGATAATTTACTTAGCTTATAAAAAATTTAGAACCTTTACTTGATTATTGATCTCAAAAGTGTGTACTTTCATATGTAAGCATTTTTGTAAGCAGAATATTTATTTTTTGTTGTATTTTTATATCCTTTATGGCGTTTGATCTCAGATTAAAATAATGATATAAGTAAGGAGGATTTAATAATTTTGTAAAGTATATTTTTATAAGATTTATGATGTTTTATCTTACATCAATAAAAAATCTCAGCACTGTTAATTCCACAGGTTTAGTAGTATATTTTTACGAAAATTTAAAAATATAAATCAAAAAATTTATTGCTAATTAGTCGGCAATGTGCTCTACAGGGGACAGGAAAATGCCGATTTAATTTTCTGGAGACATAGCGAAGTGCCCTCTAGAGCACATATGATTTTCCAATAAATAAACAAAAAATATTTTTTCTATTATTTTTTAAGATGCTTTTGTTACTAATATATTACAAATAAATAGTTTTTTCAGTCAAAATCGTCTTTTTGTGTTTGCCAATCTAAGGGTTAAACTTAAAACCCTAACTCGGAAAAATTTGTTTGGAGGAAAACAAACGTTAAATGTAAAATTTTAAGCTCTACACATTTTTATAAAAAAAAAAATTGTCTAAAGAATACCGTTTTTTTTTTGTTTTTTTTTTATTGGGGGTCATTGTAGAAGCGTGCTCGTCGCGACCCCTGCCAGCCCTTTTCAGGGCTGCAATTCTACTAGCTGCGCACCCATGCCAACGAGGGTTAGGGCGTCCCCCCAAGGCGACGCACACCAGCTCGTCCCCGTTGGTGTGGAATGCAGCGTGCAAAGCGGCGATGGGGACCGCCACCCGTCACGCACAGCCCGACACGGCGGAAGGTGGAGGACAGAGTGCAGAGTTGGCACGTGGAATGTTAGAGGAGGCATGAGAGATAAGACGAATGAGTTGATCGAAATAATGAAAGAAAGAGAATTAGATGTCGTGTGTATATCGGAGACCAAACGGAAGGGCAGTGGTACTGAAGAGCTCCCTGGCGGGGCGTTAGCTCTATGGTCAGGAGTCCCGGAGAGCGAAAACGCTTGCCAGGGAGTGGGGGTGCTGCTGTCTTCTCGGTTGGTCGATGTTATGACTGAATATAAGGTGTGAACTCAAGACTTCTCTGGGTTCGCTTTAAATTGGGACTGACGAAGTTATTCCTTTTGGCTGTTTATGCGCCGGTAGCTTCGTCGTCCAGGGCTGAGCTGGAGGAGTTTTGGGAGAATGTAAGAGAAGTTCTAGATTTAGCTAGGGGAAAGAAAGAATTGTTGTATGTGGTGATTTGAATGGATGGGTTGGTACCGCTCGACCAGGGTACGAGTCGGTACTTGGAAAGTTTGGCGATAAAAGGGTTAATGATGCTGGCAAGCTTATACTGGCGGTGTGCAAGGAAAAGGGTCTTCTTGTGACAAACACTATGTTTAATCACAAGAAAATCCATAGTTATACTAGAGAACGAAAGAATGAGAGAAGTATGATTGATTTGTTCCTGGTGGATGACCGACTGCGAAAACAGGTGATGGATACGCGAGTGTTCAGGGGTGCTGACCTGGGAACGGATCACTATCTAGTGATTACTAGATTTAGGGGTCTGTTCGCGGGTTGGCGCTACCGGACGGCAGTAACAGAACCACAGTCGGTCTGTCGCATCCGAAGCTGGAAGCTTCAGGAAGCGGATACTAGGGACAAATATCAAGCGAGGGTAGCCGAAAAGCTTGACACCATCGATGGCAGAAAAGAATGTGTAGAAAGAACTTGGCAGAACCTTAGGGATGGAATGGTAAGTGCAGCGGAAGAAGTGTGTGGAACAATAAAAAGAGGCAGTAGTAAAAGAAGAGATGCATGGTGGAATGATGAAGTGAAAGAAGCTGTAAAGAAGAAGAAGAAAGCATGGTTAGACTACTTGGCCTCTAGTAATGATAAGGATATGAGAGAGAAGATGAAAGAAAGATATAGGCTGCAGAAAGTTCACACGAAAGCACTGATTGAGGAAGTGCGTGAAAGGTGTAGAATGGAAGCGGACGAAAGGTTGTCGCACAACTTTAAGGAGAACTCCAAACTCTTCTGGAAAGAGGTTGGAAGGACCCGGAGTGGTGCGACGGCCTTAAGAATGAACAAAGTGCTTTCGAGAACTAATGACGTCCTCTCAGAAAAATCGGACGTCATGCAGCGATGGAGCGAATTTTATAGAGAAATGTATGCGTGTGATGATCTTAGTGAGGGATCCGGGGATGACGCCGTGACTGGTACGCCAGACCCGGACCTCGATGACACTGAGATCATCAGTATGAAAGAGATTGAACGAGCGATTCGAAGTTTGAAATGTGGTAAGGCTGCGGGACTAGACAGAGTTACTGCTGAAATGGTCAAGTATGGTGGGCCCCGCGTCTGGGACAGCTTTCATCTGCTGTGCAATTTGTGCTGGCGGACGGGGGATGTCCCGGATGATTGGCGATCCGCAGTCATTGTGCCTTTATATAAAGGTAAAGGTTCACATTTTGACTGCGGGTGCTATCGGGCGATCAGCTTGACCAGTTTAGCAAGTAAAGTTTACTCGAAGGTTTTGACACGTAGGATGCAAGAGAAATCGGAAAGATTTCTATGGGAGGCACAATGCGGATTTAGACCTGGAAGAGGATGCACGGATCAAATGTTTTCTCTCCGCATGATCACGGAGAAGCTTCTGGCTGCTAACCAGAAGATTTTCTGTGCTTTTGTGGATCTTGAGAAAGCATTTGATAAGGTTGTAAGGAAGAAAATGTGGGAACTGTTGCCGGGGTATGGTGTGGATGGTCGATTGCTAAGGGCTGTGCAGTCTCTTTACTGTGACTGTAAAGCCTGTGTGCGGGTAGGGCATGACCTGTCACCCATGTTTAACGTCCAAACGGGCGTAAAGCAGGGTTGTGTCATGTCTTCCTGGCTGTTCATACTGTATCTCGACAGCTGTTTACAGAAGCTGAAAGATAGTTGTTTGGGTGTGAAATTGGGTGACATTAAAGTAAATTGTCTGCTGTATGCTGATGATGCAGTGCTTATTGCACCATCAGAGGCAGAACTGCAGGCATTAGTCACGTGTATGAAAGAGGAATGTGAAATTAAAGGTCTCCGTTTGAATGCTAATAAAACTAAGGTTCTGGTATTTGAAAGGGACGAAGAGAGAACGAAGTGTGAAATATGGGTAAATCAGGAATGTCTAGAACAGGTAAATGAAATTGTATACTTGGGGAGTGCTTTTAGCCGGGATGGAAGATGTGATTTAGATGTGGACAGGCGTGTCGCTGCCGGGAACAAAGTCAATGGTGCCCTGACTGCGTTAGTCAAAAGGCAAGGCGTAGCGAAGAGTGCACGCCTTGCAATACATAACGCAGTGTTGGTACCGACTTTGTTATATGGCAGCGAAACCTGGGTATGCCAGAAGAAGCATAAAAGTAAGTTGAATGCAGTGGAGATGCGATCTCTTCGTAAAATGTGCGGCGTTACCATGGCCGACCGAAAGCGAAACGAAGAGATTCGCAATATGGCAGGTTTGAAAGATGACCTTATCACAAAAATTGATAAGGGCGTGCTTCGGTGGTTTGGGCACGTTGAGCGAATGAGTGAAGACCGAATGGTGAAGAAAATATATAGCGCGAAAGTTAATATTAAAAGGTGTCGAGGTAGACCGAGACTAACTTTCGAAGACCATGTGAGCAAATTGCTCGAAGAGGGTAGGGTCAAAAGTACTCGGATACCTAGACGTGCATGCATGAAGAAGATAATGAATCTGAAAGAAGCGAAAGAGGTTTGTAAGGATCGTGACACTTGGCGATCTGTTCTCTCTGGCTACCCCGTCAGGGATTGTGCGTGAAGATAAGCATACCGTTTTTGAGTAATTGCGAAAAAAACTTGACAATTTTTTTTAACCCTTGCCGTGGGTTGCGTACACGAAAATTATCGAAAAGTATCATTAAAACTACTTACATTATATCAAAAATGCAAAGTTGAGTGTCAAAATGATTTCAGACTTTATTTGACTGGACTATTTGCAAATTACTGTTTCAACTATTGAACTTGTTTTTATTGTAAATATTTTACACGACAGCCAACGCGAAATGTTTTACGAAACATTACGAGCCACTGGCCAGTTACAATTAATGTTGAAAATACGAATGTTCCAATTTCAAATTTCTATCCACATTTTTCGAGCTAAACTAAAATATCATGTGTCATTGAAAAATGGACCTGCAACGAAACATTTTCGCGCGTTGTTTTTGTACTATTTAAAATATCGCCTAATACCAAACAAATCGTTTGATTGACTTCAAATTTCATTTATGGATAAAGTATCTTCTGATGCAACCATGTACCTTGGTATAACAAAAAACATGGTATAACAAATTTCAGCATGTTCGACTAACTTTGAGATATGAAGAAAGAAGTTTAATGACTGTTACTAAAGTAAAAATTTTGAAAAAAAAAAATATATAAACACACGCCTATCACCCAGTGGGGTAGGTAGAGATTACAGACTTCTGTAGACACGGACCAACCGCATCGCCTATATCTCGCGTCATCACTTCCGCCGTTGTGTAATTTAGATATTAAACCAAACAAAAATATAGTAAAGCGTATAGACATTTGCTATAATGCTATATTTCGCGATAATCTGTGAAGTTTACATATGTGAAGACAGCCGACACTTGAGACACGAGTCAGATTAGTAGAGTCCACGTGAGTGAAAGTGCACTTGCATTTTTTTTATAGAATTAGGGTGACAAATGAGCACACAGTCCACCTGATAGTAAGTGGTTGCTGTGGCCCATAGACATCTGCATCTATCCTCGTTTGTGAATTAAAATGCAGATGCGTTGTCAGCCTTGAGAACTAAGATAGAACGCCTCTTTTCCAGTAAAATGGGTCTCCGGTTCTCTACACTCACCATACGAAACACAGCAGCATTAAGCTGCTATTTTACGCTGGTATTCTGTGAGAGCGTGGTCCTTCCCCGGTCGAGCCGACCCATTCGTGCTACAAATATACTGCTAATATAGCTGCAGCATGGCTCTACCACGTAAAGAAACTACTAGTGGTTGCAGGTTCGATTCTTAATTTTCTTCACATCCTTCCTGTAGCCCGAATTTAGGGACATTTGGAGTGTCGCGGAATAATAGATTCGCACCGCATCGTACAGTTCATTAATTTACGTAAAATCATCCTTTTAATAACTCTGAACCAGCAGTTGGTCATTTAAGCCGACACGCCATTATTGGCCATATTTCACATAACAAGACACGATTCTGACATACCCTCTCTCATCTCTTTTACATCCATTTCTTTTTAAAGTTGTAGAATAAGAAATCTTAAGACGCAAACGTAAAACACCGTAATAGGCATCGATATAAAATATGTACCTATTACGCACTAGATTTCGCATTCCGAACATTGACTATGTTCAACTGAACTGTACTGCAATCCGTACACTGAACTAAATATTGCGTAAATTGAAGATTTGGGAATTCCATAAGATAATTAATAATTATTATTACATTTTATTTAGAAATATGTTTGTATAGATTAAAATAAGAGTATTTTGTATTAAATTCTTATATTTATTTTATATTAATATCTAATTTTATATTAAAGTTTTCGCGCATGCGCGACTATCTCCCGCGCATGTGCGAAAACATAGAGTAGCGCACAATTTTTGTTTGGAATAGCTTCTCTAGTACCTAGTACATACTCGTATAACTCAATGGTAATGGTGCTTACGAGGTGATATATATCTAGGTGTGCTATAAAAGCTATTAGGTATTTTTGATTGCCATTCAATACCTAAAATAAAGGGACGGTAAAAAACAAAAACCTTGCACTTATTTGCACCGAACCTGTGTCCAATCTTATCATACATAATATCAGATAAAGAACAATGACTGAAGGAAATTTATTGTATTTCAGTTAAGTAAATAAATATGCACATTATGGTTGTAGTACGAATGGGTCGGCTCGACCGGGGAAGTACCGCGCTCTCACAGAATACCAGCGTAAAATAGCAGCTTAATGCTGATACTTTTGCGATTGCGGGGCCGGATGTTTGTCTTCATGCAATTTATGTATGTTAAATGCCTTCACGATACAGGAGAATATCCTAGTGTGGGGTTTTTTTTTAAGTTCGCGAGCACCTTCGATCCCACACTACACAAATTTAATTGTTAATTGCAATTGTATATGCTAAACAACACGTTACTACTCACAGTATACCTTCGTGAAATAGCAGCTTAATGCGGTTGTGTTTCGTATGGTGAGTGTAAGTACTGGAGACTCTTTTTACTAGAACCGAGATATTCAATCATAGTCCTCAGGGTTGACAACGTATCTGCATTTTGAATATTAATATTTTGAATATATTTAATTTGAATAGTAGTAGTCGCGCATGCGCGAAGACTTTAATTTGATATAAAATAAGATATTAATATAAAATAAATATAAGAATTTAATATAAAATATCTTAATTTCATCTAAACAAACATATTTCTAAATAAAATGTAATAATAATTATTTTATGGAATTCACAAATTTTCAATTTACGCAATATTTAGTTTGTATGGATTGCACTACAGTTCAGTTGAACATAGTCTATGTTCGGAATGGCTTCTCTAGTACGTAGTACATATAACTCAATGGTAATAGCACTTTGGTCTATATTCGGTGAATAATGTGATATATACCTAGGCATATTATAAAATCTTTTAGTACCTTTAACTGCCATTTAATACCTAGTTTCCTCCATGGTAAGGAAACTAAATAAAACTTGCACTTGCTTGCAACGAATCTTGTTCAATGTTATCGTTTTGACGTAACGTCATTTAAAGTACATGAAGTGAAGCGAATTCATTGAATTTTAGTGAAATAAATAAATATAATTTTATCGCTAAACCAGTTCACATATTACTTTTAATTATCTCTGTTATACGTAGCACTGCAATCTTATTACGATAGGTGTGATCATTTTTTTTTAAATATTTATACAGGGCTATTTTTCAAACAGTAGCCAAATTTTAAACTTAAGTTAAAATATATAAATAATGATATACCGTTATTACAGTTTTTGAAAATACGAGTAAATAAGGTTTCTACTTTTATTTGAAATTATCCCAAATCGAATGTGATTTATGGGCAACAATGTTTTTGCCTACCGATCGACCCCTACGAATGTGTGCGTGCGCAGTAAAATCAGTTAAAATAATCCATCACCACGCATTTTTAATTTAAAAGATAAAAAGGACAGAATTTTAGAGATTTTTTTAAATAAATTTTTCTTTACCATTTGCCTATATTACTTATTCTGAACCTTCTCTGCAAATTTGGCCGGTTATTGCAAAATAACCCTGTATAATTTTGCTGTCGTTGTCATCTGCCTCACTCTCCTGACTCCACTGAAAACCAGCGTTACGAATTGACTGAATCTTCATTTCGTGAATTTTTGTTTTTTTAGTTTAGTTTTTTGAACGAAGTTCTTTATCGGACGGTACGGGTTAAGCGGATGGGAGCTAGGCGACAAAAAGTTTAAGATTTTTTCATCACTACCCCTTGTGTCATAGTGTGGACGGCCTTTGCGGCGAAGTAAGGAAGTGAGATGGAATACTATCCATCTCCCTCGCACTTTTTCTTATCTTGTCATGAAAGAAATATTATTTTATTTGAAATGACCCTTCATTCTAATAGACGCTAGTAATTTATTTATTTGTATTTGTTAATCAATAATGTAATACCTACGTTTATCAATAATAATAAACTATGCAAGGAACTTCGTTCCAACCGAGTGTTCCATGACACTCACGCATTTTTTTGTTAAGTTGAAAAGTATTATTTTACTGTCTTGCTTGATTTTTTCTTTCTTTTTTTAAATATATGTGCCAAACAAGCTTATTTCTTTTTATAATAAATTATTAAATTTACATATAAATACTTAATTAAATTAAGGAATTCGGGGGTGACTCAGTTTTTGGCTTTTTGCTTACACGGTTCTACGATCCCATGATGCTCTGGTTTTCAGGCATTTCTTCCTCCCTGAAATATTATAGGGGTGTCGTGAATATTGCGGGCTATCCAATTACCATCTATATTGAAAATGTAAAGGTCACAGTTAGGCAGGTGTTCTATAAAGTATTCATGTGTTTATTTCCTCACTGAGTGTACAATAAGGTCTTAACATTTATTACAAACTAGCGGCCCGCCCGGCTTCTCCTAAGTCAGATCTATTAATGTATAATTCATGCCAGCACATCGCTTGCAACTTTACAAAGCGTAAGTTCGGCCTCATATGGAATACTGTTCTCATCTCTGGGCCGGGGTTCCCCAGTGCCAGCTCCTTCCACTTGACCGCATCCAGCGCAGATCGGTTTGATTCGTCGACGACTGCGTTCTTTCTGATCGGCTCGATACACTGGCGCTGCGTACGGATGAGTGTTCTGAGGAATTGTTCGGATTAATTCCAACCGCCAAACTTCACGAACGCACATCGCGTCAAAATTCACGATGCCATCCTCAACAACTGGATGCTTGGCGGTCCACGACTGTGCGTTTTACTAGGAGTTTTCTTTCTCATACAACTTCTCTGTGGAATTGTTTACCACCGGCGATTTTTCCGGACCGATACGAATTAGGGACCTTCAAGAAAAGAGCTTACACCTTTCTAAAAGGCCGGCAACGCATCTGCAATTCCCCTAGTGTTGCGGTTGTTCATGGGCGGCGGTAGTCACTTACCATCAGGTGAGCCGCATGCTCGTTTGCCTCCTCTTCCATAAAATAATTTAAAATTAAAAATTTTGTACAGCCGACTTCAATATAAGTTATTAAGAACAACTCAAAAACTATTCGCTTGACCTTGATCAAATTCATATGGGACCACACGAGAACTACCAGCTTTCAAATAAAAAAAGAATTATCGAAATCGGTCCACCCAGTAAAAAGTTATGAGGTAACACAAAAAAAAACAAAATAAAATACAGTCGAATTGAGTACCGTCTCCTTTTTGGAAGTCGACAAAAAGAGTTATTTAGATATAAGATAGGAGATGAAGTTTTTAATTTAATTAGACGATTATTTTTCCACCGTTTGGGGTGATTTTTTTTTTCTACAAATTTAGGCATATAAGACTATATAAAACCAATTTTTAGGACATAACAACTTTTCTGCCGACTGCCAAAATGGAGACGATACTCAATTCGACGCGTATTTTTTTTTTTTATGTATGTTACCTCATAACTTTTTACTGGGTGAACCGATTTCGATGATTCTTTTTTTTATATGAAAACTGATACCTCTCGTGTGGTCTTGAATTTGATCAAGGTCAGACCAATAGTTTTTGAGTTATTTGAGTTATTCTTAATAACTTATATTGAAGTCGGCTGTACAAAATTTTTAATTTTAAATTATACGTGATAGAGCCATGCTGTAGCGATATTAATGGTATAGTTGTAGCACGAATGGTTCGGATAAAGTATCGTGCAGGCCACTAAGAAGATCAGTCTGTAATTCTACGAGTTTCATTGTCGTTATTTTGCCCGTTGATGTATTTTACTAGTGTAAGCAAGGAAGATCGTGTTGCTGAGATGCTGTCCTGTGACATTGAGATGGGTAGTATTGCTGCTGGTTTGCATACTTTGGTGTTATCATGTAATTGGTTCATTACAGTAAGCAGTTTGTTACCGAGTAGTGTTATTTTATATAAATAATTTTGAGGACAATTTCTAACATCAGAAGTGGAATAGTATCTTACAATAGAGAATCTTCATTTCAGATCTAAATGTCAGCCAGTGTGAGCGAAATGGCGCGCAATTGAAAACGCCGGCATCATCGTTTTTACTGAAAGTTGTTTATGTAGATAATTAATTAAAATCTTTAGATCTGATCGCAAGCCGCTTGATAATGACCCTGAAGATAATCAATATGTGATATTATGATATTGGGAATTACGTGATTTGATTCCTTGCTCCCTCCGTTCCAACATCGCGCCACCAGACTCTCGGCTGGGCCTTTGATGTTTGATCTTTGATGGATATATTACGCGTTTGAGGCAAACGGTTCGCTTCGTCGTTCATAAGCGTACAGCAAAGGAGTGGAGTAATTTTTACAACATCTGGATTTCCATGTGATTACAATGTAAGTGCCTTCAAGGCAGGCAATAAGCTTTTGTTAGGAGGAAATGTGGGCCGAGAGACTTTTGAAAATTAGATATTTGAAGACACTATCGCTGTCGCTCTGCGAGCGCTCGGCGTCCAATAAGGACAACTCCAGATCCTACTGAATAGCCTAAGTAAAAAGGCATAATTCGAGGTTTGATTCTCTACCATTTCCACCTCCAATATTGGACCAATTTAAATATATTTTATAATAATGAATAAGAAGGATGTTTTTCTTTTTTCTATTCAGTATTAGTTATCAAATTTGAACACTAGACCTCTGTTGACAGAAGTCTAAATATGCAATTTTGAGCATTTTTAAGTGCTTATAAAGATAATTAATCTACCGCCAAAAAGGAAATATTTTACTGTAAAAACTCATTGCTATAAGGTCGTAAACCAGAAAGAAAACAGCATTTTCTCTTATGCTAAGTGAGTGCGCTTTACCATCTATATATTAAAATAGAATAATATTTTCTATTTCATGGCCAGATAAGAAAAAGTGCGAGGGAGATGGATATTATTCCATCTCGCTTTATTATAGCCGTCAAGGCCGTTTACACTACGTCAGAAGGGGTCGTGACGGAAAAATGTTACACTTTTTCTCGGGTAGCCCCCATCTACCAAATTGGTACCGTAGGATAAAGAACTTAGTTGGAATAACAAAAAACTATCAAATAAATTATGCACATCAATTATCGTAAATAAAGTGGATAATTTTATTGCAGAACGACTATTTTTTCTGCATTTTCAGACAGTAGTTTACTAATTTTCTTCTCGTAGACAATAAAAGCTTCCGAGAATACTCTTTTTTATAGTATAGGGTGACAAACGAGCACACAGTCTACGTGATGGAAAGTGGTTGCTGTGGCCCATAGACATCTACATTTATCCTCGTTTACGAATCAAAATGCAGATGCGTTGCCACCCGTAGGACTAAAATGGAATGCCTCGTTTCCAGTAAAAAGGGTCTCCAGTTCTCCACACTCAACATACGAAACACAGCAGTGTTAAGCTGCTATTTGACGTTGGTATTCTGTGAGCGCGTGGTCCTTCCCTGGACGAGCCGACCCATTCGTGTTACAACTATACTACTAATATAGCTGCAGCATGGCTCTACCACGTATAATCGTTTTTAAACGTATACACGTTTTTCCTTCTGTGCTAACGGTAAAAATCCGTAAGAGTGATCACTTACGGATTTTTGCCGTTAGGTAGCAGGTTATACTGAAATCTGTTACAGGTCATCAATCATAAATAAAAATTAAGAAAAACTTTATAAAATATATTTTATTACAAGTACATCTAGATGTATAATATGTATATCATAATCGAATATATTATAACGACAACTATAAATTTTACAAACCTAAAAGATATGTTATATTACAAAACTATCTTAGAGATCGAAATTTTGTTACCCCCTAAAGAATTAAGATAATTATACATAATATAAAGAAAACTAAATACAATATTTAATGCACTATTTCGACGACAAGTACAGCATTATTTTAAACTAATTTTAAAAATCTAGTCGATATATATTATAAATAAAAAACCGTCAATTGAAAATATTAAAATGGTGTAATACTCATTTTTAGGCGCGAATTTTGACAGTTACAAACATTTGTTTTTTTTTTTACAAAATAAAGGATGTACATCAATTAATTTTTTATTTTGCGCAAATTTACAAAAATTAATTACTACTATACTTAATCTAATGGAATAGGAAAGTAATACTAGACTAGAAAATGTTTATTTACAAATAATTTCATTAAGTGACTTAAGCACATTTTTTTACTTTCAGTATATACATATCTCAAACAATGCAATATAATATTCAGTGTATAACCCGAAAATAGGCCACATTTCTTTCAAATTAAATATATTATTTATCAAGTATTTTATTTTACTTTTGATAATACTCTAACATTAATACAACATTGAGTGTTGTGTGATCCAAAAATACACACTGGGACAATTTAGATAAAGGGTAATTTCTTAATTACTATAATTTACCAATTTTATTATCAATAATAGCTGGGAATTTTTAACACTTTGTTTTTAATTACCTTTTGTGGAAAATAGTAGTTATTAACCTAGAACTCTGTAACTTCTGCTACAATAAATTAATGATTTCCGTTCACACCATTAGTAGTTGATTCATGAATACTTTTTAAATGGAATGGTGATATGGTGAAGACCTCATTTTCAACTAGGTCTTCTAAGTTCTCTCCTCCATAAGACAGCAGTGGAGAAATTTCAACGTCAATGTTATCCTCAATGATGCCCCCAGCTTCTCTAATGTATTTTCTGTGTAGACGAAGGAGGTCCTCCCTAGCAGTTGACGGACAGTCTTTCTTAACTGCATCAGAATTTTTAAGAGCAGAGAACTCTACATCTCTTGCTACTTCTAAACAGATGAATTTCTCAGCAAACTCAAACACATCAAAAATGAACTTTTCCATTTTAATTCCGTTTGGTTCATTTGGTTTCTGTCGGACACCAGTGTTGTCAACGTAGGGTATCTTTTTCTTTGCAACATGCAGTTTCAGTTTAGACTCATAATCACAAATCTTAGCTAGGAAGTCTGAAGAGAAGTAGTGATTGCAAATGTTTCCAGCTGAGAATGTTAAACGCCCATCTGGATTTCTACGCTCGGCTGCTTCATCGGTAAGTTCTGAATATTCAACAACTTTGTAATGTCCATTCACTCTGCACACAACACCAACTGGCTCACTTGGTGTGGATTTAAGCACCACCTTGGCTGCACAGTCTGCATTCTTGCTTTTGCAATAACCAATGAACACTGGGTCTGCAACTTTTATAAGGATATTGTCAACAGAATGAGCATGAAGATGCTGAACACCTCTTCTTTTTATATCATCTAATACCCCTTGAGTCTTAAGTGCACGATATAAGCCTCCATTCCCATCAGGGGCCGATGAAAGATGGTATTTTTCATCCAAAAATATTTTACCATCAAAATCAAAACAAGGAAGAGTACCCTGCTCAAAGAACATAACATCCTCCTCATTCAAGCCGAAGTAGGAGTGGTCCTTAAAGTATTCTGCTGTCGGGCCCATAGTGTGTTCTGATGTCATTATATACCAGGTAATCTTACCCTCTCTTCCTGTACTCTCAGCAGCCATCTGCTGTACTCTAAGTATTCTTTCAGCTTGAATTTGGAACAAAGTTTTCTTGGATGGTATTCCAACATTATACATTCCCTTGGGATGACCAAATCCAAGTCTTGTTGCTTGACCGCCAGCTAGTAATAAAACACCAACTTTGCCTTCAGAGATCTCTTTAAATCCAATACTTTGGTATTCTCGGATTTTATCTTCGGTTAAACCGGGCACAGACTCGTAGTGCGATTGTGGTATTGGCTTTAAATCGTCATCAGTCTTCTCCAATATTACTTTGGTGCTCTCCATGGCTCTTTGAAATAATGAATTAATTTCGGCCATGTCCAATTTCTTGATTTCTCCCGCCAATTGTTCTCTTTCATTTTCACTTAGTTCCGGCCAGTATTTGATAAGGTGTTCTTGACCATGAGCGGTCAAATATTCCTTTAAACTTTCGTATGACATTACGAAGCCGTATACTATACTAAAATGTTAACACAGTCCCGCGAGCTCTATCTTATCAGGTCCAATCGCCGCGATTAGAAAGTGAACACTGGCTGTTGGTTTTGTTGCCGACATTTCACTGTTTATTCTCCCACCACGGTGCAGCCGCCGAAAACACGTCGGCTAGGACTTGACACTCTGTTTATTTACATTCAAGGTTGTACATTCTTATGTCAAAGTATTTAACTTTAGACGGGCCTTTTTGTAACAGATGATAAATAGTTATGCGGAACAAATACAGCAATGTAGAACTAAATACAGTTATTTGACATTCTACGTCATTACTTTCATGTATTGACAGATTCGTTTAAAAATCGAAAATAAAATTAAGTTTTTTAATTTGTAATGTTTCATTGTTCTTCTATATTTATAAAAAAATAAAACAAATAATTTTCTGTGCTTAGACATAAAAACGGATTAACGACGGATGATTAAAAGCGTTAGGATTATTTTTATCGTCAAAATTTAAAGACTTTTAAACAAAATCTTTTCCTGACAACACTTTTTTTATCATGGCAATGGCTTTAAGAGATTCAGCACAAAGGAATACATCAAAGCTTTATTTATATTTTAGAAAATATAAATACGATAACAAATATCTCCACAATATTATTTTGTGATATTGGGCGGCAGCTTAAGTGAGCGGACAGCCGATGGCAATATTATGCAAAGTTCTTAAGGAACTGCAAAACAAAATATCTTAAGGTTATATCTCACATTACTATCGGAACATTTGTTTCATCGTTTTTCTAATAACACTCGTATGCAGATACACTGATTTAGATGTAGGTATATTTATATCTCTATATGCAAATACTTATACTCCACCAAATCTAAGAAATATCTTTTGACAGCTGTCACATTTATTGGACTAGGCATTCCAATTTCCAACTGAAAAATCGGTACCTACATTATTATTTAATTAAAAAATAGAGATATCAATATCGATTATTTAGATCTGGTAATCATTTACTGTTTTTTCTAGATTAATACAAAAATAAATACGAAACAGATAAACAAAAACACGAAGTTTATCAGTTTTTTCATATTCATTGCTTAATGATAATTTCTAGAGATAAAATAAAGACTGCACTAGATCAAAAGCAAAAATATTTAGTCACTTTCACTACAACTAGTTGAGTTTTCGTTGTTTTGTTTAGTGCGATTGCCAAGTCAATTTATTTATTTTAAACATAAAATATTTTTAATATTGACATGGTCACTATAAGATGTTGTTAGGTTAGCTAATTACATAATAACTTAAGACAGCAGGACCCTTAAGTAGGGACTAAATAAATTAACTGACTTGGTATTACATGTATCTCACAACATTTTACGGTAGAAGAACTGAGTTGCGAGACTTGGGTTTTTACAAGGTATGTTTTTGATGGCATCTCATTTCTTTTTGTAGATAGTTGTATCTAGGTACCTATCTACACCTATTATTCCATTATATTATACATATATAGGTACACTGAATCATTCAGCGCAAATGTAACTTTGTAATCCTATATATTTAAATTGGATTACAAAGTTATTTATGCAGTTAGTGTATCTCAAAAACTGGACCGAAACTGCAAAATATTTTAGTTTTGCCTTAATTAATATACTAAACAATAATTGTATTCCTTTGAAGATTCTATGTCTGCTAGAAGTACCTTAGAGTTTTGATGATCGGTCAGTGAGTGAGTGACAAAATTAAGAAATTTTGACTAGTTATAATTCTTAAACTACTGGTCCAAATTTAATGAAATTTGAAATATGCCGAGTTTATATAATGCCTACTTGATTACTGAAAATTCAGGCTTTTAGTTTTATCCACAACGAAGTTATAGGGTTTCGAATATGGCCTGAACTGCTCGAGAAAAGGATGGTACGGTCGTGCCGCTTTTTTGCTCGACTTGGTGGAGGCACTGCTGTGCCCCCAGATATTTTGCTTAGTTTAAAAGATACGAATTTAATAAGGATAAAGAACTATATATGTTATAATGAAAATACATAGGTACCTTCATAATTCTTTGGATTTACGTAAAAGGTTATTTTAAATCGTATGAATATGTACGCTTGTACAAAGTTATTGCGAAGTTATTGATATGAAACGTCAAAAGGTATTACATACTTAGATTTGGTTGAGTATAATCACAAACTAATAAGAAGTACTAGAGTATAATGAACTTAATCCCACCATTTTCATAACTATGATTTGTTCTCTTTGGAAAAATATACATAATGATAATATAATCAGGAAACATAAGACATTGAGACAGGATTATAAAAATTATTTGTAAAACAAATATTTCAAGTTGAAATTACTTTTATTGCCTAAATTGGTAATTAATAGAATCAGGCGTTACTTTGCGGAAGTCCATTATATTAAATTTGACAAAAAATAACTTTGCGTACATCCGCTAGATAACTAGCGGATGTACGCAAAGTTATTTTTTGTCAAATTTGCCTAAATTGGGTTTAATTGATTATCGCCTTTCGGAGGTCACGATCTTCTGGAACATTAATTAATAAAAAAAAATAGCGAAGGGCGTGGACTTTGAATGAACTGTTTTTAACCTACTTTAAAAAAGGATTAGGTGGATGTTTATACATTTTTTATGTATGTTTGGGCATAACTCCCTCATGTATAGACAAGATTACAAAATTCCTGTTTTGTTCGAAAAAGGTTTATTACAAAATGGTCACATTTAAATTGCGTAACTATCTGATTATCAGTTTCGGAAACAGACAATGGATCTCTTCAATTAATGTCAGCAAATTGTTGCTACTGCATATTTAGTCAAGATTCGAAATTGACTCAGGACGTTTTTAAAAAAGCCTTTTTTTAGCTTATTACTATTAATGTGCGATACATTACTTATATATTCCACTTAATTAATCCGCGATGGATTCTAACTTAAAGCTATATGTCCGATAAATGTGAGAGCCTAACTATGACTATCCTATTTATTATTCAAGATGTTTAAGCTAAGGAATAGTTATCAGTATTCACACGAAAGACCACCCGTCTTCCAGACGCAATTCAGCAATCTACTCCCACGCTTACGCTTGAATTGTGATGGTCTCTAGTGCAGTTCCGGGAATACCGGGATGCATAACTATCTATGGATTGTTTACGCAATCACACAACATAATATCACGCCTGTACCATCTAAAAAGGTACGCAGAAAGATGTTCAATATAAATACTTCGGTACACCCTCATTTCTGTCAAAGTTGTTGTTGGGATACCTATAATCTTCTTATTAGTTTGTGCCTCTAATCTTACGAATAAATTTGAGCATCAGTTTTTTGTTTATGTTTATGAATTGATTTAGTTTATATTGAAGTCGATAGTATATTTTTTTTAATTTACGACATGCTGCGAAGGATAAAAAACTAAGATAACCGTCATTATCAAACATAACATCTAATTCTTCTTATTAACAATAAATTATGATCAAAAATATAATAGTTCCCGAAAAGATCAAAAAAAATTATTCTACAACTGCTAAGTGCTAAAAATGTCTTAATTTTCTGTGGTTTGTCTTCATCTACATTCTGTCGAGGTTTTGGCGGGAAATTGAACGGCGGCGGTTTGCTGCTCCTGTATTATTGTTTAAATAATGGTTTGAAGTGGAGTTTGATATGTAAAAGTGTTGCGATTTTGTGTATTAAGTGTCTACGCATGTGAACTATTAGTGGAAACAGTGAAACAAGTGCTCTGATGGTGATGGATTCTCAAGATAAGCTGTTTGTTTGCATAGGCACCTTTAGATACCATCGCCAACTATCAGCTGTCTGCTGGATCAAGTTGCCGCCAAAATCTCCCAAGAACTGCACAATGTGACGCATCAACATATTGTGAAGCAGTATACTATGAAGGAGTGGGAAAATTACAATAAACCGAATAAAAATACTTAAGACTTGGCCTAAAGGTCTAGATACCAGGCCATAAACTCCAAAAAAAAAAATACATTCTGTCGGTCGCACATGCCTGCATTCATAGAATCTATATACTATACTATATACGCCTGTATTGCCTAGCGATGGGTTGTTGACGGTTATTCCGTTAACGAAACGTTAACGTTGATTTACGTTTGTCAACTATTTAATCAACTAGATAAATTCGTCAACTAGTTAACGTACTGCTAATATGAACTTGCATTGTAAACCGTTAATTCATAGAACGGTTTTAATTTAACGCTGCGACTTTCAATTTTAGAAACAATTTGATTCAATGTATGTATTGGAAAACGTTTTATTGATGGTTCTACTTAGATGATTCATTAACTAAAAAGTCTAAACTCTTAAACATTTACAGTAAGCCGCAAAATATTTTCTGACCTTCCGCGCAACTTGTCACAAACTGTCAATCAAAAATTAAAGAAAGCGAACTTCATATCGTTCGAAAGTTAAACATAAACAAAAAAATAGTTTTAACAAGCACGAGAGGGACGACGCCATTCCATCTATATCATCATAAGTACTATTCTTAAAATAAATATTTAAAAAATCAACTCTTTTATACGTTCCTTAGAGTTCAAATTGTATGATGTGACCGTCACTGGCAATCTATGACGTTATTTTCAACGTAAGTTTTTAATTTGCTCTATTCGTTGCGATTGCGTTCTCGATTATTAAACTTTATTTGTTAAATTCATAAACGTCGTTGACGATTTCAACTAGTTGATTCATAAACAGTTAACGTTAATACGTTGACAGGAGATCAACGGTTGATTCAACTAGTTCGTTGTTTCAACACCATCGCTAGTCACTATCGGTACCGTTGCCCATGCGGCATTTTTGTCAAAAGAGATGTCAAATGTGTCTTTTAAACATGTTTGTTATTTTTTATTAATTGTTGTAGAATTTTTATTTAAAGTAATATACAGTGCAGTATATTGCGGCATTTATGTGTTGAAATTATTACTTTACCATTTATTCGGTGTTAACATGATTGAAAACACTAAAAAGCGAAAGAGAAATCCAAATGCACAAACCGAGGAAACCGTTGTTCAAAGAGGCATGATTGATGCGAACTGGCAAAAATTTCTAGCAAATAGCTTGATAATGGATAAAAATAATGAAAAACCTGTTCATAAAGACCAAAATCAACAATATACCGGTACATTCCGTAGAGCTAGGAAGAAAAAAGCCAATAACCCCACCACTTCTAATTCTGTTCATACTAACCTAGAAACATTGCAAATAAATAATATACCCTCAAAACTGGATAATTCTGTCGCAATGAGCGTAACAGGAAGAAAAAAGAATGAAACCATTTCAAACAGTGAAATTAAAGGCCCTTATAATAAAGAAAAGAAGGGTTCACTAACAAAGTTTATCGCAATGGATTGTGAGATGGTAGGGATAGGCTATGATGGTGGTGACCACATGCTGGCGCGAGTGTCGCTAGTAAATAAATTTGGTGACTGCATTTATGATAAGTTTGTGAAAGCAAGGGAAGAAGTAAAAGACTATCGTACAGATATTAGTGGTATTCGAAAAGAGGATCTTATCAATGGCGAAGACTTTACGGTAGTCCAGAAAGAGGTGGCCGAGATTCTGCGAGGTCGAATACTGATAGGACACTCTTTGAAGAATGATCTAAGTGTTCTGTTTTTGTCCCATCCTAAGAGAAATATAAGAGACACATCAAAGTACAAACCATTTAGGAAGGTAAAGTTTTCCAACCATTTATCACATAATATGCAAGGTTACTTTTCAAAGAGTAGCCATTTTAAACTTAAGTTCAAGTATATAAATAATGATATACATTTATTGCAGTTTTTGTAAATACGAGTAAATAAAGCTTGAACTTTTATTTGAAATTATCTAAAATTGAGTGTGATTTATGGGTAACAACTATGCGTACACACCCTCCTCTGTATGCAATTCAATTCACTACGTTTTTGCAGACCGATCAACCCTTGCGAATTTGTGCATCCATAGTAAAATAGATATTTATGAATGATAATCAGTTCTAATAATAAAAAGGGTAGAATGTTTGAGATATTTTTTTAATTAATTTTTTTTCACCATTTGGTTGGTTATTGTAAAATAACCTGGTATAGCCGTTACAAGCTATAAACAATTTTTAGTAATTTTTAGTATAGTGGAAGACTTTTACCGTCTGGTTAAGGATGATGAACAAGAAGAATATATGTAGTTTAGTTTAGTTTACAATGGGCTGTTTTCCGCAACTCCAAGTCTATACGCATATTTTGTATGTGGTCAGGAATAATGTGATTATTCGAGCCATGAGATCTCACCGAAGAAGCTCAACAGACCTTTGATGTTGCATGGAACTTCGGGGAGTGACCCCGGCGTGCCGAGATGTTTAGCCCTGTACGTAGCGACCTTTAGCGGACTTTTCAATAGCACGTGGGTCGCCGTTTCTTCCTCCCCCATACAAGCCCTGCACAGGGGACTATCTGTAACACCTATAGTAAATAAATGCTTGTTAACCCTAGATTACTACTCTACGTTGCAGAGGCGCCCGCGGTTTTGATATTTTGCTCTCTCTTTTTATCCTTCGCGCGTATGGCATTCACGTTCAAGGACATCTCAGTCGTCGCCAGCACGTGTCGCAGGACGGTGATTGCGTTACTGTAATTGTGCTAGTTTTTTTGATATTACTACCCTTGGCGCTCCAAAGACGTATGAGTAGCTTGTATGTAAGTTTTGTGATATTATGCAAATTATTTTGTTACTTTTTTTTTGCATTATTAGTTGCTACCGGTGTGTTTTATATTTTTTTAGGTACTTTTTAAAACTTCAACATCACAACTAGTAATAGAAGAGTTACGGATGATATGATAGCTGATTGGCTAGAAGAAAGCTACCATAACAGTGATGATAACTTATGTGATCTTCAATTGCAGAGTCATCTCCCGAAAGATGACTCTGAAATTGAAGATCACGTAAGCGATGAAGATGCTCAGGATGATGTAGAAGAAGGATACATAAAAGACGAAAGTATAGCTGAAGAATCTGTGTCATCTTTTGTCCCAGAAAATAGTGAGACTTTGGAGCCATCCAGTTCTGATCACCGTATCCTTGTCCCGGCGCGTCGAACATTGAAGGGCAAAAACCAGCACTGTTGGTCTACTTCTAAAGGTGAAAGTCGAGGTAGAACCACTGTTAGAAACATTGTGCACACTTCTAGAGGCCCAACTAGGATGTGCAGGGAGCGTTTCAACTTTCTCACGCGTTGTTTGAGAATGGATGACAAGACTTGCGTCCTGCCCTACGTCAAGAAGATCCCTTTATTCCAGTCAGGAAGATATGGAAGATGTTTATACAGCATTGCAAGTGTAACTACACACCGGGAAACTACCTTACAGTTAATAAACATTTGGTTGGATTTAGAGGCAGGTGTCCCTTTCGAATGTACATTCCGAATAAACCCAACAAGTACGGGATCAAAATACCTATGATGTGTGACAATGGTAAGAAATATATGGTTAACGCTTTGCCATACATTGGAAGAGCCACCGATACCGGAGGATTACTTCAGGGAGAGTACTACGTAAAGGAATTGAGCCGTCCTATACATGGTACTAATCGTAACGTGACATGTGATAATTGGTTCATGTCTGTATCACTGGCCAAATCACTACTTGCTGAACCATACAAACACACGCTCGTTGGTACGATAAGATCTAACAAACGGGAAATTCCTCAAGAAATGAAAAACACCCGGCGTCGACCTGTTGGTACATCCATGTTCGCCTATGATGGCCCTTTGACTTTGGTTTCCTACAAACCAAGACCAGCTAAAATTGTGTTCCTGTTATCTTCGTGCGACAAAAAAGGGCTCATAAATAATGAAACTGGAAAGCCGGAGACGATCATGTTCTACAACCAGACCAAAGATCGTGTAGATACGTTGGACGAAATGACTTCATCTATGTCATGCTCTAGAAAGACTAACCGATGGCCAATGGTTATTTTGTATGACATGCTAAATATATCTTTCGTGAATTCGTATGTTATAAATTGTCATAATATATCAACAAAAAATGAAAAACCCCTGAGTCGAAGACAATTTATGAAAAAACTTAGCACGCAGTTGACTACTGAATGGATGCAAAAAAGACTAGAACCACCTACGTTGAAACGCAATATCCGTGATATTATTGAAGTCATCCTGAAAAAACCTTCCGATGACTCTTCTGTAGAATATGAGGGTCCACCACCGCCAAAAAAAAGAAGGTATTGCTCTTATTGTACATCTAAAAAGAAGAGGATGTCCAAAATGACGTGCGCCAAGTGTCAAAAATCTATCTGCGGCGAACATCAAGTTCATATATGTATTGAATGCATCTAAAATATTTTTTTTTGTTACTTTGTTAGTTTTTTTTAGTTAATTACTTCATAATTTACTATTTTTTAAGCGAAGTGTATACTTTAATTTGTTTTTTTTTTTTAATTTTTAATGAGAAGACTGTTTATTTGCCTGAGTTCCTAAAATTTGTTCCTAAGATCTATTTGATTAAAGATTTTATAATAAAAATATATAAACACTCAAAATATATCAATCATACTTATAGGTTTTTAATAAAATCATTAGTCAATATGATGCGCCTCGCGGGCGTATGAGTAGTTTCTTTGTACATCGCAACATGAGTAGTAATGTAGGGTTAAAGGTGCCGTGTCCTGTGATAGCACTTGTTACTATCCTGATCTGCGGCTTGTTTAGTCTCATTAGAACTTTGGTTAAACAACTGTTTATTTCAGGCAGGGCCTCCCTAGCTTGTCTACAGTCTACTAGATTTTTCCAAAGCTAAGCGTGTTGATTAGTGAATTGTCTACGTACCAGTGAACGAACGTTACCAAAGGGGATTGGTATGATTGGTTCCGGCCCTATAGTGGCCAGAGTCAATCCTCTTCTGGCCAGTTTGTCTGCTGCATCGTTGCCTCTGGATCCAGTGTGCCTTTATCCATTGCAGAGTCACATTGTTGTTTTTACATACCCCATTTAATCGTTGATGGCATTCATATATTAGTCCGGAGTTCACCACATTGCAACACAGAGCTTGTAGTACCGCCCTACTGTCGGTCAGTATTCTGATGGTGAAGTCTAACCTTCCTAGCATCTATTGCTATGGCCGCTTGAATGATACCCATACATTTGGGCTGAAAGACTGTGTTATAGGTACCCAGCGGTGCGCATATGTGGATATTGAGGTCTTCATAGAAAGTTCCAGAAAGAATATATATAACTACAGATGGTATGTTGTGTAGTGTGTGAAGTGTCAAACAAACTTGTGGTCCACCTGATAGTAAGTGGCTACTGGAGTCCATAGATATCTGCAACCAACTTGAAATAAAGAAGGCTGCCGATGCGTCATATGATTATACGAGGTTATTTTGCAATAACTGGCAGAATAAGTAATAAAAGAAACTTGTGAAGAAAAATTAATTTAAAAAATCTCAAACATTCCATCCTTTTTATCATCTAAATTCAAAATGCATGGCAACGCATTATTTTAACTGATTTTACTGTGCACGCACACATACGTAAGGGTCGATCGGTCAGCAAAAATGTTGTTGCCCGTAAGTCACATTAAATTTGGAATAATATAAAAGCAGAAGCCTTATTTACTTGTATTTTCAAAAACTGCAATATTAAAAAATTGCATATATATTAAACGGTATATTATTATTTAAATATTTGATGTTAAGTTTATAATTTGGCTACTATATCTTTGAAAAATAACCCTGTATGGGTTAATTAGCCAAATGAGACCAGAACAAGGCACTGTAGGCACAGATGATAACATGCTGAATATAAAGAACTAATCACCTCAATTATATTTTTCAGATAACAAAAGGTAGCACTCCATCTTTAAAACGCTTAGCAAAAGAAATCCTTGGCATTGACATCCAGCATGGTGAACATAGCTCGGTGGAGGATGCTAAGGCAGCCATGCAACTCTACTGCACAGTCGCAAAGACCTGGGAACGGATGATGAGTGAAAAACGAGGGTACAACAAGAAGACGGTGGACGAATGATATTTAATATTGTGCGGGGGACTCTTAAACTAAATTGGTTGGTTGTTCTAGAAGTGATAAATGATAGAAATAAACAAATTGCAGTGCGGTTGTGTCATATCTGCCTAACCTAACTGTAACGTAAATATTTTTATATAAGTTGAAAAGTGTATGTTTTAAATATTAACATTCAGAGTTATCATTTGGAAATTTTTTTGTAAATGTTCTGTTTGGAAAATATAAAACTAAGAAATGCTTTTTGCGTGTATAATTGAATTTTGTAATGAATTATATGTGTATAAATACGTCTTTTAAGACTTGTGCTGCCTGTCTACAGCGTTGGTCTGGTGGCTGACAACGCGGTTGTTTATCGTGAGGTCCTGGGTTCGAATCCTGGGTTAGGCAAAACATTAGTTATTGGGTTATTCTGTCAAGAAAGTCAGCAGCAGCCCGGTTTTAGAAATTTAGCAATGTTTGTTCCCAGTGCCTTGGAAATCATGTAAGGCTATTGTGTCTGCGCCTGTTCCCTCGCGGATCCCCATACAAAACAGCATTAAGCTGCTTTTTACGGTAGTTCAACACCCAGATCCCAGAACAATTATTTGACGGCCGTACAAATAGTCGATCCGTGCGGGATTCGAACCCGCGAGCTTTAGCGCCGCGACTAATTTCTGTGCCACTGCACCACGGTGCCATCGGCTCTGTCCTTATAGCAGTTGCATGGCTGTACCACGTCATGTTTCGTGTGTGCCATGGGACATTATTTCGTAGGATAATTTTTGTCTTGTGTGGATAAGATTATGTCAATATAAATTTCACTTAATAGTATAAAAAATCGCTTTGCTCATCGTCTATGTAAGGAAAGACTTCTGTGTACTACTACACGCACTACGGTGATAAGTTACAGTCAATTCTCCGCAACTTCTTTAGTCGAGTGCGAGCGGGCGAGAAGGCTAGTTCTTTGTTTTGTTAATCGCGTGCGCTGTTTTCGACAATCTAACAATTTTTAACGATTTTGTTTATTGTAACCTAAGTGTGCGCTTTGCACACGTGATTTGATCTGGGGACACGGCAGTGCCCCCGCCAAGTCGAGCAAAAAGCGGCACGGCCGTACCATCCTTTTTTCGAAGCAGTTCAGGCCATTTTCCAAACCCAATAACTTCGTTGTAGATAAAACTAGAAGCCTAATTTTCATTTACTAAGTAAGCATTGTATAAACTCGATATATTTCAAATGTCATTAAATTTAACTATTAGTTTAAGAATTATAACTAGTCAATGTTTCTTAATTTTGTCACTCACTGACTGACCGATCATCAAAACTCTAAGGCTTAACAACATCTTATAGTGACCACATCAATACTAAAAATCTTTTATATTTTAAATACATAGATTGACTTGGCCATCGCATGAAAATACAGTGTATCTCTCAAGTAATACATATTATATTAAATTAGATTGTTTAGTGTGATTGCCAAGTCAAATTATTTAAAACATAAAAGATTTTTAGTATTGATGTGATCACTATAAGATGCTGTTAGGTTAGCTAATTACGTAATAACTTAAGACAGAAGGACCCTTAACTAGGGACTGAATAAATTAACCGACTTGGTATTACATGGATCTCACAACTTTTTACGGTCGAAGAACTGAGTTGCGAGACTTGGTTTTTTTACAAGTTATGTTTTTGATGGCATGTTTATTTCAGACAAGTATGTAACCTTGTTTCGTTCTAGCTGTGCCCTGCGGTTTCATCCGCGTATATCACGTGTCTGAGACGCACGCCGTGACTCTTCGCTTGTAGAGGCAATTGTGTCTTTATGATGAAGTAACTTTCGTGTAAACTCGTCACTTTTTAATTTTCTATAATGTTTTGGCACAAGATACCTTATTGTGGTTTATGTATAGGCAATAGGCATATGGTATCGCGGACTTTGTTTTAGATGGAGGAAAGATCAATATTTTTGTAGAACATTGTATTTACGTATCACTAACCATTACGCCAGCGCACGATAAATCAGTTCGGAAGCGCATATCTACACAATATTTAAGGTGATACCTCGAAAATTTGGTGGTTTTTCTATGGCACATATTTCTTTAAATTTTATAGATTACGATCCAAATTTTGGTATAATATGATTTTTGACTATATGGCCTTGGATTGCATAAAAGGAAAACACGATAACATGTAATTTTCTGGATAGAATAATTTAAAATTAAAAATTTTGTACAGCCGACTTCAATATAAGTTATTTAAGAATAACTTAAAAACTATTGGTCTGACCTTGATCAAATTCATATGGGACCACACGAGAAGTACCAGCTTTCAAATAAAAAAAGAATCATCGAAATCGGTTCACCCAGAAAAAAGTTCTGAGGTAACACACATAAAAAAAAAACGAAAAAAAAAAAACACAGTCGAATTGAGTACCGGCTCCTTTTTGGAAGTCGGCAGAAAATATTGTAAAGTACGCTATAATTGTTACATATCTCCATGCCACCACAATAAATTTACGAATAAGTTTATGAAATTATATTTAAAGCTTAGTAAATACTCATATCTAAGTTCACATAAACCATTTTCTGCCGACTTCCAAAAAGGAGCCGGTACTCAATTCGACTGTATGTTTTTTTTTTTCGTTTTTTTTTTTCGTTTTTTTTTATGTGTGTTACCTCAGAACTTTTTTCTGGGTGAACCGATTTCGATGATTCTTTTTTTATTTGAAAGCTGGTACTTCTCGTGTGGTCCCATATGAATTTGATCAAGGTCAGACCAATAGTTTTTAAGTTATTCTTAAATAACTTATATTGAAGTCGGCTGTACAAAATTTTTAATTTTAAATTATTTAAATCCATAACGAGGTTTTCTTAAAGAAATGTTATTTGGCGCTTACTTAGTTTATTTCCGAGCGCGTACTCAGTATAGCTTTTTTTTTATAGGACAGGGCGACAAACGAGCACACAGTCCACCTGATGGTAAGTGGCCACTGCGACCCATAGACATCTACATCTATCCTCAATAAAGACTCAAGATGCAGATGCGTTGTCACCCGTGAGGACTAAGATGGAATGCCTCTTTGCCAGTAGAAAGGGTCTCCGGTTCTCTACACTCACCATACGAAACACAGCAGCGTTAAGCTGCTATTTTACGCTGGTTTTCTGTGAGAGCGTGGTCCTTCCCCGGTCGAGCCGACCCGTTCGTGCTACAACTATACCACTAATATAGCTGCAGCATGGCTCTACCACGTATAATATATTGCTATCTCATAATTTGCGTATAACGAAGTTTTGACAAGGTTTTTGTTCTGATTTGTCTAGTTTGGTATACATAGAAGAATTTGTATGTAAGTAAATTGTTCCCCGCCTCTTACCTGTGGGAGGATTTCTGGAGGAGTTAGACCGCTGCGCTGCTCCGGTGAGTGTCGACGAAATATTTTATTCCTTATTTAAGCAGATTTCTTGCCGTGTAGTGGCGGTGTAAGAATATAAGTAGTAAAACTTCATATCGTCCCATTGGTGCCGTAACAGAAGAATATTGAAGTGTCTGTTTGTAATGTCAAAATAACAGCTTCTAACTAAATGCATATTAAAGTATATAAGTAACGTATATATACGTTTATATGCATTTAGTTAGAAGCTGTTATTTACAAAAACACAATTTTTAAAAATTTTGTCAGTCTGTTTGTACCGGCTAATCTCCGAAATGGCTGGACCGATTTTGATGGGACTCACTGGCAGACAGCTAATGCTACATATTTATTTATCTATGAGCTAATGTTATGAGGAGTAATTTAAACTTAGACTACTATTATTTTAGAAAAGCAATTAGGGTTCCGCGCAAAAAAATTAAAACCCATAAAATTCAATCGTAATAAACTCCATGCGGGCGAAGTCGCGTGGAACAGCTAGTAACAATGAAAAATTAAAAAAAAAACAGTTTTTTTTGTCCACATTGAGGTCAAAGTTTAAAACTCACGTTGAGGTGACGCGCGATGTTAGAGAGATAAATTATATTACATTGATGTACCTATTGTTGCAGTTATCAATAAATTTGATACTATAACAGCATTTTATTCGAAATATGATATCCTCAATTTTTATCCTATGTCCTTTATTTAATCTTATAAAATTTTATCACCTGCAACCGAATTCCCAATTCCATAAACGTGTTAAGAGCCATGCTACAGCTATACCTATTAATAGTATAGTTGTAGCATGAATGGGCCGGCTCGACCGGAGAAGGACCACGCTCTCACAGAATACCAGCGTCAAATAGCAGCTTAACGCTGCTGTGTTTCGTATGCTGAGTGTAGAGAACCGGAGACCCTTTTTACCAGAAATGAGGCATTCCATCTTAATCCTCACGGGTGACAACGCATCTGCATTTTGATTATTAATCGAGGATAGATGTAGATGTCTATGGGCCGCAGCAACCACTTATCATCAGGTGGACTGTGTGCTCGCTTGTCACCCTTACAGCCGACTTCAGTATAAGTTATTAAGAATAACTCAAAAACTATTGAACTGACCTTGATCAAATTCATATGGGACCACACGAGAAGTACCAGCTTTCAAATAAAAAAAGAATCATCGAAATCGGTTCACCCAGTAAAAAGTTATGAGGTAACACACATAAAAAAAACATACAGTCGAATTGAGTACGGTCTCCTTTTTGAAAGTCGACAGAATAAAGACTAGATTTATTTCGATTAAGATGGCACCCTAGCTTAGATAAACTATTAGATTCCTCAATGTCCTTTAGACTAATATGGTTCAGGAACAATATCAATATTTTGAAACATCCTAATCAAAGCGCCTGCTGCCTAATGTCGTCCGGTGGGTGTTGTGTGAGGTGTACGCTGATATGTGCGGTGAGAGCGTTATCTATCCCCAATCGAGTCCACCCACTCCATAATATAGCTGCAGCGTGTCTTTACCATCTAAATTTATGTACATCAATATATGTTTATGCCGTTCCATATAATAAGAGACTGAATCAACTACGCTCCAACAGTGGTAGAGCCACGCGGCAGCTTCTGCTGTCGCACGGATGGGCTGGCTCGAACCGGGGTGGTACCACGACCTCACAGAATACCAGCGTGAAGTAGAGGTTTACCTCTGCGTTTCGCTTGGTGAGCGCAGGTGGCCGGAGGCCCATTTTACTGGAAACGAGGTATTCCATCTTATTCCTCACGGGTGACAACGCATCTGCATTTTGATTTGTAATAGAGGATTAGTGTTGCCCAAATGCAAGAACAAGACGAGACTTAGCAAGTCTTGGTCTTGGTCTTGCGCCAATATACCTGGTCTTGGTCTTGGTCTTGGTCTTGCAGCAATAGTCTATTACTATTATTAGCCTATTACTATTTATTAAACGTTACTTTAGATCTTAGCAGAGTAGGTACATATTGAACTTGAATTAATATAGCCATAGTAAAGACCAACCATGTTAATAAGTGTCTAAACATTTAATGAGAAATTCGAAAAATCAACTGACACCGGGTGGGGTTTGAACCCACGATCTAAGCGATCCGTGCCGATGCTCTAACCAACTGAGCTATCTACTGTGTCCCACGGCCACGGGCGTCAGTTTCTTAATAAACGTTTACATTTAATAAGCTTACATGTGCTAAAACATGGTTAAAAATATATATAAAAACAAATTAATGGCAATAACTACACTGTATTTTAAATAACATTATCTCTCTAGAAAGAGATTGATGGACCCTCACCATATATGAAATGGAATAAAAGAGTTATACAATATACCATTTAATTAAATAAAAAATAAAATACGATGCAAATTAAATTACTTCACAGTATGTACACAACAGCTTTGACATTACTGTTACTTTATATTTATTCTTTTGACAAAGCATTAATACAAAGTAACCATCTGGCTGACTCATCACTTAACCTATTTCTATGTTTTCTAATTACTAATGATGCTTTAGAAAATAATCTCTCAGCAGGTACTGAAGTTGCAGGTATTGAAAGAAAATCACGGGCCATCTTCGATAAAATCGGATATTTTGTCTCGTGCGTCCTCCAACAGTCTAAAATGTCTTCCGAGATGACGGCTTTGGGTTTACCTAGGTACCCCTCCAACTTCTTAATAACTAAGCCTTGAAGACAAGATCCAGATCCATTTTTACACATTTCAAGTGTTTTAAAAGTGCTATGGTGTCAACCATATTTATCAAATGTGTGACGACATATTCGAGCACTTTGTGTTTTAAAAACACACACTTGCAAAAGTCGAGATTTGCAGTGAACTTACTGAACATGTTTATCTTTTAGGTAATAATTATAACAATAATAGTAAGTAATTATTATAAATCCATATCGTTAATTTTATAATAATTACTTACTAGAATAAATTATTATGATACCTACCTATTATCTAATTACAATATTTCTTGCGAGATCAGGTTAATGTATTCGTGTCCATTCTGAGCACCCGGAAACTTATTTTATTCTTTGAAACATGTACTCTGTGGCGGCAATCAAACAGTGTCAAATGTAGTGCGTGCGTAAGGAGTATAGTAATATATAAGGAAGTGCGTGCGGCGCGGCGGCGACGATTGTATGCGATATCAATAGTAGCCGCCGGCACGTGTATCTTGACCTTGTACTTTCGAATAGCTGCACAATTTCTTTGACAGGTCAGTATCCGACCTTTGATGACGCCGACAACAAGACGCCGCGCACTATCAAAGTGCCGATGGTCAAAACTATGGATGCACTCTTTTTTCTTTTAATGGATATTTTCATTCGCTATGTTCGTAATGCGCATAAGTCCAATTTTCCAATTTTTTTTTCATTATATTTTTTTGCGTCTTATAGAGTCCCTAAGCGTATACCCGAACTCCTATACTCCCTGAAACGACACTTAGTCCTAACTGCAAGACGCAAGAGTCTCGCAAGCTTAGTCTTGTTCTTGCGCAAATCTTGCACGGTCAGTCTTGGTCTTGGTCTTGCTAAAAAGAGGCGGTCTTGTTCTTGGTCTTGGTCTTGCAAAAATGCAAGAACAAGACCAAGACTGCAAGACCAAGACCGATTTTGGGCAACACTATAGAGGATAGATGTAGATGTCTATGGGCCGCAGTAACCACTTACCATCAGGTGGACTGTGTGCTCGTTTGTCACCCTTATCCTATAAAAAAAACAAACGCTACCATCCCGTAGGTGACGCAGACTTAAGAGACCACAGAAGTGAACTGAAACGAGATGGGCAGCGCCATTTTCTTGTATAATATTTTTTCATTTAAATAATTGAAATGAAAAAACAACTTACTATCCAACTGATGGCATGTGGCACATCTGCAACTTACTTCAAATAAAGAAGACTGTCACCCCTGAGGACTAAGATGGAACGTCTCACAGCCTGTTACTGTACTGGCCCTGTACCCTCCAGACCGGGACACAACATTAAGGCGACACATCGAAAACCGTTGAAGCGGGCTATCGCCGGACTGACCCGAGTGAAACATAATTTCTATAAAAACTTCTAAAACGCCGTCCATAAGGTCTAAAATTGCGTAGCGCTCGCGACGATTAAGACCGCTTAGAAATCGCTTAGAATCTTAAAATATTTAAAAAAAAATTATTGATTTTATTAATCAAAATAATGAGCAAGTAAATTACGAATATTGATGTTATGAACGTATTTGAGTGGTTCACAAGCATATAGATTAAGTAATTTCGTTGTAGTTTCAACTATAGTGATTTTTTAAAGGTGTTTTCGCAAATAATTATGATCGAGTCAAAATTTAACCATCGTGTTTTTGAACAAGCAAATTAAAAGGAAAGACATGAATTTACCTATATCAAAATTCCAGTTTCGTTAGTCGTGTCATACTCCTATACTATTCGATTGAAGAAGGTGTATTTTTTCACGGTGTCGCCTTAAAAAAAATAAGAAAATTGTTACTACATTCTGAAGTCGGGGCTATAATTATTTTAAACCGTGTCTTAACACCGATTTCAGAACACCATTTAATTCGAAGCGTAGGGTAGATGGAGTGTCGACTCGACGGCGAGTTTTTAACATATCCAAAAAACAAATTAAAATTTGTCGGGTATGAATAAAAATAAAAACTTTATGTAACTCAATTTTCAAGTTTATTTCAGAAAACATACTTTAACATTTATTTCAAAATATAACATATTTACGGTATTTGTTTATTAAAACTTTATTAAAACAAGTCGATGCCCGTTTTCAACTGTTTCTTTCGGAAACTTAATAATTGTCAAACGAAGAAATAGACGGATATCATAACTTAATTTTTTATAGACATGAAGTGGCTGTATTTTTTCATTATAATAGTCAATGTTGGTAACATCTGTCGTGTTAATTATTACTACTTAATTAGTTTTTAATATTAAAATACAAGTCAAAATTTATCGATTTATTAATTTATAATCTATTTTATATCAAAAGAGTTGCCATCATATTTTTTACTGCGTCTAATAATTCCTAGTGTTGCACGTGAAGTCCTTATATTCAATAAAAATCTCTACTGTTGGACGTGATTTTTAATGCGCATAGAAATACTTCTATATCTTACTATATATATGCTGTCAAAAACGGGCATTCGAATATGATGAGGTTACATTACATACTTGCTTTACTTGCGTGTTACAGAAACACGCAAGTAAAGCAAGTAAAGCAACAGAAGAAACATTAGAGTTGAGAAATAAATATTATAAAATAATAACAAACGGTTTATAGTGACTTGCTTTTGATGTAATCTAGCGCCATCTTTACGGTACCTACTTGATGTAACTTTAGTTAACATGTTTCAGTCATAGATGGCGCTTTACATATATTTTCTTTCTTTGGTGAAAACGCGATGCGTTATGGCCAATTCGTGCATCACAAATTTTAATTATAAATATAATAAAAAAACAAATGTTTCTTGATATTTAACATCTTTGTTGATAAGATATAACATAGAATAACGTCAAAGCACACAAGAAAAACAAAAACAAAAATATATTTATGGTTCCTTGCTTAGAAATTATTTCGGAATTAATTTTATAATTAAATCGGAACTAATCATTGCACTATGGTAATACAAAATCAATATCTAGTCGACAGCTTTTACAAGAATGTTTAAACTTGAACGGTTAGAAAATTCTAGGGTTTTGCCATAGTATTGGAGTCTCTTCTATGCTTTAACGTAATATTATTCTGTTTTTAATCATACAGGAAAATATTAGTAATAATTTGATGAAATAACAGATTCATTTTTACATATATATATTTAAGAATATTTATTACAGACTTACACCAGGAGAACGGATGAAAAGATCTTTTTTATCTACATTATCTTTGATAAAAATTGGATGAGAAAATTATTTACTATTTACAAAACAATAAAACTATATTATAATCAAGAAAAAAAAAATCAAAAATAATAACTCCCTTAAGTAAAAATAAATAAGAAAATATTTTTCATGTTCGATCTGTTTTGCGATCTAATTTTCTTTGAGGTATAATATTGTCAAATAATGAACTAAGAGATTTAAAAATAGATTAAAATGACTGGCACAAAATTAAATAATATTTTCTTAAAAATTACAAACAATTACCTAAGTACATAGAAACATCGTTGGTATTTTTTTTATAAACTGGCTTTACGGCTCTGGGTTCTAGCCCTTCTGAGCCACATCGTTGGTACATGCTAGAAATACCCTAGAGATATGAAATATATAGATAAAAAATTATAACATGCCATTTAAAAAAATAAATTGCAACAGCGTAAACAACAGCAAGGTAAAAGTGATAACAAAATAATTCAATACGTAATATAGGGAAGGGATATTATTATCACAAGCTTTAAAAATTATTTCCCGCTAAATTTTGACACTTGTTTTTTTTTCTATATATTTCATATAGGTTTCGTTAAGTTACTAAATACGACTTCAATTCGTGCAGTGCATCACAAAGTACTTTTTCGATCATTATGAAAGTAACAATAATCTTGTTGATCAAACTATTAAATGCGGATGTCTTTTTTAAAAATAATAAAACCAATTATTGGTGATTATGTGCTCGAGACAATCTCGAACAACTTATTATAATATATTAATTTAACCATTGTGAATGAAGTTCTATAAAACACTTCGTTATGATAATATAATTTAATATTTATTGTATATTAAATGGAAATGGAGTACTTAAACTATTAAAGGACAAAATCATTCCTCGATTTCACTTGACATTCTAATAGCGAGGAGAGCCATTTTGTTTCAACCATAGACAATAAAATTACTTTGCGCTTTAGAATCATTAAAAAAAATATTATCTTTCATTTTGGTATATTATGTAACTAAAAGAGGTTATGGTTTTACAGCTAACGTAAGTTTCATCGCTCAACAAATAACTATAATGATTACTGCATCAAACATTTCAGTCTTAAACAATATTACGTCATAAAAGGCCGTTTCCTGGAGAACTGGCATTTAGCTTTGACTCGTCTAAATTTTATTACGTTCAACATATTGCACTCACTATTAAATCAAATTTTATTTACAAGACTATATTATTATAACATGAGTTAGACGACATATACTTTTTTAATATATATATATTCCTTCGTATTTTGGTACTAATGTTAATTCGTTTTCATCACCATTTGCGATAATTTATATAATCAGGCGTTAATTCGCAGAAATCCATTTATATTAAAGTCGTTAAAATGATTTAACTAAGATACGCGTTATAAAATAAAATTACGTGTCTTGCCTAGTTTGAAGAGCACCTCCCGCCCTCCCTCAATGAGGGTATCAACGACTTTCTGCCACCAGGGCGGCGCCACTTAAAAATGAGGTGTAATATTTGAAAGATTTCATAGCGGTTAAGTTAATTTGTTTGAAAAATGTTAAGGTTAATGTTTATTTCTGTACTATTAGTTATATTTTGTATTAATTAGATTAAAATAACTAAACCAAACCACAGATATTCATAAAAGTAGAAAAATTAAAAGAGAGTTAAAATGTGCAAAAAATTTAATAGCTAACCACCGACGCATTGTTTTGTTAATTAATATAATACTCTAGAAACTGATAAACTTTTATTTAAAACTAACTTCTCATTTAAATGACATTGAGTAACAAAAAAAATTACCTCGGTGTCAAGTAGCGACATCTGGTGAGTGGAATAATATTAGCCCTAATTGCTTGCACTATCCTCGTCACCACTAATTCTAACACCATTACACCGCAGAGTCTACTTCACCTGAGAGCGCCTCGTTTAGAGGCGAAGCACGTGTTGTTTTTTCGGTGGTGTGTCTTGCCTAGTGTAGCGGTGTTGGGATTAGTGGTGACTGTGATAGTGCACGCAACTGTGGGAGGGCGGGAGGTGCTCTTCATACTAGGTAAGACACGTATCTTAACTTATTTATCTTTCTTATCTTTTGATTTCCGCAAATTAACGCCTGATTCTATTAATTATTCCCAAACGTTTGCTTAAATTTGAAATAAAATAAATCGTATTTAAACTAAACTATATGTCCATATTTTAAATATTAAACCCTATTTTATCATCTCACTAAAAGAAAAAATACGCCGTAAACTAAACAATTACTACGTCATAATTCGTGGTCACATTTCAACACCCGATTACAAAAGGTTAATTATTAAAATTATACGTAAAAAGCACCGTATATTATTTGGGTCGGACATTTATTTCGATTTATACAAAGACTTCTATGTGTACTACTGCACGGACACTACGGTATTAATACATTTCTCTTTCTCCCTTTTTCTCTTTTTTAAAACGTTGCGCATTAAGTTACGTTCAATTCCCTCTAACTCCGTTAGTCGACTGCCGATGTTGTTTTCGACAATCTAACACTGATTGTGTTTAATGTGATTAAGAAAACGCTGACATTACAAGTCGCGGCACGTAAGTCTAGCGCTGAGCGAAACGTGGAGGAGACGCGCACGAATTGAATCGCACGAATGCGACTGGAAAGCCAATCGGCGCTTGCAAACGATACGCACGAGCCAATCAGCGCGACTTATATTTATGTACTTTGTCAATTGAATTGAAGTTTATTTCGGGTAAGTATGAAACTTTATTTTGTATTTGCCTAAAAACAGTAACTGTTGTAAATGAAAATAGAACATCGTGGCATATTTACCGTGCCAGCTAGCTGACCAGTCAGTTTTTGTTTTGAATTCTAGTAATCTAGTAGTATACATAGAAGTCTTTGGATTTATATAATATATAATAAATTTCTGCGGACAAATGGCTTTATATATATTTACAGCGTCATACAGCGTATGTAGAAATTTGTTCATTTTATGCTTCTATTTACCAGCACTAAGCTTATAAATGTTTTTAATAACGCAGTACCTCCAGGCCTTTTGGCCAACTTCGTTGACATCAAAGTAATGCCAATTTTGTAGTACGTTGCGTATTCGGTATAGCTTTTCTATAAGAGCTAACACGACTCATAAAAGATGTGAAAACTTCAAAATGTCTTTAAAAAAGTACATAAAATGAAAAAAAAAATAATTTCATACGCTGCAGAGCGCCGATACGATCCGTCAATTATGAATACTATAACGTGAAATGGTCAATTTTTTTTTTTGGTATTTATAAAGTTTTATTGTTAAATATTCTGTTACGCGTAATTTATGTACCTTCTCATTTGTCTTCCGACCTTCGTCATATTTGTGCAGAGCTCCTGATCTCTGGAAGAGAATAAAAGAGACATATTGGAATGATGTTGAAGATAATGAATAAGTAAACCTAATATCATCTGTGGTTCGATTCGTTGTGTAAACGTCACACATATTACAGTGACAGATAAAACGAATGTCAATGTCATAAATTGAAATTGTCTGTCTCTTTCTCATGCTCTCTCCTCTCTCTCTCTCTTTTTCTCTCTGATTCACCGCCATCGCTATGAAACATACTCAATTGTTTTCTGTTATCTATTATAAATAAATCAGTGTTTGTCTATGTAATTCTTGTTTGTTTTATACTCAAAACCCTTCAAATCGTTGCTAGTAATGACACCGTCGAATATAGCTAAAGGGTTTTTTTTTAATATAATTGAAGTGACACAGACCACCCGATGATAAGTGGCTGCCGCAGCCCATGGATACCTGCTACAAACTTCAAAACAACTGGCTACAGATGCGTTGTCACCTCTGAGCATGATGAAAAATGAGGAAGATAGAATGCCTTACAGCTTCAATTATACTGTGGCTCTCTGTATCCTTTAGACCAGAAGAAAGCAGTGCACGCACTGGTACTCCTATGTGCATGCATGCAATTAACGTGCGACCCATTTTACTGGTACAACGCTTCTACATTTTGATTCTAATCGTGAATAGATGTAGTTGTCTATGTGCCACAGCATCCACTTACCATCAGGTGGACTGTGTGCTCGTTTGTCACCGTTATACTAACGTGAAAACGTGAGCACAATAAACGCTACTCCCCGTCGTCGATTTGGGTATACTAGCCTAACATCCCTCTATAATATGATATCCGATAGACGTAATATCCCACTATAACATGATTTTCGAAAGACGTAATATTCAACTATAACATGATATCTGATAGATTTAATATCGCACTATAATATAATATCTGATAGACATAAATCCCGCTATAACATGATATCCGATAGACGTAATGTTCCACTATAACATGATTTTCGAAAGACGTAATATTCAACTATAACATGATATCTGATAGATTTAATATCGCACTTTAACATAATATCTGATAGACATAAATCCCGCTATAACATGATATCCGATAGACATAAATCCCGCTATAATATGATATTCAATAGAAATAAATCCCGTTATAACATGATATTCGACAGATGTAATATTCTACTATAAAGTAATATCTGATAGACATAATATCCCACTATAACATGATATCCGATAGACGTAATATCCCGCTATAACATGATATCCGACAGATGTAATACTCTACTATAACGTAATATCTGATAGACATAATATCCCACTATAACATGATATCCGATAGACGTAATATCCCACTATAACACAATATCTGACTTACCTAATATCCCCCCATCCACCGTTTCCCTTGGTAAGCTTCTTATTGTGCTTCGCCCCACCAGCGGTGATAGTGGCGGTAACCCGCGATGGGAACATGTGCGACTTCGCGTTTTGGAGGAGCTTCTGTACCTTGCTTATGACCGTTGAGGCGTTGCAGTTCGACTTCTTGTGGTGGATTCCACTATGAAGGAAAAAGAAATTACATATTGATTATAGAAAATTATACAATGAACATGAGCGTGGAGTAGCGGCGGTGTAAGAATATCCACTACCCCATTTTCTGTGGGTATCAAATCAGGAGACGGGCAGCAGCGTCTTCCTAATAACGACTAAATATAAAAAAAAACTGCGGTTGCCAACCCGCTTGCCAAGCGTGGTAACTATGGCAAATATTCCCCCCTATGACGCAATCTATGGGCGAGGCCTATGTCCAGCAGCGGATAAAGTTGCAACGGTAATATATAAAATAGGAGCTCTACACGGCAAGCTTTCACGTCGGCTGATCTGTGTCAGTGTACAAGAATCCAGTACCCCATACCATGGGCGTCATAAGAGTCGTCAGAGAAATATGAAACAGGAGATGGGCAGCAGCGTCTTCTTGATAACAACTTAATATAATAAAAAAAACTACGGTTGCTAACCCACCTGCCAAGAGTGGCAACTATAACAAATATCACCCCTATGTAGTATTTATGGGTCAGCGGACTTTTGATCGGTTGACTTTGTTTTTATAGGATAGGGGTGACAAACGAGCACACAGTCCACCTGATGGTAAGTGGTTGCTGTGGCCCACAGACATCTACATTTATCCTCGTTTGCGAATCAAAATGCAGATGCGTTGTCACCCGTGAGGACTAAGATGGAATGCATCTTTTCCAGTAAAAAGGGTCTCCGGTTCTCTACACTCACTATACGAAACACAGCAGTGTTAAGCTGCTATTTTACGCTGGTATTCTGTGAGTGTGGTCCTTCCCCGGTCGAACCGACCCATTCGTGCTACAACTATACTACTAATATAGCTGCAGCATGGCTCTACCATGTAAACTTATATCTATTAATTATGTCTATCATAGCGTCAGACGTGGTGGTGCTGGTGTCAGGATCGTGTCAAATCGAAGTCCGTAATATCTGCTTACCCCTTTGGGCGACGGCCGTACGTTTGTAATAATAATAATAATAAACATATTATATGTACAGAAATTTAAAGTGGTCAACAGCCCTAAAACCAGGATATTACACCTGTATTTCATGGGCTAGTTTCTTTTGAATCTATTTACAACAATTTGTTTGTCGATATATTTTTTACAGGTATTCCTTAAAAATAGGTTATAATAACAATATAAAAAAGAAAAAAAAATTAATGTAATGTAGGCACTATTGCAAGAAATAAGAAGATACAGAATACTAAGTCTTTCTCTCTCTCTCTGTGCGTATTCGTAAGCGCCCGCGCGAGCCTGTGTGTGTGTGTGTGTGTGTGTGTGTGTGTGTGTGTGAGTGTGTGTGTGTGTGTGTGTGTGTGTATGTGTGTGTGTGTGTGTGTGTGTGTGTGTGTGTGTGTGTGTGTGTGTGTGTGTGTGTGTTAATAGGGATACTTACCATTCACCGATGTGAAACACGCGAGGCCCTTTGCACAAGATAACTCTAAACTTCTCCCGTCCAGGTCTGTTCTGCGACAGATGTAACAAGGAATAATCCCAATTGTAGTCATCGTAGGCGCAAAACTGCTCTTGTAGCTGCATTATGTTGTTCCACACTGTCCTATTGAAGACCATTCCCATGTTGTGCATGCTCGAATGCCAAGGCGTTATTTCTACCTGAAAGTAGATTTTATTCGATAATGGCAACACTGTTAAAGATAACATAATATTATATCCGTGACAGTTAGTAAGTAGGGCGAGAAAACTGTGATTTCTATTAAAATAAGTAGTATTATTACGGCAGCCAGTCGCGTATTGCATCATGCACGAGAATGTTCCCGAAGATAAAGGTCAATGTCTTCTGTTAAATGTGTGGGAGTAAGAATAAACAACGCTCAAACTATTGATGCAAGCAAGACCCGACTTTATTCTTACGTATATAAAACCTTTTCTCCTTTAGATGTAATAGAAAGAAGGAAATGTTATTTATATGTTATTTATATTATTTAGATGTTCCAAATGTATATTATTTAACGCTATAGTGAAGTCTGCTTCAGGAAACGACTACGAGCAATCGACCTACGACATCTGCAATTATTAAGGACCTCCGAAGAAAGTCACCCCGCACGCATAATACGCGCACGTTCCGAATCGGATTAAACCTTTTGGAATTGAAGCGCGTGCTGATCGCTCACGAGCCTTAGCGTCAGCAAACTTGCGTTATGGCTCGCGACACGGATTATTGGACTTGGATTTTTCGCGTGTTTTAATTTTCACGATTTATGTTGTTTTCTAGTTATTGGGTCAAAAAATGAGAAAAAATTTGATATAAGAACAATTATGAACGAAAAGTTGGCTTATAAAGTAGACAATCGATTTTGGGCTACTAGAAATTTTTACGTAACTTAATTTTATTACACGTAAAAAAAATACCCATTTATTACAGTAATCTAACCAGAACCATGATATCTAAAAAAAAAGGGTTATTTTGATATTCGTCTTCTGTAAAGAAAAAAAAAAACGCGTGTAACACGGGTATGAACTAGCGATGGGTGATAATTGCAAAAAAAAAAAAAAAACAATCGACTGAATCGAAAATTGTGCTATGGCGCATTCGATTGTCGATTTAGTAGTTCCTCACTATGATTATTCGAATGACAATCGACAAACTACTAATTGTACGCATATCGCACACTGCAATCCGCCGCTATGTAACGCATGCGAGTGTGCGTGTGCGTGCGGTGAACTGCGGTAGGCCGCGCGGGCCGGTGCGTGCGGGATAGTGTTGAATGCGTCGATTGTTTTTAAATATTACTAATATTACATTATACATATTTTAATTTGTTTATTGACTTGTTTAGAGAAAGGTCACGCGCGGGTTATGAATGACCGGCTTGACGCGATGTCTAAAAATCATAATATAATGTAAATATTAAATTAATAAACTTTTAAATATGCTTAACTTAATAAGACTTCACTTAGCGGTTAGCCACCGAAGAGTCTATATCACCTGAGGATGCCTCGTGTAGAGGCGAAACACGTGTCGTATTATCGTCAGTGGTGTGTCTTGCCTAGTGTAGTGGTGTTGGGAGTAGCGGTGCTGGGATTAGTGGTGACGGGGATAGTGCACGCAATTGAGGGAGGGCGGGAGGTGCTCTTCATACTAGGTAAGACACATCATTTTATTTTATAACGCGGATATTTGCGAAGTAAATTTTTCTAAAAGCTTTATTAAGACTTTTTAATACTAGAGAGTCCAGTACCTATTAAAGTATGAAGAAATGATTATTGAATTAAAATTTCAAGCGTAAATAAGCAATAAAATCAATACCAAAAATTTAAAAATAAAAATTCAATACAAATGTAATAAATATTTTAACTGTGAATTTGTTTAACAGATAAAATTAACAAATAAGTTTTACCAACTAAATAAAATTAACCATTAACGCCATGTCTAGAATGGATGTTCCCCCAAATCGATGGTTTAATTACGATACAAAACAGACAATTGAATAATCTATTGGCGCCAGTCGCATACCTAATAACTGCAGTCGTAACGTAAGTAGTGGCGCACAAGACTTAGCGCAAGCGCACCGCACGCCCGCCGCACCATCTTTTGTAACAAGTTGTTTAGTAGTACGCATAATGGGTGCGCTGCGCAACAAATTAGTAGTTAAAGTTGACACGGTAACCGTGTCAGTCATCGTCGCCCGCCGCACGCCGTCGATAACTATCGACTAACATGGATTGTTATCGAATTTTATCGACTAATTCGATTAGTTTTAGTAATAATCGCCTATTGTTAGTATGAACGTCCTCAATAGCTTGCTGATACGTTGATACTAGCGCCATCTCATAGACCAACAAGAGCACTAGGGTAAGTGGGGGGAAGATCGAACGGTTTTTTTTGATGAGATGAGCAGTGTTGTGTTTGACGTCTTGTAAAACAGTACATATTAACTTAAGCTAAAATTATATCTATAGTGAATAAAGTACAAAGAACATATTTTTATGTCATATCGATAAATCCCTGTTATATTTATTTGAAAGCAAAAAAAAAAAATTACAATGTTTTTATCGAAAGAAAAAAAACAGGGGGAAAGATGAAAGGGCGGTGGGGGAAGATCGAAGTAGTTTCTAAAATCGTTCAAATTTATGTCAGACGATATTGACTGTCAGTAGGCTACAATTTTAATTGTCCTGACACTTCAGAACTGTCTATAATATCAAAATACCTTCAAATAACACAGATAACACAACTTATTTGTTTTTTATATTTCAATCTTGACCCGCCGGGGAAATATTGAACTAGAGGTTCTCAAACTTTTCACTTTACTTTGATAAGATTATAAAGAAAAGATATCAATCATATAATTTTTATTTTTAATGCCAACATAATTTTCCTTTTACCATTTTCGTCAACAGAATATGTAGCACAAAACGTAAAAAATAAATATTTCAAAATTAAACAGCTAACCAATTAATAAGATTTTAGAAAAATGCCACAACTAAAAACATAGAAAAGCTTCAAAAAAATTATATCTAAACATTAATAAAAAAAAAATTGGTAGTAGATCCACGTCTACAGTTCACTGTAACACATAAATGAGCAGGGTCGACCGGTGCAATACTACTGTGGCGGGTGGAAGGAAAAGGGGAGATCTCCCGCCGGGCAAGGTGTTCTGCTCGGGGAGCGTCCAACGCTCCGATTGGTAGTTCGGAGCTATTCTATATATGCTGCTTTAACTTCAGAACTTTGTTAGTGCGATTTAGGCTTCGATGTGTTTCGCTTGTGGCGCGACGACAGCGCCGCCACACTACTCTCTCACAGAAAATCAGCGTGAAGTGGTTAGCTTCTTAGTGGCTGCCATGTTTCGTCTGGTGAGTGAGAGTTCCGGATGCCCGTTCCTTTTCCCCTTTTCTTAAGGCCTCCCAAATGTTGACGTTTGCTAGATAAACCGATGTGACGTTGCATTGTTCTAGGAGCTGTGATGTTGCATTTACTAACGAGTGTCTGGTGGTATTTCCCCTTTCTTTAAGTTCCTACTCCCATTTCCTGTTCGAACACGAATCCTGTTCCTATACCTTATCAGAAGGCAACGCACAAGTAACACTCCTGTTGTTTCTTGTGTCTATGGGCAGCGGTGAAATCACTTAGCCATCAGGAGATCCGCTTGCTCTTTTTGCCTCTCTTATAATATACAAAAATTAATATAAATACCTTTAGATAATATTAGCTGAAATTGTGCCGCTGACAATTTATATAATGGCTGTAACAAAACAAAACATTTTTTCAGGTACAGTTTGAGAACATGAGACCATTTGTATGACTTTTGAAAACGGGGCAAGATGGAAACTTTTATATGTTTATTTTACCCCGTCAAATTTTGGCGGGTAAAGACGGAATGTTACAATAAATCCTAAAATACAAAAAGTAGCGATATTTAGACTACCAATTAAAAATAATGAGTATGTATACAAATAAAAAACTCGTACCTACCTCATAAATCAAGTTACACGACACGGGGTAAGATTAAAACACCCGACTTGCTCTCGTAAAATTCACAGCGTAGATATTCCCTTATAACACACAACCGATTCCTCAAAATGACATGTGCGGACTTAGATGTGGTACGTAACAAAATGGCGGTCTTATGAATGTTGCCTGCATTGCATAAATTACACAAAATCTGTCTTTACTGATGCCTTTTTGTCTTACCCCGTTTTTCATCTTTCCCCCACTCACCCTACACATTTTTTACACATCGTGTTCAAGAGTATGGAGTGTAGAGTAGAAGGAGAACCATCTTATAAGGTGCGAAAGTTGAAAAACTGACCCACTACATACTGAAAATAGAGGTTCCAAAACCTACCACAATAGCGCTGCCGTCTGAAAAACTACGATATGAATATAGCTGTCGTAGACGGAGTGAAGTCAGCTGAATTCAAATATTTAAAAAATTTCATGACTAGAGTAGTTAGTAAAATGCCAGTATACAAAACCTCAACTATTTACGTAGTACAAAACCAAGCGGATTGATCGGTCCTTATTTATTTCTCCATCTTATTCTAATTAATTTTGGCGCTTTTTTTTTAATTTATCCTATGCTACTGCAGCGCCACCCTTATTGGACGCGTTTTTAGGGACACTTTTCATATACAGAGATGGTCCTCCTTCTACTCTATACTCCATATTCAAGAGGTAGCGCCACTACCGGCATTAATGTAATTTATTCTTTATTTTTTCAATAAATAAATAAAATCAGTTCTAATGTAAATACTGTAATATTAAATAAAACTAATTTTTACAGGTTTTATGCGATAAAATTTTAATTCCTTTTTAATTCACGACGTTTCGGGTGCTTTACAGCACCCATGGTCATGGGGGGGGGGGGGGTAAGGTGTTTAACGTCCCGCTGTCATAGTTAGCCCGGCTTCCTTCAGGTTTTGAATATTTATTTTTGGTCCGATCTACGCAGAATGAGCTTACAGTATCTTGAAGACTTGCAGTGGTATGTTTGGGTTTGAATTTAATTTTATTAATTTTAATAAATTAATAAAATTAAATTTTATTAATTTATTAAAAATTTTATATTTTATTAATTATTAATTCTTATTTTAGGTTACAGTGTTACCATAATGAAAAATATAACACATTTACAGAGAAACTTGCACCAGAGTTACACAATCAAACTGCAATTGATCCATTGGGCTACTGGTTGCTTTGGTTCTTTTGCTAAACATTATATAACACAAATAATTTAATTACAGACAGCCTATCAAAGACTAATGTTGAACATAGGCCTCCCCATATCTTGCCTTATATTGTACGTCCCTTGTACGTCCAGATACGCGCGGCCCTGATTCGGCTGTTATCGCGCTCGCATGTTGTAACAAAAAGCCTACATATCTACTTAACTATGATAGCTAGAATAAAGAAAAACACTACGAAAAATTGATAGAAGAATACAAATTAAACCTATGTATGTTTTAAGATCTAAAAATTTAATGTAAGATATTAAAAATAGGTGTGAACATTGAATTCGGAGAAAAATTGACGTATAAATTTTATTAATTGACATCACAACGAAGATATATTGTATTTTTTACAAATAATTCAATATCACAACAATTATTTTACAATTCGAAATATGTATAAGTAATTATAAAGTAGAAATAATCTAGTTTACTTTGACGTATAATAATCCAAAAAAATATTAAATAAAACTAAAGAGCTACGACATAATCGCTAGCACTCCAAAAAGAGTGTAGCACTGATGTTAGATAATTATGGTTCATTCGTCAAGGCTTGTTACACTGCCATCTCGTATTTAATACGTAAAGTAGTTCGTCAGTTATCGATTCCATAAAAAAAAACTCACAATAAGAACCGCAGATGTCCCCTAGATGTCAGTTTTATAAAACTTGACGCTATGGATACTATAGTATCCAGGACGTACAACACTACTTTTATTATGGATAGCGTAGTATCCATGGACGTTTGAGTGGCTAGGCATCTGTAAAATCTGTATGGAATGGTTATCTCACTCAGTGGAGTCTCTGTCTCAGTCGTTCGTTATCAGCTCGAAGTCAGTCGTACACACACACTTGATAATTTCTTGGTCAAAATAAAAGTCTAAATCAAATTAGTGTCGAAAAAATAACTAACGTTAATGAAATGAAATCCCATATTCTCCATAACATGCGAAAATAAAAAGTATCCAAGGATGCAATGAATATTAAAACTATAATAAAAAAACACAAAAAATACTTCTCGAGAATTGTTATATCAAACTTCAATTTTATGAAATTTTACGAGACCGCAAGTGCCGAAACGAAGTCTAGCAAATGTTTATTTGTATATATTTATTAGCGAGTTTATCATTCGGATGATAAGCTAAATAAGACGTTATTGCATTGATATACCTAACATTTATGTTTTTATAACGTTTCATTTTAACGGGTTTGATAAATGGTTTTAAGAGGCATTCCATCTTAGTCCTCACGGGTGACAACGCATCTGCATTTTGATTCTTTATTGAGGATAAATGTAGATGTCTACGGGCCACAGCAACCACTTACCATCAGGTGGACTGTGTGCTCGTTTGTCACCCTATCCTATTTAAAAAAATATATAAGCATTCGTCGGCTCTCGTACGAATGACATACTCGTTATCTGTCGCACACGCGGTGTGCCGTATTGAGAATTTAGGTGTACGAAAAGAGCTTTTAGACTGATTAACAATCAGCGTTCGGAAACGTTTCTTCTAGTACAGTGCTAACATACGTTTCCTATTCGTTCATCGTTCGCGAATAACACAAGACTACTTACGACACCCACGGGATTTGAGGTAGTGGATATTCTCACACCGTCACCACACAATACTTTTAATTAATGTAAATACATAATACACGTCTGGTAGTGTTTGTATTGAAAACACAGGACAGAAAGGAGTATTTCCCAGAAGTCTTACCAAGTGATCTTAGTAAGGTTACTTGGCTACGAATACTCTGACAGAAAACTATATATATACAAGGTAGGTATTCATAAATTTAACATAAAATACTTACATACTAATATAAATAAACAGTGTTAAAAACCATGCAATGAATCATGCAATCAAACCAACACCAAGCGGTTAAGTAACTTAAAAAATATTAATTAATTAAATAAATAAATATATTTCAAATGGCATCGAAAAATGTCCTTATGAAATTTTGTCGACTCGACAGCGCATCGGTCAGTATCTGGGCGATCGCCAGATGCTTCATTTTACTTGAACATTAAATGTGAAAACTATTTCTATCTCGTTCTAACTGGGAACCCAACGTATATTAAAAACAAGGATGCAATGAGACGCCACATGTGAGACTTCATTCTACACAAGTTACGCTCGTAATTTATCGGTCTTGTGTTAAAATTATTTTTCAATAATAACTTTTTTTAGTTTCTTTAATTAGACTTAGACCAACAATAAAAGAAAGACGGAGGGCTGTGAACATTTCAAGCAATGCAAAAACCAAGCCAAAACCGTGTCCGTCTGAGCAAGGCAGAATATAGATACCTAGATGCTAAGTTTATTTACAATTTTACATCGAATTTATTAAAATACTTTATTATGTATGAAATATTTAAAAACCAGACACATATATTTTTATTGTATTTAAAAACTATAGATATATTACTAGCGTCTCAAATTCAAGACCTAAATACGTCATAATCAGTAAGCACATTGTGATGTTCAATGATACAGTCTGTAGCACAAATATAATAACCTATCTCTTTCTTTCACCTACGTGGTAGAAAGAGATAGATAAAATATAATGGCTACTGTAGTCCACGGATTCCGGTACTTTTGATACTTTAAATATGTGTTGGAATACCAGCAGGTGTATTTTTTTTTAAATAATTCAAAATTGAGAAAATCAACCATTGGAATAATTCAAGCTGGATACAACAAAACAGAAATATTGATTTATGAAAATAAAAACAGCCTGTATTTAGAATCGTAAAATATGTAGGTAATTTGTTCTGGAGTTACTAAGGATATGAAATATTTCTAGTCTAAGTTTAACTTTACCATGCACAAGCTTCTTACGTAACAAAATAGCTTAAGGTAACCAACGACCGCAGATAAAATATATTTTTATTATCTGCAAATCTCTTCCAATATCTTACTAGCATTAGCGGATAATATTGAGGCAGTTGTAAAATTGCCACTAGGCTAGTCACATCCTGCATAAATATTTAAAAAAAAAACAAAATGGGACAAAAATTAGGATGTCTTGTACTCATCGCCTAGCCACGGACACCAACACAGGCTATAGTTCTAGAAAAGGTTAATTCATGCTGTATATACAGGCGGTTGCTAAAAAACCACTACCTGACTGCCTTAAAGTTGGGATTTAAATTTATAGATATGCACAGTTTGTGTTGACATATAAACAGTTTTCTATTTTCTAAATCAATAGAATAGCGTTTAAATGTTAAAAATTTCAAGATAAATAATTTTGTAGAAACGATTTTATCGTTTATTAAGCTTAAGTAACTATTAACTATATACCTGTCTCTTTCTATTGTTATTTAGTGAAGAAAGAGCGAATACCTTAAAGCATTTTTAAGATGACTCGAATTTTATGAATAAAGCCGTTAGTTGTAAATAACTGATTTGTGTTGGGATTTTTTCGCGCTTTTATAGACAATTTTATTTCCTCATTTCACCTTTGAAAATTCTTAAAACTTGATTTTTTTTATTAAACAAAACGACATATTTTTTAATGTATATTATACAATGGTACTAATTTAAAAATCACAAACTGTGCATATCGAATAATGTAGCACCTTTTGATTGCTCGAGTACAGATACGGGTAGACCTGGTAGTTCCAGGTCTGTGTGTCCTGCATCTTCCTGCGTCTCTCTTCATTGGCGGCCCTCACTTGCTGTATGTAGTTCAGGGTTAGCTGCTTCTTCCTCTGGTTATTATTAACAATTTATGCCACGTATTACTTTTTATATTATTAAATTTAGACTTATATATATAGAGTGTTTAATTTTGATACAAAATTAATAATAAAAATGCGCTTTAACAATGCAACTAAAAATTTAACAAATTTGATTTTGAAGTGATAAATTACTTTAAAAAATCATTCTCTCAAAATGCCTTATTTATATTTTTAGTATGTACAAAAAAATTACCGATTTTTAATGGAACAATAAGATTCGTATAAGAAACGGATTGCCCTATCAGGAAGGGTGTGCACAGAAGGGCAATAAATTTGAAGGCTCCGTGGCGCAGTGCCTTAGCAATGAGTTGCTGCGCTGGGAGCGCGGGTTCGAATCCCGCACGGAACAAGTATTTGTATGGCGTACAAATAATTGTTCCGGGTCTGGATGTTTGTCCTTGTGAAATTTATGTATGTAAACTACCTCCACGATACAGGAGAAAATCCTAGTGTGGGGGTAACGCTTTTTAAAAAAAATTATAAAAAACATAACATAATAAATAAACAAAAACCGATTAAAATAAAATAAAAAAATAAAATTATATTCACATAATTATTAGCTTGTGGAGTCGGACTTTTACCTTATGCCTTTGACACTTTTGAATGGCTTAAAAGTAGTATTATTTTCCTTAACAAAATTTCATTAAATTGATTCAACTAGATAACATGTTATTTGCAACCAATGATAAATATATAAGTTTTCAAAGTTTTTTCTAAATTTCTTTTATAATTACACTAAGTCTCACCGGCGGAAAAACCTCTGTGAGGGTCAGATAGTGGAGTCGTAATGTTTATTGTTTTTTATTTAATGACATTTCATTGTATAAAACAACTTTATAAAAAAATATTACAAAGGAAAGTCTTAATGATTTTTGACCATCACTCACAGTCAACTGAATGTAAAAATAATGAGATAGGTGCCAAAAAATAACATCATAGTTACATTATTATTAATGTTGACACATAAGTAAAAACACAATAATACGCAGATAATATATAAATACCAAAATAATTTCTTTTTTTTTAAATTACGTAGTCGTTTTTTTATACAACCTGTATATTATGTGATAAGTAAATTTTAATATTTTTGTTAATGTACAGATTAGTGCAATGTTGCTATAAATACACATCCTGTTACAACAAGTTTGTATTAATTTTATTAATCATTCGTGATAATTATGTATTTGTGCATGAATGTTTTAGAGTGCGTGCTTTTTATATGTGACATTGAAAATGGCGGCAAAATGAATTAGTCTGGCATACCTAATTGACAGCTATGTTTATGAATTCAGTTTTTTTTTATATTAAAAAATATTATTCAAATTGTATAAATGAGGTTAAATTCACTGAGAATATATTAAACCTCTATTACTCACAGTCTATTTTGTGGTATTACCCGGCAAAGTAATGAACGACGTACGATGAAAAACCTACAATGAGTAGGCTAGACTTATGTACGTCAAAGTTGACATGAGGGATGTTTAGCAAGATAGACCGTATGCAATGCCTTCAAAAGACCCTAGACGGTGTAGCATGAAAGATATTTGAATAATCATGCTGCACGACGAAACTTCATGTATTATTTTATTGCATTTCAGTACAGCTTGTAAAACAGAGATCAATATATAATATATCTATGCTCGAGATATGGAATTATTGTTTCTTAAAGTTTTAAGTGACAATGTCATGGGCAAATTAATTTTTTTCTGTTTTTACATTGTATATGATATTAGAGGTATCTGAACTAAATGGTACAAATATCAGTCTCTGAGAGATGACTACATATTTATGCCATTTGCTGTAGGGACTATTGGCCCGCGGGGTCCACGTGCGGTGGAGTTCCTAAAGGGTTTGTATCCACGACTGGTTGTCGCAGTTGCTGATAAGAGGGTTGGTTCTTCTCTCGCTCAAGCGTTAAGTGTAGCCATTCAGCGAGGAAACGCAGTCAGCATTCTTGGCACGATACCACAGGGAGTAGGACTTTACAATAATTATAATTTAAATTTTTAGATTTAAATTTTTGGAACGAAGTTCTTTATCGGACGGTACGGATTTGGCCGATGGGGGCTAGGCGAGAAAAGTGTAAGATTTTTTCGTCACGACCCGTGTCGACAGCCTTGGCGGCTGTAAAGAAGGGAGATGGATTAGTATCCATCTCCCTCGCACTTTTCTTATCTTGCTATGAAAATAATATTATTTTATTTTAAATGACGCTTCATTTTAATAGACGCTAGTAATTCATTTATTTGTATTTATTAATCAATAATATAATACTTACGTTTATCAATACGACACTCACGCTTTCTTTTTAATTATGGCAATAAATATTGTATATTTTAATGCTATGTAAACACATGTATTTAATAATTAAAAAATATATGTTATTATTTAATTTATTTATCTTTATCCCGTCCAACTATAGGCCTATCGCGATCACCTACTTGTTCTCCAAAATAATGGAATCCATTATTAACTGCCAGCTCATGCGGTACCTTGAGGGTCACCAGCTGATTAGTGACCGCCAATACGGTTTTCGTCGGTGTCGATCAGCTGGTGATCTTCTGGTCTACCTGACCCATAGATGGGCGGAGGCAGTAGAGTCCAAGGGGGAGGCGTTGGCCGTTAGTCTGGACATTGCGAAGGCCTTTGATCGGGTTTGGCACAAAGCGCTTCTTTCAAAGCTGCCTTCCTATGGGCTTCCCGAGAAATTGTGCAATTGGATCACCAGCTTTCTTGCAGATCGGAGCATCAAGGTCGTTGTGGACGGTGCATGTTCTGACTACAAGCCTATTAACGCTGGTGTTCCACAAGGCTGTGTGCTATCACCAACGCTGTTTCTTCTGCATATCAATGATATGTTGCTAACTGGTAACATTCATTGCTATGCGGATGACAGCACTGGTGATGCTCTATACACCGGCCGGGCCAATATTTCTCGGGAAAACGTCGCCGAGTACCGGAACAAACTTGTGTCTGAAGTCGAGTCTTTGCTGGACAAAGTCTCGGATTGGGGGCGACTAAATCTAGTCCAGTTTAATCCTCAGAAGACACAAGTTTGCGCGTTTACCGCTAAAAAGAACCCCTTTGTCGTATCTCCTCAGTTTCAAGGCACTCCCCTTCTTGCCTCAGCCAGTATCGGTATCCTCGGAGTCGACATATCGAGTGACGTGCAGTTTCGTGGTCACTTGGAAGAGAAGGCCAAATTGGCCTCTAAAAAGCTTGGCGTGCTCAGCAGAGCGGGACAGTATTTCATGCCGGCACACCGCCTGCAACTTTACAAGGCGCAGGTTCGGCCTCACATGGAATACTGTTCCCATCTCTGGGCAGGGGCTCCCCAGTGCCAGCTCCTTCCACTTGACCGCATCTAGCGCAGAGCGGCTCGAATCGTCGACGACCGAGCCCTTTCCGATCGGCTCGATTCATTGGCACTGCGAAGAGATGTTGCATCTCTTTGCATTTTCTTTCGCATCTACCATGGGGAGTGCTCTGAGGAATTGTTCGGATTAATCCCAGCCGCCAAATTTCACGAACGCACATCGCGGCAGAACTCCCGATACCATCCACACCATCTGGATGATTGGCGGTCCACCACTGTGCGATTTAGAAGATGTTTTCTTCCTCGCACAACTTCCTTGTGGAATAGTTTACCACCAGGGATTTTTCCGGACCGATACGACTTAGGGACCTTCAAGAAAAGAGCCTACTCCTTTTTAAAAGGCCGGCAACGCATCTGCAATTCCCCTGGTGTTGCGGTTGTTCATGGGCGGCGGTAGTCACTTACCATCAGGTGAGCCGCATGCTCGTTTGCCCCCTCTCCTATAAAAAAAAAAAAAAATAATTATTATGTACGTGTGTTTGTCACTGTACCTACTGCTAAACGGCTCGATGTGTTTTGATGTTTTTTTTTGTGTATCTGAGTGGGTCTCTTGGTGGTTTAGATTCACAATTGGACCCGGTAGTTGTATCGTATTGTGTTGTATTGTAGTAGTTGAATCGGGGCGGATCGTTACAAGTTTATATATTATGGTTTTGGTCTATAACTATAATCATTTTTAAAACGACCGTAAGATAAATGCAGTTTTTGTATTATAAGTCCGTCTAATATAAAAAAAAAACATATTTTTATAATAAATACACAGGTACCAGAAACAATTTAGTTGTGGCAGGATCATAGACTACTCAGTGCCGATCTTTTAATCCTCTGTTAAAATTTATTCATAGAACAAAATGCAACATAAAAAAATTGAAAATTACAGTTACAAATAAATAAAAAAAATTCAATTACTTCACTTTTATATTCAGTGAAGCTATAATTTATTAGACGGCTAACTGTTGATTATTGAAAAATCGGCTCTTACTAGCTTACAAGGTAGTATGTCAAAGACCAGTATACTTAAGAATTAAAATGACTTATCCGACATATAAATATACATTAAAAATGTGTCTTCAAATCGTAGATTGAGTGTGCATTTTACCTTATCTGCTGTTGTGTGGTATTGATAGGTTTTCAAATAGGTCCCAAGGCAAAGTATTTCACACTGTGGACAGCTTTTGTCAGCTGTAGCACGGAGAAGATGCAGCATGTGGATGAAATCGTCGGCTACGTAGTGGTCTTCCTCTAAGAATACCACCATTCCTGGGGATTGGAGGAAAATTCAAAACTTGGATCGAGAGTAATACAATCGGATAAGTGCGAGTAGGACCCGCGTTCGAGGGTCCCGTATAAAATTAATTGACTTTTATAGGTAAGGGTGACAAACGAGCACACAGCCCACCTAATGGTAAGTGGTTGCTGTGGCCAACAGACATCTACATCTATCCTCGTTTGCGAATCAAAATGCAGATGTGTTGTCACCCGTGAGGACTAAGATGGAATGCCTCTTTTCCAGTAAAAAGGGTCTCCGGTCCCCTACACTCACCATACGAAACACAGCAGTGTTAAGCTGCTATTTTACCGAGCCGACCCATTCGTGCTACAACTATACTGCTAATATAGCTGCGGCATGGCTCTACCACGTATAAAAACCTAGATGGAATGCCTCGTAACCAGTAAAAAGCGTTTCCGGTTCTCGTCACTCACCATACGTAACAGCATAAATCTGCTATTATGCGATATTTTTACGAATCTTTTTGATAAAATCTAATGCAATAACGATTCGTTCAAATAATAATCATCAATTTGTCGTAACGAATCGTTTACTAGGATACGTAAACAGATCGTAAGTAATTCAATGCAGATGACAAGTACCAGGCGATCATAAATCGACAAGAGCACTAACCTGTATGACTGGCAGTGACGACAACGCGCGACCTCATACTGCACAACAGACGGTCTCCAAATTACAAGAGTTGGGTTTGGAAGCTCTCCGTCACCCGCCGTACTCACCAGACCTTGCGCCTATAGATTTCTCTTTTTTCCAGAGTTATCATTAGTTATTATTTTATCAGTGGCACTGCAGTTGAAGTGTAGATGCCGGACCGTAAGTAATTCAATGCAGATGACAAGTACCAGGCGATCATAAATCGACAAGAGCACTAACCTGTATGACTGGCAGTGGCACTGCAGTTGAAGTGTAGGTGTATCGGACCGTAAGTAATTCAATGCAGATGACAAGTACCAGGCGATCATAAATCGACAAGAACAACCTGTATGACTGGCAGTGGCACTGCAGTTGAAGTGACGGTACCGACCGCACCGTAAGTAATTTAATGCAGATGACAAGTACCAGGCGATCATAAATCGACAAGAGCACTAACCTGTATGACTGGCAGTGACGACAACGCGCGACCTCATACTGCACAACAGACGGTCTCCAAATTACAAGAGTTGGGTTTGGAAGCTCTCCGTCACCCGCCGTACTCACCAGACCTTGCGCCTATAGATTTCTCTTTTTTCCAGAGTTATCATTAGTTATTATTTTATCAGTGGCACTGCAGTTGAAGTGTAGATGCCGGACCGTAAGTAATTCAATGCAGATGACAAGTACCAGGCGATCATAAATCGACAAGAGCACTAACCTGTATGACTGGCAGTGGCACTGCAGTTGAAGTGTAGGTGTATCGGACCGTAAGTAATTCAATGCAGATGACAAGTACCAGGCGATCATAAATCGACAAGAACAACCTGTATGACTGGCAGTGGCACTGCAGTTGAAGTGAAGGTACCGACCGCACCGTAAGTAATTTAATGCAGATGACAAGTACCAGGCGATCATAAATCCACAAGAGCACTAACCTGTATGACCGGCAGTGCACTGCAGTTGGTTGAAGATCCTGTTGGCCTTCCACCACCAGTGGTGCTTGGTCTGTGTGTACTTCGCCTCGCGGTAATGACCGTGAAGGTCTGGATGGAGAGCGTTGTTGCATTTTAACTTCTTTGCCCTGGAAATAAAGTCAGGTGGTTTAAGAGACAGCCTAGATAAACGCCCGGAAAATCTTGTGGCTCCCAGATGATAGAAGAGTAATCATCCCTGTATTTAAAAAAAAAAAGGATGACATACGAGCATACCTGCTGATAGTAAGTGTAGCGGCTAAAGCATCGAGATCAAAGACATTTATGTAATTGACGGACACTACGGTACTAATACATTCTCCGTAACTTCTTTAATCAACTGCGAGCAGCTGAGAAGACTAGTTCAGAATAAGAAATGTATAGCTTCAGGTGGTGGCGTTAGTGGCTGTCGCGTGTACGGCCATCCGGTGGGTAAAATGCAAAAACGCGCGTGCGCGTAGTTAGTTATTAAGCCCATAAATCACATTAAATTTGGGATAATTTAAAATAAAATTAGAAGCCTTATTTACTCGTATTTTCAATCACTGTACATAATAACGGTATATCATTATTCATATATTTGAACTTGAGTTTAAAATTTGGATACTCTTTGATAAATAACCCTGTATAAGCGAAGTACTTCTGACTCGAGATCTCCAAAACTATACGCCCGATTGACTTGCGATTTGGCATTTATAATCCTTTCTCCACGTAGACTACCAAAAATAAAGGATTTTTGAAAATTCAACATCTGAGGGGGTGAAATAGGAGTAACACCCTAGCTTGCATATAAATACTTGAAGGGAAAACTTTATACCCTTTTTAAAGCATATAAGGCACGGAGGGGTGTGAGATTTGGCATTGTTACGGAGTGCAGGAAGCAAATTTTTTTATATACTAGGTGGTACAAATACATTAAATAAAAAGTAAAACAAAACATTCATTGTTTACGTTCATACTGCAAATATCAATTGTCAAGCGCATAATAATCTATGGTCAAACACTCGCACAGAGTAGAGATTGTCGCCAAGGAATTTGAAAACAGGCTCAGAAGGGCTAGAACCCAGAGCCGTAAAGCCAGTTTAAAAAAAAAAGGAATTTGAAAATGTTGTCAACAAAATAATTACCTACTAACAAATTGATTAAATATGCTGTGAATATTGTGTGATTTTCAATGTTTTTTTTTTAATAGTCTATAGAGTGAATAAGTAAGTAAGGCAAAAAAAAGGTTTTAAATTTTATATATTACATATTTGTGCTTTATATATTAATGTACAGTGAAAGCATAGATAATAGAAATACTCGTATACTGAAAGTAGAAAGTGAAGTACAGCTTGCTTAAAATGCAATCTTAAAAATTTAATGAAATACGGTCTAATTTCGATCAGATACGATCTAATATCGGCCGGATACGATCTAATATCGCCGGATACGATCTAATATCGATCATATACGATCTAATATTGGCCGGATACGATTTAATTTCGACTGGATACAATCTAATTTCGGATTTACTGTATGATTACCAGTAATATATTAAAAGACAAAAGCACCTACTGTTCAAGCCGCGCGTCCCTGGGGCAATCGTTCGGGTCAACTCCGGGGAACTCGTAGGGATGAGTCTGGATGGAGTATGGATAGAAGATTTGCATCACCTGGAAATAGTATATAACAGTATAATTAGTATAATAAACATATTATTACACGTGGTAGAATCACGCTGCAGCTATAGGTTGTAGCACGAATGGGTCGGCTCGAACGGGGTAGGACCACGCTCTCACAGAATACCAGCGTAAAATAACAGCTTAATACTACTGTGTTTCGTATGGTGAAGGCAGAGAACCGGAGGACCTTTTTACTCGAAACGAAGCATTCCATCTCAGTCATCAGGGGTGACAACGTATCTGCATTTTGATTCTTAATTGAGGGTAGATGTAGATATCTATAGGCCATAGCATCTACTTACCATCAGGTGGACTGTGTGCTCGTTTGTTACACTTATTCCATAACAAAAAAATAGTCAAATCAAAGTCAAGTTTAAGATTTACTTGCACTATTATCAGTTGCAGACGTTTCGCAGTAGCTTGCGTAATAATGAAGTCAAAGACGAAATTTTCTATTCAATTTAGGCTTGTTTACATCTGTTATGAACTGTGGGGGTTTGTAACTAGCACAGCAGTGATGAAATCTACACTTGTTCGCAAAAACAAGACGTGTTTTCCGTGGTAGCCACACTGCAGATATGCTATGCTAGCTATGCGGTGCAGTACAAATGAGTCGGCTCGACAACTACATCTATCCTCGAGTAAGAATCAAAATGTAAATGCGTTGTCACCCCTGTGGACTAAGTTACCTCGCTCATCAAACGAAACACAGCAATATTAAGCTTCTGTTTTAAGCTTGTGTTATGTGAGAGCGTGGTCCTTCCCCGGTACAAACTGACCCATTTGTAGTGTTCGTGTATAGTAGGTGGCTACAGTGATCGTACAAGAACGTGCGGATTTCAGCGCGTCAAGTGATTGCGGGGAGGGTTCACATAGAGCCAAATCAACACAGTACTCTCACCTTCGTGAAGTCTATACTCCGCACCAGCGCATTAATCTCCTCATCGTAGTAGTCGTGGGAGAAGACCAGCAGAGTCCTGTCAATGTCCCTCGCTTGGGCAAGGGACACGATTAGGTGACGCAGGTACGTAAGTCTAGTGTGAACCTGGGAACGGAACAAAATAAATTAAATTAATAACAGGGGAGCCGGCGCATTGCTGCTCCTGTATTATTGTTTAATTAATGGTTTGAAGTAGAATTGATACATATAATTTAAAATTAAAATTTTTGTACAACCGACTTCAATATAAATTATTAAGAATAACTCAAAAACTATTTGTCAGACATTGATCAAATTTATATGGGACCACACGAGAAGCACCAGCTTTAAAATAAAAAAAAGTTATGACGTAACACACATAAAAAAGAACATACAGTCGATTTGAGTACCTACTCCTTTTTGAAGTCAGTAGAAAAGTGGTGCGATTTTGTGTGATGAATGTCTGCGCTTGTGAACTATTAGTGGAAAGGACTAAACGATTACTGCGATTGGTGTTATGAACCTCGAGTTATTATGTCTGCTTAGGCGCCTTGAGATACTATCGTAATCAACTGTCTGCTAGCTCAAGTTGTCCCGTTGCGTGTGTTGCTCTATCTTATTATTTGACACCGGCAAAAGGACTACCGTACGAATCCATTACTAAGTAAAAAAATCTATGATATATTTATATTTACATGACTGTCAAACTGTCAACGTCAACAGTCAGTATATTATTGTTTTATATTGCAAATATTTTATACACATATTTTATATTTTACATATTTTTTTATATAATGGAAGAAACACGCCAAGATGGAGAGGTAATACAGACAACGTTTGGTTAGCAATTTTAGTTTTATTTATAATTTTGTCTGGACGTTAAAATTATATTCTTTTGGTAATAAAATGGCGACAGCTCTATAGCGCAGTGGCTTAAATGTTCGGATCACGCACGGAACAAGTGTTTAAATGGTCTACAAATACTTGTTCTAAATCTGGATGTTGATCCTTGTGTGTAAACTTGTGTGTCCACTACGTCCACATTTTTTTAAACTGGCTTTACGGCTCTGGGTTCTAGCCCTTCTGAGCCTGATTGTATACCTCCACAATACACGAGAAAATAAAGGGTAGTGGGGATAACGTTATAAAAAAATATTGTACGTGTAATTATGTACACACGTACGAAATGAAACGTCTTTTACATAAGTAGGTTAAATAATATACTCATGCAGCCCCGGCAGTAAAACGTTACAAGAAAACGAGACTTTTTTGATTTGTAATACCGTACTCAATTTCTCCACTCCGTCGTTATAGAAGTTTCACTTCGATAATGTATTTCGATTACAACTGGACATCGTACGCGCGAACTACATCATACATCTGTACAGTTTATTGGCGGTGTAAGAATATCTACTACCCCATATCCCGTGGGTGTCGTAAGAGATGACAGAGTGAAGCAAACCAGGAGGAGGGCAGCAGCGTCTTCTTAATAACAACTAAAAATAAAACTGTAAACTGCGGTTGCCAACCAGCTTGCCAAGCGCGTCAACTACGATAAAATTCCCCCCTATGATCCAATCTATGGAGAAGGCCCTATATTCAGCAGTGGACTTTAATAGGCCGTAATGGATGTATGTACAGAAGATAATCTCTACTGGGAGTACATGACCTACTGAGAGGTGAAATTATTAAATCAACAGTAACATTATAGCTATAGCAAATAACCCCCATGAGACAATCTATGGGGGAGGCCTATGTTCAGCAGTGGACTTTAATAGGCTGTAATGGATGTATATATACAAGATAATCTACCAGGAGCACATGACCCACTGACAGGTAAAATTATTAAATCAACAGTAACATTACAATTATGGTAAATATTCCCGCTATGAAGCAATCTATGGGGGAGGCCTATGTTCAGCAGTGGACTTTTTTATATGCTGTAATGGACGGATGTATAGAAGATAATCTACCAGGAGCACATGACCCACTGAGAGGTAAAATTATTAAATCAACAGTAACATTACAACTATGGTAAACATTCCCGCTATGAAGCAATCTATGGGGGAGGCCTAAGTTCAGCAGTGGACTTTTTTATATGCTGTAATGGATGGATGTATAGAAGATAATCTACCAGGAGCACATGACCCACTGAGAGGTGAAATTATTAAATCAACAGTAACATTACAACTATGGTAAACATTCCCGCTATGAAGCAATCTATGGGGGAGGCCTATGTTCAGCAGTGGACTTTTTTATATGCTGTAATGGATGGATGTATAGAAGATAATCTACCAGGAGCACATGACCCACTGAGAGGTGAAATTATTAAATCAACAGTAACATTACAACTATGGTAAACATTCCCGCTATGAAGCAATCTACAGGGGAGGCCTAAGTTCAAGTGGACGTTTTTATATGCTGTAATGGATGGATGTATAGAAGATAATCTACCAGAAGCACATGACCCACTGAGAGGTGAAATTATTAAATCAACAGTAACATTACAACTATGGTAAACATTCCCGCTATGAAGCAATCTATGGGGGAGGCCTAAGTTCAGCAATGGACTTTTTTATATGCTGTAATGGATGGATGTATAGAAGATAATCTACCAGGAGCACGCGACCCACTAGGAGGTGAAATTATTAAATCAACAGTAACATTATAGCTATTGCAAATAACTCCTCTATGAGGCAATCTATAGGGGAGGCCTATGTTAAGCACGCGATGGTTTAGCCACCATTTTTTTTAGCTAAGCATAGTTAAAAGCTCTCTTCGGGAATAACAGGCGTGATATATTTGTATAAATGAATATACTTGAATGACTGAAACTTTTTTATGTTCTTATAGTCTTAAAAAAAATGTTTTCGAGATATTATTTGTTTATTTGTTTTTGAAATAAATCGCATTAAAAATATCGGCGGTGATCGAATCCGGGCTGTTCGCGTACTGTGAAATTTACAGCGACCGGTTAGACCCTGAGTTACCAACTCGTTTTGAACGGAGTCACATAATCGTCACTAATTGGTTTCATTTCTTCCAGAAGAAACAAACGGCAAGGAATTCGACTCGAAAAGACAACATAGTTATACCGCGTCGTATCCCCTCCACGATTGCACCGGAACGGAAGCCGATTTTTATAACTCCCGACAAAACCACGTGCGCTGAATGTGGATGCTTCCCGAAGGAAGATCCTTATGTCAAGAACAAGTGAGTAGAGACGATATCTTTCTGGTTCTTCCCAGGACAGAGGTTTTTTTCGAACCAGTGGTAATTAAACAAAAGAGTGACTTTCAATAAGTATTATTTATAATCTATATTGAATAAAAAAGTTTCTGTTTCTGTTTCTATCTTTTCGGCCTATGAGGTCCTTATTTTGATGATTTGTTATGTTCAAGCAAATACTACACATTATACGAAACTAGTTTTTACTGATTATAGTAATGACTATCTGATACCAGCGACTCCGTCCGCGTTGCTTGATATATCAAGAAAACACACATCACTGAACACGTAGTGCTTATAAAAATCTTTGTTTCTTAAAACTTTAATAACTTTATATTAAATGAAGATATCGCATTAATTGTTTTTTAGATAAGGGCCAAGTGTCTAAGAAATAAAACTTAGAAAACCTATTTGAAATCTATCCAGTAGTATTTCCGTGATGCGCGCACAACTGCAGACCTCTATAATTCTATTTATATAGATAACTATTAACAAAAAAACCATGCGTGAGTGTCGTGGAACACTCGGTTGGGACGAAGTTCCTTACTATTTATAAATGTATTACTAGCGTCCATTAAAATGAAGCGTCATTTAAAATAAAATACACTATGACACAAGGGTTAGTGAGGAAAAAATCTTACACTTTTTGTCGCCTAGCTCCCTCCCATCCACCAAACCGGTACCGTTCGATAAGGAACTTCATTCCAAAAAGTAAAAGCTGACTTAAGCTAATTTGAATGACAGGGTGAGAAGTTGTGTGATAAGAGAAAAGTGTCGTTTGCAACCAGGTTTGTGACCAGAACTCGGTGGTTCCTTCGTTGGACTTTTTCGATGGTTTGGTCATGTAGAAAGAATGAACGAGGAAGGGGTGACAAAGCAAATGTGTGTTGCAGAAGTGAACGGCAGAGTCGGGACGGGACGCCCTAGACGAAGGTTTATCGACCAAATTGACGATATATTGAAGATAGGTCAGATTAGCAGTACCCTTAACCGACGAGCATGTATGCGTAGATATATGGATGTAAAGGAGGCGAGAGAGGTATGTCAGGATCGTGTCAAATGGAAGTACATATTCTCTGCCTACCGCTCTGGGTGACAGGCGTGAGTGTTTACTTTTTTGTTAAAAGTTTACGTTTAAAAGCTGACTTCAAAGTACTAAAAACAGAAGGTACGTTTTTATCACACTTAGGAATGGATTTTTTCTCTACGTTTATATGGATCACTCTTGAAATATAATCTAATTAATAAAAAAAGAACCTTCAAAATCGGATCTCAATTGGCGAAGATATCGCGTAACATGTACACAACAAAAAAAAACAGTCGAAATTGTGCCTCCACTTTCTTTCAAGTTGACTTAAAACGAGTTTCATTCAATCTTTAACGTGATTAAACATTTATACGCGGTAGAACCACGACGAGCGCGAGTTCAACTTAATCGAGTAAGGATCACGTCTCCAAAAATAACCGCGTGAAATAGCAGCTCCAGCTTAATGCTGCTGTGTTTCGTATGGTGAGTGTAGAGAACCGGAGACCTTTTTTTTTTTACTGGAAACGAGGTATTCCATCTTAGTCCTCAGAGGTGACAACGCGTCTGCATTTTGATTCTTAATCGAGAAAAGATTTAGGTGTCTATGGGCCACAGCATCCATTTATATCCGGTGGAGTGTATGTTCGTTTGTCATCCTTATTTTGTAAAAAAAAAACTAAGCAATCCCTTTAGTGTGTGAATTTCTGACAGCAAATTCGTGGAGACCCCGCCCAGCGTTTAGTTGTCAGATGGAGGAAAGTGGAGGAAGGAAATAGGATGGTGATGGAGAAATACAATTCTAATTTTATCAATTTCAGAAAACTAATTCCATGTTTAAAGTCGCCATTAACTTTATACGAGATATCAGCCGCTGTTGTAGATAGCATGTCGTATCCAAAGGCGTTCACCTGGAGCGTTGCGGATGTGGGAGACTGGATGGCTGAGGAGGTCGGCTTGCCACAATACAGGGTAAGTTGGTGTTTAGAAAAATAAATAACTTAAATTGAAATTAAAAAAAAGCCCCGAAAACAAAAACAGCTGGTAACCTTGAAACTGCTGAACCTATTTTGATAAAACATGATGTCTAAGAACCATCGCTAGAAAATGTGCTTTTAAATTAAAAAAAAAACACCCAAATCGATTCACCCGTTTAAGAGTTACGGTGCCACAGACAGACACACATAGCGGCCAAACTAATACTAAATAATAATTGCCCTCTTTTTGCGTAGGCGGTTAAAACGTAAATTTACAGCTTAACGTCCCACTGCTGGGCACGGATGTCCTCTCAATTGTGAGAGGGTAACTCCAGCGGAAAAATTAAAAAAAAGGTGACAGGCAGTAAAAAAACTTTAGTTGCCAAGAAGCCGGCCAAGCGTGACTACTATGCCTAATATACCCCTATGAGATATTCTGTGAGGGAGGCCTATGTTCAACATTTGGCATTTAATATGTTGTAACGATATGTATGTAGGAAATGGAACGTAAGAGGTTGGAGAGAGAGGGAAGATGTGAATGAGCGAGTAGCTAGAAAGAGTAAGTGATAGAGGGGGCGGAAGGAAAGTTACATTACGGAGATTATGCTGTACGTTGTAAGACGTAGGAAGTAGTAGATAATTCAAAGAAGATATTTTTGCAAAGAGTTTTTAACGTTTATTTCTAGCCAATAGCCACATGTACGTTACGTGGTAGAGTCATGCTGCAGCTATATTAAGCCGCGTCTCCACCAAAGTTTTGTTGACAACACAACAGTTGCCAACAAAACTTGTTTCCATTTTCGGCGGCAACATCAAAGGAATACGCTTGTTGCCAACATTTGTTCCCTCGGTGGAGACGCTTGTTGGAAACGGTTGTAAACAGTTGGAAACATAACTGTTGTCAACATTTTTGGTGGACACGCGGCTTTAGTAGTATAGTTGTAGCTCGAATGGGTCGGCTCGACCGGGGAAGGACCACGCTTTCACAGAATACCAGCGTAAAATAGCAGCTTAATGCTGCTGTTTCGTATGGTGAGTGTAGAGAACGGGAGACCCTTTTTACTGGAAACGAGGCATTCCATCTTAGTCCTCACGGCTGACAACGCATCTGCATTTTAATTCGCAAACGAATATAGATGTAGATGTCTATGGGCTACAACAACCATTCACCATCAGGTAGACTGTGTGCTCGTTTGTCACCCTTATTCTATTAAAAAAATGAATATGTTCACATAATTCACTAGCCATAAAAATATCTTTGACCTCGACATACACACATGATATTTTTTGTGGACATCTATGCTACGGTGAATTTCGAATGATGTAAGTTTTATTTCTTTCTAAAAAAGAAACTTAAATTGAATATAATATTTATTTTGTTACAGGAATCAATATTACAGAATCAGATCAACGGCTTACGTCTGCTAATGCTGGAGGATCCTTCGAAACTGCCGCAAATGAATATCCATGATTTTCATCACATACAGGTAAGTTTTCGACCCAGTGCTTTGGTTGAGGGTAGACTTGACATAATTATCTATCAAACATCCCACCTGGGCACAGACCTCTCATATTTGAATAGGTCATGTGACGGAAAAGAGTCCAAATGCTCTAATGCGTGGTGGGTGTTGGTCAGAGAACAGTCCACCGCGCTCCTCCAACGCGTGGTGGTGACTTAATAAATAAATTATTTATTTCGTCAAACATTAAAGTTACATTATATGATCAGTGTTCGAAGTCACGTATAAGTTAAATATTGCCTGTGAACAGGTGACTTCGCTCGTCCCTAGCTAAAAATTACAATATTATTAATAAAATAACATAACTTATAGGAGATAATAATGATAATAAAAACATGATTAGTTTAAATCAAGAGAGATGAAAACAATAGGGAAAGCGATAGGAAAGTTTTTTTTTTTATAGGAGAGGGAGCAAACGAGCATACGGCTCACCTGATGGTAAGTGACTACCGCCGCCCATGAACAACTGCAACAATAGGGGAATTGCAGAGGCGTTGCCGGCCTTTTAAAAAGGAGTACGCTCTTTTTTTGAAGGTCCCTAAGTCGTATCGGTCCGGAAAAATCGCTGATGGTAATCGATTTCACAAGGAAGTCGTGCGAGGAAGAAAACATCTTCTAAATCGCACAGTGGTGGACCGCCAATCATCCAGATGGTGTGGATGGTAACGGGAAAAAGTAGTAAAGTTACGACGTTGCACTCTTATGGAGAAATTACGAAGATAAATGACTGTTTTATTTCCTAATGCACCTTCCAAATTAGATAAATATACAGTTCACTGCGTGACGTCAAGACCGGGACCACTCCGGAGGGACACGTAGTCTTAGTCGTCTAACCTTTCTTTTCAGAAAGAACAACAGACGTTCTTGTGTGACACTCCTTCACGGGGATCACGTCCATCTCGTTGTTCCAGAACCCAACGTAGTGTGATTTTAGTTTCGGAGTAGAACGTCAAAGAAACTAACACCTGTCTCTTGGACACTTTCAATATATCCTACTATCAATCTCATAGCATTTATACATCAATAATTATTAGGTTGTATTTTATATATTATATAGTGTGTATTGTGTATTTGGTAGTGATAGTATGTGGTGTGGTGTTTGTGCTAGTTGTGCATTTGTGAATACGGATTTCTGTATGTGTATGTGTTCATTTAGTATCTGTATTAAGAAAAAATTTATCTCGAAATGTTTTTATTACTCTAAAGTCGCCTCCACATGTTTGGCAAACAACGGCAAACAGCGAACACCAAACAACAAACACAAACGTGTGGATCGGTGTTTGCCTGATTTTGTTTTGTGTTTGCCAGTGATTGGCGTCGGTGTCGGTTTTTGTGCACAAAGCAAAGGCCGTTCGACAAACGTGTTTGCGATGTATCCAAACGTTTGGCATCAGTAGTACGAGGCGCCGAGTGGCGGACGGAGTTACCAGTGGTTATTTTTATTATTATACCCTACGACGTGCCATTGTGTATTTAGGTACTAGTGTATTTTATGTTCTTTTTTTATTATTGAATAAGTGTGACAAACGAGCACATAGTTCACCTGATGGTAAGTGGTTGCTGTGGCCCATAGACATCTACATCTATCTTCGATTACGGATTAAAATGCAGATGTGTTGTCACCCGTGAGCACTAAGATAGAATGCCTCTTTTCCAGTAAAAAGGGTCTCCGGTTCTCTACACTCACCATACGAAACACAGCAGCATTAAGCTGCTATTTTACGCTGGTATTCTGTGAGAGCGTGGTCCTTCCCCGGTCGAGCCGACCCATTCGTGCTACAGCTATACTATTAACATAGCTGCAGCACGGCTCTACCACGTAAATTTACCACGTACGTTTAATTTAATTTTACCCTTTTTTTTAAATAAACATAGGTCAATCCAAAAGTAATCGCTGCCACGAGCTCGTCGTCCGCCATGTTGACCCATCCCGAATACACTAACACGTTCGCCGAGCAGTCAGCAGTCAGCCCTAAAGAATTTTTAATCACCAAAATATTATTTTTATAGTTTTTATAATCATTGGTCATAGCCGAAAAGTATTTGGCTAAAAACAAGAAAGTCTACTGCGCGTTCGTAGATCTAGAAAAGGCCTATGATAGAGTGGTGAGGAATGAATTGTGGTCAGCACTGTCCGTGAACGGTGTGAGCAGTATCCTCATACGAGCAATGCAATCTCTTTATAGGGATTCTAGTGCTTGTGTAAGGATAAACGGGGCATACACTGAATGGTTTAATATCGAAAAAGGTGTTAGACAGGGATGTGTAGCGTCACCGTGGCTGTTTATTCTGTTCATGGACAATTGTTTGACAGATTTAAAAGAGAATGAAAGTGGGTTGAGAATGAATGAGTTACTCGTCAAATGTTTTCTCTATGCTGATGACCAAGTATTACTTGCGTCTTCGGCCGAGGAGTTGCAGGAGATGGTAACTGCTATGAGTGGAGCTTTTATTAGAAAGGGAATGAAGATGAATGTAAGGAAGACGAAAGTTATGGTGTTTGAAAAAGATGAGACAGTGACAGACTGCAATATCGTGATTGAAGATGAACAAATTGAACAGGTGAAAGAGTTTGTGTATCTGGGTTCAAAGTTTACAAGAGATGGAAAGTGTGAGAGTGATATCGAAAGAAGAGTGAATGCAGGAAACATGGTGAATGGAGCTTTGCACTCCTTTATGAGCAGTCGGAAGGTGTCTAACAAGGCTCGTTTGGCTGTGCATGAGGGGGTGTTGGTTCCGACACTCATGTACGGAAGCGAAAGTTGGGTATGGCAGAAGAAACATGAAAGCAGAATAAATGCAGTTGAGATGAGAGCATTAAGAAGTATGATAGGAGTTAAACTGAGTGACAGGCTAAGAAATAGTGAGGTAAGGAAACGTTGTGGTCTGAAAGAAGATGTAGTGACAAAAATTGAGAAAGGTATGCTGAGATGGTTTGGCCATGTCGAGAGAATGAATGAAGAACGATTGACGAAAAAAGTGTATAAGGCGAGTGTGAATGAAAGTGTTGGAAGGGGTAGACCTGGGCGGACATTTCTAGACCAAATCAGGGACGTCTTGAAAAAAGGCCAGGTCAAGAGTACCCTAAACCGTAGAGCATGTATGAAGGGAATAATGAAAGTGGACGAAGCAAAACAAGTATGTAAGGATCGTAGCAAGTGGAAAGAACTGGTCTCTGCCTACCCCTACGGGAAAGAGGCGTGATTATATGTATGTATGTATGTTATAATCATTTTGTGAACAGGTCGCCATCTATCGTCAAGGTAGCTAAACTACATTGCAACATCGATATGGAACGATTCGAGTCGTTTTACTATATATCGGTAGATGTAGATAGTAAAGTGGGCGGGGCTTAACAACCCCTCACCCCGCAAATTGACACGCGTTGTTACATAGTGAAATCTAATTACAACACCTCTTTGTATGATGCCGTGATGCGATGCCGTGTTTGTGTTGGGTGATTGTGGTCGGTATTTGACACGTGTTTGGTGATTCTTGGTGTTTGTGGCAAACACCAACCATGTGAAGCCGGCTTAAGTAGTTGCCAGAACTTTCTCTCTAGTAGTGCGCCTTGGTAGGTCAGGTACATCTTAACTATTTATTTGGCAAATTAATTGTCCGTGCACTGCTATGTTTTGGTGTGAAGGGTATAGCGAGCCAGTAGTTGCGGGCCGTGAGGCATTCTATCTTAGTCCTCAAAGGTGACAACGCATCTGTAGCCTGTTTTTTTAACCGACATCAAAAAGGAGGAGGTACTCAATTCGACTGTTTTTTTATGTGTGTTACCTCATAACGTTTTTCTAGGTGAAACGATAGATTTTTTTATTTGAAAGCTGGTGCTTCTTATGTGGTCCCATGTAAATTTGATCAAGGTATGACCAGTAGCTTTTGAGTTAACTAATATATAAAAATTATGTTTGTTTGTTCGTATTTTATGCGGTGCCATACCGTTCATCAGATTGAAATAAACCTTTATCAACTTATTGCTTGCACTTGCGAGAAGGTTATAGCCATAGTACAATTAACTTACACAAGGTGGCGCGCGTATCAAATCAACAAATTTATTTGAAAGTTATATACCATTCAGCTTGTTGTCTGTCTCTGTGTTGTCATTCCTAATTAAACAATATAACTGTTCCGAATTTAAAACGATATTTACACAATTATTTCTTCAGCTAATTATACAGGCTGTCCCAAAAGTCGACGTCGAGCCGGAATCGGGTGATAGGACAAATTATAATAGTTACCAGAAAAATATAAAAAAAAATGTTAGTCATATATTTTTTAAATTACAGTAATTTCTTTATTTTTTTTTTTGAAAATTACATGTAATGGTTTTTTAGCTCCTTTAACTGTAATCTTGGGTAGTGCTTGTGTAACCTGTTGTTTTTAATTCTTAGCTAACTGCTCCAACTTAGAAGAAAATGTCACATTTATCCGAACCAAGAATGAAAAATTAATACTTCGCTCAACTTTAACTGACTGTACTGAAAAAAAAAAAATGCGCGCAATATGCTTAAAAAGGTGTACCTACTAAGCTTTCTCTTAATGTATTAATATATACATTATTTTAGATAATAACCGACAAAGTGCGTCAAGCGTTCAGCACAGAATTAGTGAATTTCTCGCGGAGTGTCGGTCTCCCACCGAGGCTACCGCTCACCCACTGCACGTTGTTCAAATCGAGGACGGGTCCCAGTTGGGGAGTACGGAGGAACTGGACCAGGTAACGTGGATTTTGGTTATGGGTCACAAAAAGTAGGTGTTTTTTATACGTGGTAGAGTCATGGTGCAGCTATATTACTAGTATCTATAGTTGTAGCACGAATGGGTCGGCTCGACCGGGGAAGTACCACGCTCTCACAGAATACCAGCGTAAAATAGCGGCCTAATGCTGCTGTGTTTCGTGTGATGAGTGTGGAGAACCGGAGAACCTTTTTACTGAAAACAAGGCATTCTATCTTAGTCCTCACAGGTGACGACGCATCTGCATTTTGATTCGCAAACGAGGATAGATGTAGATGTCTATGGGCCACAGCAACCACTTACCATCGGGTGGACTGTGTGCTCGTTTGTCACTTATCCTATAAAAAAACCCCATTATTGCCTTATAGGGAGATAATTGCCACAGTGGCTACACTTGGCAGGCGGGTTGGCAACCGCAGTTTTTTATTATTTTGTGTTGTTTTCAGGAAGATGCTGGTGCCCATCTCCTGTTGCATTTTCCCTCTGTCGCTTCTTACGACACCCACGCGATGATATGGGCTAGTGGATATTCTTACACCGCCACTACACGGTCATACTAACGATTATACCATGTGGTTATCTTTCAGGGGCAACATCTTGCGATGGATGAAGATATTGATGCCGGAGCCGCTACATTTGGATCATTGGGATCTTGTTTGGTATGGTTGTTTTTTTTTTTTACAGGATATGGGTGACTAACGAGCACACAGTCCACCTGCTTATAAATGCTGGCTGTAGTCCATAGACATTTACAGTTATTGTCAATTAAGAGGAAAAATGCAGGTGTGTTGTCACCCCTGAGGGACTAAGATGGAATGTCACGTTTCCAGTAAAAAAGGTCTCCGGTTCTCTACACTCACCATGCGAAACACAGCAGCGTTAAGCTGCTATTTTACGCTGGTACTCTGTGAGAGCGTGGTCCTTCCTCAGTCGACCCGACCCACTCGTGCTACAACTATACTACTAATATAGCCGCAGCATGGAATCTACCCCCTATCATCCCGAGAGTGAAGCGCCAAGGGAAAATAAACCAGGGTATAAGCAGTAGCATGTTTCCGATAATAACTCGAAATAATATAAAATTGCGGTTGCCAACCTGCCTGCCAAGCGTGGCAACTGTGGCATGTAGCCTATGTTCAGCAGTGGATTTTGATAGGCTCTATGTAATAATGATGATGATGATGACGATGATGAAGTCTAAACACAAAAGTATGCAAGAATTAAAAGGGTGGTGCTGATCTAAACAAGCTTATAGACAAAGAAAACCTTACTTATATAGCAAACTATAATAAAATTATTTTGAAAGTACAGTTGGCGTCATAAATCACAGCTAGGGCGGTGAGCATGTTGCGCGGGCGCAACGCCGTTATCGATAACTTTAATTTTAGATATAAGTTATTATCTTTATCTTTATATTTATTTTTAATATAACTCGTTACATTCCTAACATTTTTACTTATAGTTTTTTTAATACATAGATACCTAATTAATAATTTATTTTAAATCATTATTATTCTAATTTTAATAAATAAGTTGTTTTATCTATTTTTTTTTTTCATTTTTATCACTAACCCCACATAATGATAAAACTAAATACACTATCGATAACGCTTATCGACAACAATAATGCCCATCACTATGCTCGCCCCTAAGGCCCGTGAGTGGGAGGGAGAGCGAAATACTCCGATAATTTATGACCCAAACTGCACGCAAAAAATAATTCTAGTATAGGATAATATCTTAATATTTTACCAATAACAGGTATCACCCACCCGATTTCCCAAAAGTTAAGTTTGCCAGAGTAAAAAAATCCAGGTCAGAGGTCCACATACCACGTTACAAACCACAAAAGGAAAAGTGCTATGAATATTTGGTAAGTTTTACATTTTGGTTTTAATACTCATAAATATTTCTCTGAGGCTTTTAAGACTATACTATTCATAAATAAAAACACTGTAATATTTGAATATTTAAAAGCTATGACGGCTAATAATTTTCTGCTCACCAGATGTCGCTAGTTGATACTGAGGTAAAGTTTTGTAATTTAATTGAGAAGTTAGTTTTTAATAAAAGTTTATTAGTTCTTAGAGTATTATATTAATACACAAAACAATGCCTCAGTCGTTTGCTCTTTAACTTTTTGCACATTTTTTTTTAATTTTCCTACTGTTATGAATATCTCTACTTTGATTTATTTATTTTTAATTTTATCAGTATAAAATATAGCTAATAGTACAGAAAGAAACAATAACTTTTACATTTTCCGAACAAATTGACTTTCCCGCTATGAAATCTGTCAATTATTATACCTCACTTTCTAGTGGCGCCGCCCTGGTGACAGAAAAAGTAGTGGATTCCCTCATTTAATTTTTTAATTTAGTTTAAGAACCTCATGTCTTTTAAAATTGTGTATACTGGGGAATTAATCAAAAAATGTATTTGGTTACTGCATATGCTTGGGTGTTCCGCAGGGATCTATCATTGGTTCCTTTTTATTTCGTATATTTACTAATGTCAACATTTAGCCTATCTATTTAAACTTACATGCTAAAGACTACGGGGTGTGTAAGATAACCTAAGTAGCCCCTCAAGCAACGTGACTGAGTTACGGGAGCCGAAGAGAGGTCGTAGCGGTGGTCATAAACAGGATCGTGGAAAAAATCTGTTATTTGTTTTTTTTTTTGTTAATACGAAACTATTACCAGTAGCCCGGAGTCAGAGCAATCGCAGCAGTTGGCGGTGTTTAACCCCCACACCTCAGTAAGCACGTAAAGCCGTTGGTCATGCGACTTATCACTTTCAGGTCGTGTTAGATTGCCGTACCAACGGACTATGAGAGTGAGGCAATAGAGAGTGCTCCTGTGCTTGCACACACACTATCATTGTAATCTAGTTCATCTCTATTAAGACTGCCCACCGTGGATGGAGGATATTATTATTATAACTAGCCTAAAATGTCCCACTGCAGGGCAAAGGCCTCCCTACTCTTTTTCCACTTCTCTCTCTCCAGAGCCACCATAGACCAGTCCTTCATGGAGTCTAGTTCGTCCCGCCATCTCCGCCTGGGTCTGCCCCGCTTACGTTTGCCTTTTATAGGAGCCCATTGAGTTGTCACTTTTGCCCATTGTTCATTTGGCATTCGTCAGATGTGTCCAGCCCAGTCCCATTTTAGAGTAGCAGCTTTTTGTGTGACATCAGCAATTTTTGATTTGGAATGGATTTCATCATTCCTAATCCGGTCTACAAGCTTAATGCCGAGAATGTTCCGTTCCATTGCTCTTTGACATACCTCAAGTCACCTAGACAAGACAAGTGCTTTCGCCATAGTAAGGTGGGTTTTTACAAGACGTGAGCGCTTTTTTACTCGAAAAATAGACGTAGGTATCGATTAGCTACAGCTTCCACTTACTTTGGACTGTACGATTTTCGGTTGATACATTTTTTTTAATACTAGCAATGCAATTGACATTACATGCCTGTGTTAGGAGTGGTTTATGACAGTAGTCGAATGGCGGATTCGAACGCACGACCTTTTGATTTCCCGGTCCGCACCCTGCCATTAGGCTACTATTGCTATACACAGTGCTTTACATAAACTCTCATGCTCATCAGCCAGATGGTTGCAGCGGCGGAGGCGGAGGCTACAGACTTCCATTTGGCACTATCCTGATAAACCTATCTCGCTTCGTTTTGAAAAAAAAAAATGCTTACATTAATAATAAAAAATATGTGTGCAATGAGGGCTAATAATTTTCTGCTAACCAGATGTCGCTAGTTGACACTGAGGTAAAGTTTTTTGTTACACAATATTATTTAATTGAGACGTTGTTTTTCGATAAAAGTTTATCAGTTTTTTTCTACGTTTCTAATTTATTTTTCTAATTCTACTTTTATGAAAATCTGTGGTTTGGTTTATTTATTTTTAATGTTATTAATATAAAATATAGCTAATAATACAAAAAGAAACAATAACTTTTACATTTTCCGAACAAATTAACTTCCCCACTATGAAATCTGTCAAATCAATCTCACTTTGCAGTGGCGCCGCCCTGGTGGCAGAAAAAGTCGTGGATGCCCTCATTCACAAGCGGTAGAAGTGAAACGTAAACTACTGTATTCTATCTCATTCTCTCGCAGGCTAAATCCTATAGATGTATATGTTTGTCTCTTTCTTGTGTCTATTTTTCGTTTCATTGAGTTAAAATCACAACGATTCTACAGAAGTTGCCAAATAAAAAAAGCACTTTTTATTGCAGGTACCAAGAAAATTCCGTTTACAGACCGGCATATCAGAGTCCCAGCAAATGATATGGATGGAGCGTCGACCGCATCCCGAGGATGAGTCAGAGAAGAAGAAAGAAGTAACACTAAAGCCTCCTAAAGTCCATGGCTCAAGATTGATTCCAGAGAGGGTAAACCTAATTGGTTTACGAGGTAAGGACCTGATATTAGCAAGGAGGAAGATGCCACGGGCTAAATTCTTGCCTTGATTTCGTCCAATAAATTTCTTCCGAAATTTAAAATGTTTTATTCAGTTATTCATAAGGATCCGGGTTGCACGACTCGTCTATATAAAATTACACGTACCGTTACCGTTATCATTACAGCCTATTAAAGTCCACTGCTGAATACTCCCCCTTAGATAGGTGATTTAATAATTTCACCTCTCAGTGGGTCATGTGCTCCTGGTAGATTATCTTTTATATATACACTACAGCCTATCTTTTATATATCCATTACAGCCTATTTAAGTCCACTGCTGAACATAGTCCTCCCCCATAGATTGCCTCATGGGAGATATTTGCGATAGTTGTAATGTTAGTGTTGATTTATAATTTCACCTCCCAGTGGGTCATGTGCTCCTGGTAGATTATCTTCTATACATCCATCAATTACAACCTATTAAAGTCTACTGCTGAACACTCCCCCTTAGATCGCCTCATAGGGGGTAGGTATATTTGCCATAGTTGCCACACTTGGCTAGCGGGTTGGCAATCGCAGTGTTTTTTTTATTTTTAGTCGTTATTAAGAAGATGCTGCGCTGCTGCCCGTCTCCTGGTTTGTTTCACTCTGTCGCCTCTTACGACACCCACGGAATGATGGAGTTTTGGCGGGAACTTGACCTGCGGCGGTTTGCTGCTCCTGTATTATTGTTTAAATAATGGTTTGAAGTGGACTTTGATATGTAAAAGTGGTGCGATTTTGTGTATTAAGTGTCTGCGCATGTGAACTATTAGTGGAAACGGTGAAACAAGTGCTCTGATGGTGATGTGATTCTCGCACTCAAAATAGATGTTAGTGTCTTGTATATGCTAGGTAGACACGTAATGGGGCGGTGTTTGCTCGGATCTGTGGTATCCTGATATTTAGGAACCAAATGAGTTAATTCCAGTAGTGAAGAGGCTCGGGAGCGATTTCTGGTCGAGAGCTTTTTTTATTTATTATAAGCCAGTGCTTGACCACAATCCAACCTGGTGGTAAGTGGTAATGCAGCCTTAGATATTAATCGCACTGTCTTGTTGTAACAAAGCCTATTCACTCTTGCCTTGACGACGCCCAGATAGAATTGGGACGGAAAGATAAAATCTCCCAAGGGCTGCACAATGTGACGCATCAACATATTGTGAAGCAGTGCACTAGGAAGGATAGTTATACATTGTAACTTCAGGCTCAGAACGGCTAGAACCCAGAGCCGGAAAGCCAGTTAAAAAAAAGGGATTTGCATCTCAATACCAGACACGAGTACCTTTAACGCTGGTTTCCGTCGCTGGGTATTTTAAATCTAGCGTATACGATATACGAGGGCTGCACTAAAAGTATCGGGAATAGAATATTTCCACTGTTCCTGTCATATTAAAATCTTTTTAATTAAAAACCCCTTGGTTTTAAAAATCGAATACCATTTATTTATTTAAAAAAAGATTCTCGGTCTTGAAACAAAGGTTTTATCAAACTTGTTTAGTCGTTGAGAAAATGGAATTGACTCGAGAAAATTCAAGAGCGATGATTTATTATGACTTTCGAAGTGGTTTAACACAAAAACAGTGTGACCGGGTGATTTCTGCATTTGATGATGAAGCCCCATCCAAAACCACAATTTATCGCTGGTTTGCTGAATTCCAACGTGGACGTGTCAAGCTCAGTGATGATCCCCGACAAGGTCGTTCAAAAACTGCAGTCACCCAAGAAAACGTTGATGCTGTGCGTAAGCTGATTGAGGAAGATCGACATGTGACATACCCCGAAATTCAGGCAACTTTAGACATTGGCATGAGTCAAATACAAATAATCTTGCATGAACAATTAGGTGTAAAAAAGTTGTTTTCCCGATGGATAACGCATTCGCTCTGTGAAGAGTAAAAAGCGGCTCGCGTTACTTGGTGCGTCAGAACTCCCGAAAGATTCCACGCAGGATCCTCAAATGCTGTATACAACATCGTATCAGGTGACGAATCCTGGATATACACGTACGAACCCGAAACAAAAAACCAGTCACGAGTTTGGGTGTTCGAAAATGAGTTAAAGCCAACAAAAATTGTTCGTTCACGCAGTGTTGCAAAAAAAAATGGTGGCCACGTTTGCCTCCAAAACCGGCCATGTTACGACTATTCCTCTTGAGGGACAAAGAACGGTTAATGCAGAATGGTACGCTAGCATTTGTTTGCCACAGGTCGTTTCTGAACTCCGTAAAGAGAACTGCAACCGCCGCATCATCCTCCATCACGACAATGCGAGTTCTCACACCGCACACAGAACAAAAGAGTTTTTAGAGCAAGAAAACATAGAATTATTAAACCATCCGCCGTACAGCCGCGACCTAAGCCCTAATGATTTCTATACTGTCCCTAAAATAAAGAATAAATTGCGTGGACAGAGATTTTCATCACCTGAAGAAGCTGTGGACGCCTACAAAACGGCCATTTTGGAGACCCCAACTTCCGAATGGAATGATTGCTTCAATGATTGGTACCATCGTATGGAAAAATGTGTCAAATTTGGCGGAGAATACTTCGAAAAGCAATAAATACATTTTTAAATAGTAATGTTGTGTCACTTCCTTGATTCCCGAAATTTTCAGTGCCGCCCTCGTAGTTACCGGTATGTATTCGGAAGCCATTAAATCTTTGTGGAATTCCCTATGGTTGCATCTTACTACATTAAATTAAAACAAATTAACGTATATTAACTGGCTTAGCTTTCAACCAAGCATCCACAGTGTAGTGCTCGAGCACTCATATCACTAGACCTGGCGGTCGTAACTCACCTGTATAGCGATGATGATAGTGTCATTCTGGACTGGACCGAAGATGTCCTCATTGTAGATGATTTGAGCGTCATTGTGCCTCTGGATGGCCCTCCGTATGTCTGACACGTTCTTTGGACTAGCGCGTTCAGTCGCGTTCGCTGGGAAATAAAAGTTTTTCATAATTACGTTATAACTGATAACCGTATAGTGGCGGTGTAAGAATATCCACTACCCCATATCATCCCGTGGGTGTCGTAAGAGGCGACATAGGGAAACTGAAACAGGAGATGCAGCAGCATATTCTTGGTAGTAATTCAAAATCATAAAAAAACTGCTGTTGCCATCGCGCTTGCCAAGCGTGGCAACTATGGCAAAATCCCCTCTATAAGGATCTATTGGGAAGGCCTATTATTGTTCAGCAGTGGACTTTATTAGGCTGTAATGGATGGATGTATAGAAGATAATCTACCAGGAGCACATGACCCACTGAGAGGTGAAATTATTAAATCAACAGTAACATTACAACTATGCCAATCCCCCCCCCCCTCCCCCCTATGAGGCAATTTATGGGGGAGGCCACAGAGCAAATACAAAGAGGACGTGTTATAATTAGATTTCATTACGTAACAACTACGACACATCTTCTCGTTAGACATACCTCAAAAGCTGAAAACGAAATTGTACAACCAGTGCGTGTTGCCAGTGATGACTTACGGATCTGAGACGTGGTCCTTCACTGCTGGCCGTATGAGGAAGCTCAAGGTCGCTCAGCGAGCTATGGAGAGGGCTATGCTCGGGGTGTCTCTGCGTGATTAACTTAGAAATGAGGATATCAGCAGTAGAACCAGAGAAACCGACATAGCCCAACGGATTAGTAAGCTGAAGTGGCAGTTGGCCGGCCATATAGCTTGAAGAACCGACAACCGATGGGGAAGAAAGGTTCTCGAGTGGCAGCCTCATACCGGTAGGTGAAGTGTAGGGCGACCCCCCACTAGATGGAGTGACGACCTGGTGACACATGCAGGAAGTCGATGGATGCAGGTGGCTCAGGACCGTGCTTTGTGGCATTCCTTGGGGAAGGCCTATGTTCAGCAGTGGACTTGTGAAGGGCTGTAATGATGATAATGATGATTAATGCTTTTACGATTGTCAAAATATTTTTCTTACTATTGCAACACCGGATGCATTTATATGATTGGATAAGGTTATCACTTGAGTAATTACATACATTGTATGGGTTATCAGTCCGTAAAGATTAAATAGTAAAACTACTCTCATCGTTCCATATCGATGTTGCAAAGTAATTTAGCTACCTTGACGATAGATGGCGGCCTGTTCACAAGATGATTATAAAAAATATGAAAATAATATTTTGGCGATTAAAAATTGTTTAGTACTGAATGCAAAACAAATTTCATCACCTTCGTATGATCATTTTACCAATACTGAGCTCTACATGACGTAAGAGTGTTGTCCCCCCCACTCGAGCCGATCTATTCTTGTTACAATCTAATCTATATTAGCTATTATAATAATATATTATAATAATATACAGCTATCTGCAGGATGGCTTTGATATGATGAAGTTGAACCTTACCAGTAGCGTTCTTGGAGTGGACCGTCAGGTACTTGTGGAGTTCAGGTGGCACCAGGGCCAGAACTTGTTCAGACGTGTCATTGGAATTCATCAGCTCCTCTGAAACAGACGTATTTGAAATTTTTTAACCGTAACAAAATAATTATAGCGATTAACTCGCTATCAGATTCGATAACTCAATTTTAAGATATCGTTAAGTCTCGCTACTGTCACAGTCATTTTGACTTGAAGTGATAGAGACAGCACGAGACTAAACTGCAACTTAAAATTGAGCAACGTTTGGATGTTTGGACAGTAGATATCTACATCTATTATCGATTAACAATCAAAATGCAGATGCATCACCCCCTGAGGTTTAAGATGGAATGCCTCGTTTCCAGTAAAAAGGGTCTCCGGTTCTCTACACTCATCATACGAAACACAGCAGTGTTAAGCTTATTCAATTTTATTAAAAAAAAATTGGTTTTCTTCACCGTCGAGTACCAGCACTGTTATTCTTCATAAAAACATTCAGTATGTTAAGATATTTATTGACAAAATAAATTATGATGCGATTCACGTTATAACATGTACATATAGGTACATATGTAGAAAAAGCACAAGGTCTATATGTTGATATTAGTATCGCATCGCAACGATTTTAAAACAGGTTGATGGCACACTAAAAGCGGTTTTTTTTTGTTTTAGTATTCTAAGCCAATGCGTGAATACTATATCACCTGACAGTAAATGGTGATGCAGTCGAAGATGGTGTGACGGCGCTGTCGTCACGCCACAAACGAAATACACCGAAATCGAAATCCAAAATTTCGAAGTAGTTATATATAGATAGATTAGCTCCAAACTATCACACGGAACGTTGGCCGCTCCCTTTACACCTTGCCTGGGAGATATCCCCTTTTCCCTTCCATGGTCAAAGTGGTGTACCCGACGTGATTTGAACACGCAACATTGCACAACCTTTTTAAACCTCGATTTCGTCAGCGTACTCAAATGCCCCATCTATTCGCTCCCGAGCACATATTGTCTACAGTCTTTAGATCCTGCAAGCCATCTAGCTTTACAAGGTTCATCACAGTACTAGAAAGCGCACTCACTGACTTAACAAAAGCCTACACTATTGTCTTGAAACCACCTACAGTAATCGGATGGATATATAGATGCTGCAATTTATCCCACTCCTTTGCTGTACACATGACGGACAGTGAAGCAAACAGTTTGGTTCGTATGCGTGATATGTCGGTAACAAAGGTTTCGAAGACTGGCCGAGCGTCGGGTAGTCTTGGTGATATGTAGCGGATGATGTTTTTATATCAAACAGATATGCTAAAAATGGCTTTTTCACAGTCCACCTGATGGTAAGTGATTGCTGTGACCCATAGACATCTACATTTATCCTCAATTAAAGAATCAAAATGCAGATGCGTCGTCAACCGTGAGGACTAAGACGGAATGCCTCGGTTCCAGTAAAAAAGGTCTCCGGTTCTCTACACTCACCATACGAAACACAGCGGCATTAAGCTGCTATTTTACGCTGGTATTCTGTGAGAGCGTGGTAATTCCCCGGTCGAGTCGAGCCATTCGTGCTATAACTATACCACTAATATAGCTGCAGCATGGCTCTACCACGTCCAAATATTCAAAGATGCATATCTTATAGCTTCGCTTTAACTTTGGACGTAAGCCCTAATCCTTTCTTTATTGTAATGCGTGTTTACTATTCAGTGAAGACCGTGGGGACGATACCTGAGTGGGATGGTAAACACCTGGCTGTATGTAATCACACGGCTCTCAGTTTTGTTACATTCGTTTGCCCGATTCCTATCCTATATTCAAAAAAGTGTCGTTCTCTGTAACGATCCGTTTTATTATATACGAGGTACATTTAAATACAGTTTATATTATACACTATTAATTTAGGAACTTACGATGGCTTCACCTTAAATAAATAGTTGAACTGGTGTAGAGAACCATAGAGCCTTTTTAATGGGAACGAGACATTCCGTCTTAGTCCTCAGGGATGAAAACGGATTTGCATTTTGATTCTTAATCAATAAAAAAAACGGCCAAGTGCGAGTCGGACTCGCGCACCGAAGGTTCCGAACAAATCCGTAGGTATATAAGTTTAATATTATTAAAAATATTTTTATTATATGATGTAACTAAAAGTTTATGCTTTTCGCAATTTTTCCTTTATCTGTGCTATAATACGTTGCTTCGTACCAAATTTTAAGATTCTGAGATCACGGGAAGTACCCTGTTTTAATTCCCTTAATGAATGTCATATGCCCGAATGTAGAAAATTTGCGGCATAAATGGCATGGGATCGGGTGACAAACGAGCACACAGTCCACCTGATGGTAAGTGGTTACTGTGACCCATAGACATCTATATCTATCTCAATAAAGACTCAAGATGCAGATGCGTTGTCACCCGTGAGGACTAAGATGGAATGCCTCTTTGCCAGTAGAAAGGGTCGCCGGTTCTCTACACTCACCATACGAAACACAGCAGCGTTAAGCTGCTATTTTACGCTGGTTTTCTGTGAGAGCGTGGTCCTTCCCCGGTCGAGCCGACCTATTCGTGCTACAACCATAATATAGCTGCAGCATGGCTCTACCACGTAAAAATTTGATTGCGTTGGCTTAGAAGTTTGATTATTTCACAGCTCTAAGGGACAGTAGACTTGAGTATTTGATATGAATTTCAGCTTGATACTCGTACCTCCACGCGTTCCTGAGAAAAAGGGTCTTGACAGACAGACAGACAGACAGACAGACGGACAACAAAGTGATCCTATATGGGTTCCGTTTTTTCCTTTTGAGGTACGGAACGCTAAAAATCGAAGATAGATGATGTAGATGTCTATGGGCCGCAGCATCCACTTACCATCAGGTGGGCTGTGTGCTCGTTTGAAACCCTTACTCTATAAAAAAAAAACATAGACTTAGAATATAATATAAAACCCGAAACTATTATTAAACACACTCCTGTAATAAAAACCGTAGGTAACTGTTTGGTACATATTACGCAGTTGATACAATACTTTAAAAAAATACCTATTTAAGGTGTTGCCACACCAATTTTATTTCAAGGACGGTTTTATCAAGTTACCTTTAAAGATAGCAGGTTTAAAGACCTTATCAAAAATGTTACAGCCGCAGACGTGATAAGTCTCGTTTATCGTGTAGTTAATTCGTTCTTATCTACTTTACACGCTGTAGCGGGAACGGGTCGGCTCGTTCGGCGACGGACCACGCTCTCACAGAATACCAGCGTGAAATAGCAGCTTAACACTGCTGTGTTTCGTATGGTGAGTGTAGAGAACCGGAGACACTTTTTGCTGCAAATGAGTCTGCCATTTTAGTCCTTAGGGGTGACAACTGACAACGCATCTGTATTTTGGCTCTTAACACACTTGGCACAAGCCTCTTCTCATTTCTGCGAGGGTTTTAGGGCAAGGAATGTCCGCTGCGTGTTAGCGGACATCACATGTCATATTTCATTTCTCAGACATGCAGGTTTGCTCACGATGTTTCCTTCACCGCCTAGCACGTGGTAAATAAGCACTTAAATTTTTTTTAATAGGATAAGGGTGACAAACGAGCACACAGTCCACCTGATGGTAAGTGGTTGCTGCGGCCCATGGACATCTACATCTATCCTCTGTTACAAATCAAAATGTAGATGCGTTGTCACCCGTGAGGACAAGATGGAATGCCTCATTTCCAGTAAAAAGGGCCTCCGGCCACCTGCACTCACCAAGCGTAACGCAGAGGTAAACCTCTACTTCACGCCGGTTTTCTGTGAGGTCGTGGTACCACCCCGGTTCGAGCCGGCCCATTCGTGCGACAGCAAAAGCTGCCGCGTGGCTCTACCACTGTTAAATTATAGAATAAAATTGCAATTAACAATTTCATTGGCGCCGGCGCGGGTCGCGTCCCATCGAAATTTACACGAAGCATATAGAAGTAAATATAGCAAGAGCAAAGCATATGTGTGACTATACATAGACAAGTGGTAAAATTAAAAATGTTGTACAACCGACTTCAATATAAATAAAATGAGAACATCATCAATGTAGTCGAAGTCAATTAAATACGCATTATTAACGATAACTCAAAAACTACTAGTCAGATCTTGTTCAAATTATATGGGACCACATGAGATGCGCCAGCTTTCAAATAAAAAAAAGAATCATCAAAATCGACTCACATATAAAAAGGTAACACACACAGAAAAAAATACAGGCGAATTGAGAGCTACTTCTTTTTTTGAAGTCGGTTGAAAATAAAATTATGTGTCTTACATAGATCATAGAGTATGTAGATAGTTTCTTACCCTATAAAATGAAAAATAATTATTCTAAATGATAGTATCCCAAGCAGATGGTAGCATAAATCCATCTTTTCTATTGAAATTAGGATGTTTTTTTTTTGTTTTAATTTCAATAGCCTCGCGAATCATCCTTAGTAGGATTCGGTGGTCCATCTGCTTGGGATCCTATAATTAATAAAGTTAAATCCAAAACCCAAGTACACCACTGCAAGACTTCAAGATAATGTAAGCTCATTATGCGTAGATCGGACCAAAATAAAAAACTAAAAGAAAAAATAAAAAACTGAAGGTAACCTGGCCAACTATGACATCGGGACGTCAAACACCTCAGTCACCCGAAACGTCCGGAATTAAAGAGTTAAAATTGCGATAGAATCCGTAAAAATTAGTTTAATTTAATTTGTAATATTCGTGTAAATGTAAGAAATCATTAAGCCCGGTTTCCACCGCGGAAGGGTAATGAGTGTTCCCACCAACAAAGAGTTTTGCCTGTTGATTTCCACTGCAAACGGATAGCGACAGAGAGGAATCAGCGGAGCTAGCTGAACGGAATATGAGAAATGGGAAATGAATAGTCAATTTCCACAGAGAGCGAGTTCAGCTGGAGTTTTGAACCGGTTACGTGCGGTATTGTTCTGTTGTGTGAATTCGCGATGTTATCGAGTGACACGGAATCAAGTGAGGACAATGATTAATGATTATGTATACCGAATGAAAAAGTATATATTATTATATTTTAAGCACACATATTATTATATTTTTTGTACATGGTAGAGCCATGCTGCAGCTATATTACCGGTATAGTTGTATCACGAATGGGTCGGCTCGACCGGGGAAGGACCACGCTCTCACAGAATACCAGCGTAAAATAGCAGCTTAACGCTGCTGTGTTTCGTATGGTGAGTGTAGAGAACCGGAGACCCCTTTTTACTGGAAACGACGCATTCCATCCTAGTCCTCACGGGTGGCAACGCATCTGCATTTTGATTCGTAATCGAAGATAGATGTAGATGTCTATGAGCCACAGCAACCACTTACCATCAGGTGAACTGTGTGCTTGTTTGTCACCCTTGTCCTATAAAAAAAAAAAACAGAAAAAAACGTGTAAGACGGAGATTTTGGTTATGTCGGCAAATTCGAGAAAAAACTTTGAAAGGGGAATATAGGCTATTCAATAATTTTGACGACGAAAAATTTAAGAACTATTACAGTGTTAGCAGAGAACAATTTCAAGAACTTTTATCATTTGTAAAGGCCGACATTTTAAAATTTTAAAATTTAAATTTTAAAACAGCAGCGTCGAGCGAGTCCGTTTCAAACTAGTCGGCGAGACCGCGACGCAGCGGACACATGTTACTCGTTTGTTTCGCTCCGCTCAACTCTTTTTCGGTGGAAACACTAATTTGAAAATTCAATTGCGAGTTGAAAGGACTCATTAATGACTCCTGTCCTAGTCCGCAGCTCATTTTTACTATTTTCGTCCTCGTTGTCATTTACACTCGACTCTTTGTGGATACACATGTATCCAGTTTTGTAATGTGAGGTAAAAGGAGTAATTAATGGGTCCGTTCCGCTCGCGGTGAAAACCGGGCTTTCCAGATTCCCTCCCTTCCATAATGTGTACACTATCACCCACTATCCCTATACCACTAATACCACTTAACTAGGAAAAATAATTCGTCGATTAAAACTATACGTGTTTCGCCCCAAAACGAGGCACCATCAGAGGCAATAGAATCTTCTACGATTAACCGTTATTTAGCAATTAGCAATCTCAGTCAACCTCATATAGTGCTGTTGTCTTTACATCTAGTTCAATAACTTCTTCATGAGCCTTTAAAAGTCAACAGATGGACATTGGTTTATCCCATTGCTGTGGGTATTTGCGTTAATCGTCACCCATTTTTATAGAATAAAGATAACAAACGAGCACACAGCTGGCCTGATGGCAAGTAATGCTGTGGCGCTTAGACATATACATCTATTAAGAATTAAAATAAAATACAGATGCTTTGTCAACCCTGATGACTAAGATGGAATGCCTCGTTTCCAGTACAAAAGGGTCTCCTGTTCACTACGCTCATCGAAAGAAACATATAATTAAACTTCTATTTAACGCTAGTCGAGCCGACCAACTTGTGTACAACCATAATAGAGCTGCAGTGTGCCTTTACCACGTATAAAATCTTGAATCCTGGTATCTAGAATTAATCGTAAAAAATATTTAACAAGCATAAACCGCGCCAACCTCCCAAATTATTTACAAACCTTCACCAACATAATACACAAAATTTATTTATACACAACCTTTGGCAAAATAAACAGACCACAAAACGAACAACACAACAAAGACGTGTCACGTACAGAAAAGATAAAAAAAACGAAAAAAGAAAAAAAAACCTGTAAATGGCCATTCCGTGCTAGACTTATTAGATTTTACTTCCACTACAGGGTTAGTTTCTGAAAAAAAAAATTAAAATATGTACTCTTGCATGCATATTAGGTAAGTTTCCGTGATTTCGTCAAGTGATTTTGAGTTTAGTGTCGGGTTAGTATATTATTTGGTAACTAAAAACTTTTGGTACACCACCAAGTTACGGATTACATTAATTATTTTTAATTCTTAGTTTAGTACTAACATGTAACACAAATATAGGTGAACACGTTATTTACTATATCAATACTCTTAATATTATAAAAAGAGAGCGCTTTTGTGAGTTTGTATATATGTCACAGTCAAAACTCATAATCAGTCAAAACCACTTTTGACTGTTTGAAAAATTAGACAAAAATGGTTTTGACCGATGCCCTTACTCGTAAACAGTTTTGACTGATTTTTGTATACAAAAGTGGTTTTAACCAACGTTCTTAGTCAAGTGGTGTTGTCTGATTTAAACTTCAGACTATTGGTCAAAACTCGCAATATCATTACCAGTAGGTTAAGATGCGACTGGGTTGGCCCTTGGGCCAGCCTAAAGTTTTTTATTTATAGTCGTTATTCTCTGTCACCTCTTAGGACACCTATAGGACGATATGGGATAGTGGATATTTTGATACCGCCAGTGCACGTTCACCCAACACCACTACCACAAAATCTAAACACTACTAAGACTTCACTTAGCGATTAGCTTAGTCATCGCCTATTTCGTTTGATGTCGCCTCATTTAGAGGCGCAACACGTATAGTCGAAGTTTTAATCGAGTTCAAAAACTAGATAGTGTAGTGTGCTTTTCCTATTCCTATTGTAGTGGTATTGGGGGTAGTTGTGTTAGGTTTAGTCGTGGCAGAGATAGTACAAAAACTTGTGTGAGAGAGAGAGAGAGAGAGAGAGGTGCTCTTCAAACTAAGTAGAATACATGTTTTTAATTACCCCCCTATAAGAATTCAATAGAATACAATTTTATTATTATAGTTAGTGTAGAAAAATACGAATATAAATAATAAAAACAGATAACTAAGAACCTTTCACTACGGCGTTTCTTTTTAAAATGCCAAATTCTACTTCGGGTGTACGCCGCACGCGGCGACCTTTGATGTCGCGGCTACGCCTTTGACAAAATGCGGCACGTGTCAAGGCGGCGCAACACAAACACAGGCGACCGTATCTAAGCGATAAGACTATATGTTACCGAACTCCTCCTAAACGGCTGGACCGATTTGATAAAATTTTATCAAAAAAAAAAACAGTTCATTCGGTTTAGATTCACAATTGGATCCGGTAGGTGGCGCTGCTGTCGATCGATTCAGAAATCACCCGTGCGATCTTTTGTACTGGCGTATCGCCAGTACAAAACATTTCCGCCAGAAAAACCCGATTCTATTCATTATCCTGACCACCAACGCTGGTGGTGATGACGCAAGAGAATCCTTGAGTTGTGAGAAACGGCTATAGGAAATGTTGGAAACATTTCTGTAATTTGGATACACATTTGTACTAGTCTCACAATATTTATTTAAATTACTAATTTACTAACTATAAGAACAGACCGGTTTCGCCTCACGGAATCATCAGGGTATATAAGAATAACAAACAAACATACCTTCAATAAATAACTTTGTTTTGGTTTTTTTTTTTATAAACGATATTTCGTTGATAGCTACATTTTACATTTTAAGCTTACCAGCACGGCTCGCATGGGTTGGGGACAAAAAATTTATTCCCCGATTATATCCACTGACAAGAGATAAAATTATCTTGTCCCTATGCCAAAGCACGGCAACGGGGATAAGTATATCGCCGTTTAACATAACGAGTAGACATATATCCCCCGTCCGTAGCATGGTGAAAGATAAAAAAATATGTTTTTTTGACATTTGAAAGTTTATATTCATACAAAAAATCTATCTAAGTCTAAGTCTATCTCCCATTTTATCTACAGTGGATATTATATCCACCGGTGTGCCCATGCTCGAAGGGTGGATAAAACTAAGCGAGGGGATAAACATTTTCTCCTTTCCCTGGGGATAAAATTGTCTCCTGTCCATGCTAGCCCTGCAGGAGTGGTTAAAAGGAATATTAGTTATGTTAATACCATTGCTAACATTTGAAAAAATGTCAGAAAGATCAGAAAAATCGGAGGTGCTTTTTCCTACGAACGTCTAACCTACCACCGGTTCCAAAATCGAGATCTCTACAGTGAAGAAATATAATAACCCACCAGAAGGTTGGCCGATAGCATCATGACGCCACGCGTCATGGAAATGTTGCTAATATTATTGCCGAGTAAGTCAAGTCGACCTTTTATAAACTATACGGATGATAAACGAGCACACAGACGGCTCCGTGGCGCAGTGGCTTAGCAATGAGTTACAACGCTGGGGGCCGCGGGCTCGAATCCCGCACGGCACAAGTATTTGTATGGCCTACAAATAAGTGTTCCGGGTCTGGATGTTTGTCCTTGTGCAATTTATGTTTGTAAACTGCCTCTACAATACAGGAGAAAATTCTAGTGTGGTGCTTTAAAAAAAAAACACAGTCCACCTCATGGTAAGTCAATGCTGTAGATCATAGTAATCTACATCTATCGTCGATTACGAATCAAAATGCAGATGCGTTGTCACCCGTGAGGACTAAGATGGAATGCCTCGTTTCCAGTAAACGTAACACAGCAGCATTGAGCTGCTATTTCACGCCGGTATTCAGTGAAAGCGTAGTAATTCCCCGGTCCAAGCCAACCCATTATACATCATACGCTATCAATACGACTATGGGACCTTCAAGAAAAGAAGGCTCTTTCTAAATGGCCGACAACGCACCTGCAATTAACCCGGTGTTGCAGTTGTTAATGGGCGGCGGTAGTCACTTTCCATCAGGCGAGCCGCTGTATAAAATGAACAACCATAATATAGTTGCAGCATGGCTCTACAATCTATGTAAATATTATAACATAAACACTCACGCCTGTCACCCAGAGGGATAGGCAGAGACTATGGACTTCCATTTGGCACGATCCTGACACACCTCTCTCGCATCCTCCACATCCATATCTACGCATACATGCTCGTCGGTAAGAGTACTCTTAATTTGGCCCATTTTCAATATATCGCCAATTTGGTCGATAAACTTTCGCTTAGGGCGTCCCTTCCCGACTTTGCAGTTCACGTCTGCAACATAAATTTGCTTTGTCACTGTTTCCTCGTTCATTCTTTCTACATGACAAAATATTGCAGCACTAACAATGGAATGGAATTGTATTACACAAATGGAATTATATTATGTTGATATTGCAATTGTGTGCATTGTGCCAGCCGATCACTAATGCAGAAAGAATTTCATTTCCATATGTCCTATGCTCCAGGCAGTTATCGATGTTTGAACAGGTGCTATACGCCGCCAATCCTTGAAATGTAATCTATACCTAGTCAGGTCATAAATATTGTCACACAGTAAAAACTTGTCCTTTAGAATGCTGGCCACAAAAAAGTTTATTGAATTAGAATTTCGAATTGTTCATGAAAATAAAACTGTATACTTTTTAGAATTTTACTCATTTTTAAATATGGAGTGGACGCTTAAAGAAGACCGTGCTGCAGTTATTGCGTTGCATCGTTGCGGTTACGCGCCAATTCAAATTTTAGACATATTGAAAAATTTGAATATAACCAAAAGATTCGTTTATCGTACCATCAAACGATACAATGAAGACTCTAGTGTAGATGACAGGTCAAGAAGTGGTCGCCCTCGGTCTGTTAGGACTCCAGCAGTAATAAAAGCTGTGAAGGAGCGAATTCAAAGAAATCCCAAACGTAAGCAGAAACTGTTGGCCCTTCAGATGGGGTTAAGCAGAACCACGGTGAAAAGGGTGTTAAATGAAGACTTAGGGCTTCGGGCATATCGAAGAAAAATAGGACATCGTTTGAATGCTCGTCTAATGGACCTGAGACTGAAGAGATGCCGCGCTTTGTTAAAGTGGTACGCGGGAAAAAAAAATCGGGAAATTCTTTTTTCGGATGAAAACATTTTTACCATAGAAGAGAGCTACAACAAACAAAATGATAAGGTGTACGCACACAGTAGTGAAGAAGCGAGCAACCGTATTCCGCGTGTCCAACGAGATCATTTTCCATCCTTGCTCACGGTATGGTTGGGAGTTTCTTATTGGGGCTAAACAGAGGTACATTTTTGTGAGAAAGGTGTAAAAACGAATGCAGTTGTGTATCAAAATGCAGTCCTGTCGAACCTTGTGCAACCTGTTTCTCATACCATGTTCAATAACAGGCACTGGGTATTCCAACAAGATTCGGCGCCAGCTCATAGAGCGAAGAGCACACAAGACTGGCTGGCGGCGCGTGAAATCGACTTCATCCGGCACGAAGACTGGCCTTCCTCCAGTTCAGATTTGAATCCGTTAGATTATAAGATATGGCAACACTTGGAGGAAAAGGCGTGCTCAAAGCCTCATCCCAATTTGGAGTCACTCAAGACATCCTTGATTAAGGCAGCCGCCGATATTGACATGGACCTCGTTCGTACTGCGATAGACAACTGGCCGCGCAGATTGAAGGCCTGTATTCAAAATCACGGAGGTCATTTTGAATAAACTTTAGTGTCATAAGAATCTATGTTTTGTTAAGTTCATTTTGGTATATAAATGGTTACATAATGAATAAACTTCTTTCAATTATTTTATATTAAACGTGACAGAATTTATGACCTGACTAGGTACTTATAATAAATATTAAAATTTTTTGTTTGTTTAAACGCGCTAATCTCTGGAACTACCAGTCTGATTTGAAAAATTCTTTTTGTATATTATAGCCAGATTCATGTGGAATAGTATAGCATTAAGCTATATCACTCAGCTAGCCTTAAATATGGATATTTGTTAAGCTAGCCTTAAATATGGATATTTGCTTCGGTGGTTTGGGCACGTTGAGCGAATGAGTGAAGACCGAATGGTGAAGAAAATATATAGCGCGAAAGTTAATATTAAAAGGTGTCGAGGTAGACCGAGACTAACTTTCGAAGACCATGTGAGCAAATTGCTCGAAGAGGGTAGGGTCAAAAGTACTCGGATACCTAGACGTGCATGCATGAAGAAGATAATGAATCTGAAAGAAGCGAAAGAGGTTTGTAAGGATCGTGACACTTGGCGATCTGTTCTCTCTGGCTACCCCGTCAGGGATTGTGCGTGAAGATAAGTAAGTAAGTGTTAAGCAAGTCAGAAGAAAAAGCACTCCCGAAATGATTTATCCGCGTACGCTGGTGTTATCGTTAGGGATACGTAAATACAATGTTCTAGAAAAATATAGACCTTTAGTCCGTCTAAAAAAAAGTCCGGGATACCATATGTCTATTTCTTATACAAAAGCCATAATTTGGTATTTTGTGACAAAAAAATATTGAAAATTTAAAAGTGATTTATGAGCGTTATTATTAGGCATGGCCTATTTATCCTTACGAACGAAAGTTACTTCATCATCAAGACAATTTTATAAAGATAAACTTTGTTCTTTATACCATGTTATTTGGACGCATAGTTTAAGAGATAATGTAAAATTAAAATAATTCAATACTTGGCTGGGCGCGCGAACGACGCTTAAACCCTAGCCGTTATAAAATGCTTCAACTAGGTCATGTCGCGCACCTCGGACACGTGATGACGCGGGTGAAACCGCGGAGCACAGCTAGTACTTAATATAATAAAGCGGAAGAATATTTTTGTTTGTTTAAACGCGCTAATCTCTGGAACTACCAGTCCGATTTCAAAAATTCTTTTTGTATATAATAGCCAGATTCATAAGGAATAGTATCTGGGCTATCTAGGCTATCTGGAATCGGCCTATAATTCTCACCTAGCCTTAAATATTGCTTTTTGTTAAGCAAGTTGAAAGAAAAGGCGCCCCCTAACTGCTTTATCCGCGTGCGCTGGCGTAACGTTTAGTATTACATAAATACAATGTTCTACAAAAATATTGGTCTTTGCTCCATCTAAAAACAAAGTCCGTGATACCATATTTCTTACACATAAGCCACAATAAGGAATTTTGTGACAAAAAATTATTGAAAATTTAAAAGTGATTTATGAGCGTTATTATTAGGCATGACATATGAATCCTCACGAACGAAAGTTACTTCATCATCAAGACATTTTTATGAAGATTAACTTTGCTATACAGATAGCATGTTATTTGGACGAACAGTTTAAGAGAAAATGAAAAATTTAAATAATGAACACTGCTCGAAGCGCGAATAACCGCATAGGTCACAGTGAAAAATTCCTATTGTCGTTGCGTCGTCAGGTAGTCTTTTTCTTTTTAACTAAACCAGAACTTCTTGAACGAGACAGTGTGTGTTCTATCCATAAAAATGGCCGTTTGGGTAAAATTTTTGCAAGATGCGTTTCTAATAATATGGGATGAGTGCACCATGACTCATAGAGCTCACGTATATAGGCATTAGACAGAACTCTCAGAGACACAAGGAGCACAAATAAAGTTATGGGTGGAATTACTTTTATGTTTTCTGGTGATTTCAGACAACACTTGCTTGTAATAGTTGGGGGAACTATTGGGGGAACTAGAGCAGATGTTATTTTTTTTTATATAGGAGAGGGGGCAAACGAGCATGCGGCTCACCTGATGGTAAGTGACTACCGCCGCCCATGAACAACTGCAACACCAGGGGAATCGCAGATGCGTTGCCGGCCTTTGAATTTACTAAATCTTGCTTAAAATCTTTCCCTTTGTGGAAATCTATTGAATTCTGGAAGCTGTATACCAACATCAATACGGCTAGCATGGGCTGGAAACAAAAAAAATTAATCCCCGATTATATCCACTGACAAGAGATAAAATTATCTTGTACCTATGCCAAATCACGGCAACGGGGAGAAGTATATCCCCGTTTGACATAACGAGTAGACATATATCCCCCGTCCGTAGCATGGAGCCAAATGAAAGATAAAAAATTATGCTTTTTTGACATTACAAAGGGACAATTTCATCCTAGTTAATTGGACGTGGGTTTAAGTTTATATTCCTACAAAAAATCTATCTAAGTCTAAGTCTATCTCCCATTTTATCTACTGTGAATATTATATCCACCGGTGCGTCCATGCTCGAAGGGTGGATAAAACTAAGCGAGGGGATAAACATTTTCTCCTTTCCCTGGGGATAAAATTGTCTTCTGCCCATGCTAGCCCTGCAGGAGTCACTTGGGTGGAGAAAACACAGATTTCCCAAAAAGCTATTGTTTATTGGTGTTGGGAACAAAAATATCCATTGAAAAATGGCCATCACTGAAGACCTAATCTCTACAGTATACCCGTATGTCGCTAATATAAACTAAAAAATTATCAATGGATGTGTGAAAGGGCAATTTTAGCTGGCAAAAATACAAGCGTTGACGCCATCAACGATAAAATAATGGCCAAACTACCAGGCGACAACATAAACTACCTTGCTATTAATACTGTCATGGATCAAGAAGACGCGGTACATTACCCTCAAGAATGTTTAAATTCTTTGAATCCTTGTGGGCTGCCCCCATATTGAATTTAAAAAGTGGCACTCCCATTATTAAGTGGCGAAGCTTGCGAAGTCACTTATTGATTTCACGATGTCTGTCCGTCTGTCCGTCTGTCCCACGATTATCTCGAGAACGGTTTCGAATTTTCAAATTCTGTTTTCAGCAATCGATTACTGATCATCTGAACCTCCTATTTTGAAACTGATTGCTCAACGGCAACCGTTAGAAACCGCTACAAAGCTGATTGCTTCGCCAGTTTGCTATGCTGTTAGCTTGCTAGGTTTATTTTATTACGAAACCTGCGGCAAATCTATGTAACGGAATTAGGCTTCAAGTTAAATTTCTTAGAAATAATATCATAGTTGCTATAGTTTTGACTGGGCCAGCAGTTGGGCAAACGGTACTGATACCTCGAATTCTTATGACACCTACAGATTTACCATTTAGTTTTAAAAGAATACAATTTCCCATAAAAGTATCGTTTGCAGTCACTATAAATAAAGCACGGGGACACTTTCAAGCACGTGCGGATAGATTTAAGTGAATGCTGTTTTTCCCATGGGCAGTTATATGTTGGCTTATCTAGAACCGGATGATAAAACCAATATATTTTTATACCCAATGAAAAGGTTACTAAAAATATTGTCTATGATGAAGTACTATAAATCAATTAATCAATCAGAGTAATTCCTTAAATAATACGCGGGAGAAACCGCGGAGCACAGCTAGTAACTGATACAGGCGATTTCTAGTTAAATTACAATGTAACTGACTAATGCTTTCATATTTAAAACTGTTATAGATAACTAAGAGTGGGGACACCCGACACATGCTTTCTTTTAAACTTGCTAGGGGGAACCATCTACTATTTTGTTTAAATTTTTCATTATCTTTATATATAAAAATTACGTGTCACATTGTTTGTCCGCGATGAACTCCTACACTACTTAACTGATTTGAATGAAATTTTGCACACTGTGTGCAGTTTGGTCCAACTTGAGAGATGGATAGTTTTTATCCCGATAAGTGACCCTAATTTTTTTCATTTTTCACACACATTTCAGGTGTTTTTTTAGGAAAGCAAATGGTCGTCGGAAAGGGCAGAACAACGTCTGCCTGGTCAGCTAGTAGATTATATGTGGTAGAGCCACATTGCAGCTATATTCATACGTGGTAGAGCCATACTGCAGCTATATTAATTGTATAAATGTAGCACGAATGGCTCGGCTCGACCGGGGAAGGACCACGCTCTCACAGAATACCAGCGTAAAATAGCAGCTTAACGCTGCTGTGTTTCGTATGGTGAGTGTAGAGAACTGGAGGCCCTTTTTACTGGAAACGAGGCATTCCATCTTAGTCGTTACGGGTGACAACGCATCTGCATTTTGATTCGAAAACGAGGATAGATGTAGATGTCTATGGGCCGCAGCAACCACTTACCATCAGGTGGACTGTGTGCTCGTTTGTCACCCTATCCTATAAAAGACAAATAGTTGTAGCACAAATGAGTCGACAGGGAAATCAGCACACTCTCACAGAATACCAGTTTGAAATAGCACGTGTCAATGTAGCAAATGCCAAGTGGTGTCGTAAGAGGTCTCGGAGGGAGATGGGCAGCAGCATCTTCCCGATAACAACTAAAAATAATAAGAACTGCGGCTGCCAAGCCGGCTGCCTGCAACATTTTAATAGGCATCAATGAATGACCGTATAGTGACGGTGAAAGAACATCCACTACCCCCTATCGTCCCGTGCGTGTCGTAAGAGGCGACAGAGGGAAACAAATTAGGTGATGGGCTGCAGCATCTTCCTGAAGAACATCTCAAAATATTAAAAAAACTGCGTTTGCCAAGCGTGGTTCTACTATGGCAAAATCCCCCCTGTAAGACAATCTACCAGGAGCTGATGTCCACTTAGAGCTGAAATTATTAAATCAACAGTAACATTACAACTTATGAGGCAATCTATGGGGGAGGCCTGTGTTCAGCAGTGGACTTAAATAGGCTGAATGGATGGATGTATAGAAGATAATCTACCAGGAGCACATGACCCACTTAGCAACTTATAAGGCAATCTATGGGGGAGGCCTGTGTTCAGCAGTGGACTTTTATAGGCTGTAATGGATGGATATATTGATGATAGCGCATGACCCACTGAAACAGAAACAGAAACTTTTTTTATTCAATATAAATATTATAGATATATAAATCTTACTGAGTCCAAAAACCTCTGTCTGATTCAGATAATTTGTTAATTTGTGGAACTGAGAGGTGGACTTATTAAATCAACAGTAACATTACAACTATGACATAATCCCTCCAATGACTGTTTGGCGCGGATGGATGGATGAATGAATGAATCAAGAACGAATTGGAAAAAAACTCAAATTGATGAAACAAACAAACAGACAAATCGACCGCCACAATAAATAAATAAAAATAAACCTTGTGTTTGTAATTCAGGGTAACTATTGCTACCGTTTGTCAGTGTTGCTACAATTGAATTAAAATCTGCAAAGAAGAAAGCGATACGTTTATCTTAATGTCATTATCATTACAGCCCTTCACCAGTCCACTGCTGAACATAGGCCTCTCAGAAGGAATGCCACAAGGTTCCGAGCCACCTGCTTCCATCGACTTACATGTCTCACCAGGGCGTCACTCCATCTAGTGGGGGGTCGCCCTACACTTCGCCTACCGGTACGAGGCTGCCACTCGAGAACCTTTTTCCACATCGGATGTCGGTTCTTCGAGCTATATGGCCGGCCCATTGCCACTTCAGCTTACTAATACTTTGGACTATGTCGATTACTCTGGTTCTCCTGCGGATATTCTCGTTTTTAAGTCTATCACGCAGAGAAACCACGAGCATAGCCCTCGCCATAGCTCACTGAGCGACGAGTTTCATCATACGACCAGCAGTGAAGGACCACATCTCAGATATATAAGTCATCACTGACAACACGCACTGGTTGTATCTTATTTTACTACATATAAATAATATAAAATTAAAAATTTTGTACAACCGACTTCAATATAAATTATTAAGAATAACACAAAAACTATTGGTCTGAGCTTGATCTAATTCATATGGGACTACATATGAAGCACCAGCTTTCAAATTAAAAAAAGAATCATCGAAAACGGTTCACCCAGTAAAAAGTTATGAGGTAACACACAAAAAAAACATACAGTCGAATTAAGTACCGTCTCTTTTTTGAAGTCGGCAGAAAATTGTATTGAAGAAATAAATTGGTAATGAGTATATCTATACTAAAACGAGTATAATAAAGCGGAAGAGTTTTTTCGTTTTTTTGTTTGTTTAAACGCGCTAATCTCTGGAACTACCAGTCCGATTTGAAAAATTCTTTATGTATATTATAGCCAGATTCATGTGAAATAGTATAGGCTATCTAGCATTAAGCTATATCACTCAGCTAGCCTTAAATATGGATATTTGTTAAGCAAGTCAGAAGAAAAAGCACTCCCGAAATGATTTATCCGCGTACGCTGGTGTTGTCGTTAGGGATACGTAAATACAATGTTCTAGAAAAATATAGACCTTTACTCCGTCTAAAAAAAAGTCCGGGAATCCATATGTCTATTTGTTATACATAAGCCATAATTTGGTTTTTAGTGACAAAAAAAATATTGAAAATTTAAGTGATTTATGAGCGTTATTATTAGGCATGGCCTATTTATCCTTACGAACGAAAGTTACTTCATCATCAAGACAATTTTATGAAGATAAACTTTTTTCTTTATACCATGTTATTTGGACGCATAGTTTAAGAGATAATGTAAAATGAAAATAATTCAATACTTGGCTGGGCGCGCGAACGACGCTTAAACCCTAGCCGTTATAAAATGCTTGAACTAGGTCATGGGGCGCACCTCGGACACGTGATGACGCGGGCGAAACCGCGGGGCACAGCTAGTAGTAGAATAAAGCCATGGAATAATTAGGCCTTCTAGTACAAGTGTTTTAAATATTCAAAAGAAGGTTTCAACTATAAAGCCGCATATCCACCAAAAATGTTGACAATATTTATGTTTCCAACTGTTTACAACTTAACAAAAGTTACCAACATTTGTTTCCTATGTTGCCGATAAATGTTTCCAACAAGCATCTTTTTTTTATACGAGAGGGGGCAAACGAGCATGCGGCTCACCTGATGGTAAGTGACTACCGCTGCTCATGAACAACCGCAACACCAGGGGAATTGCAGATGCGTTGCCGGCCTTTTAAAAAGGAGTAGGCTCTTTTCTTGAAGGTCCCTAAGTTGTATCGGTCCGGAAAAATCGCTGGTACGAAGTTGGCGGATGGTTGCTAGGCGAGAAAAAGTGAAGATTTTTACGTCACGACCGTTTTTACCTTGGTGTAGACAGCCTTGGAAGCGAGATGGAATAATATCCATCTCCCTCGCACTTCTTTTATCTTGCCATGAAAGAAATATTATATTGTTTTAAATGACGCTTCATTTTAATAGACGCTAGTAATTCATTTATTTGTATTTGTTAATCAATAATATAATACGTTTATCAATAATAATATACTACCAAAGGAACTTCGTTCCAACCGAGTGTTTTATATTGGAAACGAGACATTCCATCTTAGGTCTCAGGGATGCATTTCGATTCTTAATTGAGGATAAATGTAGATGTCTATGGGCCGCGGCATCCACATACCATCAGGTGGCCTGTGTTTACACTTATTTATAAAGATAATTGTTGACGGTTACGATTAACGACGGTAGTTCCTCACCACCGAGCACATTTTAATGAGTACTTTAAATAGTAATTAACAGTAATATGAAATTTACAGCGAGCTTAACTACCACAGTTCTTATCTTTATTGTAATTAATTAAAGTAACAGTAACCTGACAGTATAGCCCGTACAACTGCGAAATTAGAACGTGATGTGTAGTTTTTTATGCTGTTTTTAATTATATTGAAGTCGGTTGTACAAAATTTTTAATTTCATCACTTGTCAGCTTACTGATTATTTATATACTATATAATAAGTGTTATATACTATATAAATAGTGTATAATAAATGCTAAGAGCCCCCCAAGTGCTCCAATTTCAGAAGTTATTATGTGGAGATAATTTTGTTCTTTTTAATTCTTTTTTTTTCTTTTGTTGATAGGGTAAGGGTCACAAGCGAGAACACAGTCCACCTTAATTTTTTTTTAATACAAGTTAAATTTTTAACCCTTTGTGTGGACTAGAAGAGAGCTACAACAAACAAAATGATAAGGTGTACGCACACAGTAGTGAAGAAGCAAGCAACCGTATTTCGCGTGTCCAACGAGGTCATTTTCCATCCTCGCTCATGGTATGGTTGGGAGTTTCTTATTGGGGCTTAACAGAGGTACATTTTTGTGAGAAAGGTGTAAAAACGAATGCAGTTGTGTATCAAAATACAGTCCTGACGAACCTTGTGGAACATGTTTCTCATACCATGTTCAATAACAGGCACTGGGTATTCCAACAAGATTCGGCGCCAGCTCATAGAGCGAAGAGCACACAAGACTGGCTGGCGGCGCGTGAAATCGACTTCATCCGGCACGAAGACTGGCCTTCCTCCAGTTCATATTTGAATCCGTTAGATTACAAGATATGGCAACACTTGGAGGAAAAGGCGTGCTCAAAGCCTCATCCCAATTTGGAGTCACTCAAGACATCCTTGATTAAGGCAGCCGCCGATATTGACATGGATCTCGTTCGTGCTGCGATAGACGACTGGCCGCGCAGATTGAAGTCCTGTATTCATAATCACGGAGGTCATTTTGAATAAACTTTAGTGTCATAAGAATCTATGTTTTGTTAAGTTCATTTTGGTATATAAATGGTTACATAATGAATAAACTTGTTTCAATTATTTTATATAAAACATGTGACAGAATTTATGACCTGACTAGGTATAATTGGCATGACAGAAGATAACGATAAATAAAAAAGTAACAAATCAATATGATAACTGGGACATTTTAATATTCAAGGCATATTTATCAGTATATATCCTGTCGATACCACGCGCGCTGATAAACAGGCAAATTAACGAGTGGAATGTTACTGTTGATTTAGTTATTCCACCACTCAGCCCATGTGCTCCTGGTAGATTATCTTCTATACATCCATCTCTTACAGCCTATAAAAGTCCACTACTGAACATAGAGAACCTCTCCCATAGATTGCCTCATAGAGGGGATAGTTGCCATAGTTGTAATGATAATTTCACCTCTCAGTGGGTCATGTGCTCCTGGTACATTATCTTCTATACATCCATCTATAGCGGCCATAAATCATTATATGTATGAATAGAAGACATACATATATAGATTTTTTGATTTTAATATTTACGTTTTTTGAATTTTGATTGATTTTTTGAAACCTGGTAAAATTATTTTTATTTCATACCAATTGATGGGCCTGAGTATAAGGCCAGACAAAACAATATTGATTGCGCATTTCTAAAACAAAATTTTACCTCTTCTCCTTACCGCCGCTACCATTGAATATAATACCCGCTATGTTACACTTATTTATATAGAAACTTTAATTATCATATAAAATTCTAAATAGCACATTATACACAAGAAAGTAAAGTTTTAAATCAGTCCATCTTGTTCCATTCTATACAGCCTATAAAAGCCTCATACCATATACCCCCCCCCCCCGCCATTTTGCCATAGCGCTTGGCAGGCGGGGTGGAAACCGCAGTTTTTATAAAAAAAACGAATCAGAGTCGAATGTTATTGATTTAATAATTTCAACTCTCAGTGGGTCATGTGTTCCTGGTGGATTATACATCCATCCATTACAATTACGATATTTCTGTCAAGAAATTCTTTTAGTTTTCACCATCGTGCCTCGGAGAGCACAAAAAGCCGTCCTGCACCTTTTCTCCGGTAGTATCGAGTACGGTTCCTATGAGAGTACTATGAGAGTGAGGTAATACAAAGTGCAGATGTCATCATCATCATCATCATTACAGCCCTTCACAAGCCCACTGCTGAACATAGGCCTCCCCCAAGGAATGCCACAAAGCACGGTCCTGGGCCACCTGCATCCATCGACTTCCTGCATGTCTTACCAGATCGTCACTCCATCTAGAGGGGGACGTCCTACACTTCGTCCGCTGGTACGAGGCCGCCATTCGAGAACCTTTTTCCACCATCGGTTGTCGGTTCTTCGAGCTATAATTATGGTCGGCCCATTGCCACTTCAGCTTACTAATCCATTGGGCTATGTTGGTCACTCTGGTTCTACTGTAGATATCATTTCTAAGTTTATCACGCAGAGAAACTCCGAGCATAGCCCTCTCCATAGCTCGCTGAATGACCTTGAGCTTCCTCATCCGGCCAGCAGTGAAGGACTACGTCTCAGTTCCATAGGTCATCACCGGCAACACGCACTGGTTGTACAGTCTCGTTTTCAAGTATTGAGGTATACCTGACGAGAAGATGTGCCGTAATTTCCCGAACGCTGCCTAGCCGACTTGAATCCGTCGATTGACCTCTCGGTAGAAGTTGGACTTACCTTGTCGGACTATTTGTCCCAGGTAAACATATTCGTCAACAACTTCGAGCTTACTGCTCCCAACAACTACCGGCATAGGTGTGACAAAGACGTTATACATGATCTTTGTTTTGTCCATGTTCATCTTAAGACCTATCCGTTGAGAGGCACTATTGAGGTCACTGAGGAAATCGAAGATCAGTGATGTACTCGCCGTTGATGTTAATACCGTATCCTTTCCAGTCCAGTAGCGACTTGAAAACGTCTTCCAATGCAGCGGTAAAGAGTTTCGGGGATATAACGTCACCCTGTCTTACACCTCTCTGCAGTTGAATAGGTTTCGTACTCTGGTTCTGTACTCGGATAGCCATCGTAGCCCTACTGTACAAACACTACTGCACTTCGATATACCGACAGCCAACTTGGCACCGCTGAAGGGACTACTGCACCGCCTAAATTTCGACGAAATCAATGGCTTTCTCTGATAATATTCCAGGCAATTGCCCATAGAAACTCTCAATCTCACTCGAAATCTCAGGTGTCCCGGAAACGACGTTGCCACACTCGGTTTTCAGCTTCGGCAGTTGGCTCTTTCTGGCAGATAGATCTCTAGCAAAGACTTTGGAGCCCTGGTTCCACTCGATCGCTTCTTCAATACGAGCAGTATTAAAGTTGCGTAAGTCCCGCCGCATGCATTTGGAAATCTGTCTGTTCAGTTGCCTGTATGCTGTCAAATCTGCAGAAAAGACTGCAACTTCATTTCCCGTCTAACAGCCATACGATTAAGAGTGTGATCGGAGAGTTTTTGTGTTCTTCTGCAGCGGGTCTTGCAAAACTTAGCCCCGACCGCATGTGCAGTTTCCACGAGCTTGTCACTCATATCGTCCACTGCATTGCAATCTTCTGGGCATTGAAAACGGTTTTGTAACTTGAGCTGAAAGCTTTCGGGACTTTGGGTTATAGCATGAGGAGAACGGAGCGTTGACTTCATTAGACGACACCTCTCCAACTTAACGTTTAGGTTCAGTGTGCCTCTCACCATTCGGTGATCGCTGCCGGTTTTCACCCTCGCGATCACTGAGACATCGCTGAACAGTTGTCGTCTGGTCGTCATAATGAAGTCAATCTCATTTTTTGTCGAACCGTTGGTGATGCGTAAACCTGTATGACCGTTTGGTGATTCTGGGTATAAGTTCTTTTAACTATTACTTATTGTGTGGTATAAGGTACGCAACCCTGGTCGACACACACAATCTTTAGAACGTTTTGAGTGAACTTTAGAACGTTGTTAACGAGAGACTTGTGGACGATAAATCCGACACCTCCTTGGGACAGATGGTCGCCCTCCCGGTGATAGAACAAGTTGCCGAATTCGAGGATTATCATGTCCTTCCCCTCTCTTCGGACCTCAGATAATCCTATAATGTTTCAGCGCAACTTGTCTATCTTTTCTTCCAGCTCCAGGATCTTCTCGTCAGTCCTCAGGGTGCGTGCGTTATAAGTTGCCAGGTCGAGTCGTTGTATGTGGCAACCGAACCTCAACCGGAGATTCTTAGCACCCCATGCCCCGCCGTTACTGTGGCCGTCACCGTAGCCAGGAATAGCGGGGCCGCCGGGGACTGGAGACCGTCTCTTCGTAACTTTAATCATGGGGAGTATACTGCCATAGTTGCCACGCTTGGCGAGCAGGTTGGCAACCGCAGTTTTTTATTGTTGTTTTGCTGTTACCAGAAAGATGCTGCTGCCCATCTTCTGTCTCAGTTTCCCTCTGTCGCCTCTTACGACACCCACGGGAAGATATGGGGTGGTGGGTATTCTTACCCGCCACTACAGATGGTTTGCATATAAACTTGAGCACTATAATCCTGTCCTGCGCAGATAGCTAGTCCCCGTTAAGACTGGCCGCCGTGACCGGAATTCGGTCTGGAGAACATTGTTATTGTAACGATAGAAAGAAAACTCTCCTATGACGCAATCTATGGGGGGGAGCCTATATTCAGCATTGGACTTCAATAGGCTGTAATGGATGGCTTTACAGAAGATAATCTACCAGGAGCACATGACCCACTGAGAGGTGAAATTATTAAATCAACAGTAACATTATAGCTATAGCAAATAGCTATAGCATTGCCCTAGGAGGCAATCTATGGAGGGGGGCTATGTTCAGCAGTGGACTTATATAGGCTGTGATAATCAGTAATTTATGGGCTTTTAAAGCAGCAAATCATAAATATAGTTATTTTTCTACAAAACACAAAGTAAGATAAAATAATAATTGTATTGTTCAATCAGTCACATGCAAAACACGTTTTCTTATCAATATAATAAAAAATTATATGGGTCTTACAGTAATATGCAATTAAAACGTAATAATGTTTTTATTAACAATCTGTGTTATGACCTGCCATCGGTTTTATATTCATTTTCCCTTGTATATGATAATATTATGTCTCTTTGGAAGTTATGTCTCTATGGCGAGAAAATCTGTAAGATTTTTCAGTAACGACCCTCTTTCTATAGAACGAGCGAGATGGAATAATATCCATCTCCCTAGCACTTTTTCTTATCTTGCCCATGAAAGAAATATTGTTTTAAATGACGCTTCTTTTTAATAGACGCTAGTAATTCATTTATTTGTACTTGTTAAACAATAATATAATACGTTTATAAATAATAATACCACTAAGAAAGAAACTTCGCATCTCACCCATGTTTTTATTTATTTATTTATGTTTACTTTTTTTATAGTTTCGGGTGACAAACGAGCACACAGTCCACCTGATGGTAAGTGGTTACTGTGACCCATAGACATCTACATCTATCCTCAATAAAGACTCAAGATGCAGATGCGTTGTCACCCGTGAGGACTAAGATCGAATGCCTCTTTTCCAGTAAAAAGGGTCTCCGGTTCTCTACACTCACCATACGAAACACAGCAGCGTTAAGCTGCTATTTTACGCTGGTTTTCTGTGAGAGCGTGGTCCTTCCCCGGTCGAGCCGATCCATTCGTGCTACAACTATACTACTAATATAGCTGCAGCATGGCTCTACCACGTTTTACTTTAACTAAAACGGTTAAACCGTTTACATTAATTAAAGAAAACTCCTTGCTCAAACTAAAAAAAGAAAATCTCCTCGCTCACAAAACTTCAGGCATTCAGACAATATTACCGTCATTGCGTTATATGTACTACGTACTAGAGAAGCTATTCCAAACAAAAATTGTGTCCTACTCTATGTCTTCGCGCATGCGCGGGTGTAGGTAGTCGCGCATGCGCGAAAACTTTAATTTGATATAAAATAATATATTAATATAAAATAAATATAAGAATTTAATATAAAATATCTTAATTTAATCTAAACAAACATATTTCTAAACAAAATGTAATAATAAATATTTTATGGAATTCACAAATCTTCAATTTACGCAATATTTAGTTTGTATGGATTGCACTACAGTTCAGTTGAACATAGTCTATGTTCGGAATGGCTTCTCTAGTGCGTAGTACATATAACTCAATGATTACCGTCCATTCGAAAGCAAACAGGTCACACACAGGATTTGTGTCAGGGAGAGCGTTAAGTGCGGCCCGGGGAACGGGCGAGAATAAGGGTGACAAACGAGCACACAGTTCACCTGATGGTAAGAGGATGATGTGACCCATACACATCTACATCCATCCTCAACTAAGCAGCAAAATGCAGAAGCGTTGTCACCGCTGAGGACTAAGATGAAATGCGCCGTTTGCAGTAAAAAAAAGGGTCTCCGGTTCTCTACACTCACCATACGAAACACAGCAGCATTAAGCTGCTATTTTACGCTGGCATTCTGTGAGAGCGTGGCCGTACGCCGATCGAGCCGACCCAATCGTGCTACAACCATAACATAGACCAAAATATAACGAAACGCCAGAAAGTTCGCATGAGTTCGCATTCGTTGCAAGTTACGAATAATTATCCTAATGAGCATAAGATAGAGGCAGTCATAGAATTATTTCAACAATTATATAGACGCTTTAATAGCCTGTGCGCGTGCCAATTCAAATCTACGCCCGTTAAATCTAACCTTATGAAGATGCAGGAGGAGAAAGAAACACAGCTTCAAAATACAGCAAACCAAGATTATAACTTTTTTTATAGAATAAGGGTGACAAACGAGCACACAGTTTACCTGATGGTAAGTGGATGATGTGGTTTATACTCAATTAAGAATCAAAATGCAGATGCGTTGTCACCCCTCAGAACTTAGATGGAATGCCTCGTTTCCAGCAAAAAGGGTTTGATAGGCTGGCAACCACACACGACCTGATAGTAAGTGGAAGAAGCTATTTCACACTGGTATTTTGTGAGGGTGTGAATTATCATGGAGATGCTGCTGACAATCTCCGGTTTCAGTTTTCCTCTGTCGCCTCTGGGTGATGCACATTATACATCTCTCTACAGTTAAGAATGAAAATGCAGATGCGTTGTGAGCTCTGAAATCTATGGGGGAGGCCTCAACATGGGACTTTTATAGGCTGTGGATGGATGTATAGAAGATAATTTAATCTACCAGGAGCACGTGACCCACTGGGAGGTGAAATTATTAAATCAATAGTAACATTACAACTATTGCAAATATCCTCCCCCCCTATGAGGCAATCTATGGGGGAGGCCTATGTTCATCAGTGGACTTAAATGGGCTGTAATGGATGCATGTATAGAAGATAATCTACCAGGAGCACATGACCCACTGAGAAGTGAAATTATTAAATCAACAGTAACATTACAACTGTAGCAAATATCCCCCTATAAGGCAATCTATGGGGGAGAGGCCTATGTTCAGCAGTGGACTTTTATAGGCTGTGGATGAATATATAGAAGATAATCTACTAGGAGCACATGACCCACTGGGCGGTGAAATTATTAAATCAACAGTAATTACAACTACAATTGCAAATATCCCCCTATGAGGCAATCTATGGAGGAGGCCTATGTTCAGAAATGGAATTTTATAGGCTGCAATGGATGGATGGATTTGACGACTTCGCAGCGCATTGACTTAGCAATGAGTTGCAGCGTTAAGGGCAATGTGTTCGTATTTGGATGGCCTACAAATAATTGTTACAGGGCTGTATCGTCCTTATGAAATTTATGTATGTAAACTGCATCCACGATACAGGAGAAGTTACTAGTATGGAGGTAACGTAAAAAAAAAAAACAATTTAGAATTAAGATTATGTATTAAGAAATCCGTTGCTCTAATCATTGGGGGGGTATTTTCCATAGTTGCCACGCGGGTTGGCAACCGCAGTTTTTTATTGTAATTTTGGCTATTATCAGGAAGATGCTGCTGCCCATAGTAAGCTGAAGTGGCAGTGGGCCGGCCATATAGCTCGAAGAACCGACAACAGATGGGGAAGAAAGGTTCTTGAGTGGCAGCCTCGTACCGGTAGGCGAAGTGTAGGGCGACCCCCCATGAGATGGAGTGACGACCTGGTAAGACATGCAGGAAGTCGATGGATGCAGGTGGCTCAGGACCGTGCTTTGTGGCATTCCTTGGGGGAGGCCTATGTTCAGCAGTGGACTTATGAAAGGCTGTAATGATGATGATGATGATGATTAAGAAATTAACTTATGGCGGATGTATTCCCAATACATAATTTTATGTTTTTCGTAAATATATTTACGAATGTTATTATTTTAATATAAAACGTTTCAACGCGTTACGCGACCTAATCCTTGCCTTATCAAAATTCCACGGTCGTTGACTCAGGTCAACAACCCGACATTGCCAGTTTGGGTCACGAATGCATTTTTGCAACGAATCTTATGTGAGACGAAACGCCGGCGGCGAGACATTTGTTTTTTTTTTTTCCTTGGTAATGGACTCGTACGGCCGTACTTTTGCCAGTGTCAATAAAATAATTGTGAAATTTTTGGAAAATTTTAACGGTAGCTTCAGCCAGTAGACAGACGGCAGCTCCAAGGAGATGATTAGGATAGTATCTCGAGGCGCCTAAGCAGACAGATATCTTATGTTGAGATACACATCACCATCGGAGCACTTGTTTCGTCGTTTCTACAAATAGTTCACATGCGCATACATTAAATTCGCAAATCGCACCACTTTTACGTATCAAAAATTACTTTAAACCTTTATTTAAACAATAATACAGTAGCAGCAATACGCCGGTCACCACAGGCGTGACATTTGAGAATAGGTTTTTAACAAAGTTATTTTTGTCACGCTCCCTCACACCTACCAGTATACAGTGCCAGACAACTGCACCTCGGACTGATTATGCCTGCGTAATAAAGACGAAATCACCATCTCGTATTCCCCTGTTTCCTTCTAGAAAACTGGACCGATTTAATTTTTTATTTCTAACCGACTACAAAAAAAAGAAGATAATTCTTAATTCGACTGCATTTTCGGTGTGTTTCCACAAAACTTTTTTCTAGGTGAACCGATTATGATACTTCTTTTTTTTTATTTGAAAGCTGGTGCTTCTCGTGTGATCCCGCATAAATTTGATTAAGATCTGACCTATAGTTTTAGAGTTATCCTTAATAATTCGTATTTAATTGACTTCGACTATATTGATGATGTTTTCATTTTATTTATAGTGAAGTCTGTTGTACAAAATGTTTAATTTTCCCAATTATTTAAATAGTGTAACCTCCCCAAGTATACAATTTCATTTACCTGTTCTAGACATTCCTGATTTACCCATATTTCACACTTCGTTCTCTCTTCGTCCCTTTCAAATACCAGAACCTTAGTTTTATTAGCATTCAAACGGAGACCTTTAATTTCACATTCCTCTTTCATACACGTGACTAATGCCTGCAGTTCTGCCTCTGATGGTGCTATAAGCACTGCATCATAGGCATACAGCAGACAATTTACTTTAATGTCACCCAGTTTCACACCCAAACAGCTATCTTTCAGCTTCTGTAAACAGCTGTCTAGATACAGTATGAACAGCCAGAAAGACATGACACAACCCTGTTTTACGCCCGTTTGGACGCTAAACATGGGTGACAGGTCATGCCCTACCCGTACACAGGCTTTACAGTCACAGTAAAGCGACTGCACAGCCCTTAGCAATCTACCATCCACACCAAATTGTATACTTGGGGAGTGCTTTCAGCCGGGATGGAAGATGTGATTTAGATGTGGACAGGAGTGTCGCTGCCGGGAACAAAAGTCAATGGTGCCCTGACTGCGTTAGTCAAAAGGCAAGGCGTAGTGAAGAGTGCACGCCTTGCAATACATAACGCAATGTTGGTACCGACTTTGTTATATGGCAGCGAAACCTGGGTATGCCAGAAGAAGCATACAAGTAAGTTGAATGCAGTGGAGATGCGATCTCTTCGTAAAATGTGCGGCGTTACCATGACCGAGCGAAAGCGAAACGAAGAGATTCGCAATATGGCAGGTTTGAAAAATGACCTTATCACAAAAATTGATAAGGGCGTGCTTCTATGGTTTGGGCACGTTGAGCGAATGAGTGAAGACCGAATGGTGATGAAAATATATAGCGCGAAAGTAAATATTAAAAGGTGTCGAGGTAGACCGAGACTAACTTTCGAAGACCATGTGAGCAAATTGCTCGAAGAGGGTAGGGTCAAGAGTACTCGGATACCTAGACGTGCATGTATGAAGAAGATAATGAATCTGAAAGAAGCGAAAGAGGTATGTAAGGATCGTGACACTTGGCGATCTATTCTCTCTGGCTACCCCGTCAGGGATTGTGCGTGAAGATAAGTAAGTAAGTAAGTATAACCTCCATATACTTAATTTAACTTAACTTTGGTTATATTAAATAAAATATTAGCTCGTGTCATTATTCAGGAAAAAAAGAGAGAAAGTCTTTGTATGGAGTAAATGCCGCTACTTGAGAGAAAAACTTTTTACTCTTTTTTAGGCATATTGCGCACACAAAAAGTGTGAGATTTGGCATAGTTAAAGATTATATAGAGATCGATAAAGATTGTTAAAGATTATATCGATACAAACACGGCGCATCACTACGCCTTTTTATACGCCTTTTAGTGCGAGCGAGAGCGCAGTATAACCGATGCCGTATCCCCGTTTTATGGCCACGACTGTCTCGTACGTTGACGTTTAATGTAGAGTACCTAATGCAGGTTAATAATTTTTTTTTCAAACTTACCACCATCTCTGTCAATAATCCCATTCGACGCCGACAGCATGATCTGCACCGACAAGCAGAACAGCCCCAAGATGACGAGAAAGCGAAGCACGGAGGCATACTTTAACCGGGGCATTGTTCACTCAGTGACTGGGGCTAAGTGCATTTTTGGGACCCGCCGCAGCGCCGCTATATCGCGTCACCCGCAAGTAATTAGTTCACTCGTTCGACGGTAGATGGTGTTGTTTCATGTTCGTTTTGCACGATTACGTCATAATGTGGAACTTTGCCTTCTTGTGGAGCTTACGCCGTTTTAACTCTGCAACAAAGAAATTTCAATCAACAATGTTGCATTCGTTTATTTTTTTTTTTACAGAATAAGAGTAACAAAAAAGCACACAGTCCACCTGATGGTAAGTGGATGCTGTGGCCTATAGACATCTACATAAAAAATTTCCATTTAAAAAACATGCGTCAGTGTCGTGGAACACTCGGTTGGAACGAAGTTCCTTATTATTAATAAACGTATTGAGTATATTATTGATTAACAAATATAAATTAATTAATTATTAGCGCCTATTAAAATGAAGCGTCATTTAAAATAAAATACACTATGACACAAGGGGTAGCGAAGAAAAAATCTTACACTTTTTGTCGCCTAGCTCCCATCCGCCAAACCCGTACCGTCCGATAAGGAACTTCGTTCCAAAAAACGCAGACACGTTGGTCACCCATGAGGACTAAGTTGAAATGCCACTTATCCAGTAAAAAGGGTCTGCGGTTGTCTGCACTCAACACAGGAAACAGCACTATTCCGTTGTTTCACGCTGGTATTCTGTGAGAGAGTGGTCCTACCCCGTTTGAGCCGACCCATTCGTCATCATCATCATTCATCATTACAGCCCTTCACAAGTCCACTGCAGAACATAGGCCTCCCGCAAGGAATGCCACAAAGCACGGTCCTGAGCCACCTGCACCCATCGACTTCCTGCATGTCTCACCAGGTCGTCACTCCATCTAGTGGGGGGTCGCCCTACACTTCGCCTACCGGTATTTGTGCTGTAGCTATATTACAGTTTAAATAATTAATAGAATCAGGCGTTACTTTGCGGAAATGCATTATATTAAAAATGTAAATAAATAAAATACAAATTATGTGTCTTACCTACTTTGAAGAATATCTCCCGCCATCCCTCAATTACGTGTACTATTCCCGTTGAGTAGTGGTGTTGAGATTAGTAGTGACGGGAATAGTGACAATTGATGGAGGGCGGGAGCTAATTAATTATTAACATTTTTAAAATGAAGAACCGTGGTTGCTCAGATGGTTAGTTAGCGCTCGCTGTAAGCTTTACAGTACGCGAGCAACCCGGGTTCGATCCCCGCCGGCACCAATGAAATTGTTAATTGCAATTTTAAGTGCTGATTTACCACGTGCTCGGCGGTGAAGGAAAACATCGTGAGGAAACCTGCATGCCTGAGAAATAAGAAAAAAAAATATTTCGAAGACATGTGAAGTTCGCCAACACGCATTGGGGCAGAGCGGCGGACATTTCCTTGCCCTAAAACCCTCTCAGAAATGAGAGGAGGCCTCTGCCCAACAGTGGGACGTAAATAGGCTGCAACTTTACTTTTTACTTTTTTAAAATCCTAATTAATATAAGAAAATGACACTTTAAAAATAACATTATTAGAATTTAAAAAAAATAACATGAATTGATCGTACGCCGTACAGATCTTAATGAGCATACAAGGTCATAGTCATGAAAATTATTTTATTGTCCCCGGTACTTAATACGTCTGCAAACTTTCAGATTATCACAACGTCCGGATGTGACCAGGTACAAGTGGTAAAATTAAAAATGTTGTACAACCGACTTCAATATAAATCATTAAGGATAACTCAAAAACTACTGGTCAGATCTTGATAAAAAATTATATGGGACCACAGAGAAGCACCAGCTTTCAAATAAAAAAAAAAGAATCATCAAAATCGGTTCACCTAGAAAAAAGTTCTGAGGTAACAAAAGTCGAATTGAGTACTTCCTCCTTTTTGAAGTCGGTTAAAAAATTAATTATATTAAATTCTTACATACATATAATTAGATGGTGGGATTTTTAAACCTCTTACCTATTTCTATTCTAGTACCGTATATACACGGCACGGAAAGTTCTGTACTGCTGGCCGTTCATAAACATTTGAATATACAGTCCGTACCGGATTAAGAATGGGATTATAAGTGGCGTCTAATCGAGCCCGTACCGTCAACATGCACAGTGGCAACAGCGAAAACCCGTTAATAATGGTACATCGTTGTAACGCTATATTATTCGGTTAATTGGAAATTATCTTTTAATTGGAAAATGAAATTGAATGGCATGCGCATGTAGATACATTAATTTTACAATTAATTTAACTATTATGGGATTTGTTTATGTTTTTTTTTATATATATAGAAGAGGGAGCAAACGAGCATGCGGCTCACCTGATGGTAAGGGACTACCGCCGCCCATGAACAACAGCAACACCAGGGGAACCAGGGGAATTGCAGATGCGTTGCCGGCCTTTTAGAATGGTGTAAGCTCTTAATGTGGCGTTATTCAGACTCAAGATAATCTAAAAGCTTTTAGAAAAACTTTTACTATTATCTATTAGTATTATCGCCAGTGGTGTGTCTTGCCTAGTGTAGTGGTGTTGGGAGTAGCGGTGCTGGGATTAGTGGTGACGGGGATAGTGCACGCAATTGAGGGAGGGCGGGAGGTGCTCTTCATACTAGGTAAGACACATCATTTTATTTTATAACGCGGATATTTGCGAAGTAAATTTTTCTAAAAGCTTTTATATAATGGATTTCCGCAAAGTAACGCCTGATTCTATTAATTATATCAAGATAATCATTAAATATCATTTATTTCATTTTATCTATATTTCTATTTTAATAAAATCTCAAAATGTTTCGGATACAATTTAGTCTAGATCACTCCTGGTATCATTCTATATATTATATTCGTCAAGTTTTATTACAATCGGCTAAGCCATTCAGAAGATTAGTTCGTACAGATAGACAGACAAAAAAAATTTTAAAAATTGTTACTCATGTTCAATGTCATGTAAATATATTATACAAAATTATTAACAAACAAACACAACAATAATTAAAATCTCATAGAACGCGATGAACAGAATTTTCTTGTAGTTATGGCTTTTTTTTGCGTATGAATGCCCAAAGTCACACAGAGAGCTATGGAGATGACTATGCTCGGGGTTTCTCTGCGTGATAGACTTTAAAACGAGGATATACCCAGTAGAACCAGAGTAACCGACATAGCCCAACCGTTTAGTAAGCTGAAGTGGCAATCGGCCGGCCTTATAGCTCGAAGAACCGACATCCGATGGGGAAGAAAGGTTCTCAAGTGGCAGCCTCCTTTCAGGCGAAGTGGAGAACGTGTGGGACGTTCACTAGATGGAGTGACGACCTGGTAATACATGCAGGAAGTCAATGGATGCAGGTGGCTTGGGACCGTCTGGTCTACCTGACTCATAGATGGGCGGAGGCAGTAAAGTCCAAAGGGGAGGCATTGGCCGTTAGTTTGGACATAGCGAAGGTCTTTAATCGGGTCTGGCACAAAACGCATCTTTCGAAGCTCCCTTCCTATGGGCTTCCCCAGAAATTGTGCAATTGGATCACCAGTTTCCTTACTGATCGGAGCATCAAGGTCGTAGTAGACGGTGCATGCTCTGATTACAAGCCTACTAAAGCTGGTTTCTTTTGCATATCAATGATATTGTTGTGTATTATGTAACACTAGTTACCACTAAAGCCCTCTAGTGTCGAGTAGCAGAACTAGGAGAGTCAAGATCCTTCTAGAAATTTCGGGTACCGATATGTACTCGAACATTCTAGATGTTTCTACAGTAGAAGGTTCTGGAAACTATCTGAGGCCCTATATAAAGCCGGTATAGACCACGACCGAGTGAGTATGGAATTGGCGATACAAGGGAATACTTCGAAATAACTGCGAACTAAAGTGATCAGTAGTACAATTGTGTTTTATTATTAGTGTGGTTTTAAATTGTAATTAGTGTTCTGTAATTAAAGTGTCAATTTTGGTAATTCAATCGGCAGTTTTTAATTGTCTTGAACCCCAAGCTCGTAACAATATGTTGCGAGCTTGCTATGCATTTCACAACATTTCTTGCTATGCAGACAACAGTACTGGTGATGCTCTATACACCGGCCGTGCCAATATTTCTCGGGAAAACGTGGTCGAGTACCGGGACAAACTTGTGTTTGAAGTCGAGTCTTTACTAAACAAAGTTTCGGATTGTGGGCAACTAAATCTAGTCCAGTTCAATCCCCAGAACACACAAGTTTGCGCGTTTACCGCTAAAAAGAACACCTTTGTCGTATCTCCTCAGTTTCAGGGCACTCCCCTTGCTGCCTAAGCCAGTATCGGAATCCTTGGCGTCGACATATCGAATAGTGTGTAGTTTCGTGGTCACTTGGAAGGGAAGGCCAAATTGGCCTCTAAAAAGCTTGGCGTGCTTAGCAGAGTGAGACAGTATTGCATGCCGGCACATCGCTTGCAACTTTACAAAGAGCAAGTTCGGCCTCACATGGAATACTGTTCTCTTCTCTGGGCCGGGGCACCCCAGTGCCAGCTCCTTCCACTTGACCGCATCCAGCGCAGAGCGGTTCGAATCGTCGATGACAGAGTTCTTTCTGATCGGCTTGATACACTGGCACTGCGTAGGGATGTTGCATCCCTTTGCATTTTCTATCGAATCTACCACGGAGAGTGCTCTGAGGAATTGTTCGGATTAATTCCAGCCGCCAAATTTCACGAATGCACATCGCGTCAAAATTCACGATACCATCCTCACCATCTGGACGCTTGCGGTCTACGACTGTACGTTTTACTAGGAGTTTTCTTCCTCGTAGAACTTCTCTGTGGAATTGTTTACTATTTGCGATTTTATCGTACCGGACCGATACAACTTCGGGACCTTCAAGAAAGGAGCTTACACCTTTCTAAAAGGCCGTCAACGCATCTGCAATTCCCCTGGTGTAGCAGTTGTTCATGAGCGGCGGTAGTCACTTACCATTAGGTGAGCCGCATGCTCGTTTGTCCCCTATTCTATAAAAAGATACCGTGCTTTGCGGCATTCCTTGGGGGGGGGGGGGGCTATGATCAGCAGTGGAATTGTGAAGAGCTGTGATGATGATAATGATGAATGATTATGGCGTTTTGTTATCATTGATTTCAGTGACAAGTTGTAATGAAGATGTTCGAAAAACGCATATCGCAACGTATTTTTTTTGTACTCGATAGTGTGCGAGCGAGAGGTGAATAGAGGCGACTTCATTTTCAATCCCATTCTTTAACCGCACGGGTAGTGGAATGTTATTATTTTTTAAACATTAAGTCATTGAATGATGAAAATACTTTTCAGTGTTTTATCACAAGTTAAAGCACATTTTAATTTAGTCAAGACTTTAGGGCGATGATTTAAAAAAATTGTTTAAAATATTTTTTTTTCGTGGACGGGTCCTGTCTGCACTATCCCACTTAATGAGCAAAAGAGCAAAACAAAATGAGTTTAATACCGAGCGGTACATTTGTTTTCCCAGCGTCTTTGAAAAAGAGGTAAAAACGGTTATACGTGGTAGAGCCATGCTGCAGCTATATTGGTAGTTGTGGCACAAATGGGTCAACTCGACCGGGGAAGGAACACGCTCTCACAGAATACCAGCGTAAAATAGCAGCTTAATGCTGCTGTGTTTCGTATGGTGAGTGTAGAGAACCGGAGACCCCTTTTGTTGTAAGAGAGGCATTACATCTTAGTCCCCACGGGTGGCGACGCATCTGCACTTTGATCCTTTATTGAGGATAAATGAAGATGTCTATGGGTCACAGCAACCACTTACCATCAGGTGGACTGTGTGCTCGTTTGTCACCCTATCCTATAAAAAAAAAACTACAAAAAAGGCAGTTTACGTGGCAGTAGGCTAATAGCAGGGTGAAAAGGTCGTGGGTTCCGCCATTCGACTACTGTCGTGAACCACTACTAAAGCATAAGCATTTTAAGATTACCAAGAGTGGTTACAGGGAATATTAGTAACGTTACCAGCATTGCTAGAATTAAAAAAAAATCGCATCCTTTTACACCATGACAACACTTAGGCACACATCGCGCACGCGACAGTCTATTTATCTTATAGAAAGGTGGAACTCGTGACTCATCCCTTACACAGTCCAGACATCGCAACATACAGTTTCTTTATTTACCAAAAAAAAAAATTGATGAAAGGTTTCACATTTACGGTGCAAGAAGAGGCCGTGATTGCTTTCAAACAGCACGTAAAAAAAAACATGACCAATGGTCCCTATGTTCCCAAAAATGGTTTGAAAGAATGAAAATGTATTTAAAAGAACAATGGCAGACTTTTGTAAAAAAATTAGTTGAGAAGAAATGGTAGCGTCTATATACCAAAAATATCTTAAAATGTTAAGCGTCAGTCCCTTAATAACTCTGTCAAAGAATTTTGTACTGAGAAGGCGTCAAAAAAAAGATATTTACATTTGAACCTTTTTAGGTTATGTCCTATGTCACTTGGAAAAAGTCATGCTTCCTGTGGTTGTTTGATGTTAGCTTAATACATAATACATAATTGAGAGTTTTTAGATTATTGTATCTCTATTATATATTTTGCATACTATAAATGTATATTTCTGGCATGGCTCCAGGGCTTTTGTATCATAGTGACATTATCAGAAGGGCTAGAACCAAGAGCCGTAAAGCCCGTAAAAAAAACAGTGACATTTTATTTTAGCTAGTGTTGGCATAACATTAAATGGAATTGTTACATAGTACTATGATTGAGATAATGTATTATTGTAGGAAATTCTTTGTTAGAGACTTATTCTCAGCCATATCACTTTTATTTTTATTATTACTTATAGTACAGTTATTACTAATAATAACTTAATATAAAAATATTTTGTGTGTTGTGTTGTATAATACTAAATGTCAACATTTGAATAGAGTAACTTACTTACTTACTTATCTTCACGCACAATCCCTGACGGGGTAGCCAGAGAGAACAGATCGCCAAGTGTCACGATCCTTACATATCTCTTTCGCTTCTTTCAGATTCATTATCTTCTTCATACATGCACGTCTAGGTATCCGAGTACTCTTGACCCTACCCTCTTCGAGCAATTTGCTCACATGGTCTTCGAAAGTTAGTCTCGGTCTACCTCGACACCTTTTAATATTAACTTTCGCGCTATATATTTTCTTCACCATTCGGTCTTCACTCATTCGCTCAACGTGCCCAAACCACCGAAGCACGCCCTTATCAATTTTTGTGATAAGGTCATCTTTCAAACCTGTCATATTGCGAATCTCTTCGTTTCGCTTTCGGTCGGCCATAGTAACGCCGCACATTTTACGAAGAGATCGCATCTCCACTGCATTCAACTTACTTTTATGCTTCTTCTGGCATACCCAGGTTTCGCTGCCATATAACAAAGTCGGTACCAACACTGCGTTATGTATTGCAAGGCGTGCACTCTTCGCTACGCCTTGCCTTTTGACTAACGCAGTAAGGGCACCATTGACTTTGTTCCCGGCAGCGACACGCCTGTCCACATCTAAATCACATCTTCCATCCCGGCTAAAAGCACTCCCCAAGTATACAATTTCATTTACCTGTTCTAGACATTCCTGATTTACCCATATTTCACACTTCGTTCTCTCTTCGTCCCTTTCAAATACCAGAACCTTAGTTTTATTAGCATTCAAACGGAGACCTTTAATTTCACATTCCTCTTTCATACATGTGACTAATGCCTGCAGTTCTGCCTCTGATGGTGCAATAAGCACTGCATCATCAGCATACAGCAGACAATTTACTTTTATGTCACCCAATTTCACACCCAAACAGCTATCTTTCAGCTTTTGTAAACAGCTGTCGAGATACAGTATGAACAGCCAGGAAGACATGACACAACCCTGTTTTACGCCCGTTTGGACGCTAAACATGGGTGACAGGTCATGCCCTACCCGCACACAGGCTTTACAGTCACAGTAAAGAGACTGCACAGCCCTTAGCAATCGGCCATCCACACCATACCCCGGCAACAGTTCCCACATTTTCTTCCTTACAACCTTATCAAATGCTTTCTCAAGATCCACAAAAGCACAGAAAATCTTCTGGTTAACAGCCAGAAGCTTTTCCGTGATCATACGGAGAGAAAACATTTGATCCGTGCATCCTCTTCCAGGTCTAAATCCGCATTGTGCCTCCCATAGAAATCTTTCCGATTTCTCTTGCATCCTACGTGTCAAAACCTTCGAGTAAACTTTACTTGCTAAACTGGTCAAGCTGATCGCCCGATAGCACCCGCAGTCAAAATGTGAACCTTTACCTTTATATAAAGGCACAATGACTGCGGATCGCCAATCATCCGGGACATCCCCCGTCCGCCAGCACAAATTGCACAGCAGATGAAAGCTGTCCCAGACGTGAGGCCCACCATACTTGACCATTTCAGCAGTAACTCTGTCTAGTCCCGCAGCCTTACCACATTTCAAACTTCGAATCGCACGTTCAATCTCTTTCATATTGATGACCTCAGTGTCATCGAGGTCCGGGTCTGGCGTGCCAGTCACGGCGTCATCCCCGGATCCCTCACTAAGATCATCACACGCATACATTTCTCTATAAAATTCGCTCCATCGCTGCATGACGTCCGATTTTTCTGAGAGGACGTCATTAGTTCTCGAAAGCACTTTGTTCATTCTTAAGGCCGTCTCACCACTTCGGGTCCTTCCAACCTCTTTCCAGAAGAGTTTGGAGTTCTCCTTAAAGTTGTGCGACAACCTTTCATCCGCTTCCATTCTACACCTTTCACGCACTTCCTCAATCAATGCTTTCGTGTGAACTTTCTGCAGCTTATATCTTTCTTTCATCTTCTCTCTCATATCCTTATCATTACTAGAGGCCAAGTAGTCTAACCATGCTTTCTTCTTCTTCTTTACAGCTTCTTTCACTTCATCATTCCACCATGCATCTCTTCTTTTACTACTGCCTCTTTTTATTGTTCCACACACTTCTTCCGCTGCACTTACCATTCCATCCCTAAGGTTCTGCCATGTTCTTTCTACACATTCGTTTCTGCCATCGATGGTGTCAAGCTTTTCGGCTACCCTCGCATGATATTTGTCCCTAGTATCCGCTTCCTGAAGCTTCCAGCTTCGGATGCGACAGACCGACTGTGGTTCTGTCACTGTCGTCCGGTAGCGCCAACCCGCGAACAGACCCCTAAATCTAGTAATCACTAGATAGTGATCCGTTCCCAGGTCAGCACCCCTGAACACTCGCGTATCCATAACCTGTTTTCGCAGTCGGTCATCCACCAGGAACAAATCGATCATACTTCTCTCATTCTTTCTTTCTCTAGTATACATATGGATTTTCTTGTGATTAAACATAGTGTTTGTCACAAGAAGACCCTTTTCCTTGCATACCGCCAGTATAAGCTTGCCAGCATCATTAACCCTTTTATCGCCAAACTTTCCAAGTACCGACTCGTACCCTGGTCGAGCGGTACCAACCCATCCATTCAAATCACCACATACAACAATCCTTTCGTTTCCCCTAGCCAAATCTAGAACTTCTCTTACATTCTCCCAAAACTCCTCCAGCTCAGCCCTGGACGACGAAGCCACCGGCGCATAAACAGCCAAAAGGAATAACTTCGTCAGTCCCAATTTAAAGCGAACCCAGAGAAGTCTTGAGTTCACAAACTTATATTCAGTCATAACATCGACCAACCGAGAAGACAGCAGCACCCCCACTCCCTGGCAGGCGTTCTCGCTCTCCGGGACTCCGGACCATAGAGCAAACGCCCCGCCAGGGAGCTCTTCAGTACCACTGCCCTTCCGTTTGGTCTCCGACATACACACGACATCTAATTCTCTTTCTTTCATTATTTCGATCAACTCATTCGTCTTATCTCTCATGCCTCCTCTAACATTCCACGTGCCAACTCTGCACTCCGTCCTCCACCTTCCGCCGTGTCGGGCCGTGCGTGACGGGTGGCGGTCCCCATCGCCGCTTTGCGCGCTGCATTCCACACCAACGGGGACGAGCTGGTGTGCGTCGCCTTGGGGGGACGCCCTAACCCTCGTTGACATGGGTGCGCAGCTGAGTAGAATTGCAGCCCTGAAAAGGGCTGGCAGGGGTCGCGACGAGCACGCTTCTACAATGACCCCCTACTCATGAATAGAGTAAAAATGAATAGAGTAAAATGATTTAAATCATTTATTATTCCCAAAAATATTTGTTTTTTTCTGTGGCTTTAATTAAAATATATTTTTATTTGAAAAATCATAGAATAATAATAAAACTCATTTTATATATAACTTATTTCTAGACGCTATAATTTTTGTCATACTATTTTTCTGCTATTGCTCTTTTATGTAGAATACTTTAAAAAACAGTAAATATTTTTTTTTAAATACTAGTAATGCTATTAAACATTACTAATATTCCCTTTAACCACTTCTGGTAAGCTTAAAATGCTTGTGTTTTGTCGAATGGCGGATTCGAACCCACGAACCTTCGGGTTCGCGGTCCGCGCCCTGCCATTGGGCTACTGACGCTTCAATATATAAGTTTACAAATAAATTGCCTTTGTTGTTAATGAGTTGCGCAAAACTTTCAGTGTAACCCACGTAGCAGTGTTTGGTCAGCTGTATGTGAAGGGTATGGAGTGCCAGTACCATTACAGGCTGTGAAGGTCTGTGAAGATGGAATGGTATATATATATATATATTTAATATCTAATTAAATATTATCTGCCGCGCATGCGCGAAGACACAGAGTAGCGCACAACTTTTGTTTGAAATAGAGCTTCTCTAGTACGTAGTACATATAACTCAACGTCATTATAACATTTATACATACATACATGCTTTTCAATACTTAGACTGTCTCGTTGGTGTGGTGATCGTAACCGAGATTGCTGTACATGAAGTCCTGGGTTCGAATCCAGGGTCAGGCCAAAATTAATAATCGTGTTTTTCTGTCTGGCAGCCCGAAGTCAGGAAGTTGGCGGTATTTTACCCGACGCCCCGGAAGCTCGTAGAGCCGATGCTCCTGCGCCTGATCTCTCTCCGGTCGTGTAGGTTTACCGTTCCATCGGACTATGAGAGTGAGGGAACAGAGTATGATCTATGCAACGCACACACAGTGACTGGTCTACGTTAACGCCCCGTGACCGAAATTCGGTCTGGGGTAACTAATATTTCAATACGTTGAACAATAAATGTTCAATTAAATCTGTTATAATTAATTAATACCTAAAAGTTAATAAATTATACATAAACAGATTTATATAACATAGATATTACATATTATTACATATGGAGGTGAGAGATGTGTTTCAGGGTCGTGACAAATGGAAGTTCGTAGTCTCTGCCTACTCCTCTGGGTGACAGGCGTGATGTTTATGACCTGATATACTAAACCACAAGATACATAACACAGTTAGTCATATATTTATAACCCAAATAAGGAAAATATGTAATTATATCATAGTGGCAACACATAAAGGTGACAAACGAGCACACAGTCCACCTCATGGTAAGTGGATGCTGTGGCCCATAGACATCCACATCTATCCTCGATTAATAATCAAAATTCAGATGCGTTGTCACCCGTGAGGACTAAGATGGAATGCCTCTTTTCCGGTAAAAAGGGTCTCCGGTTCTCTACACTCACCATACGAAATACAGCAGTGTTAAACTGCTATTTTACACTGGTATTCTGTGAGAGCGTGGTCCTTCCCCGGTCGAGCCGACCCATTCGTGCTACAACCATAATACAGCTGCAGCATGGCTCTACCACGTATAAAGATCTTTCTTCCCATTTTGTAGTTGGCTATAGCAAGTACAACATTAAGTACACAATAATATATACATAGTTTTATTTTTGTAATTTGGTAAACACTTGTACCTACTAGTTTCACAATGTTTATTTTAATTACCACTTTTGTGACATTCCCTTGTGGACGCCTATGATCAGCAGTGGATGATGATGATATAGTAGTAGTAGTAGTAGTGACAACAATTGCCATTATAAATCTAGTTTAACTGGTTAAAAGTTTATCAACACCGTCATCATCATCATTACAGCAATTCACAAGTCCACTGCTGAACATAGGCCTCCCCCAAGGAATGCTATAAAGCACGGTCCTGAGCCACCTGCATCCATCGACTTCCTGCGTGTCTTACCAGGTCGTCACTATATCTTGTGGGGGGACACTTCGCCTACCGGTACGAGGCTGCCACTCGAGAACCTTTTTTCCCCATCGGTTGTCTGTTCTTCGTGCTATATGGCCGGCCCATTGTCACTTCAGCTAACTAATTCGTTGGGTTATGTCGGTCACTCTGGTTCTACTGCGGATACCCTCATTTCCAAGTTTATTACGCAAAGATACCCCGAGCATAGCCCTCTCCATAGCTCGCTGAGCAACCTTGAGCGTCCTCATACGGCCAGCAGTGGCCGAAAGGTCTTAGCGTGTTTTATTTAAGTCAAGCTAATATACAGTGGACTCCCGGTAATCCGACAAACATTTTGCAGGACAGTGTCGGACTATCGAATTTGTCGGATTATAGATTACTGCTTAAGACTATTATAGTCCGGAATTTTTTATAAAAGAATACCTTGTAATCCGACAAATTTCAAAAGCACAAATTATACTTCATTATGTATGTCAAATTTAGTAAATTAAATAAGACAATAGGGAGCTCACATTTTATAATAAAATTAACGTCATTAATGCTATAGAACTTACAAAAATATGCAATAATTTTACATTAGGAAATAATTGTGTACAAACAAATGTACATATACTAAAATAATCGAAAATTATGAATCAGGTTATAACTTGTTCAATCATGTATTTGCGAAGTTGTCAAAAAAAAATAATATCTAATAATAAATAATAGACCATGTCGGATTACAGGGGGTGCCGGATTAGACAGGGGCCGGATTACCCGAGGGTAGGGTTACCATATCTCGGGATTTGTCCTGAGATTTCAGGATTTTTAGACTCTTCTCAGGATTGCGGCTGGATTTTGCAAATCTCATGAAATCTCAGGATTTTTATAACATTCAATATAATAGAGCTTACATTTTAAAGATCTCTAATAAAAAGTTAAACAAACTAAAAATAATTTTCCTTTGGTAATAATTCCACAATTAAAATCAAAACTTATTTGTCCAAGTAGGTACTTAAACAGTTTTATCATACTTAATATGTGAAGATACTTTTTTAAGTAAGGTTTTCTTCTCAAACTGTAAAAAATCTCAGGATTTTTAAATGGAAATCAGTCCTCTTCTCCGGACTTTTAATTTTTTCATCTGGTAACCCTACCTGGGGGTCCACTGTAAGTTAAAATTACAAATTTTGTACAGCCGACTTCAATATCAGTTATTAAGAATAACTCAAAAACTATTGGTCTGACCTTGATCAAATTCATATGGGACCACACGAGAAGTACCAGCTTTCAAATAAAAAACGAATCATCGAAATCGGTTCACCCATTATAAAGTTATGAGGTAACACACATCAAAAAAAAATCTACAGTTGAATTGAGTACCGTCTCCTTTTTGAAATAACCGCAAGCAGTGTCATCACCGAACATAAGCTTGGGGATCCGGTATCACGTAGTCACCAGTTCAAATATACAAGTAGAATTTACAAACAATCTGGGACTAGAATTTCGATACCCGCATGTTTTTAAACTGGAAACGTTCGAGCTTGCAGTTATGAAATAATATATATATAGTATTATGGAAGGTATCCGATATAAGATACTCGTACTACGGATGTTGTATGTAGCGCCACAGAATGCCAACGTGAAATAGCAGCCTAACGCTGCTGTGTTCCGTATGGTGAGTGTAGAGAACCAGGGACCCTTTTTACTGGAACCGAGGCGTTCCATCTTAGTCTGCATCTGCATTTTGATTCTTAACTAGCTATAATTGATTCTTAAATATCTTTATGAAAATTGAAGGATTTATGACTTTCTTAATAAACGGTACGACACACGCGCCACCTACTGTAAGTAAATTTTTTTTTATAGGATAGGATCGACAAACGAGCACACAGTCCACCTGATGGTAAGTGGTTGCTGTGGCCCATAGACATCTACATTTATCCTCGTCTGCGAACAAAATGCAGATGCGTTGTCACCCGTGAGGACTAAGATGGAATGCCTCTTTTCCAGTAAAAAGGGTCTCCGGTTCTCTACACTCACCATACGAAATACAGCAGTGTTAAGCTGCTATTTCACGTTGGTATTCTATGAGAGCGTGGTCCTTTCCCCGGTCGAGCCGACCCATTCTTGCTACAACTATACTACTAATATAGCTGCAGCGTGGCTCTACCACGTATCAATTGTAATATGCGTATAACCTTCGCGTAAATGCAAGCGATAAGTTGACAATGTTTGATCTTATATATTAGTTCGAGGGTAGATGTAGATGTCTAATGAGTTACAGCATCTGATGGCAGATGAAATGTGTGCTCGTTAGTTGTAAAAAAAATTATGTTTTAGACGGGCGAGTACACCCTGAACTGCCACAGCTCTTAGGATCTTGTTGGTTTAAACATAACGGCGATCTCACTTACGCAATTAATAAGTAAGCAAATCTTTTATTCACACCTGAAGCATTGCGTCACTATGTCAACTTGTGTTACGTATTGTGAATTTATTGAATAGATACAATAATTCAATGCAAACATTAAAATTAACGCTCTTACAGAATAACAGAATATAACAGAATATTTTGGTACATGGTAGAGCCATGCTGCAGCAATATTAGTAGTATAGTTGTAGCACGAATGGGTCAGCTCGACCGGTGACGGCCCACGCTCTCACAGAATACCAGCGAAAAATAGTACCTTAATGCTGCTGTGTTTCGTAAGGTGAGTGTAGAGAACCGGAGACCCTATTTACTGGAAAAGAGGCATTCCATCTTGGTCCTCACGGGTGACAACGCATCTGCATTTTGATTCGCAAACGAGGATAGATGTAGATGTTTATAGGTCACAGCAACCACTTACCATCAGGTGGACTGTGTGCTCGTTTGTCACCCTATCCTACAAAAAAAAAATACGGCCCGTATTAATAAACGTTACTCAGCGACGAATTCAAATTCGTAATCATTTGATACACCCTCATTACGATATCAGCATCTCAAGATCGTTGCTAATTAATAAACACATAAAAACAGTATCTCAAAACGCTGTACTTAGGAATACTGTTCTGTGACTTGCACTCAAGTACACACTCTTGATAGTCGAGTTTCGTTTATTCAATGTTACACTCAGCTGATATTTTATACCTAAACCGCATCTTGAGATATGTTTATTAATAAGATCACAAACTTGGGCTGAGTAACGTTTATTAACACGGGCCTACCAGCGCAATATTAATGCTGATGTGTTTCATTTACTGCCTGACGAGAACCAGAGATCCGTTTTACTGGTAACGTCCATCTTAATCCTAACGAATGAGCAATGGTTCTTATTCGAGTATAGTTATAACTTTTAACAAAAAACAAAAACCACCTTCAAATTGCCAATAAAGATGTTATTTATTTGCTAACCTTACGGGTGGAGTGTTTCCTCCAATCCAAAATTTTTTATGGGACCCTTGAGGTAAAACATAACGCATATCGCATACATACATACAAAAAAAAAACATACACTCGAATTGAGAACCTCATCCTTTTTGAAGTCGGTTAATATATATGTCTGTGATCGATAACATCCACTTACCAGCAGGTGGACAATGCTTGTTAATTATCTTTATTTCTTTTAAAATAAACGTTTGTTTGGAACTCCCTAATCTAAATTATATTTTAAAGAATAATAACATTTACAACTAAATACAAAAATATCACGTAGTGATTATTAAACTCTTTGTCTTCCGTCTTGTATCGACAAACATTCAAACACGGGACAATCATTTGTAGGCCATACAAATACTTGTACTGTGCGGGATTCGAACCCGCGTCCGCAACTCATTGCCAAGCCACTGAGACACGGAGCCGTCAATACATGCATACATCTCCAGTGGATCTCCACCCAATCATCCATAAAATCCTATAAAAGTCCATTGCCTCCCCCAAAGATTGCCTCATACGGGGGATTTTGCCAGTTGCAATGTTACTGTTGATTTGAAAATTTCACCTCTCAGTGGGTCATGTGCTCTTGGTAAATTATCTTCTATACATCCATCCATTATGGCCTATATATATAAAAGTCCACAGCTGAATATAGGCCTCCCCCATAGATTGCCTCATAGGGGGGATTTTGCCATAGTTGTAATGTTACTGTTGATTTTATAATTTCTCCTCTCAGTAGGTCATGTGCTCCTAGTAGATTATCTTATATACATCCATCCAATACAGCCACTGCTGCACATAGGCCTCCCCCATTGAATGTCTCACATGTGGGGCGGGGGTATGCCATAGTTGCCACGGTGGCAGGCGAGTTGGCAACTGCAGTTTATTTCTAGTCGTTATTAGGAAGACGCTGCTGCCCATCTCCTGCCTGTTTCCCTCTGTCGCCTCTTACGACACCCACGTGACGATATGGGGTAGTGGATATTCTTACACCGTCACACTTTAATAACTTTTTGTTTTAAAATTCATTATCTGCGCGATAATGATACACACGTAATTCCATTTTTAAATTCGATCTGTGCGTCACTTGACATTGGCGGGAAATTGCAATGTCCGTCGGAATTAGCGCTAATTGATCAATTTTATAAATGAGCTTATTAGCAAAATTTTCGAGCACATAACAGCGGTAATATGATGGATAATAATATAATAGATAAATTGTTACCACTATTAGCAGTGTTTGTTTTTGTGTAGGACGGTACCTTGTAACAAACTGTCTAGATTTTTTTACATGGTAGAGTCATGCTGCAGTGTTATTGGAGCACGAATGGGTCGGCTCGACCGGGGAAGGACCACGCTCTCACAGAATACCAGCGTAAAATAACAGCTTAACGCTGCTGTTTTGTATAGTGATTGTAGAGAACCGGACACCTATTTTACTGGAAACGAGGCATTGCATCGTAGTCTTCACGGTTGACGACGCATCTTTAAATTGTAATGAAGGATAAATGTACATATCTATGGGTCACAGCATTCACTCACCATCGGGACTGTGTGCTCGTTTTTCACCCTTATTCTATAAAAAAAAAGGTTTGGGATTTAAAATTTATCGCGTTTAATTTACTTATTATTAATTCCCGACGTTTCTATTCGTTAAAGTTACAGCCTATATACGCCCCACTGCTGGGCGCAGGCCTCCACTAATTCTAAGAGGGTTTTAGGGCAAGGAATTGTCCGCCGCGCCGCCCGTATGTATTGGCGAACTTCACATATCTTCGAAATGTTTTTTTAATTATTTCTCAGACATGCCGGTTTCCTCACAATGTTTTCCTTCACCGCCGGGCACGTGGTAAATCACTAAATCAGCATTTGAAATGGCAATGAACAATTTCATTGGTGCCGGCGGGGATCGAACCAGGGTTGCTCGTGTACTGTGAAATTTACAGCGAGCGCTAACCATCTGAGCTACCATGGTTTCTATTCGTATTCCTTTAAATTCACAACGTGTTCTCATTTAGACACAATCTTTATTACTAAACCATAGATAGCGATTCACGTCGGCATTGACTTTCTGCCGACTTCCAAAAAGGAGACGGTACTCAATTCGACTGTATGTTTTTTTTTAATGTATGTTAACTTATATTGAAGTCGGCTGTACAAAATTTTTAATTTTTAATTATTAATATAACACCAGACAAGTTTTGCTGCCCAACACTTACGTAAACATCAATACTATAACAAAAACATCGTTAAAGTATTTTGCCATTCGCTTTGAGTGCGTAAGTCAAAATCTACGCGATCGCTCTAGAACGGCATAAAGTAGATTAATAATTTAAAATTTAAAATGTTATACAACCGACTTCCATATACATTATTAAGAATAACTCAAACTATTGGTCAGACCTTGATCAAATTTATATGGGAACACGTGTGAAGCACCAGCTTTCAAATAAAAAGAGCTTTCAAAGAATCACCGAAATCGGTTCAACCAGAAAAAAGTTATAGAGGCAAACACAAAAAAACATACAATCGAATTGAGTACCTCCTCCTTTTTGAAGTCGGTAGAAAATTACATTGAAGTGGACAGTTTTGGTGATTTTATGGTATTGTTTTTTTTTTTAATATTAAATCGAAATATTTTCGTAATTAGGCTCTGTGTTGCACTTCAAGACTGTATGTTCCGTTATAATAACACTTAACATAAAGTATTTAAGCTTATAATAATGGTTGTATTCGACCTGAAAGATAACTGACGCATAGTTTCGTAAAACGCTATGGAAGGATTGGCTCTCTCTTGTAGAGGATAATCACGATATAGTATTATTTGCTGATGATACTTCCTTGATTTTTAAACTTAAACGTCAATCATTTAAATGTGACGAAGTGAATAATGCTATATCAAAATTAGTGCATTGGTTTAACGTTAATAATCTGCATTTGAACGGAAATAAAACTAATTGTGTTAAATTTACAACAACGAATGTTCAAAATCTGAGTACCAATGTGTTTTTAAATGGGGAAGAACTGAGCCCTGTTGAATCCACTGTTTTTCTTGGCATCACTCTCGACGCAAAGCTTCAGTGGGGTCCCCATATATCCAAATTAGCAAGCAGACTATGTTCTGCAGCCTATGCTGTAAAAAAGATTAGAGGTCTCACTAGTGTCGAGCCAGCTAGATTAGTTTATTTTAGTTATTTCCATAGCATAATGTCTTATGGGGTTTTGCTATGGGGTAATGCGGCTGATTCAGAAACTATGTTTGTTTTACAGAAGAGGGCCATTAGAGCTATTTACAACCTAAAACCGAGAGAGTCTCTTAGAGATAAATATAAATATATTAACTTTGGTCTCTCAGTATATTTACGAAAATTTAATGTATGTTCACAAAAACAAAGGTAGTTTTAGTAAAAAAAGTGATTCTGTAAACACTAGGAACAAACACAAGCTAGTGATACCAGTTTTTCGACTCCACAGAGTTAGTAATTCATTCTTGGGGCAATTACGCTATTACAACAAGATCCCGGAAAGTGTACAGGCTCTCTCTATTAGCAAGTTTAAATGTTTTGTTAAGTTGAAACTGTATAAAAAGGGTTATTATAGTATAAATGAATACATGGTTGATAATAACCCCTGGGAATGAGGTGATCGCTTCCAAGCTGTTTCTAAAATAAATTTAGTACTTATATAGTTTGTACAACCATTAATGTAAAATTTGCTTTAAAAAAGTCCGTACTGGGTTTCTTGCTGGTTCTTCCCAGGACAGAGGTTTTTTCTCGAACCAGTGGTAAAGTAAAAAATGACTTTCAATAAGAATTACACATGTGATCTATATTGAATAAAAAATTAATCTATTCTATTCTATTCTGCGATCTAAAAAACCGACATTAAAAACTATGATTTTGCTCTATGGTGCACTAAATTAAGGCTTCATCTTTCTAAAGCCTATGCCTAATAATTTTCTGCAATTAATCTGCTCACATCGTTACGATATCGCACTTGAAAACCCTAAAACATGAAGTTATCGACGCGAATCGCTTATACCAATACGGATTTTTTATCTAGCTCAATGCTACCTGTCCTTCGAATACATTAACGAGTTGTTTTTCTGACTCAAAAAGAAAACAACATGGCAGCTGTTTAAAGTGTGTTCTGAACGTGTCATTATATCATTTAGTAACAGTTGGTAACAATAGATCACTACAATGTATTTGGTTCGACCTTGGTAAGGAAATTTCTTTCTTTCAATGGAGTTATTTGTTTTAACTAAATAATATAACGCACACCAGATGTCGCTAGTTGGGGGGACCGAGGTGAACTTATTTGTTACGCACATGATCTCATACAGTGTCATCATCATTGAAAAGTTGCGATTTACCTATACGTTGTTCGGTTTCTAGTGCACGTACCTACTCGTATATACACAATACAATGCCTCGGTGGTGCATTCTTTCATTTTTGACCCATTTTTTTATTTTTTTTTATTTTTCTGCTTTTGTGAATACCCATAGTTTGGTGTATCTATATTATAATCTAATCAATCTATACAAATAAATAAAATTAACGTGTCTGTTTGTAATGTCAAAATAACAGCTTTGTACTAAATGCATATGAAAGTATATAGGTACGGCGGTACTTATAACAAAAAAACAATTTTTAAATATTTTATCTGTCTGTCTCTTTGTTCCTAGGTTAATCTCCGAAACGGCTAGACCGATTTTGAAGGGACATTCACTAGCAGATAGCTGATGTTATTATATGGAGTAGGTAATTTATGATACTTTTATTTTAGAGTTTTATGCAAAACAATGAAAATCCATGAAATTGGAATAGAGGACTAGAATTACTAAAAACAATGCATACAAAGTCGCGGACACAGCTAGTATAAAATATATTAAGTAATATTTCAGAAAGAAACATTATTCTCAACACTTTTATAACAAATTAACTTCCGCGCTATGAAATCTGTCAAATATTACACCTCACTACTAAGTGGCGCCGCCCTGGTGATAGAAAAAGTTGTGAATACCCTCATTAGGTACTCAACACCATTATTAGCAAATTACCATCAACATCATCACCATTACAGCCTACCAAAATTCCATTACCTCCCCCATAGATTGCCTCATAGGGGGGATATTTGCCATAGTTGTAATGTTACTGTTGATTTAAAATTCACCTCTTCGTGGGTCATGTGCTCCTGGTAGATTATCTTCTATACATCCATCCATTACAGCCTACAAAGTCCACTGCTGAACATATATATGCCTTCCCATAGATTGCTTCATAGAGGGATATTTGCCATAGTTGTAATGTTACTGTTGATTTAAAAATTTCACCTCTCAGTGGGTCATGTGCTCCTAGTAGATTATCTTCTATACATACATCCATTACAGCCTCTAAAAGAGTTCACTGCTGAACATAGGCCTCCTTCATAAATTGCCTCATAGGAGGATTTGTCGTAGCTGCCTCACCTGGCAAGCGAGTTGGCAATAATTGCCAGCCGTACTCTAAAATAGAGTATTGTTCTATTATTTGTGTAGGTGTACTTTATAGTCTATGACACCAATACGTTACACTAAAATACTCTATTTACGTAACTCTGAATGTTACTGGGTTACTGGCATTTCACTGGTTATGAATTTATGAATACTTATGTGACTAAATAAACTGGTATCCGAAGCTATAACAAAACGTGATAAATGATTTCAAAACTGAAACCTGTTATTTTTGTTTGCAAACTGATGCATCAAATTAAAAAAAAAATAAAGATAGTTTGGCAAACCCAAAGGTACACGCCTCATGAGTGTTTCATTTAATGTTGATGTGAAAACATAAAAATAGTGACGTTAATTTTTACAAGAAAAAACAAAACAAAGAATCTGATCGAATTCCATTAATAACTTTTAAACGGTGTTGAGTTCAATAACAAAAATCAACAAGGATCTTCCCATTGAGTTATATGTACTACGTACTAGAGAAGCCATTCCGAACATTGACTATGTTCAACTGAACTGTAGTGCAATCCATACAAACTAAATATTGCGTAAATTGAAGATTTGTGAATTCCATAAAATAATTATTATTACATTTTATTTAGAAATATAATATGTTTGTTTAGATTAAATTAATATATTTTATATTAAATTCTTATATTTATTTTACATTAATATCTTATTTTATATCAAATTAAAGTCTTCGCACAAGCGCGACTACTACTCCCGCGCATGCGCGAAGACAGAGTAGGACACAATTTTTGTTTGCAATGGCTTCTCTAGTACGTAGTACATATAACTCAATGGATCTTCCTTAGAATACATGGAATCTTATTTAATACTCTATATATATTTCAATCTATTGTTTACATTCATATTAAGCGAGAAGACTCACAGACGCACAGACCAACGGACGGCAGTCCTGTTATATGTTATGTTCAATTACGTTTTTTGTTATGTAATCTAAAGTGAATCAATTACAAAATAAACTAATCTTATAATTCAATGTCAGTAGTTATTGTAACGTTAATAATAATATGGATTTTATGTCTAGCTTTTTTTTTATAGAATAAGGGTGACAAACGAGCACACAGTCCACCTGATGGTAAGTGGTTGCTGCGGCCCATAGACATCTACATCTATCCTCTGTTACAAATCAAAATGTAGATGCGTTGTCACCCGTGAGGACTAAGATGGAATGCCTCATTTCCAGTAAAAAGGGCCTCCGGCCACCTGCACTCACCAAGCGAAACGCAGAGGTAAGCCTCTACTTCACGCTGGTTTTCTGTGAGGTCGTGGTACCACCCCGGTTCGAGCCGGGCCATCCGTGCGACAGCAAAAGCTGCCGCGTGGCTCTACCACTGTTGGATAACTAAAAGTACAAGAACGATTTTATGTAGCGAAATTGAGGTATGACCACATATCGAGAGTAAAACACTCCCTTATGTTGCGTGGCGTGCAATAAAATTGTTATCATTAGTAGTGTAACTTCACAGCAAAAATGACACTGAAAATCATTAGATTGTTATAAGAACAGTAATGAATCAGCTGATAGCATGTTTTGAGCTATACAGCAGCCAATGCAATGAGGGCATCCACGACTTTTTCTGCCACCAGGGCGGCGCCACTTAAAAGTGAGATATAATATTTGACAGATTTCACAGCGCGGAAGTTAATTTGTTCGGAAAATGTAAAGGTTTATGTTTTTTTCTGTACTATTAGTTATATTTTATATTAATAGGATTAAAAATAAATAAACCAAACCACAGATGTTCATAAAAGTAGGAAATTAAAAAAGAAGTCAAAATGTGCAAAAAATTAAAGAGCACACCACTGAAGCATTGTTTTGTATGTTAATATATAGAAACTGATAAACTCTTATTAAAAACTAACTTCTTAACAAAATATTATAAAACTATTTTAAAACTTTACTTCAGTGTCAACTAGCGAGATCTGGTGAGCAAAAAATTATGAGTCCTCATTTTTGGTAAACCGAATAGAGAAAAAAAACTAGCCAGTATGTTACAAATACGTAGGTACACAAATCTCGAATACGAAATTGTGTAGGTATTTGTAATTAATTCAAGCATATTATTGCAATTGTAGGCTAAGTCTTATGAATAAAGCTATATAAGCTAAGGTATTTGAAACATTTTCAGGAGTACCCCAGGGTTCGATTTTAGGACCGTTATTCTTTAACATCCTTGTCAATGACATAACACGTGTGATTAACCACATCGACATATATCTTTTTTCTGACGACCTTAAAATTAAGAAAACGGTACCAACAGCTTCAGATGCCCAAAATCTCTAGGAAGACATTAATAATCTTCAGGAATGGTGTAACAATAATAAAATGTCCCTAAATACTACGAAATGCTATCACATTAAGTATAGCAGAAAACGTAAATAATTTCAGTCGATATACACAATAGCAGGCACCAAGTTGGAAGAAGTGACTACTACTCGAGATCTTGGTGTAATAATGGATGGCCATTTGAAGTTTTCGGACCATATTGACAAGATAGTGGGGGACTCAAATAGGTCGCTAGGCTTAATATTGAAAAACACAAAGGATTAAAAAAAATAAGAACCTGTTATTCAGCTTTAAAACAGTTTCGTAAGAAGCAAGCTGTAGTATTGCAGCAAAGTACTTTTTTTTATAGGATAGTGTGACAAACGAGCACACAGTCCACCTGATGGTAAGTGTCTGCTGCGACCTATACACATCTACATCTATTCTCGATTACGAATCAAAATGCAGACGCGTTGTCACCCGTGACTACTGAGATGTAATGCCTCGTTTTCAGTAAAAAGGGTCTGCGGTTATTTACACTCAGCATACGAAACACAGCAGCGGTAAGCTGCTATTTTATGCTGGTATTCTGTGAGCGCGTGGGACTTCCCCGGTCGAGCCGACCCATTCGTGCTACAACTATATTACTAATATAGCTGCAGCATGGCTCTACCACGTGTAAAATACAGTATGGTGCCCTACTTACAAAACTCACATAGGCAGGATCGAAAAAGTTCAGAAGAGAATAATTCGTAGTCGTAACTTAATCTACCGCTTTAGTACTCCAAGAAATATCAAAACCTATAGTGAAACAGTTAAGCATTTTCAACTAGAGCTCCTTTCCTTACGCCGAAATCACTTAGACATGTCACTCCTACATTAATTTTGAAAAAATCACATAGACTGTGTCCCTTTATTGTGCAAATTCCAATTTAACGTACCATCAAGAATACCAAGATATCCGTGTAGTCTTTTTAAGAAAAAATTTTGTAGAACAAACTTCGTCGCGAGTTCCCCAGTGATCCGTATGTTTCGTCTATACAACAAGCTCACCAAAAAATATACCGACCTTAACATTTACCATGATACCCTCAGTCAATTTGTTACCGAACTTAAGGCGATATTCCGATCAAAACCTTGTGTAGTGCGTTTTTCTTCGTATACAGAGATTATTATCTCATTAGTTATGAGAAATAAACTACATCTAAAAGCACATTACTAATGTTCGATATCCTATCATGACATTCCACGTTCAAATTTTTTTTTATGTGTTATAAATACATTTAAAATCTACTTTTAAAAAATTACTAAAATTATTGATTACATGCATCTGTTGCTAAAGGATGTCTAATCATTTGAGGATTACACTAATAGATAGATAATTTTAAAATCTATAATATTATTCACGTTTTATTTAATTTTTAAAGTTCGTTTTTCTTTTTTAATTAAAATAATTCCAAAAATAAAAGTACTTCTAAAGAGAGAAAAAATGCTCAAGGTTATTTGGTCAGGGAAACGCCTTAAGCATGTTGACGTACGATAAACAGCGGTAAAATACAAATCAACTTTTTTTTTCTTTTTTTTTTTTAATAAACATATTTTTGTTAAATTTGTTTAACTTTTTGTAACACAACTCATGGTGTAATTGCCAATAATTATATAGATCATGTAAAATTAATAATACTGTAATGTAACCAAACATTGCTATTTCTTATGTCGACAATCCAAATAAATAAATCAATATATACTTTTTATAGGATAGGCTGACAAACGAGCACACAGTCCACCTGATGGTAAGTGGTTGCGGTGGCCCATAGACATCTGCATCCATCCTCGTTTGCGAATCAAAATGCAGATGCGTTGTCACCCGTGAGGACTAAGATGCAATGCCTCTTTTCCAGTAAAAAGGGTTAATAAGCCAGTAAAATTATTATTCTATCGTCATCGACTACCTCAGCTGGCGCAACCTGCCATCAAAATCTCCCAAAAACTATGAACTATATATTATTGTGAAGAAGATTTTGAAACAAATTATTATGGCAAAAATACAACAGTACGGGTGCATTACCAAAGAAAAAAAAATATCGAAACCTTGTAAAACATGGCGCATAGTCATCGATTTTCAGGCCAAATACTTATTATACTCTTTGCATTAACTTAAGTAAACGATCAATAGATTTCTTTAAACTCGCGGCCTTGCGGTCAAATCTATAACAAGGCTGTTTGCAGCGGAATCATTGTTTTTTCCGCTGACATTTAAAAAAAAGAAGTAGGTTTTACGTAACATTGAATTTTCTTTTTTGTCTGTGTAATATCTTAGTTAATTGTGAAGTGATTTTATTGATATTTCATGATACTTTTTTTAAATTAATTAGCTTATGCTTCAGAGTTGTTCCCCTATATACATATATTAAGTACTAGCTGTTCCCCGCGACTTCGCCCGCGCGTAATTTATTACGATTGGATTTTATTAAAACCCATGTGGTTTTAATTTTTTGCGCAGAACCCTAATTCTTTTTCTAAAATAAAAGTAGCCTAAGTTACTTCTTATAACATCAGCTATCTGTCAGTGAAAGTCCGGTCAAAATCGGTCCAGCCGTTTCGGAGATTAGCCGGAACAAACAGACAAACAGACAGCCAGACAGACAGACACAAACCGACAAACAGACAGACAAAAATTTTAAAAATTGTGTTTTTATTATAAGTACCGTATTTACATTCATATGCATTTAGTAAAAAGCTGTAATTTTTACATTACAAACAGTCACTTCAATTTTATTTATTTGTATAGACTACATGTTCCCTGCGAGTTCGCTCGCGTGTAATTTAGGTTTTAAATTTTTTTGCGCGGAACCCTAATTCTTTTTCTTAAATAAAAGTAGCCTAAGTTACTCCTTATGTCATCAGCTATCTGCCAGTGAAAGTTCCGCCAAAATCAGTCCAGCCGTTTCAGAGATTAGGCGGAACAAACAGACAAACAGACAGACAGACTGACAGACAGACACAAGCCGACAGACAAACAGACAAAAATTAAAAAAATTGTGTTTTTGTTCTAAGTACCGTATATACTTTCACATGCATTTAGTAAAAAGCTGTTATTTTGACATTACAAACAGACACTTCAATTTTATTTATTTGTATAGATATATGTTGTTATGGCGGCAATATAAATACATATTCTGTGAAAATTTCAACTGTCTACCTATTACGGATCATGTGATACAGCCCGCTGACAGACACACGGACGAACAGCGGAGGAATAGTAATAGGGTCCCGTTGGTTACCCTTCGGCTACGGAACCCTAAAGCCGTGGTAAAATAATATCAAAAACTACTACTACATGTAATAATTTCACCACATAATAGCTTCTGAAATTAATACAGGTTATAATTATTTCTTTACACTGTGTCTTAGAGCCGTGGTAGCTCAGATGGTTGGCGCTCGCTGTAAATTTCACAGTACGCGAGCAACCCGGGTTCGATCCCCGCCGGCACCGATGAAATTGTTAATTGCAATTTTAAGTGCTGATTCACCACGTGCTCGGCGGTGAAGGAAAACATCGTGAGGAAAGCTGTGCATATTTGAGAAATAAGAAAAAAATATATTTCGAAGACACGTGTGAAGTTCCCCAATACGCCTTGGGGCAGCGCGGCGGATATTTCCTTACCCGAAAACCTCAACACGGCTAGCATGGGCTGGGGACAAAAATTTTATCCACTGACAAGAGATAAAATTATCTTGTCCCTATGCCAAAGCACGGCAACGGGGAGAAGTATATCCCCGTTTGACATAACGAGTAGACATGATATATCCCCCGTCCGTATGCTAAATGAAAGATAAAAAATTATGCTATTTTTGACATTTGAATTCTATGAAAAGAAGCAGAAAACTGAACAAATAATTTATACTTCCGAGTTTATATTTATATATAGAATTGTGACACATGTACTTATTTGGGTCATAATATTATTAATTTACCTTATAAATTATAACCGGTTTCATCTTGTGGAATCATCAGGGTATATACTATATATAGGTAACAACGAAACCGGTCAGGTAATGAGGTGAATAAATAAGTTAAATAACAACATGATTACACCTGTATAAAGCTTAACAAATAACAGTTTCGATATTTTGTTTTATTTTTATAGAATAAGGGTGACAAACGAGCACACAGTCCACCTAATGGTGAGTGGATGCTGTTGCTAATAGACATCTACATGTATCTTCAGTTAAGAATCAAAATACAGATGCGTTGTCACCCGTGAGGACTTAGATGGTATGCCTCGTTTCCAGTAAAAAGGGTCTCCGGTTCTCTACACACACCATACGAAACACAGCAGTGTTAAGTTGCTATTTCACGCTGGTGTTCTGTGAGAGCGTGGTCTTTCCCCGGTCGAGCCGACCCATTCGTGCCACAACCATAATATAGCTGCAGCGTGACTACCACGTATAAGCAAGAAGAATTTGTTTATTTTGTAAAATATGATGAACGAAAATTGTTCCAAATATTATAAAAACACTACAACATACAGAAAACTAATGAGTATAATAAATGTTGTAGAAATGCGGTCATTAAGGAGTATGTTAGGTCAGAATCTGATTGACAGGGTGTGAAATTTTGTGATAAGAGAAGAGTGTGCCTTGCAAGATGATATTGTGACTAGGATTAAGAAAGGAATTCTTCGGTGGTTTGGTCATGTAGAAAGAATGAACGAGGAACGAGTGACAAAGGAAATCTATGTTGCAGATGTGAACGACTGAGTCGAGAAGGGACGTCCTAGATGAAGGTTTATCGACCAAATTAGCGATATATTGAAAATGGGACACATTAGCAGTACCCTTAACCGACGAGCGTGTATGCACAGATATATGGATGTAAAGGAGGCGAGAGAGGTGTGTCAGAATCGTGTCAAATGGAAGTCCGTAGTCTCTGCCTATTTCCGGAGTACAAATTTTCGGATTATGAGGCTTATTTAATGGAGTGAAATGAAATCTATGTATACCTATAAATTCAATTAAGGACCTAAAGAAAAGTGCAGGCAGGTTCTTCCTTTAAACGGTCTGATCCGAAGAGCTCTTGTCTCTATAAATGTTCCCTCGGCTTTAGAGCCTTGTGGAATATTTAGAGACGACGGCAAGACACGTGACAGTATGACATTGGTCCCTTGGGACATAGGTATAGCCCTAGTGTGGGATGCTACTTGCGTAGACACTCTGGTGGCCTCTCATCTCAGGGGTACCTCGTTTAGAGCCGGGGCGGCATCACAGGCAGCTGAACTAAGTAAGTGACTACATATTTGTGCCATTTGCTATAGAGACTATCGGTCCCGCGGACCACGTGTGGTGGAGTTCCTACAGGAACTGTATCCGCGACTGGTCGTCGCTGCTGGTGATAAGAGGGCTGGTTCTTTTCAAAGGCTAAGTATAGTCATTCAGCGAGGAAACGCAGCCAGCGTTCTTGGCACGATACCGCGGTGTGTAGGACTGTATGATAATTTAAGTTTTTATGTTTAGTTTTTCTTTATTATAGTTTTTAGGGTTCTGACTGTTCGTCCGCCCGTTCGTTTGTCTGTCAGCGGGCTGTATCTCATAATCCGTAATAGGTAGACGGTTGAAATTTTCACACAATGTGTTTCTTTCTTACTAGAAACGTTTATTACGACGTTACGAAACCCTTCATGCGCGAATCCGACTCGCACTTGGCCGGGTTTTTCTTTTAATTTTGCGTGTAACCTTTTAGTTAGATTCAGAAGAAGTTTTCTCCCTCGCACAACTTCCTTGTGGAATCGATTAGCATCAGCGATTTTTCCGGACCGATACGACTTAGGGACCATCAAGAAAAGAGCCTACTCCTTTTTAAAAGGCCGGCAATTCCCCTGGTTCCCCTGGTGTTGCAGTTGTTCATGGGCGGCGGTAGTCACTTACCATCAGGTGAGCCGCGTGCTCGTTTGCCCCCTCTCCTATAAAAAAAATTTAATTGAAATATCTGTCTATCTGTAATATCGAAATAATTGCCTGATATTGTGCTGAGGGGTCTATTTGCATGCCATTGATAAATTAATAACCATTTGTAACATTTTGTCTGTCTGTCCGTGCTGATTTTCAGCATGACAGAACCGAAACTTCACGAACAGATAGACGGCAATGCCAGCAGTGATCTAGGCAGGATAAGTCTAGGATAAACTAGATTTTTTTTTAAATAAAAAATTTATTAAAATAAATGGTCTTTAATTATCTCCAACTAGCGACCCGCCCCGGCTTTGTCCGGATAGGATCTATGAGTATGTCGTCATTTATTTTATTAATTTCTTACTAGCTGTTCCCCGCAACTTCGCTCGCGCGTAATTTATTACGATTGGATATCATGGGTTTTAATTTTTTGCGCGGTACCCTAATTCTTTTTCTAAAATAAAAGTAGTCTAAGTTACTTCTTATAACATCAGCTATCTGTCAGTGAAAGTCCGGTCAAAATCGGTCCAGCCGTTTCTAGAGATTAACCGGAACAAACAGACAGACCAGACAGACAGACAAAAATTTTAAAAATCGTGCTTTTCTTATTAGTACCGTATATACTTTCATATGCATATAGTAAAAATCTGTTATTTCGACATTACAAAGTACAAACAGACACTTCAATTTTATTTATTTTAAAATACTTTCATGCTTTAAAAAAAAACTTCCAGTTTTTTTAGTCGATCTGTTCATTATATATCATTACAATCGATTCAACCATTCCGAAGATTAGCTCGCACAGACAGATAAAGAAAAATTTTTAAAAATGCATTTTTGTTATAAGTACCTACCGAAAATACTTTCAAATTATGATGCATTTAGTAAAAAGCTGTTATTTCGATAATACAAACAGACACTTCAATTTTATTTATTCGTATAGATGTACAGATATAGATACGAGATTTTCAAACTTCTGGAACAAACAAACAGAAAGACAACCTCTGACCCACGCAATAAATTAAATAAACATATCGAGACACTTATTGTTCCATTGTCTTATCATTTATGAGACAATAACTCTGAAGAGAGTGCGTTTTACAAAACAATATAGCTTCCGGATGTATTATGAGACATACGGCATACACGATAAAACCGAAATGATAATAGTGTCCTCGAGACTGAATTTCGGTCACAGCGGCCAGTCTCAACAGAGTCAAGCCATCTGCGTACAACAGGACTATAGTGTCCAAGTGTATGCGCAAGCACAGGTGTATTCTCTATTGCCTCACTCTCATTGTCCGATTGGACGGTAATACAACACGACCGGAGAGAGACTTTATATGGTATAGAGCCATGCTGCAGCTATATTAGTAGTATAGTTGTAACACGAATGGGTCGGCTCGACCGGGGAAGGACCACGCTCTCACAGAATACCAGCGTAAAATAGCAGCTTAAAACTGCTGTGTTCCGTATGGTGAGTGTAGAGAACCGGAGACCCTTTTACTTACGGGTGACAAGGCATCTGCATTTTGATTCGCAAACGAGGACAGATATAGAGGTCTATGGGCCACAGCAATCACTTACCATCACGTAGACTGTGTGCTCGTTTGTCACCCTATCCTATAAAAAAAGAGATCAGAAAATAAAGTATGCAAACCAACGAATCGTGATGGGCGGACCATCACGATTCGACATAGGGTAGCCTCGTTGCAACACCACCTTAAAGAAGGTTGTGTTGCAAAGCAAAGGCTTGTACAAAAATAATTACAACTACGGACAGAATAACGACTAGCGGAACAACCAAAGCTAGTTGCCTGTGCAGTACTCTATACTACTTGAACGAGTAGGGAGTTCTAACGATTATGTGTTTCTACCCTCACTTGTAGCACACACGATGCAATACAAAGTGACGTTAATTTCGATGCCAATCATAAAGCAACACATGACAGCGGCGGAACGGAAGGGTATATAGCAGGGCTCGGAAACGTTATTAAAAATAACGTTTTTAAAACGTTTGGGACGGTCCCTTGTACAACATTTTGTTCGGAACAAAAACGAAATGAGAACGTAATGTGAAAACGCCACGACAACTTTACACCTATAAGGTATCCTTGCTTCGTATTGCAGGGCCAAAAAATTGGCTAAAAACGTTTTAATGAACAAGAACGATTTAAAATTTCGTTCTCTTCATAAACGTTTTTATTATGATTCCGTTCGAACATAAACGAAACTTTTTAGGTATTTAAGGCGAAAACGTTTCGAAAAATAAATACCATTATCCGAGCCCTGGTTAGCGTTTTTTCCCGATACAAAACTGTCTATAATTTTTTGCGAGAGGGAAATCTGCGCACGTAATAACAATCGTACACACACACACACACACACACACACATAATAATTTAAAAAAAACAATGAACTAACAATTTCACACACACACACGCGCACACACACACACATAGATACATTATAACAGTATCGCTCAGTGACAGCGACAACTCAGATACAGACTCGGATCAGTCGCTCGACCGATCTGCGTACTGTGTGAGAGCGAGCGGCCGGTTTTAGTACAGAAATCCGAAACAACACGACCTTTATCATTAAAATTTTTAAGTTTAAATAAAAGTAGATAGCAATAATATGATTAAAATTACTTATATATATGAAAGGTAACGCCATCTTTTTGTAAATTTACGGGGCAGATGTCTTTCAGTAGCCAAAAAACTGAACAATTTGGCATTTTTGTAGGACGTCGATTCAGCCGCACAACTAGTTCAGTCTAGTGAGCAGTGCGGCTGCAACTACAATACAGCTGTATTGTGCGCATAGGAGCGCGTGGACTTATACTTTGACAGAGGGGAACGCTTATGGCTACTTGCCTCCTATCTGCAGCACGGCCCACGGCACACAGTGTTGCTCTATGGATGTCAACGAAGTTAACTAGACCAATTAAGCCAGGGGTGACGAACCAATGGCACGCGTGCAATCGATGACACGCGACACAATATTTTGGGCACGCCACCGATCACAAAGTTCTCTATGAAGTATTATATTACGAACGAACGCGAGTGATCCTACGCTACGAAGTGTACGGCTCGGTGGGCGGGGCGGCGGTAATCACGAAGTAAAAATTATTTTACGGCACGCCTATGGCCTCAATAAACATTTCTTTAGAAAAATGGCTCGTTGATACATAAAGGTTCGTCACCCCTGAACTGAGCAATACACAATACACAGTTGATTTCGGGAAAAGTGCAGTTTAATCCAGATCTCGCAACATGTTTAATCACCGTTATCAATGATCAACTTGCTAACAGTACGTCGTGATGTGAAGCAACAAACGTTTTATGATCTTAATATATTTCATATTAATGTTCATTATCGCGTATCACAATAAATTTTTTTCAGTCACGGCAGCCCGTCCCAACGGAGCCTAGCCATCTGCGCTGGACAGGATTACACGTGTATGCGCGAACACAGATGCAGAGTGCATCTGTGTTCTTCATCTATTCGCTCACTCCAAAGTCCGATGGGACGGTAACCCGACACAACCAGAAGAGACTAGGCGCTGTACCAAAGCTTTAAATGCTTATAAACGTTATACTGGTTAAATCCAGGGGTGACAAAGCATTTGTATGCTTTGTCACCCCTGGATTACAGCTACTAAAACAAAGCAGATATAGTAATCGGCATGCTTACAATCAAAAATATTATCTCCAAAAAATATATAAAAATACCAGCTCGCCAAGCAGACGTTGTTCTGCCCTTTCCGAAGACCCTTCCTACAAAAATCCTTAAATTCGCAATAAAAAATTTTGAGGGTCATATATCGGGATAACAACTATCCTATCTCTCAAGTTGGACCAAAATGCACACAGAGTGCAAAATTTCATTGAAATCTGTTCAATAGTTTAGGAGTTCATCGCGGACAAACAACGTCACACGTAATTTTTATATATAAAGATAATTCTCTATTTGAGACTCGCTGCAGTTAGGTAAAGGAGGTATGTTTTAGATTTCCTTAGTTTTTATTTAATATATAATAGCTCTTTCCCGCGAATTCGTCCACGTGGAATTCACTACGATTGGATTTCATGGGTTTTAAATTTTAGCGCGGTACCCTAATTCTTTTTCTAAAATAAAAGTAGCCTAAGTTACTCCTTATGACATCAGCTATCTGCCAGTGAAAGTCCCGTCGAAATCGGTCCAACCGTTTCGGAAATTAACCGAAACAAACAGACAAAAATTATAAAAACTGTTTTTAAAATTTTTGCTTGAGATTAAAGTGAAGGCAATTTTGACAACCCTAAAATTTCGCCGCTATGTCTATTAAAATTGTCAGAAATATGTCGTCGGTTGAAGCTTAACTTGGTGTTTTGGATCTCTGCCAATAAATCAACACTGCAGCAGTATTGAATATAATACTTGAATATAGGTACTCAATTAAATACTGAAAGCCAAATGGACATATTAATTGGTAGATTACAATATACAACTTTCTTATTTTTTTATATAATAAGAATGAGAAACGAGCACACAGTCCACCTGATGGTAAGTGGATACTCTGGCCCATTGACATGTCAGTTGTCACCCCTGAAAACTAAGATGGAATGCCTCTTTTCCAGTAAAAAGGGTCTCCGGTTCTCTACACTCACCATACGCAAATCTGCAGCTGTGTGCGTATGGTGAGCATATGTCTGAAAAGAAATATTTGAATATTTCTTTGCAGAAAGGGCGACAGACGTTCTCGTGTGACACTTCACGGGGGTCACGTCCACCTCGTTGCTCCCGAACCCAACCGTGTGATTTATGTTTCGGGGTAGAACGTCAATGAATGACTAACCCCTGTCTGTTGGTCCCTTTCAGCAGCCTTAACCCGCCTATGATGGCCACGCTGGTATATGATGAGAGTGGTCCTACCTCGGTCAAGCCGACCCACTGGTGCTACAACTATACTACTAATATAGCTGCAGCATGGCTCTACCACGTATAAAATGAATGTGACACAGTCCACCTGTTGGTAAGTGGTTGTTGCGGTCTATCATCTATATCTATCCTCGATTACAAATCAGAATGCAGATAAGTTGTCACCCGTAAGGACTAAGATGGAATGCCTCATTTCCAGTAAAAAGGGTCTCCGGTTCTCTACACTCACCATACGAAACACAGCAGCGTTTGGCTGCTACATTACGCTGGTTTCTGTGAGAGCGCGGTCCTTGCCCGGTCGATCCGACCCATTCGTGTTACAACTATACTACTAATATAGCTGCAGCATGGCTCTACCACGTAAAGAATAAACTCTTATGAGATTAAGGGAATAGAGAGTGCACTTGAGCTGGCGCATTCGCGTCACTATAATTCTGTCCTCCGCGGATGACTAGATTCCTTTGAGACAGCCCGCCATGACCGAAATTCGGTCAGAACGACATTATTATCTACTGATATCCGCCTACAGTTACAGTGTACCTAGTTAGGTATTGTAATTTATCTTTGACGATCCACTCACACTTTACACAGGTGATTTCTGGATCCCGACAGCAGCGCCATCTACCGGGTCCAATTGTGAATCAAAACCATTCTCGAATCAACTTATTCACGTAGGTACACAAAATTTCATCAAAATCGGTCAAGCCGTTTAAGAGGAGTTCAGTCACTTACACACGATAGAAAAATTATGTATATAATCTATACAAATAAATAAAATTTAAGTGTCTGTTTGTAATGTCGAAATAACAGCCTTTTACTATAATTATGCATATGAATATGAAAGTATACACGGTACTTATAACAGAAACACGATTTATAAATTTTTGTCTGTCTTTCTGTCTGTCTGTTTGTTCTGGACCGATTTTGACAAATTAGTGCTGCCAATTTCAAAACTAAAATCTCATTCTTCCAGCCCATTCGCCATGTCTATAAAAATATATAATAAATTACCCGAATATATAAAAAGCATTAAGGAAGAAAAACAATTCGTAAAAAAATTAAAGCAACTGCTTATAAATAAGTGTTACTATAATACTTCTGAATTTTTAGATGATAAAAATATAATATAATATAGATATGTAAATAAAAATATGTTAGGTAATAATGAAATGCCATCCTACTAAATAAATTACAATAAAAAATTCAAATAAAATTTAAAATGATTCAAATAATTTAATAAAAATTCAACTGTGCTAATTACACCAATTATAATAATACCTTAAATGTCAAAATCAATTCATTAATAAATTATAACAATTAAAATAACCGTATTTAAAATTCATTGTGTGTATGTTTAAATAATAGAATAAATGTTAATATTAAATAATTATTTAAAAATAGCAATAATTATAATAATAAATGTTCCTCCTTCATAATATTGCTGTGCCCATCAGGGCCCATGGAGATACCATAAAACTATGTAACACCTTTTGTAACCTATGGAATGCAATAAAGTTATTGAGTATTGAGTATTGACCGGACTTTCACTGGCAGATAGCTGATGTTATAAGGACTAACTTAGGCTACTTTTATTTTAGAAAAAGAATTAGGGTTCCGCGCAAAAATTAAACCCCATGTAATCCAATCGTAATAAATTACGCGCGGGCGAAGTCGCGGGGAACAGCTAGTCTATACAAATAAAATGATAGAGGTTTGCAGTTGTGCGCGCATCACTGAAAAACAACTGGATAGATGTCAATTAGGTTTTCTAACTTTTATTTCTTAGTCACTAGGCCCATATCTAAAAACAAAGTATTGCGATATCTTCATCTATACTAATATAAAAAAGCGGGAGAGTTTTTTTTGTTTTTTTGTTTGTTTAAACGCGCTAATCTCTGGAACTACCAGTCCGATTTGAAAAATTATTTTTGTATATTACAGCCAGATTCATGTGGAATAGTATAGGCTATCTAGCATTAAGCTATATCACTCAGCTAGCCTTAAATATGGATATTTGTTAAGCAAGTCAGAAGAAAAAGCACTCCCGAAATGATTTATCCGCGTACGCTGGTGTTATCGTTAGGGATACGTAAATACAATGTTCTAGAAAAATATAGATCGTTACTCCGTCTAAAAAAAAGTCCGGGATACCATATGTCTATTTCTTATACATGAGCCATAAATAGGTATTTTGTGACAAAAAAATATTGAAAATTTAAGTGATTTATGAGCGTTATTATTGGGCATGACCTATTTATCCTTACGAACGAAAATTACTTCATCATCAAGACAATTTTATGAAGTTAAACTTTGTTCTTTATACCATGTTATTTGGACGCATAGTTTAAGAAATAATGTAAAATTAAAATAATTCAATACTTGGCTGGGCGCGCGAACGACGCATAAACCGTAGGCGCCCGGTGAGAACGTGGGGGGGGGAGGACGCTCTACCGGGAGGGGGAGGGAAAGTAGATAAAACTTACCTTCACTCTAGATCATACATAATATGCTGACAGATAAAAGTACTCCATTAATTATGCCAATTTTTCCATCCATAGCTATCAAATAATATATTTAATTGCAATTATAAAATGCTTGAACTAGGTCATGTCGCGCACCACCGATACGTGATGACGCGGGTGAAACCGCGGGGCACAGCTAGTTTAATATAAAGTTATTAAAGTTTTAAGAAACAACAATTTTTATAAGCACCACATGTTTAGTAATGTGTGTAAGCAACGTGGAAGAAGTTGCAGGTATCAGCTAGTTCTACAAATAAACCTTCCTCTTGAATCGTTCTGTCTATTGATGAACACTGCATCAAAATCCTTTGTGTAATTTCAAAGATGTAAGCGTACAGACAGCTGGAAAGGACTTTGTTTTATACTATTTAGAGATAACAGCATCAAATAATAGACAGTTCGACCTTAGAAGTTTATAATATACTTATACAAATAAGAGATCATACATAAGGAAAACGTGAGAATTTGTCTTACATTATACCTTTAACATTGACAAAGTCGTCAAAGAACAGCACTTACTCGTAAACAACCTCATTGTAATAAAACTCACGATTTTACAAAGTTTATGTTCTTACACATAACAAAGATGAGCTGTAGCTTCAATTAGAGATTACAATACCCTTACCGTTACAGCCCATTAAAGTCCACCGCTGAACATAGGCCTCCCTTATAGGGGGGATACTTGCCATAGTTGCCACGCTTGGCAAGTGGGTTGGCAACCGCAGTTTTTCTTTTTAGGCGTTATGAGGAAGTCGCTGCTGCCCATCTCCTGATTTGTTTCCCTCTTTTGCCTTCTAGGAGACCCACGGAATGATATGAGGTAGTGGATATTCTTACACCGCCACTACACGGTCACAATAATGCATTTTTTTTTTCAGTAAGTATAAAACTGTTGTGCGAAATGAACTTACATTTCACCTGATGGTATGTGGCTACGGCTTCAAATAAACAAAATACATTGTCGTCTCTTAATTATACTTACTCGCTATACCGTATTGTTCGGAACACAGCAGTGAAAGCACTGAATTAACAAATGTTACAGATTTTGTCGTGTTTAATTTTAACCTTTTCATTGTGACGTTTCGGGTACATTGCAGCACCCATGATCATGGGCGGAATGTTGATGCTGTAAAGCATCCGAAACGTCGGAAATAAAAAAGTAAGAATTAAATGCCACAAAATCCACTAAATTAGTTTCATTAAATGTGTAGTGTTCGTATAAATATAGGAAATCATTAAGTGAAAACCATTGAGTTATATGTACTACGTACTAGAGAAGCCATTCCAGACAAAAATTGTGTGCTACTCTATGTATTCGCGCATGTGCGGGAGTAGTAGTCACGCATGCGCGAAGACTTTAATTTGATATAAGATATTAATATAAAATAAATATGAGAATTTAAAATAAAATATCTTAATTTAATCTAAAGAAACATATTTCTAAATAAAATGTAATAATAATTATTTTATGGAACTCACAAATATTCAATTTATGCAATATTTAGTTTTTACGGATTGCAGTACACTTCAGTTGAACATAGTCAATGTTCGGAATGGCTTCTCTAGTACGTAGTACATGTAACTTAATGGTGAAAACACTGATATTTGGCACGAGAAACAAATGAGTGTGGTACCTACCCAGATAGATTACTAAGCCGAAAAAGAATAACCCAACGTCACAATCACATGATGACAGATAAAAACTAACTAGATATAAGATTCTAAGTGGTACGTAGGTCTACTTTTCTATCTATATGTCCTAGGTATATGTATCACCTTTTAAACTACTTCTGCAGTGCTTTTAGCAGTGCTTGCACTTCTGTGTTCCAGTCTTAAATGGTATGAGAGGCAGTGTAAATACAGTCTGCGGGGCATTCTGCCTTAGTCCTCATAGGTAATAATGCATATTATGTAGCCTTATTTTGTTGAAGTGGGCTGCAGTACTATCAGGTAGCCCCTATAAGTTCGTTTGCCACTTCAGTCTTATAAAAAAAATTATCATAAATAGTGTTTTAACTTCAACAATGACAAATGTATGTAAACAATTTTTTTTAAGCTGTAAAATAAATATTTGCATTTTTAAAATTTATTTAATGTTTTATACAAAATGGTTAACTGAGATACCTAAAGGAAAATAAAGATTTTATTTGTTGGTAATAGATAAAAGCTATTTTAGCAAAATACTGGCAAGTTGAGTTATAAACATATAAAAAAAAATATTTACATAACTTACCAAAATTATTGATATTGCTGTCGCATCACTTCACTTTGTCCTAATTATTGCTTTTTGTATGTAACACAAGTTTATTGCGTAAATATCAAGACAGTTTTTAGCGATACAGTAAATATTTCACTATCACAGAATCCAGCACCAGTTAGAAAAGAAAGCTAAATTGAAATAAAGTTTATTTACATTGTATTTCTTTCGTAAATATTATGACACAATTATCGATTGGTGCACTTCACCGCCAGTGGCAAATATTAATTTATTCAGTCATATGTCATAGGTATACAGTGAACAAGTGGGAAGTTTAATTTATAAAACAGTCTATTTTAGGCCGTGTCGTCAGTAAAGTAATTTTTATTGAGAATAATTGGTTAAGAGACATCGCGGTAAAATAAACTCTGAACGCAAGTTACCGACACTGTCCTCTCAATCTGGTAATGAAATGAATTGAAAATCGTCGTTCATCGGTCGTCACGCTCACGTCACTCAGGCAAGATATTTTTTTTTCTTGAAACTTGAAAATCAATTTGACGTTTGACGTTATACTAATAGTGTTAACTGTTAACAAACGATCGAATTTGGTACAGATTATGGAATGGACCACGGATTTGGTCCGCCCGTAGTAAAACTGTTTGTTTACTAGGGCCAAGAGAATATAACCGCTATGTTATATATGAAACGTAGTCTATATCTATAGAGGTGGCTATAAAACAATGATTATTGTTCTCTTCTGGTAGAAACTAGTCCACAGATACCTTTGTGTAAACCGAAAGAGTAGTCTGCCGACATGTATCACCATCTTCATTACAACCCTTCTCAAAACAACTGCTCCCCCAATAAATGCTTCAAAGCATGGTTTCAAACCACCTGAGCTTAACACCTTCCTTGATCTCTACCAGGTTATCGCTCCATCTAGTGGGGAGGACGCCTTACACTTTGCTTGCCATTACTATATTAATTGCTTATAATAATTATTATTGATACTGCTAAAAATTCGGTCGCTGCGCCCACGCCTTCGGGACAGCAGATCGCCAGTTCGTCCGCTTCCGCGTTAAACGTCATACGTATCCCATACCCGTTGTCTACCTAATACCCAAGCTTACGTAGTTCGTATAGTTAAATTTTTCCTTGTATATATTACTGTGTTCCTGTCTACTCATTTGTACCTTCTGTATTGTGCTGTTATTGAACTTTATTTCTGTGTGCCTAGCGCAATAAAAAATATAAGTGTGAGAAAACGGACTATTAATTAATCAGCCCCCATTCGTACTTACAAATTTAATAATAGAAAACTGCGTTTGCCAACCTACCTGTTAAACATTACATCCATAGTAAATAACCCCACTATTGGCCAATTCATGGTGCAGGACAATATAAATGATGATGACGATATAATTTGAAATATGAAAGAAGCAAGAAGTGAAAACGAAAATTAACGCGTACAGAAAGTAGAGGAAAATAGTTGTTAAATTCAAAAATTATAGGCATTGTGTTCGTACCTAACATGGCAAAAGCCACGCATAGGCGAGCGAGGAAAAAAGTTAAGTTAAAATCAAACATCGGAGTCATTGCGATCATATTTAGTCCGCCGTACCAAGTTTGTTGAACGACCCGTACCAAATTCGATTGTCAATTCACTATTACACGTTACGATAGAGTGTGAGTTTGATGTTACCATCCTAAGATAAATATAGAAAATACCTTATCTGATAAGCAAAGAAAAATTTAAGCAATGTGCTAAATCTGGTAACGAAAGAGTTGCACGAAAAAAAAAATAAAGAAAAGAAATGTACGCAACCAATGTATAAAAATATTATATTTTAGTATATTAAGTTAATTTACTTACTACTGATTACTATACTTTGCCCATACGAAAGTATTATGTGGTGCTAGCCATTCAATATGAAAATAATTATTTAGTTTTTTTTTTTAATTTTATAAAGATGAAGTAACAAACAAACCTGATGATAAGTGGCTACTGCTGTCCAAGGACACCTGCAGCCAGCAATGCTGGCTACGGGCAACAGTGAAGGACCACGTCGCAGATCCATAAGTCATCACTGGCAAGTGGCAACACGCACTGGTTGTACAATCTCGTTTTCAGGTTTTGAGGTATACCTGACGAGAAGATGTGTGGTAGTTTCCCGAACGCTGCCCAGCCGAGTTGAATGCGTCGATTGACCTCTCGGTTAAAGTTGGACTTACCTAGTCGGACTATTTGTCCCAGGCAAATATACTCGTCAACAACTTCCAGCTTAGTGCTCCCAACAAACTGATCTTTCTCTACTCATCTTCGGGGATATAACGTTACCCTGTCTTACACCTCTCTGCAGTTGGATTGCTTTCGTACTCTGATTCTGTACTCGAATAGCCATTGTAGCGCTACTGTAGAAACAATTCAGCATTCCGATATGCCGACAGTCAACTTGGCTTCGCTGAAGGGACTGTAGCACCGCCCAAATTTCGACGGAATCAAAGGCTTTCTTATAGTCCACATACGCAAGGCAAAGTGGCAGATTGTACTATTCTGTCTTCTGTACAATTTGCCGAAGGGTGTGTATGTGGTCCATGGACGGAGTTTCCGAAAAGGCTTTAGTACCATGGTACTAAACCCTTTTCGGAAACTGGCTTGTTCGGGAGACTGGAAGTCATCGAGTCTGCGTGCGACACGATTCATAATGACTCTCGAAAACAGCACGTAGACGCGGCTCAGAAGAGAAATCGGTCTGTAGTTCTTCAAGAGAGCGTTGTCGCCTTTCTTGAAGAAGAGGACCACGGTACGTCTGCTCCACGCCTCCGAAGTAGTGCCACCATGGAGGACGGAATTAAAGAGCTTCTGAAGGACTTTAAGTACCGGTTTTACACCCACTTCAGAAGCTCCGCTGTAATTCCATCCTTGCCTGGGGACTTGCCGTTTTTAAGGTGCTGGAGAGCCATTCTAATCTCGCTCAGACTGACGTCCGGGATATGTGTCCTCCCCCTCTCTTCGGACCTCGGACAATCCTATAATATTCCAGCTCAACTTGTCTATCTCTTCTTCCAGCTCGAGGATCTTTTCGTCAGTCCTCAGGGTGCGTGCGTTGTATGTTGCCAGGTCGAGTCGTCTTGGGTGGCAACTGAACCGCCACCGGAAACCACCCCCTGCCTCGCCGTTAACATGGTCGCCACCGTATGACTCATCATCAAAAGAAATTACTTACGATAATTTTCCATTACTATTAAAGAAAAAAAATCTATTGATTGACGTTCCCATTCGAAGTATATTATAATATACATATACAGCTAGCATAGCACTTCTTATTAGTTTGGGATATACAGCACAGAATAATTTTCTTTTTCATATGTAGGAAATATACAGTTATGTATAGGATCGAAGCCGAAGCGAAGCGAAGGAGGTTTCTGGCGGGAACTTGACCGGTGGCGGTTTGTTACTCCTGTATTATTGTTTAAATAATGGTTTGAAGTGGATTTTGAGGTGTAAAAGTATGTGAACTATTAGTGGAAACGGTGAAACAAGTGCTCTGATGGAGATATGATTCTCAATATAAGGTGTCTGTCTGCTTGGGCGCCTTGAGATACCATCGCCAACTGTCAGCTGTCTGCTGGCTCAAGTTGCCGTCAAAATCTCCAAATACCAAAGGCTGCACAATGTAATGCATCAAAATATTGCGAAGCAGTACACTATGAAGAATAATTATACATTTTAACTTCACCTTCAGAAAGACTAGAACCCAAAGCCGTAAAGCCAGTTATAAAAAAAGCTAAGCAAAATTTAGGAATGATCGAGGTTGTCGAAACATCGATGATGACTTCGATGTTGGCTATTATCGATGTTTTTGCGCAAGTATTTAATAAGTTATATTTTATTATTAATGAAATAAAATAAATTATTAAACAATGTAGTGTAAAACAGTTATTAAAAAAAGTTGGAAGAAGTTTACAAATATCTAATATAGTCCAAAATTTTATGCCGATTGATTTGATAGAAGAAATAGTAATTTTGACAAAAAGTACCATTCAATCTGTATTTCTGTTGATAAAAAGTTAAGCCAGCTTTTGAAAATAACCGCTCAGATGGCGTTGATGTAGCTGTAGTGGTCAAATATCTTACCGCAAGTTTTTATTTTTTATTGTAGATAAGTAGAACCATTAACATTGTTCTAAACATGCATTGAATCTTGTTTGACCTCAACCACTGGATAGTTTAAAAAACAACCGACAAAGAAACAGATAACCAATAACGCTACCACAATAACAAAGCGAAAGCAGTGACAACTGTGACATTATAGTTGACACTTGACAGTTAAATTTGAGATACACTAATTACATTTTTTAATTGTTCTTAATTGTTCAAAATTTTAAATTATTGGAGACGCAATATTTATTTAATATTGATTTCGCGGGTTCGCAAGTTCCCAATTATCGATTATAAATTCTTTAACATCGATGTTTCGATGTTTGACATGTAGTAACTTCGATTATAAACATCGATGTTTTAATTTTTAAATCGATGATCATTGAACATCCCTAACTCTCTAGCGAAAAAGTCCTTGATAAATGATAACTTGAATTTTGAATATTTGGTTGAAAAAGAAAAATAAATTGCCTACTCTGTAGTCTGTATAAGTAATTTATGTTATATAATTAGTTTACAAATTCACAAATCAACAAATGAATAACTATTATGCACAGATAATATAAATAATATACAGAACAGAGTACCTTGAACTTGAAGGGCTACTTAATTTCGTTATAAAGTTATACTTAATAGTGAAACTAATAATTTTGTTTCGTTCGTAAAACTAGTAATTGTCGTTCCTAAATAAAGAAATGGATGATACAGAATTAGAACCTTCTGAACTTGGAACGCAGTCTTACTGGCAGAAAACGTATGCAAAAGAAATAATAAATTTTGAAGAGCATGGTGACCCTGGTGATGTTTGGTTTGGAGAAGACAGCGCTTATCGTGTAATTAAATGGATATGTCAGTGCGGGATACCACAAGATACAGCTGTAATAGATTTGGGTAATGTATTAATATATGTTATTTTTTATTCACCATATAGTGGCGATGTATTAATATAGACGATAGATAGATGTCTATTATTTATACTATTAAATTATTAAAATGAATCGAGATGGGTAGCAGCGTTTTCATGATTATGACATAATACAATTAAAAACTGCAATTGGCAAATATACCCATTTACCCAATCTATGCGGGGGCATAAATTCTATAGTAGACTTTTACAGGCTGTAAAAGTTCCTAATATATATTTTATTAATGTTTTATTTCCAATAAAGTGCATAAATATGTAACAGTGGTAGAGCCACGTGGCAGCTTTTGCTGTCGCACGGATGGGCCGGCTCAAACTGGGGTGGTACCACGACCTCACAGAATACCAGCGTGAAGTAGAGGTTTACCTCTGCGTTTCGCTTGGTGAGTGCAAGTGGCCGGAGGCCCTTTTTACTGGAAATGAGGCATTCCATCTTAGTCATCACGGATGACAACGCATCTGCATTTTGATTTGTAACAGAGGATAGATGTAGATGTCTATGGGCCGCAGCAACCACTTACCATCAGGTGGACTGTGTGCTCGTTTGTCACCCTTATCCTAGAAAAAAAATATTTTGATGTTGTTTACAATAAAATACAGGTATAATCTTAAGTGGTAATGTAGAGAAGGCCCCCACTAGATGGAGAGTTTTGTTAAGAGATGCAGAAAGTGGATGCAAGTAGCTCAGAACCTTGCTTTTTGGTATTCTTTTGGGGAGTCCTATGTTCAGCTGTGCACTTGTGGAGTGGTGACCCTCCCCATGCACTTCATACAATTCAATACTATTAAAATGACTGAGTGTTTAATGAACTGTACTTTTCCATAAAAAAAAAACAACAACAAAAAAAAAAAAACGTAATGCTACACTGCCCAGTGTAGCATTACGTAAAGTATGGAAGTTACAGCCTGCTACATGCCACTCCTGGGGCTCCTCTCATTTTTGAGAAGATTTTAGTGCTAGAAAAGGTATGTCGCGCTGCCCCAATGCGTTGCAGCACTCAATATTGTAATTAACAATTTCATTGGAGCCAGTGGGATTTGAACTTGAGGTTCCTCACCAAATCAGAGCTACCGCAGTGTATTGGTGGTATAAGAGAATCCACTTCCCCATATCATCCCTGAAAAGGGAAACGGGCAGCAGCATCTACTTGATAACAAAATAATAATAAAAAAAATTGTAGTGATGACAACTATAGCAAATATTATGATTTCTTATGTTTATGCAAACACTATACATTGAAATAAAACTAGTTTTTATGGATTTTCTCACATATATTAACCTATTTTGTATTACCGACGTTTCAAGTACTTTACAGGAACCGTGGTCACAGGGGGATGAAGGTGTTCAACATACCAATGTCGTAGTTAACCCCGTCTACCTTCAAATTAATAATTATTAATTTTTGGTCCGATCTACTCAGTATGAAATTATAGTATCTTCAAGTCTTGTATGCTTGGTTTTTGATTTAATTTTATTAATAATAGGATCCCAAGCAGATGGATACACCATAGCTGGGTACAACCATCTGTCTTGGAATTAGGATGTTATTGTAAGACTTCAAGAAAAGTTCATACTGCATAGATCAAACCAAAAATTAATAATAATAATCTGAAGGAAGCCATGGTTAACTATGCCATTAGGACGTCGAACACCTCAGACCCCCCCCCCCCCCCCCCCCCTGTGCATATATATACATATATATCCATTAAAAAAGATATACAAATAAATATAATTGATTAACCGAATCGGTCCTAATCCTAAGAGTAATATAAAAAATTAAAACCAAGTACTGTAAGTAACATTACTTACTTACATTACTTATACACTTACATTACTTGTGTACTTGTTTAACTGATATTAAAAATAACAGTGAAAAAATTTTAAGTTTTTTGACTGCGTTGGAAACTGGTGATGGATGTTCATCGCGAAAAGTAATGAAAAAGGCAAAGGATGAACAGCTTGAGAATGCTGTTTTTATATGGTTTCTGCAGCAACGATCTATTGGACAACCGATTTCAGGATCGATTTTATGTGAAAAGGCGTGAATGTTCAGTGAAAAAATGGGTGTAGCTGGTTTTACTCTTTATAAAACTTTATAAAGTGTAAAACCATTTATAAACTTAATAAAGTTTATTCTATGTGTGACAGTTCGTTTTTATATATTACATGCTAGTCTATGTCCGATTATCCGAATTTTCGATTATCCGAATCGACTCCGGTCCCAATTAATTCGGATAATCGGCGTTCTACTGTACTTTTATTTTAGAAAAAGAATTAGGGTTCCACGCATAAAATTAAAATCCATGAAATTGTAGTAAAATACACGGGCGAAGTCGCGAAGGACAGCTAGTTTTTTAAGATACATATATGCAGCAATTTATAAGTAGGCCTTTGTTGAGCAGGTGAATGAAATAATATTATGTTGAAATACTCCACATACTGTTCTATTGACTGTCTGTTATTTACTACACTGGCGTCTAGTGGTTGTAAACGTTTGTGACCAGCTGTCATGACCGAAATTCAATTTGGAAGAAGTTATTATTATTAATATTTTGACTTTAAGGTTGCGGCAATGGATATACGTTATCTGAACTGGCTAGGGAAGGCTTCACAAACCTCCTCGGTGTAGATTACTGCCAAGAAGCTATTGTGTTGGCGGAGAAGGTGGCACAGAAGCAGTTCCCTTTTATAAGGTTTCAGGTATTTTAAAATAATTTTTGTTTGGTAGGAGTTGGGACTCCTTCTTCTTTATGACTCCTCTTATCTGGCAATGTCAAGTCAGTCATCGGAGTGACAACAAAGTAAATGAAATCTGTTCTTGCAAAATTAACTTTTTTGTAAGGGGCTTCCAATCTAAAACAAAACATAACACAAACACTTAATACCCTGCGACCAACAATGGTGGGCGTGAGCCCACTATTGTTATTCGTCGTATCGTACAAATTATATTAGCGGTGTGCCAATTAGAGTGGAAACGCTGTCTAACCGTGTAGTGGCGTGGTAAGAATATCCACTACCCCATATCATGCTGCGGGTGTCGTATGGGGCCGCCTCCGCCCCTCGAGAGAATCGCGGCGATATTATCGTCGTGCCACGTATTTCTATACACTCTTAGGGATCGCCTCCACGAGCGAGAGAATCGCCAAGAGTCTGCACTTCTATCGTCGGGTAGTCTCCACGAATGAGCGATTACAAGGTGTTATGCAATAGTTTTGCGCTCGCCGCGCTCTCGCTGCAAGAGCGCCACGTTCCGTGATTCAGTGGCATGCGCGCGGCGCTACGATGACGTTTCGCTCACACCCAGCCACTCGTCGCATCGCCGCGATAACATCGCCGTGTGTAGACACGTTCTAAGAGAGTGTATAGAAATACTTGGCACAACGATAATATCTCCGCGATTCTCTCGCTCGTGGAGGCGGCCCCTAAGAGGCGACAGAGGGAAAATAAAACAGGAGATGGGCAGCAGCATCTTACTGATAACAACTCTAAATAATAATAAAATTGTCTGCAAAATCTTTCAATGAGGCAATCTATGAGGGACGTCTATGTTCAGCAATGGAATTTTTATAGGAATGTAATGCAGGGTTTCCCAACCACTTTGAATTTTTTGTAGTTAGCAGGTACCACAAAATGTATTTTTTTTTTATAGGATAGATTGACAAACGAGCACACAGTCCACCTGATGGTAAGTGGTTGCTGTGACCCATGGACATCTGCATTTATCCTCAATAAAGAATCAAAATGTAACAACTGTGTTAATCTAACAATAAATTATAATCACAACTTCTGAATAGAAGCATTCATTAACAGAATTATTTGTGTATTTATTGTAAAAGTGAGTAGGTACTCACTAACGTGACGCGCGTTGTTGCACCGCCCGCGTGACGACAAAATAATAAATGTGTTATTTTTTTTTTTATAGGATAGATTGACAAACGAGCACACAGTCCACCTGATGGTAAGTGGTTGCTGTGACCCATAGACATCTACATTTATCCTCAATAACAGCATTAAGATGCTATTTTACGTGATACATTATTCTGTGAGAGCGTGGTCTTACCGCGGCCGGGCGGACCTATTCGTACTACAACCATATAGCTGCAACATGTCTAAATGCCTATGTTGAGTCTGAATAAGGATCCCCTCCCCATATTTTACAAGGTCCTCTCCCTAATCTAGTAGATTGAAGGGGTAGGCCTATTTCCGTCTATCTAAAATTACCATTTATTTTCATTCAGTGACAATAAATTTTTACTTTACTTTCCAGGTATTCGATATACTCAATGATGATGTAAGGAATTTAGGAGGGAAATTTGGCTTGGTCCACGATAAGGGTACTTATGATGCAATCAGTCTCAACCCAGACAATCCAAAGCAGCAAAGAGAAAAGTATATAGAACAAGCTACAGAGATGTTAGCTGAGGATGGTTAGTATACCACAATACTTCTGAACAATTTTAAACTTATTGAGGGTATCTATTACTACCTTTTTTTTATTCATAGAAAAAGGGCTTCGTCGCTGATAATATTATGAAGCCCTGGTTGTTAACAGTGGTAGAGCCACGCGGCAGCTTTAGCTGTCGCACGAATGGGCCGGCTCGAACCGGGGTGGTACCACGACTTCACAGAAAACCAGCGTGAAGTAGATGTTTACCTCTGCGTTTCGCTTGGTGAGTGCAGGTGGCCGGAGGCCCTTTTTACTGGAAATGAGGCATTCCATCTTAGTGCCTCACGGGTGACAACGCATCTACATTTTGATTTATAATAGAGGATAGATGTAGATGTCTATGGGCCGCAGCAACCACTTACCATCAGGTGGACTGTGTGCTCGTTCGTCACCCTTATCCTATAAAAAAAAAAGTTACAAAAAAGTCTTGAATGAAATATTTAGTAACAAATTAAACTTAATTAAATAACTACTTTCGTTTGCGGCAATTTAGGGAGGGTTGAAGCAATTTAGGGAGGGTTGAAGTGGAAGGACACAAATATTTTCCTATATTATTTTTATTTTCTAACTTACAAGTTTAACTACTGTGACAATGTGAGTACACAGGAATACTAGACTACCTAACTTACAAACTAACTTAATTACTACTGGGCTATCTTAACAATTAGACCATGGTTTATACTGTTGAATATTCTTAAGTTAGTCTTTAAACTTAAGTCTAGTCTTTAAAGTCGTGCTGTTATTTACTTAGCAGGCGGTCCTGTATGATAGGTGACTTCTTGATGGCTTGGCAAGGTCTCGGTATATAACTTACTTAATCTCTTATTTATTAACAAATAAAGTTTTTTGACATAATCTGACAATGACAAATTAAGGACAATAAATGTAAATTACAATTTTTTCTTTCTCTTGAGTTCTGGGCACATTCTATTAAAATGTGATAAACATCATCGATAATATTACAAGTTTTTTTTTTAAATAGAATAAGGATGTTTTTTTTTATAGAATAAGGGTGACAAACGAGCGCACAGTCCACCTGATGGTAAGTGGTTTCTGTGGCACATAGATATCTACATTTATCCTCAATTAAGAATCAAAATGCAGATTTGTCGCCACCCGTTAGGACTGAGATAGGATGCCTCGTTTCCAGTAAAAAGGGTCTCCGATTCTCTACACTCATCATACGAAACACGGCAGCATTAAGCTGCTATTTCACGCTGGTATTCTGCGAGAGCGTGGTACTTCCACGGTCTAGTCGACCCATTCGTACTTATTTACTTACTTATTTACTTATCTTCATGCACAATTCCTGACGGAGTAGCCAGAGTGAACAGATCGCCAAGTGTCACGATCCTTACATACCTCTTTCGCTTCTTTCAGATTCATTATCTTCTTCATACATGCACGTCTAGGTATCCGAGTACTCTTGACCCTACCCTCTTCGAGCAATTTGCTCACATGGTCTTCGAAAGTTAGTCTCGGTCTACCTCGACACCTTTTAATATTAACTTTCACGCTATATATTTTCTTCACCATTCCGTCTTCACTCATTCCCTCAACGTGCCCAGACCATCGAAGCACGCCCTTATCAATTTTTGTGATAAGGTCATCTTTCAAACTTGCCATATTGCGAATCTCTTCGTTTCGCTTTCGGTCGGCCATTGTAACGCCGCACATTTTACGAAGAGATCGCATCTCCACTGCATTCAACTTGCTTTTATGCTTCTTCTGGCATACCCAGGTTTTTCGACCCATTCGTGCTACAACCATAATATAGCTGCAGCGTGGCTCTATCACTTATAAAATATTTTACGACCGGTGTAAACGATATGGTACGCCTACTAACGGTCACTTTTCCCATAATCATCTTACGACACCCACGGGACAGAAAGGGGTGATCATAAACACTCACGCCTATCACCCAAAGAAGTTGGCAGAGACTATGGACTTCTAATTGGCACGATCCTGGCGCACCTTTCTCGCCTCCTTTACATCCATATACCTACGCATATGCTCGTCAGTTAAGGGTACTCTTAATCAGACCCATCTTCAATTTTTCGCTTTTGCAATTTAGTCGATAAACTTTCGTCTAGGGCAGGGGTCGGCAACCTTTTGAGTCGGAAGAGCCAAAAATTACAATTTACAAAATTTCTAAATTTTTAAAGAGCAACAATTTTTTTTCTTGCCAACCATAAATAGTACTTCCATAAATAAAGTTTCTTGATAAAAAAAAAACTAACAGCCTTTCACAAGTCTACTGCTGAACATAGGCCTCCCCCAAGGAATGCCACAAAGCACGGTACTGAGCCACCTGCATCCATCGACTCCATCCTGCATGTCTTACCAGGTCATCACTCCATCTAGTGGGGGGGGGGGGGTCGCCTTACACATCGCCTACCGGTACGAGGCTGCCTCTGAGAACCTTTCTTCCCGATCGGTTGTCGGTTCTTCGAGCTATATGGCCGGCCCACTGCCACTTCAGCTTATTAATCAATTGCGCTATGTTGGTTACTCTAGTTCTACTGCGGATATCCTCAATTCTAAGTTTACCACGCAGAGAAACTCCAAGCATAGCCTTCTCCATAGCTCGTTGAGCGACCTTGAACTTCTTCATACGGCCAGCAGTGAAGGACCACGTCGCAGGTCCGTAAGTCATCACTAGCAAAACGCACTGGTTGTACAATTTCGTTTTCAGGTTTTGAGGTATATCCAACGAGAAGATGTGTCGTAGTTTCCCGAATGCTTCCCAGCCGAGTTGAATCCGTCGATTGCCCTCTCGGTCGAAGTTGGACTTACCTTGTCGGACTATTTGTCCCAAGTAAACATACTCGTCAACAACTTCGAACTTAGTGCTCCCAACAACCACCGGCATAGGTGTAACGTGGACGTTAAACATTTTTTCATTTTTGTTTTTTCCATATTCATCTTAAGACCTATCCGTTGCGAGACTCTATTGAGGTCATTGAGCATAGTGCTTAGGTCCTCCAGCGATTCTGCTATAAGGACTATATAGTCGTCAAATTGAAGGTGAGTGATGTACTCGCCATTGATGTTAATACCGCATCCATACCAGTCCAGCAGCTTGAAAACGTCTTCCAATGCAGCGGTGAAGAGTTTCGGGGATGTAACGTCACCCTGTCTTACACCTCTCTGCAGTTGGATAGGTTTCGTACTCTGATTCCGTACTTGGATAGCCATCGTAGCTCTACTGTACAAGCACTTCAGCACTTCGATATACCGACAGTCAACTTGGCACCGCTGAAGGGACTGTACCACCGCCCAAATTTTGACGGAATCAAAGACTTTCTCATAGTCCACATACGCAAGGCAAAGTGGCAGATTATACTCCTTTGTCTTCTGTACAATTTTCCGAAGGGTATGTATGTGGTCTATGGTACTAAAGCCTTTTCTGAATCCGGCTTTCTCGGTAGGCTGGAAGTCGTCAAGTCTGCGTGCGAGACGATTCGTAATGACTCTCGAAAACAGCACGTAGACGCGGCTCAGAAGGGAAGTCGATCTGTAGTTCTTCAAGAGAGCACTGTCGCCTTTCTTGAAGAACAAGTCCACCCCACTTCTGCTCCACGCCTCCGGAGTAGTGCCACCATGGAGGACGGAATTAAAGAGCTTCTGAAGGAATTCAAGTACCGGTTTTCCACCCACTTTCAAAAGCTCCGCCGTAATTCCATCCTCACCTAGGGCTCTGCCATTTTTAAGGCGCTGGAGAGCCATTCTAGTCTCGCTCTGACTGACGTCCGGGATATCTTCGGAATAGTGTCGGATAAGACTCGCTCTTGGATCGCTACTCACACTTGCGTGTGGCTCCAACGATGACGTGTACAGCTGCCCATAGAACCTCTCAATCTCACTCAAAATATCAGGTGTCCCGGAAACTATGTTGCCACACTCGGTCTTCAGCTTTGACAGTTGTCTTTCTCTGGCAAAGACTTTGGAGCCTTGGTTCCGCTCGATTGCTTCTTCAATACAAGCTGTATTGAAGTTGCGTAAGTCCCGTCGCATACAGTTGCAGATCTGTCTGTTCAGTTGCCTGTATGCTGTAAAATCTGTTGAAGAATGTAGCTTCATCTCCCGTCTAACAGAGAGATTAAGAGTGTGATCGGAGAGTTTTTGTGTTCTTCTGCGGCGGGTCTTGCAGAACTTAGCTCCAACCGCATGGACAGTTTCCACGAGCTTGTCATTCATATCGTCCATTTCATTGCAGTCTTCTAGGCACTGAAAACGGTTTTGTAACTCGAGCTGAAAGGTTTCGGGACTTTGGAACAAAGCACGAGGGGGACGGAGCGTTGACTTCATTAGACGAGACCTCTCCAACTTAACGTTTAGGTTCAGTGTGCCTCTAACCATTCGGTGATCGCTACCAGTTTTCACCCTCGCGATCACGGAGACATCATTGAACAGTTGTCGTCTGGTCGTCATAATAAAGTCAATCTCATTTTTTGTCGAACCGTCGGGGCTCGACCAGGTCCACTTCCTGTGGGGCAGCTTCTGGAAAAAAGAGTTCATCATAAAGAGTCCTTCTTTCTCCATGAAGTCGGCCAGCTGCTGGTCCCTTGGGTTCCGTTGCCCTATTCCAAATTTCCCTACTTTCAGCTTACCATTCTCTCTTGTGCCTAGTTTTGCATTGAAGTCTCCCATTAACACCGTATATTGGGTTTTGGAGGAATGCACGGCTCTAGAGATATCCTCATACATTTCCTCCACCTCCTCATCGGGGTGTGCCGAGGTTGGTGCGTATACCTGTATGACCTTGAGCGAATACCGTTTGGTGATTCTGAGTATAAGGTACATCGACACACTCCCAATCTTTACAACGTTGTTAACGAGAGACTTGTGAACGATAAATCCGACACCTCCTTGGGACAGATGGTCGCCCTCCCGGTGATAGAGCAAGTTGCCGGATTCGAGGATTACCGTGTCCTCCCCCTCTCTTCGGACTTCGGATAATCCTATAATATGCCAGCGTAACTTGTCTATCTCTTCTTCCAGCTCCACGATCTTCTCGTCAGTCCTCAGGGTGCGTGCGTTGTATGTTGCCAGGTTGAGTCGTCTTAGGTGGCAACCGAACCTCCACCGGAGATTGTTAGCACCCTCTGCCTCGCCGTTACCATGGTCGCCACCGTAGCCAGGAATAGCGGGGCCGCCGGGGACTGGGGGCCGTTTATTATTGTCATTGCTCATGGGGGGTATATTGCCATAGTTGCCACGCTTGGCGAGCGGGTTGGCAACCGCAGATTTTTTATTGTTATTTTGGCTATTATCAGGAAGATGCTGCTGACCATCTCCTGCCTGTTTCCCTTTGTCGCCTTTTACGACATCCACGGGAAGATATGGGGTAGTGGATATTCTTGACCGCCACTATACGGCGGTCAAGAATATCCACTACCCCATATCTTCTTCTTGTTGCGTTACCTACACATTCATTTCTGGACCTCCCAACCCTTTCAAATTGATTTTCAACTCTGTAGATTTTTAACTTCACAAAGCTTTACTTTTTAAATCGATCAATTGCATTTCTAGAGATCCAGTATCAACTCCAAATGGCTCAGTTTGGATCGATTTTTAAATGTTTTTTTTTTAATAAAATAAATAATATTTGCGTATGAAACTAAAGAGCCGCAGCTTCACATCCAAAGAGCCGCAGGTTGCCGACCCTTGGTCTAGGGCGTCCCTTCCCGACTCTGCCGTACACTTCTGCAACGTAAATTTGCTTTATCATTCTTTCTTCATAACCAAACCGCCGAAGCATTCCTTTCTTAATCCTGGTCACAACATCATCTTGCGAAATGCAAACCACACTTTTCTCTTATCATACAATGTCTCTCCCTGTCATTCAGATTCAGCCCTAACATACTCCTTAATGACCGCATTTCTACAGCATTTATATATTGAATTGCCGTACGTGCCTATTTTGACATATTCTGACTTCGCACAATAGAGTAGATGGCGCTCCCATTAACTCTAAGTCCTGCTTTCACTCGTAGTTCTATATTCTCTTCATTTCTACCATCCCTGTTTAATACACAGCCCAAATACAGAAACTCATCCACATGTACCAAACCTTCTATTCTTATTTCGCATATTGTCACTTTCGTCTTACTTTTTTTTTTATAGGATAAGTGTGACAAACGAGCACACAGTCCACCTGATGGTAAGTGGTCGTTGTGGCCCATAGACATCTACATCTATCTTCGATTAAGAGTCAAAATGCAGATGCGTTGTCACCCGTGCGGACTAAGATGGAATGCCTCGTTTCCAGTAAAAAGTGTCTCCGGTTCTCTACACCCACCATACGAAACACAGCAGTGTCAAGCTGCTATTTTACGCTGGTATTCTGTGAGAGCGTGGTCCTTCCCCGGTCGAGCCGACTGATTCGTGTCACAACCATAATATAGATGCAGCATGGCTCTACCACGTATAAAAAAATAAAAAAATCATCACACATTTCCCGTTTCTTTTAATGACCTGTTCATTAATGTAACCATCATTTGCAACTCAGCCACTGGCCTCGTAAATGTAACTTGCTCATCAGGGTACAAAAGGCATTTGACAGTATTCTATAGGATGCATTTCCATGAGTGTGAGCAGGAATTACACACTTTAATTTCTCCCTCTCTTTTCCACCATCGGACAACCTGGCGGTCGGCGGGTCTTCACCTCTTTGCTGTCGATATTCCACGCATTAGAACTAAACGGTTTGCTTCGTCTTTTGTAATGCGTACAGCAAAGGAGTGGAATAAGTTGCCGGCGTCTATCTTTCTGTCCGAATACAATCTGGGCGTCTTCAAAGCAAGAGTGAATAGGCTTTGGTTACGCTAAGACAGTGCAATTTACCATCAAGGGCTGCATCACCACTTACCACCAGGCCCACCTGTGTTGTGGTCTTTCATTGTGGTCGAGCACTGGCCACATAACCCACAATCAACTTTCAAAGTTTCCAAACACAGCTGTTACCATAAATAGGTTGAATAGCCACGCGGAGAAACTACACACTTGTTTTAATGTGCCTAAAAAAAACGCTGTCATTATTTATGTGCGTGCTTTGTCAACGTGATTTGATGTTTATTGCAGTTTTAACAGTGGTAGAGCCACGTGGCGGCTTTTGCTGTCGCACGGATTGGCCGGCTCGAACCGGGGTGGTACCACGACCTCACAGAATACCAGCGTGAAGTAGAGGTTTACCTCTGCGTTTCGCTTGGTGAGTGCAGGTGGCCGGAGGCCCTTTTTACTGGAAATGAGGCATTCCATCTTAGTCCTCACGGATGACAACGCATCTGCATTTTGATTTGTAATAGAGGATAGATGTAGATGTCTATGGGCTGCAGCAACCACTTACCATCAGGTGGACTGTGTGCTCTTTATTTCGTATTTGCCTAAAAACAGTAACTGTCGCAAACGAAAATACAACTGCATGGCATATTTACCGTGCCAGCTACCAACAAAGCCAGCGCCCGCGCATACACAACTGTGACACAGTTTTTGTTCTGAATTGTCGGCCTAGTATTATACATAGAAGACTTTGGCTACTGTAGGTGAACTTTGGCACTTGCGTGAAACTTCCATAACCTTATTCTCTCTTGCTGTTAAGCTAAGTCCACTGCTGAACATAGGGCCTCTTCAATATCTGAATTGACGGTAACCTTTGTATGACACCACTACGCGATATAGTCTGTAGTACGTAGTGTTCGCTTAGATACGGTCGCTTTTGTGTTGCGCTGCCTTGGCACGCCGCATTTTATCAAAGGCGCCGCCGCAACATCAAAAGTCACCCGTACAGGCGTACACCCGAAGGTAAATTTGGCATTTTAAAACGAAGCGCCGTAGTGAAAGGTTCTTTGCTACCTAACATATTTTCATTATTTATATTCATAATTTATTACAATAGCTATAAAATAGTATTCTATTTTATTCTTAGAATGGAAAAACATTTATTTAACAAACTCAGTAAAAAATAATAACATAAAAGCAACATAATAAGTGCGCCTCCGGGTGTACCGACACTATCTTAGTGTACTTACACATTCCCTTATAAACTCAATTTATGAAAATGATATTAATTATTTTAAGGTTTATTCGTAATAACGTCGTGCAACTGGACGGACGACGAACTATTGAAACAATTCTCTGAGAAAATGAAACTGAAGTGCGTGATACCGACGCCGCAATTTACTTTTGGCGGGAAAGTTGGCAGCATGGTGTCGTCCGTTGTCTTTGTAAAGAAATAAAAACTACTTGTATAAATTTGTTGGTTTTATTTATTACTTATTATTATACAAACTATAGCTAACGTTTGCGGCAGCTTAGGGAGGGTTGAAGTGGAAGGACATAGTCTACGACTAAGTCACTTACCATCAGGTGAGCCGCAAGCTCGTTTGTCCTCTCTCCTATAAAAAAAATTAATACGAAGAGTTTTTCCTATATAACTTTTATTTTCTAACTCATAAGTTAACTACTGCGACAATGTGAGTACACAGGAATAATGGACTACCTAACTTACAAACTAACTTAATTACTACTGGAGTATTAACAATTAAAACCTGGGTTTTTTATACTATGTTGAATATTTTTAAGTTACGCAAGTAAATTAAGTCACTTCTTTAATGTTGCTGTTATTTGCTTACCAGGCGGTGCTGTATGGTAGGTGACTTCCTGAAGGTATGTGATGGTCGGTAGGCATATGTAACTAGCTGTAACAACCCTATTCATCCCCTCAGGGGTTCAATTTTACAAAATCATTTCTTGATGGGCGTCTACGTCGAGAAAGGAGTATTTACTCTAAATTCAAAATCAACCGGGCGTATAGTTTTGGAGATCTCGTGATGAGTGAGCGAGTCAGTGATTCGCTTATACGTTTAGATTTGATTAAATATTTTTTTTTATAGGATAGGGTGACAAACGAGCACACAGTTCACCTGATGGTAAGTGGTTGCTGTGGCCCATAGACATATACATCTATCCTCGTTTGCGAATCAAAATGCAGATGCGTTGGCACCAGTGAGGACATAGATGGAATGCCTCTTTTCCAGTAAAACAGGTCTCCGGTTCTCTACACTCACCATACGAAACACAGCAGCGTTAAGCTAATTTTACGCTGGTATTCTGTGAGAGCGTGGTTCTTCCCCGGTTGAGCCGACCCACTCGTGCTACAACTATACTACCAATATAGCTGCGGCATGGCTCTACCACGTATAAAAACTGTGTTTTTATTAACTTCTCATTTGGGGTTAGCATTTATAGTAATAGTTCTTTTAACTATTATTTATTCTGTGGTAATAGATCCGATTTTCGGAAATCAAGTTTTGAATATATCTCCACCTTTTGAGGTTTCTAGAGCCTAATTTTACTGTTTTTTTTTTAAATAACTTGTTCTACCTATGACTTACAGATAATAATGTACCATATCGTCGCTGTAGAATGATAACCTCGTATGTCCAGAGATCTAAACTTTACAGGAAACGAAAAAAATTGTTCATTTCGTCAATGTTTAAAATATTGTTATTAGCTTTTGTCTCATGTACTGAATGACAAATAGGACTTTTTTATATTACTAACCAATCTCTTAATTAACTGTGTTATACCAGTTAAATTGACATAAGAGGTTTTCTGTTTTAATATGTGCTAAGTTGCGAGGTTTTCAAAAGTAAAGACACTGCTGTAGACTAAAAATATAATGTTTTATTGGATACAATTTGGACAAGTTTTGGTAAAAAATCAGGATAGAAAGATTTTCTTTCACAGATATCAGTCGAACCGTAAGCTTAGATATCCTAAAATTCCTTTTAAACCTAATCATAACTCAACCGAAGTTCGTTTTCAAGCACATACCCAGAGTAAACAACAATACCTATAAGAAGGCAAAAACAAATTTAATTATAAATGCGGCAAACTATCATAAAATGGATGTAAATCTCGAGGAATCACACGTTTTAATTCCTGAAGATGGTTGTATTTTACCGTAGTTATGGGTAACTTTGAATAATACAACTGTTGAAAACAATCACTAGCATTTGTTTGATGTATTCTCCTTGGTAGTAATTGGTATTCTTTCGAATAACTTAGCTTGAACTTTATGGATCCTTCTGGTTCATATTTAAGGCAACGTATGTCAGTGACTTGTGGGTCACCAACCTTATTACCTGGTCTTATCGATGAAAAATACGGTTGAGAGCAGTATTTTTTGAAGGCTGTGTGGTCTAACTGGACGACATTGTAGGGACCAGGATTGTTACGGGCAGTTTTACAAGCTTCAACATACCGTGCTGGTGAATAAATCTCGCGATTTTTTATCTGCCTCTCAATTGTGGAATGCATCGCATCACATTCCATTTGGTTGTGACCCTTCTCAAGGTATTTTTGGACTTTGACCATACCTGTCTTAGCAGCTGCGAATAAAAGTGCATTGGAGAGAATAGAATTTCTATTTTGGTACGTGCACCCATCACTGTATATAATCACTTTGCGAATGATTGTCCTATCAACATAGTTAATTATAAAATCAACTATGATACTTGAAAACTCATCAGCTGTTAAACCGCATTCAGATTCATTCCAGAGGAAACAAAATCCTTCTTTGGTCTTCAAATTATTTATTGTAAAATTATGCACTTTGAGCTTCATCTTGTAATAAAGTGCTGAAGCTTTTAAATATGGACAAAGCAAGACAGCTTGCAAGTCCATAGTAAATACAGCAACAGAAGTATCATTTTCTGCTTTGTCATTCTCTTTCTGGCTTTGTGCTTCCGCTTTCCGAATTAAATGTAGTTGATAATCCGTATCACTAACACTTTTTTGGACGAAATAAGGACAAAGTTAGGCCCTCAAATACTTCCCAAAATGTATACCTTGAAGCACTGAGATGAGCTTTGTTGTGGTCTTTTGTATATTTTAAATATTCATTAAAAAATGCCGATTTGGATTGCCAATAGGGTTCTAAGTAGAGTTTTGTTGAACTTTTTCTGCAATAATGTGACTCAAGTTTCGGCAGGGAATGGAAGAACTCTCTCAATAACTCTTTTTTTAAATTATTTGCTTGCTCTCTGTTGTTGTTTCTGTCCGAAACGGGCTCTGTATTTGTTGCAACAATGTTTTCAACCCAGTTGTGAACTGACCATTCACCGATATTTATTGTGTTTAAAAACATATTTTTACAGACTCTAAATGTTGCCCCTTTATCTTTAAAATTATATTTATACGAATAACTTCTACGAGAGTCAGAGGTTTCCGTTTTTTTTTTTTGCATAGTACCGCTTTTTAGTACAAATGAGTGACGAAACAACGTTTTGCTTCCCTATTCAGTAGCCAAAACTGCTTAAAAATCTGTAATCTTGAATCATCCGAGAGTTTATAGCATTCAAAAAATTTGGCATTTTTGTTATGTTCACACCGAGGTTTCATTTCTTTTGGCGCCTTTTGAACGTCGTACACAATTTTTCCCTCTTCGTTTTTTCTTCTTCCCAGATATCCCTCACCTTTCATTCGTTTGTTTTTTTGTTGCTCATACATCCATTGAGATTTATCACTTCGTCCTCGTTTAGCTCTTATTCGTTGTTGATTAGATATTTCCCACAAAATTTCAGGACTGTCATTTGGCTGAAAATTTGGATCTTGCACAGAGTCATCGCTGCTGAAATCGGTATTATCTTCAGCCTCTAAAACCTGCAAATTATCATTTCCAGTGTTCTCATTATTATTTATAGCAGAAGTAGACGGTGCCGATGGTGGAATTTTGGATAGTATGATTGTGGAATCATTTTCAGGATTGGAATTTGTTGTAGATGGAGGATTTTCCAGTGTCTGTTCTGAAGGCATTATTGCAGAAAATTCTGCAAGTCTATCAATATTTACATCTGATTGTAATAAAGACGGTAATTCCTCTAAGTCAGCAAGGGTGATTAAGTCTTCTGGTGGCGAATGGTTCTTTAGACATGCTGCCACTAATTTCCTACCTCTATTTAACATTTTGCCTGAAAAAAAATTAAAATTACTAACTTATATTTTAAAGAAAAGCTGCAAAACCAGTAACAATTATGGCATGAAAACCTCGTGTGTTGTTTGAATTTATAACTATACGAGGTTTTCACGTGAAACTTTTAACAAACGGCTGTCAAATCAATACTAACCTAGTATTTGCACTTTAGCAGCCGTTATTGAAAATAAACTAAGACATACCACTTTATTTTCACTATTGGCAGTGCATAGTTTGATTAATTAAAGCCGTTAAAATATTATGTGAAAACCTGGCATGTCACTTGAGTGGTTTGCTTTACCGTGGACATACGAGGTTTTCCTTGCAGTAATCGCGTCAAATAAACGAATGCATATTTATTGCTTAACTACAACTCCTTAGTTATAAAAATACAACCAGAGTGTACTTGGAAATATAAAAAATACAAATAAACTTACTTCACACCGATTTATCCACAATTTTTCACTAAAAATCTCAAAAATAGAGAGTAACGCCGAAACCATGCACTTTTTACGAGGTTTTCTCGCTTGTGAAGACAAGATGGCCGACGAGTAATAAATAAGAGGTTTTCGTTTAACTCCATAGATGGCACCAGTAGTCATACATTCGGTTCACGATTTTGCTGTATTTTAAAATACGTGGTTTTCATTCGATTTTTACAAAAATAAAAAAATATACTTTTTTGACATACGAGGTATTCATTCTACAGCGACGATATGTCTTACGGTCTATTTTCTATAAAATGGCAATTTTGAAGAAAAAAAAAAGCCATAAATAAAAGAAGCGAAAAGATTTAGCTGATGTTAGAAAATAACTCTCGAAAACTAATAATGATTGATTTTTTAAATTAAGTGTAAGTGATTTGGGTTTTACGTGGTAGAGCCACGCTGCAGCTATATTATGGTTATACATCTGAATGGGTCGGCTCGACCGGCGTAGGAATATGCTCTTACAGAATACCAGCGTAAAGTAGAGATACTTTTACTGGAAACGAGGCATTCTATTTTAATGCTCGGGAGTGACAACACATCTAAATTTTCATTCATAATCAAGGACAGATGTAGATGTCTTCGTAACTTTTTTCTGGGTGAACCGATTTCGATGATTCTTTTTTTTAATTGAAAGCTGGTTCTTCTCGTGTGGTCCCATATAAATTTTATATTGAAGTCGATTGTACAAAAATATTAATTATACTTATATAGAAAAGAAACAATTGGACATCTTTCGTACGACGTTCCCAACGGAAACGTTCGACTTCCATGCGACAGTGACAAGGTTATTGGGTTATATCTCCTTCGAGACTAGATAATATCAAATTACTTTTAAATTTTATATTAAAAACTATTTGTCCCTTAGGAGCAGAGTTACCACACGTAATTTATAACTAAGCCAATAATATTAGAGTTTAAAAAACTTAATTAACTCGCATTGACCATGAGCTGTGCCTAATTAGACTATTAGGTCATTCATTTTTAAATTCATTATAGCTAATCAAAATATTTATTTATTTATTCTTTATTGCACCAAATATTTGTACAAAAGGCGAGCTTAATGCTTTATGGCATTCTCTACCAGCTAACCTTGGGTAGAACAGTGAGTTTGGGCAGTTGTTATGATATAATTCTACATAGATTATTATTATCTATATATCTATATCCATATAGATTATACATATTTTTTTATATAGAATAGGGGTGACAAACGAGCACACAGTCCACCTGATGGTAAGTGGATGCTATGGCCCATAGATATCGACATTTATCCTCGATTAAAAATCAAAATGCAGATGCGTTGTCACCCCTGAGGACTAGGATGGAATACCTCTCAAGTAAAAAGGGTCTCCGGTTCTCTACGCTCACCATACGAAACACAGCAGCGTTAAGCTCCTATTTCACGCTAGTATTCTGTGAGAGGGTGGTCCTACCTTAGTCAAGCCGACCCATTCGTGCTACAACTAATATAGCTGCAGCGTGGCTCTACCACGTATAAATTATAGATTGCTTCACAGGGGGTATATAAGCTGTGTTTTGTATGGTGAGTGTAGAGAACCTAGACTAAGATGGAATGCCGTGTTTCCAGTAATAAGGCTCTCCGGTTCTCTACACTCACCATACGAAACACAGCAGCATTAAGCTACTATTTCACGCTGGTATTCTGTGAGAGCGTGGTCCTTCCCCGGTCGAGCCGACCCATTCGTACTACAGCCACAATATAGGTGCAGCTTGGCTCTACCACGTGTAATACAGTGAAAAAGTGGAAACTATGCGTCTCCAAAGACATATAAGTAGTGGTGCGTCTCAAACGGCACATAATATCAATAATGTATTTGGACTTAGCTCGACTACGAACGAACGAACAGTGTGTTGTTGGTTCATTCGTGTAATGTGGACGTCAAGAAAGAAATATATTTGCCAGCAATAAAAATGTATTTGATTGAATGTATCAGATATATTTTGGCGGCTTCAATACAGCTTGTATTGAAGAAGGGAGATCTGTCTGCCGGAAACAGAATGTGCCGGGTCATTCCCAATCAATTTGAGCTATAGAGTGGGTTATGTTCGGTGTTTCTGAGAATATAATTATATATACTATGTAGAGTAAGTAATGACGTCATCCGCTGTAGAACTAGAGTATTCGAGAAAGCCTAACGGTTTAAGTAATGATAATCGGTCTGTTACTCGAAGAACCGACAATCGGAGGTAAAGAAAGGTTCTCGAGTGGCAGCTTCGCAGGGAAGTATAGGTGACCTAGTAAGACATGCAAGAAGTCGAAAGAGGCATTCCTTCTGCGGAGGCCTACGTTCGGCAGTGGACATGTGTAAGAGATACTGTGAGATATCTTTGATATATTCCCAAATAAAAATATACAATATAGACTATGCATTTTTATTGCAAATAATCTTTACATGCTTTAAAAGTATAAATAACGATATATTAATATGTAGTAACATTTTGGCGGATAATACATTTCGTTACTGACAATATCACAACGCCCTACCTAAATTAAAAACCATTTCAATACATTATTATCACAAGCGAATAAATTCAAAAGAATCTCATTATAGGTAAATGAAATGCAAAAAAATGCTTTTACAGCTGTTTTTGGAATGTTACACAATTTTTTATCTAAATTTTAATAAAACAAATTATAGTCTGTTACAAGATTCCATTTCATTGCTACTTCATTATCTTACTCATAGATGTAATTTGCTATATATATAGTAAATTTTCCCAAAACCCACTTTGATTTTGCCGCGACCTTTCTATCATTGGCCGCAGTTTTATGCTTTGGTTTCATGAATCATTTTTACCGAATTGAAATGGTTGCATGGCACCTTGACCTTTGCCTCTCCCTTGTAATATTTTTTTATGTTCACGACTTCATGACACAGACCGACAAAGAAAATAGACGGAGTTGCGTACATTGAATATAATGCGAAGCAGCTGCTTATATTTCGAATGATGCCAAAAACATGCTTGCAACTTCTTGACATGCACACACGTAGAATTTTACTTCCTATATCAGCCCGTAAAAATTCACAGCTGGAGGCAAACATATGCACTTAAAATCATGTTGATTTTAGATGCATATGTGTAGGTACGTGAGAGCGTGTTCCTACTATAATTTAATTGACTTGGTTTTTTAATCACTTGAGATGTACACAGTGTTCAGTTGTCTTTTTTGTTGGTCTGTGACTATTAATACAAATTTAAATTTCCTTGTGAAATAATTTTAAGAATTAAAATTATTTTTAACATTTTACCATTTACCAGCAAAAACAACTATTTATTTATACATTTTCAACACTTAAAAGACCTTACAATTTAGAAAACTGGTAACAAACAATTATATAAATTAAAAAAAAAATAACAAAGACAATACAATTGGATAAAATCTAAATTTCCCTTAAATTCAAACGCTACACACTATATCTTGGATGATAAACAAAATCAAAGAATATAGGTATCATATGCCTAGTAGATCAAATTTTTTTCTTTTTTTTTTATGGAATAAAGGGCCACCACTCTTACCTCTACAGCCCCCGCCGCTGCCTCAACCCCCGATTTTTAATAGGAGAGGGGGCAAACGAGCGCCTTGCTGATAAGTGATAATCCAGAAAATCCCAAACCCAATTAACACAACACCTTTATGACATTAAGCCAACTAGTACAAAGCCTAAATATTGGTAAAAAATTACATTAATATGTATATTGCCTACACAATACAAATATTCCATTTTTTTATAAAAAAATTTGTAAATAATATAGACTACTATTATGAGTGAACACAAATAAAACATGAAAGCATTCCTAGATTGAAAAAATGAACCAACGTAAATTGATCTATAGGTGTGGCTTACCAAATGTGCAGTTAACAAGTTCAGTTTGAATAAATTTGCCATAGTTGCCACGCTTGGCAGGCAGGGTGGCAACCGCAGTTTTTTTTTATTTTTAGATGTTATTAGGAAGAAGTTGTTGCCCATCTCCTGGTTTGTTTCCCTCTGTTGAATCTTTACAACACCCACGGGAAAATAGCAGGTAGTTGATATTCTTACACCATCACTACATGAGCACAATGGCGTCATATAATTATACGTTTAATATGGTAAACGTAAGCAACTTATATGATGTATATGACAATTAAAACCAAAATCTGTCGGGAAATAAGGTCGAATTTTGACTGTGCGTCCCTAGTCCTAATAAAATATAATAACCTGATAATTAATTGATGGACTTTCAATGTGTAAATTTATTTGAAATGTTGTGCCATGTTGTGCGCTCAAAATGCTTTATGTACTACCTTTTTTTATAGTATAAGTCTGACAAATGAGCACACAGTCCACCTGAAAGTTAGAGATCTACTGTTAACTTCCCTTCTCTACACTCACCATACGAAACACAGAAGCATTAAGTTGTTGCTATTTTACGCTGGTATTTTGTAAAAGCATGGTCCTACACTGGTCGAGCCGATTCATTCGTGCTACGAAAATAATCCAAACGCAGCATGGCCCTACCATGTACAAACTTCTACATTTACTTCCTTGTTTTATTTGCGTTCAATGACCATTTTAAATTATCTATTCCAGATTTTTTATTCTCTAAGAGAATTATTTAGTCTATTATTTGAAATAAATACATAGGCATTTATTTTACACTAGTCTACATAGTTGCCTACCTAATCTTTGTGATGTGATGTTTTGTTTTAATTCCCTAGGTGTTTCAATTTCTAAATCAATATTCATTTATTACAATTTGTTATATATATTATCATTTACATTAATATACAAAGTTGCTATAGCATATTTAATAAAATATTTTTTCTGCATTTTCATCAAAATTACAATTTACATTTGTCATAAGCACATTAAGTGTTCTATTTTTAAACAAACCTCTTCTACAGTTGTGAAAATTTGCACAAAGCACTGCACTTGCAATGATTAGGTTGTTTTTTTCTTACAAACATTGTAATTTGAGTGTTAACTACACACAAACCTATGAATAGGGTTGTCAACCATTTTTGTATCTTAATTTTTTTTAGAATAAGGGTGACAAACGAGCGCTCATTCCACCTGATGATAGTGAATGCTGTGGCCCATAGACATCTACCTTTATCTTTAATTAAGAATCAAAATGTAGATGCATAGTCACTCTTAAGAACTAAGATAGAATACCTTAAAACTAGTATAAAGGGTTCCTATACAAAATAAGGCAGCATTACGCTGGTATTTAGTGCAAAAGTGGTGCTTCCCGGTTGAACAAACACGTCCTTACTGTAACCACAATATAGCTGCAGTGTCTCTACCATATTATAGTAGGCCTAATCAACACAATTTTGCATAACATTTTGTATTAACAAATATAAAAAATTATTATATTCTAAGGTGTCCCACGTAATTACCACTTCATTAATTGCATCTACTTTACGTTGTGTAGCACTTCAACTTGACGCATCAACTGACAATATTTAACATACATCAATGTATTTGTTATGAGGATAATGATTACCAAACTGTCTAACAAAGAGTTTATATCTACTGTGGTATCACCAACCACAAGATTTAAGGGCTAGATTCTCTCACAGTACTTCTCGTACTCATTTGTGTTCTTGTAGACTAAGTAACCCAGTAATACCGCAATAGCCGTCAGTATTAAGGTCATGAATTGGTATATCTTGAGCTTGTTTACTTGCTTGTGTAAAATCTCATAATTCATCTGCAAGTTGTTCAATGCATTTGTAACAGAATCGGACTTCTCCGGACTCTTATCAGCTAAGTTGCCATTTTTCGGTAAGCTTTTCTCAGGGAAGTGGCACTTCAATCTATACTCGTCCACTTTACTCCCGGAAGAATTCTGCCAGATATCAGAGAGCTCTTTTTGTGATATATCATCCTTAGGTATCTGTACGGACATAACTAGGAATCGGTCTTTGGTAACTGTGCGTAAGTGGAAACCTGGTTGAACGACAATCAAAATTGTTTGGGACACTCCACTAGGTAAGACCCCACTGCTGGGACGAACCCGAAACTTTTCTGGTGAAGTTGTACGAATCTTAAATGATACTACACTTTCATCCATATTTGTTATCGTAAACTGGCCAGATATATCATCATTTTCTGCTTTAAAAACTATTGTATCATTGGGTGTGATGCGAAGCATTTCTCCAAGGGAGTGCTGATTATCTCCTTGCTCGGCAAAAGTAACCTTTTTGAGCGCAGGCTCTAAATTGCTTCTATTTTCAGGTACAAACTCAAATATGTAGTTATCCTTACCTCCCCAGCATGTCAATGCTTGTTCTGGCGCAACAAACTCCTTCAGTGTGTCTTTGGAAACAAACTTCATTTTCTCTACACCTTTTGCTGGCAGCAAAGACTTTATCACTTTGAATGCAGCAGACATCACCCATGGCATTTGATAAATGATTATATAGTTTAGAAAATAAGGATAGTAACTTTTAAATAGTGATATTAAGTAGTTGATTAGCTCCATGTCCATATTACTGAGACCGCAACCGTCGAGATCGAAGAATAAAGTTATTTTATTGCCGTTTTCCTCTCTTTCTATACGATCGAACCAGTAAATAATGGCCTTTTTAAGTTCCTCAAAGTCCCTCTGACCTTTGACGTGCATTTTTGATTTAATTATCAATAGTAAACAGCCATCAACGTCTCGGCCACGGGGGAAGAATATCCCTTCTTTAACATAATCCATCCGAATGTTCGTTTCATTAATATCATTCGCGTTAACGGACTTTCTCCATGTGAATATATCCCACAACATATCCGCTGCCTGTTTAGCATCGTTTTCAACATGTTTTAACACACGTCTGATGTATTTATCGTCCTTAATTCTATCTAAGTCCAAAGGGTGAAATCCGTGGTTAGGCGATTCCTTCAATTTTGCCTCGAACAAAGACTTCACGTCAGAAGGCGTAGCCATATTAAAACCTTTTTGAAATATTTATCACTGATCTATAGGAAATGTTACAAATGAATTATTTTGCGAAAGGAATTTTAAATAAAACAATTATGTGTAGGTACTTTAGAAAAAGAGAAGACATTCGTAAATGTCAACCAAATAGTATAAATATACAGGAAATGTCAACTACTGATCTGCTGACAACAGCTGACAAGGTGACAAGTAACAAGGAAAAAAAACTACCTACTGATTTTTTTTTTTGGAGTTTATGGCCTGGTATCTAGACCTTTAGGCCACTACCTACTGATACTGAAATAGGCAGTGCTGCCAGAGTGACTTGATTGAAAGTTACTTTAGCGTGTTTTATTTTATTTTTATTTGCTTGAAAAACTTATAGCTAATTTACAAAAATAATATGATTATAACAAAACTAAAAGCCATTTACAAGTTTTCACTTATAGTATACTTCATAGAACAAGAAAGAGTATATCAAAAGAGATATATAGGGGAAATTTTACGTATGTTAATTTTATGTATTTTAATAGTATATAAGCAGTGCCCTTGTCAAATTTGCAGTGCCTGAAAAGGGCGTCTAAGTTGTAAGCACATTTTTAATTTAAGACCAATTATGTACACTTGGATTGCAAATAAATGATTTGATTTGATTTGATTTGAATACAGTACACTTAAATAAACAGTACACTATCTACAAGAAAAGAAGTTATTAGAAAGTGAACGTCTAAGTTGGAAAACGCTGGAAAAAAACAAATCAATATCTACGTTATGATTATGTAGATGTAGAATTTTGTCTGTAATTATTTTTTACGTATGGTACAGATAAAAGTGTAAGCTTCCGTAAACCAGACAATGAAGTATGTAGACCTATTTTACCCTGTAGTTCAGGACAATCAACATTATTGCAATATTTCTTCACTCATATAAATTTCGGGAAGGGACGCCCTAGGCGAAAGTTTATCGACCAAATTGGCGATATTTTGAAAATGGGCCAAATCAAGAGTACCTTTAACCGAGGAGCATGGATGTGGAGGAAGCGAGACAGGTGTGTCAGGATCATGCCAAATGGAAGTCCATAGTCTCTGCCTACCCCTCTGGGTACATAAATGTGATTTTTTTTACATCGAAGTGAGGAGCTAGGTACATACTTTTGATTAAAAATTTGAAGAAAATGCAAAAATATTTTTTGTATGCGCTCTATCCTATCAACATATAGGTACATTATATTTTAGATTTCAAATTTCGGAGGCGCATTCCAAATGACCGCATATAAAACTGTGTGCTTTGAAACATTTCAAAAGTTACATTACAAAAAATTACAAAGTGATAATTTTTTATTTGATCTACCATAAATTATTAAATAATAATCACTTATTTTAAAACTATATTGGAAATAACAGGCGTTTGATGATTTGTTTGACGGAACCAATCGAAATTGCGGTTGTGATCTTTCAACTCAACTCAACATTGGAGGGGCGGAGATATCACGACTTGTCGATCGGTCGCTTTCGGACCAGTCGTCACCACAAATTATAAAGTTTATGGTCGTCACGGGTGACAGATCAGTGAGCCAGCCACAAGTGCTCTCACATCACATTCATTCATTTTTGTACTTCGTAGTTTTAAAGACAACCGTTGTACTAGTTTTAATATATCTTGTACAGTAGATTTTAGTGTATATCATTTATCTAAAAGAGCTACAGGAGTATACAATAACGAATAAATATATTTTTCAAATAGGTACACAAATGTGATTTTAAAAAATTCTTATATACAAGTTACATGGGTTAATAGAAAGTTATTTGTAATGTAAGAAATGTAATATTATGGCAACACCTGCAATTGTATAAAAGCATCAGGATGAGGAAATTATAGTGATTAGCGTATAACAAAAACGTTCAAAAATAGCTTTATTAGCAAGGGGAATATTAATCGTGCTAATTGATGCAATTGGTAAATTAAACAGTAGCACTTTATTCCTTCCTTCTTGCCAAAACGAAAATTAATTGTATTACATAAGTGGGATGTATTTATGTAATTAGTTAAGAGTATGTATTGTAGTTATTTTTCAAATATTTTGTAGCAATTAAGCAATTAGTACGTAGTAGAGCCATGCTGCAGCTATATTAGTAGTATAGTTGTAGCATGAATGGGTTGACTCGACCGGGGAAGGGCGACGCTCTCGCAGAATACCAGCGTAAAATAGCAGCTCAACGCTGCTGTGTTTCGTATGTTGAGTGTAAAGAACCGGATACCCTTTTTACTGGAAATGAGGCATTCCATCTTAGTCCTCACGAGTGACAACGCATCTGCATTTTAATTTGTAATAGAGGATAGATGTAGATGTCTATTGGCCGCAGCAACCACTTACCATCAGGTGGACTGTGTGCTCGTTTGTCCACCCTTATCCTATATAAAAAAAATCTATCAATTCTGAAGTTTGATAATATCATAAAAAAATTTGCACCTGCAATGAGGTTAGCATCATAATATGAAACGACCTGTACTTTTCTTCTACATAGTAAACAAAGTCGCTTCCCGCCGTCTGTACGCTTAGATCTTTAAACTAAGCAACAACGGATTTTGATCCGTATCATATTTATAATATGCATATTAAATATAATATAATTCTTCTGTCTGTGTGTATGTGACTTAACTTCCCTTAAACGACAGGATCGATTTTGATAAAATTTTGTGTGTGTGATTAAGTTGATTCGATAATGGTTTCGATTTACAATTGCACGCGATAGGTGGTGCTGTTGTCGGGATTCAGATATCACCTGTGCGGAGCCCGGGCGGATCGCTAGTGCACAATAATTTCTAGATGTCTGTGCAGGCAAATCATCCCTTGTATCCGTGCCCTTACGCCTCAGTTATCTTAAGATTACCTTTCCATAGAGAGGATAATCTGCTGGGCCATGTAAAATGAAAATCTTAAGTTCTATCGATATGAGATGACATAAAGAAGTCATCACAGATCATATCACAACACGTGTGTTCCATTTCGGACGTTTGGTTCCTAAAGAGATAAGCACTTACATAAGAGTGAAATCTATCAGAATATTCACATACGTGACTGTGACTGAGCCTGTAGAGTCCTTCAATTGTGTTGAGGACGTATATGCTCAAGGGTTAGCACAGAACCTTACTCTTCTTTTTTTAATAGTTAATAGTGATAGCACTCTTGTACTTGTAATATTACCTACTTTACTCTTTGCCGAACTCTTTATCTAATAAAACGAGCCGTAAAGCCAGTTAAGTTAAAAAAAAAAACGAATAAACGTTATAACGATTTTTAAAGCTCGTTTGGTATTATTGCTCTGTATCATTGTATTTTTTACTATTCACGCGGGATGGCATATAAAGTTAAAATGAAATTCTCAGGACGAAAGTAAGTGGATTTTTATAACCTATGTTTGTTTATCGATTTAATAATTTCCTTTGTTACAACGTATTGCACAGAGTTCTTTTTATAAAGGTTACATATCTGTTATTTGATATATTGAGGGGCTTTTAGTTCAGTGGAATAAGTACGTGCTTGTTTTTTTTTTAGTAATTAATGATTGTATGATTCTAACTGTTCTAATCACGGTGACCCAAAAATAGATTAATGTTAATACTTACCTATTATGTGGATATTAATTAATTGATTTTTAATTATAACGGTTATTGGTTAATTTAAACTTTGTTTTGTTTAACATATCAATACATATAAACAAATTATATGTATTGATAATATAGTAATAATTTCTTTTCGTGCGCCTTTCTTTTTTGAATAGCATGAATCGTTGGTTGGAGTAAGGAATTTTGCTTATAATAAAATGAAAGTATTAATTAATTATTATATCTTAACAGTTTAGGCGTGAAAATGTAACAATTTCTTTACTAGCTACGATAAATTTGCTTCGTCATAACTTACTACTAAGTACATTGTAATGTTATTGTTGTACCATGTAGAGACACGCCGCAGCTATATAATACGGTTGTGCCACGAATGGGACGACGGCTCAACCGAGGTAGGACGACGCTATCACAAAATACCAGCGTATAATAGCAGCTTAATGCCGCTGTGTTACGTATGGTGAGTGTAGAGAACCGGAGGCCCCTTTTTACTGGAAACGAGGCATTCCATCTTAGTCCTCACGGCTGACAACGCATTTGCATTTTGATTCCTAATCTCTATACATAAAAATCAATTGCTGTCCGTTAGTCTCTCTAAAACTCTGTAATGGCTCGACCGATTTTGATGAAATTTCTACCGACTTCAAAAAGGAGGGGGTACTCAATTCGACTATATGTTTTTTTTATAGGATAAGGGTGACAAACGAGCATACAGTCCACCTGATGGTAAGTGGTTGCTGTGGCCCATAGACATCTACATCTGTCTTCGATTAAAAATCAAAATGCAGATGCGTTGTCACTCGTGAGGACTAAGATGGAATGCCTCGTTTCCAGTAAAAAGGGTCTCCGGTTCTCTACTCACATTTCACTCACCATACGAAACACAGCAGCGTTAAGCTGCTATTTTACGCTGATATTCTGTGAGAGCGTGGTCCTTCCCCGGTCGAGCCGACCCATTCGTGCTACAACCATAATATAGTTGCAGCATGGCTCTACCACGTATATTTTATATATATTTTTTATATGTGTTTCCTCATAAGTTTTTTCTGGGTAATCCGATTTTTTTTATTTGAAAGCTGGTGATTCTCGTGTGGTCCCATATAAATTTGATCATGGTCTAACCAAGAGTTTTTGAATTATTCCTAACTAGCTGTTCCTCGCGACTTCGCCCGCGTGTTATTTGGGATTTTAATTTTTTTGCGCGGAACCCTAATTCTTTTTCTAAAATAAAAGTAGCCTAAGTTACTCCTTATGACATCAGCTACCTGCTAGTGAAAGTCCCGTCAAAATAGGTCAAGCCGTTTCAGAGATTAGCCGGAACAAACAGACAGACAGACATACAAAAATTTTAAAAATCGTTTTTTTTGTTATAAGTATCGTATATACTTTCATATGCATATAGTAAAAAGCCGTAATTTTTGACACTACAAACAGACACTTCAATTTTATTTATTTGTATAGATAATTTATATTGAAGTCGGTAGTACAAAATTTTTAATTATTATGTGTGAGTTTGATTGTGTCCCTAAATGGTTTAAAAACTCAATTGGACCTGGTAATCAAAATGCAGATGCGTCGTCACCCGTGAGGACTAAGATGGAATGCCTCTTTTCCAGTAAAAAGGGTCTCCGGTTCTCTACACTCACCATACGAAACACAGCAGCGTTAAGCTGCAATTTTACGCTGGTATTCTGTGAGAGCGTGGTCCTTCCCCGGGCGAGCCGACCCATTCGTGCTACAACTATACTACTAATATAGCTGCAGCATGGCTCCACCACGATCAAAATGTCAAAATGACATACAATAATGCAATTATATAATTTTTATTTAATCTAAAATATTTGGAATATACAGTAAAGTTGTCCACAGTGTTTTATGTGGAATATTATAACAAAAAAAAACATGAGTGAGTGTCGTGGAACACTCGGTCGGAACGAAGTTCCTTATTATTGATAAACATATTATATTATTGATTAAAAAATACTAGCGTCTATTAAAATGAAGCGTCATTTAAAATAAAATACACTACGACGCAAGGGTTACTTAGTGACGAAAAAATCTTACTTTTTTTGTCGCCTCCTCCCTTCGTTCCAAAAGAATGTGCCAACTGTGATACTTGCCTAGCATGTCTTAAAAAGCGACCAATGGGATATTGGGTTTGTGATTGTGTAGGTTATGGGGCTTCCTTCACAATTTTTCGGGGATTAAAGGCGTGACACGGTGTATTGTAATGCTGTGTCACCGATAATAGTGCATCCAACTGCCTCGTTGGTGTAGTGGTTGTAGTAGTGAGACTGCTGATCATAGCTCCCGGGTTCGAAAAAATCCGCTATTGAGCTTTTTCATCAAGAAATTCACTGATCTCTCCGGTGGTGTCGGCTTACCGTCCCATCGGACTATGAGAGTGAGGCAATAGAGAGTGCACCTGTGCTTGCGCATACACTTGGGCACTGTATACCTGTACTACGCAGATGGCTAGTCTCCGTTGAGGCATACCGTAACTGAAGTTCGGTCTGGAGGACATTAACAGTGCATCCGTCAGTCCCTGTTACTTGAAACATTTGGGTAACGCGAAGGGAGGCCCCCCGACCCCCTTTGCTACGCCACTGTTGCTATAATTAAGACAATCGAACTCCTAAGCTAGTACTCATAAATTTAATCTAATATACCTAAGTCTTGTTTTTTTTTTCAAGTTAATCTTCTTTCCTTTTAAACTTAATTAGTACACTAGCTTACATAATACGTGACTGGCTCCAATATAATATGGAACCATTCATTAATATGTACTTTAAAAATACATGTTTTGTCAGTTTTGATTAAATATGGTGTAGGAGGTATTAAGTATTCTCAGACGTACTTTTGAGAAGTGGTCACACCACGTGGTAGATAGTTACACTTTCACCATGATATTTTTTACGTGGTAGAGCCATGCTGCAGCTATATTAGTAATATATTTGTAGCACGTACACAGAATACCAGCGTAAAATAGCAGCTTAATGTTGCTGTGTTTCGTATGGTGAGTGTAGAGAACCGGAGACCCTTTTTACCAGAAAAGAGGCATTCCATCTTAGTCCTCACGGCTGACACCGCATCTGCATTTTAATTCACAAACGAAGATAGATATAAATGTCTATGGGCCACAGCAACCACTTACCATCAGGTGGACTGTGTGCTCGTTTGTCACCCTTATTGTATTAAAAAAAAAACAATATTGTTTCAACATACAAAATAAATCGGGGCGGCATCACAGGCAGCCGAACTGAGTAAGTGGCGCAAATATGAGTCTCTGAGAGATGACTACATATTTGTGCCATTTGCTGTAGAAACTATCGGTCCGTGGGGTCCACGTGCGCTGAAGAAACTGTATCCACGACTGTTTGTCGCTGCTGGTGATAAGAGGGCTGATTCTTGTCTCGCTCAAAGGCTAAGTATAGCCCTTCAGCGAGGAAACGCAGCCAGCGTTCTTGGCACAATATCGCGGGGAGTAGGACTGTACGATAATAAGTTATTAGTTTCAGTTTTTTAATCGTAGTTTCTTAATATTGTATATATTATTAGGAATTATAATATATTCATTAATAAACAACAGTTTTGATATTTAATATGTATTTATATTCCTGATTATAATCGTTTTTATACTTCACAATACGTCTGATTTGTCCGTCTATACATCAAATATCCAAATAGTACCAGAACCAAATTAAAGAACAGTGTTAACAACTCAAATAGTTTCAAAATATTAACACTTCTCCACAAAGCTTCATACTTCTCTTGAAAGTTATCTATAGACTCCATCAGTGAAGATCTTTGCCCAGCATCTTCACTTTCTAAAAGTTTACATTTTAATTTTCTTTCATTTACTTCAATGCTTGGATTTCGCCAAAGTTCTCCCACTTGTTTCTGTGAGATTTTATCTTCTTGGATTATAATCGAAGCGATTAGAAATCTTTCATTAACAATAACATTAGGATCAAACCCTGGCAAAACGGTAACTGTAACTGTTTGCGATGAATTCGGTGCTAAAACACCAGCGCTGGGCTTAACTCTGAATTTTTCTGGTCCAGTTGTACGGATCTTAAACGCTAAATGTCCATTGCCTGTATTTGTTACGGTGAGTTCTGATTTAACGTCATTTTTATCGGTTTTGAATGTCATAAAATCGTTTGGAACTATCTGCAAGTATTCTCCATTGTTTTTTTCATTAGCTTCATCATCAAAAGTAACCTTTTTAGGTATGTTATTGGCTTTTTCAGGAACGAATTGGAAAACGTAATCATCACTTCCACCCCAACATTTTAGCGCTTGTTTCGGATGCACGAACTCTGTGAGTTGGTCTTTATTAACAACTCTGAGTCTTTCAATACCTCTCGCCGGCAGAAGACCTTTGATTATCCTGAACCCCGCTGACATTATCCACGGCATTTGATAAATTATAATGATATTTATAAAATTTGGATAGTAACTCTTTAATAAAGATATCATGTAAGCCACAATCTCTACTTCTATGTTGTTCATTCCGCAACCGTCCATGTCAAAAAACAGTGTTATAGGTCTCCCATCTTCCTCTTTCTCCAGTCTTTCCAACCAGTACACAACTACCTTCTTTAGATCTTCTACATTTTTCTGACCTTTGTTATACAATTTCCACTTAATAATAAACAGAAGGCAACCGTCGACGTCTCTTCCACGAGGGAAAAACAACCCTTCTTTCACATAATCCATTCTTACCGTATCTCTGATGTCCCAAGCGTTGACATTACAACGCCAGATCATGATCGACCAAAGCATATTAACTGCTGCATCCGTCTTACCTAGACAATGTTGTAATACCCTTGTCAGATATTTATTATCTTTCAGCCTTTCCAAATCTCTCTGATCGAATCTCCCTGGAGGGTGTGGAATGCCGTTTTTCAGTTTCTCTTGGAACAGAGCTCGTAGCTCTCCCAACTTGTTCATTGTGTCCCGTAATTAATTGCTGAACCTCAATCCCTTACCAACTCGACTTTTCCATTCGTCGTTTACTTTCAAACTCAAATATCGCTTTGTTTATCTTATTAGAATTATTTTCCTTATCTTCTTTTGTCTATCGTGTCGATGGTGAATCAAATTCATCATACAGGATACAATTTAACGGTCTTTCCCACTCATAGATTTCCAAAGTTTCACCGCACGTAGGAAGTGTCCTTTAGGTTTCAGTACCTCACTTGGGATTGTTCCTTCCGTGTATTTCACTTACACTTTCATAATATTACTTCCTACTCCTAAAACCTTATTCAAATCTATCTGAACTACTTTGCTTTCTGCTTAGATCTGTTCACTGATTTGTATTTTAAGAACGGCAACTCGATGAAAACTCGACCGATTTCAACGTAAGTAAATTGACTCCTTATGAACTTTATTCTGTTAAAATACAAAGACAATACCATATATTATCATAATGAAATCAAGAATGGCGGTTCTAATTCGCAGTTACATTGTAATTATTAGCACAGCAGTATCATAGCAATTAAATACATTGTAACTATCGTTATCAATTTATCGCATACTTATCTGATAGCCGAACGTTAAGCCGAACGTCCACCGCAAACTAAACTAACCATCGATATTTATGTACTACGTACTAGATCGCGCATTCTGAACATACATTATGTTCAACTGAACTGTACTGCAATCCGTACAGTGTGTCATTTAGTGTGGTTTCAATCTACTAGTTAGTCTGTGGTTTCAATATTTATGCAGTGTGGAGCGGCGCTAATAATACACGATTTCAAATTAAAGTTTAAACCTGGACGTAAATAACAATTCAGTAGTCAAGTAAGTAAAATTATTTGTTGTTCAAGTGAATAAATAGGTAATATCGTAATATTGCAAAAGAAAAAATCATGAAAAAATATATTTCTTTATATAAACTGACCGCGCAGGAGCAACGCGCCTAAATCAAATGCGCATGCGCGACTTTACTATCTCCCGCGCATGCACGAAGACATAGAGTAGTGCACATTTTTTGTTTAGAATGGCTTCTTTAGTACGTAGTACATATAACTCAATGAAACTAACTTATTTTATCTTAGCTCGCATAGCTGAGCCAGTTTTCCATACATGTGCGTCCACCGCAAACTATGCCAGCTAAGCTGGGTAAAATAGTCAAACTAACTTAGTTGTATAGGTCGATCCGAAACTACCCGCACTAAGATAAGCGTCTCTCACGCCCTTGCACCCTCTGGCGCCTTTCGTTTAGTATTGTTTGAACGAAGTTGACCTCTACTGACGTAGTATAGACGGCCTTGGCTGCTATAAGGAAGCGGGACGGAATAATATCCATCTCCCTCGCACTTTTTCTTATCTTGCCATGAAAGAAATATTATTTTATTTTAAATGACGCTTCATTTTAATAGACGCTAGTGATTCATTTATTTGTATTTGTAAATCAATGATATAATTCGTTTATCATCAATAATAATATACGAGTACTACGAAATGTACTTCGTTCCAACCGAGTGTTCCACGACACTCACGTATGTTGTTTGTTTTGTTTAGTGTGTGATTATGCGCAGACAGTAAATCCAATATTGGATGTGCTTGTTTATCCAGTGTCTGTTTTTGCGTTTTTTCTTTAATCTTCTTTTCTGCCGACTTCCAAAAAGGAGGAGATACTTAATTCGACTGTATGTTTTTTTATGTGTGTTACCTCATAACTTTTTACTGGGTGAACCGATTTCGATGATTCTTTTTTTATTTGAAAGCTGGAACTTCTCGTGTGGTACCATATGAATTTGATCAAGGTCAGACCAATGGTTTTTGAGTTATTCTTAATAACTTATATTGAAGTCGGCTGTACAAAATTTTTAATTTTAAATTATCCTATGTCGAATGTATTCTCTTCAATTCTTGTCGTAGCTCTTCTCTTGTTCTTCCATCACATCCGATTGCAACTCAACACACCAGCACAAACTGGCAAACTTATTTTCTACCGACTTCAAAAAGGAGACGGTACTCAATTCGACTGTATGTTTTTTTATGTGTGTTACCTCATAACTTTTTACTGGGTGAACCAATTTCCATGATTCTTTTTTTATTTGAAAGCTGGTGCTTCACATGTGGTCCCATATAAATTTGATCAAGGTCTGACCAATAGTTTTTGTGTTATTCTTAATAATTTATATTGAAGTCGGTTGTACAAAATGTTTTAATTTTAAATTATTCGGTGGAACGATTTTCCAGGATAGCTTAACTTAGTTCACTGAGCCTAGTTTTCACATAGTTTACTTCGCGGTGGACGTTCGGCTTTATATTTTTGTGTTGCCACACCGACTCGTTTGTACAATAAAAATGTCAAAATTCATTAGCTAATCAATCCAAATCGATCCGCGTGAAAAAGATGCCTAACTTTGTTCAAAGAGTAATACTACCATTGGAAGTTGTGGTGTCGGGATTTGTGATAGTGCACGCGATGGAGGTTAATGATCTTTTGTTCACTAGATGTCGCTAGTTGGATCGAGTAATCTTTTGAAAAGTTGTGTTTTAAATGAAAGTTTTTAGGTTGCTAGTGAATGTATGTACCATACACAATGCCTCATTGCTGTGCTCTTTAGTTTTGCACGTTTTTTTTTAACTTTTTAATGTGTATGTACACACACATGTAACGAAGGTCACAAATATGTAACAATTCAGAAATTATTACACTATTACCTGCAGTGAAAAAATATCTCACACACAAATGACGAAGTTATAGTGATTTTAGTACAGCAGTTTCCAAAAACGCATATTAAAATTGCTCGGCATCATGTGACGTCATTTCATACTTCGTCCATCTCGCTGTTCGATGTCGTACGTTGGATTGCTACGTCCTAAAACCAAAAACAGACCAGCTGGACTTTTGTGTAAAATTGGGTAGAAAATCCGGACACCTCGACTTATTAAGAATTTTGTGCTTTAGTTTAAAAATGATAAGCATTATTGTTTGGTAGAGCCATGCTGCAGCTATATTAGTAGTATAGTCGTAGCACGAATGGGTCGGCTCGACGCTCTTACACGCTCTTACAGAATACCAGCCTAAAATAGCAGCTTAACGCTGCTGTGTTTGGTATGATGAGTGTAGAGAACCGGGGACCCTTTTTCCTGGAAACGAGGCATTCCGTCTTAGTCCTCACTCAACGCACCTACATTTTAATTCGCAAACGAAGATAGATGTAGATGTCTATGGGCCACAGCATCCACATACCATCAGGTGGACTGTGTGCCCATTTGTTAACCTTATCTATAAAAAAATATGTAAATCCAGGCGTTTTAGATCCTTTAATATCAAATTGTCTGAACGTCTAATGCAGTAACAACAAAGTTTAACAAATCAGTCTTCTTTATTATGAAATTCAAAACAAAATTGCGTTATGCCTTTTTAGGTGATAGAGCCACTGCATGCATTGCTGCACTGCATTGCAGCATATTATGGTTTTAGCACTGGGGAAGCAGCACGCTTTCACAGAATACCAGCGTAAAATAGCAGCTTAATGCTGCTGTGTTTCGTATGGTGAGCATAGAGAACCGGATACCCTTTTTACTGGAAACAGGGCATTCTATGTTAGTCCTCACGGGTGACATCGCATCTGCATTTTGATTCTTAATCGATGATAAATATAGATGTCTATGGATCTCAGCATCCACTTACTATCAGTTGGGCTGTGTGCTCGTTTGTTACCTCCCATTCTATAAAAAGAGCCATGCTCACGCGAGCTAGTGTAGTAAACAGCATGGCAACAGCCTGACAGGCCGGAGCCGCCGGACGCCGTCTAATTTGGTGGGTTACGTATATAAAAAGTCTATGTCCGGCTTTATCCGGATGCCTGGCAACCCTAGTAGTAATTCGTGGGCGTCCCTGGTGCACAAAGACTTGGTATCAATCCTTCATCTACGCCGGTGCATCTTGTTTTAGGTTTTCCATGGTTTTAAGTATTTTGTCAAAATGTTTTAAAACGTGTAATAGGTAACTATTATCGTCAGAAAAGCATAAGATAGAAAGAAAGAAAGAAGAAGAAAGAATAATGTTGTTGCATAACGCACATCTATTTCTATATCTATACAAATAAATAAAATTGAAGTTTCAGTTTGTAATGTCAAAATTACAGCGTTTTACTAAAAGCATATGAAATTATATACGGTACTAATAACAAAAATACAATTTTTTAAGTTTTTGTCTGCCTGTCTGTCTGTCTGTCCGTCTGCTTGTCTGTTTGTTCCGGCTAATCCCCGAAACGGCTGGACCGATTTTGACAGGACTTTCACTGGCATATAGCTGATGTCACAAGGAGTAACTTAGGCTACTTTTATTTTAGAAAAAGAGGGTCACGCGGGCAAAGTCGCAGGGAACAGCTAGTAACTAAATAAGTACACTCCGTGTCCGGATAAGCACGTCAAGCCGTTGCTCCGTCTGACCTCTCTCCATTCGTGTTGTTAAACGTCCTATCAGACAATAAGAGTGAGGAAATAGAGAATGTAGTGGGGATTGGGCCGTGGTAGCTTAGATGGGTAGCGTTGTAAATTTCACAGTACGCGTGCAACCCGGGTTTGATCCCCGCCGGCACCAATGAAATTGTTAATTGCAATATTAATTGGTGATTTATCACATGCTCGGCGGTGAAGGAAAACATCGTGAGGAAGCCTGCATGTCTGAGAAATAAGAAAAAATATTTCGAAGACATGTGAAGTTCGCGAACACGCATTGGGACAGCGCGGCGGATATTTCCTTGCCCTAAAACCCTCTCAGAAATGAGAGGAGACTTGTGCCCAGCAATGGGACGTATATAGGCTGTTACTTCAACTTTTAATAGGGAATGTACCTGTGCTTACGCACTCGTGCACTGTAATAGTGTCTTGTGAGATAGCTAGTCTTCGTTGGGACTGGCCGCAGTGAGTAAAATTTGGTCTGGAAGACATTAAGATACACGCGGATACCTTCCTTAAAAAAGACAATCTTGAAATGTTAGTGATAACTACATCAAAATCTGTAAAGTTTCACGTTTTAAGCTAATGCACAGACAAACGCGGATAAGCGATTTTATTTTATGCTATTTTTTGCATTTTAATGAGGATATCCGCAGTAGAACCAGAGTGACCGACATAGCCCAACGGATTAGTAAGCTGAAGTGGCAATGGGCCGGCCATATAGCTCGAGGAACCGACAAACGATGGGGAAAAAAGGTTCTCGAGTGGCGGCCTCGTACCAGCGGACGAAGTGTAGGGCGTCCCCCCACTAGATGTAGTGACGACCTGGTAAGACATGCAGGAAGTCGATGGATGCAGGTGGCTCAGGACCGTGCTTTGTGGCATTCCTTGGGGGAGGCCTATGTTCAGCAGTGGACTTGTGAAGGGCTGTAATGATGACGATGATGATTAATGCTTTTACGATTGTCAAAATAAGTTTTTTTGCTATTGCAACATCGAATGTATTTTAATGATTGGACAAGCTTATCACTTGAGTAATTACATACATTGTATGGGTTATTAGTCCGTAAAGATTAAATAAAAATAAACACGATTAGGGTTCAGTTGAAGTATGTGAAGAACACGTTATCAGGATCGAGTGGTTTTTGATTTTTTAAATCATGTTTAACGTGACAGAACCATGCATTCAATATATGTTTTTTTTTTATATAGAAATAGGGTGGCAAACGAGCACACAGTCCACCTGATGGTAAGTGGTTGCTGTGGCCCATATATATCTACATCCATCCTCGTTTGCGAATCTAAATGTAGATGCGTTGTCAGCCTTGACGAATAAGATGAAATGCCTCTTTTCCAGTAAAAAGGGTCTCCGGTTCTCTACACTTTTTTCCCCGGTCGAGCCGACCCATTCGTGCTACAACTATACTATTAATATAGCTGCAGCATGGCTCTACCACGTATGTTTGTTGAAATTTGCTGAGCCGTTGAAGCTCAAGGTCTAGCTTGCCGTAAATCTAGCAAAACGTAAATTGTAAATTAAAGGGCTCCAATTTACATGGTAGAGTCGCGCTGCAGCTATATTATTTTTTTGTTGTAACACGAATTGGTCGACTCGACTGGGGAAGCACCACGCTCTCACAGAATACCAGCGTAAAATAGCAGCTTAATGCTGCTGTGTTTCGTATGGTGAGTGTAGAGAACCGGAGACCCTTTTTACTGGAAAAGAGGCATTCCATCTTAGTCCTCAGGGGTGACAACGCATCTACATTTTGATTCGCAAACGAGGATGGATGTAGATGTATATGGGCCACAGCAACCACTTACCATCAGGTGGACTGTGTGCTCGTTTGCCACCCTATTTCTATATAAAAAAACATATATTTAATGCATGGTTCTGTCACGTTAAACATGATTTAAAAAATCAAAAACCACTCGATCCTGATAACGTGTTCTTCAGATACTTCAACTGAACCCTAATAGTGTTTATTTTTATTTAATCTTTACGGACTGATAACCCATACAATGTATGTAATTACTCAAGTGATAAGCTTGTCAAATCATTTAAATACATTCGATGTTGCAATAGCAAAAAACATTGTATTGCATTTTGATTCTTAATCGAGGACAAATGTAGATGTCTATGGGCCACCATGGACTGTGTGTTTAGTATCTTTCTATCACATCTACACATCAGGTAGGATATTATTAGGAGGTAATCTATGGATATTAATCAAGCATTCACTTATACAAAACCCAGAATAAAATTACGAAATACGACGTTTATTTATAATATTCAGACTTAATGAACTATCTTATTACAAATGTAAGAAAGCCGTGCACTTCTTAATTAATAACAATACACATACAAAATCTGTAGTACTAATAATTATAACTTTTAACAACAAGTAAAAACCGACTTCAAATTGCTAAAAAAGAAGTTATTTATTTGCTACCCTTGGGGGGCGGGGGATTTTTCCTCCAAATTTATATGGGGCCACCCTTGAAGTATAACCTATTTAATAAAAAAATAATTATTAAAATCGGTTCATAATCTGCGAAGATATAGCGTAACATACATACAAAAAAAACATACACACGAATTGAGAACCTCCTCGTGTTTGAAGTCGGTTAAAACGTGAAGAGCATTTTTCTCCGTTGCTGTAAGGGGTATGGGACTGAATCTCCTTTTTTATGGTCTAGCAAGGAGAACTCACTAGTTAACCTAACCTTTTTTTTTTACATGGGGAAATGCCTACGCATACCCGCCTCGCGGGGGCAAGGACGGGTTATGTCGGACTCGCACCGACTAAAACCCCATGGGGTTTAACCTCGTCGCATATTGGCAGGGCCACGGGAACGCTTTCGCACACTTCCGCGGCCCCACCTGCGCTGGCCGCCCCATGGCGGCCCCTCCTCGGGAGAGGACCACTCCTCCCCCATCTCCCTCTCAGGTAAGGCGCACCAGAACACATGGCGCGCCCTCCTCCTCGGCCTCCAATTTCACATGCGCAACGGACGCCCCCGCGTCCGATGCGCGAAGGCCATGGGGCCAGGAAAAACTAGCACTCAGAAGCACCAGCCTTCCTGACCCCAGCGGCGGATCTGGTCTATTGCTCCGCCGCCAACCAAGATTCGGCTGCGGAGGGTAGGGAGAGCGGCGCCTCGCAATACCGACACTCCTCTCCCCCCGCAGCCCCACCACCACCGCATCACTCAACGGTGCGGCCCCGTCTGAGTCGCGGAGGATAGGGCGAGTGGCGCATCGCCATACCAGCACGCCTCCTCCTCCGCGACTCCACCTCGGCTGCAGCGATAGAGGGAGCGGACACCCCTCTCGCAGCATCCCACCGACACACATCCGAAGTGGGCTTCCCAAGCCCACTCGGAGTGGCCACCTCGGGCCGGCCCTACACCACGGGCCAGCCAAGGGGTTCCTCTTTGTTCACCGTGGTTGACCAAGCCACGGCTACTAAGCCCCCCCGCCACGACAAGGCGGGAACCCGTTCGGGGGGGAACCTAACCTAACCTAACCTAACTTTATTGCTATACGATTTAAGATTTTTCTTTCTGTATGTACTACAAGTTTAAAGTATAATAAATTATTATTATTATAGTTTTCTCAAAAAAACACAAAAAGTCATATAGGTACAGAGATAATACTAATAATTAAACCTATTAGCGTAGTTGTGTGATATACCTACAGAGCGTAAAAGTTAAAAGTACATAAACACGGTATATTCTAAGAGTCGATACATCGATCACTAATAAAAAAAAAAAGATCAATGAGTCGATATTAATAATTTGTGACATTGGATATGCATATAATATTACATTAACCTCCACGTTCCAAAGTCCTAATGGTTCTCCAAACAACATATTTGATTCACCCGCCCGCCGTCCCGTCGTTTGTCTGTTGTAGACTTTCAGATAACCAACGATAATGTAGTAGATAGCGGTCGTTATTAGTAAAAAATGTTAGGTACAGTTTGTTTATAATTATCTCGAATAGCGGTCGTTTATTGTATTGTCTCTTGTTTTGTAATTTTTTTATCGTAAAACCATAATTAATTTTATTTTTTTTTTCTAAAAAGGTAAAGACATTGAAGAAGACGGTTGAGAGAAATTAATTGAAAAATATAGAATAATTTAGTTTAGTTAAAATAAAAAAAAGTTATTAAAGAAGAAAGAAAAATCAAAAAAGAAAATAATGTAAAAGATAGCCTTAAAAAAGATATTTAATTGACAAATATAATTAAAAATGACGAAGATAACTGAAGTTAGAAGTCTTTTCGAGGAAAAACTTAAAGAAGGTATTCCGAATCCGCCAGGTGAATTCGATCCACGTGATCTGGAGAGAGTGAAAAGTGATAAATACGTGACAAGAGTGTTAGACCATTGTGATGGTAATGCGAAAGCATCTGCAAAAATGCTATGGGATATACTGATGTGGAGGCGAAAAGTTGATGCTAATAACATTGCTGAGAAAGTTAGTATGAATTATTTAAAAGCAGGAATCTTCTTTCCACGTGGAAGAGACATAGATGGTTCTCTGATTTTTATTACAAAGTGGAAACTGTACGTTAAAGGGCAGAGCAACGTAGAGGAATTGAAAAAGGTCGTGATATACTGGTTGGAGCGGATGGAGAGGGAAGAAGACGGAAAACCGATTACTCTCTTCCTTGACATGGACGGTTGCGGTGTCAGTAATATGGACCTGGACTTAGTTATGTATATGGTGTCGCTTTTAAAGAATTATTACCCGAACTTCGTAAATTATTGCATTATTTATCAGATGCCGTGGATTATGTCGGCTGGATTCAAGCTCATTAAAGGTTTCTTCCCGGCTAAAGCTCTGGAGAGGTTCCGATTCACTAACAAGGACAACCTTAAGGATTTGGTTGTTTCAGAACAGGCTCTGGTCTGTTGGGGTGGAAAGGATACGTATGAGTTCGAATTTATTCCCGAAACATGTGAAAGTTCACCTAAAAACTAACCTTGGTCAATTGGATAATAAGATACCTGAAAGTAAAATAAAATAAATATACAGACTGTTTTTGATTGATTGTATATTTCCTGTATTCACTATGATATAAACCCTTTAATTCTCAGTATTTGAGATTATAACTATCAATTTTCAGTAAATTAGCGGACAAAGATGTCTTCTTATTCTCATTTGGTTTCATATACCTGCTTACTGTTTTGAAAATAACTGGCTCTATACAGGAGATTGCCTTTGCCTAAACGTGTTCATTTTTAAATTATTTTTTTTAAATTATTTTTTAAATTTAGGTTGTCTTTATAATTATTATATTTAAAATTTTTGTCAAAAGTAAAATGAATAATATTATAATATAATATTAAAATTAATAAAAAATATTGTACTTAAAATATAAATAATATACGAGCATATATTTTAAAAATATTTATTAACTCACTGACATAAGTATTAAAAAGTGAATATCTAACATCTAACCTTGGTCGAATGGATAAGGAGATATTTAAACATAATTCAAAATTAATTCATGTGAAAAATGGTAATTGAATTATTGCTAAATTGTGTCATAAAATAATTATACAGATTGATTGTTTCCTGTATTCACTGTGATATAAAAACATAGTATTTGATATTATATTTAAATTTTCAATAAATTTACAGAATAATATGTCGTTTAATTCTACCTACTTTAATTTAGTTTCTCATATTATTTGCTTACGGTCAAAATAAAGCTCTATACAGGAGATTGCTTTTGCCTAAACGTGTTCAATTTTTTATTAAAATAGGGTAAGCAGTATAATGATTGGCACTTTAAGCGAATTTCTACTTGTATTTGGTTAATTCTCGTAAATAAACAATTTTGTTATATTTTTATTTTGTTGGATTTTAGTTTAAATAAGCATAAATAAAATAACGCATTACGTTTAAAAAGAAATGTTTAATTAAGTTAAAAATCTAATTAAACTTTTTTCTAGGGACTGTTACAATCATTGGCACTTTAGCATAGTGAATGGCACTGTAAATTAAGTATAATCATTGGCACCATTGGAAGTCTTAAAAAGTTATTCCCAGATCTTTCTAAGCTCCATCTTATTGTTATAACACTTATTTTGAACAAATCTTCTTCAAAAATTTTCCTTAGATCTTCATCTGAAAGCGGTTTCGTTTGTCTACCATGTTTTTTTCTTTCTTCGTATACATTTTTGATGTGACTTTTTTAGTAAAACCTTTCGTATTTTCTAGATATTTTGTAGAAATAGAACTTTATTTCAGTTTTTTAGATTAAACATTTAGAGAGTATTATAATGTCAGAGTTTTTGGCTTCGTTCTTCTTGTTTTGTTTGTCAGTTTGTTTCTATATTTGGCTGACTAATTCAATTCTGCATTTTCCATTTGTGCCCAATTTTTCCATTTTTTTTTGCTCCGCTGCTTCCGAATCTTGTTAGCATAAAATAACGGCGTTGTTTACCTGCTTTTTGCTTTTTGACACATATTTGGCAATGGAAAATAACTAAAGATTTTAGTTTATTTCGACATTCACAATCACCCATTCACCTCCAACAAATTCTAAATTTGCTGCCTAGCTGATGAAAAACATAAGGGTTAGTTTTCTTTCTGATACTCAACAATAGTCTCTGCAGGTTGTATACGCTCTGGTGCTGATAAACCATTATTAAGTGAAAGGATACAAGGCAAATTTGATACCGGTATTTCTGATTCAGTCGTTATTAGTCGTTATTCTTAAAATATTAGGTACTTCGGCGTAATGGCACGGAACGGTGGTCATCTAAAATGGCTTGCTGTGATTTCGAGGGCACCGGACACTTTGTTTAATCCACTTTATCTGGACTAAATGGGCGCGCCCTCTCTTAATAGCAGTATTCTTCATCAATTCAAAATATGAAAAAGTTCAGTCATAATAATTGGCACTACTCAAAGGATATAGTCATTGGCAGTGTCAAGAATAGATTTTGGACAAAAGAAAGAAAGTATAGTGATGATTATGTAGTCAAACAAAGTAAAGTATAGTCATTGGCACAATTAAAAAAAACCGATGCTTCTATTTCACAACGATAAAATAACGTTTAATATGCTTTAATGACGTTAATTGATTAAAATAGACAGAAACTTGCATATAAACTTACTTAAAAATCACATTTTTGTCTCAAAATCTAGCCTCATAACCTTAACTTTTTGTTAAATTTTAACGGATTTGTCCGCACACATTTTTAAAACAGCCCTTATAGGAAAATAGTTGACGCTTTAAATATAAATGTGTATTGTTAGTATACGTAATTATATATATATCTTAGCAATATCTGTGTAGCTGTGATATAGAAAAAGGAAAACATTCTTAATATTCAGATTAAAATAGCCAATAGTGCCAATCATTGTAGGAGTGCCAACATTAGTAGGTACTGTTTACCCTACTTGAGGCTTTTAAAAGAAATATTGTTTTGCTATTTTTCATAAAAGTAAAATGAATAAAAAAAAATGTACTGAATTTATTTAAATAAAGAATACTTTCTTAATTTTAATTTTTATTAACACTAAATATTCTAAATTTAACATCCAAAGCCTTAATTAACTTTGCAACAGCAAGCAACAAGATTAAACTTGTTCGAGAAATAAAGACTGGTTGATAATTTATGCATTTATTCAAATTCAAATTCAAATAGCCTTTATTTCTGATAATATAATACATTTGGAGAATTATTATAATTGCAAAATTTTTTATTAAGTCTCATCTTTGTCGGAATTAATAATGCAACGTTAAAATAATACAATTTATTTTTATCATTTTTTTTTTGCAACCTCATCATGATCATCAATACGTTATTACAGCCATTCACAAGTACGCTGCTGAACATAACTCTTTCCCAAGGAACGTACCGTTATCGCTAATATTTTTTTTAAATTAATAAATCAACTTTTTTTTTTAATATTACCTACATTAGTCTCATGACAATCACTAGATTTAACGTTGAGATAATACCTATGTTATTTCCATTGATTTTAGAATTATGAGAAACTTATAATTATAGAGATTAGATTATTTTTCTAACGTCCTGCTTATATAATGAGAGCTAATAATTTCTTGCTCACCAAATGTCGCTAGTTGACATTGAGGTAAAGTTTTTTGTTAGACAATGTAATTTAATTGAGAAGTTTATCAGTTTCTAGAGTATTATATTAATACACAAAACAATGTGTCATTGGTTTTCTCTTTAATTTTTTGCACATTTATAAGTTTATTTTTATTTTTCTACTTTTATGAATATCTGTGGTTTGGTTTATTTATTTTCAATTTTATTGATATGAAATACAGCTAATAGGACAAAAAGAAACAATAACTTTTACATTTTCCGAACAAATTCACTTCCCCGCTATGATATCTGTCAAATATTATACCTCACTTTCTAGTGGCGCCGCCCTGGTGGCAGAAAAAGTCGTGGCTGCCCTCATTGCTATAGCCTTTATATATATAACTAAAAAGTTTCAAAATCCTGTTTTGGTAGAGCCATCATCATCATCATCATTACAGCCCTTTACAAGTCCACTGCTGAACATAGGCCTCCCCAAGAAATGCCACAAAGCACGGGCCTGAGCCATCTGCATCCATCGATATGCTATGCTGCAGCTATATTATGGTTGTAGTACGAATAGGTCGATTCAACTGGAGAAGGACAACGCTTCCACAGTACCAGCTTAAAATAGCAGCATAATACTGCTGTGTTCCACAGTGGCGTAGCTATGTAACCAAGGGCCCCGGGGCAAAAATGAAATTGGGGCCCTATTTAAACTAAACTAAATACTTTAAAGGTGCAGAACTACTTCATCATTAGCACTTTGGCGCCCACTGCAGGGTATAATAAAGCAAAGCTACTTACCACTAAGTATTATATGTAAAGCATAAATATTGACGAAGTAGATTACAGTTAATAATATAGGTAGACAACATAACAGTGGAAGAGCCACACGGCAGCTTTTCCTGTCGCACGGGTGGGCCAAACTAGGTGGAGTGACGACCTGGTAAGATATAAAATGAAGAGCTGTAATGAATGGGTGGACCGGCTCGAACCGAGGAGATACCATGACCTTACAGATAACCAGCGTGAAGCAGAAGTTTACTTTGCCTGTTAAGTGCAGGTGTTCGGAGGCCTAATCCCTCTCCCGTTTAACTTGGTAGTGTAATTAAATAAGAATCCTCGCGTATCCTGGGGAGGGAGGGGGGCGAAATTTTGCTCAATACTAATAGTGCTCAAGGCAAGAAGAGCAATAAAAAAAGGTGACCCTTGTCATCTTCCATCCTCGCATCTACGCGTGACTTTATAGGTAATGCCGACACAGACCAACTCATCGACCATATCCAAATCGCTGCAGAGTCCATGCTACAACAGGTCCCATCTGCAGAGATCGTCATCCTTGTTGATTTTAACGGCCACCACGCTGAATTGCTTGGTTCTCGTTTAACCGATCATGCGGGAAGATCTGTTTATGACTTTGCCTTGCCATATAATCCCACACAAATGATTACTTCACCTACGCGGATTCTAGATGTATGGATCGGATCGTGCACCTTCCCTGTTAGACCTGCTGTTGATCTCGCATCCGGACGAATATCAGTCTTCCGTCGACGCCACTCTTGGCTCATTGAACCATTGTCTGATCCTGATCACCACTCACACTCCCATCGCGGTTGCGTTCTGCTTATCACCGCCGTGTTTGGCACTATAGGTCGGCCGATTGGGACAGGATGCGGTCTTTTTTGCATCTTTCCCTTGAAGACAGGGATGGGTATGTTTCTCGCCGGATAATCTATTTATTCTATCACCTGTGGTACCTGGTTTGGTCGCTCCTGTAAAATTACATCCCGCTATAACAGGAGTGCTTCACCAGCGCTTTGAAACAGAAGTATAATTTCGCCTTCAGGTCGGAACGATACGGCTTACACAGCGCTCGGTGCGCATAGCACTCCCTAGACGTCAAGTCAAGTGGGCCTGATGGAGTTTCTCCCATCGATGACAACTTTAGTGCACCAGATCCCTAAAAAATAACCGAAAAGTAGACTATAATAATGAAAACCATTGTGAACTGCCAGGTCATGAGGTTGAGGATCACCAACTGAAAAGTTATCGCCAGTACGATTTTCGTCGGGGTTGCTCAGCTGGTGATCTTTTGGCTTACCTGACGCATATATCGGCGGAGGCAGAGAGGGAGACTCTGGCCGTTAGTTTGGACATAGCGAAAGCCTTCGATCGTGTTTGACACAAAGTGCTTCTTTCAAAGCTCCTTTCCAATGGGCTTTCCGAGAATTTGTGCAACTGGATCAGCAGTTTTCTTGCAGATTGGAGCAACAAAGTCGTAGTAGAAGGTGCAGGCTCCATTTACAAGCCTATTTATGCTGGTGTTCCACAAGGCTACGTGCTATCACCTACGCTGTTTCTTCTGCATATCAATAATATTTTGCAAACCAGTAACGTGCACTGGTGATGCTTTATACACCGGCTGTGTCAATATTTCTCAGGAAAACGTCATTGAGTACCGGAACAAACTTACGTCTGAAGTAGAGTCTTTGCCGGATAAGGTCTCGGATTGGGCCGACTAAATCTAATTAAGTTCAATGCCCAGAAGACACAAGTTTGCGCGTTTACCACTAAAATAACCCCTTTGTCGTAACTGTAACTCCTCAATTTCAGGGCACTCCCCTTGTTACCTCAGCCAGTATCGGAATCTTCGGTGTTGACATATCGAATAACGTGCAGTTTCGTGGTCACTTGGAAAGGAAGGCTGAGTTCGCCTCTAAAAAGTTTGCGTGCAAGGCAGAGCGGGACAGTATTTTATGCCGGCATACTGCTTGCAACTTTACAAGGGGCAGGTTAGGCCTAACATGCAATACTGTTCTCATCCCTGGGCCTGAGCTTCCTAGTACTAGCTCCTTCCACTTGACCGCATCCAGCGCAGAGCTGCTCGAATCGTCGATGACTGACGAAGACGAAAGACGAGATGAAGAGATGTTGCAACCCTTTACATTTTCAATCGCATCACAGAGAGTGTTCAGAGGAATTATTTGGATTAATTCCAGCCACAAAATATCATCAACGCATTTCACAAATCCACATCATTGGGATGTTTGGCGGTCCACTACTGTTCGATTTACTAGGAGTTTTCTTCCTCGCACGGCTTCTTTGTGGAATCGTTTACCACCGGTGATATTTCCGGACCGTTTCCTTACTCCTTTTTAAAAAGCCAAAACGCTCCTACAATTCCCTTGGTGTTGTATTTGTTAATAGGCGGTAGTCGACACTTGTCATTAGGTGAGCCGCATGCTTGTTTGTCGCCCTCTTCTATATAAAAGAGACAATAAAACGAAGTAGACAATTATCTTTAGCAATGTTATATTTCTGTTGTGTAAGTGAGAGTTTATTTTATGATTTCTGTTCGAACCATTCGCGGCCAGGAGCCAAAAAGTCTCGAATATTCTTTATACAACTAGGATAGTACATAATTTTTCAAAAGTCGTCTTTGGAGGCCGGGGGGCCCCTTTAATTTGGGGGCCCCGGGGCACTGCCCCGCCTAGCTCTTGGGTAGCTACGCCACTGGTGTTCCATATGAGTGTAGAGAACTGGAGACCCTTTTTAGGGTTCCGTACCCAAAGGGCAACCAACGGGGACCCTATTACTAAGCCTTCGCTGTCCGTCCGTCTGTCTGTGAGCGGACTGTATCTCAGAATCCGTAATAGGTAGACAGTTGAAATTTTCACAGAGTGTGTATTTCTGTTGCCGCTGCAAATAATATAAATTAAAAATTAAAAAGGGGCTCTCCTACTACAAACGTGTATTACGACGGTACGGAACCCTTCAAGCGCGAGTCCGACTTGCACTTGGCCGGTTATTAAGGTGCGTTGGGGTAATACCGCACGGATTTTCGGCAAGTTGAAAGAGTCTGGCAAAAACTCTATTTTCTCGACATCTATATACTGCAGATTTTTAGAACATGGCGCAAATAGTGTTGCCCAAATGCAAGAACAAGACGAGACTTAGCAAGTCTTGGTCTTGGTCTTGCGCCAATACACCTGGTCTTGGTCTTGGTATTGCGCTCCCAGTCTTGGTCTTGGACTTGGTTTTACAGCAAGAGTCTCAAAAGTCTCGCAATGACCTATTAGCTTATTACTTCCGAGCTGGCGGCTCTGGGTTTACTTAGGTACTCCTTCAACCCGTTAATAACTAAGCCTTGAAGACAAGATCCAGATCCATTTTTACACATTTCAAGTGTTATAAAAGTGTCTACAATATTTAACAAATATTCGAGCACTTTGTGTTTTAAAAACACACACTTCCAAAAGTCGAGATTTGCAGTGAATTTATTGAACATGTTTATCTATTGGATAATAATAATAATAATAATAGTAAGTAATTATAAACCCATATAGTTAATATTATAATAATTACTTACTAGAATAAATTATTATGATATCTATCTATCCTTACATCCCTTACATCATCCTTACCTTGACCTTGTACCACAGAATAAATAATAGTACTAATTGTACTTTCGAATAGCTGCACAATTTCTTTGACAGGTTAGTATCCGACCTTTGATGACGCCGCAAAACAAGACGCCGCGCACTATCAAAGTGCTGTTGGTTAAAACTAGGGATGCACTCTTTTTTCTTTTAATGGATATTTTCATTCGCTATGTATGTTTATGGTATTGTTCGTAATGCGCATAAGTCCAATTTTCCATTTTTTTTTATATTTTTTGCGTCTCATAGTCTCTAAGCGTATACCCGAACTCCTATACTCCCTGAAATGATACTCAGTCCTAACTGCAAGACGCAAGAGTCTCGCAAGCTAAGTCTTGTTCTTGCGCAAATCTTGCACGGTCAGTCTTGGTCTTGGTCTTGCTAAAAAGAGGCGGTCTTGTTCTTGGTCTTGGTCTTGCAAAAATGCAAGAACAAGACCAAGACTGCAAGACCAAGATCGATTTTGGGCAACACTAGGCGCAAATCGTTAATGGTTAAGCGTAGTTTAGCTATGAGAATATTTTGCTTTAGTAAACACAACGGTTTCTGCTTTAACGTGTGAGAATACAAGTCATACTTTTTATACGCATGATGAAGAATTGGCCATCAAGGGGTAGGACCGGACTTAAAATTTAAAACCACTTCTACAACTTAGAGAACAAAGTTAATAAAAGGAATTTGTCAATCTTTACAGCTCAAAAACGCATTTCAATATGTTTAGAAACATAAATGTTCCAAACGATTCTCTTTTTTTTTGTTTCGTGGCATCCCATCTCATCCCTGATATAAAGAAATTTTAATTTTATGGTTCTCTAACTTCGTTATGACATAAGATAGAAGTACTCAATATAAGGGAAAGATCGGATGCATTTGTTTTTTTTTAATGAAAAAGAAAATTTTATTAAAAATGATATAGTTTTTTTTTTAAATAAAATTATAACAGTAAGGACTGGTATTTTAGCAAAGCGGCATATGGCGAAACAGGTAGTTAGGCAAGCAGTTAATTAATACATTATTTTGTATGCAGATATGTGCGTATGTCGATGAGCTGGCGGAAGCCTGATTGTAGAATTAATTAGAATCAGAATATGGGCTTGAAGTTGAATAAAGCAAAGCAATGTTGACTGGACCAGGAAAACGAACGTAGGGTAATAGTTTCCCATGAAACTGAATTATTTCTAAGCTTTATCTAGTTAGATAAATATCTAATGAGATGAGATAAACGTTATCTAATATAGTTTTTAATTATTTGATTAGATATTTTCCAGGACTTCTTGTTTGTACGAAGTCGCCTGCGTTGAAGTCGATGTAAGTAGTGCACCACAGCATAAACCAGTGCAAACATATTAACATCTCACGAAATATATAGGTATATATATACATATCTAATAACGAAGTCCCGTGAAAACCAAAATCGATTTTGACGTTCCGAAGATTAGTTCTATATACGTTTTTTAACAGTGGTAGAGCCACGCGGCAGCTTTTGCAGTCGCACAAATGCGGATGGGCCGGCATGGACGTATAAATAAGGCGGACAGAATTTTGTTAAGAAAGAACTGATGCACCGTAATGGCGGCGGTGCAAGTATGTTTGCGTGTTATATGGGGTTGTCATGTGAAACAAAATAACCCTCATCTGAAAATCCTAATTTGTTGACTGTGCTGGGCATTCAATATCAGCCTGTTCAGGATACTTTCACGTATCGAGTCAAACTCGATCCCCCTCCTAAAGCATGGACCAAGCGCTCCGTGCTGTCTACAGTGGCCCGCACCTTCGATCCTAAAGGATGGATCACTCCGTTCATATTTTTGGCTAAGTGCTTTTTTCAAAAGCTCTGGATATCCGGGTTGGGTTGGGACGAGCCTATTAGCATTGCTTTCTTGCGAGAGTGGCTCTCCATTGTGTCCTCTCTTCCGGACATCAACCGGGTCTCCATGCCAAGGTGCTTCTTCCCGCCAGGGAGATGTAGGGCTACCCTACATGGGTTTTGCGACGCCTCTGAGAAAGGCTATGCTGCTGTCGTATATTTGCGGACTGTGAGCCCTTCTGGCCATACTTCTGTCCATCTCGTCCTTACTAAAAGCAAGGTCGCTCCCATTAGGTCCCGCTTAACTATCCCAAAATTGGAACTGTCCGGAGCCGCTCTTCTCACGCGACTCCTCAACCACGTTCACTAGTCTTTGAAGTCTGTAATCGATATTACTGTGGTGGGGTCCCAGTTGGTTGACTGAGTCTTAGTCATTCTGGCCCCAGAATAAATACTCCGAACCGATTGAATTGCCTGGCCTACGGGCCCGAGTAGGAGTGGGCAAGGATAAGCCCACTCGGGATTTCTCCCTGCTAGAACGGTACAGCTCTCTCGATAAGCTCTTAGGAGTGACTGCCTGATTGCGTCGATTTGTCCGCAATTCGAGAGACCCGTCCAACCGAATCTCTAATTCCGTTTTGTCCCCTAGCGAGCGACGCAAAGCGTTGATGCATTGGACCCGTATGGTCCAAGCTGAGCATTTTGAGCCCGTGATTGAAAACCTGAAGCGGGGCTCCGTTGTCAAGGGCGCTCTGGCCCGTCTGAACCTCTTCCTGGACGACGCTGGGATGCTGCCCGTTGGCGGACATTTGAAAAATTCTCAACTGCCGTACGGGACTCGACACCCGTTACTGTTCCCTAAGGACGGCGCCTTTGTTTGGTTGCTGGTAACTCACCATCATGTTAAGAATGCCCACGCTGGGTGTAACGCTCTTTCGGCTATTCTGGAGCGGGAATTTTGGATTTTGGCTGGCCGACGCACCATTCGGAGCATCATCTTTAAGTGCATACCTTGTTATAAACTGAAGGCCACCATATCGCAGCCTATGATGGGTGACTTGCCACCCGATCGCGTCTGGGCAATCCGACCATTCGCTGGAGTCGGAACAGACTTTGCTGGCCCCTTCCTCGTCAAGTCTTCTAACCTTCGTAACGCGCGTTCACATAAGGCCTATCTTTACGTCTTCGTGTGCCTCTCCACTAAGGCCGTTCACTTAGAACTTGTAAGTGCCCTCAGCACGGATGTCTTCTTGGCCACGCTGGGCCGCTTCGTATCGCGTCGCGGTTTGCCGGACCTGATCCGGTCTGATTGCGGAACGAATTATAAGGGCACGGATAGTTTGAAAGAGGTCGTCGAATTTCTGTCCAACCAGTGGAAATTCGACCCTCCGGCTTGCCCACACTGGGGCGGTATTTTTGAGACGGTCGTTAAGGTTGCAGAAACGCATCTCCGTCGCGTTATTGGCGAAACCATTTTGACATTTGAGGAGCTTGCCACTGTATTCTATAAAATCAAGGCGGTACTCCCTCTGCCCCCTCTCGTCCGATCCGAATGATTTGGTGGTTCTAACCCCGGGACACTTCTTAATTGGCCAGCCGCTTAACGCCCTGCCCGAGTACCCCTTCAGGGAAATAAATTCTTCGCGGTTGAGCAGATTTGACCTGCTGCAACAGATGACTCAGAGTTTTTGGCACCGATGGTCTCTGGAGTGCCTACATCGTTTGCAGCAGCGCATTAAATGGTCTGACAAGACGGATCCTCCTCGGGTTGGAGACTTCGTGTTGGTTAAAGAACCTAACGCTCCGCCTTTGTATTGGCGCCGTGGGCGCATTGTTAAATTGTCGTATGGATCGGGTGGGGTGCCTAGGGTGGCCGAGGTTTTGGTCGGAGATTCGGGCTTGCAACGTGCCATCGCGACCCTGTCCCGTTTGCCAATTTACTCGCGGACATAAGTCCTTATGTCCGGGACGGGGGTTTGTTCGCGCCAAACGCTAATGTCAAGAATCGACGCCCAGGGGGCGCGCAGAGCGGTGATTTCCTACCGTTTGAAGTTCGCGCGAGACCGGATTGGTTGCTTGTGGGCGGGTCGGATGCAGTGCAGTCATTAGCACGGCGTGAGTCGTCCGGTATAACCTCTATTAGTGTCGGTTTGTTAGCAAATTTATGCAACGACGAGGGATTTGTGGAGTTGTGGAGTCTAGAATAATAGACACCGGGTCGATTAATGTTTGGAAGTTAATGTTTAACTGTACCGTCGCGTTAAGTGCCTTTGTGTGTTGTTTATGTAGTTTTTTTGCGTGCCAGCTAGGCTGACTTTGAATCTTAATACGGGCGTAGTATTTAATATCTTATAATCTTGTTGCTACGTGAAACGGAAGTGACCTTTGATTCACCGTTCATTAGTCGTGCCATGTGTTACGTTTTTGATTGCGATTATCGGGGATTTAGTTGAGCTTGAAGTTAATTAAATGTCCAATAAAGTTGATGGATTGAAATAGTGTACAATAAAGTTGATAAACTGAAATAGTGAAAGGAAGACAGAAGATGTCAATTGGTGATCACCCCCTTTTGAGAGATCTCACCTTTGGAGTAGAGGAAGCGCCTGTGGATCTGCGGTCAGACTTCAACGGTCCAGTCAGGTCAAACTTTATACACACCACTAACCACCACTTTACATGCACCTACACCTACCTACGGCCTGACCGAGCCTTGGGGCAGTCTTCGCCTCGGAACCAGGTACGTCCTATTTATTTACCTAGCCTATCTCTATTGTGTAGGTCAATTGTCCATAGGCCGTTGGGCCCCGTCCCCTGCTGCTCGTCGAATCTACAGCTGTATGGGCTCCTGTATGGTCGATCTTTGTTGGGGCAGCTAGGGGCGTGTACAGGGGGCGTTGCCGGAGACGCATACCCAAGGTTGTACATATATATATGGGGTTGTCGGCTGATTGACTGCTAGTAGTAAGGTTGCACAATTACTAGTTTAATTTAATTAGGAACTTATGATAGTAAGGTCTGACAAACCAAAGCATTATTATAGAAGGTCTCTATGATGCATAAGCATTATGATAGCAGAGTTATGACTTGAAGTCCCATATGAATAAGGCACACAATAGTATGGTCTATGAAATAAAGCAAATATATGGAAAGTCGCAAATATTATAAGCATTATATTGAAAGAAATGGGACTTGAAAAGGATTATTATAGTGATGTGTAGGTTGCTTCATAGCGTCTGAGACCGAGGTAAACTTGGACTCGCTAGCTCGCTCGCTGGACCGATGAGTCCTAGACATATCATCTTATTGCCGGTGGTAAGCGAGTTTGTCGTAGCAATACGACTTGCCCGTGGACATCGCACACCCCTGCCGTTTGTGGGCGGCGTCATAGCGCATAATGTTATGATACGTCGGCTATCTTTCGGATTGGGATGAGTGTGTTTGGTAGTACTTTTAAGTGCAGCAAGCATACTCAACTCCATGTCTTAGTGCAATAGCGCTATGATACGTGGAGTTTTGGCTACTGACGTCTTAGTACCGTGCTACTATGATACGTTGGTGGTATTTTTAGTTAACAACATTATCAATTTTGTTACCAAAGTCGATAGGGATCATGTGGGTGCGTTGTGAGGGGGCGCCATCCGTATGATAGTTGCATTGATGCTTACTGCTACTTGCAGTATTGCGTCTTGTGATGGATCTGCGGGTGTGCTGCACCTGATTCGACGGATCTTGTGGTTCTGGTTGATGGAGGTATGCGGGTGATGACGTCTGTTGTGACTGTATGGGGGACCTTGTGATGGTGTAAGCCCGACGGTAGTCGTATTAATGCTTGTTTCGTTCTGGAGCATTGCGTCTCTGCGATGGTTGTTTGGAGGGTCGCTATTCTCAATGGCGCTCCCTGCGTCTTGGTTTGACTCACAACCTAAGTAGCTTTGCCCAAGTCGGGTCCCTTCATTGCGGGGCTACAGACTGTCTGACCTCCATGATGTTTTATATAACAACATAATAATATATCTCTATAAAGTTCTCACCTTTGAAAGATTGAAGGCAACTTGTTGGTGGGTGAGACAAACATGATCGAAATTGATGTTAATACCGTATCCTTTCCAGTCCAGTAGCTTGAAAACGTCTTCCAATGCAGTGGTGAAGAGTTTCGGTGATACAACGTCACCCTGTCTTACACCTCTCTGCAGTTGGATAGGTTTCGTACTCTGATTCTGTACTCGGATAGCCATCGTAGCCCTACTGTACAAGCACTTCAGCACTTCGATATACCGACAGTCAACTTGGCACCGCTGAAGGGACTGCAGCACCGCCCAAATTTCTACGGAATCAAAGGCTTTCTTATAGTCCACATACGCAAGGCAAAGTGGCAGATTATACTCCTCTGTCTTCTGTACAATCTGCCGCAGGGTATGCATGTGGTCTATGGTACTAAAGTCTTTTCGGAAACAGGCTTGTTCGGGAGGCTGGAAGTCGTCAAGTCGCGTCTTGAGAAATATTCGAAAGTCATTTCTTTAAGTTTGACAACTACTGCCATATTTTAAGAGTGAGTGAACATCGGATAAAATTCATCCGATCTTTACTCACGCGGGGAAACATCGGATCTCAGCCTACAGCAATCTTAGCCCCGTTTGGATCAGTTTTATCTGGCTATAACTTTATAAAATTTAGTATTCAGACAAGATAATTAAGAAAGAAGCTATATTCTCGCTAAAAATCACAAATAAATGTAAGGGAAAGACCGGATGGACAAAAAAATTATACCAAAAATGACCTTGTTTTAGAATATACCGGGCAGCACACGCCCTGCTTCCCGAAGCGATTGGCATTTAGAATAGAATAGAATGATTTTTATTCAATATAGATTATTACATAATACTTATTGAAAGTCATTTGTTTTATCTACCACTGGTTCGGAAAATACCTCTGTCCTGGGAAGAACCAGCAAGAAACCCAGCGGGATTTTTTTTTTAAAAAAGCACAATTTTCAATATAATATTTTTTATACTATTATGAAAACATTTAGAAACAGCATGGTAACGATCACCTCATTCCCAGGGGTTATTATCAGTCATGTAAGTACTCTTTAGTAATATAATAATCCTTACTAGACAGTTTTTGCTTAATAAATAATTTAAACCTATTGATAGAAAAGGTTTGCATATTTATAATATATATTTAGATTAAATTGGAGTCTGGGCCGAATGAAATGGTGTCGTGTTGCATTGTATGTATTGCTAGCATTTAAAAATATAGCATAATTCGTCAGAAATTTGAATCTTACGGTCTTGCCCCATCACCGATCTTACTCCAATACTGGAAACGAGGCATTCCATCTTAGTCCTCACGCGTGACAACGCATCTGCATTTTGATTCTTAATCGACGATTGATGTAGATGTATGTCTATGGGCCACAGCAGCCACTTACCATCAGGTGGACTGTATGCTCGTTTGTCATTTTCTACCGACTTTCAAAAAGGAGACGGTACTCAATCGACTGTATCTTTTTTTATGTGTGTTACATCATAACTTTTTACTGGGTGAACCGATTTCGATGATTCTTTTTCTTATTTGAAAGCTGGTACTTCTCGTGTGGTCCCATATAAATTTGATCAAGGTCAGACCAATAGTTTTTGAGTTATTTCATAATGATTTATATTGAAGTCGGCTGTACAAATTTTTTTATTTTAAATTATTATTATTATTCTATAAAAAAAAGAAAACAAAATGCCGCTGCTGAGTGCCTTGCATAGATGGACTTTAATTTTTTGATAAAAAAAATTGTCTTTGATCTCATTTCCATTCAATAACCGTAGTAGTAAGTGTATAAAAATCACAAAAGAGTAATCCACCAACGTCATCTATATCTATCTATACATATAATAAATCTGTAGAAAAGTCGTGTCTGTAATTCTAATATATTCTTGAAAAAATAAGTCCAGGGGACTAAATAAAGGGTTCTGAAGCTAAATTAGTGGTTTTTAGAATTTTTGTCTGTCTGTCTGTCTGTCTGTGTATTCCGGATTCACGCAAAAACTACTGAACCAATTAACATGAAATTTTGTATATAGGCAGTGAGTAACCCGGGGCAACTTATAGGGTACTTTTTATCCGATTACGGAACTTCAAAAAAGGAAGGTTATGTATTCTATTTCCTTTAGATGTTAATTTAGCTGAACCGATTTACATGAAATTGTGTATGTAGGTAGTGAGTAACCCGGGGCAACTTATAGACTACTTTTTATCCGATTACGGAACTTCAAAAAAGGAAGGTTAAGTATTTTATTTCCTTTAGATGTTAATTTTCTATTATATCTTGGTTGTAAGTGGGATGACGGGTGTTTTTAAATAAATAACATATTTGTAAATAAAGTTTGAAATATAGTTATAATGTTGGTAAAATAATTTGAAACTACACCGATTGGGTATTCAAAAAAGCGCCATCTATCATCAAATGGAAAAAGTAGTATATTTTGCCTTCAGTTACTAATAAATGAAATAATATAAATAACTTGCATGTATATGATTAATAGATTAGATATTTAAAATTATTAAAAAACTCACGTTTAGTTTTTAGTATTTTTGTTATTTTATTTTAAAAGTGTAATAAAAATAAATACCATAGTTGTAAATAAAGTTTAAAATATATGTAGTTATAATGTTGGTAAAATAATTTCGAACTACACCGATTGGGTATTCAAAACGGCGCCATCTATCATCAAATGGAAAAAGTAGTATATTTTGCCTTCAGTTACTAATAAATGAAATAATATAAATAACTTGCATATATATGATTAATAGATTAGATATTTAAAATTATTAAAAAACTCTCGTTTAGTTTTATAGTATTTTTGTTATTTTATTTTAAAAGTGTAATAATTTCAATAGATAATAGTGACGTCTATCAAAAATATGAAAATTGATAAGGTTTTTATTGCAATTACTAATATATATGTAAAGTGATCAAAACTGGTATGTTTGCAATTGTTGCAAAATTTTCCTTATCATGAAAGTTTTATTCAAGAGATTTTTATATATGTCGTGACCAGATCGTAGAATTGATCATAGGTATATCATAACGTAGTCTATCATTTCGTGAAGTGGTGTGGTCATTTCATTATATTTAACACTATTTGTTCACCATGTCATGATATAGCTTGACCAAATCAATGAATAGAAATCGTTTGGAGATATTAATAACTAAACACAACGTTGCTATTTCATAATATGACGATATCATTAAATCGTTTTTCACCGCTAGCAGCGCTGATAGCGTATTTTTTAACAGAAACAGAACTTTTAAAGGAATTGACATCACTTTATCCCTTATTGATATTATAAATAAATGTTTGCTTCAATTGCTGATATTACTAGGTGGTATGGTTTTGGCTTTCATTCTTTCATCTAATATTAGCGCCACCTACTTACTTCTAAATAAACTAAAATGGCAAGTCATTGATAAAATGAAATAATACAATGCTACTGAATGTACGATGTAAATAATTGAATCATTTACATTACGTTCATCCCGCGTGGGAATCAGCGCAGCGGACACTTTTTTAGCCAAAACTCTGCGGCCTGTGCCCATTAGTAACATGTATGTAAGCTGCTATTTTTTTAGTTTTCATAGGGCAATATACGCAGTTTTTATTTCATTCGTGTTTTCGGGTATGTTACTTTTTGTTTTCACTCCACCGTAAATATTAAGGCTTGCAAAGATGAGTAGAACTCAATATCGTCTACCTATCAAAAGTCCACTGAAATGAACATAGGCCTCCCCCATAAATTGTAGCATAAAAGTAGCTGGATATTTGCTATAGTTGCCACGCTTGGTAGGCAAGAAGATCATGCAGCCCATCCCATCTCCAGTTTGTTTTCCTATGTCGTCTCTTATGACGGGACGATATGAGGTGGTGGATTTTCTTTCACCGCCACAACAGGGCGAACATTTTTCTACTCCCGTTCATGAATGTAGTGATCCACACGTTCACTGTGAATAATATTTATAAGAAATAAAACTAATTTTTAACACTTTTTTTTTTAACTTTACAGCATCCATCGTCACGGGAGGGGCGAGGGAACTGAGGTTTGACGACCTGATGTCATAGTTAAAATAGAATAGAATAAATGCAGTAGTAGTTTGAATTTAATTTTATTAATTATGGGGTCCTTAGCAGATGGTAGCACTCAGCCATCTTCCCTGTTAAAATTAGCATATTTTTAATTTCAATAGCCTCGCGAATCATCATTCGTAGGATTCGGTGTTCTATTTCAAGGATTTGTTGTCTATCAGATCTGATTTAATGGTTGGGATGATACTAAACATGTTGACATACTTTCGACTTCCCGGAGCTTCGGTACCTCAAATCAACGATATGTTCTTTTACTCGGAACTTTCATCCAAGATGCGTAAAAAACCCGTAACATTAGTTTTAATCCATGTGTAGTATTCATTATTATAGATTGGTATTTATGAAATTTTCAAGTCGTACGTATTCGAGTACGAAGTAAAAAAAATATCTACATCTGTTTAAAATGTCTCAATGTACTTTGTTAAAACTATATACTATGAATAAATGTAAAGAGTACAATGTAAATAATAATAATACATTTTGATTTCAAGACTATTTACCTTTCTTATGGATACATCGGAATCGGAAGACACGCCCGACATAGAAGTATCCGATATAAAAAACAGTAGTTGTTTCTAGACATATATAAGCACGTGTTTATATAGCATGTTACCATTCATCTACGTCTAATAGTATTTTAGAATGAAAAAAATCTTTGACAGACATAGAGACATAGACACCGAGGTGACTCTAAAAGTGATCGAATTTTTCTAAATTTGGCACGGAACAGCTTTTAATGATGCTCCTAAATTAAACCGCACGCGAGCGAAGCCGCGGGTAAAAAGCTAGTTTTAAAATATTGCTTCTTAGTAATTAAACGAAAGTCGTCTGCAATCTCAACAAACATAAATAAGTAGGCAGCGATAAGATAAGCGTCGATTATCTTCATATACTGACAATGGCGTAGCTTGTACTATTTTCCTATAGGATAGGGTGACAAACGAGCACACAGCCCATCTGCTGGTAAGTGGTCGCTGTGGCCCATATACATCTACATCTACCCTCGTTTGCGAATCAAAATGCAGATGCGTTGTCATCCGTGAGGACTAAGATGGAATGCCTCTTTTCCAGTAAAAATAATCTCAGGTTCTCTACACTCACCATACGAAACACAGTAGTTTTAAGTTACTATTTTACGCTGGTATTTTGTGAGAGCGTGGTCCTTCCCCGTTCGAGTCGACTCATTCGTGCTATAACTATACTACTAATATAGCTACAGCATGGCTCTACCACGTATATTGTACTCATCTAGACAAAGTCGTATGAGCAAGGCCCTTTTTATCCTCCGATAAAAATAAAGGGGCATTATAAGTTTGTAGTGTGTATCTGTATGTCTATATGTGGCATCATGGCTCCTGAACGGATGTACCGATATTGATTAAGTTTTTTTTTTGTTTGAAAGGTGATTTCTGTTCAGCCGTTTGAAGATCATCAGCGCTTTTTGTTTCGGATGTTTTTTTTTTTAATTTAAGTTATAGTCTTATTTAATTTAAGATCAGTAGAGTGAGGAAGTTCCAATAGCATTCTAAAGACATTAACGAATCGATTCACATCACCGCTCTGGAGACTAAGATGTTTTTAAAGTATCTGGAGGTGCTTTGTGCGAAGAGTGACGAGCACGGGGACCTACCCTTTCTCCCGATGGTCACTTTTGGTTCATGAAAATGTACCTTATATTTTTCATGTATATTGTAATTTTTGTGGTTTAAGATATTTATTTCTCAAAAAAATTACAATTCATTCTCGTGACAAATGTTCACAAAGTTACCTACATAGCTTAATTCAAACGGCACGACACACAAGCAAAGTGATTACAAAATTAAAAGGACACAGTTTTCTTTGTAATCTAATGGTCCCCACTCACGGTCAGTTAAACTGACATCAGTTCAACTGATGACTTCAAACGGATTTAATCCAAAAGAATTTCGACACACACGATCAGTTCAACTGATCATTCCAACTGATCAGTTCAAACTAGGGCTGTTTATATTTTTAAAATATCGGATTTCCAATATATCGAAAAAAATATCGACATATCGACTTTGTTTAAAAAAAAACAATCGTAAGTCATTTACTTTAGTTCGTTTATTATATTTATTAAGCAAATTAAATTATAACTGTAATAAAATGTTAAATTATAATCCTTAGTTAAAGTTACAGCCTACATAAGACCCATTGCTGGGCACAGGTCTCCCCTCATTTCTAAGAGGGTTTTAGGGCAAGGAAGTGTCCACCGCGCTGCCCCGATGCGTGTTGGCGACCTTCACATGTCTTCGAAATATTTTTTTCTTATTTCTCAGCTATGCAGGTTTCCTCACGATGTTTTTCTTCACCCCTGAGTACGCGGTAAATCAGCACTTAAAATTGCAATTTATTGGTTCCGGCGAGGATCGAACTCGGGTTGCTCACGTACTGTCAAATTTACAGCGGACGCCATCTGAGTTACACGGCTCAAAGTTCTTAGTAACTAGTTCTTAGTAATTATTGTTTAATTTAAATAAGACAATTATGTTTACCAATATTTTTCAGTAAGAGTTTTCAAAAATAATCGTTGTTTTATATGTTCAGCTGTTTCAATACTGCGATTATTAGGCACTAAAAGATTGATTATAGAAATAATTCATTCAGATGCTACGGATGCAGCTGTAGAAATAAAATATTTAACAGCTATTTCTGATAGCACGGAAGTAAATCATAAGACGCCTAAGCGATTAAAATAACTTGAGGCTTATACCAACATCGAAGCACTTATTTCGTCGTTTTCTCTAATAGCTTACATGCGCAGACACTTAATACACATAATCGCATCACTTTGATAAAAATCCACTTCAAACGATTATTTAAACGATAATATAGGAGCAACTATCCGTCGATGATCAAGCTCCTGCCAAAACTCACAGTAAGTAAAGTAGTACTAAGTTTAATAGATTATAGTGATTTTAATATCACAGAGATATACTATACAAGATTACATTTCTTTTTAAGATAATAAGCAAATAAAAAACTGGGGAAAAATGAAAAACATAATATAGTGTAAATAAAGTATAGTAGATTGGGTCCATCAAGGATTAGGATTTAAGTTTACGATAGTGTTGTAGATTAAATTATTTACGTGAAAAAATAAAATATTAAATTATTTTAAAAAATATATCGACTGTCTTATATGTATATTTCAATATCAAACTTATATTACAATATATGTCGTCCAAAAATATTAGAAATAAATATCGATTTTTCTAAATAATAAAATAGATTTTTCGATATATCGATATTTTGTCAACAGCCCTATTTCAAACGTGGGGCGTGGCCGTGGGCGTTTGGTTTGCGTGACTCCTATAAAATATCATATATATAGATAAATTAAATGATATTTAATAATATCTAAATCTTATTTTAAATAATTTCCTGTATATTAATATATATCTATACAAATAAATAGAATTGAAGTGTCTGTTTGTATTGTCAATATAACAGTTTTTACTAAATACATATAAAAGTACATACGGTACTTATAACAATAACACAATTTTTAAAATTTTTGTCTGTCTTTCTGTCTGTCTGTCTATATATCCCGGCTAAACTCCGAATCGGCTGAACCAATTTTGACGAGACGTTCAGTGGCAGATAGCTGATATTATAAGGAGGAACTTAGGCTACTTTTAATTTAGAAAAAGAATTAGGGTTCCACGCAAAAACATTAAAACCCATGAAATCCAATCGTAATAAATTTCACGCGGGCGAAGTTGCGGGAAACAGCTAGTTAATAGATAGGAAATTATATTTTTAATTTATAGGAGTCACGCCAACTAAACGCGCACGGCAGCGGCCCCGTCGATCGAGAAATGAAATCCGTTCCGTATATATATATATTAACACTTCAAAAGATATTTTTATTCATGATAAGGTCAGTATTAAGACACTTTTAAGAAATGGGTCAGATATTATGATAATTTTATTCATTATGGTAAATTTTATTTTTTTAATAAATGTATTATTTAATATTATCTTTTGCCCCACCTTCTTAGTTCACCATCATGTAGGTATTAGAATCACATTGAACTAGGTCTTTATAAACCCTTTTCAAATGAGTTCAAACACGATCATTCTACTTAGTGCCGTCCACCTTCGGATTGCACCATCAGAGAGGTGAGGTTATAAAAGTCACCTAGGTCTTTATGAGCCCATTCAAATGAGTTCAAACGCGGTCATTCTATCTAGTGTCATCACTGAGATCCTATACCACCTTCGGATTGCACCAACATAAAGGTGATATCATCACAATCATCTAGGTCTCCGTTTACCTATTTGAAAATGAGTCCAAACACGATAGTTCTACGTAGTAGCATCACTGAGATCCTTTACCCACCGTCTGAGTCCACCATAAGGAAGGCGACATCATTACAATGGTCTCCATTCTCCGTCAAAACAACTTCTCTAAATATGTAAAATAATATAAAATCTAAACAGCATACAAATAATGTAAGTAGCTGCTAAGAAAGTATGTACTTACCAATAATGGAAACGAACTGAAGCCAGCGGATTACGGTGCGCCCGGAAAAATACGTGGGTTGCCATCAGTTAAAAATTTTAACTTAAGATTTCACATTCACGATCAGTTTTTGGATGTACGTCAGTTCGACTGAGCAGTTTAACTGACAGCACGCCCGAAAAAATCCGTGTGTTGCCTTCAGTTAAAAATTTCAACTTAAGATTTCGCATTCACGGTCAGTTTTTGGATGTACATCAGTTAAACTGTTCAGTTTAACTGACCGTGAGTGGCCACCATAAGGTAAATAATGTAAAAAAAATGTTTAAGTACAAAGTAAAATAATAGAAGTAGAATAATAATAAATAATAATAAATAAATAAATTTTATTTCGTTTTTAAAAAGTAAATGCCTTAAAAACTAGTAGATTGGAACCTCCATTTAAGCAAATAATGCCTGTGTTTGGAGGGTCCGCCCTTCCATTACTATAGCCATGTTACAAGGCAGTATGGATAAACATATTCTATATCCATATTAATGTTATATATTACTTAAATTCTATATTAATTCTATTACTTATGTATGTATGTGTGTGTGTGTGTGTGTGTGTGTGTGTGTGTGTGTGTGTGTGTGTTTGTGTCTATGCTTGCGTGAGTTAAAAAGAGTATGTGTGATTACAGTGTCTGAATCTGAACAAATCAAGCTACACAATCCAGTAGCTTCTCAATTTCGTCATATGTCTTATGATGAATCCATTCTAACAAAAGTTTTTTACAGTTGTGATATGTTTTGTCGTATATATAAATATCTTTGTTTATTTTATTATAAAGAAAGGCAGAACGTGATATAAATTGTCTGCTCGCAAATGTGATTTTAGTTCTGTATGTCTGGGCAACCATGTTTCTACGTCGTTTATTTAAATGGCATGGATCATAAGACAATGATTTGTGAGTTTTGAGGGTTGTCCAGAATATATACAACTTCCTGACAGAGAGTAAACCGCTGATACGAAATAGAAAATCGGTAGAAAAGCGTCTCTTCTTAAAGTACATAACTTTAATAAGAGAACGCTGCGCCCTCTCTAACTCCAGAAATCGAGTTTTTGCTGCACCTCCCCAGACAGGAATACAGTAGGCCAAGACGGATTGAGCAAGAGCAATGTAGATTTGATTGAGGAGATAATTTGGTGAGTCCTCATCCGATTTGCCCAGCATTACATGTCTGAGGGTTTTGAAGATCCAAGTTAGTTTCCTCATTCTATTGATGACATGATCAAGGTGTGGGTACCATGATAGTCTTTGGTCTACAATTACTCCCAGATATTTTGTCTGAACTACCTTATCGATTCTAGGGCAGTTACAGGTGTTTTTATTAGTATCCGTTGTACATTCATGAATTTTTAAACTGAAGTCGGCCTGAGGTTGCGAGTTGTTGTTAGTACTAAAACATATATAGTTGGTTTTAGAAGTATTTAGGGTCAGGAGGTTGTGTTTCAGCCACTGAGCGATTCGCAACAGACCAGCCTCAGCACTAGTTTTGACCACCTCCCAAGAATCACCGGCAAATACTACAGCCGTATCATCAGCGTATGACAAAACTCTGGCGTTATAGATCCTAATAATGCAACGATTACAATTAGCGTTCATTTACAGTATTTGGTTCGAGCGCGGAGTGCAAAGATATTCATATATCGACGTTATGCTTATTGAGTCAATAATTTTTTTGGAGACTGTAGTCACCGTAGACGGTTGATTTTTTAATCGAATTGAGGTTGAACTATCGAAACTGGAAGTGATATGCATCCTTAATTGACCGCAATTACTACTTGGTCAATGCTGTATGAACTTTCTTAGATATATTTTTTAAACTTTCTACCAGTATATATATACACGTATATATACATGTGTGCATACATTATTTACATACCAATACATATATATGCACACACACACACACAGACACACACACACACACACGCGCGCGTGCAAGCACACACACACACACACACACACACACACACACACAGAGAGAGAGAGAGAGAGAGAGAGAGAGAGAGACACAGACACACACACACACACACACACACACACACACACACACACACACACACACACACACACACACACACACACACACACACACACACACACACACACACACACACACATACACACACACCAACACATATTTACATTCAAGTTTTATTAATCATAATTGTATTACGTCGAATCAAATATTATGCTAATTTAATAACATTTGAGCATTTTAGTTTACGTATTCATATTTTAATCATCCAATCATTAACCACAATTTAAGCGAAATAACAAACCAGCTAGATTATGTGTTTAGAAAATAAGATATTAGTAATTTTTTAAAAGTTGTCCATAGATTTGGCATCCCTTACCTCTTTTGGTAGTTTGTTGTAGATTAAGGCACCTTCATTCAAAATACATTTTTTACCGTAGTTAGTACGTACTGTACGTAGATTTAATTCTCTGTAAAATCTTGGTCTTAGTTTCGTTACAGGTTTATTTTTAGTAAATGTTATTTCTGTATGAATGCTTTTGTTTAGTATTTTACCTACTAAAATGCAAGTATAATATTTATATGTTTGTGATATATTCATGATTTTAATATCATTATAAACTTGGGCCGTTGGAGTAAGAAAGTCGTAATTAAACAGTACCTTAACCAGTTTATTTTATGCTACCTGTATTGTTTCTGTATATGTTTTTGCTGCTGTGCCCCAGACCTCTATAAGGTATTCCATATGAGGTTTGACTAACGAATTATAAATAGTGTAACGCACGTTACGTGGGCAACATTTCACTATATTTCGTATTGCATCAGTAAGAGAAACCAATTTAGATTTAATATTAGTTATATTATGAGACTTAAATGTCATATGGTTATTCAACAAAAGACCAAGGTATTTTTCATGATCTACTTTCTAAATTAGTTCACTATTTATTGTCAAAGGCAATAAATAGTGAACTAATAAACAAATAGTGATAGTTACCAATTTTTTTATTTTTTGATGTAAAAATTACGTAGTGTTTATTGATAATATTTATAATAAGAAGGTTAGATTGAAACCACATATTCAATGTATTAAGATCTGATTGAGCATAGGCAATCAATACATCAAATCAATCGAATATCCGTAGCAAAACATACATGTGTCGTCTGCATATAATGTTATGTTACACAAGAACAATATTATTATTATTATTACTATAGTTAGGCATTGACCTTGGTAATACGTGAACTAACTGAGCTATAATAATATAACCATCAGTAATCCTCGCTATAGTGATCTTACCATATATATGTATTTGTGTGTAGAACAGCAAATTTAAGACACATTCGAGATAGTGAAATTTAACTTGGGCGGAGAATATTGAAATGCACATTTTCTATGAATGCATTTCAATAATCTGTATGCACTAAATTAAATTTACAAATTTAAATAAAACTATAATCAACTCCTACTTAACTATATATTAACTTATTTTATATTCCCGATGTTACAGCCTGTGGTCAATGGAGGAACTGAGGTGTTCGAGGTCCCATTGTCATAGTTAACCACGGCTACCTCCAGATAAAAAATATTAATATTTGTTCCGCTCTACGCAGTATGAATTTATAGTATATTGAAGTCTTGCAAAAAGTGCTTGAAAAAAGTTCCGCTGGGTTTCTTGCTCGTTCTTCCCAGGACTGAGGTATTTTCCGAACCAGTGGTAAATAAAAAATAACTTTCAATAAGTATTATGTAATAATCAATATTGAATAAAAAAATATTCTGTTCTATTCTATGCAGTTGTATGCTTGGGTTGGGATTTAACTTTATATATAGGATCCCAAGCAGATGGTCCACCCAGCCATTTTCTCTATTGAAATTAGGATATTTTTAATTTCAATAGCCTCGCGAATCATCCTTGGAAGGAACCGGTGTTCTTTAGCGAGGATTTGTGGTATTTATATTAAATTTGATGTAGTGCGGAGGCGACCCTGCGCGTGTTCATGTTGTTCACAGACTGCACACTTCCCGGAGCGTCGATTGTTTGCTCTAGCGAAGTAAAAATTTTTAAGTGGTAGAGCCACGCGGCAGCTTTTGCTGTCGCACGGATGGGCCTGCTCGAACCGGGATGGAACCACGACCTCACAGAAAACCAGCGTGAAGTAGAGGTTTACCTCTGCGTTTCGCTTGGTGAGTGCAGGTGGCCGGAGGCCCTTTTTACTGGAAATGAGGCATTCCATCTTAGTCCTCACGGGTGACAACGCATCTACATTTTGATTTTTAATAGAAGATAGATGTAGATGTCTATGGGCCGCAGCAACCACATACCATCAGGTGGACTGTGTGCTCGTTTGTCACCCTTATCCTATAAAAAAAAGTAAAATGTGTTGTATTCGCATAAACATAAGAAATCATTAAATTTACAAACTCTTATCTTTGCTAAAGTCCGGTAGTAAAGAATTGTATCTAATTTTTGAAAATATCTCTGATTCGATAGATTTCTTACGCGGTGAGCAGTCTTCGTAAAGGAACGCGTTATTACATTGAAATGTACAACGCTAGTAAATAATTTAAGCTGTTTAATTTCATTACGGCCTGTAAATGTCCCCTGCCCCTGTTCGAAGTTTTATGTTAGCAACCGCAGTTTTTTTTATTATTTTGCGTTGCTATCACGAAGATGCTGCTGCCCATCTCCTGTTTCATTCACCCTCTGTCGCCTCTTACGACACCCACGAGATGATATGGGGTAGAAGGGTAGAGGATATTTAAGATATCCTTTTTTTCAATTAATAAAAAATAAATGACGTACGCTAAAAATGGTTTATAATTAAACAAACTCAATGTATTCAACGCTCGCTAATATTTTTTTATAAGGGAAGGTAAGTCAGTTATCATAGACTAGAAATAGGAATGGGCCGAGAATTGAGCCTTGAGGGACACCCATTAGTACATGTGATCTGGGAGAACTATCACTGTTGATAAGTAATTCTGTAAATACTACGAATATACACAAGTTAGTAGTACCAGTTACTCGACTCCATCGAGTCAGTAATTCACCCTTTACAACAAAATCCCAGAAAATATACAATATTTGACCTCCGCAAAGTTCATAAACTTTATTGAAAAAGATTGTATAAAAAGGGTCAATTATAGAGTTTATGGATGATAACAACCCCTGGGAATGAGGTGATTGCTACCAAGCGTTTCCTAAGTTGTTTTAAATTAATTGTGTAAACATGGGTACACATATGATTGTAAACTGTTCATTTAAAAAAGTCCCGCTGGGCTACTTGGTGGTTTCAAGACGGAGGTATTTTCCGAACCAGTGGTAAATTAAACATAATTGTGACTTTCAATAAGTATTGTTTATAATCTATATTAATTAAAACAGTAAACAAAAACGCGTATCACCTTGTAGTATTGCATACTGACTTCTCTACGCTACAGAATCTCATGGAAATCAACAGATACATACCTAGATATTAAAAAATATTTTATACGTGGTAGAGCCACGCTGCAGCTATATTATATTTGTAGCTTGAATATGGGTCGGCTCGACCGGGGTAAAACAACGCTCTCACAGAATATTAGCGTAAAATAGTAGCTTAATGTTGTTGTGTTTCGTATGGTGAGTGTAGAGAACCGGAGACCCCTTTTACTGGAAACGAGGCATTCCATCTTAAACCTCAGGGGTGACTTAATCGACAATAAATGTAGATGTCTTTGGGCCACAGCAACCACTTACCATCAGGTGGACTGTGTGTTCGTTTGTCACCCTTATTCTATAAAAAAAATATATAGATCCAATATCAGATATTCATATCCACGAAGTTTGGGTACACCTACTCAATACTCATTAGTAAAATCATCTTAGTAACAGTTTATTTATATTTTTTATTCTTATTACATATAATTATATTTTATTTATGTATCAATGGCACATATATATTTATATATACAGGGTTATTTTGCAATAACCGGCCAAATTTGCAGAGAAGGCTCAGAATAAGTAGGTAATATAGGCAAATGGTGAAGAAAAATTAATTATGAATGGAATGTTTGAGTTTTTTTTTAAATTAATTTTTCTTCACCATTTGCTTTTTAGAATTATTACAGCGAATTTTCCGAACCGATACGACTTAGGAACCTTCGAGAAAAGAGCTTACACCTTTCTAAAAGGCCGGCAACGCATCTGCAATTCCCCTGGTGTTGCGGTTGTTCATGGGCGGCGGTAGTCACTTACCATCAGGTGAGCCGCAAGCTCGTTTGCCCCCTATTCTATAAAAAAAAAAATTGCTTATATTACTTATTCTGAACCTTCGCTGCGCAAAAACTCGAAAATGGCTGGGCCGAGTTTGATGAAATCTTTTGTGTTTTTGAGTGGGTCCTTGGATGATCTTAACGATTCACAATTGGAGCCGGTAGGTGGCGCTGTTGTCGAGATCCAGAAATCACCCGTGCGAAGCCGGGGCTGATCGCTAGTGTATTATATTTATTATTTTAGTTATATGCATACTTTTTTTTACGTTTATTTTATATTTTTGTGATGTGCCATTGATATAATATATATAAGTATTAATTTTACAAAATTTTTATTTACTTTACTTTTGTATTCTCATATGAATTTTTTTTCATACACCTACTTCATTCTATGTCTGCACTACCCCAAGATAGACTGGTAGAGGATGCCTCAGGCATTAAGTTTGCCCATGTATTACGTGTGTATATAAAGCATTAAATAAATAAATACAATTTGCTATACGGTAAGGCTTTTATGACCTTATATCAAATGATGATGATGATGAATTCAAATAATAGAGGAAAGTAACTAAATGTGGGCTAGTGCTTTAATATGGGCTAGCAATAATTCTAGAAAACAATTAAAAGGCGTTGTAAACGAGTATCTTCCATCGCATTCATTCGCCGTAACACCGCAATCACTCTATCTCTCAGTGCGGCGCGACGTGCTGCTAGTGTAAGAAGTTTTTGCTTCACCGTTGTCAAAAAATTTCGTAAGGTACGTAAAAATATGTTATTTTATTAATGATAATGAAGGCTAAATAGTGTTAATATATGTTTTATTTGTAGAATATAAGTTTAATTATATGGTTTTCGGTTGATTATATGTTTGTTATTTATGATTTGTGAAGTACAATGTCAAATTTATTTGGATCAAGAATTTCCAATATGGGCTATGACTATAGCCCATATTTAGGTACTAGCACTTAGGTGGTTGGACATTATTTTCCAAAGGAGCTTAATTATTTTTTTCAGAATGCCACCGACATAATCAAAACAACCAAGAAAAAATTGGGATGAAGAGCAAATGGTTAAAGCCATAAAAGTGTTTCGCGAGAAGAAAATAGGTACCCTAAAAGCAGCAAAATCTTTCGGAGTACCAAGAACGACTTTACAATGCTTAAGCCTGAAAACTGAACTTACTTCTGAAGAAACGGCGGCTACGACTTAGGGATAAAAACAGTGTTGGGTACGCAGTTGGAACATATTTTAGTGGAATATGTTTAATGATGGAAAGCAAATTTTATGGACTGACAAGCACAGATCTTCGCAGAATGGCACCAGACGCCATTATCGGGATAGAAGCTCCTTACTCTGCAGATGCAGAATGTATGTTCTGCCAGCAACTTTTTTCAGAACATAGAGGAGGAGAACTTTGGATTAAATGCTTGATGTATGGTCGGTCTCTGGGCACATAATGACTATTCTATGATTTTTGCAAGTAAAATAATCAATATTTTTTCTTCTTACCAAAGTTAAGTAGAAATACATTTATAATTGTTATTTTGTTGAAAGATAATTAAGTTTATATTTATAGCCCATATTTGAGTACCTGTCCATATTTAGTGCCTATTTTGCTATTTTGTTTAATGCTCAATTTTGATAGTATAGTTTGTTAATAAAAACGTAACACTGTTACTGTGATCTTTAAAAATATATGTCTGATTGTTATTACATTAATAAAAAGTCGATTTTTATCTAGTTTTTTTTATTTTAGATCCAAAAACAAAATGGTAGCCCATATTTAGTTACTCTCCTCTACAGAATTATTATGAGGGCAGGTAAAGTCAACCATTATGCATTGCTGATTAGAGCATCGTGGCAAGCTCTTACAAACTGGTCTGGTACGGGGACTCTTCATCTAGCTACCAAATCGGAAAATTAAGGCATATTCTTTTTTATAGAATAAGGGTAACAAACGACCATGCAGTCCACCCGATGGTAAGTGGTTATTGTGGCCCATAGACATCTATCATTAATTAAGAATCAAAATGCAGATGCGTTGTCACCCGTGCCTCCTTTTCAGTAAAAAGGGTCTCCGGTTCTCTACACTCACCTACGAAACACAGCAGTATTAAGCTGCTATTTCACACTGGTATTCTATGAAAGCGTGGTCCTCCTCCGGTCGATCCGACCCATTCGTGCCACAACTATACTACTGATATAGCTGCAGAATGCTCTACGGCGTAAAATGATCCTCCATATTCCTCCCAACTATCCTCCATATTTAAGAAAATTAAATAAAACAAGTTATTAAACCATTTAACATTTAATATAATACATTTTAGGAGTTAATGTAAAACATAATGACTTGAAACAATGCTCAATAATTTAATAATTTATGTATAAACCATTTGGAATAAATTACAAGTATTAATATGTTACAATATATTACCCACCAAAGAACCCACTGAAGCTCCTTGAAACTCTTGTATACTTAGGAGGGTTAATGAGTGCTAATAATTTTCCGCTCACCAGATGTCGCTAGTGGACAACGAGATGAAGTTTTTTTGTTTCAAAATGTCATTTAATAGAGTAGATTTTTTGTAGTTATCAGGTACCACAAGGTTAATGAAAAAACTGTGTTAATCTAACAATAAATTATAATCACAACTTCTGAATAGAAGCATTAATTAACAGAATTATTTGTGTATTTATTGTAAAAGTTAGTAGGTACCAACAATCGTGACGCGCGGTGTTGCACCGCCCGCGTGACGACAAAATAATAAAAATGAGTTATTTAAACTGATTAGGTAGGTAAAATATTTAAATCTTTCGCGGAACACTGGTTGGCAATCACTATTGTAGAGTATTATATTAATACACAAAACAATTACTCTGTGGTTTGCTCTTTAATTTTTTTAGCACACTTGTACTCTTTTTTCTTATATTTTTCTACTTTTATGAATATCTGTGGTTTGGTTTATTTGTTTTTACTCTATTTAATATAAAATATAACTAATAATTAGTTTATTTTGTTTTTTATATTTTTTTTCTTTTTTTTCATTGCTATTGTTGATCTGTAATGTTTAGTTACTTAATGCACGATGTTACTTAGCTAAGCTTACGGTTGGTGCGACAGTGTCCTGTTAGCTGTCGGTAACTCACCGCATGCAATTATTTATATAGTGCCACTATTTGCGAAAACCCATAAATGGTTTCCTATTGCTTAATTGTTCTCTACCTACTCTGTTTTTAGTTAACCGAGGGATTTCCGATTAAATAAATAAAAATAAATAATACAGAAAGAAACATGAGCTTTTACATTTTTCGAACCAATTAACTTCCCCGCTATGCAATCTGTCAAATATTACACTAGATAAAAGAATTGAGAATTAACGTTTTTTTTTTTCTGAAATAGTAGTTATATTTTTCAATAGCTAGATTAGAAATGTAACAAACAAACCTACAGATATTCCTAAAAGTAGAAGATATAAAAATTGATTCACAAAAATGTGCAAAAATTAAAGAAAAAACCACAGAGGCAATGTTTAGTCAGTATAACCTACACTAAAAACTGAATAACTTTTATTTAAAACGCAACTTTTAAATTATGATGGCAATGTATTACAAATGACGTCACCTCAGTCCCAACTAGCGACATCTGGCGAGTGGAAGATTATTAGCGCTCATTAATGCGACTACTTCAAGACAAAAGACATGTAGATAAGTAACACTATACATTTGTTTATCACAAACAAAGTTTAGTTGAAAAAGTTCTTTAAATTATTTTTACAATCACCAAACGGTACTTATATACGAATATTGCCACTTAGCTACCACTGTTAAACTGGGTCTAAATAAATTAATTTATAAACAAAGTTTTAAATAATTTTCTAACTGGCTCCTCACTAGCATATCCTTGACTCGACATATTCTGGCTGAAAAAAAAAAGGTTTTGTTAATAAACACAAGTTCACTCTCTATACGTCATACACTCACGATACGCCGCCATTTAGATTGGTAAACATTTTATTTATTCTAAGGAATACAATTATAAATGCGATCAAGTCATAAAACTAATGCGAATTGAAATAAATGTCATCATATATGTAATATTCTGGAATTTTTTACACACCTTAATAATACTACTTGAATATTATGTGCACAATGTGAACTAAAACCAAAAAAAGAAGAAAAAACGGAGTGTTGCGCATATTTCAAGTGACGCAAAATCAATCCATAAGCCACAGCCTAACACCAGACTAATAATAATAATTTATTTCGATAACATATTGTCTACATTTACAGATAGTGATCGAAGACACCTTTTAAGCAAAAATCTTGCCTGTATTAGGTGCCTTCCCTCTTCCATAGCTACTAGTTAACATAAAGTTTATTATCTATAACAGTATTAGGGGTACATAAAAATATGAAAAATAAGAATTGTATGTGTGTGTGTGTGTGTGTGTGTGTGTGTGTGTGTGTGTGTGTGTGTGTGTGTGTGTGTGTGTGCATGTGTGTGTGTGTGTGTTTGTGTAAAGTTATGCCGTGTGTCTAAGAATAATCTCTGTTTCCTCGTAATCTAAAGGTATTAAATAGTAACTATTTTTTTGCATTCGCGTAGTGTTTTATTATATAATATGTCTACGATTACTTTATTATATAGATAGGCCGAACGACTGTTAAGTTGATTTTTAGCAAAGGCGGTTCTAGTTTTGGTAAGTGGAATAACATCTTTTTTTTTCTTCTAGCTGTAATATTGCCTGAGACTGACTGAAGACTGCACAGAAAATTTTAAAATGTATAACTTTAATATTGGTCATATTTTGACAGTGTTAGTTTGTTTTAGCTATTGTATTATTTTTAGGCCTTCTTCCAAGTAGTATTAAATATCTATTACTTTTAAACCTAACTACACTATCGGGATTACATCAAAACATATTTACAAATGTGCAACTGATAGATATTTTCGATTTTTTGATATACTACATTTTAAATTCCTGTGTTACCGCCGTCTTTTACCGCACATGCAGTGTGAACCATTTTAATTTATTCTAGGTCAGCGAGAAGTTCGGATGTGCAGAGTTTTAAATGTGGATAAATGTAGATGTCTATGGGCTACTGTATCCACTTACAATAAGGTGGACTGTGTGCTTATTTGTCACTCTAATTCTGTAACTAAAACTACATTTGTAAACAATCATAAAAATACCTGCTTGTTCGGTTAAAATTAACACTAGTTCAAAACGTAATACATACCGAAACAAACCAATAGGAGTCCTTCTTGAATATTATCCGAGCTAAAAGCCCCATCTTGGACTCTGGTGCAATGGTATGCAGATGGAGATGGCGCACACTACGGAAAGGTGGCCAATGGTAACCGAACCTCGCATCTTCCACCGACAGGTTGTTCTTTACAAGTAGCTCTTTTGCAATGGACATCATTTTGTTCACTGAAAATTTTTTCATTAATTCATTTATTACAGCATAATTAAAGTTCACTGATGAATAAAGGGGAGGTCTAATTCGAGGCATAAAGGGTCTATGTTGTATGTATGTAGGGGGGATATCAGCCAGAAGAAAGAAAGAAAGATGTTTACGTGGTAGAGCCACGATGCAGCTATATTACGGTTGCAATGCAAATGGATCAGTTCAGCCCATGAAAGATCACCATTTCATTCATCCATTCCAGTCTATAAAAGTCTACTGCTGAACATAGGGCTCCCCCTTAGGTTTTTTAATATTTGGTCATATTGACGTGGTAGAGCCATGCTGCAGCTATATTACTGGTATAGTTGTACCACAAATGGGTTGACTTAATGCTGCTGTGTTTCGTATGGTGAGTGTAGAGAAACGGAGACCCTTTTTACTGGAAACGAGGCATTCCATCTTAGTCCTCACGGGTAACAACACATCTGCATTTTGATTCTTAATCGAAGATAGATGTGGATGTCTATAGGCCACAGCAACCACTTACTATCAGGTGGATTGTGTGCTCGTTTCTCACCCTTATCCTATAAAAAAAAATATGTCTTAGTTATACCTGTGTGCAAAAGTTGTCGAGAAACAGTCAGTTCACCCAGTGAAGTATATCTTACAAATGTAAGAGGTTCATGCCTAGTGGTGAACTATTTGTAGATAGAAATGGTAAGATTATGGTTAAGATTTCATTCATTGAATAGTCAATTTGTTTACAAATATTCAATGACATGAACAGTGGCAGATTATCCTTAAGGCAAACTAAGGATGTGCACAAGTTTACCAAAAAATTATACTTTCTATAAAGAATTAGAGCTTCCAGTGTGCCCTGTCACTTGATTACACCTACATCACCCTTTCCGTACCTGCTTATATGCACTCTAAGGCTCTCATTCTCTCATCACGCTTTTCATCTACGCATTGTGTCGTAATTATTTAGCAATTAAACTTTATTATAAATTATAATATAGTTAATTTGCAAAGTGATTATATTTCATAATATATGGCTGGCAGAGGGGTAACTATGTGGTGCTAGACTAGGCCGCTGTCGACACTTAATCCACCTCTGGACATGAATGAAATTGAAACCAAATTGTTTACCCAGGTCCTTATCAGCGGGAGTCAACGACTTTGCATCATCTATGTGTCTCTTTGGAATGGTCAATATGTGATAGTCACTCGCTGGCTTTATATCTCGAAACACGCAAACTTCTTCGTCCTCGTATAAAATTTCGGTATTTTCTAATTTATTAGCAATATTGCAAAAAATGCAATTTGATTTTCCCGGTATGTTTGTAGGTGTACTCATTCTACTTCGTCAACAGCACAAAAAGTCTAGAACAGATTTGTAATAACAACCGTTTAACAGATAATATGTTTAAGCGTATCTTTGGGAATTTTAATAATTTAGTTAATTATCATTAATGTTTCTTTTTTTGGTTTTTACAGAAAAAAGGTAAAACTCCGTAAATTCGATTTGATCGACAGCTGTTGACTTTATTTTGTCAAGATTTGAGTTTTGAGTTTGACATTGACTTTTCATTTTTTTTGGGGTATAAGGCCTGGTATCTAGACTCTTAGGCCAAAAATTTCATTTTAGTGCAGTGCAGTGTTGTTGTCGTAAAAATCTGAGCTGCCGTAATATGGCACATTCTACTTTGCCGTATTTTACGGAAAAAATACTAAATTGCCGTATTACATTATTTATATAAAAAAAGCTATTCCTCAATTCCTCATTTGTTTCTACTCCGTAAAAGTTACATTTTATGATGGTTATTTGTCACATGTCATCGCAAAGTTGAAAGTTCACACGATAATGTAATGTCGCACACGGTGCACTTTGCTCTATAGGGATCTTTATCTACAAGAACAATCTAGTTATTAAATGAATCCTCATTCTCCACTGTTGTCGATACTTCGGTTTTATATATTTTCCTTTTTGGTGTTATTGTGAAGTACGGCCTTCAGAGTCACATTCACTCATATTATCAATTATTAATTTCAGGTGGCACGGGACCGCACTTTGTGGCATTCCTTGGGGGCTTGGGACCTATGTTCAGCAGTGGACTTGTGATGGGCTGTAATGATGATGATGACGATGAATTACGATAAAACACAATTTGCAATTATTTCACTCACAACCAAGTTATATTACGAATGAGCATCAGATCGTAATTGACTTGTATGTAGGTGAAACAATTATAAATTACGTTAGTAGATTTCTACGTAAATGAGACGTTGTACTTACGTCATCTCATTTGCAACCTTTTCATTCATATGACGTTCATAAAAGTGGTACATGTTTGTGTTTTGTTTCAATCATTACTCTAGTGATATATATATATATATATATATATATATATATATATATATATATATCACTAGAGTAATGAACTTTTATGAACGTCATATGAATGAAAAGGTTGCAAATGAGATGACGTAAGTACAACGTCTCATTTACGTAGAAATCTACTAACGTAATTTATAATTGTTTCACCTACATACAAGTCAATTACGATCTGATGCTCATTCGTAATAATATAAAATATATATATATATATATATATATATATATATATATATATATATATATATATATCAAAAATAAACTATCAAAATACACAAAACCTCAACAAAGAACAACCTTTGACAATTTTTGTAGACGACAGCAGCACCATAACTTTTTTTTTAAAACTATATCTTACAAAAGTAAAAATTTATGCTGAAAATTACCGCTAATCGCAAGCCGTATATTGAACAATATAAAATATTAACTTTATTTTGTTTAAATATAAAAGAAATATTAACAACATTTGAACAGTTTTTAGTTAGCAGACCATGCCCCAAGAAACAAATACGAAATAACGTTTGTTAACTATTTGTTTGTTAATTTTAAATATGTTATTTGTTTTCACTATAGTATGTAACAAAGGTTATTGAAAGTTAGTTAAAAGGTGACAGTAGTCTGCAAATTTTTATTTAATAGAATAAGGGTAACAAACGAGCACTGAGTCCATTTGATAGTAAGTGGATACTGTTGTCCATAGACACATAACTATCATATGTCTATCATCCATTAAAAACCAAAAAGTAGATGCGTTTTTACTTTTGAGAAATAGTAAAGAATGTCTCGTTACCAGTAAAAAGGATTTCCGGTTTTCTACACACATCATACGAAACACAGCAGCATTACGCTGCTATTTCACGCTGGTATTCTGTGAGAGCGTGGTCCATCCCCGGTTGAACCGAACCATTTGTGCTGCAAACATGATATAGCTGCCGCGTGGTTTCACCAGGTTAATTACCAGGTTACCAGGGATATTAGTAATGTTATAATTTATCTAGTATTATATTTAAAAAATATAGTATTGAAAATGGCTGGGATTCATATTTTAAGCAACGGATCAATAATTTAGTAGTTGGGTGCTCCATTAAACCACGCGATGTTAGCACAGCGATTGTCAACTGTCCAACCAACCAACCAGCCAACTGTAGCAATTACAGTATAACTTTCATGACACATGGGATCTGTTGTAGTAGTTCGATGCTCCACTAGCCCACGCGATGTTAGTATTGAGATTACCAATTATCCAACCAACCAACAAACAAACCAATCAACCAGCTCAGCGTGGTGCGATTACAGTATAACCTTCCAAGTTGGATGACGCCTAGGGTCCGTGTCGTATTGAGGCGGCACATATTGGTGGACATGGACGCGAGGGTATACAACCGGATCCGTGCCCTCCACCAGAGCGGTGGTAGTGAGCCACAAGAGGCGCTCGAATCAAGTAAACGGCAAGGACGACAAAACGCTTTGACGACATGGCGCACTCGACTTGAGGAGTGCTATGAACGCAAACGTGTTATTGGAGAAATCCCGCCAGTCTTCGAAGCATGGATGCAGCGACGAGTAGGAAGACTCATCTAAAGACGTAAAGAGATAATTGCTTGGCACGAGTGCTTCGGTGGTTACCTGTGTAAGGTCAGATGCGAGGCGACAGCGAACTGCTTCTACTGTAGTGGAGGGGACCAGGACTCCGCTTCCCATATGATGCCGGTATGTCAAGCATGGGTACGGGAGCGGACGATCGTGGTAAGTCGGATCGGACATAGCCTGCCAGCAGTCATGTCGGTGATGTTGTGCGGGGATTTGGCGTGGAGGGCCGTAGCCACCTTCTTTGAATCCATTATGATTCAGAAGGAGGCTGCTGAGGGCGGGTCCCGCTCGAAGACGACGTCGCCAAGGCGTTCCTCACGGCCCTCCTCTTGAAAACGGTGTTCCCCTGTCAGAAACGGGGCCTCTGGGGTTACGGGAGCTCGGGGTGAGGGCCCCAAACGTCTAGCAATGTTATCCCTGGGTATGACGGTGACTGGGCAGTGGTCCCGAGCACCGTGATAGCATTGTGAGCACTGGAGGCAGTAGGGACTGCCCCCGGGATGTGTTTTAATAAGGCAAATCAAGAGAAGGGCTCCAGTTGCGTTCCAAACGAAGATTCCGGGAGCCGTCGTATACACTGCTGGTGAACAACGTGGAGTTTTAGCCGGTGGGAGTCCGGTATAACCTTTCCTTGCCCCCACAGCGAAAGATATCCATAGGGATTTCCTCCACGAAAAAAGGGTCCGTGTTGTAGTAGCAGGGTGCTTCACTAATTCACGCAACCAATCAGCTAAGCGTGTCGATTACAGAATAACCTCCCAAGTTCGATGATGGCTGAAATTCGTGTTGTATGGGTGCTCCACTTGCCCACGCGAATTAGTACTACATTTGCCAACCATCCAACCTACCAACTAACCAGCCAAGCTCACGATTGACAAGTTGGCTTGACACCTGTAGCTCCTGGATGGTAATTAGATTGGGATAGATAACATAAAAACGTACAGGTTGTTTATTTAAAACCAAACAAATTCTTTACATATGTATATACAAATTTATTCATTATATAAACTATTTATTAACTTATTACAATATTTATGTACTTAAATTTATTAACGTAGTTGTATATAATATAGATAACTTAGAGGTATATTAACTTTTAACAAAAAGTAAAAACCGACTTGATATTGCTAAAAAGAAAGTTATTTATTTGTTAACCTTCGGAGTGGAATTTTTTCTCCAAATACATATGGAACCAGCCTTGAAGTATAATCTATTTAATAAAAAAGAATAATCAAAATTGGTACAAAATCTGCGAAGCTATCGTGTAATATACATACAAAAAAAAACATACACTCGAATTGAGAACGTCTTCCTTTTTGAAGTCGGTTAAAATTAGGGATAAACATACTTAAATCTCCTAAACATCCAGTCATTCATTCATTGCAGCATATCAAAAATCCACTGTCGAACATATATTCATTCCCATAAAATGGGGAATATTTGTCGTAGTTACCACACTTGACGGGTATGTTTTATTTTGAATTCAATCAAATTTTTATTATTTAAGAGGTTATCAGGAAAATACCGACAACCGATGGGGAAGAAAGGTTCTTGAGTGGCAGTCTTGCCCAGTAGACGAAGTGTAGGGCGACCCCCCACGAGATGGAGTGACGAAGTAAGTGAAAATATAACATCCCTTTCTTTGCATTGGGAGTTAAAAAAGCACGTGTAAATAAACAATAGGGAGCTACTGTATTATATTTCAACAAAATTAATAGATTTAATATTTTTATTAGAATTATTAAGATCAATTTAAGTCAAATTATAGTCACAGATTTCGTTGTAGTCATGTTTTTTTTAAAAATCTAAATGTTATACAACACTATCAATTACAAAGTACAATTACTATCAATTACGTCCACCACAATGGTTGGCTGCTGTAATATTGTTGATAGCTGTTGTAAGGTTGATAATTGTTATAATCGTTTCTCGGCGGACTATAGTTGTAGTTATAATTTTGTTGACTGTAACCAGGTCTCGGTGTGTTGTATCTTTTGTTATCAGCGCCACTGTTATTTTGTACGCTATAATTGTTGTAATCGTTTCGGTTGTTGTTGTTTCTGTTGTTATTTTGATTGCTAATATTGGTTTCGTACCTCATTGTTTCTGTTGTTTGTCTATTATCACTGCCACTAATCCATCGATTATTGTTGTTCACAACGGCTCCGTTGTTATTGTTGTTGATGTTGTTAATTCCGAAGTTTGGTCTTTCTGTTGTGTATATATTGTCACTTCCGCTAAATCTATGATTGTTGTTGATGTTTACCACTCCGTTGTTATTGTTTTGGTTTTTGTTATTAGTGCCGTAGATTGGGCTAAGTGTTGTGTATCTGTTGTTACTAGCGCTATTTTGTCGATTGTTGTTAGTGGTGCTTTGTAAATTATTGTTTATTGATGGTTTATTGGTATTTTGATTGTTGGTATAAGTCGAGTAGCTCGGTCTTTCTGTTGTGCGCCTGTTGTCATTGCCGCTATATTGTTGATTGTTGTTTGCGTTGTTTTGATAATTGTTGTTGTTTATCGTGCCCCTATTGTTGCTGCTTGCTGTTTGTCTGTTGTTTATAGGGGTTATTTGTCCACCGTATATAACAGCAGAGACAAAGGCTCTTTGGACAGTCGCGTAAAGAGCGGGAGTGTTGGGAGCGCCACATGAACGGCCAAGTGAAGTGACAGCCACGACGCGCCAAACGCAGCCATCTTGGACTTGTGCTGGTCCGCCGGAATCACCCTAAAGTTACATTGTTTATTAAAAAAAAACATATGGATATTATTCCTTGTAGAGCCATGCTGCAGCTATATTATAGTTGTAGCAGGAATGAGTCGGTTCGAACGAGGAATGATTACGTGTTTCGTATGGTGAGTGTAGAGAAACGAAGAGCCTTTTTACTGATAACGAATCACTCCATCTCAGTCCTCACGGGTGATAACGCATCTGCATTTTGATTCTTAATCCAGGATAAATGTCTAAGGGTAACATATTCACTTAGTATCAGGTGTACTGTATGCTCGTTTGTCGCTCTTATTCTATAAATAATTTAAAATTAAAAATTTTGTACAACCAACTTCAATATATATTATTAAGGATAACTAATATGGGACCACATGAGAAGCACCAGCTTTCAAATACAAAAAATAATCATTAAAATCACTTCAATCAGAACAAAGTTATGAGGTAACACACATAAAAAACATACAGTCGAATTGAGTACCTCCTTCTTTTTGAATTCTGTAGAAAATATGATTGACAGATCTGCAGGAGGAATCTTTGCGACAGAAGTGTGAGACGTCTGCCGCGGCGTTCATCAATTCTCCTAGAGAACGTGACGATTCAGGCAAATTCTCCCTACAGCGGGAGAGGTATATGTCGAATAGTGAACGTTTACGGGGCAAGAAAAAAGAAGATATGATGTTCTTAACTATTTAAGATAACGATAATGTCGCCAAGTGTGATTTAAATTTGGGGTTATAAACGATTCTCAGTGTCATCGTCATCATTACAGCCCTTAACAAGCCCACTGCTGAAGTGAAAGTAAAGTCTGAAGACAGAAGTAGACTTTTAGCAATCGGTTTTAGATGTGACAAAAATATTTTTTTCTGCCGATTTCCAAAAAGGTGACGGTACCCAATTCGACTGTATGTTTTTTTATGTGTGTTACCTCATAACTTTTTACTGGGTGAACCGATTTCAATAATTTTTTTTAATTTGAAAGCTGGTACTTCACTTGTGGTCCCATTTGATCAAGGTCAGACAAATAGTTTTTGAGTTATTCTTAATAACTTATATTGAAGTCGGCTGTACAAAATTTTTAATTTTAAATTATTTGTATAAATTCTGTTATGTTTGAAGTCTGTAGAAAAGTAGGCTGAGTAGGCAGCCTAAGTGAATCCATTAGTCCATTTAATTTGATAAATGTGGTCAAAGGTGACAATGAGAAATTCCAGTAAGATTCATAAGTGGAGGTATAAACATTTACGTCAGACGAAAAATACCCAGGACAGTGACGGGCAGGCAGCAGCGTCGAAGGTGCTCACGCCTGGAAATACGATCGGCATTCCAGCTGCCAAGCGTGAACGAGTCGAAATTGGTTAACGTATTTATTGAACACAGAGTTAATTTTATCATCATCATCATCATTACAGCCCTTTACCAGTCCACTGCTGAACATAGGCCTCCCCCAAGGAATGCCACAAAGCACGGTCCCGAGCCACCTGCATCCGTCGACTTTCTGCATGTCTAACCATGTCATCACTCCATCTAGCGGGGACGTCCTACACTTCGCCTGCCAGTACGAAACTGCCACTCGTGAACCTTTCTTCCCCATCGGTTGTCAGTTCTTCGAGCTATATGGCCGGCCCATTGCCACTCCAGCTTACTAATCCGTTGGGCTATGTCGGTCACTCTGGTTCTACTGCGGATATCCTCATTCGTAAGTTTATCACGCAGAGAAACTCCGAGTATAGCCCTCTCCATATCTCGCTGAGCGACTTTGAGCTTCCTCATACGGCCAGCAGTGAAGGACCACGTCTCAGTTCCATAGGTCATCACTGGCAACACGCACTGGTTGTACAATTTCGTTTTCAGGTTTTGAGATATGTCTAACGAGAAGATGTATCGTAGTTTTCCGAACGCTGCCCAGCCGAGTTGAATCCGTCGATTGACCTCTCGGTTTAAGTTGGACTTACCTTAAGTGGGGGTTAATTTTATAATAAACTTCAATGCTGGCCACAGTAAAAGTACATCTTAATTTAAAAAAAAATTGAGCAACCAGAAAGTATAGAACACCAAAGGGTAATAGGCGGGAAGCCATAAACAATAATATTGTTCTTTTTCACAGATACTAACCTGACAAGTGTCTTTCCCGCCCTTCCTCTCACCGGCACAGATCTGGCTGTCACTGGACGGGCCGTTGGGAAGTTTCCTCGACTTGCCCAGCACATTGTAGCACTCATCTATGTCCCATACGTGAACCGAGACGCTCCGGAGCTCGAGGGATTGATCACCGCCTAGAATGGAAAGTGGATAAATTATTAACAATTTGATTTATAAGTATTATATTTTTTTATAGGATAGGGTGACAAACGAGCACACAGTCCACCTGATAGTAAGTGGTGGCTGTGACCCATATACATCTACATATATCCTCATCTGCGAGTCAAAATGCAGATGAGTTGTCTCGCGTGAGAATTAAGATGGAATGCCTCGTTTCCAGTAAAATGTGTTTCCGGTTCTCTACACTCACCATAAGAAACACAGCAGTGTCAAGCTACCATTTTACGCTGGTCTGTGAGAGCGTGGTCCTTCCCCGGTCGAGCCGACCCATTCGTGCTACAACTATACTACTAATATAGCTGCAGCATGGCTCTACCACGTATAAAAATATTAAATGGTAAATATTATATAGTAAAAACCTAGTCCTTTGCAATATTTTACATATCCCCACCTACCCTGCCCCTCTACAATCCTATTCCCCACCTATAATGAAGGTTGGACGAAAATATACGCCGCACCAACGTACGAATCGTTATATCTGTGGGTACGTCAGCCTGTAATCTCGAGCCGAATTAAGGTGAAAGCTCCAGGGTGGCCCGCGAAATTCAAATTTTCTTACATTTTTTTGGAATTTGCAGGTCACGGTCAGATTGTATGTTTAATAAAATATGATTCGCGATCGTAACGAGTACGTATTTACAGAATTATAATCATTATAATCATCAATACAACCCTCTAGGTTTGTATAATCCCATTGTATGGCTATTTCCAGAAAAACTCATTCAAAGGGATTATATGAACTTGGAGGGTTGTATTGGTGATTTTAATGATAATAATTCTGTAAACATATACTCGTTACGGCCGCGAATCATATTTTATTAAACATACAACCTGACACTGAGCTGTAAATTCCAAAAAACGTAAGAAAATTTGAATTTCGCGGGCCACCCTTGAGCTTTCAACTTAAGTGTTGGTGAAGTGCGGTCTACTGTTTGTTTGTTTGTTTTACCTGTGCCAATTGGTAACGCACTACGTTTTGCCTACCGTTATCTTTCAGCATTTCCTAAATATTATTTCATTCACTTTCATATCTATGTCAACCATGTTTGCTTGCGGATTAAGAAATCATTCAAGTGCTGCAAAAGAAAGAAATGCTCAAAATGCACAAAGTTAAAAAGGCACAATCATACCAAATTCTGTCCTGCCCCATCCTGTAGTGATGACAGACTCGCGTGGTGGTGGTGGGACTCCGAGGCAAGCTGGCTTGATCACCTCCGAAAATCTGCCGATACAAGTCTAATGTTATTATAAGAACCTACTATTGATCTTAACAAGACGTATTTTATAGAATAAGGGTGACAAACATGGAGCTACACGGACCACCGGTAGATCGGAGGGGAGTAGCCATACGCAGGCATTTCTCTCTGTCAAAGTGTAAGTCCACGCGGTCCTATGCGTACAATAAAACTAGTTACAACCGCACTGCTCACTGGAATAAATCTAGTTGTTTCAAGTAAAAAGGGTCTCCGGTTCTCTACACTTATCATACGAAATACAGCAACATTAAGAAGTTAGGTAAGGGTAAGGTACGCGATCAAAGTAAGTACCTATAATTTATTATAAGTAAGTACGCCTACTTACCTGTTGAGCACAGAGCCTTTGATTTTAGAAGATTTTAGAAGTTAGTTGCCCGTCCTTATATTCTAAAATGTATAAAATTATTTTAGTTGAATGAATGTAATACTCATCTCATAATCACTCACATAGTGTATAGGTAGATACTTACAAAAAAAAAATAACAGCCCACTTCTATAAGGTATATGTAGTAAGTCTACATAGACTATGCAATATAATAAAATTGCAAAGTAACACAAACAAATTCATTCTGTAACTTGTCGTAAATGTACGCAAATACAGGCTATGAATGAATGAACGCTCCTGCTGCTGGTATCGTAGTGTGCGTGAAAATTAGTGTAATATGTTGTATTTGTGTTGTTCACGCCCGGAGCCCGGCGGAAGGCAGAGCGTGCGTTATGAAACAGATAGCATTTTTGAAAATACCTACTCGCGTCGCGTATCGGCACTTTACAATCCTCTTAATCTGCTATTTTACGCTGGTATTATGTGAGAGCGTGGTCCTTCCCAGGTCGAGGCGACCCATTCGTGATACAATCATAATATAGCTGTAAAACTGTCGACGTCCACTGTTCTGCTTCTAATTATTTACAGCCTAATGATGAACATCTAGGGCAAGCAAATATACTTACGATACAGGGTTCGCCAATTTGATTAGCGCGATGTCGTAGTACGACCTGGGCTGCTTGTACTTGGGATGTCGGATCACAGCTGACACCTTCACCACCAGCGCCCCAGGATCGTCCAGGTAAGAGGAACCCAACTGCACAACTTTGGGTGTTCCCCTGAAAAAAAAAATTGTGTTACCCACATCTAAACGGACTGGAATAACGACAGAAATAAAGTCAGCTTTTTATTGCATATAAAACTTTGCTTTATTATTAAGTTAATTTTTTTTCTATAAAATTAAGTGACAAACGAACGTAAGTCCAACCATCGATATATATGTACTGCGCACTAGATTTCACATTGCGAACCTTAGCTTAGTGTCATTTAGTGTGGCTCAGGGTTGCATCACCCTGAACCACACTAAATGACACACCTTGTATGAAAGGTGAGAAATCTCCACACAATCATGATTTTGTCAGTGTTTGCGTTGGGCTTGTAAAAATAATGCGAGAAAAAAATATCGCCGTTTCTTTCCTTCGCGTTGCTTCAGATTGGCATTTTAAAAATAAGATACAAATGTACATAATTATTATATCGGAAGAAACCGATAAAGTTAATTTTGTGCTATATTTTTTTTTGTTTGCACCTTACAGTAATTCTATACTTACATATTACTGTGAGGTTTGCACAATTAATTGACCGATTAATTGAGTAAAATAAAATTATTAAATATTAACAAAATTCTATTCATGACTTGAATTAAAAGAAGAAAAAATTTGTTTGTCAATTTCCATGTTGAAAATATTTTCTGAAATTTATTGAAAGAAAGAAACATTTCTTTGCACAGAATACAGGTGGTACCAGATTTAACAATGGTGCATAGTTCAAGCTATATTCTGTATACTAATACATATAACTCAATAAGTCCACCTGAGAGTTAGTGGTCATGGCAATTCATGAACAGTGAACACCTGCAACTTCACACAAAGAAGATTACTTCAGAACCTTTTTTTTTATAGGATATGTGACAAACGTGCACACAGTCCACCTGATAGTAAGTGGTTGCTGCGGCCCATAGCCATCTACATCTATCCTCGTTTGCGAATCAAAATGCAGATGCGTTGTCACCCGTGAGGACTAAGATGGAATGCCTCATTTCCAGTAAAAAGGGCCTCCGGCCACCTGCACTCACCAAGCGAAACGCAGAGGTAAACCTCTACTTCACGCTGGTATTCTGTGAGGTTGTGGTACCTACCTGTAATTATATTAGCTCTATTTAAAAGGCTTATAAGAATCTATATCCTTGAGCATTATACTCATACAGTTTTTAGTTAGTAGAGATTAGTGCGACCACGTTTAAACTCTATAACCAGTTGTAAACAGTGGCACAAGATGTGGCTTCATCGTGAAAGGCCAATCGAAGTCTATTATAACTTTCTTGTTGACTTAAATGACATCGAAAGTCATAAAAAATCATTGTACGAAAATTTTCTCACGTTAAATTCATGCTGACGTGACACAGACAATTATCAATTTGCCGTCAAATCGTAAACAAATGACAAACTAATAAAATACATACACAATAATATTGGCAAAGAGTTCCATTTTCAAAATTAGAACTTATTTTTTTATTATATCGTTTACAATTGGCCAGTTCTAAAAAACTTTCAGTGTCGCCCTCGTAATGCAATGTCTTTACCTTTACCTATAATAGAATTGTCTCGAGCGCTATGAAATAAATACTGATTTTTTTTTTGACAAATGTACACACCTTAATCAATGATTATTGAATTAATAAATCATAATTGTATCATGAACGGATGACACATGCCGATATTAAATTCAGGTCCTAATCCTGAAAATCACCAGAAGAAATGCGACTTACATAACAATACTGTTGTCTCTCTCTTCGTAGGCGCAATGTGCCGCTGTCAAAACAAACTGGTTACTGACTAGGGATCCGCCACATCGCCACGCGTAGCCGCCGGACTGGAAATGACAATTAACCATGTTTAAATTTATAATTCCATGTTTGAATGAGGGCTAATAATTTTCTGCTCACCAGATGTCGCTAGTTGACACTGAGGTAAAGTTTTCGTTGTTTACACAAACAAAATAATTTAATTGAGAAGTTAGTTTCCAATAAAAGTTTATCAGTTTCAAAAGTATTATATTAATACACAAAACAATGCCTCAGTAGTTTGTTCTTTAATTTCTTATTTTTAATCTTATTAATGTAAAATATAGCTAATACCACAGAGAGAAACATTAACCTTTACGTTTTTCGCACAAATTACCTTCCCCGCTATGATATCTGGCAAATATTATACCTCACTTTTAAGTGGCGCCGCCCTGGTGGCAGAAAAAGTCGCGGATGCTTTCATTAGCATAAAATAAAAAAAAAGCATACGTGAATGATATGGAACGCTCGGCTGGAACGAAGTTCCTTTCGTAATATTATTGATAAACGTATTATATTATTGATTACATAACAAATGCAAATAAATGAATTACTTCTATAAAAAAATGAAGCGTCATTTAAAATAAAATAATATTTCTTTCATGGCAAGATAAGAAAAAGTGCGAGGTATTCCATCTCACTCGCACTATAGAAAGGGGGTCGTGACGGAAAAATCTTCAACTATTTCTCGCCTAGGCCCTATCCGCCAAATTCGTACCGTGCGTTGTGGAACTTCGTTCCAAAAACATGTGTGCAGTTCACACGCGGTAGCAGTGAAACCTTCAGAAAACTAAACTTCGAGAGAATGAGATGAATGCAGGCAGAGTATCAGGAGTAAGATAATTGTGGGCTTTATTTATAATAATATTGTTACCAACGTTAAAAATTATTTTACATTTTATTCTACATTACATTACATATTATACAGACTTCAACTTTTCAATTTCATCATCATCGTCATTACAGACCTTCACAAGTCCACTGCTGAACATAGGCCTCGCTTAAAGAATGTTACAAAGCACGGTCCTGAGCCACCTGTATTCTTTGACTTTTTTTATAGGATAGGGTGACAAACGAGCACACAGTCCACCTGATGGTAAGTGTTTTCTGTGGCCCATAGACATCGACATTTGTCTTCATCTGCGAATCAAAATGCAGATGCGTTGTCACCCGTGAGAACTAAGATGGAATGCCTCTTTTCCAGTAAAAAGGGTCTCCGGTTCTCCACACTCACCATACGAAACACAGCAGTATTAAGCTGCTATTTAACTCTGGTATTCTGTGAGAGCGTTTTACTTCCCCGGTCGAGCCGACCCATTCGTGCTACAACTATACTACTAATATAGCTGCAGCATGGCTCTACCACGTACAACTTGACTTCCTGCATGTCTTACTAGGTCGTCACTCCATCTAGTAGGGACACATTCTACACTTCACACGCACTTTCACACGCGGAACACACACAAAAGGAGAACGAGATAATAGAAAACGCTGTATATTCTATCTCAATCTCTCGCAGGTTAAATCCTATAGTTGTTGGTCTCTTTTTAGTGTGGTTTTGTCGCTATACCAAGAAATTTTCACTTCTATGATTATAATAATGTCCAATCTCCACGAAGACTAGCCATCTGCACAGGACACAGTTATAGTGCACGAGTCTGTGCGTCAGCGCACGTGCCGTGCAATAGCATGCCAGTTTAACTTTAGTAACACGACCGGAAAGAGATCGACAAACTAGTGTCTGATTTGTTTCCGGGATCAAAACGATCTTGGGTTCTCTACATTCACGACAATAAACACAGCACCATTATGCTGTTGTTTGACACATGTTGTTAGACGCATTTGACGTGGTACTTTCCCGGTCGAGCCGACCCATTCGTTTTGCAACCATCATAGAGCTCTGCAGCGTGGGTCTACCACGATATATTGGAGTTCATCCCAATCGTCACGCTCAGGATTGCATGGTGTAGACTCCCGATTACAGTTTTTAACCGACTTCAAAAAGGATGAGGTTGTCAATTCGAGTGTATGTTTTTTTTTTGTTTGTATGTTATGCGATATCTTCGCAAATTGTGAACCAATTTTAATGATTCTTTTTTTTATTAAATAGGTTATACTTAAAGGGCGTTTTCATATAAATTTGGAGAAAAAATTTCAACCCTAAGGGTTTCAAATAAATAACTTCTTTTCTAGCGATTTGAAGTCGGCTTTTACTTTTTCTTAAAAGTTATAATTATTTGACAATTAGTTCGAATAGAACCCCTCAATCTGTAAATATCAGGTATTTTTACATTATTATTAGTTGGAAGACAGTAGCGAGATAATTTGATATATTACAATAGTGAAAGATATTATTCTGCTCCGTGGCGAAGTAACATAGCAATGAGTTGAAGCGCAGAGGGCCGCGTGTTCGAATCCTGTACGTAACAAGTATTTGTATGGCCTACAAATAATTGTTTCGGGTCTGGATGTTTGTCGTTGTGAAATTTAGGTTATGTAAATTGCCTCCACGATACAGGTCAAAATCCTGGTGTTTCGTGTAAAGTTTTTAAAAAGACAAAACAAGACAAAAGATTTACCTGCAACTTCAACCAGCCAATCAACGCCATGTGGGGGAACTCCTTTATAGATACAACCTTCCCTCCCACCACGAGGGGGATGTTAGAGGGCACGCAGGACGACACGTTAATCTGAACAGGCTCCGGTGACGGCACTAGAGGAATCGCTTGCACTTGCTTTGTGTTCAGATTCTTGTATTTGTCGCACACTGGAAAGTTATATCGTGTTAACTTACACATGACAATTAAAACAATAAACTAACAATTACACACACACACACACACACACACACACACACACACACACGCACGCACGCACGCACGCACGCACGCACGCACGCACGCACGCACGCACACACAGAGACACACACACAGAGACACACACACTCACACACAGACACACACACACACACACACAAACACACACAGACACACACGGGCACACACACACACACGTACACGCACTCGCACACGCACACGCACACGCACACGCACACGCACACGCACACACACACACACACACACACACACACACACACACACACACACACACCGCAACGTACCGCGTGATACTACCGACCGTGCGGTACAAGATCAAAGTAAATGGCGGCTCGGCTAAGTTCATATGACCGCGCGAAGCCGCGCCTCACCGCGCGGTGATGTAAACGATAATCGCCATTTACTTTAATCTTGTACCGCGCGGTCTAGGCTAAGTTAAGGCTAGTATACTTTGTGCGGGAGTTATACTTTGACAGAGGGGAACGCTTGCGTATGGATACTCCCCTCCGATTCGCTAATGGCCCGTGTAGCTATAAGCTCTGTAATGATAAGTTTTAATTATGATTTGCTATAGAAATCGATGTAGTATAAAATGGTTTAGTATCGATATAAATATCGATACCATATTTATCATGAATGAAAAAAGATATATTTATCATACGTATTATATACTTGCTACTTGCAGCTATATTATGGTTGTAGCGCGAATGGGTCGGCTCGACCGGTGAAGGACCACGCTCTCACAGAATACCAACATAAAATAGCAGCTTAACGCTGCTATGTTTCGATGGTGTGATGGTGAGTGTAGAGAACCGGAGTTCCTTTTTACTGGAAACGAGGCATTCCATCTTAGTCCTCAGGGGTGACAACGCATCCGCATTTTGATTTTTAATTGAGGATAAATGTAGATTTCTATAGGTCACATACATTTACCATCAGGTGTACTGTATGTTTGTTTGTTACCTTCATTCTATAAAATAACATTAAAAATAATCTTACTTCTTTCAGACAATTCTATATATCGTCTTTTTTCCACATCACTCATACTGTCTTCATCAGGTCCAAGAATCAGTTCTGATGATATTCCCGTGTCGGCTGGTAATTTTACCGGGCCCGCTTCTGTTGGTTTTGGGACTTCGTATGTTGGCTTTCTCGTCACTGGTCTATTGGTTATGGGAGGTTGTCTATCATCAACTGGCGCTGGTCTGACTCCAGGCCTGTTGTAGAAAGGGGTCTGTGTGGTGTACGCGTTATAATTGTTGGTTTTTGATCCTTTGTTTTGATTGTTGTTTTGTTGACTGTTGTAATTGTTGGTTTGCTGACTGTTGTAATTGTTGGCTTGCTGACTGTTGTAACTCGGTTTTGTGCTGCTACTCTCATAGTAATTTGGTCTTGTTGTGTAATAATCCGGGATAATTCCTTCGTTATATTTCTTCTTATCACTTCTTATGTTTTCGTTATCAAATGCATTTTGTATTACAAGTGGTTCATTAAAGACTGTTCTTGTAGATGCACTAGTTCGACTGCTTCCTCTGGAAACTTCTTTCGGGGCACTTGCTATTTCTCTAGCTGAAGTTCTTGACGAACCTCGAGATGATGCTTTAGGACTTTCATTAGAATTATCTTTTATCTTGTGACTAGTGTTACTTTTAGTAGTCTTTCTACTAGGCTTAGGAGAAGAAGATAAGAAGGAGGTATCAAAATCTGGTGCGGGAGTTTGCTTCTCCTTCTTTCTTGGATCTTCTCTTGCAGATTCATCTGTGCTGAAATTAATAGAACTTTCTATGCTACTGTGGTTTGCTTCATTGTGACCTCTTGTGCGATGCCGGCTGGCTGATTTTGGTCGTTTTGTTGTGTATCTGTTATCGTAGGCAGAAACCTCCGGAAGGGTGGGGTAAGATTGTACAAGAGGCTGCAATGCTTGGAACAAATCTGTAAGCAAAGAAACGTAAATATATAGTAAGTTTTATATATACATATACAGGGTTATTTTGCAATAAGGTTCAGGATAAGTAATATAGGCAAATGGTGAAGAAAAATTAATTAAAAAAATGTCAAACATTGTCTCCTTTTTTTCATTTTAATTCAAAATGCGTGGTAAAATATTATTTTAACTGATTGTCATTCATAAATATCTAACACCTACTATTTTACTGCACACGCGAGCGCCGGACGCGAGTGCGAAAACAGTGCATTGAACGCCGCGGCATTGTCGACTTGTCTGTTGCGACCGTGAGTAGGTTGCGAGCGGCCGGTGCTTTGATTGGAAAATTTGGGTTAATTATTGACAATAATTACTGTCGTTTTTGCACTATAAGAACCGCGAGGTCGCGTGCAAAAGGAAGCCTCTAATTCGTGTCGGTTTGTTAGTATGTTTACGTAACGACGAGGCGTTTGGTTCTTGAATTTGAGTGATTAAAAGTAACTTTGATTGCAAGTAATTTACGTCAATTGGTATAGTGATTGCATGTTGAAGTGCATTTTGCAATATTTAACTTGCTTGTGTGACGTGGAACCTTGCGCGCACGCCGAGTGGACAGACTGCCTGGAATTTGATGCTAGCATTCCATTTCGAGGGCGTGGCCCGGTTAATGGGTTTTGGAAGTTAATGTTGAATCGTAACGTCGCGTTAAGTGCCCTTTTGTGTGTTGACTATTTAGTTAGTTTTGCGTGTCAACGAGGTTGATTTTGAGTTCTTATTGCGGGCGTGGTATTTTAATATCGTACGAAAGAATCTTAGTTTGTTATGTGGAACGCGGATCTTTGAGACTCGAGAAGAGGCCGCGTTCGTTCCCGTGTTTGTAAATTTGTGCTACGTGAACCCGGAACCTTGAATATTGAACTTTGAACGACGGTTTGTTACTTGTGTCGTGTGTCACTTGTTTTAATTTCGAAGAACGTTGAGTTGGTTGCCTTTGAAGTTAATTAAATGTACAATAAAGTGGATAAACTGAAATAGTGAAAGGTGGGCAGCAGTGTTCAATTGGTGAACTACGACTGGAGGAGCGCAGCTTTGGGCAGCAGCAACGCCTGTGGGTCTTTTCTCCGATTACATCGGACCGTCAGGTCACACATATACACACTACTACACACAAACTTACATGCACCTTACTTATCACCTGACTGGTACCCTGTGGTCAACCCTACCTCCTGAAATAGGTAAGTGCTTGCTTATTTGTCAGCCGTTTTTTGAACAGTTATCCATAGTCCGTTGGGCCCCGTCCTCTGTTGCCCATCGATGGAATTACTCATGGGCCCTAGTCCAGTCAACCTTTATTGGGGCAACTCAGGGCGTGAACAATACCTATTTACCGCTTTTATTTAACTCATTTCCTATATTTTTTCAAATATTATCTTTTGCCACACTGTTTAAATAATTATTGTGAGATGCATCGTACAGTGCGGGATATTGGGCCACCTGGTTTATCAGTTTCTCTTCCACGGAATCGGTGAAATTCATTTTTTGAGAAAAATTCAACGTGTCGCTCGGGCGTTGGCGGCACTACTGGTCTGCGGTCGGGCGACACGTCGTCTGCCGCTCCGGCAAACGACGTGTCGCTAGCTACGGAAGATATTTCATAGAAATACATAGAAACCAGTAGTGTCGCGACGACACGTCGCCTGCTGCTGCTGTCTGCAGTCAGCTACGGAATGGTACCTTAAGGGTCGATCAGTTGGCAAAAACATTGTGAATTGAATCGCACACAGAGGAGCGCGCGTATGCGTAGTTGTTGCCCATAAATCACATTCAATTTGTGATAATTTCAAATAAAAACATATTGAAATTATAATATTTGGGTTGATATGGTGGGTTTGAAGCCATAACGCGCAAAAAATGTGCCTCCATGCTGAATCGCATGCGGACGAGCACCAAAATCGTCCCCCGTGTACTAGCGGACAGATGGGATTCACCAATGTTAGGGCGTTGGATAAATCCGCATACTGCATATTAGACACACCACGACCTAGAGTCGTATTTTAATTTTAATTTTATTTAATGTTTGTATTTATTAATTTTAATTTTAATCTTATAGGTGTTTAGATTATAATTTTTTAACAAATATGGATATTATTTACTCGTATTTTCAAACACTGCAATAACTGTTCCTGTCAGTCATGACAGGAGCAGTCTCAAAGCACCGTCCTGAATAACAGTATCGTGAAATCACAGCCTATACTTATATATCTCACTGCTGGGCCTCCTATAATTTCTTAAAGGGTTATGGAGGGTTTAGTCCGTCGCTCCGTCCTACTGCCGTCATTTTAACGCTTCCCACATCTTTGGTCTGACTAACAACTGGCTGCAAGTTCCTTTGTCACTGCGGTTTAAATTAAAAAAAAAACTTTTAAAAGTCAACTTAGGAGATGTATATGAGTATCTGTATGTATACTCACCATAAAACTGTGCACACACGCCCGTACTTAGGGCGAAGAAAGCGAACGCTGCGAAATAGCTGCTCCGAGCCATCTTGTCATTTTATAAATCTGAAAAGGCAAAGGAATTCGCTTAGTGGTCAGCCATATCAGTATATCGAGTGTGGTGTGTGTAAATAAGAATAGAAATGGTGGTCGACACGGCAGTACGGTGTCGAGCCATGCTGCAGCTATATTTTTTTTTATAGGAGAGGGGGCAAACGAGCATACGGCTCACATGATGGTAAGTGACTACCGCCGCCCATGAACAACTGCAACACCAGGGGAATCGCATATGCGTTGCCGGCCTTTTAAAAAGGAGTACGCTCTTTTCTTGAAGGTCCCTAAGTCGTATCGGTCCGGAAAAATCGCTGATGGTAATCGATTCCACAAGGAGGTCGTGCGAGGAAGAAAACATCTTCTAAATCGCACAGTGGTGGACCGCCAATCATCCAGATGGTGTGGATGGTATCGGGAGTTCTGCCGCGATGTGCGTTCGTGAAATTTGGCGGCTGGGATTAATCCGAACAATTCCTCAGAGCACTCCCCATGGTAGATGCGAAAGAAAATGCAAAGGGATGCAACATCTCTTCGCAGTGCCAATGAATCGAGCCGATCGGAAAGGGCTCGGTCGTCGACGATTCGAGCAGCTCTGCGTTGGATGCGGTCAAGTGGAAGGAGCTGGCACTGGGGAGCCCCTGCCCAGAGATGGGAACAGTATTCCATGTGAGGCCGAACTTGCGCCTTGTAAAGTTGCAGGCGGTGTGCCGGCATGAAATACTGTCCCGCCCTGCTGAGTACGCCAAGCTTTTTAGAGGCCAATTTGGCCTTCCCTTCCAAGTGACCACGAAACTGCACGTCACTCGATATGTCGACTCCGATATATGGTTATAGCACAAACGCGGCTCGACCGGGGAGGGACCACGCTCTCACAGAGTACCAGCGTAAAATAGCAGCTTAATGCTGCTGTGTTTCATGCGTGATCGTAAGGAACCGTAGACAATTTTTACTGGTAACGAAGCATTCAATCTTATTCAGGGGTGACAACGCTTCTGCATTTTGATACTTAAACGAGGATGTCAGAGATGTCAGTTCTGAAAGAAAAACCTCTGTCCTGGGATTAACCAGCGGGAAACCCAACGGGACTTTTTTTAAAGATTAATTTGCAATATAATATTTTATAAAAAAATATAAGTATATAATATATAAGTTTCATTTAGAAGAGTATGGAGCACCTGCTGTGCTGTTCCACCGCAAATTAGCATTATACTCGCAGTTACACACACACACACAAGAGACGCAAAATTTTCCACAATTTAGAAACATATAAATAAATCAATAAAATAATTGCCGTGTAGTTCGCATCATCAGGCCATCCACCGCATTTAAATTTGCATTTTATTGCACAAAGATAAATAAAAATAGCATTTATTTTTCACAGATGTTCAGAATTTATTATTAAACATTGCGAGTAGTGCTGCCATTGCTTAACAGATGTCGCTCTGTCGGCAATAATGTGTTCCTAATTAAATTTCGGTCGACCAGTCTCAAGAGTAGCCATTTGTCCGAGACAGGATTAAGACGAACGTCCACTGCAAGCAAACTTTGTACTATTATTTATTCCGTGGGCAAACTAAACTACCTGAGCCAGTTTTTCATACATACATAGCTTTTTTTTTATATTCTACTAAACCAGCGCTTATCTACGATCCCACCTGATGGTAAGTGTAGCCTAAGATGGTGAAACGCACTGACTTAACAAAAGCCTATTCACTCTTGCCTTGAAGACACATTGTAATCGGATCGAAAGACAGATGCTGGCAACTTGTTCCACTCCTTTGCTGTACGCATGATGAACAACGTGGGGAACCCTTTAGTTCGAATGCGTGGTAAGACAACAACGAAAGGGTAGAGACTGACTGACCGTCTGGTTGTCCGATGGTGGAAGGGAGAGGGGGGAATTAAATTATGCAATTTCTGCGCACACTCTCCGAAATGCATCCTGTAGAAAACCGAAAGGCTGGCTACTTTGCGTCTGTGTTCGAGGTTTTAACCAAATTCGGGTCACCAATAAGCCTCTTAGCACACCTTTCCATTGAGTCCAGAGCTGCCAGGTGGCATTTTGCAGCACCAGCTCATGTATGGCAGCAATACTCCATGCACGATCGGACTTGCGCTTTATATAAAGTAAGCAGCTATCCCAGCATGAAGTATCGCCGCACTTTTGCAAGGAATCCCAGCATCCTTGCAGCTGCTTTGGCCTTGGACTCAATGAAACCCTAACAACTAAAGGCGGTCGGTATATTTCAGTGATACATTTCGGAAAGAAGGAGCCAAGGTGAGCTGGCTCCTTTTTGCAGTAAAAAAACACGCTTGTGTTTTGAAGGCGTTAAATCTTGCAAGATTGCTATCGCCCCATTCGGAGACTGCCTGTAGTGTGAGATTCACACGTTCTACTATAGCTTCTATATGGTAGAGCGTGTGAATTACAGCTTGGCTGGAATAGTTTGCGGTGGACGCACATATATTAAAAACTGACACAGCTATGCGAGCTTAGGATGAACTAAGTTGGTTTAGTTTGCGGTGGACTTTCGGCTTTATACCTAATAGAGAGTGCATCTGGACACGAGTGTGTGCGCGAGCCTGTACTTGTTTTGTGGCTGATTAAAGTCAAAAATACCAGTATAAGTCATATTACCGATCTCAGAATAATGACATACATAGTTAAAGTGCGGTTACGATGGCTCAACATTTCAAAGTCGCAGATATTTTTACCTAATTTAAAAAATAATTCTATAGGATACCTACATTTACTATTCGATTCGAATAAGAATAGAACTGACCTGGCGTCAATTCAAACCGGTTAGGTATTTATTTACAAAAGAACCATGAACGAAAATGTATAAATCTGAATCTAGCATTTCAATTTCGCTCTACTCTGCATCACTGTCATCATTGTCATCATTATGTAGGTATTTTTTTTTATAGGATAAGGGTGACAAACGATCACACAGCCCACCTGATGGTAAGTGGTTGCTGTGGCCCATGGACATCTACATCTATCTTCAATTACGAATCAAAATGCAGAAGCATTGTCACCCGTGAGGACTAAGATGGAATGCCTCGTTTCCAGCAAAAAGGGTCTCCGGTTCTCTACATTTACCATACGAAACACAGCAGCGTTAAGCTGCATTTTACGCTGGTATTCTGTGAAATATCTCACCAATTAGTATCAACATTTTAAATTAAATTATAAAAATAATAATGAGTTCAATAGATTTGGAAGTACTAAGAATTAGTTACATAAATATAAAAGAGAAAAATTAATTTTTTTGCAAGCGGTAGTTTTCAAGTGACAGTTGACAGAATGCGGTCATTCGAGGTCATTGACGTTCCTATTCTTATTTTAATCGCATTTTAAGTTGAATTAACCATAATCGGCTGCACTTAATTGTAGCAAACTAAACCTAGGAGTATCCACAAATCGGCATTTAGCCGCAACATAATATATAACATTATCTAAATAGTTAATTAATTATAGCTTTTGTAAGAAAAGAAATCTATTTGTGAAATTCTTGTTGCTTCTTCTCGCAAAGTAAAACCTGGCTTTTAAACAATGTTTTGTAAACGCCAATTTTGAATAAAATATGTTTTACAAGCTACGCTGTAAACACAGTACGCAAGAAACCCAAGTACGATCCCCATCGATACCGAATAAATTATTTATTCCAATTTTCAAAAGCTGATTGACTACGTGCTTGACGGTGAAGGATAACTGCATGTCAAAGAAATCAGAAAAGAAAATTAATGACATTTTGAAAGAAGTCCGCCAACGCATATTTGTTTATACTACCTTTTTTGTTGTAACTACCAGGGCGACATAATCGCATCAGCAACAAGCCCTTTTTCTTAAATTAAAAAAAAAAACTAAATATTTTTTGTTTTCCTTCGAGTTGTATTATCAGAACGATTTTGGCGGGAATTAATAATAGTATATAGGTTATGTTTGATAAACAGCCGAAGAGTCCGTCCGAAAGTGTGTCTTACGCAGATAAAAAAAGATAACGATGCTGTTGGTAACGCGTAAGTTTATTGTAGGTTAGTGAACTTTTTTACTTTTTTAGAAATGCGCAGACCGTTCATTTCGGGTATGTTCCGATAACACTGACCATTGTAAGGTGTGACATCAATTCAATATACTATGAAGCCGTTCCTTTTTAGTTTGCTATGCTGGTTACTGTTTAAAACGGAACGCAGTCCAATATACTGTCATCCCCATTTTTCGACACTGTTTTCAAATGAAAACATTTATCATGTACACGTTTTGTGTCCAACAAGAAAAATTATTATTTGAATGTTGTTGCCTTTAAAACTTAATGTCCGAGTTTAATTGATAACAACATTAATTATTAATAATAATAACAATCATTCGTGGAAGCAGTTAAATCTCTAGGCGCTGTCGTTATATTATTTATTCTGTGGCACCTTTATATTTTTTGATCACGTGATCAAAGTACTGAGAGTACCTTAGCTCGAAAGCACCAGTGCTCCAAGTACAAAAATGGCGGCGATTTATGTCGTCATATATTTTTCCCTAGTCCGTAACAGAACAAAGTTTTCACCAGTGAGAGCACTGAGCACCTAAGGGTATTAGTATTCTGTGACTGAGCAGTGCTCGCAGCACACTCGTCAGAGAGTATTATGTTCCTTGGCACATATATCGGAACATACCCTTCATATGAAGTTACGTCGAAACCATTCTAAACTTAAACATAAGAACACATTCGTACTTACGCACAGATTTTTTTTTACTAGAATTATTATCAGCCAGTACTTGACTACAATCGAAAAAAATTTTTATGTTAATCAACCTATTTTCTTATTTTAAACTTATTGAAAATTATTTTCTACTTTTTAGTTCGGTTATACATAAAAGTGTGGTTTTATAGTTTTTTTTAATACTATTATTTATCTTATAAAACTGAATGATGATGCGTAAGCATCATATTAGTCTGTGGACTGATGTGACGAACGGACAAAGGGGAGCATAGCACTTCTTATTAGTTTGGGATATACAGCACAGAGTAATTTTCTTTTTCATATGTAGGAAATATACAGTAATCTATAGGATCGAAGTCGAAGCGAAGCGAAAGAGGTTTCTGGCGGGAACTTGACCGGCGTCGGTTTGCTGCTCCTGTATTATTGTTTAAATAATGGTTTGAAGTGGACTTTGATATGTAAAAGTGGTGCGATTTTGTGTATTAAGTGTCTGCGCATGTGAACTATTAGTGGAAACTGTGAAACAAGTGCTCTGATGGTGATGTAATTCTCAAAATAAGGTATCTGTCTGCTTAGGCGCCTTGAGATACCATCGCCAACCGTCAGCTGTCTGCTAGCTCAAGTTGCCGTCAAAATCTCCCAAGGGCTGCACAATGTGACGCATCAACATATTGTGAAGCAATATACTATGAAGCATAATTATTATAATATATTGTAACTTCAGGCTCAGAAGGGCTAGGTCCCAGAGCCGTAAAGCCAGTTATTAAGAAGAAGAAGAACGGACAAAGGAAGCAGAGTCAATCACTAAAACTACAGAAAAAAAAATAACTAGAACGAAATATTAGTTGGCGGTAAAAATAAGTAAGAACCACCCACCACCCATCAGAAGTAGGTACCATCCACCTACTCAGACGTACTTATAGATAAAACGTAGTAATTATATTCTCTTTGTTTTTATTCAGTGTTGATTCAGTATTTTAAACACTCAACCTAAGAATTCGACGTAAAAAAAAACTGTCATAATTTTCCGGTTTTATAATTAAGAATGGAATAGATTAGAATAAATTTAAACGTTGTATTATTAAATATAATAAGTTGTAAACAGGCGTTAAAAACTATTTTGTATTTTGTACGTGACGTCCTTGATCAAATGAACAAGGATTGATCACGAAATTTTAGAATTTGTTTCAATCTACGCTTTTAAGATAATAAAATAAAAAAAAAGATACTTATATAATATATAAATAAAACAGAAGTGTCTGTTTGTAATATTGAAATACTGGCTTCTATTAAGCTAAGGGGCATATTTGTATGCTAATGAAACTTCACGGACAGATAGACAGCAACCAGGGGGGCAACTTTTTGTAAAAAAAAATATCGAAAAATTGATAAAGATAAATAGTCTCTATCATAAATCTAAATAACACCACTATTATAGATCCTATATCCAGGCGAATAAGATCTATAGAAATAACCGGCGAAGTGCGAGTCAGACCCGCGCATGTAGGCATCCGTACGTACCATCGTAATACACGTTTCTACTCGTAGTAGGAGAGCGAGGCTCCTTTAACATCTATTTTTTTTACAGGATAAGGGTGGCAAACGAGCAGACAGTCCATCTGATGATAAGTGGTTGCTGTGGCCCATAGACATCTACATTTATCCTCGATTACGAACCAAAATGCAGATGTGTTGTCACCCGTGAGTACTAAGATGGAATGCCTCGTTTCCAGTAAAATGGGTCTCCGGTTCTCTACACTCACCATACGAAACACAGCAGCATTAAGCTGCTATTTTACACTGGTATTCTGTGAGAGCGTGGTCCTTCTCCGGTAGAGCCGACCCATTCGTGTTACAACTATACCAGAAATATAGCTGCAGCATGGCTCTACCACGTATTCATTTTAATTTTTATACAACACAATACAAATATACAACAGAAATACACATTCTGTGAAAATTTCAACTCTCTACCTATTACAGATCATGAGATACAGCCCGCTGACAGACAGACGGACAGACGGACGGATGGATGGACAGCGGATGCTTAGTAATAGAGTCCCATTGGATACCCTTTGCGTACGTAAGTAACCCTAAAAAGTATGTTAAAACAACTACAAAATCGAATGGACAGAATCGAAATTAGAAGTAAAAGAAAGGAAGAAATAATACAAACTAAAAAACACGCAACTAAATATAAAAAAATGGACTGTAGTATTTTTTATTATTATGAACGAGCAGCTATGTAGGTCTAAAGAGACCAGGATCACTGCAACCTAAAAGATCTATTGTGATCGCTGCTATGTCTACAGTTGACTGGTAAGCCCTACGTCCTCAATGAATAGAATCAGTTGCTTAGCTGTGAGTGATTTCACTTCTTCTGGGCGATGTACATAGTTTCCCAGATGAGTGCAGCGTTTGCGCATTAAGAGTCCGCAATTCGTCAGGATGTGTAAAGGCGTTTCCTCCTCTAGGGAGCAAAACCGGCATATTCTTGAGTTGCTTAGTCCCAGGATGAACATGTGCTTTTTAAGGCAACAATGTCCAGTCAGGGCTCTTACGAGAATAAGCAATTTATTTTTACCTAATCCCAGGGCTTCCGAAGCGAATTTACGATTGAAAGCCCAGATTAAGGTTATAGAATGTTTTAAGCCTGGTGTATCAGACCAGATCTTAAGTGATTTATTGTGTTAAAGAGTTTCCAGGGTCAATCGGGCGAGACTTTTTAGATTTCACAGAATGGCTCGGGTTCTGTACTCTTTGAGTCCTCCCGTGTGATCTTATCGGCAGTTTCATTGCCTACATAACCCGCGTGACCCGGAACCCATCTTAAAATGACCTTTTTGTTACCTCCCAGGACGTATAGACGTTTCACGCAATCTCCAACTAGCTTCGAGTTCACTAAGTTTGATCTCAGCGCTAGCAGTGCTGTAAGTGCTGAGTATCAGAGTTAATATAGATTATATGGTTAACGTAGTGTTTTTGCAGATTGATTTCCGCACACTGAAGTATCCATGGAAGATAAAGGTGAATCTACCCAAATTCACACTAAGTTTGAATTTAGGGCGTTCCCCATAAATTCCAAAGCCTAAGTCGAAGTCCATTTTTCGTCGGTAGCCTTGTATGGTATACCCATCGGTATACCATATAAGGCTATCTAACACACAGATGACCTGTCCATTCAGTCAGTCTTCTCTGGAGGGTAGTTCCGCTGTATACTTTTTGATAAAAGTTTTTAGTGGACGCATGATATCTGAGATCATGCATAAGACCGGTGTTTCCTTGATTGCGGTAATCCTATACAAACTAGCCTTCGCCTCCTTGTCTTAGTAAAGATCAAGTGGCGTTAGGCCTAGAGGTGCATTAAGAGCCGCTCCAGGCGATGATCGCATCGCTCCAGTTGCCATTAAGCAGGCAGATGGGCTGCAGTAACAAAATGGCTACCGACTCAGCATAATGCTACAGTAACAGAGTTACCGCAGCACGGTATTCTGTCGGAGCAACATATATAGACTCGCGAACAATCTCTGGACATAATTTATTATCTATTTTATGACTTATAATTACCAAGAACTTAATAAAATTAACGTTACATCTAATAGGTATATGTAATAAATATTACAAACATTAAAATAGCTAACGTACTCTATGCTACGTTTCTGTACTCTGTGCACCGTTTCTGTACTCTATGCTACGTTTCTGTAATCTATGATTTTGTGAAGCACAGTCTATGTTAAATATTATCTATGTTATATATTCATCTATATCACAAACTAAAAAAAGAAAAAACATTTAGTTTGATTTCCATAAAACAAAAATTATCGATGCCCGTATGACGATAGCGAGGCTTAAATGGAAATGGGTGGGACACGTTACACGTCGTAAGATGCGGAGACGCTAGATGAAGCGAGCGCGTCTTACATTGGTTATCTCGTGACGGGAAGAGAGAACGTGGTCGATCTTTTAGAACCGGGGTCTCCAAATACTCTAAAATTTAGAGGATGAAAGGACAATATTATACTATTCGACTGCAAAAAAAATCTGTAAACCTGATGGACACGTACTGCAAAAGATAGAGCCAAAACGGTACGAGATGGACTGGGCCTTTATTCAACAGTGGGTGATCCCGGAATAGTAGATTATAATCTCAGTGTTGCAATATTAAGTGCACAAGATGGCGTTAATTTTTCTTTTATAGAATAAAGGTAACAAACGAGCACAGTCCACGTGATGGTAAATGTATGCTGTGGACAAGATAAAGATAAAGATATTTATTTTGTAAAACATGAGTAAAAACTATAGACCAACCATAGAACCATAGACCATTTATCCCCAATTAAGAATCAAAATGCAGATAGTTTACCACCAGCGATTTTTCCGGACCGATACGACTTAGGGACCTTCAAGAAAAGAGCCTACTCCTTTTTAAAAGGCCGGCAACGCATCTGCAATTCCCCTGGTGTTGCGGTTGTTCATGGGCGGCGGTAGTCACTTACCATCAGGTGAGCCGCATTCTCGTTTGCCCCCTCTCCTATAAAAAAAAAAACTCAATGTATTCTACATGTGGCAAAATACAAGAAAATACAGATGCGTTGTCACGCCTGAGGACTAAGATGTCTCTTATTCTGTAACCAGCGTCTCACATTACTCGTTTTTTTTTCTCCTAGCGGCATGACTTCTCACTAGTATATAACTCATAACTCTTTTCCTTGTAAACATTCGTAACATATCTGTTAATTCCTGTATAACATTTAATTATATATAATGTCTTCATTATTTTATACATATGTAAATACATACCACATATGTAATGCTTCTTGTATTTTGCCACATGTAGAATACATTGAGTTTTTTTTTTATAGGAGAGGGGGCAAACGAGCATGCGGCTCACCTAATGGTAAGTGACTACCGTCGCCTATGAACAGCTGCAACACCAGGGAGGGAATCGCAGATGCGTTGCCGGCCTTTTAAAAAGGAGTACGCTCTTTTCTTGAAGGTCCCTAAGTCGTATTGGTCCGGAAAAATCGCTGATGGTAATCGATTCCACAAGGAAGTCGTGCGAGGAAGAAAACATCTTCTAAATCGCACAGTGGTAAACCGCCAAACATCCAGATGGTGTGGATGGTATCGGGAGTTCTGCCGCGATGTGCGTTCGTGAAATTTGGCGGCTGGGATTAATCCAAACAATTCCTCAGAGCACTCCCCGTGGTAGATGCGAAAGAAAATGCAAAGGGATGCAACATCTCTTCGCAGTGACAATGAATCGAGCCGATCGGAAAGGACTCGGTCGTCAACGATTCGAGCCGCTCTGCGCTGGATGCGGTCAAGTGGAAGGAGCTGGCACTGGGGAGCCCCTGCCCAGAGATGGGAACAGTATTCCATGTGAGGCCGAACCTGCGCCTTGTAAAGTTGCAGGTGATGTGCCGGCATGAAATACTGTCCCGCTCTGTTGAGCACGCCAAGCTTTTTAAAGGCCAATTTGGTCTTCTCTTCCAAGTGACCACGAAACCTCAAGTCACAGATTCCTATACCGGCTGTGGCAAGAAGGGGAGTGCCTTGAAACTGACGAGATACGACAAAGGGTTCCTTTTTAGCGGTAAACGCGCAAACTTGTGTCTTCTGAGGATTAAACTGGACTAGATTAAGTCGCCCCCAATCCGAGACTTTGTTCAGAAAAGACTCGACTTCAGACACAAGTTTGTTCCGGTACTCGGCGACGTTTTCCCGAGAAATATTGGCCCGGCCGGTGTATAGAGCATCACCAGTGCTGTCATCCGCATAGCAATGAATGTTACCAGTTAGCAACGTATCATTGATATCCAGAAGAAACAGGGTTGGTGATAGCACACAGCCTTGTGGAACACCAGCGTTAATAGGCTTGTAGTCAGAACATGCACCGTCTACAACGACCTTGATGCTCCGATCTGCAAGGAAGCTGGTGATCCAATCGCACAATTTCTCGGGAAGCCCATAGGAAGGGAGCTTCGAAAGAAGCGCTTTGTGCCAAACCCGATCGAAGGCCTTCGCAATGTCCAAACTAACAGCCAACGCCTCCCACTTGGACTCTACTGCCTCTGCCCATCTATGGGTCTGGTAGACCAGAAGATCACCAGCTGATCAACCCCGACGAAAACCGTATTGGCGGTCACTAATCAGCTGGTAATCCTCAAGGTACTGCATGAGCTGGCATTTAATAATTGATTCCATTATTTTGGAGAACAAGGAGGTGATCGGTTAAACGTGAACCGAGCCATTCGGCGTGGTGGACGTTAAAATCGCCATGGATCACGATCTCTGCGGATGGGCCTGTTGTAGCAAAGAATCTGTAGCCATTTGGACATGGTCAATGAGTCGGTCTGTTTCGGCGTTACCGCAATGGGACCTATAGAGGCACCCGTAGACGCGCTGATGATCGTCGCTGTCTACGCGTAGCCAAAGGATGGACAGGTCCGAACCTTCAAGACTGCCAAGGCGTCGAGAACAGATGTCCTCTCTGACATACACACAAACTCCAGCCCGAGGCACAAAGGAGTGCTCCAATTTGTACCCCGGGTAGGAGAGATACGAAATATCAGCCGGAGAGGGAACCTGCGTCTCGGTCAGAAAGAGCAAGGCTGGCTTCGCCGTCTCGAGATGGTAGTGGACGGTGTTTATTGGTCTTGTTGCTCAGATTGCCCCGAGCAGTTATGTTTTTGAGCGGAATTTTGCCTCCCCCCCCCCCCCCCCCCAGAATACGCGGGGCAGCCTGAGCAACCCACGCTCAGGAGTGGAATAACATGGTCGTGGATGCTCAGCGAGGGATTCTCCAGGGGTGCTGGTACCCTCCTGGGGTAGTCTAACGTGTAATTCCGCTACCATGTTTGATGGGGGGGGGGGGGGGATTGGAGGTCGCGGTACCAACCCGGCTCGAGCCGGCCCATACGTGCAACAGCAATAACTGCCGCGTGGCTCTACCACCGTTATAGAGTTACGTCGTTGTTTTTGTAACCTTACAAATAAATAAATGATGTGTCTGTTTATACGATAATCGCACGATAAATTTCTTCTTATTTATACAATTATCATATGATTTATTTCATTATATCCCTCCGATATGTTTTAAATATTTTAAATTTAAAAAATAAATTTACATAATAATTATATTTTAATAATTTTAAGACAATGAGGGCTAATAACATTCCGCTCACCAGATGTCGCTAGTTGACACTGAGGTGAAGTTTTTTGTTACATTATGTCACAGAATAAATAAACGACGTCGTTTAATTGAAAAGTTGCGCTTTAAGTAAACGTTTATCAATTTCTAAAATATACAAAAAACAATGCCTCAGGGATTTGCTCTTTAATTTTCTGCACATTTTTAACTTTTTTTTTAGTTTTGGTAGTTTTAGGGTTCCGTACGAGGGTGACACTGAAAGTTCTTAGGAAATCAAAAACTGAAAAAACTAGCAACTTATTAGTTTTATTATATATTTTCAAAATTGAATCCATTTACATCAATACATCGCTGCATCCGATGGAACCACTGAGAAAAGCACTTTACCCACTCGCCTTAGGGGTTTCTTCGACGGCATTTTGAAACGCAACCACTGCTTTCTCGGCGTCCATAAAACGTATTGCGAGGTCGTTTCTCGCGAACTTTTTCCAAGACAAGTGGCAAACAATTCTTAGTGTACCACTCTGCAGTAACTGTTTTTCGATCCTCTAAAACAATTGTTGCGTAATGAGCTATTCTCCCGAAGAACGAGGCCACCATCTTTTTTCCCACTCTTCGACCTCTCTTCACTTTAGTTGGCAACTCCCCGGAAGGAAACACTCTTCGTTTCAGGATCATAACAGTAAATCCAGCTTTCGTCACACGTAAATATGCCGAATGAAGCATTTGAGTCACCTACGTTAATCTTTGAACCATTCTACGAAACTAATCAACACGACGGAGTTTTTTGAGCCTCTGTCAAATTATGAGGTATCCACCGGGCACAAAGCTTCCTGACCGCTAAATGTTCATGGAGGATTTTGTGCAATTGACTCATACGTCATTAAGTCTTGACATATAAGTCACTCTTTTGTCAGTCTCTATCATACGCCGCACAACACTGATGTTATCTTCAGTTGTCGCCGTAGAAAGCCGTCCCTCACGCAGATCATCGGTGAGTTTAGTGCGACGACGTTTAAACTCATTAACCAGTTGTAAACAGTGGCACGAGATGGGGCTTCATCGTGAAAGGCTAATCGAAGTCTATCATAACTTTCTTTAAGTCATTAAATGACATCGAATGTCATAAAAAATCATTATATGAAATTTTTCTCGCGTTAAATTCATGCTGACGTGACACAGACAATTTTCACTTTGCCGCCAAATAGTAAGAAAAATACACATTAATAAAATACATACACAATAATACTATTGGCAAAGGGTTCCATTTTCAAAATTTCAATCGATTACAAGTGGCCAGTTCTACAAACTTTCGGCGTCGCCTTAGTACAAACCCTATTACTAAGCCTCCTCTGTCCGTCCGTCCGTCTGTCTTTCAGCGGGCTGTTTCCCATGATCCGTAATAGGTAAGCAGTTAAAATTTTCACAGAATGTGTATTACTGTTGCCGCTATAACAGCTTCTGAAGTCAGGCCTTAATTATTTCTTTACACTGTGTCTTAGAGTCGTGGTAGCTCAAGGTCTAAGTGCTCGCTGTCACAGTACGCGTGTAAACCGGGTTCGATACCCGCCGGTACCAATAAAATTATTACTTGCAATATTAAGTGCTGATTTACCACGTTCTCCGCGGTGAAGGAAAACATCGTGAGGAAACCTGCATGTCTGAGAAATAAAAAAATATATTTCGAAGACATGTGAAGTTCGTCAACACGCGTTGGGACAGCGCGGCGGACATTTCCTTGTCCTAAAACCCTCTCAGAAATGAAAGGAGATCTGTGCCCAACAGTGGGACGTATATAGGCTGTATCTATAGGTTTCTTTTACTTTTATATATTAGTTAATTTTCATTTTTATTTTGTTTTTTTTTTATATATATTGCTACGGAAACGTCAAAGTCTCACCACACCATGGGTTAACTGCTTGAGAACGCCTCAAGGCATTAAGTCCGCCCTTTGTATTATTTTGTTTTAAGGAATACAATAAAGAATAAATAAAATGATGCTGCACATTCTCACTTTCGTCTCTTACTCACGGGATGATAAAGTAGATATTCATAGACCGCAACGGTAAAATAAAATTATTGGAATATATCAATATTTCCTATTAATTGCTAACTAACCCGTGTGGTGGCGGTGTAGGAATATCATCTAACCCGTATCGTCCCGTGGGTGTTGTAAGAGGCGACAGAGGGAAAATGAAACAAAAAAAGGGAAAAGGAGATGGACGGCATCATCTTCCTTCCTATTAACAATTTAAAATAATAAGAAAACTACGGTTAATGGGGTTAAAGCACACTAGGCACGACACACCACTCTCGAAAATACGACACGTTTCGCCTCTTCGTCATCCTCAGGTGAAGTAGACTCTGCGGAGGCTGGCCGCTAAGTGACTTTAGGTCTTTGGTGCTGGGGCTGGTAGTGCTGGGATTAACGGCGACGGGTATAGTACGCGCGATTGAGGGAGGGTGGGAGGTCCCCTTAAAACTGGGCAGGACACATCATTTTCTTTTTTTACGCGGAACTAAGCAAATTAGTTTATAACAACGCCATTATAATGGATTTCCGCAAAGTAACGCCTGATTCTATCAATTATATACTACGGTTGCCAACCCGTCTGCCAAACGTGGCAAAATAAAAGCAGCTATTAAATGGATAGATGTATTGAAGATAATCTACCAGGAGCACATAACCCGCTGAGAGGTGAAATTATTAAATCAACAGTAACATTACAACTATGGCAAAATACCATAGAAGTTAATCTACCAGGAGCACATGACCCGCTGTGAGGTGAAATTATTAAATCAACATTAACATTACAGACTATAGCAAAATACCCTCTACCTCTATGAGGCAATATATGGGGGAAGGCTATGTGCAGACTTTTATAGGCTGTAATGGATGGACTAATGTTATCTAACCGGCGAACGTACCCAACATCTTATAAGTATGTAAATTTATTAAAACTATATTATTTAAATTAAATTGCTTCATTTAATACAAATATTTCTACTTGAAGAGCCACGCGGCAGCTTTTGCTGTCGCATGGATGGGCTGGCTCGAACCGGGGTGTTACCGCGACCTCACAGAAAACCATCGTGAAGTAGAGGTTTACCTCTGCGTTTCGCTTGGTGAGTGCAGGTGGCCGGAGGCCCTTTTTACTGGAGATGAGGCATTCCATCTGAGTCCTCGCGGGTGACAACGCATCTACATTTTGATTTGTAATAGAGGATAGATGTAGATGTCTATGGGCCGCAGCAACCACTTGCCATCGGGTGGACTGTGTGCTCGTTTGTCACCCTTATCCTATAAAAAAAAAATTTGCATATAATACTTTTAAAACTAAAAAGATTTAAAAAAAACCCGTTGTATTGACGCTTTGTATACATTTGTATATTAATTAACTTTTTTAAATGGAATTTTACGGCCAGTACACGACTGTGACAGGTTTCGTCGCGCGGAAAGATGGCGCCGGCTGCCAGTGATTACTGTAAATGAGACGGTGCACTGCTGTAGAACGGAAGTGTCAGTTACTCTCTTTACTTTGTCTCAGTGGTTAGCAGCATTCTGGCTAATAAGACATTCACAGTCACAGTGAACACATGTCACTGCAACCCGGTTGATTAACACAATTAGCAAGATTAGAAGTCTAATATTGAAATTAGAAGTGCTACCAATAAAACAAAACAGCGAGACTAGTTATTTTTAAATATTTTGTTATAGGGTAACGCGAATAAGACTTAAACTAAGTAAGTAGATATTTATTTTTGTTTTTCAGAAGGGGTTATAAGAGCAATCATTGATTCAAAACCAAAAGAGTCTATTAGCTAATAATTTAACGAAACTAGTATATTAACTTTGACCGATCAACATATAATTAACAAGAATATAATATACGTACACAAAAATCAAGTAGTTCACAAAAAGTGATACATACATTCTGTAAACACTAGAAATCCGCCACGGCACGTTCTACGACAAGCCAGTAATACCAGTCACCCGACTCTCCACGTCATGGAAAACATACTCACCTACGGCGACTTAGAACCAGTAATTAATTCATTCATGGGGCAATGTCAAATAAAAAAAATTAAAACAAATTATTGAGAAGATTAGAATCGATTTTTTTTATCTATACAAATAAATAAAATTGAAGTGTCTGTTTATAATGTTAAAATAACAGCTTTAACAGTGGTAGAGCCACGCGGCAGCTTTTGCTGTCGCACGGATGGGCCGGCTCGAACCGGGGTAATACCACGACCTCACAGAAAACCAGCGTGAGTAGAGGTTTACCTCTGCGTTTCGCTTGGTGAGTGCAGGTGGAAATGAGGCATTCCATCTTAGTCCTCACGGGTGACAACGCATCTACATTTTGATTTGTAACAGAGGATAGATGTAGATATCTATGGGCCGCAGCAACCACTTACCATCAGGTGGACTGTGTGCTCGTTTGTCACCCTTATCCTATAAAAAAAAAACAGCTTTTTACTAATTGCATATGAAAGTATATACGATACTTATAACAACAACACAATTTTAAAATGTTTTTGTCTGTTTGTTCCGGCTAATCTACGAAACGGCTGGACCGATTTCGACGGGACTTTCACTGGCAGTTAGCTGATGTTATAAGGAGTAACTTAGGCTACTTATAGTTTAGAAAAAGAATTAGTTCCGCGCAATTTAATTAAAACCCTACACACAGGCGGGCGAAGTAGCGGGGAACAGCTAGTTCAATATAAATTAGAAGTGGGAAATTCTTATTGAAAGTAATCTTTTTTACAATACACACACGTGTCTCTTCATTGCTAAAATAAGCCCGCTCGAACTGTCTCACACTTTCTGGAATGTATCTTTGGAGTACACTGATCGCCTGCAGTTGTTAGAGGTTGCGATTTCTCTGAACCTCAATGAGGGCAAATAATCTTCTACTCACCAGATGTCGCTAGTTGTGACTGAGGTAAAATTTTTTGTTACACAATGTCAGTTAATTGAGAAATTAGTTTTAAATAATAGTTTATCAGTTTCTAGAGTATATATACTAATACATAGCACAATGCGTCAGTGATTTGATCTTTAATTTTTGAAATTTATACTTCTTTTTTAATTATTTTTTTTACTTTTAGTTATATTTATAGTTTGGTTTATTTATTTTCAATTAAATTAATCTATATCCATTATCTATACAAATAAATAAAATTAAAGTGCTGATAGCTGATGTTATAAGACTTACTTAGGCTACTTTTATTTTAGAAAAAGAATTAGGGTTCCGCGCAAAAAATTAAAACCTATCAAATCCAATCGTAATAAATTACGCGTGGGCGAAGTCGCGGGGAACAGCTAGTATAAAATATAACTAATGATACAGAAAGAAACATTAACCTTTACATTTTTCTTAAAAAATTATCTTCACCCCTATAAAAGCTGTCAAATGATTTACCTCATTGTAAAGTGGCGCCGCTCTGGTGGCAGAAAAAGTCATGGATGCCCTCACTTTGAGTCCAGGGCCAAAGCCGCAAGAAAACCAGGTGTAATAGCAAGTGTGAAGCCCTACTTCAGGCCAAATTAGCTTTTTACCTTATATAAAGTGCAAGTACCGTCATGCATGGAGTACTGCTGTCAGATATAGGTTGGTGCTGTAAAATGTCACCTAACAGCATTGGACTCAATGAGGAGACGAGCTAAGAGATTTATGGTAACCTTGGTTTTGGTTCAAACAAATCTTGGCAGACTCTAGCGCAGGTACAGAGTAGTCAGCCTCTCGGTATTCTATAGGAGGCATTTTGGAGAGTGTGCGAGTGATTTAAATGTCGTCGAAATCTCCCAAGAACTTCACATTGAGAATGATGATTGATGGACTGATGAGAATGATAAATGATGTTTGATGGATGCGTACAGTTATACTTTTGCCAGTGTCAATTAAATATTTTGTTTTAAATAGGATAGGATAGGATATTTGTTCTATTCTTTTGCCAATGTCAAGTAATAAAATAGTTATATATTAATTAATAATATTTTATTATAAAACTTATTCAAAATTGAATAAGTTTTATAACAAAATATTTAATAGGATATTTTTTTATTACTTGACACTGGCAAAAGTATAACCGTTCGCGTCCATAACCAAAGAAATAAAATGCCAATAATTAACTTGAAGCAAGAAGCAACGCCATAACCCGTAAATTAATATCCTTGACATCTTTGAACAAAGAGTTAAGTGATTCACAGTTAAAAACCAGTTAAATGGCGTCTGTGTGGAAGCGGTGTTAAGGAAGTTTAAATTTAATGTCAGAGTTACATACTTCCGGGTAATCGTCCACGCGTTAATTACTATTCGGTATCTGCGTTCCGGTCTAAAGGTTATTGAGACCCACGATGATTGTAGGCATGTATTCTGAAGCCATCTTTCTTTAAAGCAAGAAAGAACTATCTATTTGATTCACACATTTAAAACAAAGTAAACAAATGCAAGGGACAAAAATATGCATGCATCAGTCTTAGACTGCTTACGCATTAACAAATAAGAAAATAAGAAAGACATACATTTTTTACGTGGTAGAGCCATGCTGCATCTATATTAGCAGTACAGTTGTAGCACGAATGGGTCGGCTCGACCGGAGAAGGACCACGCTCTCGCAGAATACCAGCGTAAAATGGCAGCTCAACACTGCTGTGTTTCGTATGGTGAGTGTAGAGAACCGGAAACCCATTTTACTGGAATGCGCCTTGCATTCCATCTTAGACCTCACGGGTGACGACGCATCTTTATTGAGGATAAATGTAGATGTCTATGGGTCACAGAAACCATTTACAATCAGGTGGACTGTGTGCTCGTTTGTCACCCTATCCTATAAAAATATAAAAAAATGCATAATTAATTAATAATAAAACAAAAACAAATTAAAATGTGATATGAAATAGTTTTCTAAGTCAGCATAATGCTGCAGAGGTAGCATTTTCAGTTGGAGCCTTATGATTTCACTGACAAGTCGATGTGTGATCCTCCTACTTTGATGAAACGTAACTGCGACACAAAAAGAGACAAATATCTATATGATTTAGCCTGCTAGAGAATGATATAGAATATTATATTAAATTAATCACGTTTAGGCTACCTAGCTTCTATTTTACGTACCACCTTCGGAGTCAATCAATGTTTATTGGATAAAATGACTTTACTTATAAAATGAAGTAGATGGCGCTATGCAAAAGCAATTTTACTCAAGAGAAATATTCTTTTAATTCATTACATTAAATTTAGGCTCTACATATCTAAAAATAATGATTTTAACATTTTTAAGCATTTTTACAGAGTAACTAATTACAAGTTAGAGAGTAGGTAGTGCTAATGTACATAGTTAATACACATACACTGAGAATAAGCTTTTTGAAGTAGGTTGTAGGTATTTATTGACTTTAGTAGCCACTAACCATTAGGTGTAGACTGTTCATTTGAACTTTTTTATAGAATAAGTGTGACAAACCAGCACACAGACTTCACCTGATAGTAAGTGGATGCTGTGGCCCATAGACATATAGACATCTAGATCTATCCTCGATTTAGAATCAAAATGCAGATGCATTGTCACCCCTGAGGAATAAGATGGAATGCCTCGTATCCAGTAAATAGGAGACAGGTTCTCTACACTCGCCATACGAAACACAGCAGCATTAAGCTGCTATTTTACGCTGGTATTCTCTGAGAGCGCGGTCCTTCCCCGTTCGAGCCGACCCATTCGTAATACAACCATAATATAGTTTCAATATGGTTCTACCACGTTGAAAATTTTGTCCCTTAAATTTTATATAATAATTTAAAATAAAAATAAATTGCACAAACAACCGACTTCAATATAAATTATTAAGGATAACTCAAAAACTATTGGTCAAAATTAGCTTTCAAATAAATCAATCTCTTTTATATAAAAGTATGGTAGACACATGAGCACACGGTCCATTTTTATATAAACACAGTCCACCTGATGGCAAGTAGTTACTGCAGCCCATGAATATCTGGAACTCACTTCTAACAAAGAAGGTTACAGATGTGTTGTCACCCTGAAGACAAGAATGCCTTTATACAACATTTAACAAACACACTGTGGTTCTCGTTGAGTGCGTTATCAGAACCAGTGTTCCAACAATATAGAAATATCTTTAGAACACGAAACTCGACCATAAAAAAATTAAATTGAATTTAAATGTTTTTATAGTAAGTTTTAGTAAAAGTACAAGTTTTACTGACGCACGTGTCAATTAGAGGTAATAGAACCAAGTAAAATGTATTTAAATTCATTTTTTATGGTCGAGTTTTCTAAATTAATTTCTATACGTTTTAATACTGATTTTGATAACAAACTTAACGAGAACCACAGGGTGTTTGTTACATGTTGTATATTATATATCTGTAGAATATACTAGGTGTAGAATATATCTATATTACGTTTGCAACAAATAGATACTCGTAGGATGTGGGCGATATTAGTGACGTTCACTATCATTACGGTTTATTTATGGTTACAGATCAAGGAGCAAGGTAACTCACGGTTCAGTAATTAAGACGTAAATTAATTTTATATAATACTAACGACAGTCGGGGATACTTACCACTGTAGAGTCACAGTAAAGTCGTGGTAGCGAATCTGGGTTCGTTCCTTTCACCCAATGAAATTGTTAATTGCAATTTTAAGTGATGATTTGTCGTGCTGATGCAAACCAACAGCAGCACCACCCATCTCAATATAACACGGCACTCAATATAACAGGGCTGCCTCTCAGCAACACGATCTTCCTTGCCTACACCAGTAGAATACCACTACGGGCATAGTAACGACAGTGAGACTCGTAGAATCACAGACTGATGCCTCCCAGCCGCCTGCGCGATACTTTATACTGCTAGAATAAGTGGGAGATTACAGTCCTACCTTAATTTGTTCGTAATTCCTTTTATTTTTTTACCCCCATTCCCAACAATAGATTAATTAAGCATGGACAGTCCTGTAAAGTATCTATATGGTAACCCTAATTATACACACACGGTGTTCTTGTAAGTGTAACATAAAATTAATAACTTTTTCTTAATTCTTAACTATAGTTCTCTTTTTTGTCGTCTTTAGTTATAAATGGATGTTAAAAAAAAGTTAATTTAAATATGGATCCAGTTTAAATTTTAATTGACTTGACGTGGACGTCAGCTTGACCTACAAAAACTTAAAAGTAATTGCTTTATATGGGGCCCATGATAATATGATGTAATAGATGACTGATGCCTAATTTTTTTAAAATAATAGAAGTGACAAAGGAACTCGTCAATGAAGGCTAATATTCATACGCTCACCAGATGTCGCTAGTTGGGACTGAGGCAAGCTTATTTGTGACGCAAATGGTCACACAGTGTCGTCATCATTGAAAAGATTTGTTAATACTTTTCGGTTTCTAGTACATCTAAATACAAAAGACAATGCGACAGTGGTTTGTTCTTTAATTTTTTTACACGTTTTTAACTTTTGCCTATACATCGAACGCGAAACGGAGATGTAAGTAGTGCTCTATTGTCACTAAATCAAATAATTATACATAACTTTTAACAAAAAGTCAAAACCCACTTCTAATTGCTAGAAAAGAAGTTATTTATTTACTACCCTTAGGGTGGAATTTTTTCTCCAAATTTATATGTCACCACCCTTGAAGTATAACCTATTTAATAAAAAAAATAATCATTAAAATTGGTTCATAATCTGCGAATATATCATATAAAATTCCTTAAGGTGGAATCGCCAGGGTAGCCCGCGAAATTCAAATTTTCTTACGTTTTTTGCAATTTGGATGTCAGTGTCGGGTTGTATGTTTAACAAAATATGATTCGCGACCGTAACGAGTATTTATTTACAGAATCATAATTATTATAATCAACAATACAACAATAAACAAAAGTTTGTATAATTCCAATGTATGGCTATTTCCAGAAAAACTCATTCAAAGGAGTTATATGAACTTAGAGAGTTGTATTGAAGATTTTAATGAGAATAATTTTATAAACACATACTCGTTACGGTCGCGAATCATATTTTATTAAACATTCAACCTGACCCTGACCTGCAAATTCGAAAAACGCAAGAAAATTTGAATTTCGCGGGCCACCCTGGAGCTTTCACCTTAAACAATAGTCCTATATGAAACTTTTTCTCATATTTTCCACCCTTGGGGCGAAATTTTTTCTTCAAAAGTCATTTGTGACCACCTTTGGAGGTAAAGTCTATTGAATAAAAATAAGAATCATTAAAATCGGTTCAGAACCTTCAAAGTTGTAGCGTAACATACTTTTTACACCCATGTCACACCTATACCGGTAGTTATTGGGAGCACTAAGCTGGAAGTTGTTGACGTGTATGTTTACCGGAGACAAATAGTCTATTTGTCTACGGTTAACATACACGTCAACAACTTCGACCGAGAGGTCGATCGACGGATTCAACTCGGTTGGGAAGCGTTCGGGAAATTACGACACATCTTCTTGTCAGGTATACCTCAAAACTTGAAAACGAGACTGTACAATCTGTACAAACAGTGCGTGTTGCCAGTGATGACCTATGGAACTGAGACGTGGTCCTTCACTGCTGGCCGGATAAGAAAGCTCATGGTCACTCAGCGAGCTATGGAGAGGGCTATGCTCGGAGTTTCTCTGCGTGATAAACTTAGAAATGAGGATATCCGAAGTAGAACCAGAGTGACCGACATAGCCCAACGGATTAGTAAGTTGAAGTGGCAGTGGGCCTGCCATATAGCTCGAAGAACCGACAACCAATGGGGAAGAAAGGTTCTCGAGGGGCAGCCTCGTACAGTTAGGCGAAGTGTAGGGCGACCTCCCACTAGATGGAGTGACGACCTGGTAAGACATATAGGAAGTTGATGGGTGCAGGTGACTCAGGACCGTGCTTTGTGGCATTCCTTGGGGGAGGCCTTTATTCAACAGTGGACTTGTGAAGGGCTGTAATGATGATGACGATGATGATTCTGGACTTTTACCTGGACGACCGGATGTTGATTCAGTCCATCTTAGTCCTCAGAGGTGACCACGCATCTGTAGAATTCGTCGCCCTTATACTATAAAAAAAAACCCAACTTGAACCCATAAACATGATCTGCATGGGTGCCTCTGTACATGTGTTCTTTTTACAATTTTCCTGTTAAAGTATGTATATACATAAACTATTAAATGAATAAATATATGATCAGGTGGAACCCAAGACAACAAAGGAAAAATTTAGAGATTTTAAAAGATTTATCTATAATGCAACAAACCTCTTCACCTTAGATAGCGGAGGGTCGATGACACGGCACATGTAATTTAGACCGTATTAAATTAAATGTATTGAAGACGTTTTTATATCATTTCAAATTAATAAAACCGGTAAGCGCATGGAATCTGCCTGTCTTTAAGAGAATAAGCGGCGATGTTGTTTTTATTGATGTTCTTTTTTTGTAAAAATGTCAATTCAAACACAAAATGGCGGATTGTGTCTTAAACTTGACGTAACTCTTTAGGATAATAATTCATAATTGCATTCTTAAAATTGACAAATTACTAAAAAAAAATCATGTACTTTATACATTCCAGTTAACATTGACATGGGTCAATCACAGCAAATATAACTGGATTGTATAAAGCATAATTATATTGATTGTGTATTACGTGTAGCACAACTTGTTGCAGAAAATCTCCGTAGGACTTTGTAATATGACGCATCAATATATAGTTAAATTATTATTATTTCTGTGATACACTGTACAATTTTGTGAAATTATATATTTTAATGTATTAGATAGTCATAAGTGATCTTTTGGCGAAAGGGCTTGTAGCCAATGTCACAAGAAATAAAAAAAATTATTACAAAATCTACATTTATTAAGCCTTAGATTCTTCTTATTGTACCTACATAAAAATTGGAACCCAAGTCTTTGTTCGAACCTAGCATCGGCTCAATTAAGCTGGTTTGCCGCTGAGTCAAAGACTACAATGTTATATAGGGAACGCTGAGTCAAAGGCCATTACCACAGTATACTGTATATTATATAGGCGTTGATTAAGATTACAGTACGTGGAATTTAACACTGTAGAATTCTACAGGACTTTCCCCTTTATAGAAGGATAAACAATAATTCCCAGTTATAAACATAACATTTATTTAAACTAATTCTACGAAATAGATATTATTACGCTGTATTAAATATAATAAGAAAAAAATATATTTCGAAGAGACGTGAAGTCCGTCAATACGCATTGGGGCAGAGCGGCGGACACTTCCTTGCCCTAAAACCCTCTCCGGGGCTAGTATGGGCAGGAGACAATTTTATACCCGGGGAAAAGAGAAAATGTTTATCCCCTCGCTAGGTTTTATCCACCCTTCGAGCATGGGCACACCGGTGAATATAATATCCACAGTAGATAAAATTGGAGATGGACTTAGACTATAAACATGAACCCACGTCCAATGAACTAGGATAAAATTGTTCCTTTCAAATGTTAATAAAGCATAATTTTTTATCTTTCATTTGGTTTTCTGCTCCGGGGATAAATGTCTACTCGTTATGTGAAACGGCGATATACTTCTCCCCGTTGCGGTGTTTTGGCGTAAGGACAAAATAATTTTATCTCTAGTCAGTGGATATAATCGAGGGATAAATTTTTTATCCCCAGCCCATGCTAGCCGTGCAAAAGTTAGAGGAGACCTGTGCCCAGCAGTGGGACGTCTAGAGCTGTAACCAATTTTTTATTTTTAACGCCATATTGACGTCAATTTACGTATGAACATGGGAGGCACACATATCATTACGCATATCATCATCATTACAGCCAATTACAAGTGTTGAACATTTATTTAATTATGCATATTTTATTCTTTTAGTTTTTTTTTGAAGGCAGCTTTTAATTTATATAGGTAATATATAAAAGTTGATTTTGATTTTTTGACTTTTTTCTGTTCCTGTTGTTCATCACCTCATTTCCAGGGGTTATTATCATCCATAAATTCCTTAATATTATAATAACCCTTTTTATACAAACTTTGTTTCATAAAGTTTTTGAACTTTGAGAAGGTCAGATTTTGTATATTTTCTGGAATTTTGTTGTAAAAGCGTATACATCGCCACAAGAATGAATTCCTGACTCGGCGGAGTCGGGTAACTGGTACTACTAACTTGTCTGTCCTAGTATTTACAGAATGAATATCACTTATTTTTGTATAACTACCTTTATTTTTGTGTACGTACAATTACATTTTCATAAATGTATTGAGAGGCCAAAGTTAATATATTAATTTCCTTAAATTTTTGTCGGAACGACTCTTTAGGAACGTTGATAAGAGCTTCGAACAACGACAAATGTTTATGACTTTAACTTCTTACAAAGCATAAGAAATACAACATTACGCTGCTAATTATTTACTTTGGTAATGCACGCGGTACAATGCCGGACTAGCTAATTCGTTCGTGCTGCAGCTATAATTACATTTCTAGTCTAGCAAGCTACAAATACTGGGCTAGATATGATTTTTTTTTAAATTGAAGTTACAAACAAGTTACTTCCTTTCGGTCAAAGGTGACAACACATTATTACCTTTCTTTATAATAATAGGTCGGGGAAAATGTTCCTTCGTATTGTGTTTGTATAAAAAATTTTTTAAGAAAATCTCTTTGGTTGTACAGTTTGTATATGGCTGGTTTTAATATCAATACATATAGGACATTAAGAAAAAGACAAATAAAAAGTAAAAAAGACTTTCCCGCCATTTTGCAATTGTTAATAAATTCGATACATAGGTACTGAGACCACACTCACAATAAAGCTTGTACACTCCTGCATCTTGTACAAGCTTGATTGTGAGTGTGGTCTCTCATATATAGGGCAAACAAAACGATCAATAAAAACCCGAGTAAAAGAACACATAGCTGACGTGAAGCACCAAAGTTCCGGGAAGTCTGCAGTTTGTGATCATATCCTGGACGGCCCCCACCATTACATTACATTTGATAAACCACAAATTCTCGCGAAAGAACATCGATTCTTGCCAATGATGATACGTGAGGCTATTCAAATTAAAAAACATCCTAATTTCAATGGAGAGGGAGGCTAGGTACTACCACCTGCTTGGGATCCTGTAATTCATAAAATTACAACTAAACCCAAGCATACCACTGCAAGACTTCAAGACACAGTAAGTTAATACTGCGTAGATCGGACCAAAATTAATAATTAAAAAAACTGAAAGTACTCCGGGTTAACTCTGACATCGGGATCTCAATCACCTCAGTCCCCCGTGACCATGGTTGCTGGAAAGCAACCGAAACGTCGGGAATATAAAATAAGTTAATTAAACGCGATAAAATTCGTAAAAGTAGTTTTATTCAATGTGTAGTGTTCGCGTAAATATAAGAAAACATTATATAAACCAGTTACGACATAGCCGATCATTGAGTTATATGTACTACGTACTAGAGAAGCCATTCCGAACATTGACTATGTTCAACTAAACTGTAGTGCAATCCATACAAACTAAATATTGCGTAAATTGAAGATTTGTGAATTCCATAAAATAATTATTATTACATTTTATTTAGAAATATGTTTGTTTAGATTAAATTAAGATATTTTATATTAAATTCTTATATTTATTTTATATTAAATTAAAGGCTTCGCGCATGCGCGGGAGTAGTAGTCGCGCATAGAGTAGAGATAAGACATAGAGTAGGACACAATTTTTGTTTGGAATGGCTTCTCTAGTACGTAGTACATATAACTCAATGTAGCCGATAAATTGAAGATTGACCACAAAACAGTTTTAACCCATTTGAAAATGTCTGGCTATACAAAAAAGCTCGATATTTGGGTACCATACGACTGAAAGAAACCTAATGAACCGTGTACTCATTTGGGATTCTCTATTGAAACGCAATGAAATCGAACAATTTTTGAAAAGATTACCTATGACAAGAACTTGCGAAAAAGATCATGGCTAATGGGTAGTCATTAGTCAAGCTCCACAGACTTTAGAGAAACCCGTATTAACAGGCAATGCTATGTGTATGGTGGGATTGGAAGGGATCCATCAAAACCATCCATTCGGATCTCTACTGCTAACAGCAATGACACTCAAGCACGAAATTGAGGAAAAACGGTCTTTCATCATGATAACGCCAGACCACACACATCTTTGGCCACTCAGCAAAAATTTAGAGAGCTTGGTAGGGAAGTTCTAATGCATCCACCATATAGCCCTGACCTTGCACCCTCAGATTTTCACCCGTTTCGGGCTTCTCAGAATTCTTTGGGTAGTGACGCATTTTTTTGATCAAATTCCCAAGATTTCTACAGCAACGGAATTATGTCACTACCTACAAGATGGCAACGAGTAATCGAACAAAATGGCACATAACATATATTTTCATCATCATCATCATCATTACAGCCCTTCACAAGTCTACTGCTGAACATAGGCCTCCCCCAAAGAACGCCACAAAGCACGGTCCTGAGCCACCTTCATCCATCGACTTCGTGCATATCTTACCAGGTCGTCACTCCATCTAGTGGGGGGACGGCCTACAGTTCGTCCGCCGGTACGAGGCCGCCACTCGAGAACCTTTTGTCCCCATCGGTTGTCGGTTCTTCGAGGTTTACTTTACATATATTTTAATTAAATGTAATTAAACTGTGAAAAAAATGTCTTGAATTTGTATATAAAAACCGAAGAAATTTTAACCTTATAATAATAATAATAATATTTCCTCTTCACACAGGTATAAAATTTCGCATTACTATACTTAGATAATACGACTGTAGACAATTTGTGACCTTTGCTTATTTTATAGGATAGGGTGACAAACGAGCACACAGTCCACCTGATGGTTAATGGTTGCTGAGACCTATAGATATCTACATTTATCCTCAATAAAGAATCAAAATACAGATGCGGCGTCACCCGTGAGGACTAAGATGGAATGCCTCTATTCTAGTAAAATGGTGTTCCGGTTCTCTACACTCACCATACGAAACACAGCAGTGTCAAGCTGCTATTTCACGCTGGTGTTCTGTGAGAGCGTGGTCCTTCCCCGGTCGAGCCGACCCATTCGTGCTACAACCGTAATATACCTGCAGCATTGCTCTACCACGTTACAAAACTTAACTTAACTTTTTCTTATCATGCCATGAGAGAAATATTATTTAATTTTAATAGACGCTAGTAATTCATTTATTTATATTTGTTAATCAATAATATAATACGTTTATCAATTATAATACACTACGAAAGGAACTTCGTTCCAACTGAGTGTTCCACGACACTCACGCATGTTTTTTTTTTGTTTAAGTTATTTTCTTTTGCTCTATATTGCTGCAAGTGTACTCGTATAATCAAAATAACAGTTAGAGACAGAGAAACATTCCGGTCAATAATTCGAAATATAAAAACAGTTATAACCGACCGCGATTATCAATAACATCGAATAGTACTTCCGTTATATAATCTGCGCGGGAAACCGTTGTTTGTGAACTCATAAACTACAAAAAAATCACTAAGTACAGTTTATAATACGCCTGAACTCTTCTCGATAAGTCCTACATTATGCAAAGACAAATTTATTTCTGACATTATAAATTTGGACGTTATGACCTAACTATAAAGTCGATAATTACAATTTTGGTTAAACTGGTTCTTATAAACTCAATAAAGAACAATAACAGTTTCAACAAATGAAAAGAAAACAAAATGATGCATTTTATTGTAATACAAAAATCATTTATGTGACTTAATAACTTTCAACGTGTGACAACGAATGACGGTCATTATTTACAATTTTATTATAATCAAAATTACTTAATTTTTCTTAGCGATTCTTTGTTTTACGAGGTATATGCTATCTATTCGCTTTTTTACGAATAAAATACAGTTGATTACTTTTGATAGACTCCGGTAAATACTCCATAGCTTTTAATGAATCTATGATTTCGCACACGCACAAACACGTACTAAAAACTCGTATCGGAACACGGCGCCTTTCAATATAAGTGATTTCATTATGAATTACAATTATTTTAGCATAATAAGATTAAAACATATAATTCGCGTCTATTTTGTAATTGCACATCTTATTTAATGACACAGAGACAATTTCTGCGGACCGCGTAGTCACAACTATTGAAAAATGTTTAACAACTCTACAAGATCATTAACTAATCCATAACATGTCTAGACTCTAGAAGAAGATTTGTACAACGTATCGGTAAGTTAAAGTTAAAATATTTCCAGCCTTTCTGAGATTTCTGAGAGGGTTGTAGGGCAAGGAAATATCCACCGCACTGGCCCAATGCGTGTTGGCGAACTTCACATGTCTTCGAATTTTTTTTCTTATTTTATTTAATTTTTTTTTATATAGGATAGGTTGACAAACGAGCACACAGTCCAGCTGATGGTAAGTGATTGCTGTGGCCTATAGACATCTACATCTATCATCGATTACAAATCAAAATGCAGATGCGTTGTCACCCATGAGGACTAAGTTGGAATGCCTCTTTTCCAGTAAAAAGGGTCTTCGGTTCTCTACACTCACCATACGAAACACGTGAGCATTAAGCTGCTATTTTACGCTGGTATTCTGTGAGAGCGTGGTCCTTCCCCGGTCGAGCCGACCCATTCGTGCTACAACTATACTACTAATATAGCTGCAGCATGGCTCTACCACGTTAAAAAAAGTTTCCTCACGATGGTTTTCCTTCACCACCGAGTACGCGGCAAATCAGTACTTAAAATTGCAACTAACAATGTCGTTTGTGCCGGCGGGAATCGAACCCGGGTTGCTCGCGTACTGCCAAATTTACAGCGAGCGCTGATCATCTGAGCTACCACGGCTCTGTCAGTAAGTAAATTTGTGTCACAAATATAACTGCACCAAAGCACAAGGCTCACCCGACCTTGCTGCATGGCAATTAAAATATGAAGAACACATTAAAAGATCAAAGCCGAGAAGCCAACGAAGTAGATAAATTTTTTACAAGCGAAGATGAAAAATTTATGTCCATTACGTTGGACTTACAAAAGTTACTTCGTATGCCATAGAGATGCGCGTTACCGTTTCTTTCACGCAATGATGCAACCAGTTACATTTCTTTTAAAAAAACCTGTTGCGACAATAACTAGGTTTTTTCTGCAACAGGTTTCTAATAACCACGTAATCTTAACACGTTTTTTAAGTATTATTAGTTATTGTTTTGTATAGTCGTTACTAGGTAGCTAACTATTTCGTTATGAAACTAAAACAATGAAAAATATAATTTATTGGTGGGCAATAAAAGTAAACAATTGTTTACAGTATGATGTTTCAACATTTTATTTTTTATTGGCATTTAAAATTATCAATTGAAAAACCTTTTTGGTTGAAAATTAAGTAATTTTGTCAGTAATCGAGCGCCGAAAGGTTTTGGCGGGAACTTGATCGGCGGCGGTTTGCTGCTCTTGTAGAATAGTTTAAATAATAGTTTGAAGTGGATTTTGATATGTAAAAGTGGTGCGATTTTATGTATTAACTGTCTACACATGTGAACTATTAGTGGTGAAGCAAGTGCTCTGATGGTGATGGATTCTCAAGATAAGCTGTTTGTTTGCATAGGCGCCTTTAGATACCATCGCCAACTGTCAGCTGCCTGCTGGCTCAAGTTGCCGTCAAAATCTCCCAAGGGCTGCACAATGTGACGCATCAACATATTGTGAAGCAGTGAACTATGAAGGATAATTATACATAAAGACAAGGCTGTATGGTATAGTTCCTTTGCCTGCTCTCTCGAGCGAATAATAAAAACAACAACAACAATCGAGCGCCGAAAAATAATATAACTAAAAAAGAAACAAAATTGACGACGTATTGGTAGCAGTGTTAACGCATTTAGCAATTGCCGCAATCTATTGTGTAATAACGTTTAGTTCTTGGACGTTACTGAAAAAAACTAATGCGCGATTTGTCGTAACAGGTTACATTTTTAAGCGCTTATTACATTATTCAATTTTTAGGAAATCTAATTAGGAAGTTGGAAAGTGTAATCATAGTTAGAACAGTTAGGATCCGATTTAGTTAAAGTTGGAGGTCCCGACCGCTCTACTTTCTAAATTGTCTACAATTTAGGACAGTGTAATCGCAACGTTACGATTTAGAACGACCAGTCGGCGCCCGCGCTTGGACCTAAGTAGATGTCTTGACTGCGCGTGCGACATTTTTTTGCGATGGCGAGTGAAGCGACAGAACTGAGCAGTGGTTCGTGTGGCAGCATGTCCACAGAAAAAGAGGTGTTATTACAAATTATAGACCTGTGTAGGGTAAATGCCCTATTTGTATAATAAAAATGATGAAAACTATTTAAAAAAAAGCAATGCGTGAAGAGGGCTTCAAGGTGTTGTTAAATTTTTACAAATACAATGACAAGTATTCCTTAACCCAGCATATTCTCTTTTATCTTTTTTTAATATCCATTGTTCCCACCACGGCTAAGGCAAGTCCTATTTTCTGCTGTTTTGATAAATACGGCGCCATCGATCAAACGTGCAACCCCGTCGATACTTCTTTTACGAATGTGCTTCGTCACGATTTAGAATTCAATTTAGTGTAATGTGATCACTAGCTTCCAACTTAGGTTCCTAATTAGATTTTCTAAAAATTGGATAATGTAATAAGCGCTTTATTTAAACGAAAGAAACGACTCATCTCTTAATATGCCATCTAGTAACGTGTCACTTCTGTACTGCTTAGGGAAATGTAACGTATATAATGCTACCATTTACGAAACAAATTCGCCAATTGACCTCTGTTACTCGCGGCCTGAAGTTGATGGAAATAAGGGAAGTGATGAAGTGGAAACTGGAAACAGCATTGTATCTTTAATTCAAACGTTTACTATCTTCAGTAAAAGAAATATCGATGTTATCTGATACTGTTTGCAGCTGTATTTAGTTCAGACAAAACACCTTAAGGTTATTGAACACAAATATCTCGAATCTGAACACACTCATATGGAGATGGACAGTATGCATAGTGCAATTGAATCAAATATCAAATACGCTTTGTGCCAGTTTTATCGATGATTGATATTTGCAATATCGTTAGATTAGCCAGGTGTAACAGAAAATCAAAGGAAATGCAACAATATCAAAAACCGTACGAACCTATAGTAATGGATTACAGAGAGATTTTTGACTTAAAAGACTTTTCAGTCTGTTGGGCCTGATGGAGAAAAAGTGCAGTGGCTAAAAGTGAAATGTTTTAGGTTTAAAAAAATACCCTAATATCGATTAATAATACAGATACGACTATAGGTCACACTAAAAATAACTGAATGTGTACAAAAGGTGCAACTGAAACAGCCACCGAAATGATTAATCTGCGAAAATGAAAATCTCGCGTAGTCACTGACAAATTAATTAGAATAAGGCGTTACTTAGCGGAAATCCATTATAATGGGGTTGTTATAAACTAATTTGCTTAATTCCGCGTAAAGAAAAAAAATGATGTGCCCTGCCCAGTTTTAAGGGGACCTCCCACCCTCCCTCAATCGCGCGCACTTTACCCGTCGCCATCAATCCCAGCACCACCACACTAGGCACGACACACCACTCGAAAATACGACACGTGTTTGCCTCTACACGAGGCATCCTCAGGTGATGTCGACTCTGCGGAGCTCGCCGCTCACTTAGCGGCCAGCCTCCGCAGAGTCTACTTCACTTTCGTTCTAAAAAAAGCTTACAACAAAAAGCTTCCAATCACTGATGCAAAGAAAAATGTTTTATTAAAAATGTGCACTGAAAAAATAATACCTCCTGAACTGCATCATTGGTACCAAAACCTACCAGATGAAGAATAGATATGTGATAGAATGGCATGCTTACTACTAGTTCATTTATTTAGTGCCAAAGTTTATTTCTATGACTGATTATGTGCCAATGTAACTTTTTTTGCATATAGATATTGTTTTTTTAAGGATTATGTTTGATACATAAAGAACACTGTTTTTTTAATGTTGAGCGCCACCATTAATACCTGGTAAATGACAACACGAGTTACCACTAGCGCCCTCTAGTATCGAGTGGCAAAACTAGGAGAGTCAAGATCCTCCTAGAAATTACCATGGAAGAACTTTCTAGAACTATCGACACCTAGTCAGTCGGGACCAGTATTTACTCGAACATTCTAAATGTTTCTACAGTAGAAGGTCCTGGAAATTATCTGAGGCCCTATATAAGGCCGGTATAGAACGCGACCCTGTTAGTGGTGAGTTGGCGATAAAAGCGAATAACTGCGAACTAAAGTGATCAGTAGTACAATTGTGTTTTGTTATTAGTGTGGTTTTAAGTTGTAATTAGTGTTCAGTAATTAGTGTCAATTTTGGTAATTAACTCGGCAGTTTTTAAATTGTCTTGAACCCCAAGCTCGTCACATTAACATTTAAGACTGATTAATACAACTTTGTTCCATTGTGAAACTAATATTTAAGAAATATCTGATTCACCCTTAGAATAAAATTTCCATGACAAAAAGCCGTTAATTACTTAAAAACAAATTTTAAGCCCTAAAGAAATATCCGTCGTTATTGTCTCCAATTTTTTTTTTGATTTAATTAATAAATATAGTAAACTTTTTAATGCTGTTTTTTATATTTTATTATTTATATTTCTTATGATGATACAGGGCATTTAATGAAAGCAAAATTAATTCAATGATTTCTCAAAGTTGTGAGGACGTCACACTTAATGAGTTCTTGCAGTAAGCCGACGATATACTATACTAAATTTAAACGTAACGTAAACTAAATGGTAGGTATACACATAAAAAAGATATCATTTTATTCTAATAAACGGGCTAAAGATTTTATGAAAATTTAACCACAATCATGGTATCTGATAAAAAAAAGAGTTGTTTTGATATTAGTGTTTTGGCTAATGTAATACGTAAAAGAAGTTTCTTTTTAGGCTATTGTGATATTCTTTTTTTTATAGGATAGGGCGACAAACGTGCACACAGTCCACCTGATGGTAAGTGGTTGCTGTGACCCATAGACATCCACATCTATCCTCAATAAAGAATCATTAAGTGGTTGCTGTGGCCCATAGACATCCACATCTATCTTCGTTTGCGAATTAAAATGCAGATGCGTTGTCGCCCGTGAGAATAGAATGCCTCTTTTCCAATAAAATAGGTCTCTGATTCTCTACACTCGGCATACGAAACACAGCAGCGTTAAGCTGCTATGTTACACTGGTATTCTGTGAGAGCGTGGTCCTTCCCCGGTCGAGCCGACTCATTCGTGCTACAACTATACTACTAATATAGCTGCAGCATGGTTCTACCACGTATTTAGTCGGTGTTACTTAAACCCATAATAGCATATAAGTAGCCGCTGTTGCTCCCACGATTGTGTTACAACAAAAACAGTCATGAACACTCCAGTATTATACGATTAAATATCGATTAAGCCGTTTTTCCTTTGTCATCTTGGATAAACGTGTGTTCTAAAGTAACTATGTAACTCTTATAATGATGGAATGTAGAAATAAACAATATTGATACTAGAGCCATTGTAACAAACTGATTCTATATGGGTTCCGTTTTTACCTTTTGAGGTTAGTTCAAATGTTTCAAAATTCGTTGATGACAAGCTGGCGTAGTGTTGCCAGGTGTCCCGTATTACAATAGTCTGGTGACACATCCCAACACCACTTGATCGGGACGTCAAATGTCTTGATTTTACACTAATCTCCTTCATCTGTACTTTGATCGATAATTTTGAATTGAAAAAAAAAACGAATGCATCTATAAGCTGGAATAAAACATTTCTACTTTCACATATTCACAATTTATCACCAAATTTAGTCAGCAAATCCGTCAAAAAGTCTGATTCGCCGAAAAAGAAAAAAACACACATGCAGCACTCTCTGTATTCGTCTTCGTTAAAAATAAAAATATTTTAAATATATTTCAGAATACCAGCGGTATAAATTAAGTTGGCTATACTGGCAACCCTGGCCGACTATAACGACAAACATTGAACCGCAACCACACCGCATTCGTTTCTACTGTTTTTAAAAGGATGTCTGCGTGTTTGTATGTGTGTATGGTCGTAGGCTAGTAAGCTCTTTGGTCTGGTGTTGCATATTATTACGATATCTCTAAAACAATTTTAATCAACGCTTAATCACAAAATTTATACCTGATGAAGATACAATTAAATGGGTTTCATAGTTTTATTATAACCGTTTAATGGCGGTGTAAAGGTCCCGTGGGCGTCGTAAGAGGCAACAGAGGAGATGGGCAGCAGCATCTTCCTGATAACAGCTGAATAAAACTGTGGTTGCCAACCCACCTGCCAAAGGTGCAACAATGGCAAACCGCCCCCTATGAAGCAATTTATTGGGGGAAGGGGGGTCTATGTTCGTTTAGGCCTATGACTTTTATAGGCTGTATGGAATTGATAGTAGTTTTATTCAAATCAATTTAAAAATAAAGATTATATTGATGCACACTACCTCAGACCAATATAAAAAGTCGGAGCGACGCGTATATTTCAAATGACCAAGTCAATTCCCGACTTATTGTCAGAATACGCACTCACGTACACATAATCGTTACAGCCTACTAAAGTCCACTGCTGAACGTAGGTTGCTTCATAGATAGAACATAGATTGCTTCATAGGGACGGTTTTTATTTATTTATTTATTTATTTATTTAGAAAACCAACAGCGTATATAGAAAATATTAACATTAATGTAACAAACTTAAAGTATGGCCAATAACAGGTTTCCCTTATATTGTTTGATGGTAGGTGTATTGTTGTTAGAAGAAAAGAAAAAAGAACAATCTAATAGATAAATTATAAGCAAAATTATAAGCAATTCAATGTAATGAAGGTGGTCATAAGTTTACAGATCAGGAGAGATAGTCAGGTAGAATGATATATTACGTTACCTTTATATATATATATATATAAATATATATATATATATATATAAACATATAAGATATATATATACATACATATATATTATTTACTTATGTATATATACATATTAAATGTTTAAATATATAAACATAATACAAATAATTAATTATAATATATATTAAATAAAATAACTTAAGTACTTATATTTTATATTTATATTAGTAGCCTCAAAAATACATATAGAAGAAATAGATGAGAGAATATATGATTGTATGTGATTTTAACTTCAACTGCTCTATTTCGTAATAGTTTTCTTGATGTAATCTTTAAACGTAAGTTTAGATTTCGCAAAGAGGTCAATGTGTCCAAATTGTTCATTATATGTACGAGCAAGCCGCGAAAGAACAGTGTTTCGACAGTAGTTTGAATGATGCCAGGGAGTCTGTAACAATGTAGTATTGCGGGTACGGAATTTTGGAGTACGAAAGGTGATTCTTGAGACAAGATATGGACAGTCAATATTACTGTTTATTATATCATATAACAAAGCCATGGCAAGCAAAATGCGCCTGTGTTCCAGAGATAAGAGATTGTGATCAGTGCAACTGTCTGTGTAAGTATCGATTTTATTCCGACAGCGAAAGTTAAGGTGATTAACAAATATTTTTTGAATACGCTCAAGGCGGCTTTTGTAGACATTGTACTGTGGAGACCATATTGAACTAGCATATTCCAAAACACTTCTGACATATGCAAAATAAACCATTTTAATTGTATTAATATTCGAGAATGGTTTACAGATGCGAAGAACAAAACCAAGATTTTTATAGGCTTTACTGATAACGTAATCAATGTGTTCGGATAGTATCATTTTATGATCAAAAATTACGCCTAAATCCCTAACACTTACTTTTCGGCTGATTTCTAATCCGTCAAAGTGATATTTATTTAGAATTGGCTTAGATTTCCGTGTAAAACTAATACATTCGCACTTGCTTGCATTGACAGTTATATTATTTATTTTGTAATATTCAAATAAACGGTCCAGGTCTTTTTGTATCAATAGGCAGTCATGTATGGTGTTAATTTTACAAAAAATCTTCTTATCATCTGCATACATGAGGTAATTTGTGTGTATAATGCACGAACCAATGTCATATAGGTAGGCATTGTAAAAAAGTGGACCTAAGTGAGAGCCCTGAGGAACACCTGTAGGTATGTTTATGTAGTTCGAACGGAAACCACCTATCACGACTGCTTGTGAGCGGTTTGTGAGATATGATTCAGTCCATCGGAGCAAGTCACCGTGAATCCCTAATATTTGTAATTTGTTGAGCAGGATCATGTGATCCACACGATCGAAAGCTTTTTCAAAATCAGTGTAGATCACATCAACCTGCCCACCTTGATCCATATTTTCAAGGACAAAAGAAGAAAAACTTGCCAGGTTCGTAGTGGTGGATCGCCTTTGTAAAAAACCATGTTGCTGCTCAGGGAAGGCACGTGAAAGCGTGGAGTAAATTACGTTATATACTACTCGTTCAAGGATTTTAGCCGCGGTGTTCAAAATAGAAATGCCTCTATAATTATTTATTTCTGTACGTGATCCCTTCTTGTGTACAGGGATTATGTGTGCACACTTCCATTGATGCGGAAATATCCCTTCACGTAGAGAGCGATTAAATATAATAGTCAAGGGGAGAGCAAGTGATTTAGCGCATCGTGACCAAAAAAAAGAAGGTAACCCATCACTACCGGCACCTTTGTTCGTGTCCAAAGTTTTCAACATTTTTTCAATTATTGCAGCGTTTGTCTGTACATTAGAAACGGTGTCAGTACACAACGATTCCGTACGTGGATATATGTAGTTATTACTAGGAATACCAAATACACTCTTGAAGAATGAGTTGAAAGCATTGCATATGTCCATACCATCGGTGTACTCTATATCTTTCAAAGACATTTTCTTAGGGTAACCTGACCCACCCCGAATGGCTTTGACGAAAGTCCAGAATGTTTTAGGATGTGTTTTGATGCTATTTTCACAACTTGACGTAAATTTATTAAAGCATTCTCTCTGAACACGGTGTTCTCTTGCTCGGAGTAACGAAAACTCATCGTAATCTAATCTATTCCTGAATTTTTTCCAACGTGTGTGAGCATTGTTTTTCTCCTTAATTATTTTTATTAAAGCAGGTGTGTACCATTTAGGATATGATCGCTTCCCTGTGTTCTAACTAAAAGGCACATGTAAACGAACACAACTATCCAGTATGTTATAAAAGGTATTTGTAGCTTCGTCTACAGTGCCTGTACATAAAAGAGACCTCCAGTCCTGTTCTAAAAGATATGTATTAATTTTTTCATAATCAGCCCTCCTGAAATTTCGCCTCGGCGCAGCTGTTTCCCGTAGAGGAGTAATGTTTAAATCCAAAACTATGAAGCAAAAAGAAGGATGTGCGTGGTCCTCCCTGAGTAGCGGCGCAGCCGCAGGGATGATATTCAGAGGTAGATTAGAGAATGCAAGATCTAATGTGTTACCAGCATGATTTTTTAAAGTATTAAATTGTCTTAACCCGTGAAATGTTAGTGTTTCCATCAGCTGGATACTCGCTTCTTGTACCTCAGTAGGCCCTTTTTTCAAAGCTGTATATCCGTTTGGGTTCCAAGAAATGAACGGCAAGTTGAAATCTCCTAATATTACAAAATTATCATTTGGAGAAAGCTCGATAATACTATTAATTTTTTGTTTAATAAAAACGAGATCCGATGGCATTTGATGAGGGTCAGGGGCAATATATGCCACACAAATATGTAAGTAAGTTTTGCTATAGTTGTAATGCTACTGTTGATTTAATAATTTCATCTCTCAGTGTGTCATGTGCTCCTGGTAGATTATCTTCTATACATCCATCCATTAGAGCCTATTAAAGTCCACAGCTGAACATAGGCCTCCCCCATAGATTGCTTCATAGGGGCGGTTTTGCCATAGTTGTAATGCTACTGTTGATTTAGTAATTTCACCTCTCAGTGGGTCATGTGCCCCTGGTAGATTATCTTCTATACATCCATCCATTAGAGCCTATTAAAGTCCACAGCTGAACATAGGCCTCCCCCATAGATTGCTTCATAGGGGCGGTTTTGCCATAGTTGTAATGCTACTGTTGATTTAATAATTTCACCTCTCAGTGGGTCATGTGCTCCTGGTAGATTATCTTCTATACATCCATCCATTACAGCCTATTAAAGTCCACTATTGAACGTAGGCCTCCCCCATAGATTGTAGTAAATTGGGGGGATATTTGCCATAGTTGCCACGCTTAACACGCGGGTTGGCAACCGCAGTGTTTTATTATTTTGAGAAGTTATCAGGAAGTCGCTGCTGCCCAACTTCTGGTTTTTTCTCTCTGTCGCCTCTTACGACATTTGCATTGTAGATTCATATGTATACTTGAAAAAACCTTAAATATAGTTATTAGTTCTGACGAAAACTTGAGAGACAATTACCCACTGATGTTGTCGCTTTTAGGTGTCAGTGTGCGCGCGCATCGTAACAACTTCATGGTGTCGTTTTTAGAAGTCGGTGTGCGCGGGCATCGCAAAAAACTCACTCTCATCATTTTCCCAAACGCCCCAAAAGAAGTATAACTTCAAAAATCTCAAACATTCTGTCCTTTTTGTCTTTTAAATTCAAAATGCGTGGTAATGCATTATTTTAAACTGATTTCACTGCGCACGCACACATTCGTAAGGGTCGATCGGTAGGCAAAAACGTTGTTGCTTATAAGTCACATTCAATTTCGGGTAATTTAAAAAAAATAGAAGCCTTATTTACTCGTATTTTCAAAAACTGCAATAACGATATATCATTATTTGGCTACTCTTTGAAAAATAATCCTGTATATAAAAACCAATTGCTGTCCGGTTGTTTTGCTGAAACTCGAATACGGCTCGAACGATTTTGATGAAGTTTTTGTGTACGTTTACGTTGTTTGCTAGATGGTTTAGATTCACAATTGGACCCGGTTGGTGATGCTGTTGTTGAAATCCAGAAATTACCCGTGACCTACAATATATATGTACTACGCAGTACGCACTAGATTCCGCATTCCGAACATTGACTATGTTCAACTGAACTGTACTGCAATCCGTACACTAAACTAAATATTGCGTAAATTGAAGATTTGTGAATTCCATAAGATTATTATTATTACATTTCATTTAGAAATATGTTTGTTTAGATTAAAATAAGAGGATTTTATATTAATATCTTATTTTATATTAAATATTAAATGAAAGTCTTCGCGCATGCGCGACTCTACTATACTATACTATCTCCCGCGCATGTGCGAAGACATAGAGTAGCGCACAATTTTTGTTTGGAATAGCTTCTCTAGTACGTAGTACACACAATGCCCGTGACTAAAATTACCCGTGTGTAAAATAGCCGGGGCGGACCGCTAGCATTTGATATAAAAATGTTGGCAACCCTTTTGACGGAGCTTACATTAGGAATAGGGGTTTTAAAAATATTTCATCGGCAGATTACGTAATTTTTCAATTCAAATTTTTTTAGAAAACTCGCACTTGACAACGCGCCAAAAAGCAGTTCTTCGAAGTCACAGATAATAAAATCGAAAACAGATAAATAAAATGTTCATCAGTGCTATTAAAACTTTAAACACAGTCTGAGAAATTAAATTTTATCGATTTGGAATAAAATTACGATAATTAAATAAAATGTCAAATTCTATGAGTTTGTTACTAAGAGGTTTGTAACTGGTTATTAAAATAAAACAAGCTATAAGCACTAATAAGACTAGAATGTCTCCTAGTGTTTTTGTATAAAGATACGAACGCGCACCACTACACCCAACACTACATATTAGTGGGATTAGTGGTGACGGGGGTAGTACACGTAATTGCGAGAGGGCGGGAGGTGCTCTTCATACTAGGTAAGACACATCATTTTTTATTTTATCGAGCGGATGTACGCAAGGTAATTTTTACAAACTTTAATATAACAGCATAGAATTATTACGCGTAATAATTCTATGTATAATAGATTTCTGCAAAGTAACGCCTGATTATATTATTTTAAATATTTTGCATTTTAAATTAAAATTTTATTGTTTCAAATAATAAAGTTTCGTTTGGTGAAGAAAACTTGCAGCCGTCCCACGGGGCCGTGAAGCAGGACGTTCGTAGATACAGAGAATTATTTTCTTATATAAGAGGGGGCAAACAAGCATACTTACCTGATAGTAAGTGACCACCGCCGCCCATGAACAACCGTAACACTAAGGATATTGCAGATGCGTTGACGGCCTTTTAAAAAAGAGTAGGTTTTTGTCTTGAATTTATTTTTATTTTCTTTTATCTCGTCACACCTTGTCAATGTTCCTGGTGACCCAAAAGCTAGTATATACTTTGGTCAGCGAAGCAGTCTCGTAATACAACGAGGCAACGGTTCTTGTTGTCCCATCATGTTCTCTTTTACATAAGCAAGCCATGTCTAATATATGTACATGTTACGGGATAATATCTCCACCAATTTTGAACCAATTTTAAATATTCATATTCATTAAATAGGTCACACTTCTGGGGTGATTTCATATAAATTTGGAGAATAAATTCCACGCCTAAGGGTAACGTAATGAGGGCTAATAATTTTCTGCTCACCAGATGTCGCTAGTTGACACTGAGGTAAAGTTTTTTGTTACATAATGTCATTTGATTGAGAAGTTAGTTTTAAATAAAAGTTTATCAGTTTCTAGAGTATTATATTAATACACAAAACAATGCCTCATTGCCCTTTAATTTTTTGCACATTTGTAACTTTTTTTTAAATTTTTCTACTTTAATGAATACCTGTTGTTTGGTTTATTTATTTTTAATCTTATTAGTATAAAATATAGCTAATACCACAGAAAGAAACATTAAACTTTACATTTTTTGCACAAATTAACTTCCCCGCTATGATATCTGTCAAATATTATACGTCACTTTTAAGTGGCGCCGCCCTGGTGGCAGAAAAAGTCATTGACGCGACTTCCCGCCAAAAATTATTGTAATAATTAACCACCATAACTATCATAAAAATTGTTACATGGTGTAAAAAGAAAATAGCCACGATAAAATAAATCTTTGGCGAATTTACTTTCAGTATAACTTATTAAATTTTCCAGGTTGTAAATGAGATTGTATGTCCACGATAAAATACGTCTTTGGTTGGTACATGTTCAGTGTAACTAACCTATTAAATTTTCTAAATTTTAAATGAGATTGTATCTATATCTGTTAAACTGAAACATATTAAGACGAAGCGTCTTTATTTACAAGGTAATTAACTGTGTGATATGCTTTCTTCATGAGTGATTCGTTTATGTATATTTTTTAAATACTTAGAGGTAAGTTTACTTTCTCTTTAGTTATCTTATTGTAGATTACATCACTAGGTACCATCAGGTAGGATAGTACTGGCTATTACAGTTTAAAAAAATGCCCCAACGTCTTTGACACTGTCTTAAAATTGCTATATTAAAAGAATATTACTATTTACGAGTGTTTTTCGCTTAAATCTGTGCAGAACGAGGTTTTTTCCGCCATCGAATGACGTATAAAGGTGATGTTCGTTTGGTCTTTATATTTTTGATTATTTTTTTTTTGACAACCATGACAAGTATCTTAAAAATAGTATACTTCGTCAATATCATCACGGTGTAATAAATATTAAACTTCCCCACAGGCTGCCACCTCATACATTTCAAGTGACGAACACACACACGTACAGATATACACATATGCACCTAAACCGATAATTTGCCAGTTTGCAACCAACAACATTGTTTCATGTACATATTATACATAAATATCGATGATATTCTATGTGTTATAATACTACATTATCAAAACGGAGTTTAACTAGCAACCATAGTACAGTTAAAATCTACCGCTTGTAAACACCCTGTGTACGTTCATATGCTAGCCGGTTTTGTGCGTCTGAGTAATGACATATTTCTACTACCCATGAATATACGTATTGTGAGCGTGTGGATCTTCGCTACGATTTTAGAGCATGTTTACCGTAATATGTAAGAGACAATGTCCGTACGTAGGTTAAGCAGCACCGAGTGCCGTCGATGAAGCATGGTGTACAGATAAACCTTGTTAGGTTTTTGCGACACCGTGTTTGATTAATTTAAGTTTTTTTTTTATGTTGATTTATTAAAAAAAATGTGTGAAAATGTGTGCATAATGAGTGCGTGTTCTTACAATAGCATGGTTTCCGTTTCGCTTGAATGTTTGCATCTTTATTTATTTATTTGAGACTGCCACAAAACACCAAGCCACCTCCATTTATTGACATGACTGATAGACAAACCAAATTATTAATATACCAATTTTGAGTTCTGATTTACCACATGTAGGACGGTAAAGGAAAACATCATTAGTGAACCAGCATGTCTGAGAAAGAAATATTACCGGAACATAATATGTAGTCAGATAACACTTATTGGGTAGCGTCAAGGTAGCGCGGTTATTTTTTATAAAACTGTAGTGACAAACGAACATACCATAACATACTTTTATGGGATGTGAATAAATAATTAATAACCGGTCATGAAAATAATCGAACATCAACATCGATAATTTTCTAGAGAGAGCTGGGGAGAGTTAAAAAAATATTTATACTTATTTTTGTAGTTATGGACTCGTACGGTTACATTTTTGCCAATGTCCAATAATAAGAAATTATCGTTTATATTATTATTGTTTCAAAATCTTGAAATTGTAACTTGAAATTGAAATGAGTAACATTTCTTGGGAGATTTTGACAACAGCTTAATTTAAGTTTGATTACGACAGTGTCTCAAGTACTTAAGGCACCTAAGCGGACAAAATAATCAACATCGGAGCACCCGCTTCGTCGCCTCCACTAACTGTTCACATGCAAGGACATCACTTTTCATTTTCACAACAAACCATTATTTAAACGAAGAAACAGGAACAATCCGTCAGCTGTTAAGTTCCCCCCAAAACTCCATATTTACATTTATCTATTACATTAAATTCACACTAAAATTGACTATAAATACTACAAAAAATTATTTTTATTTGCTTTAGCGTAAGTTACAAGGAATTAGTAAGAAAATTGATGGAATAAATCACATGAAATTCAGATAAAGAAATCTGTCAATTTTCACACGATGTTTTCTTTCGCTGGAGAACATGTTGGTCAGTAATTTTTATAAACGCAACGATGACAAAGGTAAATGGGCTGTGATTAGTTAAACAAACAGATTTTTTTAAATGTCGGGATTTTGATATTGTTGTCAGGAGAAATAAATATAAAAAATAAAATGTCTGTTTTTTTTTTTAAAATTAAGATGCTACAATAAGATTTAACATTGTTGACACATAACTTATTCTAGTACACTTCATTTTTAGGTTACCACATGTACATATTTTGAATTGGACTTTATTAGAGTTCACCAATTTGAATCCTTTGGTAGTATTAAGAAAAGGTACAAAATTCAAACAAATTACTTCAAAGTTCAGTCCAATTACTAACTCAAAGGCCAATGCCACCTTTCCGAGAAGCTGTTTGTCTGGACATTTTGAATTTTGTCGGGAGTCTAGAGATCATTTAAAATGTCGGGAGAATCCAGACGGATTCCGACCATCTGGCAACCCTGGCTGTAATGGATACTATGAAGATGATTAATCTTAATAATTAAAGCGAAAAATTCTTCTATTTAGACTTTTTTATACTATTTATTATTTATTCTTAGTCTTTTCCAAGTTTATTTAAATTTAATTTAATTATTTATTTATTTCAGGCAGAGCTCATATTGTCTTATTAACAAATTAAATTACATTTGGGGTCAGTAGTAGGGTAGACTTAGTGCTGCCAGTGATGACTTATGGAACTGAGACGTGGACCTTAACTGCTGGCCGTATGAGGAAGCTCAAGGTCGCTCAGCGAGCTATGGAGAGGGCTATGCTTGGGCTTTGTCAGCGTGATATACTTAGAAATGAGGATAGTCGCAGTAGAACCAGAATGACCGACATAGCCCAATGGATTAGTAAGCTGAAGTGGCAATGGGCCGGCCATATAGCTCGAAGAACCGACAACCGATGGGGAAAAAAGTTCTAGAGTGGCAGCCTCGTACCGGTAGGCGAAGTGTAGGGCGACCCCCCACTAGATGGAGTGACGACCTGGTAAGACATGCAGGAAGTCGATAGACGCAGGTGGCTCGGGACCGTGCTTTGTGGCATTCCTTGGGGGAGGCCTATGTTCAGCAGTGTACTTGTGAACGGCTTTAATGATGATGATGATGGGGTTAGTAAAAAAAAACACATTAAAACACTATAAGAACAAAAAAATTCAAACCATAATTGTGGTATAGATCCACACAACATACACACTGTTATACTTCTGTGTGGACTCGCACCCAAGCTTGTAGAAGTGGCAAGTCCCGCCGATCAACGAATACCCCAAGGATACTGTTGGTACTGTTCCACAAACGGGTCAGGGCGGAGGCACACCATCTCCTAACTATTGCGAAGCCGCCAATAGGATTCTCAGTGAACATGCATCGCCATTGCTTCCTCAACAGTACCCTCAAGGCATTGTTGTATTGGACACGTAGATCGCTAACCCACAGGCTGCAGCAATAGAACGACTGATAAAAAGCTTTAAAAAGCGTTTCTTTAACCTGTCTACTAACTACAACGCGAAAACCTGCAAGTCAGCATATTGCAACGAACCGCAAACGATCTACGCTCCTTCTGCATGTCCATATTATCTTTCAAATCAACTGTAACCCAGTGGCCCAGGTACTTTAAACTCGCAACCCGCTTCAAAGGTTTCCCACACAGTGAAATTTCCGGAAGTTCAGTGTAGTTTATTAATCCCGACTTAAGTAGAATCCACTCACTTTTACCTGTGTTGTACTTAAGCCCGTGAGCCGCTGCGTAGCCCTCACAAATAGACAAAAGTCGTCGTTTATGTGTGTCATCGCTTAAAAACATTTTTTTTTCTAACATCGCACGAATCTCTATTAAAACTGACAAATTTAAATCGCTTATGTTATCGGTTTTGTGGTTACGTACGCATATGTGTGAATATACAATTCCAAACATATGCAAAATAATGAATTAAAAACACTAAAACCTGTTAATGTTGAAACTGGAAATACAGCACTATTGGGTCTCTGCCATTATACATAACCTGTGTAAATCCACAAAGTAGATAAAGCAAGATAAACTTTGATTAAAGTAAAGTAAAGTAAAGTTGCAGCCTATGTACGTCCCACTGCTGGGCACAGGCCTCCTCTCATTTCTGAGAGGGTTTCAGGGCAAGGAAATGTCCGCCGCGCTGCCCCAGTGCGTGTTGGCGAACTTCACATGTCTTCGAAATATATTTTTTTCTTATTTCTCGGACATGCAGGTTTCCTCACGATGTTTTCCTTCACCGCCGAGCACGTGGTAAATCAGCACTTAAAATTGCAATTAACAATTTCATTGGTGCCGGCGGGGATCGAACCCGGGTTGCTCGCATACTGTGATATTTACAGCGAGCGCTAACCATCCGAGCTATCACGGCTCTCCGAGTTTTGAGAATAATTAAGATTCTGAGACATATTATATTGCATGTACAAACTGTATATAACTTATATCTTGATTTTTTACAAGTGCTTTATTGCTATCCCAAATCAATGGTAAGAAATGAAACAGCTGTAGATGGTTAAGTTAATAACTTATAAGATAAAAGAAAATAAGTTTATAAGTTTATTTAGTAACAGATGTAAGCAAATTGCTTTGAATAATAACATATTATAAATTTGATAAATTGTTACTAAAAAGGTACCCAACTCTGCATAGTCTTAGTGCTGACAAAAACGTCTAAAAATTATCGTTTTGAAATCTTAGATATATTTAAATTACTTTGAGTAGGGTTACCAGATGAAAAAATTAAAAGTCCTGATTTCCAATGAAAAATCCTGAGATTTTTTACAGTGTGAGAAATTTCTCTCCAAAAAAATTCATAATATTATAGTTCTATGCACATCGCATTCTAAGGGAGGCGGGGGTGGGGGGGGGCACAACCCTTATCACGGCTAATCTTCCGTGGCACGATAAAATTTTAACAAACACTAAACTTAACAACATTAATTATTGGAACAAAGTCCCTTATCGCACGATACGAATTTGGTGGATGGGTTAGGCGAGAATAAATGTAAGATGATTCCGTCACGACTAGGGTATCGGAACCTGTTCCAAAACAACTGGAAATTCCCGGTTTTCAGGGGTCACGAGAACAACCGGTTCCGGAAATTTGAAACTCGGTTCTTTCGGTTCCTCCGGTTCCTTTATAAAATTTATTAAAAAGTATATCACTGCAATGAAGACTCATCTTAGTAATAAAATGCTCACTGCATTGCGAAAACATTATAAAAAAACGACGAAGTCCTATACATAGGGGACTGCCAACGCCCATTTCTACAGCGCAGACTGAATTTTCTTTTACAATTGCCTACACACTAGGATTTTCTCCTGTATCGCGGGGGCAGTTTACATACATAGATTACACAATGACAAATATCCAGAACTAGAACAATTATTAGTAGGCCATACAAATACTTGTTCCGTGCGGGATTCGAGCCACTGCGCCACGGAGCCCTCTATAATGCCGTAATTAAAATTATAATAAACGGACGCTATCATCTTTACTCTAAAGCTTGAAGAATCAACAACCGATGGACAAGCGATCCTAAGCGATGATGACCTCCTCATACTAGATAAGGTAATGATCTGGTAAGACTTGCAGGAAGTTGCATGTGTTCCAATGGATGCAGGTGACGCATGACCGTGCTTCATGGTGTTCCTTGGGGATTGAGATTCAGCAGTGAACTTGTGAAGGGATGTAATGATGATGATCTCTCTTGAAAAACGCAGAGCTATTATCGACCTAACTTTTATTTTCGAAATTTTAAGAAGTCAAATAGACTGTCCTCAACTTATAAGTTACTGTACATTTAGGGTGTCCAGGACACTCCCGCGAGCTCCCATTCTTCCACTTGCCCCTCCATTTCGTAGGACTGTGCATGGTAACAACTCTTCAGTAGCTAGGTTAAGTAAACTTTATAATGGGGTCAGTAGCCGGACAGAATATAAATTTTGTTTCCTCGTACAAGTTTCGCAAGTACTAGATACAATTTCAAATTATTTTTTTTTTGTTAGTTTATTACACATAATATCTAAATCACTGGCTGTTTTGTTTTAAAATGTTTTTTTTTCTTATTATAATATGTAAATTAAGATTTTAATTATGGTTTAGCGGTGTTTACTTGTAAGTAATTGTGCAATTAGTATAAGACTTCTTTATACATTTAGATTTAGTATGTTAAATTGTAACAATTGTACGTAAACCTTTTTTTGAAATAAATAAAATAAATGATTGATGATGAAAAAGATCATCTTTGACGTAATTTCTCTGTGATCTTAAGTATTTTTCACTCATTTCATATAATCATCTAATGTTAATTATTGAACAACTTCGTAATGGACTCATAGAACATCTACATCTATCCTCGATTAAGAATCAAAATGGACTAAGATGAAAAGCCTCGTTTCCAGTAAAAATTATGGCTTAGCTTTCCATTGACGTCCGTCGAGTTGTGGCTTGATATTTAGTTAGATATTTTTACAGAAAGGTTCATTATTACACACACAAAGTTTCGACACTCGGAGACGCGTACTTTTTGAGATAAAAATATTGAAAATCAATTATTTTTGCAATATTTATGTCAATTCCTACCACAGATCATATCGCATTCTCGAATTATATTTAAATTACATACAGAATTATTTTATTACGAATTTCCATTGGCGTTCGTCAAATTGAATGGGGAGGGGTTCGGGGTGGGGGAATGTATATTACCCCCTTTAAAAGGAAAGTTTTGAACCCCCTCTTTTCTAGTTTTTTTAATTTCAATATCAACCCCCAACTCGACGGACATCAATGAAAAGTCGTAACAAAATTATCTCTAGTTCTCTACATTCACCATACAAAACGTGAACAACATAAAAAGATCAATATAATGTTCATTTAACGTTAGATCAAAAAAAAATTTGATGTTTAAATGTTTATTGAGTCACTCCTGGTTGCACCACAAGAAAACCGGCGGCTCTCGTGTACGCAAAATTATATATTTAAAATATATATATACCGACGGATCGGGTTGAAATGTATAAAGGACATCTGGAAAAAAGTGGCTAAGTCGGTAAGTAAAATCGAAGATCGTGATAAACATTAATAAAAAAAAAACATCCAATTGACAACCTCCTACTTTTCTGGTCGGTTTTAAAGGGCGCTAGAGACATCACTAACAACCATCTTTTTACCGAGATAACGAGATGGTAATGAATGGCAGAAAGCCAGGGAATATGAATAGCACAAATACAGATATTATGCATTTCGATTATGATTAAAAATAAGGGCCTACTCTGTGTTATCGTTTTCCGCGAATCTGTACTAGGTACGTTAGTAAAAAAAAAGTTATATTCATTATTTAAATTATACTAACTCACCACTCGCTTATTCCAAGTTGTTTTTGTTTTAATTCACGTAATTCAAAACAATGCACTAATTATATATTATGGTTTACACACTAAAATCACTTAAATAAAATACACCAAGTTTAATTTATTACGCAGATAAAATTTCACAATTAGTTTTTATTATGCGAAACCTCATATCTTCAATGTCACTGCCACAATAAGGTAATCAAAAAAAAAATATTCAAAATGGTCGACGTGCTTCCTTTACGCGGTATAAAGAGATACTAATAGTAAACATGTGGATTGTGGAAACAGAACAAGTTTAGCCAGTACGGATTTGCAGAATTATAGGGCTGAAACAGTCAAGTTTTTTGTTTTTAAATTTGTTATACATGAGCTGGCATTAGAATGTCAGCAATGGAACGATGTTCAAAACGATAATTTTTAGACGTTTCCATCTTCATTTTTGTTTTTTAAAGTCTTAATTTGTATATAAATATGCCAAAGTCAAGTTTTGCAGTGTCTCAACTTTGTTTTAGTTTAAATCGCATGAAATTATTGCAATTTTATTTTATTTATTCTTACAAAGAGTGTACATTTTACACTTTTCAAATTTTGTAATAATAAAAAAAAAACTTTTATAACTTTGGCGGTTTATCGGGCTTGTAGGACCAAATATCAACAATTGTACTACAGAATTCCAACTTCTAAATATCATTACCGCACTTGGAAAATAAAGCTATAGAGTATCACCTGTTACACGATAGAATGCCTTCGTTATAGTGTCTCAAAGGCACGGCGAATTGCCAATATATGGCAGAAAAAAACTAAAATTATCAATTTTCTATGGACTTTTACGTTGATTACTATTGTAAGCGTCAATAAACTGTAAAAAAAAAAAAGTTTTATTTTTTAGTTTAACCCAGTTAACTTATTTTAAACTATAAGATATCATTTCCAAGAGAGCCTTCATCATATATTTGTAGTTATAAAGGAGCCTGCTATTTAAGATGTGCACTGGTAAAGTTATTCTATTTCACGATGAAGGTTTGAGTTTGGTTGTTGTTAGCCGTGCACATACACATTGTGATAGTGTGTGTAGGCCTTGGGAGCGCTACGCACACTAATACAATGTGTGTTGACTTTGCTTGTGTTAGCCGTGCAGATACACATAGTGTTAGTGTGCGTAGTCCTTGGGAGCGCTACGCAAACTAATACAATGTGTAAGTGTGCGTAGGCCTCGGGAGTGCTATGTACACTAATACAATGTGTATTGGCTTTGGTTGTGTTAGCCGTGCACATACACATTGTGTTAGTGTGCGTAGGCCTCGGGAGCGCTACGCACACTAATACAATGTGTATGTGCACAACTAACAACAACCAAAGTCAAATCTTCATCGTGAAATAGAGGAACTATACTTAACATGTTATGTCATCAGAGTGTTGCGCGACGAAGCTTTCTTAATGCTACTTTCACTTCAAACTGGAACAAACTAGTAACTACACTATTATAGATTGGATCTCTGCTGCTATCGCCGCAGTCGTCTCAGAGTCCGCAAGACGTATCATGTCTTTCCATAGGATTATAATCTGGGGCAATAAGGTCAAGGCCAGCCAGTCTCAACGGAGACTAGCCATCTGTGCAGGACAGGGTTAATATGCACGAGTGTGTGCGCAAGCATAGACGCACTCTCTATTTCCACACACACAGAGATCAGACGCAGGACCAACAGCTTTATTTTCCAAGGCGCTGAAACACCGCCAACTATTCAGAATTTTTTGATGTGGAAATCGAACCCAGGATCAAATAATCGACAATCGCGCTTACGACCTCTAGACCAACGAGGCAAGAGTGAATATGCTTTTAACTGACTTCAAAAAGTAGGAGGTACTCAATTCGACTTGTTGTTTTTTTTTAATCTGTTCATCAAAATTCTTTTTATTTGAAAGCTGTTGCTTCTTATGTGGTCCCATATAAATTCTGGTCTGACCAGTAGTTTTAGAGTTATCCTTAATAATTTATATTGAAGTCGGTTGTACAAAACGTTTAATTTTACCACTTGTGTTGAGTAAGTCTACGGTTTACCACCTTTGGCTACATCAACACTTACCATCATGTCGGGCAGAAATAAAGCAGCGGCTTACATATAATATTAAAATAAATAGCGCTTTATTCTTGTCGAAATTCTGACCGTGTAGCCGACTGCGGTGTCATTCAACTACTTCGCAAGGTTAAAAACTTTTATAACATTTTAATTACTCACGGAACGAATAATAATAAGTCATCATCTAAAGTATTCATAATGAAATGCTTAAATTATTTTATAAATAACAGTCTGTCCTTGTCTACATATTTTTATAACCGCCAACGTTGTTTTACGTGGTAGAACCAAGCTACAGCTATATTGTGGTTGTTGCACGAATTGGTCGGCTTGATCGAAGGACTACGTTCTAGCAGAATACCAGCGTAAAATAACAGCTTAATGCTGCTGTGTTTCGAATGGTGAGCGTAGAGGATCGGATACCCATTTTACTGGAAAGAGGCTTTCCATGTAATTCTCAGGCATCGCAACTGCATGTTGATTCTGTGGCGGCGCTGTCGTCGCGCCACAAGCGAAACACATCGAAACCTAAATCGCGCTATCAAAGTTCCGAAGTCAAAGCAGCATATATAGAATAGCTCCGAACTACTAATCGGAGCGTTGGCCGCTCCCCGGGCAGAACACCTTGCCCGGCGGGAGATCTCCCCCTTTTCCTTCCACCCGCTACAGTGGTGACCAACCGACGTGATATGAACACGCAACCAACAACCTTCGGAAACTACAACTTCAAATCTTCGTCATCATCCTCAAGTACCCCATTCATTCGCTCCCAAGCAGATATTGTCTGCAGTCTTCCCATTCTTCAAGCCATCTAGCTTTACAAAGGTTCATCGCAGCATTGGAATAATAATGCTTCCTGTTCCTTCAAGCTACTCTCTGCGCTACAGTGTTCGGCACGGCTCTGAGCCTTACTGCTCGCCTCTGCTTCACGGCACTCTCGCAGATTACTTGCCTTCTTCTCGACTCACCGCAGACTACAAGGCAATCCCTGGCACTTGCTCCGACTCATCGTTCTCACCGGCATCACTTGCAAGTGCGTAGTACGGCATGCATTACACACCGGCATATCATTCGCACCGGCGTCACTTGCCCTTACGCACACAGCATGCATTCCCCACCGGCATTAAGGACGCACCGGCAATCGGACTGCACTATCGACCTCCGGTCTGAGCAGGGGGGTGATGTGGCGGCGCTGTCGTCGCGCCACAAGCGAAACACATCGAAACCTAAATCGCGCTATCAAAGTTCCGAAATTAAAGCAGCATATATAGAATAGCTCCGAACTACCAATCGGAGCGCTGGCCACTCCCCGGGCAGAACACCTTGCCCGGCGGGAGATCTCCCTTTTTCCTTCCACCCGCCACAATTCTTAATCAAGTATAGATGTAGATTTCTATGGACCGGATATGGTGGTTATGTTGGTTACTTACCATCAGGTGGCGTGTGCGTTCGTTTGTCACCATAATTCGATTAAAAAAAATAAAAATAAAATTGGAAACACCGAAATGGTAATAGTCGGTCAATAAATATGAGTATCAAGAATTACCTTATTTTAATAAATGAGTCCCTGGACAATCACAAATACATAAAACTTGAAGGCGCCAGCCCTGTACTAGACGCCATTACGATAAGTAGTGTGTACGGGCTGTCCGCATGTCGGCTGACGTTTGCCCCGAAACATAAGCGAAGGCGTGCATTTATTTTTTAATAAAGTTTAATAAGAACGTGATTCAATATAACAACATTATTCTAAGTATATATATATTGTAAATATTGCTTTAAAATACTCGTAAATATATTCTAATAAATAAACAATTAAACTGACGGGATAAATCAAATGTACTCAACAATATTATTTGTGGGAACAAACAAAATTTTTATATATAAAAGTTACTTATCATATTGTTAGTCCGCGATGAACTCCTAAACTACTCAACTGATTTCAATGAAATTTTGCACAATATGTGCAGTTTGGTCCAACTTGAGAGATAGGATAGCTTTTATTCCGATAAGTGACGCTCAATATTTTTTATTACGAATTTAAGGTTTTTTTTCTTTTATAGAACAATAGGTCAGAGGACGGAACAACTTCTGCCTGGTCAGCTAGTAATGTTATAAAATCTAACCTTTCGAACGAGAAACAAACAAGGATTTGCGAATGAATGACTCGCCTCCGGTCAACCCAGCGATGAACTCTGTGACTGTAACCCTGACGCCGTATAAATTTAGCCTATAGAATAGAATAGAATAATTTTTATTCAATATATATTACATGTGTAATTCTTATTGAAAGTCATTTTTTACTTTATCACTAGTTCGAAAAAAACCCTCTGTCCTGGGAAGAACCAGCAAGAAACCCAGCGGGACTTATTTTTTTAAAATAAATTTTACAATATAAATGATTACGAACTATTTACAAAATTTATTTTAGAAACTGCTTGGAAGCGACCACCTCATTCCCAGGGGTTATTATTAACCATGTATTCATTTATACTATAATAACCCTTTTTATACAGTTTCAGCGTAATAAAACATTTAAAATTGTTAATAGAAAGAACCTGTAAACTTTCCGGGACCTTGTTGTAATAGCGTAACCTTGTTTTTGTGAACATACATTAAATTTTCGTAAATATACTGAGAGGCCAAAGTTAATGTATTTATTTCTTTAAATTTATCTCCAAGAGACTCTCCCAGTTTTATATTGTAAATAGCTCTAATAGCCCTCTTCTGTAAAACAAAAATAGTTTCTGAATCAGCCGCATTTCCCCATAGTAAAATCCCATAAGACATTATGCTATGGAAATAACTGAAATAAATTAATCTAGCTGTCTCGAGACTAGTGAGACCTCTAATCTTTTTTACAGCATAGGCTGCAGAACTTAGTCTACTTGCTAATTTGGATATTGGTATTCAGCTTTTTAACATTCGTTGTTGTAATTTTAACACAATTAGTTTTATTTCCGTTCAAATGCTTTTTTTGTTTAACACAATTAGTTTTATTAACGTTAAACCAATGCACTAATTTTGATATAGCATTATTCCCTTCGTCATATTTAAATGATTGACGTTTAAGTTTAAAAATCAAGGAAGTATCATCAGCAAATAATACTATATGATGATTATCCCCTACAAGGTGAGGTAAGTCATTAATATACACCAGAAACAGGAATGAGCCGAGAATCGAGCCCTGAGGGACACCCATTAGTACAGGTGACCCGGAACAACTTTTACCATTGATAATAACTTTCTGCTTTCTATTACTTAAATATGAAATAATAAGTTTAAGCACTGTGTTCTTGACACCATAGTACTGTAGCTTCCTGATTAATGTCTCATGGTGAACACAGTCGAAGGCCTTGGAAAGGTCACAAAATATACTCAAAGCATCCTCTGAATTCTCCCATGCACAAAAAATATGTTTAATAAGCTCAACTCCAGCGACAGTTGTCGAGCGACCCCTTGTAAAACCGAATTGATTTTTATGTAACAATTTATTAATATTAAAGAAACTTAATATCTGATCTAAAATAATTTTTTCCAAAATTTTACTAAATTTTGGTAGTACAGAAATTGATCTAAAATTGGCGGGGTCTAATGTACTACCAGATTTAAATATAGGTATGACTTTACTATGTTTCATTAAATCAGGAAACACACCAGATTCGACGCTTTTATTAAATATAGTGGTTAGATAAGGTGCTATTATATCTATTATAGATAATCCCCCATAAGTCTGCCGTTTTCTTAACATCAATAGTTTTAATATATTTAACGATATCTTTTGGCAGTACTCTATGGAATTTAAAAGTATTTGAACAAGCCTTTACATTTTGTTTGAGCAATGATTCGGCGACAGTAGGAGAAGAATTTAATGATTTTGTTGTCAAAAAAGGAACGTCAGTAAAATGTTTCTCAAAAGCCATAGCAACTTCTTGATCAGATCGTGTTAAATTATTGTTAATATTCAATTGAAAATCCGAGTTGCGCGGTTTGACTTTGCCCGTTTCACTATTTATTATTCTCCAGGTCATTTTAATTTTGTCGGATGCAGTTTTAATTTTGTTGCTTAAATGTAAAGCTTTAGCAGTGGAGCACACTTTTTTTAAATATTTTAGAATATGTTTTTACATAATCTCTAAATATAACACTACTATTATATGATCTTTCATCATAAAGCTCGTATAACCTTCGCCTACTTTTATAAATTCCTACTGTCGCCCATTCTTTAAATGATTTGCGACTGTTAAAAGAGAAGGTTTTAGAAGTAAATATCATACTAAATTCACAACTTATAATTTTAAATAACGTACCATACAAATAATTAGCACTGTTTTTAAATGAAAGTGATTGAAGTCTTTTTATTATATTACTTCTAAACCTCTCCAAGCGATGTTCATTTATTGAAACGAACACAACTTTCTTATTTTTCTGTTTTTTGTGTATGTAAGGTAGTAATACCAACTGTCCACAGTGATCTGAACTTAATTTTTGAATAATTGATTTATGCAAGGGCTTAACATCTGTAAAAATGTTATCTATACAGGTCGCACTAGGCCCAGCAATACGTGTTGGTTCTAAGAATAAATTAACAAGATTATATAATTTAAACAATGAGCTAAACTTAATACTAATGGAAGAAGTTTCAAGGAGATTGATGTTAAAGTCTCCACATATTACAACAGACTTGTTCTGTTTACTAAGTTTGAGTAAAACTTCTTCCACAATCCTTTCAAAATAGTCATAAGTAGCACATGGGGGTCTGTAAACACTTACAACAATGAGGTGCTCGAGCTCGACACAAGCCATTTCTACAGTTCGTTCAACAGAGAGGCTCACAATATCCTTACGTTCTTTATATAATAATGACTTATCTGCTAATATTAAGGAGCCACTACGTAAACTTTTTTTCTCTATTGAAGGAACTGACCACCTGGTGATTTCTGAAATTAAACATGAAATTATAATATTTTAGCCAATGTTCAGTAATACAAAGGATGTATATATTGTTACTATTTAAAAACAATTCAACTTCCAATTCTTTGCCCATCATGCCTTGTATATTTTGATGTGGATTATACACAGCAGGCAACATCTAACGCCTTCTTTTATATTGTTTTACACATATATTTTACTACATTTTTATACATGGTTGTATATACCCAGAAATTAACAATTATATTTCTATAAACAAAAACCAAAATAAGTTTTGAGCGACCTTGACATGAACTTCTTTTTGTTTAATGCAAACAAAGAATTGAGAACCGATATTTAACCTTATTCAAGCTAGGGAATAATGTTTTTTTTGTTTTGTCACACTAGGATATTCTCCTGTATCGTGCAGGCAGTTTACAAAAATAAATTGTATGAGGACAAACATCCAGACCCGGAACAATTATTTGTAGGTCATACAAATACTTGTTCCGTGCGGGATTCGAACCCGCAGCCCCGGCGCATCAACTCATTGCTAAGCCACTGCGCCGCGGAGCCGTCATTGATTGATTGATTGGTAAATTAGGAAAATACTTCGAATCTACCTTTCCACCTCTATGTGTCATCCAAAAGATCGAAAAGATTCCATCCCATTGTTGACAAGGTTTCAAATAATTTAAAATTAAAAATTTTGTACAGCAGACTTCAATATAATTTATTAAGAATAAAATTAATAGAATCAGGCGTTACTTTGCGGAAATCCATTATATAAAAGCTTTTACAAAAATTTACTTCGCAAATATCCGCGTTATAAAATAAAATGATGTGTCTTACCTAGTATGAAGAAGCACCTTAATAAATTAATAATAAATTAAGAATAACTCAAAAACTCTTGATCTAACCTTGATCAAATTCACATGGGACCACACGAGAAGTACCATCTTTCAAATAAAAAAAGAATCATCGAAATCGGTTCACCCAGTAAAAAGTTATGAGGTAACACACATAAAAAAACATACAGTCGAATTGAGTACCGTCTCATTTTTTTAAGTCGGCAGAAAAAAGAAGACGCTGTTGCCTATCTCCTGATTTGGTTCCTTTTATCACCTCTTATGACACCCACAGGCCCATATGGGGTTGTGTACTATATAGGATCATAATTCAAATAAAGAAGAGTATCACGACACTAGAGAGTATTGAATCGATCTCCGTTCCTTTTACTTGTCGCCTATCTTCATATCAACATTCACACACTTGCAGCTTTTTAAGTTTATGCCTAATATCAATATGTCTAAAAACTATGCCTAATTGTGAAATAAAAAAAATATATACATATAAATTTAATATTAAATGACAGGTAATAATTAAATAAACATCAACCTCGAGTCGCTTTTATCTCGGACTGTACCCTCTGTGTATTTGTAATTTGTAAAAACAATAACATGAAAGTACGAGTATCATGCGTCGCGTAATGTGTTTCCCCGGCTGGTTTATAAGATCACTCATCATTGTAAACGTGTGTAGTGTGTAGTTACGTTTTTTGACATGACGACAGTGTAGCCAGATAAATGCCCACTTAGATTGAAACAAAATCCCCTAAATCAAATTACTTTGAAATTATCATACTTCTGTTAACTTTTCGCATTCGTTTTTTTTTAAATAAATAAATTATACAAAAATAAATTAAAAATTTGTACTTACGTGAGGAAATTAAAAAACTTGAAGTACAAATTTTGGAATATTTTTTAATAAAAATACTACATATTGTGTTCAATATAATTAATAATTTAAAATTAAAAATTTTGTACAAACGACTTCAATATAAATTATTAAGAATGACTCAAAAACTATTGGTCTGCCCTTGATCAAATTTATATGGCACCACATGTGAAGCACCAGCTTTCAAATAAATAAATAATCATCGAAATCGGTTCACCCAGTAAAAAGTTATGAAGTAACACACATAAAAAAAAACATACCTACAATCGAATTGAGTGCCGTCTACTTTTTGAAGTCTGTAGTGTAGAGAATACATTAAACTCATATTGTTTTGTTAGTTTAAATCTTTTTTCCTAAAAATAATTTGTTTAATACAGGCGATGGTAAAATATAAAACATATTTTTATAAAAAACTTAATATGAATTATAAGTTATATTATAATTTATAAATTACTTAATAATTAAAAATTTTAAAACATTGTTTAAAACTCTGATAAAATATTGATCACAGATTTATCTACTACGCCATTATACATTTCTGAACTACAAACTTTATTAATACAATTTATTAATCATCTATGAACATGTTTTTAATTGCCATTGATAGTTTATTAATAAACTTTTTATGACTTCTGTTTTGAACTTAAATCGTTCACTCATTTTTTTCAACTTAAATTTAAGGAAGTTTGTAAATCCCCTGAACAAAGTCCCTAAAAATGTTTCTCCTAGCCAAGCCGTCTAAAATCCACTAAATTTAGAGGAAAATCTCACAACCTGGCAACACTGCATGACGCCATGACACATTACATGATATCGTAAATATAAATAAGGCGAATCATAGAATTATAATTAGAATTATTAATAATTCTATGGGGCGAATGAAACCGTGGTAGCCCAGGGCTCAGAGTATCTAATAGTAATTGCCACGTACTTTGGGGATTTCGAATTACACAAGCAAAACAAGGATGATTCAAGCCGATACCAATAAAACTGTTAATTTGTATTTTATTTTAATTATAAGATCATCGTGAGAATCTTTGTTTGAATATTTTGATAACTGCTAGCATTCCTATATAGATGTATGTACAGTGGAATCCGTTTATAATGACATCGAAGGAAAATAACAAACTAAACGGACGTCATAAAAATCATTTTGTAGAAAATAAACAATGTCCTGTTTTTGTTAGTATGTATTTATTTTAATAGCCAGAAACATAATAGAGATAAATCAAAGTAAAAATTGTACGTAACAAGTACATATGTAGACTATTTTTTCATAACAAATCAGTATTGCTTTGTTAGCTTTTGTTTTTTCCATATATTGTAATAACATTCTCTAATAGTATTGTGTACAGAAGACATTATCATTTTCAATATTGCTATAAACAAATCGTGATAACAATTCTGCAGCCTTTGATGCCTCTTCTGCGGTAGGTAATCGTTAATAGAGATAAAGTAACCCCAAATTCCCTTGCGAGAGATGAGTTGGATTTTCCATTTTCTAATGGTTACTATAAACGGACACAATTTATTAAAAATGGGTCACAATAAGCGACATGTCACTATAAGCGAAGTCATTACATCTGACTCTGTTATGAAGAAATTTATATGAAAACGAAACTTCGCTGTGTAATTACTTCATAATAATCGGTTGGTCAATATAGGCGGAATCATAATAAACGGATTCTACTGTATATACAGTGTTATATTACAATAACCGGCCAAATTTGCAGACAAGGTTCAAAATAATTTTTATAGGCAAATGGTGAAGGACATTAATTTAAAAAAAAATCAGTAAAAAGGGTCTCCGGTTCTCTGAACACTGCAAGAACATGTGGTAACCTTGATCTGATGTTTAGGCATCGCCTGGAATCTGCACACTTTAGGCGTCAGAACTTCAGATACTGCCGTCATCGACTGTCCTTTGATTTAAGCTATCGTAAAGATGTGAGCATATTTTGAAGAAGATTTACAAAATATTATAATTTCTTGATAACTGACACTGGCAAAAATACGAGTATAACCATACGAGTTCATAACTAAAGAAAAAAAAACATTACTATGTATACAGAGTAATATCAAATATAGAGAAATAAAAATAATATTAGGTATCATTTTTTCAGAAGAATTTTATGAGCTAATTTTTTTAATTGATTTTAGAGATAGGAATTACGGTCTGATTGCTTTCTGGTATATTACATACGCAATTGACCCTGAATAAAGATATTTAAATAAAAAAATATGAAAACATAATTTATGAATTCTCACTTTCGCGCGTTTTAAATGCACTGAAATAACAATGAAACCGCAAAATGGCTGTTAATTATGCAGCATTGTTTACGGAAGTGTCAACATTCTTCGCTGTCTGTTGTAGGCAGTGTTGCCAACTATACGGACTTGTCCGTATTTATACGGATTTTCAACCTCGCATACGGATTTCATATCAGATTCTCAGCTATTATATTATAAAAACAAAACAACGAAATATATTGTCTACTAAGACAATAGAGGGACTGTTTTGATTTCGAAGTAAACTCATCAATTATAAAAATAATTAACACAAAAGAAATGTATGATTTTAAATAGGTTAATCAAATTCTTATCAAACTTATCTTTCAGCAAAACATAGACCGCTTTCATAGATTACCACAAAGTACGGTTCTGAGCTAACAAAGTCAAGTGTAATGTCCCTCTACAAGATGCAGGAGTGTACAAGCTTGATTATGAATGTGGTCTCTCTTATATAGAACAAACTAAAAGATCAATAAAAACCCACCTTAAAGAGCACAAAGCTGATGAAGAATGATGAAGAATCGACGCTCCGGGAAGTCTGCAGTCTGTGAACACGTACAGGATCGCCCCCGTTACTACATTAAATTTGATAGACCACAAATCCTCGCTAAAGATTCCAAGGATGCTTCGCGAGGCTATTGAAATCAAAAAACATCCTAGTTTCAATAGAGAATATGACTGGCATTAATTTAATTAAATCCCAACCCAAGCTTATAACTGCAAGACTTCAAGTTACTATAAGCTCATACTGCGTAGATCGGAACAAAAATTAATAACTTTTATCTAGATGTAGCCGTGGTTCACATGACATTGGGACGTCGAACACCTTAGTCCTCCCCGTGACCATGGGTGCTGTAAAGTGCTCGAAACGTCGGCAATATAAAATAAGTTAATATACGCAATAGAATCCGTATAAACTAGTTTTATTGGAATATAACAAATAGTTTAGTTCAATGTACCATTTGCTTTAACCGTGTGGTATTCGAACCAAGCAACTCCATCTATACTAATACTTAATTATTTAATATAATAAAGCGGAAGAGTTTTTTTTTTGTTTCTTTGTTTGTTTAAACGCGCTAATCCCTGGAAATACCAGTCCGATTTGAAAAATTATTTTTGTACATTATAGACAGATTAATGTGGAATAGTATAGGCTATCTAGCATTAAGCTATATCACTCAGCTAGCCTAAAAAGCACTCCCGAAATGATTTATCCGCGTACGCTGGTGTTATCGTTAGGGATACGTAAATACAATGTTCTAGAAAAATATAGATCTTTACTCCGTCTAAAAAAAAAGTTCGCGACACCATATGTCTATTTCTTATACATAAGCCATAATTTGGTATTTAGTGACAAAAAAATATTGAAAATTTAAAAGTGATTTATGAGCGTTATTATTAGGCATGGCCTATTTATTCTTACGAACGAAAGTTACTTCATCCTCAAGACAATTTTATGAAGATAAACTTTGTACTTTATACCATGTTATTTGGACGCATAGTTTAAGGCGACACCGCGAAAAAATGCACCTTCTTTCATCGAATAGTATAGGAGTATGACACCACTAACGAAACTGGAATTTTGATACAGGTAAATTCATGTCTTCATCTTGAATTTGCTTGTTCAAAAACACGATTGTAAAATTTTGACTCGATCATAATTATTTGCGAAAACACCTCCAAAAAATCACTATAGTTGAAATTACAACGAAATTAATTAATCTATATGCTCGGGAACCACTCGAATACATTCATAACATCAATATTCGTAATTTACTTGTTCATTATTTTGATTACTAAAATCAATAATTTTTTAAAAATATTTTAACATTCTAAGCGATTTCTGAGCGATTTGAATCGCGGACGCTACGCAATTTTAGACCTTATGACGGCGTTTTTGAAGTTTTTATAGAAATTATACTTCACTCGGGTCAGTCCGACGATAGCCCGCTTCAACGGTTTTCGATGTGTCGCCTTAAGAGATAATGTAAAATTAAAATAATTCAATACTTGGCTGGGCGCGCGAACTACGCATAAACCCTAGCCGGTGAGAACAGCGAGAAGCCAGTACAGAAAACTTTTTTTTTATAGGATAAGGGTGACAAACTAGCACACAGTCCACCTGATGGTAAGAGGTTGCTGCGGCCCATAGACATCTACAACTATCCTCTGTTACAAATCAAAATGTAGATGCGTTGTCATCCGTGAGGATTAAGATGGAATGCCTTATTCCCAGTAAAAAGGGTCTCCGGCCACCTTCACTCACCAAGCGAAACGCAGAGGTAAACCTCTACTTCACGCTGGTTTTCTGTGAAGTCGTGGTACTACCCCGGTTCGAGCCGGCCCATCCGTGCGACAGCAGAAGCTGCCGCGTGGCTCTACCACTGTTAAAAGATCTTCTAAGAGCGAGGTTATTTCAATCATTATACTTAGCTAAAGTAAATTGAAAATTAATTGAGTACTTTTATGACAATGATTAGTTATATGATTAGATATTTCTGAACTCTTTCATTTCACGTTGCTATGGTATTTTAAAAAAAAACATTAAAACGTTTTGAAAATTTTAATTGATTAAATAATACTTATTAATCAATTAAATTTTCAAAATACCATAGCAACGTGAAATGAAAGAGTTTGATAGCTCAAGAATCATTTCATGCCTTACACACTTTTCATGTATCGTGTACGGTTTTCTTTAAAACTGGAAAAAACCGCGCTTCGGGACACTTTCTGTAACGTGGGGGGGAAGGACGCTCAACCGGGAGGGGGAGGGAAAGTGGATAAAACTTAACTTCGCTCTACATCATACATAATATGCCGACAGATAAAAGTACTCCATTAATTATGCCAATTTTTCCATCCATTGCTATCAAATAAAATATTTAATTGCAATTATAAAATGCTTGAACTAGGTCATGTCGCGCACCACCGTTACGTGATGACGGGGGTGAAACCGCGGGGCACAGCTAGTAGATAATAAATTTATCCGTCTGGTATACGAAGCAAGCAATTTTATAGGTACTAATTTTTTTCGTCTAGTATTCGAAGCAAACAAGTTCATAGATAGTAAATTTTTCCGTCTTGTATTCAAACAAAGCAATCCTAAATCAACTACTAAAACTATACATTTAATGGTGCCACTGATTTCGTTGTTAAAATTCGATTGTATCTCATTGAATTGCAATGAACCCGCGTTGATTATAACCTTGCAAGCGGGATGCTCTTTACCGACGTTATGTGCTCAATTAACGGCCCGCCCATATCGGAAGACTGGTTTCAGGTTTATAAAAAGTATTCCACCAGACTGATGTCCAAATATTCACACACTAATTAATTTAAAGATGTCGTCAAGTCTCGTGGTGTCACTGTCACTTTGACCTAAAGTGATACATAGCACGCTGCAGGTGTATTATTATTGCGGCACGAATGGGTCGGTTCGACCGAGGAAGGAACACGCTCTCACAAAATTCCAGCTTAAAATGTCAGCTGTTCCCGTGTTTGTATGGTTCTTCCGGTTCCATATAGAGAACCGAAGTAACGGACCATCTTAACCCTTAGGTAAAGAATCTGTATTTTGATTCTTAGTCGAGGATACATGTAGGTGTCTATACACTATGCCATCTACTTACCATCAGCACGGCTAGTATGGGTTGGGGATAAAAAATATCCACTGACAAGAGATAAAATTATCTTGTCCCCACGGCAACGGGGAGAAGTATATTCCCGTTTGACATAACGAGTAGACATAATATATTCCCCGTCCGTAGCATGGAGCCAAATAAAAAACTAAAAAATATGCATTTTTGACATTTGAAAGGGACAATTCTATCCTAGTTCATTAGAGGTGCGTTTAAGTTTATATTCATACAAAAAATCTATCTAAGTCTATCTCTCATTTTATCTACTGTGGATATTATGTCCACCGGTGTGCCCATGCTCGAAGGGTGGATAAAACTAAGCGAGGGGATAAACATTTTGTCCTTTCCCCGGGGATAAAATTGTCTCCAGCCCATGCTAGCCCTGCAGGTGAACTGTGTGCACATTCGTCACTCTAATTATATAAATAAATCACAAATAATTTACAGAAAACCTACCGAAACGGTTTGACCGATTTTATCTAAATAAGTTTCGGAGATAAATGGGAACATTCGTTTACACTAATATGTCTATTGCAATGCCCCCTGGTGAGTTAACACCATAACACCAATCTAAGAATCATCACCAATGAATCACAATTTTTTTTTTAAAAAACGTTGCCCCCACACTAGGATTTTCTCCTGTACCTATCGTGGAGGCAGTTTACAAACATAAATTTGACACATCCAGACCCGGAACAATTATTTGTGGGTCATATACAAATACTTGTTCCGTGTTTTTGAGATAAATGGCAACATCTGTTTGTACAATTATGTTTATTGCAGTGTCCCCTGGTGAGTTAACACCATAATACCCATCTAAATTATATATGTATGCTAATATGCTAATATTGTTTGAAGAAATCGCTGCCGTCTTTCAAAATCAACTTTATTGCATTTTATTAAAGTTTAAAGTAGCCTCCATCTTTTGATCTTATCCTCGCTTAGATATCTCACTTTGTTCCAAAGATTTATTTAAAAACTAGCTTTTTACCCGCGGCTCCGCTCGCGTGCACTTGAATTTAGGAACATCATTAAATGCTGTTCCGTGTCAAATTTAGAAAAATTTGATCACTTTTAGAGTCTCTCGGTGTCTATGTCTCTATGTCTGTCAGATTTTTTTTTCATTCTAAAATACTATTAGACGTAGATGATTGGTAACATGCTACAGAAACACGTGAATATATATTATGTCTAGAAACACCTACTATTTTTTATATAGGCCGTGTCTTCCGATTCCGATGTATCCATAAGAAAGGTAAATAGTCTTGAAATCGAAACGTATTATTATTTACATTTTACTGTTTACATTTATTCAGTGTTAAAGTTAATTTAGTTTTAACAAAGTAATATAATGTTTATTTGAGACATTTTATTCATATCATTGGTCCTATTTAATATTGATTGGCACCATAAAATAGATGGAGATATTTTTTCTTTACTTAAAGTAGACTTGAAAATTTCATAAATACAGATCTATAATAAAGAATACTACACATGGATCAAAACTAATGTTACGGGTTTTTTACGCATCTTGGATGAAAGTTCCGAGTGAAAGAACATATCGTTGATGTGAGGCACCGAAACTCCGGGAAGTCTAAAGTATGTCAAAATGTTTAGAATCGTCCCAACCATTATATCGGATCTTATAGACAACAAATCCTTGCAATAGAACACCGAATCCCACTAATGATGATTCGCGAGACTATTGAAAGTAAAAATATACTAATTTTAATTCAATTCAATTTATTTGCTATTCTTGTTGTACATTTGGTCTTATATTTAAAAAAATGTTCAAAACAAGAACCCTGCAAGGGCACTGCAAATATAGGCAATTATTAATATTATTATTACATTCACATTATAGTATTATAAAATTATCATTTAGTGAATATTTACAATTAACTTAAATATAAATTGGATCATATTATATTGTATATTTGTTTCAATTTCCTATTTCCTACTCAATCACTAAAAAACTCCTGCAACGAGTAATAACATTTTTTCGTTAAATATGTATTAACTTCCTTTTTAAATTTTTTAATGCTTTTAATGCTTCTGATTTGTTCTGGAAATTTGTTATATATTTTTATTGACATGGCATAGGGACCGGTGTTTACGATTTGTAATTTTGATGTAACTGTGGATAATTTTATTTTTGGTCTTAAATTTTTAGGGCAAAAATATTGAGGGAACCAGTCGATATTATTTCTAACTAGTGAGCATATTTCGGATATATATATAGGGATGTTAATGTCAGGATATTATAACTAACAAAGTAATTTCTACAACTTCTTATGGAGTCGATATTTGCAAGTATGCGAATACATTTTTTTTGAATTAGAAATACTTTGTTAGCGTCTGTGCTGTTACCCCAAAGTACCACACCGTAGCGTATCCAGGCGTCTGCGTACGCGTAGTAGGCACAGGTTGCTGTTTTTAAGTCGGTGGTTTTTTTAAGTTCTATAAGAGCGTATGTAAAACTAGATAATTTTTTGACAATTTTATTAATGTGTTCCTTCCAATTTAAATGTGCATCTATATTTATACCCAGGAGACAGTGAGAGTTAACAGATTCTAAGGGAATATTTAGGTATTGGTAGTTGATATGTAAGAGGCGTTTTTGGTATGGTCTAAATTGCAAAAGTTTAGTCTTTTTGAAATTAATCTCGAGGTTGTGATCTTGGAGCCAGCAATTTATTACATTTAAATTAGAGGTTAGGAGATGGTGTAAATCTGTGCTATTGGGACAGGGGAGAATTAATGAAATATCATCAGCAAAAAGAACACAGGGGATATTACATATATTCGGAAGGTCATTCACATATATTAAAAACAGGAAACAGCCTAGCACGCTACCCTGGGGTATTGAGTGTTTTAAGAAAATTTTTTTAGACCTTACAGTCTCAACAATTCTGGTTTGTGGGTCTCTGTAGCTTATATCTACATACTGGACGCGTTGATTAAGGTAAGATAAAACCATTCGTAGGCCAGACCTCTCACATCCACATTATAAAGTTTATTTAATAGGATCGAGTGAGAAACCCTATCGTATGCCTTGCTCATATCTAAGAATATACCAATAGCGTGTTGTTTCTTGTCAATTATATTTAATACTTCCCTTATGTATTTATATACTGCGAGTGCTGTAGAGCGACCCTTTCGAAAGCCATATTGTCTGTCATTTAATATATTCTATTTTTCACAAAAGGTATAGAGTTAATAGGGAAGATTGTTGAGTGCTACCATCTGCTAAGGACCCCATAATTAATAAAGTTAAATTCAAACTACTACTGCATTTATTCTATTCTATTTTAACTATGACATCAGGTCGTCAAACCTCAGTTCTCTCGCCCCTACCGTGACCATGGGTGCTGCAAAGTGCCCAAAACATCGGAAATTTAAAAAGTTAAAATTAAACGCGATAAAATCCTTAAAATTAGTTTTATTCCTTATTAATTTTATTCACAGTGAACGTGAGAAGCACTATACTCATGAACGGGAGTAGAAAATGTTCGCCCTGTTGTAGCGGTGAAAGAAAATCCACCACCTCATATCGTCCCGGCGTAAGAGGCGACATAGGAAAACAAACTGGAGATGGGATGGGCTGCATCATCTTCTTGACAACAGATCAAAATAATAATAGTTGCGTTTACCATCCCCGCTACCAGGCGTGGCAACTATAGCAAATATCCAGCTACTTGATAATTTTTGGGGGAGGCCTATGTTCATTTCATTGGACTTTTGATAGGCTGACGATAATGAGTTCTACTCATCTTTAATTTCTGAATATTAAAAAAAAAACAAAAAGTAACATACCCGAAAACACGAATTAAATAAAAACTACATAGACTCGTATTGCCTCATGAAAGGTAAAAAAAGTAGCAGCTTACATACATGTAACTACTGGGCACAGGCCGCAGAGTTTTTGGCCAAAAAAGTGTTCGCTGCGCTGATTCCAACGCGGGATGAATGTATTGTAAATGATTCAATTATTTACATCGTATATTCAGTAGCATTTTATTATTTAATTTTATCAATGACTTGCCATTTTAGTTTATTTATAAGTAAGTAGGTGGCGCTAATATTAGATGAAATAATGGAAGCCAAACCAAAACTATCTAGTAATATCAGCAATAGAAGCGAACATTTATTATATCAATAAAGGATAAAGTGATCTCAATTCTCTTAAAAGGTTTGTTTCTGTTAAAAAATACGCTATCAGCGCCGCTAGCGGTGAAAAACGATTTAATTATATCCTCATATGACCATATTATGAAATAGCAACGTTGTGTTTAGTTATTAATATCTTCAAACGATTTCTATTCATTGATTTGGTCAAGCTATATCATGACGCCTGCAACTTTACAAGGCGCAGGCTTGGCCTCACATGGAATACTGTTCCCATCTCTGGGCTGGGGCTCCCCAGTTCCAGCTCCTTCCACTTGACCGCATCCAGCGCAGAGCGGCTCGAATTGTCGATGACCGAGTCCTTTCCGATCGGCTCGATTCATTGGCGCTGCGAAGAGATGTCGCATCTCTTTGCATAAAAATATATTATGTGAAAAAAGGACAATGTAAATAATAATTTTTTGTCTATTTCACAAATTTTATAATAAAATATTGAATTTCAATTATACATGTATACTTCAGTTCTTCATTTTTTCGGAACACTCAACTACATTATTTTCGTTAATTTTGAAATTAATTAACGAATTGAATATATTATTTAATTAATAAATTTAAATATTCTTTAAGTATTCGATATATTTTAAATAACAAACAATTGTTTTAAAATTGCCGTGAATCGCTATTACACCCACGATGCAAGGCCACCATTGAGACGAAGGGCGCGTGCAGCGGGGCGCGCGCGGGCGTCGCGACACTTTGAACTCGCTCACTTCGGGGACTAGGGATGGGCAAAGGGAAAAAATATATCGATATATAACGAATCTATATTTTTAAACAGTATCGATATATATCGAGTGATAAATATCGATATATCGATATATCGTCATCATTTGAATGATTTAAAGATAAGGTCCAAAATTTTATTTACTGACGGTTGGACAACGAAAAAACGATACAAAATTTCAAAATATATCGAAATTGATACGAATTCGATACTCTAAAATAAATATCGATATGTCGATATATCGCGATTAAAAATATCGACGATATATATCGATATTTTTATTAAAATAATCGATATTTCGATATATCGATATTTTTTGCCCAAGCCTACTTCGGACTTCTTGTTCATCACGAGCGGCAGTGTACGAAACAGTGTGGTATTTTATTGACGAGCGGGTAAAATAATCGCTTCAGTATGAACTCCCGAGGACGAGCTATGGTGGAACTATCGCGTGGTAAAACTCAACGACGTAAATCGATAATTGAGGTAAGGTTCTAATTTGTTTTACATAATAATGATAAATGTCAAATAATAGTAAATAAAAGTAAGCTATGTGTAGCTTGTATTATGAGTCCTAACATAACTGATAAACCTATTATATTGATATTATGTAGTAGGTGTTAAAGTACTACCAGTAGAACATACAGAGTTACTCTGTCTGTTACGTTTCCGCGCCTAAACTACTTAGCCGATTTTGATAAAATTTGGTACAGAGATAAATGGCACCTCGGAGAAGGACAGTGATTACTTTTTTCCCGACTTTTTGTCCCGGTAATTCCATGGAAACGGGAATCACGCGGGTAAAACCTTGTTTGTTGAGATTTTTTTTTATAGGATAGGGTTACAAACGAGCACACAGTCCACCTGATGGTAAGTGGTTACTGTGACCCATAGACATCTACATCTATCCTCAATAAAGACTCAAGATGCAGATGCGTTGTCACCCGTGAGGACTAAAGTGGAATGCCTCTCTGCCAGTAAAAAGGGTCTCCGGTTCTCTACACTCACCATACGAAACACAGCAGAGTTAAGCTGCTATTTTACGCTGGTTTTCTGTGAGAGCGTGGTCCTTCCCCGTTCGAGCCGACCCATTAGTGCTACAACCATAATATAGCTGCAGCATGGCTCTACCACGTAGAAAATGGTTCTTATCTTTGTTTGATGTAAAACGGGTCAGGGGTTTTAAAGTGAGGAGGGATGAATTTTTAAAAGTCGGGGTTTTTTTTGATGAAATTATATTAATATAATTAATTTGTCTTTAGAAAAAAATACAGAATATTTTAATCAAATACAACCAATGAGCTCAGAAAATAATTTAGAATCTTTTTTTCGATTTAATACACAAACATCTGCACCAACTTCTGTTGAACGATACGACCAAATACTTGCACCAATGTCAGCCCCTTTGCCTATCAATACAGTTATTAGTCCCATATCCGTAAACATAAGTTGCGAAGCTGTTGAAGGAGCTAGTAATGACACTTCACCGATCAGAGGCTCTCCCATATCTGGAGTTTTCCCATTGTCAGATGAAGAAGCATTTGTAGATTGATCAGAAATGTCGTAGTTACCAGAATCGGACGAAGAAACAAGGAATAAACGAAAAAAACGTAAGAAAATGAGAAAAGATTTTAGCAAAACCCCTAAAAGCTCTTCTAGTGAGACTGATGATGAATCCCATATTAAAAGAATCACTAAAAACGCTAGAAGTAAAGTTAACAATGAAAAAGACGTTAGACTCGATGGAAAAGTAAACACTATTTTTAATAATCGCAAGGTCGCTGAAACAACAGACTGTGAAACAGGCTATGAGGAACTGAGGGACAAAAAAGAACAGAGAGAGAATGGAGAACCGAGAGAAAATGAAAAAGCTAGAGAAAATGAAGAAGCTAGGGAAAAGGAAGAAAATAAAAAAGCTGAAGAGAATGAAGAAGGTAGAGAAAATGAAGAAGCTAGAGAAAACGAAGATACTAGAGAGAATAAAGAACCGAGACAGATACAAAATACACAGACGAAAAAAATTGTAAGATGGAAAAGCAGTAACAAATCGGAGTGGAAAAGGGTAAAAGAAAAAAAAAAGAAACGACAATGTTTGCAATATGAAAATAGTAAAGGAGAAGTGTTAGCGCCCAAATTACCAAAATCTCCAAAATGTGGTGTTTTTTGCCGAAATAAATGCACAGAACTATTTTCAGAAACAGCGCGTTTAGATTTATGTAAGGAGTATTGGGCTATCGATGACTTTCGCTTGCAAAAAGAGTACTTGTTGAAGCGTATCATAGTTAAACCAGTTGCTAGACCTATTAGGAACTTGCCGCTAGATAAGCAACGATCTTCAAGTAGATAGTTTGGGTTTTACAAGGACAATAAACTTATGAAAGTTTGTAAAAGCTTTTTCACTACTACATTGTGTATTTCAAATGGTCCAATTGAAACGGCAATCAAAAATATCAATGAAAATGGATCATTTCAGGGCAATGACTCTCGTGGCAAAGGAAAACCTGCAAATAAGACTCCAGAAGACAAAGTTAAAGAAATAAAAGCACACATCAAAAGTTTTCCAAAAAAGGATTCTCATTACTATCGAAAAGATACAACACGACAATACTTAAGTGAAAACCTATCTATTTGTAAAATGTATGAACTATGTGAGAGCAAAATGAAAAATGAAAACAAAATACTAGTGAAATTTAACGTATATAAAAAAAATTTCCTCCTAAAATGCCTCCGATTCGAAAAGGCTCTACCTGGAGTAGTTCAATTCCGGTATGACTATGAGGGACCATATTTATTGATGGACACAAGTTTAAAGACATGTAAAACTAGGCAGACAAGAAACAGGGCAACTGCAGTATTAGATATTTCTAGATTAAGCTTAGAAAAGACATACAAACAACTTATATCTATTTCAGAAGCGAAAAAAAAGGATCTGATAAACTTGTGCAAAAAAATATTATACCAGTTGAGCTGCACCCATGGTATGAAAGCTTGCCATCAACAAGTCAGTCAGTTATTAGCTCCGATTCAGAATAAGTTAAGAAATTGAGAATAAATAACTAAGTCCAAGGAGTTAACCTAAAGCTAAAGTGCTGTTGATATTTATAGTTTATTTAGTTTATTTATTTATTATATAATTTGCATGCCACAAATACATCATACATCAAGTGACGCCCCGTAGGGGCATAGCAATTTATAAGAGGGTAGTTATTTATTTTATTATACTAAATATTAACTACTACATACTAAATACCAACTATCTTATTTCTTATTTAAGGGTTTTACTTAAACGTTGCAGCAGAATGTTTAACATAGAATGTAAAACATTCGGCTTCTTTAATTTCTTTTATATGTAAACAAAAAACAAAAACAAAGAATTTCGATGTTACTTTTTTTAAATTAAAACAAAATACACTGATTTCACTAACTTCCAAGTTTTTAATTTTATTTAAAGTAATAAGTAGTAATTCTCAATCATCTATAACCAAAGATTTTTTATTTTGGCATATCCGAAAAAAGTAGACAAAAGTTTTTAATAAATTATTATTGCAGTGTAATAATTGAATAATGTTACTTATCATGTCGATTTTCAACCTGATGTTCTTTCAACTAACAGGCGAAACTGAACAACTAACACAATAAAGCAGATAACTACATGTTAATTCCGAAAACTCGGTAAAACAAAATTAGATAACTTCTTAATTCTATTTGAAATGTTTAGGTAACATGGTATGGGTTTTACAATAAACACAAAAGATACACAATGAACCATTTATTAACATAAAAAAACCGACAGTCAATATATTTACAGTAAAATATTTATTATTATTATTATTTAACAATTTAAGTAAACACAAAATAAAGTTACAAGGAAGAAAAAAAAAGATATTTTGTACAAAGGCACTGCTTATTTCATATTGAAATTTCTTCCAGCAGGCCTGATACTGGACAAATTAAAAGAGAAGCTGATCTAGTGTGCACTCTCATAATAAAATGTTATAATATTAATATACTTAACATAAAGTAAAGATAATAAAAACAAATATCCAAGTAAACATACATAAAACTAAATACCACTATAAATACATATACACGCATACACACACACATTATATATATATATATATATATATATATATATATATATATATATATATATATATATATATATATATAATCATTGGGACGACAAAGAAAGATAGTGCTCTTTGACTCGTCTTTTGAACACGGACACTGATTGAGCCTCTCGAATTGCAGCAGGAAGAGAATTCCATAACCTAACTGCATGTACTGTAAAAGAGTGAGAATGGGACTTAGTTTTAGAGGAAGGGAAATTTAGGAGGGTTTTAAATGTGATCTGCAAACTGCATCGGGGGAGTGCGCAAAGTGGAATCGATCACGTAGATAGGGTGGTGATGTTGGATTGTATAGTATGTTAAAGAGGAGGCATAGGATTCGGGTATTCCTGCGAAGTCGGATTGGGAGCCACTTGAGCTGTTTGCGATAGGAGGAGACGTGGTCATACTTTTTTAGTCCGAAAATATAACGAATACATAAGTTTTGCAAGCGCTCAAGTTTGTTTAATTGCTCCTCAGTCGCATCCAAATAACAAACAGCAGCATAGTCAAGAATCGGGAAAATAAGTGTTTGGACAAGAGAAATCTTCGTTGATAACGGCAGAAAATGTTGAAGGCATTTTAAGAAATGAAAAGTATAATAGATTTTCCTGCTAATTTCTGTGATATGTGCATTCCATGTCAACTTGCAATCCATGATGATGCCCAGATTCTTAACCGTTTCTGAAATGCTTTGTGAAATGCCATTAATTTGTAGAGTTGGCAGTGAAGAAAAGTCAAGTAATTTACGAGTATATCGGTTTATATCGGTTTTTATTAAAAAAAACACTAAATCAGCTTTTTCTCGCAAAAATGGTTTTGTTAGTTATCTAATTTCGCTTCTACGCCAGCGAAATAAAGTTGTGTCTGTTATAAATGAAGGTCGTAAGATTTCTACGTTGTCGATATAATTTAAATAATTATTATAAGGTCAGCGCTCAGTAATATTTTATAATAAGGTCTTTGAATTATTGTTCGTACGAAAATTATATTAAAAATCTTTTATTTCGACTTAAGAAATTAAGATTTCGTTTGTCAATCTTTAATTCTATATGCTGATGTTAGGTATCCGATAAGAATGGCCGCCGTGAACGAAATTCGGTTTGGAGGATATTCTACATAAAAAGCACAGAGGCAGACCTCGAAGCACGATGTCCAAGAACTTGTTTTGCAGTTTTAGAAGCGTAATGATATTATTAGATAAATAAAAACGTATAATACAGACAGACTGGTGTTAACAAAATTCAAAAAGTTCGAAACGTTTTGTTCAAAACGTGTAGGCTCCGTACCATCGTAAGGCCGGCCACATACATACGGAATTCCGTTTCGGAATTTCGAACGGATCGGCCACACACATACGGAATCCCGTTTTGCCCGCAAAATATCGAACGGAAAACAAGCGTACGTATGTGACGGGTCATAGATTTTATATGGACTTGCTGCGTTCGGAATTCCGAATCGGAATATCGAAACGGAATCCCGAAACGGAATTCCGTATGTCCTCCTTTAATTTTTAATTTATTTTTATGTTTAATAACTGTTGTTATAGCAGCATCAGAAATACACATTCTGTGAAAAAATTAACTGTCTACCCATTACGGAGCGGCCAGCCGGGCGGACAGACGGACGGACGGACGGACAGTGGAGGCTTAGTAATAGGGTCCCGTTGGTTACCCTTCGGTTTAATAAACTATTAACTAATCTGTGCCTTCGGGTGCGGAACCCTAACAAGGACTGTTGAATTTAAATACGACGGCCTTAAATTTTTATTATATTTAACATATGGTATTACAATTTGCTATTCAAAATTACCAGGCGCTCAAATTAGTTTTTTTTCTATAAAATTTATATGACAAACGAACTTACAACCCACATGATGGTAATTATCTTACTGGTGACCGGAATTTGGTTAATACCAATCTTACCAGCCTCGAACACAGACGCAAAGTATCCAGCCTTTCGGTTTTATACAGGATGCATTACGGAGAGTGTGCGCAGGAATTGCATAATTTAATCCCCCCTTTCGTTGTTGACTTACAACGCATTCGAACCAAACTAAAGGAGTGGTATAAGTTGCCAGCATCTGTCTTTCCATCCGATTACAGTGTTGGTGTATTCAAGAGTGAATAGGCTTTTGTTAAGTCAGTGCGCTTCACCATTTTAGCCTACATCACCACTTACCATCAGGTGGGATCGTAGATAACGGCTGGCTTAGTAGAATATATAAAAAAATGACTACTGCCTTCGATGTACACCTGCAGCTTGCTTCCAACGAAGAAGGGTACATAATATGCTGACCTCTGAGGACTTAGATGAAATGCCTCACACCGTCACAGCCTTTATACTGTCTCTCTATACCTCTATAGCCTTCAAACCATAACACAGGAGTGAAAGCACTGCTATTTGGAAGTAAAAATCGGTAAAAGTGTGGTTTCTACCCTGATTGACGGAACGACATCTGCCTAAAATTTATTTTTTATATCATAACTAGTGATCCGATCTCGAGGTCTATTAATTGGATTTTTAATAATCCACTGCTGCACACAAGTGTTTAACATTTCGTATGTGCAAGGTTTGCTTGAGGTTTCCATAGACGGCGTTGGGATCGAAATAGATCGCACTATAGTTTCGTTACCGAGCAAACCATCTTTATATATATAAAAATTACGTGTTGGTGTCTCCTGCGCCCTCTTCTCCCTAAAGAGGGTCGCTTCAGATCCGGCAAAGGGGCTTAATCTGCCAATTGCCAGTCCCACGGGCGGTTTATTAGCGGGTATTACTTAGATTCTCCGCAGGATAGTCACAGTGAGTCTCGCATATCCACGACAGACCAGCTGTCGTGGTATGCATAAAGCATTTACCACCTCCTCGCGTATCGGGGTAGCCCTTTCCAACTGCTTCAGGGCGCAAAAAAAAAAGTTGTTTGTCCGCGATAAACTCCTAAACTACTGGACTGATTTCAATTAAATTTTACACACTGTGTGCATTTTGATCCAACTTGGGAGATAGGATAGTTTTTATTCCGATAAATGACCCTCAAATTTTTTTATTGCGAATTTAAGGATTTTTATAGGAAGGGTCGTTGGAAAGGGCAGAAGAACGTCTGCCTGGCGAGCTAGTATATGTATATGTTTTGTAACTTGTACGTTGTTGAGATTTTTCGTGAATTAAATAACCCTACAGTATACTGTGTGTTGCCTTAGGACCTTGAAATCCTGAACACAGGCCTCCCCCAAATTGCCTTATAAGGGAGTTTGCCATTGCCATAGTTGCCACGCTTGTGTGTTATAAAGAAGATGCTGCTGCCCTACCCTACTTCTGTTTCAGTTTCCCACTGTCGCTTCGTATGCCAATCATTGGATGCTATGAGGTAGTGGATATTCTTACACCGCCACTGCACGACTTAGGTAAATCACGAAACACCGACTTTAAACAAGCTATTAGATTAGGTACGTGGAAATTATTTCGTTCTTTTCAATTTTCTAATCTCAGTTAGTACTTTTGTTAGATTTTTTTAAATTCATATATAAAGGGCTTTGTCGCTGATGCGATTATGCCGCCCTGGTAGTTACAATAAAATCTTAAATATAATTACTAACAAATAAACTTGTTATGTTTACTAGTTACTTAATCTCTTATTAACTAACAAATACAGTTTTTTGGCATCATCTGATAACGGGTCCCATAAAATACTATTACTACTACCAATTAAGGACAAATGTTAATTACAATTTGCTCTTTCTCTTGAGTTCTGGGCACATTCTATCAAAATGTGATAAACATCATCGATAATATTACAAACTGAACAATTTGGTGAGGTAATTTTTCGCATCAAGTATAAAAATTTATTGCATGGAATGTGTCCAGATCTGAGTCCAGTGTCGCGTCTACACAATACTCTGTTATCTATCCAGGTGGATTGCATTGGGTGTGGCTGGATAGTACGGTACCATGTACCCTTTTCTTTTACTTACTTTTTTCTTTACTTTTCTTTTACACGTTTAATTATTTAAGTACCTATGCGACCACACTTTGCTTCACTTTAGAAAACAAAAATATTTCTAGATAGGTTTCATCCTAATACTATAGATAGTATCTAAATTCTCCAAATCGCAAGAATGACGGCATTCACGACTTTTTCTGCTACCAGGGCGGCGCCACTAGAAAGTGAGGTATAATATTTAGTTGTGTATCGCCAGCAACGCAAAGTTGGGAATTTGCATTTGGAAAAATCTAAAATTAGGGGCATTTTAGGTGCTAATTAGGTGCCAAGTTTAAAAATTAGGTGCTCTAAAATTTTCACCGCAACGAACTGTTGAAATTTGCGTTGCTAGCAAAACGTCTCGCTAGCAACGCAATTAAGTTATTAGATATACGATAAATATTAATAGCAAGGAATTAAGTGCTAATTAGGTGCTGCAAGCATACGCAATAACAAGGCGCCCCTAATAAATATAACAGATATTCAGAACATAGCAGATGCAAAATTCAGATTTCCTGAAAATCAAAATATAATCAAAATTCCTATCAGAAAAAGTCCAAATTAGGGGCTTTTTAGGTGCTAATTAAGTACCAAGTTTAAAAATTAGTTGCTCCAAAATGTTCACCGCAACGAACCATTGAAATTTGCGTTGCTGGCAAAACGTCTCGCTAGCAACGCAATGACTCTACTAGATATACGATTAATATTAATAGCAAGGAATTAAGTGCTAATTAGGTGCTGAAAGATTATAGATGACGGTAATATTCTGGAAATTATCCGATTTAAAACCACCATTACCGTACTATAAGGTATAAACGGCATTTTTTGTTTTTCAGATTTAATATAATCTATAATATTATTTAATATAATTGTCAACCAAATAAATGTTACAATTCTTATTTTTAGACATGTGAAGCCTAACATTTGGTTGATAACGTGTGTCATATATTTTATATGGACTTGCTGCGTTCGGAATCCATAATCGGAATATTGAAACGGAATCCCGAACGGGTCGGCCACACACATACGGAATCCTGTTTTGCCTGCAAAATTTCGAACGGAAAACTACTGTACGTGTGTCATATATTTTATATGGACTTGCTGCGTTCGGAATTCCGAATCGGAATATCGAAACGGAAACCCGTTACGGAATTCCGTAGGTATGTGGCGGGCCTTAGTAAAAATTTATGGTGCGTTTTCAAATTATCGCAGTACACTAACGTTAAAATGCTAAATTTGCTTATTAATTCTAGAAAAGGAATATAATATCTATTTTTAAAATCTTATGGTTCGTACTCAAGTGAATGGTGAGTAACATAATCCTTTTTTTCTATTTTTTATTAGCCAATCACGTGAAAATTATTGAATACCACTATAACGTAAAGAAATATATTTGTACACCACACTGTGGTAGAATACACGACACCTACTATAAAATTTTACTAACATCTAACTTATGAGTTCTATTATACCATAGAATATAAACTATGTTAGTCCGTGAATAAAGGTGAATCTAACCACATCTAGACTTTAAAATCCATGAACTCTTGTATAGGTATGCATCGGGAGATCACAGAGCGTCAAGCAAATATAAGTCGACATAATATTATAAATGTGACAGTTTGTTGGTATATTTTACAGTATTCACAAATAAATGAATGAATTTGAAATGATTTTAAAAATTTGAAATGGTGCACAATAATTGTCGGTACACTTTTCTTTCTTGCGAATGTGTGTTGGCGACAGTGGTTCTGGTACAAATTCTGCGTTTTGCTACTTACTGTCTCTTGTTTGTTTATATTCCGTGGATCAAATCAGCACTGCCGAATGTCTATCCGTATGTTACTATTAGAAAGTTGCTAAAACCTTACTAAAATCCGGCAATAGCATATCAATTTCCTGCTGCACATCAACTTGTCAATACAATTTACAATTTTATGCTATTATATACTTGTTTAATTACGTGTAAAACTTTAATGGAGCATAATTTAAAACTACGAAAATAAGCGATATCCGGCAACTTAGGTTCGATTTCATTTCGTAAGTTTAGTTCGGGACGGTACGTGGTTGCAATAAGCAACGATGTTTCGGTTTTTCAAGATTATATTATTTCCTGCAATAATACTTCATGTGACATCAGCGGTCCTCTATGACATATTTTCTGGACGTCCCGTTGCAGAACAGAGGGCAATGAGCAATGTAACTTTGAACTTAACCGATGAGATGCTCCTCTTCTTTGGTATTAAACCGTAAGTAGATATGTAGGTTACTATAATAATATTAATAAAAATTTATTGTTTCTCACATAACTAACTAATCTTTATATATAAAAATTACGTGTCACGTTGTTTGTCCGCGATGAACTCCTAAACTACTGAACTGATTTCAATGAAATTTTGCACACTGTTTGCAGTTTGGTCCAACTTGAGAGGTAGGATAGTTTTTATCCCGATAAGTGACCCTCAAATTTTTTATTGCTAATCTCAGTAGTTTTTTTTAGGGAAGCAAATGGTCGTCGGAAAGGGCAGAATAGCGTCTGCCTGGTCAGCTAGTACAAACATAAATCTACTAAAGCTCTATATTTCAGGGGGGACACCCTCGTGGTACTCAAAATAAATTAAATTAAACACTATAAAATCCGTAAGATTTGTTTTATTCTTTTTTTAGGGTTCCGTACCTCAAAATGAAAAAAAAACGGAACCCTTATACTATAAGGGTTCCGTTTTCTTCTGCGATCAGGGTGAGCAACAAAGTGATCCCATAAAGCTTATAGGATCACTTTGTTGTCCGTCTGTCTGTCTGTCAAGACCCTTTTTCTCAGGAACGCATGGAGGTATCAAGCTGAAATTCATATCAAATACTCAAGTCTACTGTCCCTTGAAGCTGTGAAAAAATCAAACTTCTAAGCCAATGAAATTAAAAGATACAGCCGTTTATGCCGCAAATTTTCGACATTCGCAAGGGAATCAAAACCTACAGGGTACTTCCCGTGAACTCAGAATCTTAAAATTTGGTACGAAACAACGTATTATAGCATAGATAAGGGAAAAATTGCGAAAAGCATAAATTTTTAGTTACATCATATAATAAAAATATTTTTAATAATTCTAAACTTATATACCTATGGATTTGTTCGGAACCCTCGGTGCGCGAGTCCGACTCGCACTTGGCCTGCTTTTTATAGGATAACGGGTGACAAACGAGCACACCGTCCACCTGATGGTAAGTGGTTACTGTGGCCTATACACATCTACATCTATCCTCGATAACGAATTAAAATGCCGATGCGTTGTCACCCGTGAGGACTATGATGGAATGCTTCGTTTCCAGTAAAATGGGTGTCCGGTTCTCTACACTCACCATACAAGCAACATAGCAGTGTTAAGCTGCTATTTTACGCTGGTATTCTGTGAGAGCGTGGTCGTTCCCCGGCCGAGCCGACCAATTCGTGCTACAACTGTACCAGTAATAGCAGTTGCAGCAATGCTGTACCACGTATTCAATGTTTATTATTATGTTTATTTCATTTAATTGTATAATAGTTAACTAAGTAATATTCGCAGATGGTGCACCATAGACATTCCGGAATGCTCCCCTTACGAAACCCGACGCGTGGATGGCTCCTGCAACAACCTGAGACATCCATCCCGGGGTACGACAATGACTCCCTACCACCGCATGCTTCCCTCGAACCATGCTATGGATGGAGGGCTCCGCACTTCCATCACTGGGCAACAGCTTCCAAACGCGAGGAAACTGAGGGTCGCCCTCATGTCCGACGGACGAGTCCATAACAAGCGTTTTACCCAGCTGATCACATATTTACCTCTGATCATGACAGCAGATACCACCAGTGTCCACGACACTATCAACTACGTAATGTTCACTAGGACCTGCTGTGCTTCTGATGGAGAACTCAACCCGATGTGCATGCCGATCGAAGTACCTGCAGATGACCTTCATTTGAGAAGGAGCAACGTGCGTTGTCTGAACTTGACAAGGGCAATTACCTATCAGGCACTTGGTTGCGCCCCGAAGTCCCTTCCACCGGAGAGGGTGAGCAATAAATTAAATCATCAAAATTTTTGAAGTTATAATTCTTTAGACTCATTGATTTGAAACTCGATGAAAAGAAAAAGTTTTTTTTTTAATAGGATAAGGGTAACAAACGAGCACACAGTCCACCTGATGGTAAGTGGTTGCTGCGGCCCATAGACATCTACATCTATCTTCGATTACGAATCAAAATGCAGATGCGTTGTCACCCGTGAGGACTAAGATGGAATGCCTCGTTTCCAGTAAAAGGGTCTCCGGTTTTCTACACTTACCATACGAAACACAGCAGCATTAAGTACTAACTATACCAGTAATATAGCGGCAGCATGGCTCTACCACGTAAACGGTTGGACGTGGTAGAGCCACGCTGCAGCTATATTATGGTTGTAGCACGAATGGGTCGGCTCGACCGGGGAAGGACCACGTGCTCACTGAATACCAGCGTAAAATAGCTGCTCAATGCTGCTGTGTTTCGTATGGTGAGTGTAGAGAACCGGATACCCATTCTACTGGAAACGAGGCATTCTATGTTAGTCCTCACGGGTGACAACGTAGAACAGTATGCAAAACTGACAGAATTCGTAAAAAAATATCTATCATCACCTGTTAACATTGAGAGGCTTTTTTCAGAAGCGGGTATAGTTTTGTGGAAAAGTAGTAGTTATGTGGAAAAGCGCAACGGGTTGATATTAATAAATGCTGAAAAATTGTATTCATTAATCACAACTTACCTCTGATAAAATTTAAGTATTAATTTTTTTTTATAGGCTAAGTGTGACAAACGAGCACACAGTCCACCTGATGGTAAGTGGTTGCTGCGGCCCATAGACATCTACATCTATCCTCTATTACAAATCAAAATGTCATCTACATTCGTTGTCACCTATGAAGACTAAGATGGAATGCCTCATTTCCAGTAAAAAGGGTCTCCGGTTCTCTACACTCACCAAACGAAACACAGCAGCATTAAGCTGCTATTTGACGCTGGTATTCAGTGAGCGCGTGGTCCTTCCCCGGTAGCCGACCCATTCGTGCTACAACTATACTACTAATATAGCTGCAGCATGGCTTTACCACGTAAAATTGCAGATCAACTCCTCGCCACCAATGCTGGACCTATCGAGTCTGTATGGAAACGACCAGCTCAGCGTCAACAGGTCCCGTCAGATGAGAGGTGGACTCTTGCGAGCAGATGTCATTAAAGGCAAGGAGTGGCCGCCCAACGGCGCCCCAGTCTGTTTGCTCAACCAACCGCCACGAGAAACTCGATGCCATGATTCTGGTAGGTAATTTCTTTCTACAAACCTAGTTTAGTGTTTTAGACTTAAGGATTTTTCGCTTCTTTCTTATTAATCTGATAGTCATGACTATAGATAATATACTAAATTGGGCATAGATGAGGTGACGAAACGAGGAGGAGGGAGTTTCTTCTGCGCTCTCATAGATGGCGTTGAGATTATAAATTACTGAAAAATACACTAGAAGACGCTATTAACTAGGTTGAGTATTATTTCGTACACGTTTCAATAAAATTAAACTCTGACAAGTTATTAGGTGACGAAACTAGGGAAGTTTATTTTGCGCTCTCATAGATGGCGTTGGCCGATCGGTAGGCAAGAACGTTGTTTCCCATAAATCACATTCAATTTGAGATAATTTCAAATAAAAGTAGAAGCCTTATTTAATTATATTTTCAAAAACTGCAGTAACGGTGCCTATATTTATATATTTGAACAATTTAAAATTTGGCTACTCTTTGAAAAATAAGCCTGTATAATATTCAAATAAATTTGTCGGTACGATACGCGCGTCACCTAAGTTAATTGTACTATGCCTATAACCTTCGCACAAGTGCAAAGAATAAGTTGACAAAGTTTTAGTGAAATCTGATAAATATGTATGGTAGCGTATAAAATACAAAGATATAAGTATTTATTTTTATATTATACATATTAAATTAAAAAAATCTATTGCTAAAAACACATTAAATCATTAATTTTATATAATACTAGTTTGCCAGACAGACGTTGTTCTGCCCTTTCCAACGACCCTTCCTATAAAAATCCTTAAATTCACAATAAAAAATGTTGAGGGTCATTTATTGGGATAAAAACTATCCTATCTCTCAAGCTGGACCAAAATGCACACAGTGTGCAAAATTTCATTGAAATCAGTACTTACAGTGGTTTAGGAGTCTATCGCGGACAAACAACGTGACACGTAATTTTTATATATAAAGATTGGCAAAAAGGCCTTTCGAAACTTAGCCTGAACCCAACGCACGTAAGTAGACTGTCACTTTTTTTTTTTAAATACCGCAGGACAATTTGGTATCAACACTATCGTTGGGATACAGTTGCTCGGGATATGGCAGTACAGGAACCACAACTACCTGGCGAGGATCCTGGAGCAGATAAACCCCTGCTGGGATGATGAGAGACTGTTCACCGTCGCGAGGGGCATCAACATCGCTTACTACCAGCATATCGTCTACTATGAACTGATGCCTGCATTGTTGGGTATTTCATGATTTTGATTACGCTTCACTTTATCGGGTTTGATTTCCGCCGCGCCGGTACCCATTAAATTGTTAATTTTAAGTGCTTTACCACATGCTAGGTTATTATTAAAAACATCTTGAGGAAATCAGTTCAGTTAGAAAATAAAAGTTTCAGTTCAGTTTTCAATCGACTTCAAAACGAGACGGTACTCGATTGGACTGTATGTTTTTGCATACCTTAAGCGAAAGCGCAAGGTATTTTTTTTTATAGGATAAGGGTGATAAACGAGCACACAGTCCACCTGATGGTAAGTGGCTGCTACGGCCCACAGACACCTACATCTATCCTCTATTACAAATCAAAATGTAGATGCGTTGTCACCCGTGAGCACTAAGATGGAATGCCTCATTTCCAGTAAAAAGGGCCTCCGGCCACCTGCACTCACCAAACGAAACGCAGAGGTAAATCTCTACTTCACGCTGGTTTTCTGTGAGGTCGTGGTTCCACCCCGGTTCGAGCCGGCCCATCCGTGCGACAGCAAAAGCTGCCGCGTGGCTCTACCACTGTTAAAGTTCTACTATCGCCTAAAAATTAAGATTCCAACGTTTTATCGAATAAAATCGTATCTAGCAATCTTTAAATGTGTTACCTCATAACTTTTTACTGAATGAACCGATTTCGATGATTCCTTTTTTTATTTGAAAGCTGGTATTTAAAACATGTGGTCCCATATAAATTTGATCAATGTCTGACCAATAGTTTTTGAGATATTCATAATAATTTATATTGAAGTCGGTTGTAAAACATTTTTAATTTTAAATTATTTTTATAGAATATGAGTGAAAAACAAGCACACAGTCCACCTGATGGTAAAAGAATGCGTTGATTGAGATGCATTGTTACCCCTGAGGGATGTAATAGAACGCCTCGTTTCCAGTAAAAAGAGTCTCCGGTACTCTACACTCACCGTACGAAACACAGCCGCATTAAGCTGCTCTTTCATGCTAGTATTCTGTGAGTGAGACCGTGTAGTGGCGGTGTAAGAATATCCACTACCCCATATCGTCACGTGGACGTCGAAAGAGACGACAGAGGGAAACTAAAACAGGAGATGAGCAGCACCATCTTTCTGATAACAACTGAAACTAATTGCCAAGCGGTTGCCAACCCGCCTGCCAAGCGGGTAACTATGACAAATCACCCCTATGAAGAAATCGATGTGGGAGGTCTATGTTCCAGCAGACTTTTATAGGCCGAAATGGATGGATGTATAGAAGATAATCTACCAGGAACACATAACCCACTGAGAGGTGAAATTATTAAATCAACACTAACATTACACAACTATGGCCAAATCCCCCTCATTAGGCAATCTATGAGGGGGGGGGTCTATGTTCAGCAGTGGACTTTTATAGGCTGCAATGGATGGACGTATAGAGGATAATGTACCAGGAGCACATGACCCACTGGGAGGTGAAATTATTAAGTCAACAGTAACATTACAACTATGGCAAAATCCTCCCTATGAGGCAATATATGGGGGAGACCTATGTTCAGCAGTGGAGTTTTATAGGCTGCAATGGATGAATGAAATGGTGATCCTCCGGCCGAGCCTTTCCATTCGTGCTGTAACCATAATGCAGGGTGGCTCTATCACGTGAAACGTTTTTCTTTCTTTCTTAATATAAACTATATAAATTCATCAGGTTATGAATTCCTTCTAAAGAACAATATCATCTATGACACTTATGGTCACGTCGACGACTATGACGACAGCCTGGAGCCGACGGTCAGCATCGAGTATGTAATCGGGACCAGATGGTTCCACACGATCCAAGAGGGACGCCTCCAGTACGTATATTTCAAGTTATGATTAAATATAGGACCTCTAGTGGTTTTTTTATAGGAGAGAGGGCAAACGAGAATGCGGCTCACCTGATGGTAAGTGACTACCGCCGCCTATGAACAACTGCAACACCAGGGGAACCAGGAGAATTGCAGATGCGTTGCCGGCCTTTTAAAAAGGAGTACGCTCTTTTCTTGAAGGTCCCTAAGTCGTATCGGTCCGGAAAAATCGCTGATGGTAATCGATTCCACAAGGAAGTTGTGCGAGGAAGAAAACATCTTCTAAATCGCACAGTGGTGGACCACCAATCATCCAGATGGTGTGGATGGTATCGGGAGTTCTACCGCGATGTGCGTTCGTGAAATTTGACGGCTGGGATTAATCCGAACAATTCCTCAGAGCACGCCCCGTGGTAAATGCGAAAGAAAATGCAAAGAGATGCATCTCTTCGCAGCGCCAATAAATCGAGCCGATCGGAAAGGACTCGGTCGTCGACGATTCGAGCCGCTCTGCGCTGGATGCGGTCAAGTGGAAGGATAAGAAATATAAGAAATTAATAAGTATAAGAAATCATTATATAGACCTCTATATAAGCTTAAGCTGTTATGTGTATATTTTTTTGTTTTTGTAGTTGGTTTAATTTTTTTAGAGTTTAATTATTAATAATAATAATGTCCTCCAGACCGTATTTCGGTCACGGTGGCCAGTCTCAAAGAAGACTAGCCATCTGCGCATGATAGGATGATAGAGTTCAAGTGTATGCGCAGGCATACGAAGGTAACACTGAAAGTCTTTGATTATATACACGTTGTATCATATACACTTACCGATGAAAAGTGATCTTGGTATTATTATACGGTTTTCCCACATAATTACGACACAATTTGACAGCACAAACCGGCATAATTAATTATTTTTCGTGAGCACGTTATCCTTAACTGGTTCAAATGACACTGACGTAAGCGAGAAGCGAGTCTACCAATTTTAGTAGACTTTTTTTGGGCCGTTCTGTACGGTCAATGTGGCATCTAGACGTGTATATAATCAAAGCTGAAAGTTCTTAGAAAATTAAAAACTGAACAAACTAGCAAGTAGTTTTATTATATCTTTTCAAAATAGTTTTCAAAAGAGTTCCATTTTCAACATGATAACTTATTTTTTTATTATTTTGTTTACAAGTGGCCAGTTCTAAAAACTTTCAGTGTCACCCTCGTAGATGCACTCTCTATTCCCTCACTCTCATAGTCCGATGGGACGGTGAACCGACACGACCGGAAAGAGATCAGGCGCAGGACCAACGGCTTTACTTTACCGAGGCACGGGCGTGAAACACCGCCAACTTCCTGACTGCCGGTTACTACTGAGAATTTCCTCGCCTCGAAGCCTCGTAAAGTTTAATTATAAAAAAAATTGCCGGCTTCGTGACGCAGTGGCTTGGCAATGAGTTGCAGCGCTAACGGCCGCGGGCCCGAATCCCGAGTAGCCGCTGGAAGTAAAAGGGGAGATCTCCCTCCGGGCAAGGTGTTCTGTCCGGGGAGCGGCCAACGGTATTGTAGTTCAGAGCTATTCTGTATATATACTGCTTTAACTTCGGAACTTTGTTAGCGCGATTTAGGCTTCGATGTGTTTCGCTTGTGACGCGAAGACAGCGCGCGCCACATCCGCACGGAACAAGATGTTTGGTATACAAATAATTGTTTCGGGTCTGGATGTATGTACTTGTTAGATGTATGCATGTAAACTGTCCCCACGATACAGGAGAAAATCCTAGTGTGAAGACTACTTTCTTTAAAAGAAAAAAAATATATATTAAAAAAGGCTTGGAATATTACACTCGAAACTGATTAGGTTGATGTTTCAGACTGTACAGCAAGGAAGGAAGGTTGCTGGATGAGTTGGCTATGGTGGACTACACGCTCCGATCCGGGGGCATGATGACTAACAACACGTTCGAAGGTGCCACCCAAGGTTCGTTCAGACAGCCCTGCGCTGACGCCGATTACCTCGTGGATCCTGATGTAAGTCCACCAAATACTCTTGCATGTCGTTTTTGAAGGTATACTTCTTTTGGGGCGTTTGGGAAAAATGATGAGAGTGAGTTTTTTGCGATGCGCGCGCACACTGACTTCTAAAAACGACACCATGAAGTTGTTACGATGCGCGCGCACACCGACTTCTAAAAACGACACCATGAAGTTGTTACGATGCGCGCGTCTAATTCTTTTATTAATATATAAGTAGCCTAAGTTACTCCTTATAACATCGGCTATCAGTCAGTGAAAGTCCCGTCGAAATCGGTCCAGCCGTTTCGGAGATTAGCCGGAACAAACAGACAGACAGACTGACAAAAATGTTAAAAATTGTTTTTTGTTATTAGTAGCGTATATACTTTCATATGCATTTAGTAAAAAAGCTGTTATTTTGACATTACAAACAGACACTTCAATTTTATTTATTTGTATAGATTTGACTTTGACAGAACGACATATAATATAGTTGTATTTTTTTTTTCTTGAAGACCATACTTCGTTTACTAAACGTTTTGTTCTTAGGTCGGAGAAAGGATTCTAGGTCCACTCCAGTTCGCTAGCGACGTAACGGCCAGCGATATTAATAAGGGTCGGGATGTGGGCCTGCCATCTTACAACAGGTATAGACAGTACTGCGGACTACCCGTGGCCAAGACCTTCGACGATCTATACAACTGGATGCCGAAAGATGTAAGTTATACAGCCTCGATTTTATGCGAGTATTTTTGATTCTAGCGCTTCATTACGGCCTATCAAAAGTCCACTCAACATGTACTATATGTTAGGTAGCTGTACCGCACAACTTCGTCTACTTTTATATATTACGATTGGATGTCAATGGTTTTAATTTTTTGGCACAGTACCCTAATTATTTTTCTAAAATTTTTATTTTACTATCTTATTATTTTATTTTACTATCTACTTTTGTAGCCTAAGTTACTCCTTATAACATCAGCTATCTGCCACTGAAAGTCTCTTCAAAATAGGTCCAGCCATTTCGGTGATTAGCCGGAACAAAGAGACAGAATTTTTTTTTATATAAGCACTGTATATGCATTTAGTAAAAAGTTGTTATTTTCATATTACAAACAGACACTTTAATTTTATTGTATAGATGAACATATTTGTACCGTGTAGTGGCAGTGTAAGAATATCTACTACCCTGTAACATCCCGTGACGTAAGAGGCGACAGAGGGAAACTGAAACAGTAGAGCAAAAACATCTTCATAATTCAAAATAATAAAAAACTGCGGTTGCTCCGACTGCCAAACGAGGAAGCTATGGCAAATATCCCCCCCCCCCTCCCATGAGGCAATATATGGTGGAGGCCTATGTTCAGCAGTGGACTTTTATAGGCTGCAATGGATGGACGTATAGAAGATAATGTACCAGGAGCACATGACCCACTGAGAGGTGAAATTATTAAGTCAACAGTAACATTACACTATGGCAAAATCCTCCCTATGAGGCAATCTATGGGGGAGACCTATGTTCAGCAGTGGAATTTAATAGGCTGTAACGGTAAAAAAAAACGTTGCAGCAAGTGGACGTCCTTGCAAGGAACTACGAATACATCGACGATTTGGACTTAATGGCGGGAATCCTAGCCGAGAAGCCGATGCGTGGGGCCATCATGGGACCTACTCTCGCCTGCATAATGGCGGACCAACTGGTCCGTTGGCGAAGAGCTGACAGGTTTTGGTATGAGAACACTATACACCCTGGAGCTTTTACACCGGGTAAGTTACGCCAAGTTATTATAATTATATTATAAATAAGTTTTACAACGCAATCATAAATATTTTTATTTTATTATTTATTTAAAGTTTAATAGGCAAAGGGACCTACGTCCATACAGCCAAGTCTCACATGTGTTTAGTTCACAAAATTATTCGTAATAAGCTGGTGCTTCACATAGCTTAACTTTTGAGGTTGATGACTACAATATCTCAAGGTGTCTTAGCGAATAATTAACTAAAATTTTATGTCACCTGTATACGCCCCTAGCTGCCCCAACAAAGGTTGACGGGACTAGGGCCCATGAGTAATCCCATCGACGGGCAGCAGAGGGACGGGGCCACGTGGCCACATGGAATTTCCTATCACAATAAACTATATGAGAGAAAGCTAGAAACACATAGAACTTACCATTATCCGAAGCTAACTTCGCACCAAGGCTTGGGCAGGCCGTGAGTGTGTGTAATAGTGAATGGCGAGTAGTGTACAGTGAGGTGTGAATGTGTGGGGCCTTGGCAAGCATAGGCGACCAGCAGCGGCCGAGTTCCAGGCTGCTCCAAAATGCTGCATCGCTTCAGACTGCTTCGGCGCCGGACCACTTCTTTCTTCACTGTCACTGATTCATGCCCACTTTCACCAACGACCCGTAAGATTTATGGGACCCCTTAGCATATTTAGGGGCCAGTTAGGGGATAGTTTCCGTTTCACCACTTTTAAAGGGTCCGTTACTGACTAAACGATCCCCTAAATTTATGAGATGGATTATTGGTCCCATAAACCTTCACATAAGTAAAAGCGACTTTTAGAGGACAAGATGGACTGTGATCTATTTGATTTTCTTGATAATTTAGACACAACTGATACTATATTTGATATAAATCGTAGTCGAAGACCTAAAATATATCGAAAACGACCAAATTATTTCAACGATTTCGATGAAATAGATTTTTTCCGAAGTATAGGTTATCTAAATCAACAGTGATATATTTGTTGGAAAAAATTGAACATATTTTGGAATTTTCTGATAATAGGTGAGTACCTAACTATTTACATATGTTATCAATTTTAATGTATGTACAATAGTCTATAATGTTATTAAAACTGTAGTTTATTAAATATTTAAGTTAAAGTGTGGGTTCCTGGGTTCCTACATTTTCACTTATTACCTATAATACCTAGCTACGAAATAAAGGTAAAAGCATAAAAGGTTACTTTATTGCTCTCCTAACAGTAACTTTTGAGTAGAAAATGAGCCTGTATAGGTAGGCCGTAGGTACCTGTTTGGTGCTAACCTACCTACCATGGTAAATTGATACCCGAGGTATATCTTACTTAAGTTTCTACCTATTTTAATTTGTAGTTGTTTATTTTTTTTACAGGAACAATTCCATACCACCCATAAATCAATTATTAATAGCTTTAAGATATTATGCCACAGGCAATCACTTGCTTGCTGTGGCTGATATGGGTGGTACTAGTTTGGCTACATCCAGCCGGATAGTAAAGAGAGTGTCTCAAGCAATTGTTTCCCTACGTCGAGAATTCATTATATTTCCTGATACAAACAGAGACCAAGACAGAGTTAAGATAGACTTCTATGATATAGCTAGATTCCCTAATGTACTAGGCTGTATTGATTGCACACATGTAAAAATTCAGTCACCAGGTAAATTCCTCATTTTTATTTAACTACCTTTCACTAAAAGTTCATTTCTCTTAGTAGTCTATCAAGCAATGCTGATGAAGTATTATTTATATCTATAGGTGGAGATGATGCTGAACTATTTAGAAACAGGAAAGGCTACATGTCCATAAATGTCCAAACAATTGCATCAGCAAAGTTGTTGGTCCAGGATGTTGTTGCACGCTGGCCAGGCTCTACACATGACTCAGCAATTTACCAAAATAGCTATATTTATAGAAAGTTTGAAAGAGGGGAGTATGGAGACAGCCATTTACTTGGGGATAGTGGCTATCCCTTAAAGGTAAAAGAAAAAATAAGGAGAATAATAATATAATATTGATTAAAACTTAAGTAGGTTACAAAAAGAATTACAAAAATTACAAACAAAAAGAATAACATCATTCATCACAGAGCTCAAAATATTGATTAAATAAATACTTTTTATTTAATAAAAAGATTATGCATGGGTAAGGGATATTTAATTAATAAAAAAGTATACTTAAACTAGTTATTTGCAGAACCATTTTTAGGTATTCCTGATACATTTTGAAAGTTTAAGGTGTGACCTGGAATAGAAAAGAAATATTTTACATCATATAAATTACATTATTATATACAATAATACTTAAAAATATTTTTGTTTTAGCCTCATCTCTTGACACCTTATCTCAACCCTACAACAAGTGGAGAACGAAAATATAATGAGGCCCACATTAGAACACGAAATGTGGTGGAACGGCAATATGGTGTGCTAAAACGAAGGTTTCCAGTACTTGCGGTTGGAATTCGTTTAGCTTTAAACAATGCCATTAATGTCATTATAGCTTGCTGTATCTTCCATAATATATGCATATTAAGAAATGAGCAACAGCCTGTGAATAATGATGATGTGCCTAACCTGGAAGAGCTAATTGCAAGGGGACAAATAAATAATATGGCATTTTCTGACAGACCTTCTTTGTCATATGGATTTCGCAGAAATCAAATTACACAATATTTTGATAATTTATAAATATCTAATTTATTATGTAAAATATATATAGTAATTTCACCAATAAATAAAACACATACCTTTTAATTGGTTGCATACTTCAGTTTTAATTTCCAATTCCTTTCTAGCTGTTTCTAACTGCAGCTGGTACAATTCTCTTTTAAATTTTATTTCTTCTTCTAACATTTTAATTTTTAAATCTTCCACAGTAGCCTTTTTAGAATTCAAATCTTTAAAACCTCCACATAACGTTGAAACAACTTCAGCTTTATCCTTATTTTCTTTAATTATTGGTTGTCGTCTTTTCCATATAGATGTGGACTTTATAAATTGAGACGATGTTGGTGATGACAGTGTTGGAGCAATGTCATTATTATTCCCAACATCGTTATTTTCAATATATTCCACATTTCTTGTATTGCATTAAAATTGTAACAAAACAAATTCTAATATAAAAATCACAGTGTAAATATAATATAATCATACAGTGGGTCGACACCTATACAAATGACTGAAATAATTTTGTATTGAAAATTCTGCCAGTTTAGTTCATTTTGTTGTTGTCGCCCCGTAGTGTTTCTCTGTCTAGCCCTCTATTGAAACACTGGTAGGAACGAAAGCATCTCCTTAAACAAACACAATAATATACATAACTTACTTTTATATAATATTATAATATGTAACAAACTTATTGCCCTGATTTCTACTACGGCATTTGGACTATTTGTCAGTCAGTTTCTAATTTTAATATACCTACATAATAGAGAATTCTATAAATACTAACATTTTCATTTTGAAATATTAAAATTTCCATTGTCTCATCACCAAGTATTGGTAATGAACTGGCTTCAGTAATTTTGTCAGCATCTGAATCCTGGACATCAGTTATGCCTTTACATGCTCGGCCCATCAAGTCACTGACTTGTTCCAAAATTATATCTGTTTTAACACACGATGGGCCACCTCCTGTGCCATTGTGACTGCTTTTGCTAAGTGCTTTGTATAACTTCGCATCAGTCTTCATTTTCTCCCAGACTCTCATAAGAGATTCTTTACTTCTGAAATGTTAGTGGTAGGTTATTAAAAGGCAATTCAGTACGTTCATCATAGTAGATAAAGAGGTTAATGTACTGAGAATACAGGTATTAGGTAGGTAACTTCTCATTCAAGTAAGTAAATAGAAACTCTTTAATACACACATTACATATTATACAAAATCAAGATAATAATTATTATGACAATAACTATTTACAGCTATAAAGTTTGGATGTAAAGGCAACTTAACTTTAAAACAACTATAACAAGTACTAAACAAAAGGTTTATTTTTATCAATAACTTACCTAGCCGTGGTTCCTGTGGAATTAAATCTTGTGCACAAATTCACCCACGCTTCATTCTTCGCTTGATTTGTTGTACCGTCCGTCTTTTTATTTAATATAACATTTTTAAAAGTATTCATTAACTTTACAAGTTTATCCTTTTCATCAAACGTGAAGTTTTGACACCGCTTGCTTTTATTTTCGGCCATAATTATAAAATAAAAAGTTAGATACGAGATACCAAACGAAAACACCACGAAAACTTGCAGCTGTGACTTGCAGAGACAAATGTCAAACAGCCAATGCACAGATAAAGCTGAGTGTCAAATACGGTGACTTGTCAAACATAAACTAAAAATATGATATTTTTATTAAAATATTAACAAAATGAAAACATATATCAGTCAAAATATGAAAGAACTAATTTCTTCATTAAAATAATACATGAATACGTATTTTTTGTATTAATATATATCATTTCCGATAAAACCGGTAACTACAACTGGGTATCAAGCACTATCGTCGTAAAAAATCGGTCACATAAGGAAGGGTCCCCTAGCTATAAGTCCGTTGCGTTCGTGAAAACAAATTTTAGTTATGGGTTGGTTTAGGGGACCTTTTAGCTTAGCGGTCGTCTAACTATGTGATTGTTTAGGGGATGTCGGTGAAATTGGGCATCAGTCTCTTAGCTACATTGTACATTTAACTAACTTCAATTCGCCTAATTCCACACTCATCGCAGAATCGAATACGTGATATCCGACACGGCAAGGACAGTAGAACAAAATTAGACATTGAATGTCCCGGATTCACTTATCACAAATTATAAATTCGGCACCAGAATAACACGTCGCGCCAGAGTCAAAATACGCCTCGTTGACACGCAAATTAATCTAACTAAGATGCACAATTACTTTCAAAGAATTTACTTAAACCGTGAAACCCCATAAAGGCCTCTGGTACGGGAACCTAAATCCTAGACCACCAAATCCGAGGCGGATTTCTCGAAACCCAATTACGTAGCGAAGCCGCGCCCAAACCCAAATTCTAGACCCTAATCACTCGAAACCGGTCTCGCGCAACTTCCGCAGCGGTAGCCGAAACACTCGGCCTTACCGGATCGCTGCTCCCAAGCTACTCGTCACCTACTGTCTCGCCCGACCGCCAAGACGCTGGGAAGCTCCCTTCCGCTGCCCCCTCTCCGACACACGCGTGACACCTGGTACGATCGGGCGATTGGCAAAGTGGAACGTGATTGGGTAACGTCCTAACATAACCAAATTTGGGCATAAACATCACCATCAAAGCACTTTGTTACATCGTTTTCATTGACAAACGTCAGATATTAAATACAAATATTGCACCCGAAAAAACTCCTTTCTTATTTTTGCAAACCTGGGGATTATTTTTCTTTTTTCACTTATTGTGGCATCAGTTAGAAGGCTTCAAAACTACAAGACAACAAAAGCATGTAAGATGTTATTGACACAATTTTTCACAATATTATGATGTGTTTATATTATCAACAAAGAGTATCGGTGATGAAAATTTCTTATGATGCCAAATCGTATCAAACAAAACATCGCGAAATTTTGACAAAACCAATAACAATGACAATTATTTCACAATTTCCGTAAACTGTTCACATGTGTTTAATATATTTAATAGACACAATCGTATTGCTTTTGGTTAAAAACCTATATTTTTATTACTGGCAATTAATACAATTGAATTGAATTGGATAGAATATTTTTATTTAATATAATACAAGAATACTTATTAATAGTAATTTATGCTTTCATCACTGGTTCCGAAAAAGATCCGTCCTGGAAAAAGAAACAGAAAGACACCTAAAAGGACTTTTCAGAGCATTATTTAACATCAGTGAAGAGTTTATATCGAATGTCAGTTCGAATCAGAAAACATCTCATAATACGTTATATGATTGGAACTGACATTACGTCTACCAGAAAGTACTTTTTATCCCAGGGATACCATGCTTTTGGTACTTCATAACCCATAAGTCAATTTCTATTTTGGTTAAAAGTAATTTATTCTGGAGTGTCGTTAATATTTTTATGTCAGTGTAATTAATAGACTTTGTTATGGTCTATTAAAACCGTTACCGTTACAGCCTATTAAAGCTCGCTGCTGAACATAGGCCTCCACCATAGCCTCATAGGAGGAATATTTGCCACAGTTGCCACGCTTGGCAAGCGGATTGGCAACCACAAGTTTTTATTTTTAGTCGTGATTAGAAAGATGCTTCTGTCCATCTCCTGATTTGTTTCCCTCAGCAGCCTCTTACGACACCCACAAGATGATACCGGGTAGTGGATATTCTTACAACACCACTATATACAGGGTATTTATGAAACGCTCCCGAAAACGAAGACAGACGACTAGTGCCACTAGCTGCGGGCCGCGCGCCCACTAACCTAGTGGGCCATATCACAATACCTAATAATTTACAACACTTGTCTAAATACCTAACTTATCTACTTAACCTACTATTTTGCCACTATGCTTGTCTCCACGTAGCCACTTTAATCCGAATTTACAGGTTAAATAACCCAAATAACTAGTTCGATTCCCCGCTAATGAAAAAAATACTTAAATGAAATGTAACCAAGGTTTGCATGCGTTTTTATTCATCGTGTAGGTATGTTTATTATTCGATATATTCAGTTATGTACCTATTCAGATCAGTTCAGTACTAAGTTACTTAAAAAAAATTAGGTATTAAACAGCTTACCGCTCTAAATACTCCGTGGTGATGTGCTCAATGAAACCAGGCACACGTTGTTGCTGGTCTAATAACCAACGGCAGAAAACTCGCCGGCGGTCGTGATCGCCGGAAACTAAAGCTTGCACTTTGTACACTTTGTATAGGCGCATTCGGTTACACTTTAACACTTTGTGAACTGTACAGTATGACACACTTGTGTACTTAGGTTTGGATGCCGGCAAACAACATTTCAAATGCGCTCCTCTGAGTGAACAGCTACTTGACTTCCACCTCCTGCCGCTGCCTTTTCATGTCTTTTTTTATTGTATCCCGATTCATTTACAGAGTGGCTTAAATCTCCACGAGTCTATGCACCCTGCACTTACGTTCCTTAGAACATAGGGTTCTAAGGAACGTAACATTTAAAAATACAATCCTCACCTAAAACGTAGTGATATTGTGCACTCTTTGACTGAAGCATTCTTGCATTTTGTTTTACGGCAACAAAGGTTAAATACAAACATATAAATAGATATATATTATTCTTATTATTATTTCTTTGCAGATCAATTATACGAAATACGCAAGATCACAATGGCGCGAATAATTTGTGATCAAGGTGACTCTGTAGACTCAGTTCAGCCGTTCGCGTTCCTACTTCCAGGACTTGGGTAAGCTCTTTCATCATTTTATGTTAAATATAATTCATAACTTTCTAGATTCAAGCTGTAAACGTTACCCTTACACTAGGATTTTCTGCTGTACCGCGAAGGCAGGACCAGGAACAATTATTTGTAGGCCATACAAATACTTGTTCCGTGCGGGATTCGGGCCCGGGGTACACAGCGCCGCAACTCAATGCTAAAGCCAATGCGCGACTACTCTTTGGTCAAAAGTGTATGCTAGTAAAGGAGCGAGCATAAACCGACGAAATTTTCCACATAATTTAATAAATTTTTATTAGTGTTGAATCAAACAAAGATTATTAAAGGCGGTTCCTCGGGACCTAAGGGATCCGTGAAAAAGTCACCACGGTCCCGCGAAATTATTTTTTTATTGTTTATTAAATAATCCCACAGTTAATACAAATATCATATTAAAATTGTCCAAAATTTTGTGATGAGATTTATCCATTACCGTCATGTAGATACATAGGGAGTTAGCGAACGTACGGGGCTATACTGCGGCGCAGGAATCGGGAATTTGACTTTTAAAATATTTCACTTAGATTTAAGTGTGAGGATAATATTGTAAGTGGTGGGGGTAACATTTTTTAAAGAGAAAAAGAAGTTCGCTTTTAAAATATTTTTAATAAAAGTTTTAATTCTTATTTAAATGTCACTATCTTTGATTTGTAATCATTTCATGTGGGTTTCCATAAAATAAAAGAGATTTGGTGAGTGTTCCATTACTTCAAAAGCTTAAGAACCCCTGGATTTTAACGCGCTTAATTTTGCTTTTTGAAACTACTGACATTTCGGGCACTTTACATCACCCATGCACAGGGAGAGGGGGAGGACTGAGGTATTTGACGCCCTGATGGCATGGTTATCGATTGCGACCGTAACTTTTAAATATACCGGTATAAAGAATAAGAAACCGAGCCCGAGTCAGAACGGGCTTATAGTTTGTTGAATTATTGCAGTAGTATGCTTGGTTTTGGATTTGATTTTATTAATTACCAACTGTTCCCCGCGACTTCCAATAATTTAATGGGTTTTATTTGCTATTGTGTGGAATCTTAATTCTTTTTCTAAAATAAAAGTAGCCTGAGTTACCCCTTTAACATAATAGCTATCTGCCAGTTAAAGTCTTGTCAATTTCAAAGATTAGCCAAAACAAACAGATAGAGAAATATGTTAAAATGTTTTTTTGTTATATAAACTTTTTTTTTTAATTAGTAATAAGATGTTATATTGATATTACAAACACACTGCAATTTTATTTATTTGATCCCAAGCAAACGATAGCACCCAGCCATCTTCTCTATTGAGTGTAGAATATTTTTTACGTGCGTTTCTGCTAAACCAATTTAACAGTGGTAGAGCCACGCGGCAGTTTTTGCTGTCGCACGGATGGGCCGGCTCGAACCGGGGTGGTACCACGACCTCACAGAATACCAGCGTGAAGTAGAAGTTTAATTCTGCGTTTCGCCTCCCAAGTTCCGGCTCCTTCCACTCGACCGCATCCAGCGCAGAGCGGTTCGATTCACGACGACCGAGTTCTTTCCGATCGGCTTGACTCACTGGCACTGCGTAGAGATGTTGCCATCTCTTTGCATATTTTATCGCATCTACCACGGGGAGTGCTCTGAGGAATTATTCGGACTAATTTCAGCCGCTCGATTTCACCATCGCACATCGCGACAAAACTCGCGATACCATCCATACCATCTGGATGATTGGCGGTCCACCACTGTGCGATTTAGAAGAAGTTTTCTTCCTCGCACAACTTCTTTGTGGAATCGATAGTCACCAGCGATTTTTCCGGACCGACACAACTTAGGGACCTTCAAGAAAAGAGCCTACTCCTTTCTAAAAGACCGGCATTTGCAATGTCCCTGGTGTTGCAGTTGTTAATAGGTGGCGGTAGTCACTTACCACCAGGTAAGTCGTATGCTTGTTTGCCCCCTCTACTTTAAAATAATCTTGGCAAATAGGGTAAATATATAAGGTAAATATATGGAGGAGACCTATGTTTCTGAAGTGTGAATGAATTTACTACACTACATTACATACACTTTTTAACACAGTATGGGTACTTTGTTTATACATTTTAAATGTAAGTAAGACTAATTTCAGAACATAATTATTAAATATGTTTATCTCTGTTTAGTCTAATGGTTGATTGGAAAAGAGAATGTCTTAAGGCATTAAGTCCGCCATATGTAAGATTTTTTTTGTGGCAATAATGGCGTTTTCCCACTAAAACGTCCTCAGAGTCCTTAATTATCATGTCCTTAGTAAGCCACATACATTGTTTTCCGTTATTGCATTGTATTTATTTCCTTCATGTAGACTTTTATTATTTCCAGAAACGAGATCGTGGACTGTTCAGCGATTCCTGCGCCTGATTTAGAGGCATGGCGTGACCAAAGATGCGCCGATAATGTTACTAGTCAAAATTTTAAATCAACTTTATATAACTTATCTGATTGAACTCTACATAATTACACTATTATACCAATAGATTATTAACCAATTTTCATTTAAGGCTTAATAAAGAATTGGCAAACTGTTCAGCGATTCCTGCGCCTGATTTAGAAGCATGGCGTGACCAAAGATGTGCCGATAATGTTACTAGTCAAAATTTTAAATCAACTTTATATAACTTATCTGATTGAACTCTACATAATTATACAGTTATACCAATAGATTATTAACCAATTTTCATTTAAGGTTTAATAAAGAATCGGCAATGTAAAGTTTTTTTTTTATTGAAATTCCTTAAAGACACAGATAAAATATGACACGGTGGTAGTACTAAATTTAATTCGTGTCCGTGGTCCGTGGGTGTAGTAAGAGGTGACGAGGACAACTAAAACAGGAGATGGTCAGTAGCATCTTCCTGATAACAACTCTGAATAATAAAATACTGCTATTACAAGCACACCTGCCAAGCGTGGCAACTATGGTAAATTCCTCCCTTGACAACTTTTTGACCTATTTTCAGCAGTGGACTTTCAGAGGCTGTAATGGATGGATGAATGGTCTGGTTGGGCATTTTCAGTATTTACTTTTTATATGTGTAAATGCGGGGAACGAAAAATAACATTTCTTACGGATGTCAGCAAAAAGTCTAGCCCGCCACAGTCTACTGCATCCGGCATACAAGCACCTCTATCGTGCCAAAATATAGCTATTGTTAGTAATTTTATGATTAAGGCGTCCGTTTTTTTTTTTTAATCCCATTTCACATAACTACTTTTTCTGGCCGTTTTAAACATATTTCAGGGTCCCGGACAGTGGCTGCAATCTGACTGCTTATTTTTGTAATAGCGTATTAGACTCCATTATGCTTTTGTCTTTCATTGATTAACTACGCGGACAGAGTTCTATTAAATTAGGGATTTTTTCATTACCGTGATAATTATCATGATATCCTTATTAATATTATAATCATGCGGTTCAATACATTGAAGTATAATGTACTTACGTACTAGAGCAGCTATTTCAAACAAAAACTGTACGCTACTCTATGTCGCTGCGCATGCGCCGTAACAGTCTTACCGCGCATGCGCGGTTTTTTTATCATTATAGATTATGCGTAGAACGTAGATAGAGGTAAGATACCTATGTCTATGGCGTAGAATGATCAGTAGGTATTTAATTATTGTTTATTTAGAGTACATATATTGTTAATTAATTTATTAAAACGAGTTCAAATTTTAATAATTTATCATTTATTTTGCATGATATGAGGTAAATTAATATGATAATATTATCACAATAGCATTTAAATTACATTTTTATATAAATATTATATAAGATAAGTAGATAAATTAGAAGGAATCGAATATAGTGAAATATATTTATTTAAATCTAGAACTGGGTCCCCAAAAACCCTAACCTAAGTTCACGTGAGACGTGACACAGAGCTGATACTTTTTATATTATGCCTTATGAATTACTGTGAGAAAACATAGTAAATCTTTAAAAACTTCTACCATGTTTGTTTACACATGAATTATACGTATATACACTTATTTGTTATTTTTTGCTGAAAATTAATTTCAATTAATAAAATTTATAAATGTTATTGTAAAAATATGTATTAGGAATTTAATTAAGTGCCTTTAAACAATGTAAGTTTTGTTAATTTTTGCCTTCTTCGTAGTATATTTATCCTCTTCCTTAAAATGCAAGGAACAAATGTATATATGATTTGTTGGTAATCACATCTCTTTTCTACGCTTATTTTGGACGAATTTAATCCACTTTTCTCGGTATTCGTGGTTTATACGTGAAAACCTAAAAATAAAATAAAAGAATAATCAGCAAATATAAACGTAAGAAATTTAGCTTACTTACTTATCTTCACGCACAATCCCTGACGGGGTAGCCAGAGAGAACAGATCGCTAAACTCTGTCCTCCACCTTGCGCCGTGTCGGGCTGTGCGTGGCGGTCCGTTTCACACCAACGGGCACGAGCTGGTGTGCGTCGCCTTGGGGGGACGCCCTAACCCTCGTCGACATGGGTGCGCAGTTGTGTAGAATTGCAGCCCTGAAAAGGGCTGGCGAAATTTAGCCTAATTATAAATACTTCTATTTATTTCTACAAAAAAAAATTGTGCATAATATAATCGTCCAACACTTGCTCACAGAAATGTATCTGAACAAATTAATAATAATAATAAATATTTATTGCCACACAATAATAAGTTTACAAATGAAAAGTTTACAAAGTAAGTATACACATAAAAATGAATACACTTAAAATTTTTATAAAAAAAAATGAACATTCACAATTAACAGATTAACTAATATTACTCAGTATACGATTATAATGTGAGGCAACGGGCACAGGCTCAGTATTCGCTCAGCACTGTTTTTCAGCCAGTCCCTGCTGTTTTGGGTATATTTTGGTCGCACGCACATCGTACTTAATTATGTATTGTTGGTAAACCTCTTTACAGTCAATATGTTTTAAATAAAAATACTTTATCTATACATATAATAAATCTGTAGAAAAGTCGTGTCTGTAATTCTAATATATTCTTGAAAAAACAAGTCCAGGAGACTAAATAAAGGGTTCTGAAGCAAAATTAGTGGTTTTTAGAATTTTTGTCTGTCTGTCTTTCTGTCTGTCTGTCTGTCTGTCTGTCTGTCTGTATATTCCGGATTCACGTAAAAACTACTTAACCGATTTACATGAAATTTTGTATATAGGTAGTGAGTAATCTGGGGCAACTTATAGGCTACTTTTTATCCGATTACGGAACTTCAAAAAAGGTAGGTTATGCATTCTATTTCCTTTAGATGTTAATTTTCTATTATATCTTAGTTATAGGATAACGGGTGTTTTTCAAATTAAAAGCATATTTGTAAATAAAGTTTAAAATATAATTATAATCTTGGTAAAATAATTTGAAACTACACTGATTTGATATTCAAAACAGCGCCATCTATCATCAAAGGGAAGAAGTAGTATATTTTGCCTTCAGTTACTAATAAATGAAAAATAATATAAATAACTTACATTTATATGATTAAATGATTAGATTTTTAAAATTATTAAAAAAAATTCTAACGTTTAGTTTTTTAGTATTTTTGTTATTTTATTTTAAAAGTGTAAAGTGTATATATGTAAAGTAATTAAAACTGGTACGTCTGCAATTATTGCAAAATTCTCATTATCATTATAGTTTTATTAAAGAGATTAAAGAGCTTTTTATGTATGTCGCGGCCAGATCGGAGAATTGATAATACCTATATCATAAAGTAGTCTATCATTTCGTGAAATGGTGTGGTCATTTCATGATATTTAATACTATTTGTTGACAATGTCATGATATGGCTTGAATGAATAGAAATCGTTTGAAGATATTAATAACTAAACACAACGTTGCTATTTCATAATATGGTTATATGACAATATCATTTAATCATTTTTCACCGCTAGGGGCGCTGATAGCATATTTTTTAACAGAAACAGAACTTTTAAGAGAATTGACATCACTTTATTCCTTATTGATATAATAAATAAATGTTAGCTTCTGTTGCTGATATTACTAGATGGTATAGTTTTGGCTTTCATTATTTCATCTAATATTCTAAATAAACTAAAATTGCAAGTAATCGATAAAATGAAATAATACAATGCTACTGAACATACAATGTAAATAATTGGATCATTTACATTACATTCAGCCCGCGTTGGAATCACCGCAGCGAAGACTTTTTGGTCAAAAACTCTGCGGCCTGTGCCCAGTAGTAACATGTATGTAAGCTACTACTTTATTTACTTTTTTATACTATGCAGTTTTTATTTCATTCGTGTTACTTTTTGTTTTCACTCTGCCGTAAATATTAAGGCTTGCAAAGATGAGTAGAACTCATTATCCTCAGCCTATCAAAAGTCCACTGAGATGAACATAGGCCTCCCCCATAAATTGTCAAGTAGCTGGATATTTGCTATAGTTGCCACGCTTGGTAGGCAAGAAGATCATGCAGCCCATCCCATCTCCAGTTTGTTTTCCTATGTCGCCTCTTACGACGGGACGATATGAGGTGGTGGATTTTCTTTCACCGCCACAACAAGGCGGACATTTTTCTACCCCATGGGTGTAGTGCTCCTCACGTTCACTGTAAATAAAATTTATAAGGAATAAAACTAATTTGAAGGATTTTATCGCGTTTATTTTTTATTTTTAAATTATATATATATATATATATATATATATATATATATATATATATATATATATATATTAGCCTCGCGAATCATCATTGGTAGGATTCGGTGTTCTATTGTAAGGATTTGTTGTCTATCAGATCCGATATCATGGTTGGGACCATACTAAACATGTTGACATACTTTTTTTTTTATAGAATAGGGGGCAAACGAGCATGCGGCTCACCTGATGGTAAGTGACTACCGCCGCCCATGAACAACCGCAACACCAGGGGAATTGCAGATGCGTTGCCGGCCTTTTAGAAAGGTGTAAGCTCTTTTCTTGAAGGTTCCTAAGTCGTATCATACTTTAGACTTCCCGGAGCTTCGGTGCTTCACATCAACGATATGTTCTTTTACTCAGAACTTTCATCTAAAATGCGTAACGTAACATTAGTTTTTATCGATGTGTAGTATTCATTATAATAGATCTCTATTTATGAAATTTTCAAGTCTATTTTCAAGTAAAAAAATATCTACATCTATTTTATGGTGCCAATCAATATTAAATAGGACCAATGATATGAATAAAATGTCTCAAATAAACATTATATTATTTTGTTAAAACTAAATTAATTTTTACTATGAATAAATGTAAAGAGTAAAACGTAAATAATAATATTACATTTTGATTTCAACTATTTACCTTTCTTATGGATACATCGGAATTCGGAAGACACGCCTGATATAAAAAATAGCATGTGTTTCTAGACATATGTATAATATATTCACGTGTTTCTGTAGCATGTTACCAATCATCTACGTCTAATAGTATTTTAGAATGAAAAAATCTTTGACAGACATGGAGACATAGACACCGAGGTGACTAAAAGTGATCGATTTTTTCTAAATTTGGCACGGAACAACATTTAATGATGTTCCTAGATTCAAGCGCACGCGAGCGAAGCCGCGGGTAAAAAGCTAGTTATAGAATAAACATACAGTTATTCGGCCTAAAAAGACTTCTGTTCATGTAATAACTCCTTTTTAACCTTTTTTTTTTAAATGTTGCAAATGTAATATTAAAATTTTCTTTTAAGGGTGTGGCAAATCATTCCATATTTTTGCGGCCGAATATTTAAAACATCCTTTGAAGTTTTTAGTATTATGGCATGGAATATTCAGCTCGTTTGAGACTCTTTTACGTGTATTTACTTCATGGGCATTCTTACTCCAATCTAATTTATTGTATAAATACAGTAGACTTCTGTTACTAATAATTTTGTGAACTAAGCAAACCAAGTGGAGTTTCCTACGTGCGTCCATTTATAAAATATTATTTTCATTAATATATGGAGTAATGTGAGCTCTTTTTGGGACGTTAAAGCAAAAACGAGCACATGCGTTTTGCACGCATTGAATTGCCTTTTTTGTTTTTGCATACAGTCGTTGGCCATAGACGGTATCGCAGTAATTAAAATGTGATAACACTAACGACTCAACTAAGGTCTTCCTGATCGTTACTGTTAAGTATTTTCTTATGCTATATAAAACCTTTAAACGATAAAAAGCATTACGTATTTTAATATTTACATGTTCATTAAATCGTAGTTGGCTACCAAGGTTATTAGTATGATCCACTCTGAGTATCTTTTTATTGTTGATGAGTATTTCCAGTTTCTTACTTATTATTTTTTTACATTGTGTTTTACTTCCTAGCACCATATATTTTGATTTTAAAGGATTAAGTGTTAGACCATTTTTTTTGCCCATTGGAAGATTGCCGACAAATCTTCATTTAACTGCATGACTGCATTTTCCGACTGTTCTGGCTTGAACGAATGATAAATTTGAGTATCGTCGGCATACAGATGTATTTTACTATGTTTTAATACTTTGCTAATATCCGCTGTAAACAGTATGAATAGAATAGGGCTTAAGATAGATCCTTGCGGAGTGCCTCTGGACGTTCTTCTTACACTTGATTGCATTACTTCCCCTTGGTCAGTGTTAATTTCAACATATTGACTTCTATTTGACAAGAATGAGTAAAACCATTTACATGTTGCCTCCGATACTCCGTAGTATGACAGTTTCGCCGGATGTATATCATGGTTTATGCAGTCAAAAGCTCTAGTAAAATCCAATAGCACCAGTATACTACCCTTACCTTTATCAGAGGCAGCTGCATTTATATCACCCGTGACGTGCAACAGAGCTGTTTCCGTACCATACCCTCGACGAAACCCGGATTGTGTTTCTGGTAAAATATGATTATCTTCTAGATATCTCGTTAACTGTTAACATACTACCCTCTCCAATATCCTGGAAAGTGTAGGTAAAATGCTGATTGGTCTAAATAATAATCAATTTCATAATCTATATTCCATGACACAAGTTGGCGCCAAAGAAATAACTTTTTAATTATTAATCTATAATGTTTTTTATCATTTAAGTATCTAACTTACCAATGAAAAGTGATTCTTTGGTTTTTACTAATATTTCGTGAATTTTTTGTGCAATATCTAAGAACAAACCCCGGCATATTTTATCAAGAGAATTTTTTTTTAAATCAACACAACACGTGACAACTCTACAAGCGCCTAGCGAGCGACTGATTAAAGTGCGGTGACATTGCCGCATTTGAATGAAACTGCGTAACTTAGTGCAGTGTCGCCTCTAGTACGTAGTACATAATAACTCAATGGTTCAATATTATTACCCTTGACATCCATTAACATGGAGAATAAATTACACTGTCACAGCAAATCGCGACTTTTAATAAGCTGTTATAATGATGGTGATGATGATAATGATTTCTTAAATACTACTACTTTATTCTTAAGATTTATGTTTATTTTAAAATAAACAAATATATTTCCAATATAATTGGCAGAATGACTGTTATGCTGTGTCTATAAACTATTGTTTTAAAAACTTAGTTTCTTTTCTAGCTTGCTACATATTTAATATTTGTTTATCTATGTTCTTTTCGCGTTCGCGCCAAAATGTGTGATGTTAAAACACCTGTAAACAAAAGTCGAAAACTTAAATAATACTTTATTTTATAAACTTTGTAAAATTTAAAATAAAAGATTTTGAATCGATTCACGAAACGGTCTTTGAAAGATTATTAACTTTAACACTGAATGCTTGAGTGAAATTTGTTCAAATTATAAACCAAATGGCAAGGACTAAAGCATCAGTCGGCGCAAAAGGTATGACTTCTATTTTTGTTTATTTTTAAAGTGAACTGTTTTTATTTTAAAATAATATTATAAAACAAAGTAAGAAGACGTGTTACTTCATTTTATCACGTGAAGATTCTTGTTGTTACACGGATTCTGCCACATTCATATTTAGTGAATATCATCGTCTCTTCCAGTGGCTGCAGGCAAAAGCAGTAAAGCAAGGTGCAGTGTTGCTCCTCCGCCCAGTACTGCAGGTTCCACAGGTAATAACAATTTCCTTTAATTTCATAACATGAAAAGAATGAGGTTGCTACTTCCTTTGTGCATATGTTGTACATACTCATTGCTATTAAGATGATATCTATTCTGCAAGAAATGTGGGGAATAGCTTTTTAACAATACTATGAACAACTCTGTGCCCAAACAAACTAGTTTTTTTTGTTATACAGTTGACCCGCTGTAATTGGACAAATATTTTGCAAGGCCATGATGGATTTAAAATTTGTCAGACTATAGAGTACTGCAACAACCCTCTAGTAATCCGGAACTTTTTGAAAATTAGTACTTTGTGATCCAACAAATTACATATCAATAATAAAATATAAAAACGCATGTAATGCACAATGAATACCTAAACAGTAAATGATGTATGGCCACAAGGCGAAGGAGAAGGGGCGTGGGGATTAGGCAGGGGCCGGGTTACCGGAGGTCCACTGTGTAGGGGTAGTGCCTAGGCTTGCCAACTTTAGTGCACCCATTTACAGGACAAAATATGCGATGATAAATGTTGTATCAGAAATAAGATTTTACTTTATAATTACTAATATATATATATAATTATATAATTAGTAATTATAATAACTAATGATTTTCAGGTGGCGGAGAGAAGTCGTCCAGGAGTTACTCTGGAGGGAATCCAGTGTGTCCCAGAGAGACTCCAAAGTGGCAGAAACCTATCACCAACTTCTTCATTACAAATAACAGCAGCCATGATTCAGGTGGAGAAGAAACAGATGTTGCAGGTATGGGAATTACATTCTTTTGATAGGTCTGCAAGTATTGCCACCCTTAACTTTACCTGTTTCAGTAGTTGGTAGTGGTTAAAAGTTCAGCTAAGGTGCTAAGGGGCTGCAGGTCTGATTCATAGATAGAGTATTTATTATAACTATGTTATAATAAATACTCATCGAACCAACAGGGAATCAAATCATTCTAGTTGTTGTGAAAAAAAATTATAAAAATTTAAAGCAGATTTATAGAACTTAAAAGAATATAATAATTTCCACATAAAAGCTGTTGAAATCCACCTAAGAGTCTCTAAGACGTAGTGTATCAGAGAATAAAAGTCCCTTTTGTTAAGTAGTTTGTTACCGTTATAGTCTATTAAACTCCACTGCTGAACATAGGTCTCCTCCGTTGATTGCCTCATAGGTGGGGATATTTGCCATAGATACCACGCTTGGAAAGTGGGTTGGCAATAGGGCATCAGAACCGGTTATTCCTGTTTCCAAAAGAAATGGGATTTCCCAGTTTTTAGGGGTCACTAAAAGAACCGGTTCCAAAAATTTAAAACCTGGTTCTTTCGGTTCCTTTACAAAATTTCTTAAAAAGTAAATCACTACAATTTAGTGTTATAAAAAACGTGATTATTAATCATTTCTGATATTTATGGCAAACAGTAGGATTTGTAATGATATATAATTTAATTTGGTAAAAATTTTCAAGGGTTCCCCCACTAAAAGTGATGAAATTCTTCAAAAGCATATCATAACTGATTTCGGACAAGAATATTGTTTGGTTTTAGTTGCCGGCTTTTTAAAAAGGAGTTTTTAAATAACTCACTTCTGCTGGAACAACCTAGTGTGTCTATATTAAAGTCACAAAGAATAAATATCTGATAGTAAGTTTAAATAATAATACCTCAAGTTTTTACTGACTAATATTACTGTTAGGCGTTCTGTACATACATAATATAATATACCAATTTCTTCTGGAATTTTTATACCACAGCACTGAAAGTGGTTTTCAACAACTAGTTCAGTGATCTGGTCAATTTTTTTGTAGTTGGTCTTGGAGTTGTTAACATAAATACATACACCACCTCGGGATTTATTTTTTCTTGGGAAATAAGTTGCCATTTTGACAAAATATGGACGGATTCTCTGACATCGCTACAACACGCATTCCCTTTTTTTCATATAGAATAAGGGTGACAGGATCAGAGTCCACCTAATGGTAAATTCAATAAATGGATGCTGTGGCCCATCTGTCCTCGATTAAGTTTCAAAATGCAGATGTGTTGTCACCCCTGAGAATTAAGATAGAATACCTCTTTACCAGCAAAATGGTTTCCATTTCTCTATACTCACCATACAAAACAGCTGTATTAAGCTGCTATTTCACAATGGTATTCTGTGAGAGTGTGGTCCTTCTCCAGTTGACCGACTCATTTGTGATAAAAAACATATACAAATTAATAACAAATTTTTCCATATTTTTTACAGAAAGCACCTCAAAACCAAAATCAAAACGCAACATAATTCAATCGGACGACGAGGAAAATGAAGCTGATCTCCCCAAGAATAGTGAACTAGATGAATCAATAATTCTAGAGCCTTTGACCGGTGAAAACAGTCATAAAATTGAAGAATATTACCTTAAAAACAACAAGGGAAAGGGAATGGGAAAGAAAACAAATAATAAAGAAAATATTGATAATAATACAAAGAGGAATTCGGTGAAGCGGGATCTAGAAGATATTAACTTTGGCCAAGAAAGTGATCACGCTGTTAAGAAGATTAAAGTGAATTGAAGTGATTGTGGAATTAACTGAGTGTTTAGTGACAGTTACCAGTTATGTATTACGAAGTTAAAAGACTTGTGTTTGTCACTTAAATGAATTTGACATTTTGAAATCATCTAACATCATCTTTTTGATCTGAAATCAGCTTCGGTTATCTTTATAGCAATATAAATATAATATATTGCTATAGTGCTATAAAAATAACCTAATCTGATTTCAGAATTGTTTGTAATTATCACTAAGTTATAACTAAAGTTCATTGGACGAAAATGGTGACATTTAAAGGTATTTTCATGTTGAATTAACTAGAAGTATAAATATTATTAAAATGTTACAGCCATGTGGGATGAAAGTTGAAGAGTTGTACATGTGGTAGAGCCACGTTGCAGCTATAATATGGTTGTAGCATGAATGGGTCGGCTCAACCAGGAAAGGACCACACTCAAAGCTTAATGTTGCTGTTTCGTATGGTGAGTGTAGAGAACCGGAGACACGGGCAAAGAGGCATTCCATCATGTTCCTCAAGGGTGATAAACCATCTGACATTTCCACTTTGATTCTTAATCAAAGATAAATACCATCAGCTGGTCTGTGTGCTCGTTTGTCACCCTTATTCTAAAAAACCTGCTTTAATCATATTTCAGCTTGTTGGAATATTTGAGCAACAAAATAGAAAACTTTTTTTTATATTATTGTACTTAATATAAACCCTACTAATAAGAAATATTTATTTACGTTTGCTCAAGTCCATATTCAAACCGAGGATTGTATCAACCGATTCTTTTACCACTGAGTCTCATAACTTAGTTAATTTTTTGAGATTAAACTTGTTAATTAATTCGACACCTTTGAAGTATCTTAATAGTTTATATTTTGTTTTTGTGATATTCATTGCTTTTATTTAATATGATTTAATAAAGATGTCTGACCCGTTGTATTTATCATTTATAAGACAGTTTATTTGTATGTTAAGAATTTCACTGTCTGGTTTTCAGACACATTAGTAAGACAACAGCAATGATATGTAGTGCACGGGACAGCGAAAGGGTTAATAGGAAATATTCAATATGTAATTGATTTGGTTTTCGATGGTGATAATTCCTAATGTGTATTGGCGGTGTTAAAATATCCACTACACCCATTGAGTTATATGTACTACGTAGTAGAGAAGCCTTTCTAAAGTAAAAATGTGCGCTACTCTATGTCTTCGCGCATGCGCGGGAGATAGTAGATTCGCGCTCACGCAGTAGACTTAAGCGCGTTGCTTCTGCGCGGTCAGTTTATTTAAAGAAATATATTTTTTCATGATTTTTTTTCTTTCGTAATATTACGATATTATTACCTATTAAATAACTTGAATCTATACAAATAAATAAAATTGAAGTGTCTGTTTGTAATGTCAACATTACAGCTTTTTACTAAATGCATATGAAAGTATATACAGTACTAATAACAAAAATACAATTTTTAAAGTTTTTGTCTGTCTGTCTGTCTGTTTGTTCCGGCTAATCTATAAAACGGCAGGACCAATTTTGACGGAATTTTCACTGGTATATAGCTGATGTCACAAGGAATAACTTAGGCTACTTTTATTTTAGAAAAATAATTATGGTTCCGCGAAAAAAAATGAAAACCTCAAATAACACGCGGGCGAAGTCGCGGGGAACAGCTAGTAACAAATAATTTTACTTACTTGACTACTGAATTGTTATTTACGTCAATGTTTAAACTTTAATTTGAAATCTTGTATTATTAGCGCCGCTCCACACTGCATAAATATTGAAACCACACTAAATGACACGGTACGTATTGCAGTACAGTTCAGTTGAACATAGTGTATGTTCGGAATGTGCAATCTAGTACGTAGTACATATATATCGATGACTACACCATATAATCCCGTGTGTGTTGCAAGTGATGACAGAGGGAAACTAAAACAGGAGATAAGCAGCAGTATCTTTCTGATTACAACTCAAAATATTAAAAACCTGTGGTTCCCAGTCCTCCTGTTAATCGTGGCAAAATCTTTCCTATGGGGCAATTTGTAGGGTGTCCTATATGCAGTGGACTTTTATACTAGGCATGGGCAAGGGAAAAAATATATCAAATCGAAATTTTTAAACAGTATCCATATACGTGATAAATATCGATATATCGTCATCATTCGCATGATGTAAAGATAAGGTCCAAAATTTTTTATTATTGACGGTTGGAGAAAAACGGCAACTAACCATACATAAATACTTTTGTAGCTCCTTTCCTCCTTTTGTTGTTACATGTTTTGTCATTAATACAACATTTTAAAATATATCGAAATTGATACGAATTCGATACTCTAAAATAAATATCGACGATATATATCGATATTTTTTGCCCAATCCTATTTTAAGGGCTGTAATGGATACCCAAAGTTGATAAATTATTAATCTTAGATCACCACATTGCTATTAATATTATAAAATATTGGCTTTTTGTAATTAAGCCATCTATGTAAATGGTAAAGCCATGTTGCAGCTGTATAGTTGTAGCATGAATGGGTTGGTTCGACCAGAGAAGAACCATGCTCTCCCAAAATACCAGCTTAATGTTTCAGTGTGTTGTGTGTGGAACTAGGCATTACGTGTTAGTTCTCAGGGGTGAGAACACATCTGTATTTTGATTCTTAATTGAGGATAGATGTACATGTCTATGGGCCACAGCATCCATTTACGACCAGGTAGACTGTGTGCACGTTGATCACCCTTGTTCTATGGGAAAAAATTGACATAGGCCTATCCTGTATTAAGGTAATAAGGATGTTCTATAAAAATGTGTAAGAAATCTTTCTGTTCACAATTTATGTAATGTCCTCCAGACAGAATTCTGGTCACGGCGGCCAGTTTCCACGGATATTGGCCCATCTGCGTCAGAATATGATTATAGTGCACGAGCACTCTATTGCTGCACTCTCATAGTGCGATGGGACGGTAATCGGACACGTCTAGAGAGAGATCAGGCGCAATACCAACGGCTTTACGTGCTTTCAGAGACACCGCACCTGGGAGAAACACTGAAAACCCCAGTAACTAATTCTAGTATTTGAATCCACGACCACGAGATCAACGTGAAAGTCAAAAAAAATGTGAATTATGTAAATAAATTATAAATAATAAAATACGGCTATAAACTTGAGATTAAAATGAGGTAAATAGTCAGGCCTCAACCGGGAAAGGACCACGCCCTCAGAATACCAGCGTGAAATAGCAGCTTAATACTGCTGTGTAAACGGCAGACCTTATAACTGGCAACGTATCATTTTTATAAAGTGCTCTTTGGGCAACGAAGTTTTAAATTTCAGTGTTTTAAGGTAACAACGCAATTGTGTGTCGATTGTCGAATAAGCACACAGGTCACCCACTGGTAAGTTCTGTTGCCCATGTTCATCGATTCAGAATCAGTAATTCAGATGCGTTGTCACTCCTGAGCCTTGAGGACTAAGATGGAATGCCTTGTTTCAAGAAGAAAGGGTTTCCTGTTCTATACCTATACTCACCTTGTTCAGGGCGACAAACGTGCACACAATCCACCTGATGGTAAGTGGATATTGTGACCCATAGATGCCTACATCTATCCTCTATTAAGAATCAAAAGGTAGATGCATCGGCGTCTTTGAGTAAGATGGAATGCCTTGTTGCCAGTAAAAAGGGTCTCCGGTTCTGTACACTCACCATACGAAACACAGCAGCGTTAATCTGTTTTTTCACGCTGGAAGCTGGTATTATGCAAGAGCGTGGTCTTTCGCCAGTCGATCCGACCCATTCAGGCTTCAACCATAGAACAGCTGCAAAACAGGTGTAACACAAAACGTATGAAAAAATAAAAACTTACTGGCTGCATTAACCTCGGAAATGAGCGTGGGCCTGTGGCAAGCAGTTGGACATATATAGGCTGTAACTATGTGTTATATAATCCAGTAGATCGCACTGGCAATTCCTTTCTTGAGCTCTTACGTTATATCACAATCAGGGGCGTAGCTACCACCGTATCAGCCGTATCACAGATACGGGGCCCCCGGGCTACAGAGGCCCCGAACGTATGTAAGCAAAAATTCTAAGGACTTCTATGGGACAGGGTGTTGGTTTGAATTGTTTGGCTAGCTTAGTTCCTAGGAGTATTCATTGTAAGTAATAACTTATAATCAATATATAGTTATTTTAAATCAATGCGAGAGTTTTTGTTCCTTTTGTGAAAAGTCTTTAGTAATAGAAAAATCATTAGGGCCCCCCGACAAATTTTGATACAAGGGGCCTCTAAGGCACGCTACTCCACTGATCACAATATATTAATTTATATTGCGACTCGTCCGCGTGGAATTTACTACGATTTCAAGCGTTTTAATTATTTTCACGAAACCCTGATTCTTTCTCTAAAATAAAAGTATCCTAAGTTACTCCTTATAACATCAGCTATCTGCCAGTGAAACTCCCGTCAAAATCGGCCCAGCTGTTTCGTAGATTAGCCGGAACAAACAGACAGACAGACAAAAATGTTGAAAATTGTCTTTTTATTATTAGTACCGTTTATACTTTCATACGTATTTAGTAAAAAGCTGGTATTTTGACATTACAAACAGACACTAAATAGCACAAACGACTCATCGAACACGTCCAAATGGCTACAGATACCCTGCTACAACAGATCCCATCCGCAGTGATCGTGATCTTTGGCGATTTTAACGCCCACCACGCCGAATGGCTCAGTTCACGTTTAACTGATCATGCGGGGAGATTTGTTTATGACTTGGCATATGGTCTGTCACAAATGGTTACTTCGCCTACGTGGATTCCAGATGTGGAGGATTATACACCTTTCCTGTTGAACCTTCTGCTGACCTCCCATCCGGACGGATATCAGGTTTTTCTCGATGCTTCTCTCGGCTCTTCGGACCATTGTCTTATCCGGAGTGCGGTGCTACTAACGCTCTGTTCGCCTGATGTACGATTCACACAGTGCTCAGTACCCAAAGCACCCACTCCTTGGACATGCACAAGTCAAGTGGGCCTGACGGAATCCCCCCAATTGTGCTGAGGACGTATCCAGAGTTGACACCGGTTCTAACGCGTCTTTTCCAGTACTCCTACTCCCTAGGCGTTATCCCAAATTCACGGAAGTATATAATAACGTTTAAAAAAAAAACAGCTTTCGTGCACCCGATCCCTAAAAACGGTAACCCTGATCCGCCCAACTACAGGCCTATCGCCATTACCTATTGACGAAAATAATGGAGTCCATTATTAACTGCCAGCTCATGCAACACCTTGAGAAGCACCAGCTGATTAGTGACCGCCAGTACCGTTTCCGTCGGGGTCGTTCAACTGGTGACCTTCTTGTTTACCTAACACAGTGAGGGCGCAGGCGATCGAGTCCAAGGGGGAGGCATTGGCCGTTAGTTTGAACATAGCTAAGACCTTCGATCGGGTTTGGCACAAAGCGCTTCTTTCGTAGCTCCATTTCTATGTGTTTCTCGAGAAATTTTGCAATTGGATCACCAGTTTTCGGACTGATCGGAGCATCAAGGTCGTAGTAGACGGTGCATGCTCCGATTACAAACCTATTAACGCTGGTGTTCCACAAGGCTGCGTGCTATCACCAACGCTATTTCTTCTGCATATCAATGATATGTTGTATACCGGTAACATTCATTGTTATACGGATGACAGTACTGGTGATGCTTTATACACCGTCCGTGCCAATATTTCTTGGGAAAACATCGCCGAATACCGGAACAAACTAGTGTCTAAAGTCGAGACTTAGTTAAACAAAGTCTCTGATTGGGGGCGAATAAATCTAGTCCAGTTCAATCCCTAGAAGATACAAGTTTACGCGTTTACCGCTAAAAATAACCCCTTTGTCGAGTCTCTTCAGTTTCAGGGCACTCCCCTTGTTACCACAGCCGGTATCAGAATCCTCGGCATCGACATATCGAGTGACGTGCAGTTTCGTGGTCATTTGGAAGAGAAAGCTAAATTGGCCTCTAAAAGCTTCGCGTGTTCAGCAGAGCGGGGCAATATTTCATGCCGGCACACCGCCTGCAGCTTTACACGGCACAAGTTCGGCTGCACATGAAATACTGTTCCTATCTCTGGGCCGGTGCTTCCCAGTGCCAGTCCCCAGTCCTTCCATTTGATCGTATCCAGCGCAGAGCGGTTCGAATCGTCGGCGACCGAGTTCTTTATGATCGTTCGGCTTGACTTATTGGCGCTGCGGAGATATTGCATCTCTTTGCGTATTCTATCGTATCTACCACGGGGAGTGCTCAGAGGAATTGTTCGAACTAATTCCATCTGCTCAATTTCACCATAGCACTTTGCGACAGAACTCGAGAAACCATAGGTACCATCTGGATGATTGGCAGTCCACTACTGTGCAATTTACAAGAGATTTTCTTCCGAATATCACAAGCAATTTTTCCGGACCGATACGACTTAGGGACCTTCAAGAAAAGGGCATTGTAGAAGCGTGCTCGTCGCGACCCCTGCCAGCCCTTTTCAGGACTGCAATTCTACTCACCCATAGGTTAGGGCGTCCCCCCGTGGCAACGCACACCAGCTCGTCCCCGTTGGTGTGGAATGCAGCGCGCAAAGCGGCGATGGGGACCGCCACCCGTCACGCACAGCCCGACACGGCGGAAGGTGGAGGACAGAGTGCAGAGTTGGCACATGGAATGTTAGAGGAGGCATGAGAGATAAGACGAATGGGTTGATCGAAATAATGAAAGAAAGAGAATTAGATGTCGTGTGTATGTCGGAGGCCAAACGGAAGGGCAGTGGTACTGAAGAGCTCCCTGGCGGGGCGTTAGCTCTATGGTCCGGAGTCCCGGAGAGCGAGAACGCCTGCCAGGGAGTGGGGGTACTGCTGTCTTCTCTGTTGGTCGATGTTATGACTGAATATAAGTTTGTGAACTCAAGACTTCTCTGGGTTCGCTTTAAATTGGGACTGACGAAGTTATTCCTTTTGGCTGTTTATGCGCCGGTAGCTTCGTCGTCCAGGGCTGAGCTGGAGGAGTTTTGGGAGAATGTAAGAGAAGTTCTAGATTTGGCTAGGGGAAACGAAAGAATTGTTGTATGTGGTGATTTGAATTTATGGGTTGGTACCGCTCGACCAGGGTACGAGTCGGTACTTGGAAAGTTTGGCGATAAAAGGGTTAACAATGCTGGCAAGCTTATACTGGCTGTATGCAAGGAAAAGGGTCTTCTTGTGACAAACACTATGTTTAATCACAAGAAAATCCATATGTATACTAGAGAACGAAAGAAAGAGAGAAGTATGATCGATTTGTTCCTGGTGGATGATCGACTGCGAAAACAGGTGATGGATACGCGAGTGTTCAGGGGTGCTGACCTGGGAACGGATCACTATCTAGTGATTACTAGATTTAGGGGTCTGTTCGCGGGTTGGCGCAACCGGACGGCAGTGACAGAACCACAGTCGGTCTGTCGCATCCGAAGCTGGAAGCTTCAGGAAGCGGATACTAGGGACAAATATCATGCGAGGGTAGCCGAAAAGCTTGACACCATCGATGGCAGAAACGAATGTGTAGAAAGAACATGGCAGAACCTTAGGGATGGAATGGTAAGTGCAGCGGAAGAAGTGTGTGGAACAATAAAAAGAGGCAGTAGTAAAAGAAGAGATGCATGGTGGAATGATGAAGTGAAAGAAGCTGTAAAAAAGAAGAAGAAAGCATGGTTAGACTACTTGGCCTCTAGTAATGATAAGGATATGAGAGAGAAGATGAAAGAAAGATATAGGCTGCAGAAAGTTCACACGAAAGCATTGATTGAGGAAGTGCGTGAAAGGTGTAGAATGGAAGCGGACGAAAGGTTGTCACACAACTTTAAGGAGAACTCCAAACTCTTCTGGAAAGAGGTTGGAAGGACCCGAAGAGGTGCGACGGCCTTAAGAATGAACAAAGTGCTTTCGAGAACTAATGACGTCCTCTCAGAAAAATCGGACGTCATGCAGCGATGGAGCGAATTTTATAGAGAAATGTATTTATTTATTTATTTATTTATTACAATTTTAGGAGAACTTACAGCTGGTTATAAATGTATGAACAATAAAAATAAAAAAATGTACTGAAGGCCAATTAAAAGTTCCCACTTATAAATAAAGTACAGAGAAAAATTGCACAAGTGACGTAGACGTAGATTTAATGACACAATAAAAGATGATTTAAAAAGTAAAATGAAATAAATAACAATGCATGGTATATGTAATACACATCAGTAAACGAAAAACTTATTACTCAGTAGACGCTTAAGCTGCCTGCTAGAGGTGTTAAATAAGTCTACATTTTGTATTTTCGCCACGTCATTGAAACACTTGCTCACTCTTATTAAATAAGAATTTTGCCTGTAGTTTGTATTTACTCCCGGCACGTATAGTTTGCATGGCTTGCGTGAAGATGCGTATGGAACTTGTAAACGTATTTGCTCCAACAGTTCGGGACAGTCGATCGTGCTATTTGCTATATTAATTAGAAAAGATAGATCCGCTATGCGCCTTCTTTCATATAGCGGCAAAATGTGAAACTTTCGGCAACGTGTTGTGTAATTCGGTAGAAAGATCTTAACTCTAAATTGAAGATAGCGAAGAAATTTTTTCTGAATCCGTTCAATACGCGTAGAGTAAATATTATAGGTAGGATTCCATACTTGAGAGGCATACTCTAGATGACTTCGTACGAAAGCACAGTAAAGAATTTTGAAGGTTTTAATAGAATTGAAATCAGAAGACATTCTTAAAATAAAGCCAAGAGCTTTAGAGGCTTTGTTTATAATATTGTCAATATGTTTATTAAACAGTAATTTGGAGTCAAAAATTACTCCTAAATCCCGGATAGTGTTGACTCTAGTTATATCTATATGTTTTATAGTGTAGCGGAAAATTATAGGTTTCTTCTTCCGTGTGTATGTGCAAATATAGCATTTGGAGACATTTAAGTCTAATTTATTGTATAGACAGTAATTTTCAAACCTACCCAAGTCTTCTTGCAAATGATATGCGCTTTCGAGGGACGTTATTGGACTTAATATTTTCATATCATCGGCGTAAAGTAGGATTTTTGAGTACTTGAAACATATGATGATATCATTAACAAAAATATTAAAGAGTAAAGGCCCTAGCAAGGAGCCCTGTGGGACACCAGAAGGTATTGACATGGCCTTAGAGGTGTAACCATTTAGGGCAACTGTCTGACTCCGATTTTGGACGTAAGAGGTGAACCACCGATATAAATTACCTCGTATTCCTACTGATTGAATTTTGTGTAATAATAGCAAATGGTCTATTCGATCAAAGCATTTGCTATAGTCTGTGTAGACCACATCGACTTGTGAGGGCTCTGACATATGTTCTGATAAGTAGTCAGTACATAATATATATAGTATGCGTGTGATGATCTTAGTGAGGGATCCGGGGATGACGTCGTGACTGGTACGCCAGACCCGGACCTCGATGACACTTAGGTCATCAGTATTAAAGAGATTGAACGTGCGATTCGAAGTTTGAAATGTGGTAAGGCTGCGGGACTAGACAGAGTTACTGCTGAAATGGTCAAGTATGGTGGGCCTCGCGTCTGGGACAGCTTTCATCTGCTGTGCAATTTGTGCTGGCGGACGGGGGATGTCCCGGATGATTGGCGATCCGCAGTCATTGTGCCTTTATATAAAGGTAAAGGTTCACATTTTGACTGCGGGTGCTATCGGGCGATCAGCTTGACCAGTTTAGCAAGTAAAGTTTACTCGAAGATTTTGACACGTAGGATGCAAGAGAAATCGGAAAGATTTCTATGGGATGTACAATGCGGATTTAGACCTGGAAGAGGATGCACGGATCAAATATTTTCTCTCCGCATGAACACGGAAAAGCTTCTGGCTGCTAACCAGAGGATTTTCTGTGCTTTTGTGGATCTTGAGTAAAGTAAAGCCTGTGTGCGGGTAGGGCATGACCTGTCACCCATGTTTAGCGTCCAAACGGGCGTAAAACAGGGTTGTTTCATGTCTTCCTGGCTGTTCATACTGTATCTTGACAGCTGTTTACAGAAGCTGAAAGATAGCTGTTTGGGTGTGAAATTGGGTGACATAAAAGTAAATTGTCTGCTGTATGCTGATGATGCAGTGCTTATTGCACCATCAGAGGCAGAACTGCAGGCATTAGTCACGTGTATGAAAGAGGAATGTGAAATTAAAGGTCTCCGTTTGAATGCTAATAAAACTAAGGTTCTGGTATTTGAAAGGGACGAAGAGAGAACGAAGTGTGAAATATGGGTAAATCAGGAATGTCTAGAACAGGTAAATGAAATTGTATACTTGGGGGAGTGTTTTTAGCCGGAATGGAAGATGTGATTTAGATGTGGACAGGCGTGTCGCTGCCGGGAACAAAGTCAATGGCAAGTTAGTCAAAAGGCAAGGCGTAGTGAAGAGTGCACGCCTTGCAATACATAACGCAGTGTTGGTACCGACTTTGTTATATGGCAGCGAAACCTGGGTATGCCAGAAGAAGCATAAAAGCAAGTTGAATGCAGTGGAGATGCGATCTCTTCGTAAAATGTGCGGCGTTACCATGGCCGACCGAAAGCGAAACGAAGAAATTCGCAATATGGCAGGTTTGAAAGATGACCTTATCACAAAAATTGATAAGGGCGTGCTTCGGTGGTTTGGGCACGTTAAGCGAATGAGTGAAGACCGAATGGTGAAGAAAATATACAGGGTGTTTTTGGAACGCTCCCGAAAACTAAGACAGGCGACAACACCAAGTATACCTTTGATCATGGGTCACAAATAAATTCGATCCTGATGAAAAAAAATCATCTTTTTACAAGGTTTTATTAGCTTTATTCACGCGCCATCATGTTAGTACAGCTAAATGAAACGATAATTTCATAAAAAATATCATGAAAATACTGAAACATAAAACCAGCAGTGGAATGACTGAATTGATATCACCTGACCTGAGCTAGATAAAGGTCAATGTACGCGCGAACACAAATTCGCGCGGCCCGCAACTAGCGGGCCTTCCCACAATACCTAATAATTTACAACACGTGTCTAAATACCTAACTTATCTACTTAACCTACTATTTTGCCACTGTGCTTATCTCCACGTAGCCACTTTAATCCGAATTTACAGGTTAAATAACCCAAATAACTGGTTCGATTCCCCGCTAATGAAGAAATACTTAAATGAAATGTAACCAAGGTTGGAGTCATGCGTTTTTATTCATCGTGTAGGTATGTTTATTATTCTCGTGTATTCAGTTATGTACCTATTCAGATTAGTCTAGTACTAAGTTATTTAAAAAAAAAATAGTTATGAAACAGCTTACTGCTCTAAATCCTCCGTGGTCTTATGAGATGCGGCTCAAATTGTGCTCCATTCATTTCAAGGCAGACTTGGGTGCAGGCGGGGCATCATCGTGTGGTCTTCGACACAGTCCGTACGTAGTTTCTCGAAAGCATCCACGATCCTTTGGCGCATTTCTTCAGCACTATCACATTCACGATTAAAAACCCTTTCTTTCACATACCCCACAAAAAGAAGTCTAACGGAGTCAGATCTGGTGAGCGAGGTGGGCAAGCGTGTGGTCCTAGTCTGCCGATCCAGCGATCATCAAATAGCTCATTGAGGCGCTCACGGACGAACCTCACGAAATGTGGAGGGGCACCATCATGTTGGAACTATGTGCGGCGATATTCAGCCAACGATAGGTCGTTTAAAATGTCAACCAACTGTTCATTTATAAAGTTTAGGTATCGCTGTCCGTTCAGTCACTCTGGCAGAAACACTGGTCCCAGTATGCGATCCTTAAATAAACCTGTCCATACGTTAACCGACCATCGGGTTTGGTGCCCGGTTTGTCGAACAGCGTGCGGGTTAACCTCTGAATACACGTGTGTATTTCTTCGGTTCCACAGGCCGTTTCTGGTAAATGTCGACTCATCCGTCCAGATAATGTGCTCAATGGAACCAGGCACACGTTGTTGCTGATATAATAACCAACGGCAGTATAATAACCACTATAAACGTACGCGTTAGGCATTATTAAAACAAAAAAGAATCCAAAAACGTAACAAAAACTTTAATATCAACACGTAATCACAAGTAAATTTATTAAACAAAACGATTGAACTGTCGCTCGCGCACGCGTGTACAAAATCAACACGAAACTGTCTCAAAAACTAAAACCAACGAACCCCGTCAAGGCTGAAAATTACTGCGTCACAAGCGTGAGGCGACAGGGTTAGGCATTCTGCCGTCATAATAAAAAAGGAAGTAACTAACAAAAACGTAAAATGGAAATAAAAAATAAATTGATGAATTTTTCTTTCAGACCCCGTGTCTAAAGTATATTAAAAGGTATCTATATTGAAATATACGTAGAGACATGAAGATTTTAAGGACGAACTTATTTTTTTTTTAATTTGTTTATTTATTTAAATAAAACGAATTTTCCTTTTCATCTTAGATTAAAAAATACACCTGGCAACACAAAAACATCGAAGGAAAGACGCATATAACTATTTGGGTCTTCTCAACCTAATAAATAAAACAAAACTACCATTCATTTAACATTTTTACATATTTTGGAAAGGTCATTTGAAGTTGAGAGGACGCTAATAGTAATTTACTACTTTTTTCTTAGTAAATATTAGAAAAGCATTGGTAGTGAGACACAAAAAATAACAACCCGCAACTCTTGAGTAATGATTTTAAAGGGGATATCATACAAGACTTACTACGATAATAATTAAAAATTAAAACATTTGTACAACCGACTTTAATATAAATAATTAAGGATAACTCAAAAACTATTGGTCTGACCTCGATCAAATTTATATGGGACCACATGTGAAACACCAGCTCTTAATAATAAGATATAAGCTCTTAATAATAAGATATAAAATAATAACACAAGAATAATTTAAATTTAAGTAATCGATGCAAATATTGTTAAAGATGACGTAGCAACTGGTTAAATAAGTCTTTTCTTTTATGTTGAATTTGTATAAGTCTTTTCTACTAATAAAATGTCATCTGTGATCAACAGCTACGTCTAAAATTCTGACGATAATTTCTAAAATATTGATATTAGTGAATATTAAAAAAATTTAGTAGATGCGTCTTCTTATTATGAGTCGAATGGTATATTTAACTCATTTATTCGAAAATTGTTAGATGCGCCCTTTTTTCTTATGACCGCAGTATTGTTTCATACCGAGCTAGATACAGGTCGACAGCGGAGTGAGTGTGGGTACAGTCGCGTTCTAAAGTACTACATGGTATTGGGCTATTGTTTTATAATATTATAGTAATTAATTGTTTTATTGTAGAATCATAATAGGTGTTTTACTAGCTACTTAGAACTTTGGAAGAGGTGGGAATTAAAAATAGATAATGTTTACTTGAGCATTGTTTGTTATTTCTATCGTAAAATATAAAGTAGTTTGTAACAAAAAAACTTAAGCTAAGGGTGACACGCCGTCCATTATGACGTCTTGGGTCACATGGAAGCCAGATGTTGATGGTGTGTTGGTGTTACTGGATGCTACTTCATCATCACTTTCATCTTCGCTTGAGCTTCCGTCATCAGGTCGATCACATGGTAATTTTTTCGGTATTCTTCCTCAACTATTTTAACTTTACTGCACAATTTTCCCCATTCACTTTTTCGTTCACTAGTTTAGTCATAAAACAATAGATATAAATAATTTTTTTTCCTTCCTTTTTAAAACATCGTCGCGAGTCGCAAAGTAAGCTGTGTATGCGACTGTATTTTTGGAGCGAACAAAGCGCGGGAACCAATAGCATGCAGGCACAGTAATACTGGCCAATATGTGATAAATCGCTCAGTGCCCAAGTTCAAGGCCAGCGTTCTTTTTTCACCGTTCGCGCGTACATTAACCTCCATTAGTCAGGTGATATCAATTCAGTTTCCACTGCTGGTTTTATGTTTCAGTCTTTTCATGATTTTTTTTATGAAATTATCGTTTCATTTAGCTGTACTAACATGATGACGCGTGAATAAAGCTAATAAAACGTTGTAAAAATATGTTTTTTTTTTCATCAGGATCAAATTTATTTATGACCCATGATCAAAGTTATACTTGGTGCTGTCGCCTGTCTTAGTTTTCGGGAGCGTTCCAAAAATACCCTGTATAGCGCGAAAGTTAATATTAAAAGGTGTCGAGGTAGACCGAGACTAACTTTCGAAGACCATGTGAGCAAATTCCTCGAAGAGGGTAGGGTCAACAGTACTCGGATACCTAGACGTGCATGTATGAAGAAGATAATGAATCTGAAAGAAGCGAAAGAGGTATGTAAGGATCGTGACACTTGGCGATCTGTTCTCTCTGGCTACCCCGTCAGGGATTGTGCGTGAAGATAAGTATAAGTAAGAAAAGGGCCTGTTTTTTAAAAGGCCGGCAACGCACCTACAATTCCCCTGGTGTTGCAGTTGTTTATGGGAGGCGGTAGTTACTTACCATCAGGTGAATCGTATGCTCGTTTGCCCTCTCTCATACAAAAAAAAACCCCAACTAGATGGAGTGACGGCCTGGTAAGACATGTAGGAAGTCGACGGATGCTGGTGGCTCAGGACCGTGCTTTGTGGTTTTACTTGGGGGTTGGGTGAGGCCTGTGTACAGCAGTGAACTTGTGAAGGGCTCTAATGATGACGACAATCAGTTCATTACTCATTCATGCGGCCATTAAGTAATTTAAGCTGACTCTCAATGGCATGGTGAGAAATTGTGTGATAAGATAAAAGTGTAGTTTGCAAGATGTTGTAGGATTAAGAAAGGAATTTTTCGGTGGTTTTGGTCATGTGGAAAGAGTGAAACGCAATACTATTCTGTAGAGAAGTGAATGACAAAGTTGGCAAGGAACGCTCTAGACGAAAGTTTATCGACCAAATTGGTGATGTATTGAAGATGGGTCAAATTAACAGTATCCTTGACCGACGTGCATAAACGTAGGTATAATTACTTAAAAGTTTGTCATATTTATTATATTAATATAAAATTTAAATTAAGGAATATAGAAATTTTATTTCTAAAAAACAATAATTAATTCCTATTGATTATTTATTTGTCATTCAAATCGTCCACTTCATTGCAGTCTTCTAGGCACTGAAAACGGTTTTGCAACTCGAGCTGAAAGGTTTCGGGACTTTGGATTAGAGCACGAGGGGGACGGAGCGTTGACTTCATTAGACGAGACCTCTCCAACTTAACGTTTAGGTTCAGTGTGCCTCTAACCATTCGGTGATCGCTGCCGGTTTTCACCCTCGCGATCACTGAGACATCACTGAACAGTTGTCGTCTGGTCGTCATAATGAAGTCAATCTCATTTTTTGTCGAACCGTCGGGGCTCGACCAGGTCCACTTCCTGTGGGGCCGCTTCTGGAAGAAAGAGTTCATCATAAAGAGTCCCTCTTTCTCCATGAAGTCGGCCAACTGCTGGCCCCTTGGGTTCCGTTGCCCTATTCCAAATTTCCCCACTTTCAGCTCACCGTTCTCTCTTGTGCCTAGTTTTGCATTGAAGTCTCCCATTAACACCGTATATTGGGTTTTGGAGGAATGCATGGCTCTAGAGATATCCTCATACATTTCCTCCACCTCCTGATCGGGGTGTGCCGAGGTTGGTGCGTAAACCTGTATGACCTTCAGCGAATACCGTTTGGTGATTCTGAGTATAAGGTACGCAACCCTCGTCGACACACTCTCAATCTTTACAACGTTGTTAACGAGAGACTTGTGGACGATAAATCCAACACCTCCTTGGGACAGATGGTCGCCCTCCCGGTGATAGAGCAAGTTGCCGGATTCGAGGATTACCGTGTCCTCCCCCTCTCTTCGGACTTCGGATAATCCTATAATATGCCAGCGTAACTTGTCCATCTCTTCTTCCAGCTCCACAATCTTCTCGTCAGTCCTCAGGGTGCGTGCGTTGTATGTTGCCAGGTCGAGTCGTTGTAGGTGGCAACCGAACCTCCACCGGAGATTCTTAGCACCCCCTGCCCCGCCGTTACCATGGTCGCCACCGTAGCCAGGAATAGCGGGGCCGCCGGGGACTGGGGGCCGTCTCTTCGTAACTTTCATTATGGGGGGTATATTGCCATAGTTGCCACGCTTGGCGAGCGGGTTGGCAACCGCAGTTTTTTATTGTATTTTGTCGTTACCAGGAAGATGCTGCTGCCCATCTCCTGCCTGTTTCCCTTTGTCGCCTTTTACGACACCCACGGGAAGATATGGGGTAGTGGATATTCTTAACCGCCACTACACGGCACTGACTGACTTGAATGACAAGCTCGTGGAAACTGTCCATGCGGTCGGAGCTAAGTTCTGCAAGACCCGCCGCAGAAGAACACAAAAACTCTCCGATCACACTCTTAATCTCATGGCTGTTAGACGGGAGATGAAGCTACATTCTTCAACAGATTTGACAGCATACAGGCAACTGAACAGACAGATCTCCAAATGCATGCGGCGGGACTTACGCAACTTCAATACAGCTCGTGTTGAAGAAGCGATCGAGCGGAACCAAGGCTCCAAAGTCTTTGCCAGAGATCTGTCTGCCAGAAAGAGCCAACTGTCAAAGCTGAAGACCGAATGTGGCAGCATCGTTTCCGGGGCACCTGAGATTTTGAGTGAGATTGAGAGGTTCTATGGGCAGCTGTACACGTCATCGTTGGAGCCACACGCAAGTGTGAGTAACGATCCAAGAGCGAGTCTTATCCGACATTATTCCGATGATATCCCGGACGTCAGTCTGAGCGAGATTAGAATGGCTCTCCAGCACCTTAAAAACGGCAAGGCCCCAGGCCAGGATGGAATTACAGCGGAGCTTCTGAAAGCGGGTGGAAAACCGGTACTTGAAGTCCTTCAGAAGCTCTTTAATTCCGTCCTCCATGGTGGCATTACACCGGAGGCGTGGAGCAGAAGTGCGGTGGTCTTGTTCTTCAAGAAAGGCGACAACGCTCTCTTGAAGAACTACAGACCGATTTCCCTTCTGAGCCGCGTCTACGTGCTGTTTTCGAGAGTCATTACGAATCGTCTCGCGCGCAGACTTGACGACTTCCAGCCTCCCGAACAAGCCGGTTTCCGAAAAGGCTTTAGCACCATAGACCACATACATACCCTTCGGCAAATTGTACAGAAGTCCGAGGAGTACAATTTGCCACTATGTCTGGCGTATGTGGACTATGAGAAAGCCTTTGATTCCGTCGAAATTTGGGCGGTGCTGCAGTCCCTTCAGCGATGCCAAGTTGACTGTCGGTATATCGAAGTGTTGAAGTGCTTGTACAGTAGGGCTACGATGGCTATCCGAGTACAGAACCAGAGTACGAAACCTATCCAATTGCAGAGAGGTGTAAGACAGGGTGACGTCATATCCCCGAAACTCTTCACCGCTGCATTGGAAGACGTTTTCAAGCTTCTGGACTGGAAAGGATACGGTATCAACATCAATGGCGAGTACATCACTCACCTTCGATTTGCCGACGATATAGTCCTTATGGCAGAATCGCTGGAGGACCTAAGCACTATGCTCAATGACCTCAATAGTGTTTCCCAACGGATAGGTCTTAAGATGAACATGGACAAAACAAAGATCATGTTTAATGTCCATGTCACACCTATGCCGGTAGTTGTTGGGAACACTAAGCTCGAAGTTGTTGACGAGTATGTTTACCTGGGACAAATAGTCCGACTAGGTAAGTCCAACTTCGACCGAGAGGTCAATCGACGGATTCAACTCGGTTGGGCAGCGTTCGGGAAATTACGGCACATCTTCTCGTCAGGTATACCTCAAAACTTGAAAACGAGACTGTACACCCAGTGCGTGTTGCCAGTGATGACATACGGAACTGAGACGTGGTCCTTCACTGCTGGCCGGATGAGGAAGCTCAAGGTCGCTCAGCGAGCTATGGAGAGGGCTATGCTCGGAGTTTCTCTGCGTGATAAACTCAGAAATGAGGATATCCGCAGTAGAACCAGAGTGACCGACATAGCCCAACGGATTAGTAAGCTGAAGTGGCAATGGGCCGGCCATATGGCTCGAAGAACCGACAACCGATGGGGAAGAAAGGTTCTCGAGTGGCAGCCTCGTACCGGCAGGCGAAGTGTAGGGCGTCCCCCCACTAGATGGAGTGACGACCTGGTAAGATTTGCAGGAAGTCGATGGATGCAGGTGGCTCAGGACCGTGCTTTGTGGCATTCTTTGGGGGAGGCCTATGTTCAGCAGTGGACTTGTGAAGGGCTGTAATGATGATGATGATGATTATTTATTTATTAAAATGTAAAAAAAAATGTATTAAGTTAAATGGAATAATATTTGCATAATAGCCTGAGAGTTGTAAATTATAATTTTATTGTACTTAAAATTATGAATTAATTTATATTGTAATGTAATAATTAAAATAATAATAGCTTAACTAATCTCATATAATGTTTAATATTAATCATGTAAAAATAATTCAATTAATAATTTATGAAAAATTTATTGTATAAGAATTCAAGAATCCTTTATATTTGAGTGGGTCTGTATAAGCATTTAATTGTACATAATATTTGAATTCAAAAAGAATGTTTGTTCATAATTTTTAACTAAAGATGAAGTAATTTTAAAATGTAAGATTGGCTTAGTGTAATTAGTTGTAAGTATTTCATTAATTTTTGCATGCCAATTATGGCAAAACATGTCAGTTCCACATCATTGACCATCTTATGTACCATATTCTATTCTATTCTATATGGATGTAAAGGAGGCGAGAGAAGTGTGTATCGTACCAAACGGAAGTCCGTAGTCTCTTCTCTACCTACCCTCTTTGGGTGACAAACGTGAGTATTTACGTATGACATGTCACAATAAAAAGTGTAAAACTAGTTAGGTTCTACTTAGGAAGGTACAGAAACAAATAAAAATAAAAAAACAAATGGTTACATAATTCATTTATTAAACTCGTACTAAAGTATTCTATAATTTTTAAAATCTGTAAAAAATTGGAAAACGTTTTCTTACAAAAATTTTGAATACATTTTTTACTATGGCATGAATTACAAACAACGTAACATTTTGATATAACTACAAAAGTAAACAGCACAGGACAAGAATATGATTCTATTTAGTGAAAACTTCTGTTTCACATCGTAAAACGCCGTTATTTTTTTTTAATAGAAAGCATAATAATATCCAATTACATCATAAAGCCATGTGTTAAAACAGCGCCATCTACCTGTTAAATGTCGTCTCTTCAAGGGCAAGAAATAATTTTATTTTCGCTCTTTATTAAAAAATACGTATTTCAGAATATTGCACTCATTGAAGTAATATGTATTACTTACTAGAAAACGACGAGACTTGGTTGCTCAAACTAGCTTAGTTCGTGGCATTAAAACGTACTCTGTGCCTCCCGACCACATATTTTGTTCGCGGTGTTTGTTCTAGTAGGTAGTATATTTTACCAAGTTTTTACTAAGTCACTTTCTTGTCTGTCTGTCTGTCGTTCCGGGTGGAGTTTAATAATCAATTTTAAACTAACATCCACATGAGCTGGAAACTCAAAATTTAGATTATAGCTCAAATTCGGATGACAATGAGAGAATATGATAAAAAAACGTGGAAGTATAATATGAAAAAAATTAATACAAAATTTTAAAAAATCATTTTTTTTTATAGGATAAGGGTGAAAAACGAGCACACAGTCCACCTGGTGGTAAGTGGTTGCTGCGGCCCATAGACATCTACATCTATCCTCGTTTGCGAATCAAAATGCAGATGCGTTGTCACCCGTGAGGACTAAGATGGAATGCCTCATTCCCAGTAAAAAGGGCCTCCGGCCACCTGCACTCACCAAGCGAAACGCAGAGGTAAACCTCTACTTCACGCTGGTATTCTGTGAGGTCGTGGTACCACCCCTGTTCGAGCCGGCCCATCCGTGCGACAGCAAAAGCTGCCGCGTGGCTCTACCACTGTTACCAATTCAATGATTGCGCTTTGTTTTTATACCACCATTGCTATTGACATGTAATGTGCATAGATAATAAAAAGTAAAAACATTCGGAATAATACTTTAATCTCAAGTGATCTAAGTCTTTATAAATGGCCAGCTGTGTTTATATATGTATGTTTTACGTTGTTTGCAAAACATTGCCACTTACAATACTTAATGCAAGTGAATAGTTATAAATTCTAGTGATAATGTAACTGTTTTAAATATATGCTTAGAAAAAGGAGCCTACTGTGTTGTATTTAAATTGTAAAATATTCTATGCATTAGCGCGCGATGTAAGATTTAATTAAAAACCAGCGAAGCTCGCGATTTCTGTTCGGGATTTGATTTATTTTATATAGTAGTTTTAGTAAACAATTTCTAAATGCTCAGCTCTGGTTCTCAGTAAAAAGACGAATAAAGGAACAAAAACTCAGGATGATCTTTTGCTAGTCGCAAATAAAAATCTACGATGTTGATTTACGCTCGTTATGAAATTAAAAAAAAAACAACAGATAAAATACGGTTAATATACTTCGTCACAATTAAAATTATAAAATTATTGTTGTTGTTGTTGTTTTTATTATTCGCTCGAGAGAGCAGGCAAAGAAACTAAGCCATACAGCCTTGTCTTTTTTATTTTGAATATTCCTTCATAGTTCACTGCTTCACAATATGTTGATGCGTCACATTGTGCAGCCCTTGGGAGATTTTGACGGCAACTTGAGCCAGCAGATATAAAATTATTGACAATAACACATTTTCTCTTAACGAAACTAAGATGCGAGATTTTTAGGAATTATTTTTTTATTAAAGGCAAAGGAATGTATACCTTACAGCCTATTAATGCGTATGTTGTTGTTACACTTATTAACAATATGCTAATGCGTCATTTTGCGAAAATTTTTGGAAGATTTTGATGACAGCTCAATCCAACTGACAATTAATGGCGATAATATTTCAGAGCGCCTAAGCAGAAAAAAATAATTTCAGGTTTATATTATACCAGAGAACATTTTTAATACACAAAATCACAGCACTTGTATGTAACAAAATCCACTTCCAATCCATATTTAAACATATAGTACAAGAGCAGCAATCCGCCGTCTGGTCAAGTTCGCGCCAAAACTAAATTTTTATGAATTTAACACTGACCTCTCACCTTCGCGCGCTAATGCAAAAAACATAGTGTTGCCATATTACTTTTTGTGGAGACCGGTGTTCAGATATAATTTCAAGTTAAAACTCAAACTCCACAAAGCCAAATTTTGAGTCTAGGCCATATTTATTATGTTACACAAATTTCGTCATTGTAAACTATAGAGTTTCAACTCAAAATTAACTCTGAATTACCAGCATAAGGTTTTACATATCAACCTCGAATACAACTTTCCTTACAAACTAAAAAGGTGTATAATTTTGAGTATATTGCTAAAAATACAATAATTAAATTTAATATTGTATGTAAAACCGCTACAACTAACTCTAAACATATTTTTGGGGATTTTCTTCTATGTTTGAATTTTAAAAATATCATATTTTAAAGTGAAACTTCTTTATTAGAGCTTTAATACGGTATTAAAAAAAAACGTCACGTTTTCTTGTAATATTCCATCGCCGCACCGGGGTTGCATGAGTACACTATTATCTAACCCACTTATGTAAAATATACAAGTAGTAAATTTAAAATTTTGTACAAACGACTTCAATATGAATATAATTTATTTTTGATATTCTTAAAACCCGTCGACCGATGTCGATAAAATTTAAATGGGACCACATGGTAAGTATACCCTTTGTTTGAAACAAAAAAAAAAAGATTTTTCCAAATCGGTTAAGGCGTCTATGAGTAATCGGTGAACATAGATAAAAAAAGATTCTGACGTATTGAGAAACTCCTCCCTTTTCTACCGACTTCAAAAAGGAGACAGTACTCAATTCGACTGTATATTTTTTATGTGTGTTAACCTCATAACTTTTTACTGCGTGAACCGATTTCGAAGATTATTTTTTTTATATGAAAGCTGGTGCTTCACATGTGGCTCCATATAAATTTCATCAAGGTCCGACTAATAGTTTTTGAGTTATTCTTAATAATTTATTTTGAAGTCGTTTAATAATAAAAGAATATATCGTAAAGAAGTTTCACTTCGTACGTGTGTACACAATTACACGTGCAATTTTTTTTTTTTAAAATTGCATATCAGCCTCTTATAAACGAGAGGTATGTTCCTTGAAGTGAGATATATAGGCCGCTACTTGATTTCACAGTAGAAAAGGTCAAAATTGAACTACTGTTTTCTTTTTCCATACATACAGGATATTCTCTTAAATAAATACATTTGTAATAATACTCGTCTTTACGTTTCTAATCTAATCTCTTAACTAATTTTCCCAGTGCTTCGTTAAAATGTTACATGGTATAAGAATTGTTGTGATGAATAAAATAAAACTGCCATGAGGGCTAATAGTTTTCTGCTCACCAGATGTCGCTAGTTGACACTGAGGTAAAGTTTTTTGTCATTTAATTGAGAAGTTGGTTTTTAATAAATGTTTATCAGTTTCTAGAGTATTATATTAATACACAAAACAATGCGTTTGCTCTTTAATTGTTTGCACATTTTTAACTTTTTTTTTAATTTTCTACTTTTATGAATATCTGTGGTTTGGTTTGTTTTTAAAGTTATTAATATAAAATATATTACATAACCACAGCTAATAGTACAGAAAGAAACAATAACCTTTACATTTTTCAAACAAATTAACTTCCTCGCTCTAAAATCTGTCAAATATTATATACCTCACTTTCTAGTGGCGCCGCCCTGGTGGCAGAAAAAGTCGTGGATGCCCTCATTGAGATGAGGATGTTATTTATAGAATCTTTGTCTGTCCGGGCTAATCTTCATAATTGCTAAACCAATTGTAATGAAACTTGACGAACAGAGCAATTCCCGGAGGATCTAGGCTGTATCTAATGCGAAAAACTTGAAGATTTTTTTTTTGAGAAACGGAAATACTCATCACTGCCTTGAAGCATGCCCATATAATAAGCCCATTAGCAGCCTAATAGGGGAGATATTTGCCATGGTTGTGACGCTTGGCGGGCGGCTTGGCAACCGCCAGGTTTTATAATTATTGAGTTGTCATAAAGATGGCGTTGTACGGGAGAGTTATTAATGATAACGTTGCAAATAGCTTCTCTTGTTAAGGTGAACGGATATACAGACATTAGTTATTGTTTAATATGCGATATTTTATATAATATTATCGCCGATTCACCGGCCAAAACTGGCGACTAAGGTGAAACGTTCGTACTTTGAAAGAGGCCTATATTTTTTTTTTTAAGAATAAGGGTGACAAGCGAGCACACAGTCCACCTGATGGTAAGTGGATGCTGTGGCCCGTAGACACCCACATCTATACTCGAGTAAGGTTTTGAAATAAAATTTTTATAACACTGTAATTCGAAAGGGATTACGGTTTTTTGTTTTCATAATTTTCACATGCTTACTGTATAAATGTACCATTTTAACGACCCACCGAATATACGAAATACTTAAATTCAAAAATCGAATATAAAACGCTATATCGCAGTATTTTTTTTTAAATACATTAAACGCTAAAAAAATTTGGCTGCCATCTTATTGTACACATTCCAAACTGTTCCAGTCTGCGATGTTTGTATAAATTCCGATATTTTATGTTTGGGAAAAGTTGGGAGCCTTATGAAGTAAACACTGCTTAATATATTTTAAACACTTATACAAAGATCATAATGTGTTGATGGAGTCTTGTTAATTATTAAATAATTTAAACTTGATTAAATATATAAGGAATTAAAGTCTATAAGTCAGTTCAGTCAAATAAATAAAAGCAATGATTTCTTATATTCACGCAAATACTACTCGTTAAATAGAACAAGTTATACGTACTTTATCGCGATAAATTTTAACTTTTTAACTCCCAACGTTTCGGGTGCTTTTCAGCAAGCATGATCTTCGTAGATCGAACCACAACTTAATATTCAAAAACGAATAGTAGCCGGGCTAATTATGACATCTGGACGTCAAGCACCTCAGTCCTCCAAGTGACCATGGGTTTTGTAAAGCACCCGAAACGTCAGTAATTAAAAGTTAAAATTAACTTCAAGTTATTTTTAAGTAAATGATTAGTAATATTTTTTCACATTATGTTCAATATATATATATTTTTTAAATAAAATATCTCAAATTCTCCCAACATAAAAAAAGTCTATTCCTTCCCCGTAATTGAATTTCGCGCCAAAATATCAAAATGTCATATTAAAATCGAAAAAAAAAGAAATTCAAAATGGCGTACGTTTAAAAATAAACGTTAAAAATCAAAAATACAACTGAGTGACATATTATCGTTTTAATAATACAAGACTGGCAAAGCAATTAACTCACAATCGGGATTGTTGTACTAGCAGTGTAAAATAAAAGCGAATGTCAAAATGCGCAAAAACATAAATCCTTTAAGTCTTCTAAGTGATAACTTATATTGATATATTTTTAATAAATACGTTGTTTGTCGCCTACGTGTAAGTCGCTTCCGCCTTTTCATCTGAAACATGGTTTTTGTTTGTATTGACATTTCTTATAAAACTTAGCGATAAACACGCACGGCTAGCATGGGCTGGGGAAAAAAATTTATCCCCCGATTATATACACTGACAAGAGATAAAATTATCTTGTCCTTATGCCAAAGCACGGCAACGGGGAAATGTATATCCCCGTTTGACATAACGGGTAGACATATATCCCCTGTCCGTAGCATGGAGCCAAATGAAATATATTTGAAATTTGAAAAGGAGAATTTTATCCTAGTTCATTGGACATGGGTTTGTTTATATTCATACAAAAAATCTAAGTCTATCTCCCATTTTATCTACCGTGGATATTATATCCACCGGTGTGCCCATGCTCGAAGGGTGGATAAAACTAAGCGAGGGGATACACATTTTCTCCTTTTCTCCGGGATAAAATTGTCTCCCGTCCATGCTAGCCCTGCTGATGGTGAGTGGGTACTGTAGTTCCATGGAAACCTGCAGCAAACCTCGAACAAAGAAAACTACAGTCGTCACCTCTGAGGACTTGAATGCATCACATCTTACAATTATACTGATTCTCTATGGCCTTCACAACGGGACGCAGCAGTGCATGTATTTTGCGGCAGAAATAGTTCAGAGAATGGTACCATCCAGATGGACTCCAGACAGAAAAGGGCCCCTAATATAATTTAATTACCTAATATAATTTAGTATATTAGTTTTCTACTCTTTAATAGTAAAGGTAGCTAATTTTGGATATAACAAAACAATTTAATTAGAGATCATTGAGTTATATGTACTACGTACTAGAGAAGACATTCTAAACAAAAAATGTGCGCTACTCTATGTCTTCGCGCATGCGCGGGACATAGTAGAGTCGCGCATACGCAGTTAATTTAAGCGCGTTGCGCCTGGCGCGTTCATTTTATATGAATAAATATATTTTTTTCATGATTTTTTCTTTTGTAATATTACAATATTATTACTTATTTATTCATTTGAACAACAAATAATTTTACTGAATTGTTATTTACGTCCAGGTTTAAACTTTAATTTGAAATGTTGTATTATAAGCGCTGCTCCACACTGCATGTATATTGAAACCACAGACTAGTTAGTAGATTGAAACCACACTAAATGACACACTGTACGGATTGCAGTAGTTCAGTTAAACATAGTGTATGTTCGGAATGCGCAATCTAGTACCTAGTACATATATATCGATGTTAGAGATACATATAAAGAATGTCATGTAGTTCGTTTTCTTCCCTCAATAAGGACATCTTTTTTTATCGATTTTTAGGGTGTTTTTAGGTTGTGCGGATAACCATTTCTACCCCGAACTATGTCCATTCATTTTCAAGCGAAAAAACGTTGTCTGATACACCCACGGCATACACATTGCGTGGGTGTACCGTTTTTCCGGTCCAAAGCACCTAGGTTTCTTCTTTTGTTCTTTCGGTACGGCTGCAGTCACACATTATAATAACCTCGGGCCGGTGCTCTGCAACTCTACGAACATGTGTATCTGTCCGCGTGCGTGTGTACGGGGGAGGGGATTGTTGTAAATCACTTGAGTATGTGTATAGACACTGCACTCCGCGAGCGTGTCTAGTATAGTGTGTGTATGTGTGTGTGTGTGAGGGGGGGGGGGGGGGGATAGTCACCTAGACGCTCTCGGCGGGGCTCTGGAACTCTGCGAGCGCGTGCACGGGGCTGGGCTGCTTCTTCTGGCTGCCGCGGCGCACCTTGGCGCGCACCTCCTCCGGCTTCTCCGGACGGATCAGCGGCTTCTTTTCCGGAGCCTTCATGCGCCACACCACGATCGGCGACTGCGCACCACGCGACATGTCATCATCATCATCATCATCGTCATCATTACAGCCACTCAACACAGACCTCCCCTCGTAAATGACATAAAAGCAGTCGTGATACACCTGCTTCCATCAACTTGTTATGTCTTACAAGGTCGTCATTATATTTACAAGTCAACGAAACATGCAGGGAGGTGATGGATGCAGGTGGCTTGAGACCATACTTTAAAACAATCTATACGGGAAGCATATTATGATACACATTGGACTTTATTGCAAGTAGATTGTCAAGACTGTAAATATTATGTTGTTGATATAATAATGATATAGTTTTATCTTTCCCCCTAATAATATTCCTTTCTGTTTCCCATAACCCTCGGCCGTTTTGTCTCCTCTGACGATGGTTAGCGTCTGGTTGGGGTTTTTATTTATTTATTTATGTAACTAACTTTATTAGATTGTATATATTCTATTTAATAAGTTGTGTACTTTATATGTATTTATGTACCTCAACCAGACGAGTACATAATAAAAAAAAATACAATATAAAAATTTTTTTTCACATTAAAGTAAAAATTATCACGATACATTATAATTTCACTAACAATGGCAATATACAGCGTGTAACAAAAACTCAAATCGAGACCTTATACAAAAAGTCCATTATTTAGGTGATACTAAAACAATTTTATTAAATTTAAAAAAATTGCATAAATTCATTCAAATATCGATGGTAGTACAATTTTGTATAAGTAGTAGAGTGAAAAGCTGTATCTATATTATAGTTGTAACACGATTGGGTCGGCTCGACCGTGGTAGGAGGACCACGCTCTCATAGAACACTAACGTAAAATAGCAGTTTAAGGCTGCTGTGTTTCGTATGGTGAGTTTAGAGAACCGGAGAACCTTTTATGTGCACGAATGAATTTAGAAAAGCTGATGTTGATAATACAATATGTTACTTAGTACCCTGGTATTTTGGTACACGCTGTATATACTTACGATACTACGATATTACCACAAAATAATACGACATTTTCAGAAACAGTAGAAGACTAAAAGTACGTTATAATTTTAATATATTGTAATAATATAAAAGACAAAAAATAGTTTTAGTTTTTATTGCAAAAATTAACAGAATCACTCGTAATAATTTGCTTAGTGAACTAAGTTACTTGTAATATTTTCCACAGAGTAACCAAATTTTAAACTTACGTTCAAATATATAAATAATGATATACCGTTATTACAGTTATTGAAAATACGTATAAATAAGGTTTCTAATTTTATTTGAAATTATCGCAAATTGAATCTGATTTATGGTCAACAACCCCGCGTTATCGTGCTCCTCTGGGTGCGATTCAATTCACAACATTTTTGTCCATCGAGCGACCCTTATGAATGTGTGTTATGAATGCGTAGTAAAATAGTTGGCGTTACATATTTATGTATAACAATTATTTAAAATAATGCATTATCACCCATTTTGAATTGAAAAGATAAAAAGGACAGAAGACATTACGAGTTTTTTTTAAATTAATTTATCACTTATTCTGAACCTTCTCGGCAAATTTGGCCAGTTATTGCAAAATAACGTTGTATAAAAAATAGAAATATGCTATGAAATAGAGATCAATAAAAAGAGATAAACCACTAGTGACTGCAATCTAATTTGTCTTATTTTCTACACCTTCCCCCTTATTTTCTGTCCTATTTTCTTATCATGCAAACAACTAGTAAATAAAATACCCAATATTGAACTGTGATAGAAGACTTTAGGAAGCAAGAAGCGTGGTAGCCGAATACTGTTCGACTCCGCGACACAACTAAAATTGTTCATCGTGATTTTAAGTACTGATTGACCACGTTCTCGGCTGTGAAGGAAAGCGTCGTGAGGAAACCAACCAACATATCCGAAAGATAAATAAATATTACGAATACAAGTGAAAACCTGGTTCTCAACGTGGTAGAGCCATGCTGCAGCTATATTATCGTTGTAGCACGAATGGGTCGGCTCGACCGGGGAAGGACCACGCTCTCACAGAAAACCAGCGTAAAATAGCAGCTTAACGATGCTGTGTTTCGTATGGTGAGTGTAGAGAACCGGAGACCCTTTTACTGGCAAAGAGGCATTCCATCTTAGTCCTCACGGCTGACAACGCATCTGCATCTTGAGTCTTTATTGAAGATAGATGTAGATGTCTATGGGATACAGTAACCCGATCCTATAAAAAAAAAACCGTCAAAACTTCTATTGCGCCCAACAGTTATCACGTCCCGAGTGTAGCCAAATTCAGTCATTGAGCTTTTTGTCAAAAAATTCTCAGTTATATATACTGGTGTTTCAACACGTAAAGCCGTTGGTCCTGCACCTGATCTCTTTTCGCTCGTGTCGTATTACCGTCCCATCGGACTATGTGATTGAGGCAATAGAGAGTGCACCTGTGCTTTCGCACACACTCGTGCACTGTAATCCTGTCCTGCACACATGACTAATCTCTGTTGAGACAGGCCACCTTGACCGAAATTCGGTCTGGAGGACATTGTTATATCTCTCGTCGAACATATAAAATAAGACTTTTTTGAGTATGCTTAAAATTAATAAAAGACAAAAATTTCAATGTTTTATGTGTGCAAACATCAATTAATTTTATATGGCAATACTCATGCAAAGTGCTAATTCAATTTAAAAAATATACGCATTCCATAGACGCATGCATTTTTTTTTATTTCAATAAACTGTACAATTAATGTATAGTTAAAACGTTTAAATCTAAAAATAGTCTATTATAACAAGTACTAAGATACTAGAAACTTCTAGGTTTATAATAAAAAAGTATTTTATACATTTTGAATTATCCCAATTAAACAACACAGTTTATATATTGTGTAGTTGTTTTTAGTAGATTAAAAAAAACATGTTGACATTTGACAAAAGAAATTATATATATTTATAAACCGGACATTTTTTTTTTAACCAAAAGTCGATTTCAGATCACTAAAAAAACTAAAATAATAACCATGTAATAGCTTCCTAAGTCGGTGCTAAGAAATAGTGTATAAAACTTGAACGAATTAACCACTGGACCCGACATATGAGCGGACGTACCTATATCGGTCTTGTCAGTAACCAAGCAATTTTAGGCTTGGTCGTTTGTTTTTGCGTCAGTCTCAAGCACTTACTTGTCGACAAAACATCTCCCAAAAATGACTAAATGTTCAGTTAAATGGTGTAAAAACTATAGCGGCGGAAGCAGCACTATTTCTTTTCACTTGTAAGTACATTATTTTATTACATTTAATGTTATTTATCACAAAATTTAATAAAATGTTAAACAAAATTTTGTATTATCCAACTATGTTAAATATAGTCGATATTTCTATGTATTGTTGACATCTGACAACCATCACAAAATGGCTGGATTATACCATTGAGAACGTATGACTTAAAACTGTGGAGTGAGTCAATTTGACATCGACTAGTGCTTGATCATGTCGAAAAATATATCGATATTTGACGATATGACCGAATGAATGGTGATGTTATTTGTACAATACAATAACACTTAAGAATACTTATATCACAGTATCCTACAATCTGATGTCATTGAATTTATAATTATAATTTTTATAATTAAATAAAAATATTATAAATGCAAAAATTATAATTAGTATCTGTACTTAAAATATTTAAAAACGTAAATTACACGAATTTTCAGATTTCCTAGTGACCCTTCTCGGAAGAGAAAGTGGGTAGAAGCAGTTCGTAGAGATGAAACCTGGATTCCGAAGAAATACAGCGCAATATGCAGTGTACATTTCAGTACTGCCTGTTTTAATACTAATGCAAAGAAACAGAAAAAGCTCGAAAAAGATGCTGTTCCGACATTGTTTTTACCGATATACGTGAGTTTATTAAAATGACTTACTTACATTGATGACATGACAAGAAATAATGTTTAAGTACGATTTTCACTTTCTTCAAATTTTCTTGCCTTCGTATTATAATACAGTGCTTTTTTACAGTCACAAGAACTAAGCTGTGATACCATGGAATGTTCCAATTCAAAATTTCAAGCATCCTCTTCAATTACAATATCAGAATCATCTCCAAAAGTTGGTATTGCCTTTAACGTTGAAATATTTATTATTTGTACCTTTTCAACCGACTTCAAAAAGACTTCAAAAAGGAGGTTCTCAATTCTTCAGGATTTTTTTTGTATTCGAAAGAATATGCTCTCGAGGTGGTCTCATATAAATTTAGTACAAATAATCTATATAAATTTAATAATGAAAGCCTGTTTAGGGTTTTTAAATAAATAAACTTTATATTAGCAGAAAATAAACCTGTAAATTTTCTGCTAATATAAAGGTAAATCTCTTGTTTTTAGCCACAAGAAGTAAATAACAAGCATTCAATAGAAAATGTTCAAATCAACCAATGTATGGTAGTACTAGCTGAAAATACAAACCCCTTACAGGAAGATGTAATTTTGTTATAATAAATTTACAGTAATTTTTGTCACTAAAATTTTATTAACAGGTTTTTAACACTTATACTAAAGGATATATACACTGTCTAATGTCTATATCTTAAATGTCTTTTTGTATCTAATTGTTGAAATGTAATACATTGCTAACTTTAGATTTTAACGTATAGGTGCAGTTGGTGCAAAAAACAAAGTCTAATCAAGTTCAAATATTAGATACTCCAAGAAAGATTAGACTGAGAAAAAAGATACATGAACAATCTAAAAAAATTAAACGACTACAATACAGTAATCGCCGTTTAAGGAAAAGAGTGGCAACATTAGAAGAAATACTGAATAGTTTGACGGAAAAAAATCTTGTAACAGAAGACGATAGTGTCGTATTGGAAAAACTTGGAGGAAAATCAAAGGACTTACTGAAAAGAATGAAGCAGAAAAAAGAAACGGGTACCGTACCGCGTTCATATACTCCAGAATTGAAATCGTTTGCCTTGACATTGCATTTTTATTCTGCCAGAGCGTATAAATATATCCGCAAAACATTTGATACTTGTTTACCTGCACCACGCACGTTAACAAGATGGTATAGTACCATAGACGGAAGACCTGGTTTCACAAGTGAAGCCTTAAAAGCAATAAAAGAAAGAGTGGGAAACAAAAAGGTCTTTGCAGCATTAATAATTGACGAGATGAAAATCATGGAGAGTGAAGATTATCATATAAATTCTGGACGAACATTTGGATATGTAGATTTTGGATTCAATGTCGAAACTGATTGTGAAAAAATGGCCTCAGAAGTATTGGTGTTTTTGTTAGTAGCACTAAATGAATCCTGGAAGGTCCCGATAGCTTATTTCGCCACAGCAGGGACAAATGCTGAACAGAAATCGAAACTTATATTGATAGCAGTAGAGCTAGTGCAAGCAAGTGGTGTGGAAATAAAAACGCTTACATTTGACGGCCACAAGTCAAATTTAGCTACAGCCAAGAAATTGGGATGTTGCTTAGATATAGCAAATCTAAAACCCTTTTTCAAAAATCCCGTAAATGGAAATAGTATTTATGTCTTTCTAGACCCATGCCACATGCTAAAAAATGTAAGAAACGCTTTCCAAGCATACGGAAATTTTGAAGATTCTGAAGGCAGAGAAATCAATTGGAAATATTTAGAAGAATTACACAATTTACAAGATAGTGAACTGTTCCATTTGGCGAACAAATTGCGAGCAAATCACATTTATTTTAGAACAAAAATCATGAATGTTCGACTTGCATCTCAGCTATTTAGCGACAGTGTAGCTGATGCATTATTATTCTGTGACACGGAGCTTCGAATCCTTAACTTTTGTGGTGTTAAAGCTACGGCAGAATTTTTGAAGAAAATTAATATTTTGTTTGATATTCTGGATTCCAGAGTTCATCAGTATGGATTCAAACGAGCAATGAATTCTGAAAATTATGAAGCGACCTTTAAAGTCCTGGAAGAAACAACAAAATATTTAAAAAAATTAAAACATAATGAGACGAATATTATGGAAACGCTTCGCTTTACTGGCTTTCTTGGGTTTTGCTTATGTGCTGAAAGTGCTAAGGGACTTTTTGAAGACCTAGTAAAAAAAGACAATCACATGACATACTTGCCTTTCCATAAAATATCTCAAGATCACATTGAAATATTTTTTAGTAATATACGTAGTCATGGAAGATGCAATGATAACCCAACCATCAAGCTATTTGAATCAATATACAAGAGAATGCTAGTTCACTCAGAACTTATTGATGTAGATTCAGGGAACTGTGTACCGTTGGAATCCATTTCAATACTTAACTGCTCATCTAAATCACCTGTCGAGAGAATAAATATGACAACAGCGAGATGTAACAGCGACAACCAAACTTTGCATTTAACCCCAAATAATGATGAACTGCGTCATGTAACTACGCTTTCGCCTTACGGACAAAAGGTGGTTGAATATATTGCTGGTTTTGTAGTTCACAAACTTTTGAAGTCACTAAAATGTGAAACTTGCACGTCTGCTCTCCTCCCTCAAATTGACAACAATGAAGGCAGTCTCATTGCCCATAAAGACAAGGGAAAACTGATACATCCCTCAAGTGACACCATAGCTATTTGTCAGCACTGCGAACTCGAACTTAGGAAGGGTGTTCAGAATAAGAGACTAAAAAAAGATTACACAACAGACTTTCTCCTGCCGAAAGTAACAGAAACATTGCTCCAACTTCCGTTGTACGAAGACATTCATTTCCACAAATTTGAAAACGACGACGTAAATCACGTCGAAGAATTAATGAAAGCCGTTGCTGAATATTATTTAAATATTAGAATTGCTTATATAAGAAAACAAGCCAACAAAACAAGTTCTAAGAAACACATTTTAAGAAAGATGATACATAATAAAAGTCAGTAAACCTATTTAAATAATTTAAACTTTACAAAAAAAATTTACGTTTCTAATAACTATAATTGAATAAAAAGTCCATAACAATGTCCTCTTTATTTTATTTTAATTAAGTTTAAATATTGTAAGCTTACCTCACCTTCATTCTCCCTTTATTTCCTTTGTCTTACAGCTTAGCTTATTTACGATTATGCATTTTCTGTATAAATTATAAAATATATCGATGAACGAATGAGAAATCGTTCATCGATATATTTTATCGGCTACGTTCAAGCACTAGAAATAGAGTTACCTTCTACGAATTTTATATCTATGTTTATATTAACGTAATAAAATCTTTGTGTGGGTTATTCTCCACTTGGTTGAATGAGTTTTCATACATTTGTGTTTTATGTCGGGTCCAGTGGTTAATTCGTTCAAGGTATAAAAGTACCAAAGCCTCTAACTTGAAAAGCTATATTATGTGGAGATCCTTTACTACATTTCAGTTGTTTAAAGTAGGTTTTTACCTTAATTATAACGCTAAAAGGGTTCAATAAAAAAATACAGTCAATAAAAAGGCAAAATAAATAAGTGTACATGGATTTACACAAATACAAATAGTTTAACAACAATATTTTTGCCATGCTCATACAACAGAGATCCTACGATAGACACCCGTAGAATCATAACGCAAAGATACCAAGTAACCTCAAACTTGGTGATGCAAAATGGAATCTGCCGTAAGTAGCTGAGCGCCTTCCTCCATTAACAAATCTCAAGTCAGTATGATATACCAATAAAAACAATCAGCTTTATGTCTGTGTTTACCCACGCACATGCACAAACGTATGCACGCACACATTCAATCTCTGTCTCTCTCTCTTTCTCTCTCTCTCTCTCACACACACACACACGCGCACACACAAGCATGTGTATGAGATCGCGTATATGTGTGTGCAGACAATTGCGTTTATGTACCAGCCTATTTTTTTGCCCTTTTATATGGCAATTGCGTATGTGTTGTGTCTGTGTTTTTATGTCTGGGAATGAGGTGATCGCTATCAAGCTATTTGTAATATTTGTTTTGTGTTGTTAATTATTGTGTAACTTAAAATGTAATTTAAATTATTGTAAACTGTTCTTTAAAAAATATGAAGTTACGCTGGGTTTCTTGCTGGTCATTCCCAGGACAGAGGTATTTTCGGAACCAGTGGCAATTTAAACATAAGAGTGACTTTCAATAAGTATTATTTATAATCTATATTGAATAAATCAGAGTATCTATTGATATGAGTAGCCAATGAAGGATGCGCGTCGTCTAGTTAGATGTTTTTAATAAGATTGTATGTAAATATTTAGAACTTACATAATAATATGTTGTGTGAGCTACACTACAGCGTGCACGTATATGTGCCTGTGCATGTGCGTGCGTATGTACTCGATACGCCCAAAAATTTTGTATTTCGTCTGTATTCTATGCGTTATGGTTCTATGGGAACATTCATCTACTGCAATATCATAGACTCACGTAGTTGTTCTGCCCCGCCAGCCCGTAGATAAGCATACACAAGTTGTATCATTATGCTTTATCCAATTATAAGTATAGGGGAGATGTAACTTGACCGACAAACTTAGAGGGGATGTGTTAGGATATAATAAAAATAAAACCAACCTTATGTACTAGGCATATTTGTATTACCGTTAACTTTATAGCTTATAAAGTCCACTGCTAAACATAGACCTCCTCCATAGTTTGTCTCATGTTGGACGGGGGGGGGGGGGAGGGGGCGGGGGGAAGCATAGCGGGATATAACGCTTGGCAGGCCGAAGTTTTCAACCGAAGTTTTTTTTATTCAAACGAATCAAGTAGAATGTTACTGTTGATTTAATAATTTCACCTCTCAACGGCTCATGTGCTCCTGGTAGATTATCTTCTATACATCCACCCATTACAGCTTATATAAGCTGCTGCTGGATTAGGCTTCCCCCATAGATTACCTCATAGGTTGGGTGGGGGGACTTCTAGATTTTTAGACTACTTACAGCAAGGCTTTAAGCTATTGACATCGAGACGTCAAACATCTAAGTCACCCCCCCCCCCCTCCCCCACCCTTATAGCCCACAAGTTTTTTTTTAATTATTCAAAACTAACTCCTTAAGTTTGTCGAATCAAGTATATCCTTTATAAATTTAGATAAGTAAATTGTAATAATGTGTAACTTTAACAAATCGTTTTTCTTTTTTTTTTGCTTTTATATTAAGCGGTACCAAGCGATACATCCTAATAATTACTTAATATATTCTCAACTTGTAAAAGCACTGGCAACACTTATTGGCAGTTAACTGCAGACGTTTGCGCATCAAAGCGCTTGGTTAATATTTTTTACTGCGTATCAAACTTTGTTATAAATGCATTTAATATTCACCAAGCGAAATACAAGCATATTGTTTAAGAATGTTATATTATTTATACGGCTCAGAGCGCAGTGGATAAGCTTATAGCTGGGGCACTGTTAGTCACGAGTTTGAATACCGTACGGCCTACAAAAAATTGTTCCGAATCTAAATGTTCACTTTGTTTTTCAAAACTACCCTCAAATTAATACTGCGGGTAGTTGGCAAAAATTTCAGACTTCTCTCGGTTCGATCCTTGGCGGCGAAATTGTTAATTGCAATTTTAAGTGCCGATTCATCGCGTGAAGGAAAACATTATGAGGAAACCTGCATGTCTGAGAAATTAAAAATTATTATCAACCCATTTCGGCAGCGCAGTGGACACTTCTTTGCATTGAAATCTTCTTAGATATGAAAGGAAGCCTATGCCCAGCAGTGGGACGTATACTACGTGTAACAAAAACCCGGCGGTTCCCGTTAAGTGCGTTATGAGAATCAGTATTAAAACGTATAGAAATAACATTACTTCATTAAACTCAATTTAATAAATTTTATTTGCAAATTGTATGTAGGTTTGTTTAACGTGTAGTGTAAGTAAGCGGCGACATAGGTAAAAAAGTCAGGAGATGGGCAGCAGCGTCTTCTTAATAACGACTAAAAACAAAACACTGCGGTTGCCAACCCGCTTGCCAAGCGTGGCAACTATGGCAAATATCAATACATGAGGCAATCTATGGCGGAGGTTTATTTTTAGAAGTTGACTTTAATAGACTGTAAAAGTATGTTGGGTTTATTATCCCTGCATTAGCGCGTGTCAGTTACATGTAATAAAAACACATACTATGTACAAGTAAACATTTGTTTTAATTTAATTTAATTTTTTTTTACGTCGATTATCTGAAATAAATTTATTTAATATATTCTCATAACCCACTTAACGCGAATGACAGGGTGTTTTTTACATTATGTATAGGCCACAAGCTTAACTTTTTACATTACCCTAAAACCACTCATTTCACCGTCTACCCTCAAGTACCCTCAAACTACTAGTGTATAAAACTGTGTGTATACTCACAGCGATGGTCCCTTGGCGCGTGTACTTGGTGGAGGCCACGTAGGAAGCCTTCACCGTCAGCACGACCGCGTTCATCAGGTTCTTCGCCGCTTGAATCAGAGAGGTCGCGCTGTCCAGCTGAAATGCAACACAAACGGTTACAGTAACATACATTCCACTTTTCGGCACGAGTCCCACGGAGATAAAGATGGATTTTGTATATAACAGAGGTTGATAAACGAACACGCAGTCCATCTGTAAGTGGTCTAATTGTAATCTGTGTCTAATTGTAAGTGGTTTATTTGATTTATTTAATCTTTCATGCACAAAGTTGTACATATGGCGGACTTAATGCCATAGGGCATTCTCTCCCAGTCAACCATTAGGCTAAACAGAGATATACAAACAAGAGGCGGTGCAGCAAATAGAAAGCGCTAAAAAGAATTGTATATACATATATACATATACACACACATACATAGACATATATACTTCAAATACACACAATATATACATATATATATAAATACATACATCCAAGTGGTTGCTGCGGCAATCTACATCTATCCTCAACTATATATCAAAATGCAGATGCGTGGTTATCCCTGAAGACTAAGATGGAATGCCTCGTTTGTGAAAAGCGTCTCCGGTTCTTTACACTCACCATACGAAACACAGCAGCGTTAACGTGAGTACGTGTTCTTACAATAAGTTTAACAAGGTTTTAGCTTGGTTTCGGAGTCAGCTTATAAACTATGTATGCGATGCTACAGCTGAGTGATCCCCCCCTCCTCCCAGGTGAGTGGTGAGTCACGACTTTATTTTTATAGAATAAAAGTGACAAACGAGCACACAGTCCACCTGATGGTAAGTGGTTGCTGCGGCTCATAGACATCTACATCTATCCTCGATTACAAATCAAAAAGCAGATGCGTTGTCACCCGTGAGGACTAAGATGGAATGCGTCGTTTCCAGTAAAAAGGGTCCCCGGTTCTCTACACTCACCATACGAAACACAGCAGCACTAAGCTGCTATTTTACGCTGGTCTTCTGTGAGAGCGTATCCTTACTCGGTCGAGCCGACCCATTCGTGCTAAAACTATATCAGTAACTATAAGCTGCGGCATGGCTCTACCACGTAAAACTACTGACGATGCCCGACTTACCCCACTGACGATGAGCTCGCCGGAGATGTTCTGCACGTCGGCCTTCACCTTGCTGGTGATCTGGATCTGGTGGCAGTAGAGAGCGATGCGCTGCAAGTACGCAAGCAGGTCCTGCTTCGTAGACGACTCCGGGCACTGGAAACGAAAAATATGTATATGCAGACTAGCGATCCGCTCCGGCTTCGCACGGGTGATTTCTGGATCTAGACAAAGTCAAAATTAAACGCGATAAAATTCGTAAAATTAGTTTTAGACCACGTATGTGTGTTTTTGCGTAGGAGCGAGCGAGCGTGCGTGCGTGCGTATGTACGTGCGTGTTTACGCGTGTATGTGTGCGTACGTATTATAATAACAATCTAAAACATTAACGTACCATAGACTTCTACATTTATCCTAGATTAAAAATCAAAATACAGATACGTTGTCACCCCCGAGGACTAAGATGGAATGCCTTACTTACATATTCACATTCACATACACTCACCATACGAAACACAGCAGCATTAACATTAAGTTGCTATTTGACGCTGATATTCTGTGAGAGCATGGTCTTACCCCGGTCGAGTGGATCCGTTCGTGCTACAACCATAATATAGCTGCTGTAGCGAGACTCTACCACGTCAAATGAATACCACGTTTTGCGAACGCTGTGATACACAAGTGTTTGGTTTCCAGCAAGAAAGTATTGAAAAACTTTACCTGCTCAGCAATCTCACGGGTCAGCTTGTCCAACTTGGTGCCAGCCTCCGAAATCTTCTTGGCGGCGTTGATGACGTCCATGGTCGTCTTCAAAGGTCCACGGCCTCTGTGCAAACCGACAAACAGATTACTTTTAAACAGCACTTAAAATTGCATCAGACAACGGAATCGAACCTCGTTGCTTGCGTTTTGAATGACATTTTAATCAAACGCTTATACCCCGAGTTAGCAAGGTTTCAAACTGTCGCTTCATTTAGACTCATGTATGTCGCAGGGATAACTATAGACCCCCCCGAACGGGTTCCCGCCTTGTCGTGGCGGGGGGGCTTAGTAGCCGTGGCTTGGTCAACCACGGTGAACAAAGAGGAACCCCTTGGCTGGCCCGTGGTGTAGGGCCGGCCCGAGGTGGCCACTCCGAGTGGGCTTGGGAAGCCCACTTCGGATGTGTGTCGGTGGGATGCTGCGAGAGGGGGGTCCGCTCCCTCTATCGCAGCAGCCGAGGTGGAGTCGCGGAGGAAGAGGCGTGCTGGTATGGCGATGCGCCACTCGCCCTATCCTCCGCGACTCTGACGGGGCCGCACCGTTAATGATGCGGTGGTGGTGGGGCCGCGGGGGGAGAGGAGTGTCGGTATTGCGAGGCGCCGCTCTCCCTACCCTCCGCAGCCGAATCTCGGTTGGCGGCGGAGCCATAGACCAGATCCGCCGCTGGGGCCAGGAAGGCCGGTGCTTCTGAGTGCTAGTTTTTCCTGGCCCCATGGCCTTCGCGCATCGGACACGGGGGCGTCCGTTGCGCATTGGAAATTGGAGGCCCAGGAGGAGGGCGCACCATGTGTTCTGGTGCGCCTTACCTGAGAAGGAGATGGGGGAGGAGTGTTCCTCTCCCGAGGAGGGGCCGCCATGGGGCGGCCAGCGCAGGTGGGGCCGCGGAAGTGTGCGAAAGCGTTCCCGTGGCCCTGCCAATATGCGACGAGTGTGGAACACCATGGGGTTTTAGTCGGTGCGAGTCCGACATAACCCGTCCTTGCCCCCGTGAGGCGGGTATGCGTAGGCATTTCCCCATGTAAAAAAAAAAAAAAAAGGGATAACTATAGAAAGTAAGAAAGAAAAAATATATTTATTTATTGCTGCAAATTGAAGAAAAACAATTTTCCAAACAAAAAAAACAACTAAATATAAAAAAATTAAAATAAATGGACTGCAGTAACAAATTTTGTGGCATTTGCCACAGTATAAAACCCCGGATACACTAGGGGACCTTATGTCTGGCAACATGACGCGAAACACGCAATCGACGATGACGATACAACGCTGCACAGTGACCTGCAACATTTCACGTGACGCGGGACATGTTGCTTGTTCCCGCTCCGAGAGCGAGCGTACGGTCCCGCGTCAGTGTCGCGCTCTTTGTTACCGTGTGCCTTGCAAGTTGTAACATAGTTTCCAACTTGCAAGTAGTATGGACAAACAAAACCGTTCTTTTCATGTTTGTTGTGGGATACTTCAAACCACAAGCTTCTGGTAACTATTCTACCGTACAGTTGTTTCGACACTCAAAAGGTGCACGACAAGGAAGCATAAGAATCTCCAGTCGACAAGTATGTTAATGCAATAGCAAGTCTGATATGAGGGCAAACAGCATTCCGTAGTATTGTGTCCTGTTTGGCTATGGAAGGTCCGATCCACAGACTAATATGATGCTTGCTCATGTCCGATCATTTGTAGTAAAGTTTCAAAATCAGATGTTGACATTCGAGTAAAATTCACAAAAGATCCGTCATACATTCTGAAATCACTTAAAATATTGAGTCCTCTTTCTTCTCGTTTTAGTAAGAAATTCCGCATCCACCACCTTCTCTTTCGCTTACGTTTCACTCCCGAATTAGTACTATGTATGCAGCCCTAATCGCCACAACCTCCTCGGGCGACATTTCTATAAGCACTGACTAGTGTGGCCTGCAAAATGTACCGCGACATATGTCTCACAACATTCCACGTAATTGTTGAGCGACATGTCCCCAAGTATATCCAAGGCTTAATGCTACAGTAACAGAGTCAAATATTACACTATAGTATAAGTCGAAAAGATTTTATGGCTTAAAAATAGATGGCGGTGTAGAAACGAAGACTAAATCACGCTATTGAAGTTTCCGAACTACTCCAGTATATATAGAACAGATCCGTACCACCAAAAATTTTCTTTTGGTATTGAAGAGTAGGTAAACGAGCATGCGGCTCACCTGATGTTGTGTCAACCGCCAACCGCAACCGCAACCGAATTGCAGGTGCGCTGCCGGCCTTTTAGAAAGGAGTAGACTCTTTTTCTTGAATGTCCCTAATTTGTCATGGTCGTTTAAGAATATTAACTACCCTATATCACCCCATGACTGTTGTAAGAGGCGAAAGAAAAGAACAAATCAGGAGATGGATCGTAGTCTCCTTAATAACGACTAAAAGTAAAAAAAAACTGCTGTTGCCAACCCGCTTGCCAAGCGCGGCAATTATGGCAAATATCTTCCCTAGCGATCTATGGGGCCTCCCCCATATATCGCTATGTTCAGCAGTGGACTTTAATCGGCTGTAAAGGCAAAAAAGGAAAGTTCTCACCTCGTGAAGTCCGTCATCTCCAACATGATCATGCACATGTGCTTGGCCAGCATAATGATGTCGTTCCCAGCGTCGTCCCACTTGGCGACCTCGTTGTCGAAAGTCATCTTCTCCCTGCGGAAGAGCTCCACTTGCTGCAGGATCTTGCGTTTGTCCTCCTCGGTCATCTTTCGCATCGCTTCCTGTTTTACAAGATAGATAACACGGTTTTGTAATAATGAGTACACACACAATATAATATTGTAAATAAATATATATCACAACATACGTAACCTTGATTGTAATATTTCGTGATACATTATGACATGTCATGATACATAGTGATATGTTGTGATAACTATCATGATATGATGTGATAACTATCATGATATGATTTGATAATTATTAAAATAAATCACTCACCCTGGCGTTAGTAATGCCACTAATATCAGGATATTCATCGACGCCATGTTCTCCAGTGTGGGCACTTGCTGTGGGAATAATAAACAAATAAATAACTTTCTACTTATGTCGCAATTTTTATTTGTTGACTTACGAACGACTATAAGATGGACTTACATCACCAGACTTTTTTTTAACTCATTACAAGCCAGTGCTTAACCACAAACACATCTGGTGGTAAGAGGTGAAATAGCCTTAGATGGTAAATCGCATTGTCTTAGCATAACAAAAGCCTATTCACTCTTGCCTTGAAGATGAACAAGAAGTCGGTGGAAGCGATTGTGCTAAGCCATGTATTTAATCTGTAAGGAAAGTCAATATTCAGCAGCGGGCTTGATGTAGATATCATGATAAATATTAAGATATTTTTGTCGTGGGTTTTTTTTTAATATAAATAATGGTGACAAACGGGCACACACTACACCTGGTGGTCAGTGGTTGCACTGTCTCTTTAACATACATTGATTTGAATGTAATTCAATTAAGAATTAAAATGTAGAAGTATTGTCACTCCTGGACTAAGATTAAACGCCTTGTAACCACCAAAAAAGATCTCCTGTTTTCAGTTAAATCCATCGCCAAATTTCATCCTACGAATACGTTTGTCGTAAGAATTTATTACATACATACATACATACATATATTCACGCCACTTTCCCGTAGGGGTAGGCAGAGACCACTTCTTTCCACTTGCTAAGATCCTTACATACTTGTTTCGATTCGTCTACTTTCATTTTTCCCTTCATACATGCGCTACGGTTTAGGGTACTCTTGACCTGGCCTTTTTTCAAGAGGTCCCTGATTTGGTTTAGATACGCCCGCCTAGGTCTACCCCTTCCAAAACTTTCAACAACATCAGCTGAAGTGGAAATGGGAAGCCAAAGCAACTGGATCGCATAACTGACAAACGACAGCTAAGTAAGTGGTTGCTGTGGCCCATAGACATCTGCATCTATCCTCGAACAAGAATCAAAATGCAGATGCGTTTCCACACTGAGGACTAAGATGGAATGCCTCGTTTCCAGTAAAAAAGTCTCCGTTACGGTAGTTAGTTAGTAGCTAGTTGTAGCGTAACTTCTCGCCGATTCCATTCACCATCTGATGAGATACACGAGTCGATGGTTACGGGTAACTCTGGATCGTGCGAGGCTTTTGCGAATCTTTAGCAGTGGACTTGCAATGCACTATAATAATAACAAGAATTCTTATAAGGATTAATAACCATGTCATACGGATCACACCCATCTTAGTAATGGAACATGTCATTATACATTAAATGTAAATACATGCATAAACATAAAATTATAAATATACATAATATATCACAGTTACCAAAAATGAATGAATTTCCCGAGTGATATTAATACAACTATATGAATGATTATGAAGTCTCAAAATGCAAAACCTAAACAACTAATACACACATAAATCGTAGCTTAAAATTGCCGATCCAAAATTATACGAAAAAATTTAAATTGTTTTAAATAATATGGATATAATTGGATTAATGAAAGAAAAATTTAAAGAATATAAGAAATCGAAAACACGAGGACGATGAAACAGAAAGTGGGTAAAAAAAAACATATTAGTGAAAGAAATAAAGAATTTAAATAAATAATATAATGAGCATAACCAAAACAGCTATTAAAGTGAAATATAATGGATTAAGAGTAAAAATAAAAGAACAAAAGAAGACAACAAGATAAGAGGAGTACAAAACAAATACAAGAGAGATTTCAGAATGTTTATTAAGAACAGAACTTATAGACGATAATTGAATAATTGGGAGATAGTAATTGAGGGTAGAAGTAATTAATTGAAACTATATGTTCGCAGGCAATTTTCTAAATGAGCAATCACATAGTAACGTGATAAAATGTGGATAATTTATTCAGTTTAAACAGCAAGACCACATATTAGATAATTTAATTAACTGACAATTATAGATCAGGTAACGTCATTTAAAAGCCAGTCATAATTTAAAAGATTGTAAAATCAAAGGGAATTTCGATTTCAGCTTTTTGTATCTAATGCAGTGTTTCTCAATTAGTGGTGCTTGTACCCCCAGACAGCAACTGGATGTGTGATGCTGAAGATCGCGTTAAGTGGCGCGCTTTGAGATGGGCCTATGTCCAGCAGTGAACTGCCGCAGGCTGAGCACCGCCAGGAGTACGTGTGGTTGCCTGAAGGGTTACGCTTTTAAATGAGCTAAGGGTGCAAACTCCTTAATAAGGTAAAAAAAAACTACGCAACAATTACAATTTCTAGTTAAAAATCAACTCGAGAATGACTTAGGACTGAAGCTCACAAAAAAGTTGTGCAAAGAGAAAGTGGGACTAATGTACCATTGAACTGGTTTTCATGATTACTAAAAGCTTTATGCGTAGTTAATAAAATATACATAAATGACCAAAATATGTTTTTATATACATTGTATATTCATCTATGTAGTATTGATTAGAACCCACTGATCTAATGAATGATTAAACCAATACAAATTAATGGAATATTAGAGACACCTTGACAACTTATATATTATAAATTTTCAAAAGTATACAAATCTCTACATTGTGTAATCTGAACAGTCGATTGATACTCGAGGATATTTTCAGCATACTTACATCTGCTCCTCGTTTCCATGGTCATATCCTCGACAGGTTCGAACTCCGTATCGGTGTCTAGATCGTCGCTGGTCTACACGCACACATGCAAGCGGACAGAACACATTTAGCATGCGATGGTCGGTGAGGAAAACTCGAGTAAACTTGACACGTTAAATTGAACGTGAGATAGTGCTAAATAATTACACCTGTCGCGTTTATTGGTGCACTTCTTATAATGGAAGATATCAGATCATCCATATTACCGTAACAAGTTTACCAGAGAGCCTGTTTTAAATAATGGGACAGGGTATATGAACGAAATCTAAAACTGGACCTCAAGAAACTATTAATTTATTATAAAAAATCTCTCTCGTTAGTTGTAATATTTTATTTGTGCTTACTGTTTATTAAAAAGTGTGTAGCCGTTGAGTTTGAACTTACAATATAAAATATTTTATACAAAAATATTTTATCCAGCTCGAAGGACCAACACAACAAAAATATAGAAATACATAGATTATTTTATTTTTATTATTATTATTATTATTTCTATTTATTAAAAAAACGTTACCACCACAATAGGATTTTCTCCTGTATCGTGGAGGCATATTACAAACATAAATTGCACGAGGACAAACATCCAGACCCGGAACAATTATTTGTAGGCCATACAAATACTTGTACCGTGCGGGATTCGAAACCGCGGCCCCCAGCGCAACAACTCATTGCTAAGCCACTGCACCACGGAGCCGTCAGATAAAATTGTGCATCCTTTTTGCTGGTTAAAAATATTACATGAAAATAGTTTAATTTAATTTAGGGTCTCATCTCGTTTACTAATTTTTTACAGTTACAGTTATAATTGGTTACAGTACTCAGAAAATTGAGATCAGTTTCAGATTATAACAAAAATCATGCAGCCTAGAAAATAATAAAAACAAGTTAAAACAAAATGTTTATCGATGTACACATAATTTAGATTGGGGATGTATCAGTTTTATTTTAGATAACACAATATTTTCTTGTCTTAAGAAACTAGTTTCAATAGCTGAAAATGAATTCAAATTTGAACGAATCTGTCACATCCCAAATCCAAAAGGTTACGGACAGACAAATCTAAAACACCCCAAGCATGACAGAGATGAACGGTAGGACGTGGTCCTCTCACATTTGCTCCTCGTCTCCAATGTATAATGCTCGTCCAACTCCACGTCTTCCGGATCCAAGTCCTCGTCATCCTAGACACAGCGTTAGAAATCAAAAAGTATTTCGCTTTACAAGGCGGCATAGGTAAGAGAGTCCATTTCATTTCATCCCATGGATCTCAAGGTTAATGCACGAAATTCCTGGAACTCCCCGTTTTGTTTTTTCTTGGTTATATATATATATATATATATATATATATATATATATATATATAGTTTAAATAATATTTTTGTATATTATTTAAACTATAATGTGACGTAATTTTTATAAAAATACGACTAACTGTTTTATAGTATTATGCAGTGTGTGAACATGTTCAAGATCGTCCCCGCAATTACATTAGATTTAATAGACCACAAATCCTTGCAAAAGAACATCGATTTCTATCAAGGATGATACGCGAGGCTATTGAAATAAAAAAAGAAAACATCCTAATTTCGTTAGAGAAGATAGATGGGTGGTGCCATCAGCTTGGGATCCTATCGTAGATCGGACCAAAACTTAATATTAAAAAAGTGAAGGTAGCCGGGCGAACTATGATATCGGGACGTCAAACACCTCAGTGCCCCCCGTGACCATGGGTGCTGTAAAGCACCCGAAATGTCGGGAACTAAAAAGTGAAATTAAACGCGATAAAAACCGTAAACATTAGTTTCATTTAATGTGTAGCCTTCACGTAAATATACATCATTAAATAAAAATTAATTTCACTAACCGACTTCAAAAAGGAAGAGGTTCTCAATTCAAGTGTATGTTTTTTGTACGTATGTTACGCGATATCCTCGCAGATTGTGAACCAATTTTAATGATTCTTTTTTTTAATTAAATAGGTTATACTTCAAGGGTGGTCCCATATAAATTTCACCCCTAAGGTTAGCAGATAAATAATTTCTTTCTTAACAATTTGAAGTCGTTTTTTACTTTTGTTAAAAGTTATAATTATATTAATTTAATTTTTTTATAGTCGAGTTTTCTGAAGTAAAGTTATTTTTATACGTTTGAATATTGATTCTGATAACGTACTTAAGGTGGAAGCTAAAGGGTGGCCCCCGAAATTCAAATTTTCTTGCGTTTTTTGCAATTTGCAGGTCAGTGTCAGGGTGTATGTTTAACAAAATATGATTCGCGAGCGTAGCGAGTATTTACCTACAGAATTATAATCATTATATTCATCAATACAACCCTCTAAGTTGATATAATCCCATTGTATGGCTACTTCCAGAAAAACTCATTCAAAGGAATTATATGAACTTAGGGGGTTGTATTGATGATTATGATGATTACAATTCTGTAAGTAAATACTCGCTACGGTCGCAAATCATATTTTGTTAACCATACAACCTGACACTGACCTGCAAATTGCAAAAAACGTAAGAAAATTTGAATTTCGCGGGCTACCCTGGCGATTCCACCTTAACGAGAACCAGGGGGTTTTGTTACATGATGAATATTTCTTCAAACTTACCCTATTCATCAGCACAGCTCTTCGTATCTCCCTCACACCATCGTAGACCAGTCTCGAAGCGTCGATGAAGTCGTTCTCGTCCAAGCCGGCGCCGGCGCCGCTTCCCAGGGCCGAGACTGCAGCGTCCACGCGGACCGCGAACTTGGACATCACTGTGGACAAAAGAGATTTTGATATGAGTCTCTCACGTTGAAGGGAGGATGTAATAATAAGAATTACGTTTCACAGCTTCATTCTACCGATTTATGTTAATTTATTATTTAGGTATTTAAAGGGAGGAAAAAATAATTTAATGGCAACACTGACACTTGTCACTCGCTCCTGCATACACCGCGATACTCGCTTCATTCGACATTTCCGTGCTCAAGCTATCGCACGTACGTTTTCATATCACTCCTGCTCAGTAAAGATTGTTTTAATTTTTATTATAATCGGAAACAAAAGAAAAAATGGAAGAGTGTAAAATTCTAAAGAAGATAAGGAAACTAGCACAAAAGAAGCGTGTTTTACATTTACCGTCTAGTTCGAGTGACGAAGATTGCAGTAAGCGTCTACATGTTTATTCTTAAATGAATCTGTAAAATCTATATGTAATACGAGGAACTATATTCCTGTGATATTTAGTGAATATTCCTGTGTAAAAAAGTGAGGTTATGATTTTACAAAAAAAAATATTACTCATAAACTATACATTTCCGCAAGAGCTCCCCCCGCCCTCTCCCACCCCTGTACGCGAGTACCGGATGTCTATAGTTTAACCCTTATTAGGATTCTCTCTGTCATTTAATCAAGAAAGATATTGCAGAAATGTTTATATAACAATTTTATTTTATGGAATAAAACACATAAATTTATAAAAATATTATTATGGAAATTGTGATGCGGGAAACCATTAGGGTTATCTCTGTCACGCCAAAATAAATTAAAATTAACTATATTATACGAGCATAGTTTATTTGAGAAATGATGAGATATTTTAATGACCACCTCCTACATATTATAAAAATGGAATATATAAAAAAACTAATTTAATTACAGGCGCAACCCCAAACCGTACCGGCAGTGAAATAAATAACAAGATGCAAACCATCACCTTGGATGACGGCATTATGGGCCAGCCTGACCACCCGCTTTCACCGAGCACGACGGCAGCAGTGCCCATTGTAACTGAAATTACCTCCGAACCAGGGCCGTCGTCTGTGCCTGACGCTATGGAGGTCCAGTTAGATGAGTCAATTTTAAGTTTGTTGGGAGATGCAGAGTGCAATTTAATCAGGGCCACCAGTACACAAAGATATCGCATCTCGATGGGAACACATTTTACTAAGAGGACTTAAATAAGATACGAAGTTAATAAGTTAGTGTAGTGGTGTTGGGAGTAGCGGTGCTGGGATTAGTAGTGACGGGGATAGTGCACGCAATTGAGGGAGGGCGGGAGGTGCTCTTCATACTAGGTAAGACACATCATTTTATTTTATAACGCGGATATTTGCGAAGTAAATTTTTCTAAAAGCTTTTAGATACGAAGTTGAAACTTTTAAGTGATTATATAATACCTAACAATCTTCACAGACTTATACCACCCATTTTAAATGCGGAAGTAAAAGCTGCATGACCTGATACATTAGTTAAACGTAATTTTTCCTTACAACAAAGACAAAAACAAAGAGCAATAACCTTGTCTGCGCTTAGTTCATCTATGGATATACTCTTTATTGTCAATACAAATAAAACTTAAGATACACTCCAAGTTATATTAAAGTCTTTAAGCGATGTATGTAGACTTATATGTGATAGTTTTTATAATGAAACTCGTTTAAAAAGACTCTTTATTATTAACGCGATAAACATTCAGATTAGAAACGCAATTATAGACAACTATACCTGATAAATATCTATTTGGAGAAAATAATAGTGACAAATTAAAAGCGGCTGAAAGTATTGAGAAATCGAGCGATATTTTAAAACCAAGCCGTAGACCCCCGTTTAATGAGAATAATTTTATTAGAAATCTACCATCAGTCAATTCCAATAAGAATTTAAACCAGAAAGGCCCATCTCGGAGGATTGCTGTTCGATCCGACATGGGCAAGCCGCGGCCACAGTTTCGAACAGTCCCAACCACGGCAACGACCACCTACCGCAGACGCTAGGCTTGGGCCAAAAATATCGATACATCGAAATATCGATATTTTTTAATAAAAATATATTTATATATCTCTGATATTTTGAATCACAATATATCGATATTTATTTTAGAGTATCGAATTCATATCAATTTCGATATATTTTAAAATGACAAAACATGTAACAACAAAAGGAGGTACAAAAGTATGCATGTGTGGTTGGTTGTCGTTTTTTTTCCATCGTCCAACCGTCAGTAATATAAAATTTTGGACCTTATCTTTACATCATCCAAATGATGATGATAAATATCGATACTGTTTAAAAATATCGATTCGATATATATCGATATTTTTTTTGCCTTGCCCATCCCTAGCAGACGCAACGAGAATCATATCTCTCCAGCACTGCGCTTTCGTTATGCGCCTCGCAGTCAACATCGTCGCTGAACATTGAAGTGCGATATGCTGGTCTCCTGTCTCACTTCTCTCAACAATGGGAGACTGTCACAGGAGACCTCTATACCTCTCGTACTATCATGGCTGAATGGGTACAAAATTCCTTTTATTTGTAATCCAGTGCGTCACGACATCACACAAACTACTGACAAGATCGACTACGGAATTAAATGCTATATTAAAAACCTGCATTAAAAAACTATTACTTATATTAATTTGTCATTTGTTTACGATATGGCGGCAAATTGAAAATTGTCTGTGTCACGTCAGCATGAATTTAACGCGAGAAAATTTTCGTACAATGATTTTTTATGACTTTAGATGTCATTTAAGTCAACAAGAAAGTTATGATAGACTTCGATTGGCCTTTCACGATGAAGCCCCATCTCGTGCCACTGTTTACAACTGTTTTAATGAGTTTAAACGTGGTCGCACTAATCTCACCGATGATCTGCGTGAGAGACGGCCTTCTACGGCGACGACTGAAGATAACATCAGTGTTATGCGGCGTACGATAGAGACTGACAAAAGAGTGGCTTATCAGCAGATTCGGACAAGCTTAGGCATCGGTAGGAGTCAAGTGCACAAAATCCTCCATGAATATTTAGCGGTCAGGAAGCTTTGTGCCCGGTGGATACCTCATAATTTGTACAGAGGCCCAAAAACTCCGTCGTGTTGATTGGTGTCGTGAAATGGTTCAAAGATTTAACGGAGGTGACTCAAATGCTGTGTTCGACATACTTACGGGTGACGAAAGCTGGATTTATTGATATGATCCTGAAACTAAGGGAGAGAGTCTGACGGGTGTTTCCTTCCGAGAAGTTGCCAACTAAAATGAAGAGAGGTCGAAGCGTAGGAAAAAAGATGGTGGCCTCGTTCTTCGGAAGGACAGGTCATTACGCAACAATTGTTTTAGAGGGTCGAAAAACAGTTACTGCAGAGTGGTACACTAACAGTTGCTTGCCACTTGTCTTGGAAAAAGTTCGGGCGAAACAACTTCGCAGTAGGGTCCTCCTTCACCACGACAACGTCAAGCAAACAATCGACTACTTGGCGACGTCAGACGTGGAACTACTAGATCACCCGCCCTATAGCCCCGACCTCGCACCTTGCGTTTTTTATTTATTTCCGAAAATAAAAGAAAAACTTTGAGGAAAACGTTTTATGGACGCCGAGGAAGCAGTGGCTGCGTTTCAAAACGCCGTCGAAGGGACCCCTAAGGACGAGTGGGCAAAGTGCTTTTCTCAGTGGTTCCATCGGATGCAGCGATGTATTGATATAAATGGACACTATTTTGAAAAGATATAATAAAACTAATAACTGGCTAGTTTGTTCAGTTTTGAGTTTCTAAGACCTTTCAGTGTCACCCTCTTACTACTAAGTATTATGTGTAACGCCACAGATAATATTTAATCTTTCTTCCTAATAATGTTATAAATCTGAAATTTTCGGTTTGTTACGCTTTCACGAAAGCTACTAGATGGATTTGGATGAAATTTTACATACGGATAGAGCTCGACCTGGTTTAATAGTAGGATATTTTTATTACGATTAAAGAATCCCGTGGGATAATTTTCAATGTTGGTCCATAACAGGCGAACGAAGTTGCGGGCGGAAGTTTGTAAAAAAAAATAAAGGGCCTAGCCCCACAGTAGTTACGACACTGGCTCACACACTGAACAGCTCACAAACTGAAAAACCACTTTTTTATAGGATAGGGTGACAAACGAGCACACAGTCCATCTGATGGTAAGTGGTTGCTGTGGCCCATAGACATCTACATTTGTCCTCGACTAAGAATCAAAATGCAGATGCGTTGTCACCCGTGAGGCCTAAGATGGAATGCCTCATTTCCAGTAAAAAGGGTCTCCGGTTCTCTACACTAACCATAGGAAAACAACAGTGTTAAGCTGCTATTTTACGTTGGTATTCTGTGAGAGCGTGGTCCCTCCCCGGTCGAGCCGAGCCATTCGTGCTACAACTATACTACTAATATAGCTGTAGCATGGCTCTACCACGTATAAATACACAGAGGACCTCAAGAGACTCAAGCACCTTTCTTCTATAGAAGAAAGGTGCTTGAGTGATAACTTCGTACTGGTAAGAGGAGTGTAAGGCTACGCATTACTCGTACTAAATGGAGTCACGACGTTTGACGACCTTGAACGACGACGAGAGGATTCAGAATTGAGAATTTGTGGTACAGCTTAGGAAGTCCTGTCTTCAGCAGAGGATTTGTAAGGGGCAGAAATGATGGAGATGAAGATGAATGTTTTAATGGATAAGGGTGACAAACGAGCACACAGTCCACCTGATGTAAGTGTATGCTTTGACCCATAGACGTTTAGATCTATCCTCGATTAATAAATCAAAATATAGATGTTTTATCACCCCTGAGGACTAAGATGGAATGCCTCGTTTCCATTAAAAAGTGTCACCTGTTCGCTACACTCACCATACGAAACACAGCAGTATTAAGCGTTTCCACGTGGTAGAGCCATGCTGTAGCTATATTATTGGTATAGTTGCAGCACGAATGGGTCGGCTCGACCGGGGAAGGACCACGTTCTCACAGAATACCAGCGTAAAATATTAGCTTAACGCTGCTGTGTTTCGTACGGTGAGTGTAGAGAACCGGAGACCCTTTTACTGGATATGAGGCACTAGTTCTCATGGGAGACAACGCATCTGCATTTTGATCCGTAATCGAGGATAGATGTCTATGGGCCACAGGAACCACATGCCATCAGTTGGACCGTGTGCTCGTTTGTCACCCATATCCTATAAAAAAGCTGCTATTTTACGCTGGTATTCTGTGAGAGCGTGGTCCTACCCCGGTGTACTATGTGTTTGTTTGTCACCCTAATTCTCTACAAAAAAAAAGAAGTAAAACCGCGTGCAAAGCTCTAGGCTAATAATAACAAAACAAAGCCCGCGTCCGTGACATATAAAGTGAAAACAAAAAATATAGGAGTGGCTATTTACATGTAGTTGCATCATCATGGGAGCATCCTCAACTAATGTACACACTAATAATAAATGTACAAGGTTACTACCATTCTATAATATCAGTATGAATGGATCTCGTTGGTCTAGTTCCGTGTTCGAATCCCGGGTCGGGACCAATTTCAGTTGTTAAGTTTCCTGTTAAGAAATTCTCAGTAGCGGCCCGGAGTCACGAAGTTGGCGGTGTCTCACCTCCGAGCCTTGGTAAACACGTAAAGACGTTGGTCCTGCACCTGATCTCTCTCCAGTCGTGTTGGAGTACCGTCCCATCGGACTATGGGAGTGAGGCAATAGAGAGTGCACCTGTGCTTGCGCACACACTCGTGCACTATAATTTTGTTTTACGCAGACGGCTAGTTTTTGTTGAGAATGGCCGACGTGACCGAAATTCGATCTGGAAGACAAATAGATCGGTTCGACCGGGGAAAGACCACGCTCGCACATACTGATCCTCTAATAATCTCAATGAGAGATCTTCTAATAATATATGATGTGATCGCTTCCAAACGGTTTCTTTTATGAGTTTGTACATAATTGTATAACCTATTATATACTGTACTAGCAACGCCCCATGGCTTCGTATGGAAAGCATCTACTAAAGTGTGCTTAGATGTAAGATAATAAGAGATCATTTATTTCATTACCTTTCTGTTTTTAATATCCCGCTTTGAAAATTAATAATTTTCAAAAATTGACATTTATAGATTTCGGTCCGATTTGTGTGTGTGTGTGTGTGTGTGTGTGTTTGCGTGTGTGTGTAATGTGTATATATGTACGCATATAAATAAAATTTTGTCGTACGTAGATATCTTTAGAACGAATCAACCGATCGAGATGGGCGACACGGCGGCGTTCGAAAGTGTTAATAGAGACTTCGTGTTCATTACATTTTTCATGTCAATCGGTTTTCAAAAAATAATAATTTAAAAAAAAACGAAATATATGTATTTTCGAGCATTGCGTTAGAAAATTAGCGGGAAGTTCCAGGGATGGTCTGCAGGGTTGACCGTTTTTTAGATTTTTTATTAATGTTCAAAATTTTCAAATAAATTATAGCCTGGGTCACTCCCGGCACTGCTCTATCTGTTCGTAAAGTTTCATCACTTCGTTTCTGTCATACGGAAGATTACCGCGGACAGACAGACAGACAGAATTTAAGAATATTTATTTATGTCTTGATGGCAAATAACCATTTGGTAGAGCCTAGCCGCAGCTATATTAGTAGTATATTTGTAGCACGAATGGGTCGGTTCGACCGGGGAAGGACCACGTTCTCACAGAATACCAGCGTAAAGTAGTAGCTTAATGCTGCTGAGTTTCGTATGGTGAGTGTAGAGAACCGGAGACCCATTTTACTGGAAACGAGGCATTCCATCTTAGTCCTCACGGGTGACAACGCATCTGCATTTTGATCCTTTATTGAGGACAGATGTAGATGTCTATGGGTCACAGCAACCACTTCCCATCAGGCGGACTGTGTGCTCGTTTGTCACCCTATCATAAAAAAACATAAAAAAAAAACATAAACACTCACGCCTGTCACCCAGAGGGGTAGGCAGAGATTATGGACTTCCATTTGGCATGATCCTGACACACCTCTCTTGCTTCCTCCACATCCATATACCTACGCATACACGCTCGTCGGTTAAAGGTACTCTTAATTTGGCCCATTTTTAATATATCGCCAATTTAGTCGATAAACTTTCGCCTAGGGCGACCCTTACCGACTATACCGTTCACCTCTGCAACATAAATTTGCTTTGTCACTCTTTCCTCATTCATTCTTTCTACATGGCCAAACCACCGAAGCATTCCTTTCTTAATCCTGGTCACAACATCATCTTGCAAACCACACTCTTCTCTTATTAAACAATTTCTCACTCTGTCATTCAGATTCATCCCTAACATACGGAGTATGTTAGAGTATGTCACCCTATCCTATAAAAAAAAACCCTCAGCTCAATATAATGTAGTTATTTCGATATTACAGACAGACAGAAATTATTTATTGTGTATTTATCTTAACTATCCGATGTCCCTCTCTCCTTCGCCTACTGTAAGTTAATTGTACTATGCCTATAACTTTTGCGTAAAGTTGGTACCGTAATCTGGTGAACAGTACATAATATGGCAGCGCATAAAACACGAACATTAATTTTTATATATCAGTTATTTGTTGCATTCTAAATAATAGGCATCGCGTTACGAAACTCATACAGGTGGCTAGTGATATAAAAAAAAAAAAAACTATATTACGTCAGCGGAATGTCAGAAGCGATTATTCAAGCTCAAGTGGCACCATGACCCGGGTGGATCAGTGGCCTTAACCCGGTTACCGGACGGACCCGGTCCAGTAATAAGAATGGATATTCCGTTCTCATATTTAACGCAACGTTTTTTTGATAGTGTTATCCGTGTAGAGACAGTTTATGTGATTTTTTTTATATAAATAATATTAGAGTTTGGAAAAGTTAATCAACACGCATTGATCATGAGATGTTATGATCCTGATAATTGATTTGACGGCTCCGTGGCGCAGTGGCTTAGCAATGAGTTGTTGCGCTGGGGGCCGCGGCTTCGAATCCCGCACGGAACAAGTATTTGTAATAAAATAATAATAATAAAATATTTATTTGCATAAAACATGGTACATTTTTAGGTCTTATACTCGTAATATAGTGTGAACATGCATGTTTTACCGATTTATCAGTGTGCAAATATTAAGTCGACATGCAATAATTGAATAATTAAAATTACAAAATTACAGTAACGTTTCATATCAAAATTTAATAAAGCAATATAATGTCAATAAATTTATTATGCAAAAAGAGAAAAAAATAATAAAAAATATACAGGCATGGTCATGTCATAATGCATAATGTCAAACTAGTATAATGTCAATCTTACAAATTCTAATTAATTTGTCAATTTAAAATTTCAAATAACAACAATTCGCTTGAGGTGACCGTCACGGCAGAATTTAATAAATTCATGTATGGCCTACAAATAATTGTTCCGGGTCTGGATGTTTGTCCTCGTGCAATTTATGTTTGTAAACTGCCTCCACGACACAGGAGACTATCCTAGTGTGGAAGTAACGTTTTTAAAAAAAAAGATTTATTTTATCACCTGGTGATCGTGATCAGGATCCTAGAATAAAGTCATTAAATTATTGTATTGTCATCGGTCCTTGATATGAGTGCAAATATTTCAAGTCCTTGGGTATATGTGTAGTCCTTGTTATAGTTGTAGTACGGATGGGTCGGCTCGACCGGGGAAGGACCACGCTCTCACAGAACACCAGCTTAACGCTGCTGTGTTTCGTATGGTGAGTGTAGAGAATCGGAGAATATTTTTACTGGAAATGAGGCATTCCATCATAGTCCTCACGGGTGACAACGCATCCGCATTTTGATTTGTAACAGAGAATAGATGTAGATGTCTATGGGCCGCAGCAACCACTCACCATCAGGTGGACTGTGTGCTCGTTTGTCAACCTTATCCTATATAAATATCATACTGTATCGTTGGCTACACTGTCGAATTAGGGTGCTCACCCTGTAATGAATTACAAATTGTTTATTTGCATAAAACACAGTTGACAGGGTCTTCAATTGAATATCTATAATGTACATGTGTTCTGTCTGTTAGTCTGCTCACAGACGTGCAAATATTTAGGTACATAATACAAAAAACTATCTATAAGTAGAGCACATAAATCATTAAATCAATTTATTCAAAATATTCTTTTAGGCTATATTTTCCAGTACCCATTTCGTTAAAATAATTTTTGAAAGAGGTGCCATATTTTTCTTACAAATTCTTAGGTAATGTGTTATATAATAATATGCTCATGTTATATACATTTATCTTATACATATTTTTATATATATTATATATATTTTTATGACAGGGAGGTTGATATATTAGGTCTGTATATTTACTTCTTAAACGCCTTGTTGTAGTATCCTGGCGGGTTTTACGTCTACAGGTACGAGTGAGACTCGTACGAGGCAATAACTCGAGAATCTTTCTTCCCCATCGGTTGTCGGTTCTTCGAGCTATGTGACCTTACAACCTATAATTAAATAGTTACCCTAATATCGCATCCAAAATAAATTATTTTTTTTTCAAAAATATGGCCACCCTGTGTGCAGCAACTCATCATCCGTCATAACTTAACCCAGTTGCGTCTCGACCTTCGAAGGCAGCGTCAAGTGATTATTCGCGTTTATTTGATTTATACAGAAGCAAGCAAGCGGTGATTAGTGTGACGCTCTTTTAGACGCGACGTGACGATAACGTGACGTAAGGATTTTTCACTTTTTATATATTTTACGTTACCTCTACATTTTGCGTTTATCCCGTATCGTGAGAGCGATTTATATAAATCAGTAGCATAAGGACACGCATCCATCCCCGGAACAATTATTTGTCATTAATGCCGGTATTCAAAGAAAGTAAGTTTGAATTATATTAGCTAAAATAAATTTTAACACTGTGAAGTTTAATTCAAGATTGTCTGACATATGATGATGATAATGTGATTGTCTGATGATGTGTTTGATGTATACAATAACAATTTCGTATTTATTAATAATATGACGTTAAGCAGGTGGCTCAGGACCGTGCTTTGTGGCATTCCTTGGCAGGCCTATGTTCAGCAGTGGACTTGTGAAGGGCTGTAAAGATGATGATGATGACGTTATAACTTTTTATGGTAATGTCGTTACGGTACCTACGTACCCCTTTCGAATCGTCGGTTCGATCGGTACTCTCACTGTGATCGGGTAGGGACGGTGTAAGAATATTTACTTCCTCATATCATCCTGAATATGGTTTTCAGTGATGCGCGCACACTGCAAACCATATTCATATTAATTTTGTATTGTCTATTTCTTTTCATTATTAATGATAAATAATATTGTAACTGGGGTTTTAAAAATACCAAAAGGATGTTACTTTCGGAGTTTCTTTCGCCGTTCTTTCTACTGGTAGGGTCTACTACTACGATACTTTAATTTCTTACGTCGAAACATTTCACTATGAAAACTTGCAAAGTGTAAATGTCATTTTGAATTTCACCTGTCACGTTCGCGCACCGCATTGCTACCGTCAAAGTTAAAGTTTTACACAATAGCATTGTGCGGAGCATCTTGTGCGATTAATGAGCCAAAGAGGATTGAGCCACTGCACTCAATTGAAGCTGATGAGACGAAACCAACGCTCGATTTAACCATAATAATGTTATGTTCATTTTTGCTTGTTAATCTAGACAGAAAGAAGTACAGAAGATTTTTTTTTTATAGGAGAGGGGGCCAACGAGCATGCGGCTCACCTGATGGTAAGTGACTACCGCCGCCCATGAACAACTGCAACACCAGGGGAATCGCAGATGCGTTGCGGGCCTTTTAAAAAGGAGTACGCTCTTTTCTTGAAGGTCCCTAAGTCGTATCGGTCCGGAAAAATCGCTGATGGTAATCGATTCCACAAGGAAGTTGTGCGAGGAAGAAAACATCTTCTAAATCGCACAGTGGTGGACCGCCAATCATCCAGATGGTGTGGATGGTATCGGGAGTTCTGCCGCGATGTGCGTTCGTGAAATTTGGCGGCTGGGATTAATCCGAACAATTCCTCAGAGCACTCCCCATGGTAGATGCGAAAGAAACTGCAAAGGGATGCAACATCTCTTCGCAGTGCCAATGAATCGAGCCGATCGGAAAGGGCTCGGTCGTCGACAATTCGAGCCGCTCTGCGTTGGATGCGGTCAAGTGGAAGGAGCTGGCACTGGGGAGCCCCTGCCCCCCTCTGTTATTTTTATATAGAATAGGGTGACAAACGTGCACACAGTCCACCTGATGGTAAGTGGTTGCTGTGGCCCATAGACATCTACATCTATCTTATATTACGAATCAAAATGCAGATGCGTTGTCACCCGTGAGGACTAAGATGGAATGTCTAGTTTTCATTAAAAAACAGCGTTAAGCTGCTGTTTCACGCTGGTATTCTGTGCGAGCGTGATCCTACCCCGGTCGTGCCGACCCATTCTTGCTGCTACAAGCATAATATAGCTGCAGCGTGGCTCTACCACGTATAGAATTAAAACCGACCGATTTACAGAATGCGAAACTGATTGACCTACCACAAGTATTTTCTACCGACTTCAAAAAGGAGACGGTACTCAATTCGACTGTATGTTTTTTTATGTGTGAACCGATTTCGATGATTCTTTTTTTGTTTGAAAGCTGGTGCTTCTCATGTGGTCCCATATAAATTTGATCAAGGTCTGACCAATAGTTTTTTGAGTTATTCTTAATAATTTACATTGAAGTCGGCTGTACAGAATTCTTAATTTTAAATTATTATACTTAAAAGAAGTCCTCAAATTTGTACTTATTTAAGAATATGTTGGCAACAATAAACTTTTTGTTATTTATTTACTAGCTGGTACCCGGCGAGTTGCTGCCTTAGAAGAAATTATTGTGGAAATATCGTTTTGAATTTTATAACAGTTATATTGATTAATGAGAAATGATATGTAATGTTGATGATAAATACCTTTCAAATAAATTTGTCGGTACGATGCGCGCGCCACCTACTATAAGTTAATTGTACTATGCCTGTAGCTTTCGCACAAGTGCAAGCAATAAGTTGACATAAGGATGGGAAGTGAAAAAATATATAGATATAAAGATATATATCGCGTGATAAATATTGATATATCGATGTATCGTCCTGTTTTGAATGATGTACCAAAAAGTTAGTAGCTGCTTTTGTAGCTTAAAATTTTGTCACGCCTAATAAAACATTTTAAAAATATCGGTAATTGATACGAATTCGATACTCTAAAATAAATATCGAATATAATGCATCGCGATTTAGAATATCAACGATAATGTCGATATTTTATAAGAAAATATCGATAATTCGATATATCGATATTTTTCAGCCAAGCCTAAGTTGACAAAGTTTTACCGCAAACTGACGAACGCTATGGCAGCACATAAAATACGAACAAACAAACATTAATTTTTAGATATATTAGATTTATTTAGTTGTAGAAGTTAGCTTTTATTGTTACTAAAGTATTTTTTATATTATATAAGGTAATTAATAGAATCAGGCGTTACTTTGCGGAAATCCATTATATAAATCTTTTAGAAAAATTGACAGTGATAGTGCACGCAATTGAGAGAGGGCGGGAGGTGCTCTTCATACTAGGTAAGACACATCATTTTATTTTATAACGCGGATATTTGCGTAGTAAATTTTTCTAAAAGATTTATTATATAAGGTGCTATCATATATACCAGCGGGAATTGAAAACGAAACTTATAGGTATAAAAAATCTATTCTATTAGTATATTGTTTCACAATCTGTCAACTCAGACGTAATTTATGCCGGCAGGTGGACGAAGTCGTTCTTTATAACAATCATTAGCATTCTAAACAAGTGCACCTTAATGATGCAGCGTACGAATAATTAAGAATGTTTTAAAGGTGAAGGATCCTAGCAGAATCCATGTTGCGTGATCTAAATGCACTTGACATTTTAGGACATTTCCAAGCCGTATTTTTATCTTTTTAATAGCGACCCGACTTGGTTTAGTCTGGGTAGGGTTTTATTTAGGTTTAAGGTACTCGAAGAACGTATTTATTTTATAAATTTTTCAATGTTTTTCCAACAAAAGGAATCTTCAAGTGTAGGTATACAACCGACTTCAATATAAATTCGAACTTAAAAGCCGAAAAAAAAACCGACTTCAAGAACTACTGGTCAGACTTGATCATATTTATATGGGACCACATGAGAAGCACCACCATTCAAATAAAAATAGAATCATCAAAATCGGTGCACCTAGAAAAAAGTTAGGAGGCAACAAACATTAAAAAAAATACAGTCGAATTGTAAACCTCCTATTTTTTTGAAGTCCCTTGAAATTCAGTTGCTGCCCGTTAGTCTCGTTAAAAGTCAAAAAACGGCTCGACCGATTTTGTGATATTTTCTTTGTGTGTTCTAATGGGTTCCTAGACGGTTTATATTCACATTTTTACCCGTTAGGTGGCGCTGGTGGTCAAGATCCAGAAATCACCCGAGCGAAGCCGGGGCGGATCGCTAGTTAATATATACAAGTATATATAATTTTACAGCCCTCGGAGCTCAATAAAAGGCAGTCAATTCGATATAACAGAAAGACACTTCAATTTTATTTATATTGTTACGTGAATGGATAAACAGGTTGGACAGGTTACTTAACAACTGTATCCGATTCATCTTTGGCCTGCGCAAATATTATCACGATTCAGAATTTCGCTCTCATTTAAAGTGGTTGACTACACGCCAGCGCAGAGATTTCCGAATCCTGTCCACTCTGTTTTCAGTTCTTAATGATCATTCCTCACCCCTTTATCTAAAAGAAAGATTTCAATTCCTTAGTGACACTCATTCTCTCAATCTCCGTTCTTCACAAAGTTTATTCCTGTTCACTCTTCACCACCATTCTGGGTCTATGTCAAATTCTTTCACAGTTATTTCCATTACCCTCTGGAACAAATTGCCTGCTGACTTGCGATAAATACCTGCCAAAAATGCTTTTAAAAGAAAACTATATGAGCATATAGTTTTCTTTTAAAAGCGTAGCCTACAAAGTTGAGTCAACTTATTTTATATGTTTATAGTTATTTATATGCACTATATATATATGTGTGTGTGTGTGTGTGTGTGTGCATGAATTATATCATGACAACTTAACTGCCCAAACTCACTCTGTTCTACCCAAGGTTAGCTGGTAGAGAATGTCATATAGCATTAAGCTCGCCTTTTGTACAAATATTTGGTGCAATAAAGAATAAATAAATAAATAGATAAATGGACACACACACACACACAAACACGGCCGCGCGCGCGCGCCCACTCACACTCACACACACACACACACACACACATACGCACGCACGCACGCACGCGCGCACGCACGCACGCACGCACGCACGCACGCACGCACAAGTCTCTAGGCCTTATGGTTCCAGATACGTGATGGGTCAGTACATAGGTGGAAATCTCTTAAATACATATATCTTTATATATAAAAACTACATGTCACGTTGTTTGTCCGCGATGAACTCCTAAACTACTGAACTGATTTCAATGAAATTTTGCACACAGTGTGCAGTTTGGTCCAACTTGAGAGATAGGATAGTTTTTATCCTGATAAGTGACACTCAATATTTTTTTATTACGAATTTAAGGATTTTTATATGAAGGGTCGTCGAAAAGGGCAGAGCAACGTCTGCCTGGCCAACTAGTATATATATATATATATATATATATATATATATATATATATATATATATATATATAGTACCAGAACACTTGTGATAACATAACGATAACAATGTCCAAAGGAGAAGTGACTTTATATAAGTGGACATAAGGTTGCTTCTTGCTAATAAGTATTTCATAATTATCTGTTGTTAGCGACTTTCATTGTTGTAAACAGATATTACAGGTAGAAAAAAAAACATCGATAAGTATTATTGACAAGGAATTCGTCAACCCTATTGAATTTTGTTGTTTATCAAAAATAGGTAATTTAAAGCAAATCATGTCAGTAATTACATTTAATAAGATACGTGACGGATTTTAAGAGCCTATATTATCAAGTAGTTTTAATTGAAGTTATACTTCTTATGGAGCGTTTGGGAAAAATTATGAGGGAATTTTTTACGATGCGCGCGCACACCGACACCTAAAAACGACACCATAAAGTTGTTACGATGCGCGCGCACACCGACATCTAAAAACGACACCATAAAGTTGTTACGATGCGCGCGCACACCGACACCTAAAAACGACACCATAAAGTTGTTACAATGCGCGCGCGCACCGACACCTAAAAACGACACCATAAAGTTGTAACGATGCGCGCGCACACCGACACTTAAAAACGACACCATAAAGTTGTTACGATGCGCGCGCACACAGACACCTAAAAACGACACCATAAAGTTGTTACGATGCGCGCGCACACCGACACCTAAAAACGACACCATAAAGTTGTTACGATGCGCGCGCACACCGACACCTAAAAACGACACCATAAAGTTGTTACGATGCGCGCGCACACCGACATCTAAAAACGACACCATAAAGTTGTTACGATGCGCGCGCACACCGACACCTAAAAACGACACCATAAAGTTGTTACGATGCGCGCGCGCACCGACACCTAAAAACGACACCATAAAGTTGTTACGATGCGCGCGCGCACCGACACCTAAAAACGACACCATAAAGTTGTAACGATGCGCGCGCACACCGACACTTAAAAACGACACCATAAAGTTGTTACGATGCGCGCGCACACAGACACCTAAAAACGACACCATAAAGTTGTTACGATGCGCGCGCACACCGACACCTAAAAACGACACCATAAAGTTGTTACGATGCGCGCGCACACCGACATCTAAAAACGACACCATAAAGTTGTTACGATGCGCGCGCACACCGACACCTAAAAACGACACCATAAAGTTGTTACGATGCGCACGCACACTGACACCTAAAAGGGACAACTTCAGTGGTTTCAAGTTTTTTTGTTTTGGTACTAGTAAGTAACTTCATACACACACTTTTTTTTAAATATAAACTGGTAATCCCTTTACCTGTAGAACGTCGCATTAGCAATAACAAATAGCAATAGTCTGAGCGTTATCTAATTTTATGCCTACACATTTTATTTACTTGACAAAGGCCATTGACCCTTGTCGTCGCGAACATGCTCGTACAATGTGACGCAATACGCAACTGCCTGTCGTATCAATATGTATAGATTTTGCACTAATATTAGATATTTCAGCATTTTTATCATTTACTTTCGTTCTGTCTATTTCTAGCTTTTCCCTTTGAATTTTTTCGTTGAAATCTTTAATTTCGTCCGAACTGATGGTGACCCTACTCAACGCGCCCGCTACATTGTTAACTCTGTAACCGCCTACTCTTCTAGTTGTAATCTAAATTTTGAGGATTGTATTGAGTGATAATAGATTATGCGTAATTGGATCATAATACGTGGTAGAACCATGCTGCAGCTATATTAGTAGTATAGTTGTAGCACGAATGGGTCGACTCCACCGGGGAAGGACCACGCTCTCACAGAATACCAGCGTAAAATAGCAGCTTAACACTGTTGTGTTTCGTATGGTGAGTGTAGAGAACCGGAGACCCTTTTTACTGGAAAAGAGGCATTCCATCTTAGTCTAAAAGAAGTACATACATCTTCAAAAATCAAGCATTCAAGAAATCAGGCAAGCTGTAATAATATTTGGCTATCAGATATCTTTTAAGATGTAGTTTATAAAGTGTAGTAAGCAATTGTTTGATGGGTTTGGGGATTTTATAATATATTATTGGCGCCAGACGGAAAATACTTATTTTTATGCAGCAACATCGTTTTTTTTTATAGGATAGGGTGACAAACGAGCACACAGTCCACCTGATGGTAAGTGGTTGCTGTAGCCCATAGACATCTACATCTATCCTATATTACAAATTAAAATGCAGATGCGTTGTCAGCCGTGAGGACTAAGATGGAATGCCTCGTTTCCAGTAAAAAAGGGTCTCCGGTTCTCTACACTCACCATACGAAACACAGCAGCGTTAAGCTGCTATTTTACGCTGGTATTCTGCGAGAGCGTGGTCCTTCCCCGGTATACTATACTACTAATATAACTGCAGCATGGTTCTACCACTTGGAACTACCGCTGTCCCCAGTTTGTATTCGTCCGTGTAAAAGATAGCTGAATATTTAGCAAAAATACTTTCAATTTGTTTTCTTTCGTCGCCTTTAAGATGATCATCTTCAAAGTTATTTTAATAACTTTTTACCCTTTCTACGTTACATTTGGATTGGGTAAAATTGCAAATATTATTATTATCAAGACTAATCTAATTCTGGTTTAAATAATGTTATTTTATTTGTTTTTCGTTGATATTTAATATACGTATAGGGTATAGGTAACGTGATTATTTTGCGACAATCGGCCAAATTTGCAGAGAAGCTTCAAAATAAGTATATACGCAAATGGTGAACAAAATTTAATTACAAAAGATTGCAAACATTCTGTCCTTTTTATTCTTGCGTGGTAATGCATTATTTTAACTGATTTTACAGCGCACGCCGTGTGCGTAAGGGTCGATCGGTTGTCAAAAACGTTGTTGCCCATAAATCATACTCAATTTGGGATAAAATCAAATAAAAGTTAAAAGCCAATTTCTTTGATTTTTCAATAACAGTACTTCATTATTTATATATTTGAACGTAAGTTTAAAATGTGGCTACTTTTTGAAATATAACCATATATACTTAAAGTGACCATACGTTCCGTTTTGAACGGGACTGCCCCTTTTATCAGTCACCTGTCACGATGTTCCCAAACAAAGCTCCGGGACGCAAAATAGTCCCGTTTTCAAAAACCAAATAATATTGCTGAAGAGTTTGTGAAAAGTACAGCTACAGAATTTTATAAAACAAACCGTGAATATCTGGAATAGTGGACTTTCTATGTTAATAAAGAAATGGAGATACTTTATTGGAAAGATTTAAGAACTCTACCTGCACGGGATACAAACAGCAATGGCTATATTGATTGAAAAGGGATATATTGACTGTAATAAAGATACGCAAGTATTTGACGAATTTACATTAATTTCAAGTTACATCACTTCCCAAAAAAATAACCGAATGAGATAATTTAAAAGTTTTCACTGAAACTCGAAGTATTCAAACACTTTCGCACCAACAGTCTTCTACATAAACTTTTTTGCATTTTAATCAAATATATTTTATGTCTACCTGGTACAAATGCTCCAGTAGAAAGAGTATTTTATGTCCACCTGGTACAAATGCTCCAGTAGAAAGAGTATTTTATGTCTACCTGGTACAAATGCTCCAAGTAAAAAGAGTATTTTATGTCTACCTGGTACAAATGCTCCAGTAGAAAGAGTATTTTATGTCTACCTGGTACAAAATCTCCAGTAGAAAGAGTATTTTATGTCTACCTGGTACAAATGCTCCAGTAGAAAGAGTATTTTATGTCTACCTGGTACAAAATCTCCAGTAGAAAGAGTATTTTATGTCTACCTGGTACAAATGCTCCAGTAGAAAGTGTATTTTATGTCTACCTGGTACAAATGCTCCAGTAGAAAGAGTATTTTATGTCTACCTGGTACAAATGCTCCAGTAGAAAGAGTATTTTATGTCTACCTGGTACAAATGCTCCAGTAGAAAGAGTATTTTATGTCTACCTGGTACAAAATCTCCAGTAGAAAGAGTATTTTATGTCTACCTGGTACAAATTAGTACGGATTAGTAAGCTGAAGTGGCAATGGGCCGGCCATATAGCTCGAAGAACCGACAACCGATGGGGAAGAAAGGTTCTCGAGTGGCAGCCTCGTACCGGCAGGCGAAGTGTAGGGCGTCCCCCCACTAGATGGAGTGACGACCTGGTAAGATATGCAGGAAGTCGATGGATGCAGGTGGCTCAGGACCGTGCTTTGTGGCATTCTTTGGGGGAGGCCTATGTTCAGCAGTGGACTTGTGAAGGGCTGTAATGATAATGATGATGGTACAAATGCTCCAGTAGAAAGTGTATTTTATGTCTACCTGGTACAAATGCTCCAGTAGAAAGAGTATTTTATGTCTACCTGGTACAAATGCTCCAGTAGAAAGAGTATTTTATGTCTACCTGGTACAAATGCTCCAGTAGAAAGAGTATTTTATGTCTACCTGGTACAAATGCTCCAGTACAAAGAGTATTTTATGTCTACCTGGTACAAATGCTCCAGTAGAAAGAGTGTTTTATGTCTACCTGGTACAAATGCTCCAGTAGAAAGAGTATTTTCCTATAATAAATAATTGTGGACGTCTGAAAAACCACTGACAGGTACCAGTTCTAAAGGCGATAAAAAAAACATGCCCAAAACTTTATTCTTGTTTAAAATCATCATCAACTTTATTAAAGCAAATTTGTTCCACTGACAAAAGTATATTTAAAAAATATTTTGCATTTAATAATTACTCTCCGAGGAACTTTGATTTAATGAAGCTGGTTAACTGGTGATTGACTTTTATTTTACACAATTTGTTATAATTAATGTGAATATAATTATAGTAAATACTAATTGAATAAAGTTACAGTTTCTCTAAATAAATAACATAAAAATGTTGTGATTTCTTATGTGTTTCTTACGCGAACACTACACATTGAATAAAACTACTTTTACGGATTTTTCGCGTTTAATTAACTTATCTTATTGCGTTATATTATATTATATTTATTTTTTATATTTTTTTTTCGCCTTTAAAAAACTTATTATACGTGTGCCTGCTGTACTACCATATGTCAGAGGTGTCACAGACAAGATTGGCTACATCTTGAAGTGAGCTTCTATTTGAACATTCTTCAAGCCGCCGAAGAAGATTAGTCAGTTCTTACCATCCGTGAACTGCAATATAATATTCTACAAGATGCAGGAGTGTACAAGCTTGATTGTGAGTGTGGTCTCTCATATATAGGGCAAACAAAACGATCTATCAAAACCCGCGTAAAAGAGCACATAGCTAACGTGAATTACCAACGTTCCGGGAAGTCTGCAGTTTGTGATCATATCCTGGACGGCCCCCGCCATTACATTATATTTGATAAACATCAAACATCAATTCCTGCCAAGGATGATACGTGAGGCTATTGAAATTAAAAACATCGTAATTTCAATAGAGAAGGAGGCTGGGCACTGCCACCTGCTTGGGATCTTGTAATTAATAAAATTGCGGAAAGGACACATCATTTTCTTTCTTTACGCGGAATTAAGCAAATTAGTTTATAACAACCCCATTATAATGGATTTCCTCAAAGTAACGCCTGATTCTATCAATTATATAAAACTACGGTTGCCAACCCGTCTGCCAAACGTGGCAAAGTAAAAGCAGCTATTAAATGGATAGAAGATGTATAGAAGATAATCTACCAGGAGCACATAACCCGCTGAGAGGTGAAATTATTGAATCAACAGTAACATTACACAACTATGGCAAAATACCTTAGAAGATAATCTACCAGGAGCACATGACCCGCTGGGAGGTGAAATTATTAAATCAACAGTAACATTACACACTATGGCAAAATACCCTCTACCTCTATGAGGCAATATATGGGGAAGCCTATGTGCAGACTTTTATAGGCTGTAATGGATGGACTAATATTATCTAACCGGCGAACGTACCCAACATCTTATATGTAAATTTATTAAAACTATATTATTTATATCAAATTGCTTCATATAATAAAAATATTTCTACTTTTGCATATAATACTTTTAAAACTAAAAAGATTCAAAAATAAAAAAAGCCCGTTGCATTGACGCTTTGTATACGTTTATATATTAATTAACTTTTTTTAATGGAATTTCACGGCCAGTACACGACAGTGACAGCTTTTGTCGCCCGGAAAGATGGCGCGTAAATGAGACGGTGCACTGCTGTAGAACGGAAGTGTCAGTTACTCTCTTTACTTTGTCTCAGTGGTTAGCAGCATCAAAACGAAACTGCAAGACTTCAAGACACAGTAAGTTCATTTTGCGTAGATCGGACCAAAATTAATAATTTAAAAAGCTGAAGGTACCCCGGGTTAACTCTGACATCGGGACGTCAATCACCTCAGTCTCCCGTGACCACGGGTGCTGCAAAGCACCCAAAACGTAGGAAATTAATAAAAATGAGACAGACAGACATCTAGAATAGAATAGAATAGAATGATTTTTATTCAATATGGATTATTACATAATACTTATTGAAAGTCATTATTTTATTTACCACTGGTTCGGAAAATACCTCCTGTCCTGGGAAGAACCAGCAAGAAACCCAGCGGGACTTTTTTTTTAAACATAATTTCACTTAACAATAATTTTGTTTATACAATTTTAAATGAATTTTCATAGAACCAGCATGGTGGCGATAACCTTATTCCCAGGGGTTATTTTCATTCATGTATTCCTTGATATTATAATAACCCTTTTTGTACAGTTTTTCTTTAATAAAACTTTTAAACTTGTTTATTGACAAACTTTGAACATGTTCTGGGATTCTGTTGTAAAAGCGTATACATTGCCCCATAAATGAATTACTAATTCTGTGGAGTCTTGTAAGTGGCATTACAAGCTTATGTTTGTTCCTAGTGTTTAAGGTATGAACATCCTTATTCTTATTAAAGCTATTTATGTTTTTATGTACATACATTACATTTTCATAAATATATTGCGATGCCAAAGTTAATATATTTATTTCTTTAAATTTTTCTCTAAGGGACTCTTTACAATTTAGATTATAAATCGCCCGTACGGCTCTCTAAACACGGGACATGGTAAACACATGAGTTAAAAAATAAATGGTCAGTTTATGTATACCCATCTTTTGCTTTAACTAAACAACCTGCTAAACATACATTATCCGATAAGGAAAAATGACATAATCATTTTCCGAACTGGCAGTCGTACCCATTTTTATGAAATGTACTGACTCACTCCTGGCTTCCAAAGTTAGGTAAATATCACTCTTGGTATCCTGTGAGAATTGGTGTGACGATATTTTGCTGATTTACCTGCAGAGTGAACTGACATGAGCGTAAGTTCATGTGCGCACTGTAATTTCTCAAAAGGTCTAGCTCGAAAATACCGTCGGTTTCGCACGGCATGGAATCTAATTCATACGTGGAACTGATGATACAACAAAATGCTCTATGTTATAAGCTTATGTTTAAGCCACTAATGATAGTGTTGTTTTTTTTTTCTGATTTGTAATTTATGGGTATTTTACTTTTACGCAAAACTGATAAACTAGCTCCAGTATCTAACAAGTAACCGGCGAAGTGCGAGTCGGACTCACGTATGAAGGGTTCCGTACCTTCGTAAAACACACTTCTAGTAACAGAGTCCCTTTTAATTTTTAATTTATTTTTATTATTTGCTATTATAGCGGTAACAGAAATACACATTCTGTGAAAATTTCAACTGTCTACATATTAAGGATCACGAGATACAGCCCGCTGACAGACAGAAGGATGGACGGACAGACGGACGGACAGCGGAGGCTTAGTAATAGTGTTCCGTTGGATACTCTTTGGGTAAGGAACCCTAAAAATGAATAGTCATGTCCCTCAAGTGACAAAGTTAAGTAATTAAGGCCATCACACGTTAATATTTTACGCTCGAAAAATTTGTGTCAAATCCCGTTCTTGACTTTCCGTATTTTCGTGTTCAGTGCGGAGAGATCCTGCCGTGCCTGTCTGATGATTGGTACGACCGGTATACGTTTACGCTCTTTGGTACATGTTGTCATTACCAATACCTCGGTGCCAATATTGGTCACAACAGCAACGCGTGCCATGACCCCCTTTTTAAAGCTATCAGAAGGCTGACGCTGATAAGTACTGTTTGCCGTATTTCCATGGTACGAGTAGCTGTCACGATTACCTTGCGAATAGATATAATCGTTGCCTCGGGATAGTGTCCTGACAACCTAAGAAGAACATACAGTCAGTCATAGCGTTTGATGTTGTCGGAAAAGCCGACATAGAGGGTAGTCAGGACATTTGAATTTGTTTGTTTCTACCGCACATGTATTGTAAACCATATTAATTTATTTGCGTGACAAGACAATCCTAGTTGATACTTCCAGAACGACTAACGGCTGCTCGGGAGCGCTCCACTCGCGTTACGACCCGCACCGCACCGCACGTAGCTTCCTCCCAAGCCGAAGACAGTGGTGTAGAAGTGATACCTAAATTAAAGTATGGTGGTAATACAGTGACCACGAAGAATCTTAATTCTTGTAAATTGCACAGTGATGGACCGCCAATCATCCAGATGGTATGGATGATATCTAGAATTTTGTAGCGATGTGCGATGCTGAAATTGGGTAGCTAAAATTAGTCCGAACAATTCCTTTGAGCACTCCCCGTGGCAGATGAGATCGAATACTGTTACGAGCTTTGCTTTCGAGACAATTAAAAACTGCCGAGTGAGTTACCAAAATTGACACTTTAATTACAGAACACTAATTACAACTTAAAACCACACTAATAACAAAACACAATTGTACTACTGATCACTTTATTTCGCAGTTGTATCGCTTCGAAGTATTCGCTAGTATCGCCAATTCAGTACTGCCCGGCTCGTGGTCTATACCGGCCTTATATAGGGTCTCAGTTAGTTCCAGAATCTTCTACTGTAGAAACATCTAGAATGTTCGAGTACATACCAGTCCCGATTGACTAGGTGTCGATAGTTCTAGAAAAATCTTCCATAAAAATATCCAGAATGATCTTGACTCTCCTACTTTTGCTACTCGATACTAGAAGACGCTAGTGGTAACTAGTGTTGCCATGTACCGGGCATTGATGGTGACGCTCAACAATACGCAAAGAGATGCAACATCTGTTCGCAGCGCCGGTGATTCAAGCCGAAAAATATGCTCTATTCTTACAAATGAGAGATGTGTCATGGTAGGCGTACGTATAGATATACGATAAGCGTTATATATTAGTCATACATCACTATCACCTTATCGCGAAACTAAAGCATATCGCACTATAAGATAAATACAAAACAATCTTATAAAGGAACCTCCAAATTTCGGAGCGTCAAAGTTTTCTTTAGTCGAGAGACCGCAGACATGAAAGTTGTACTGTTCAACCTCATCTTGGTTAGTGCAGTGTGCGGCTCACCGAGGTTGGACCCTCTAGTGAATACAAAGAAGGGCCTGATCCGCGGTCTGCAGGCGTCCGATGGGGACTACTCCATGTTCTTGGGCATTCCCTACGCGAGGGTTAACGACAGCAATCCGTTCGGGGTGAGTTAATGCAAATTTGTCCTTTCAATTACGGTAGGTAATTAAAATTGTTTATGTCACATAATATTGGAAATTGTATGTGTCCGTGGGCGATGGCAGAAGCCGACACAAGAGCTCCAATGGCATTATTGATGTGTGTTACTATTGTAACCAAATACGTAATAGACTGCCATGAGCGGAAATCTAAACCGGAGGAGGACCACGCTCTCACAGAATACCAGCGTTAAACAGCAGCTTAACGCTGCTGTGTTTCGTATGCTGAGTGTAGACAACCGGAGACCCTTTTAAGTTTTTATAGGGGGCCGTATTTGCCATAGTTCAACTCTCAGTGGATCATATGCTCCTGGTAGATTTCCTTCTATACATCTATCCATTAGAGCCTATTAAAGTCCACTTCAACATAGGCCTCGCCGTAGATTGCCTCATAGGGGGCCATTTTTGCCATAGTTCACCTCTCAGTAAGTTATGTGCTCCTAGTAGATTATCTTTCATACATCCATCTATTACAGCCTATTAAAGTCCATTGCTGAACGGTAGGCCACCCAATAAATAGATTGCCTCATAGGAGGCCATATTTGCCATAGTTCACCTCTCAGTGGATCATGTGCTCCTGGTAGATTATCTTCTATACATCTATCCATTACAGCCTATTAAAGTCCATATGAACATAGGCCTCCCCATAGATGGCCTCATAGGGTGGGATATTTGCCATAGTTCACCTCTCAGTGGGTCATGTGGTCCTGGTAGATTATCTTCTATACACCTATCCATTGCAGCCTATAAAAGTCCACTGATAACCTTAGCCCCGCCCCATATATTGCCTCATAGAGGGGATATATTTGGGACGCTTGACAGGCGTGTTGGGAACAGTAGTTTATTACTATTTTGTGTTGACATCAAGAAGCTGCTGCCCATCACCTGTTCCAGTTTCCCTCTGTCGCCTCTTACGACACCCACGGGACGATACACGGTAGTGGATATTCTTACACCGCCACTACAAGGTAAGAAAGAAAAGTATAGTTTACAAAAAATAAATAAACCCATCGGTAACCAAATCATGGTCTTATGATAAAACAAAAAGAAACGTTTCTTTTGCAGCCGTCTGTACCATACCCCGATTTCGACGATGTCTTCGAGGCCTACGACGACTCTGCAGTATGTCCGCAAGCCGAAGTGTTCACGAAGCAAATAATAGGAACCCTAGACTGCCTACACCTCAACATATACGTCCCCAACAAGGCCTCAACCTGGAACCGCCTTCCAGTCCTCGTTTGGGTATACGGCGGCGGTTTTAGGAATGGTTTCGCCAAACGCTCCGTATACGGGCCTAAGTATTTAGTCAGAAACGATGTAATTCTAGTCACGCTCAACTATCGACTGGGTCCATACGGTTTCATGTGTCTGGACACACCAGACATACCCGGCAATCAAGGCCTGAAGGACCAGCTGAGCGCTCTGCGCTGGGTGAAAGAAAACATCGAAGCATTCGGAGGGGATGTCAACAAGGTGACGATGATCGGGGAGAGCGCTGGAGGGGCTTCCGTTGACTTCCATCTCCATTCAGCGCAGGAGAAATTGTTTGATAAAGTTATAATGCAGAGCGGAACAACTCTGTGTCCGTGGGCGATGGCAGAAGCCGACACAAGAGCTCCAATGGCAATTGCCAAACACCTTGGCTTCGAAGCTGAAGACAACGCTGACGCCTTGACCTTCCTATCGACTGTCGAACCGAAGCTGGTGACAGGCGCGGCGGTACAGCTCTCTCTAACGTTCCGTCCATGCGCTGAAAAGGACTTCGACGGCGTGGAGAAATTCGTGGGGGAACACCCTATCAATAGCCAAATACCAAAAGCTAAAGATATTAAAATTCTCATCGGCCACAATAACCGGGAGATGCTTCATATTTATGCAAAAAAAACATTAGATAGTGCAGAAGGTTTTTATGTGTTTAAGAAACATTTGGAGACGAGTTTCCATTTGAGAAACGAAGATGACCTAGTGGCACTGGTACGTCAGTTCTACGTCGGCGACAAAGACTTCGGCGAGAACTTAAAATGGGATCTGATGGACTTTGAATCCGATTTTAGATTTAACCATCCAGTACATAGAAGCATACAGAAGTATCTAGATAACGCTGCAACGGTCTACCACTATGTGTTCTCATATTCAGGTGGCAGAAATTTGAACAAGATTAAAAGGAACATAACCGAAAACGGTGCCGCGCACGCTGATGAAATTGGATATATCTTCGATGTATCAACCTTGTCGGAAACTACGACGGAAGACGACCAGTTCGTCATCGACAGAATTACAACGTTGTGGACTAATTTCGTGAAATATGGGTACGTTTAAATGTGTTAGAGCCATGCTACAGCTGTATTATGGTTTTAGCACGACAGGGTACTTAATGCTGCTTTGTTTTGTATGGTGAGGGTAGGGAACCGGGGACTCTTTTTATTGGATACGAAGCATTCTATCTTAGTCCTCAGAGGAGACAACGCATCTGCATTTTGATTATTTATCAAGTATAGATGTAGATGTCATGGGTGACATCATCCACATGTCATTGTGTGGATTGTGTTTGTTTGTCACCCTTTCTTATTCTATAAAAAAAAAGTAAAAATAAGATTTCTTTCTTTGGACTACAACAAACAATAACAATGTCTTCCAGACCGAGTTTCGGCCACGGCGGCCAGTCTCAACACAGATTACCCATTTGCGCAGGACAGGATTATAGTGCACCTGTGCTTGCGCATACACTCGGTATGTGCAAGCACAGGTGCACTCTCTATTCCTTAACTCCGACACGACCGGAGAGAGAACAGGCACAAAACCTATGGCTTTACGTGTTTCCCCAGGCACGGGTGTGGAAACACCGCCAACTACCTAAATCCCGGCTGCCACTGAGAATTTTTTGACAGAAAAACCCAATAATTGATTTTGGCCTGACCCGGGATTCGAACCTGGGAGCTCATTATCAGCAACCGCATTTACGATCACTAGACCAATGAGGTAGTCATTTTACAAAACAAAGCTTTATGTACAACAACATAACAATTATTTACCTACTTTTATACGTGGTAGAGCCATGCTGCAGCTATATTATAGTTGTAGCACGAATGGTTCGGCTCGACCGGGGAAGGACAACGCTCTCACAATACCAGCGTAAAATAGCAGCTTAACACTACTGTGTTTCGTATGGTGAGTGTAGAGAACCGGAGACCCTTTTTACTGGAAAAGAGGCATTCCATCTTAGTTTTCACTGGTGACAACGCATCTGCATTTTGATTCGCAAACGAAGATAAATGTAGATGTCTATGGGCACAGCAAACACTTACCATCAGGTGGACTGTGTCATCGTTTATATTTCGTTGTATAAAATATTATATTATAAATTTATGTTGAAAAAAAAGTTCCGCTGGGATTCTTTCTGGTTCTTCCCAGGACCCAGCTTTTTCAGAACTAGTAATAAAAAGCTTAACTGGCTTTCATAAAGTATTCTAGTACTATTATGACCAACTTTGATAAAGTTTTTGATTCCATTCAATTTTCACAGAGACCCCACTCCCGACACATCGGAACTGTTGCCGGTGAAATGGTCGCCAGTAGAGAAGGACGTCTTACATTACCTGGACATAGACAGAGAACTGACAATGAAGAGGAGACCGTTCCACAACCGGATGGCTTTCTGGGATCTGTTCTATAAGATGAACCATAAGTTGTTGTTCGGGTACAAAGAAGATTAAAAATAGAGAGTTATGTATAGTAAATAAACAATTAGTGTTATATATGATTATTAAATAATATGTTACAAAGATGGGACTTAATGCTTATTGGCATTCTCTGCCAGTCAACCCGTGGAATAATGAGATTTTGTGGCAGGTGCATTTATATATATATATATATATATATATATATATATATATATATATATATATATATATATACATACACATACACACGTTCTATGACATACATATAATATATAAAATCTATTACGTAAATATATAAACAAAGCATGTTTAATATACCGTTGTCGTTACAGCCTATTGAAGTCCACTGCTTAACATATGCCTCCCCATAGATTGCCTCATAGGGGGGATATTTGCCATAGTTGTAATGTTACTGTTGATTTAATAATTTCACCTCTCAGTGGGTCATGTGCTCCTGGTAGATTATCTTCTATACATCCATCCATTACAGCCTAATAAAGTCAACTGCAGAACATAGACCTCCCCCGTAGATTGCCTCATAATAGGGGGGATAGTTGCCATAGTTGCAATGTTACTGTTGATTTAATAATTTCACCTCCCAGTGGGTCATGTGCTCCTGGTAGATTATCTTCTATACATCCATCCATTACAGCCTATATTAGTCCACTGTTTGAACATATGAGTTATTATTAATTTCACCTCTCAGTGGGTCATGTGCTCCTGGTAGATTATCTTCTATACATCCATCCATTATAGCCTATAAAAGTCCACTGCAGAACATAGGCATCCCCCATAGATTGCCTCATACGGGAGATATTTGCCATAGTTGCCTCCTCGCTTGGCAAGCGCGTTAGCAACCGCAGTATTATTTATATTTAGTACAACCCATCTCCTGGTTTGTTCCCTCTGTCGCCTCTTACGATACCCACGGGATGATATGGGGTACTGGATATTCTTTCAACGCCACTACACGATGTAATATATTATATTAATTAAAATGTTAATTACATATTACATTTATTTAAACGTTTATGAAAAAAATTGGACATATGGGGGACTTAATAATGCCTTAAGGCATTTTCTTCCAGTCAACCATTAGGCTAAGCAGAGATAACATACGGGGGGAGATGGAGCAGCAAAAAATAAATTAATAACGAGAAAAAATACTAACGAAGCATATATATATTATAATATTCCTTGAAGTACGAAGATGGTTTTTACGGAGAGAAAATTTTAAAAAATGCCTGAAAAAGTCTAAAAACAACACTTCTATATTCCCATACAAAAGATTCGTAATAATACTTAAAAGTCAATTTGAACTTTGATACCATACCATAAAGTTTAAGTGTTAGTGGAGGGGTTCCGGGAAGGCAAAACAATTGAGTGACACAGTTGAAAAAGTTAGTATCGTATAAATATTAATGTCAATATTTTTCAATATTTATACGATGATAACATTACTCAAAAAAAAATTAAGGTACCGCGCAAAAAAATTGATCATGAAATTGTAGTAAATTCCACGCGGGCGAAGTTGCAGGGAACAGCTTGTATATATATATATATATATATATATATATATATATATATATATAGAGAGAGAGAGAGAGAGAGAGAAGTGTCAAAAAAATCCAAAGTTCTTTAGGCCATGATAGTATTTTTGTAAAATATTAAAATATTGTTGTATATTACATATCTGTACCTAATTTATATGTATTTACCTATTAAAAATCATGTAGAAATTAACAAAACGACATCCAAACCCAATCTAATGCTCAAATATAACGCGACAACAATAAGATAAATTGTTATGGCGTTAATAAATACCTCCCCTCCCCCACAAGGAATACGCTCCTGAGCACCTGCATACATCGACTTCCTGCATATCTTACCAGGTCTTACCTGCATCTAGTTGAGGCTGCCCCACACTTCGCTTACCTTATTAATGATTTCTTCTCAACGGCTTTTATTTTTTTAAGGATAGGTGGCAAACGAGCATGCGGCTCACCTGATGGTGAGTGACTACCGCCGCCAATAAACAACTGTAACACCAGGGGGATTGCAGATGCGTTGCCGGCCTTTTGAAAAGGAGTAGGCACTTTTTTTGAAGGTTAAGTCGTATCGGACCGGAAAAATCGCTGGTAATAATCGATTCCACAAGGAAGTTGTGCGAGGAAGAAAACTTATTCTAAATCGCACAGTGGTGGACCGCCAGTCATCCAGATGGTGTAGATTTTTGAGTTTTGTCGCGATGTGCGATGGTGAAATTGAGCGGCTGGAATTAGTCCGAACAATTCCTCAGAACACTCCCCGTGGTATATGCGATAAAATACGCTAAGAGATGCAACATGTTTACGCAATGCCAGTGGTTGTCTGTTCTTCGAGATATATGGTGTATCTAATGGGATAGGTCATCGTCTAGCAGGGATTTTAACGTTTACGGACCGATGAAGAAAAAACGTGGAACTGTTTCTTTGTTTAGACTCCTCCTTAGTTGGTATCTCATTACTATCTATTTCTGCTGCCAAGAAACAGTGCAGCATTCTGCTTTGTTTTAGTTTGATGGTTGAGTATATATGTATGAGAGACCAAATAATGAAGGGCTATGAGACGTTTCCCTTTAGTTGCATGAAATAGAATGGTTTCTTTATTCAATATAGATTACACGTAATTCTTATTCAAAGTCATTTTTTATTTTTACCACTGGTTTGCAAAAAAATACCTCTGTCCTGGGAAGAACCAGCAAGAAATCCAGCGGGACTTTTTTTTAAAGTAAATTATACAATATTTTATAAATATTATAAATTTATTTTTGAAATGTTTTTGCTACGATGGCGGCACTGAAAATTTCGGGAATCAAGGAAGTGACACCACATTACTATTTAAAAATGTATTTATTGCTTTTCGAAGTATTCTCCGCGAAATTTGACACATTTTTCCATACGATGGAACCAATCATTGAAGCAACCATTCCATTCGGAAGTTGGGGTCTCCAAAATGGCCGTTTTGTAGGCGTCCAGCAGCTCCAATCTCTGTCCACGCAATTTATTCTTTATTTTAGGGAAAGTATAGAAATCATTAGGGATTAGGTCGGGGCTGTACGGCGGATGGTCTAATAAATCTATGTTTTCTTGCTCTAAAAACTCTTTTGTTCTGTGTGCGGTGTGAGAACTCGCATTGTCGTGATGGAGGATGATGCGGCGGTTGCAGTTCTCTTTACGGAGTTCAGAAACGACCTGTGGCAAACAAATGCTAGCATACCATTCTGCATTAACTGTTCTTTGTCCCTCAAGAGGAATAGTCGTAACATGGCCGGTTTTGGAGACAAACGTGGCCACCATTTTTTTTGCAACACTCCGTGAACGAACAATTTTTGTTGGCTTTAACTCATTTTCGAAAACCCAAACTCGTGACTGGTTTTTTGTTTCGGGTTCGTACGCGTATATCCAGGATTCGTCACCTGATACGATGTTGTATACAGCATTTGAGGATCCTGCGTGGAATCTTTCGAGAGTTCTGACGCACCAAGTAACGCGAGCCGCTTTTTGCTTTTCACAGAGCGAATGCGGTATCCATCGGGAAAACAACTTTTTTTACACCTAATTGTTCATGCAAGATTATTTGTATTTGACTCATGCCAATGTCTAAAGTTGCCTGAATTTCGGGGTATGTCACATGTCGATCTTCCTCAATCAGCTTACGCACAGCATCAACGTTTTCTTGAGTGACTGCAGTTTTTGGACGACCTTGATGGGGATCATCACTGAGCTTGACACGTCCACGTTGAAATTCAGCAAACCAGCGATAAATTGTGGTTTTGGATGGGGCTTCATCACCAAATGCAGAAATCATCCGGTCAACACACTGTTTTTGTGTTAAACCACTTCGAAAGTCATAATAAATCATCGCTCTTGAATTTTCTCGAGTCAATTCCATTTTCTCAACAACTAAACAAGTTTGACAAAACCTTGTGACAAGACCGAGAATCTTTTTTTAAATAAATAAATGGTATTCGATTTTTAAAACCAAGGAGTTTTCAATTAAAAATATTTTAATATGACAGAAACAGTGGAAATATTCCATTCCCGATACTTTTAGTGCATCCTATGTATTGGTACTGTGCATGTTGACGGTACGGTTTCGATGAGCCGCCATTTCTGATCCCATTCATTATCGGTACAGACTGTAAGCTCGACTGCCCGCTTGTGGGTCACTAGAATACTGTGCATATTTGGTTCAGATCTGTTCAAATGAAATGAAATCAAAATCATTTATTTCGTGGATCATAGGTATTACCTAGATGTTAAATACATCATTACAATTATCAAGTTCAATTATGTCCTACCCTGTGGGCATACGACGTACAAGTTATGTTTAATCTATACAGACACGGCCAATGTCACTTCATTTATATAATATAAAGAAGCAACTGATAAAATTCTACTATTAGATAAAAGCCAGTCCTTTATGTAAATACTAGCGATCCGCTCTGGCTTCGCCTGGGTCTTCCGTCTGTTAATGTGGCGCTTTTTAATTTTAATATCATCAAAGGACATTTGTTATATCATATTTTCATTTTTTTTTCATAAAAGAAGTTTTTTAATATTGATATGGTCATAAGATGTTGTTAGGTTATCTAATTACTTAATAACTTAAGACAGAAGGACCCTTAAGTAGGGACTGAATAAATTACCCGACTTGGTATTACATCTCACAACTTTTTACGGTAGAAGAACTGAGTTGCGAGACTTGGTTTTTTTACAAGTTGTGTTTTTGATGGCATCTCATTTTGTTTTTGTAGATAGTTATATCTAGGTACCTATAAGGTGCACTGATTCATTCACTGCAAATGTAACTTTGTAATCCTATATATTTATATGGGATTACAAAGTTATTTATGCAGTTGGTGTATCTAGAAAACTGGACCGAAATTGCAAAATATTTTAGATTTTCCTTAATTTATATACTAAACAATAATGGTATTCCAAATTTGATGCTTCCATGTCTGCTAGAAGTGCCTTCGAGTTTTGATAATCGGTCAGTGAGTGAGTGACAAAATTAATAAACTTTGACTAGTTGTAAGTCTTAAACTACTGGTTCATATTTAATGAAATTTGAAATATACCGAATTTATACAATGCCTATTTGGTTACTGTGTGTAAAATTCAGACTTTTAGTTTTGTCCACAACGAAGTTATAGGGTTTCGAAAATTGCTCGTCTTGGCGGAGGCATGGCAGTGCCCCCAGGTGTAATACAAGATACATAAATATACGTAATATATTTATGAAACTAATATACAGAGATTACAACTATAATGATGAAGGAACTTAGCAGTTGGAAATCAATTTTAGAAAATGATCTCGAACATTCTTCTTAAATATTTGTTTGCAGGTTTTAACAGTGGTAGAGCCACGCGGCAGCTTTTGCTGTCGCACGGATGGGCCGGCTCGAACCGGCGTAGTACCACGACCTCACAGAAAACTAGCGTGAAGTAGAGGTTTACCTCTGCGTTTCGCTTGGTGAGTGCAGGTGGCCGGAGGCCCTTTTTACTGGAAATGAGGCATTTCATCTTAGTCCTCACGGGTGACAACGCATCTACATTTTGATTTGTAACAGAGGATAGCTGTAGATGTCTATGGGCCGCAGCAACCACTTACCATCAGGTGGACTGTGTGCTCGTTTGTCACCCTTATCCTATAAAAACAAAACGGTGGGTTGTCTTAATTTTTCAGGCAGGTCATTACACAGGCGCGCAGCTTGGACAGCATATATTGAAGATATGAAACTCGAACGGCGAAGGGGTATAAAGAGAGCAAGAGTCACCGATGAACAAAGCTGTCTGTCACGAGTGTCCCGCAGAAACTGAAACTTTTGTTTCATATAACTTGGATATAAGATAAAATAATAAAATAGAAAAAACTGTGTTAAGTATCCTAATGCACCTTCGCTGACGAATTGGAAGCCATTTAAGCTGACTGCAGAATGAGGATACATGATCAAACTTGCGAAGACGAAATATAAAACGGATACAGTTATTGACGAGAAGAACCAACTTATCAAGGAAAACCTCAGTGAGATTAGGAAAATATACATCAGCATAGTCAATAATAGGCAAAATAAGAGATTGCACCAGAGTTGTCTTCACCTTGACCAGAAGAAAGTTCCTGAGACGGTTCTAAGCACTGAGCTTGTCAAAAACAGATCATCACAATCGGTTCAGTCATTCCGAAGATACATTCGGACAGACAAACAGACGATTTTATAATGGTTATTTTTTTTTATAGGATCGGGTGACAAACGAGCACACAGTCCACCTGATGGTAAGTGGTTACTGTGACCCATAGACATCTACATCTATCCTCAATAAAGACTCAAGATGCAGATGCGTTGTCACCCGTGAGGACTAAGATGGAATGCCTCTTTGCCAGTAAAAAGGGTCTCCGGTTCTCTACACTTACCATACGAAACACAGCAGCGTTAAGCTGCTATTTTACGCTGGTTTTCTGTGAGAGTGTGGTCCTTCCCCGGTCGAGCCGACCCATTCGTGCTACAACCATAATATAGCTGCAGCATGGCTCTACCACGTATTTTTATATTTATGTTTTAGAATATTTCTATAGAATTTCAGGTGCGATTCTATAAAATATCCCTAAGACAGATATAGTAACTTCTAAGCTCCGGAAAAAACGTTGGTGGTAGCCAATTGCTGCCAAGCATCCAGATGGTGTGGATGCCAGAAATTTTCTCGCGATGTGCGTTGGTAGAATTTCGCGGCTAGGATTAATCAGAACAATTCCTCTGAGCACTCTCCGTGGTTCTCTCTCTCAGCATCTCATCGTAGCGCCAGTGAATCGAGCCGATCAGAAAGAATGCGGTCAGGTGAAACGAGTTGACACTGGAGAGCGCCGGCCCAGAGATGTGAACAAAATGTAACAGAAAATGCAAAGGGATGCAGCATCTCATCGCAGCGCCAGTGAATCGAGCCGATTAGAAAGAATGCGGTCAGGTGAAACGAGTTGGCACTGCGAGGCCGAACCTGCGCCTTGTAAAGCTGGGCCAACTGCATCCATTGGTTTTCTGTATCTCATACCTGGTCATGCAAATAACACCCTAAGCTTAATAGAAACCAGTTCTTTCGATATTACAGACAGACACTTCAGTTTTACTTATATGTGTTGGGGATTAGCGAATCTTGAAAGCGGTATATGATCAGAAAGTATTTTGATATGCACTTGTTGCATCTGTGACAAGCGGCTCAACTCTCTTATCAACCACTTTAGATATAACTTGATCTTAAATAGGCTTTCGCAAATACACCATGCTTGTTTCTATACAGTGATAGCAAAGATGAAGTTTGTAGTGTTTAATCTCGTCTTAGTTTGTGCAGCGTGGGCGTCACCGAGGTTGGACCCGTTAGTGGACACGAAGAAGGGTCTGATCCGGGGTCTGCAGGCGTCCGATGGGGACTACTCTATGTTCTTGGGCATTCCCTACGCGAGGGTCAACGAGAGCAATCCGTTTGGGGTAAGTTAATGCAGTGTTTCTCTTTTTATATACGGCTCCGTGGCGCAGGGGCTTAGCAATGAGTTGCTGCGCTGGGGGCCGCGGGTTCAAATCCCGCACGGAACAAGTATTTGTATGGCCTGGAAATAATTGTTCCGGGTCTGGATGTTTGTTCTTGTGAAATATATGTATGTAAACTGGCTCCACGATTCAGGAGAAAATCCTAGAGTGGGGTAACGTTTTTTTTTTTAAAAAAAAAATAATAACTGAAAGATTGAGCTTCGCTCATCATATAAAGTGCAAACCAAAAGGAAGAATAATCTAATATATAAAACATATTTTTTATTTGTTCGTATTTTATGCGCTGTCATACCGTTCATTAGATTGCGGCAAAACTTTGTCAACTTATTGTTTGCACTTGGGAGACAGTTACAGGCATAGGACCATTAACTTACAGTAGGTTGCGCGCGTAATGTAACGACAAATTTATTTGAATGTTACATATCATTCAATTTTAATTCAGTGTATTATTATTCCTTATTAATCCATATAACTGTTTCAAATTTAAAACGACATTTCAACAATTTTCCGGAGGATAGGGAAAAATGGTTCTTGAGTGGCAGCCTCGTACTCGATACGCAAAGTATAGGGCGACCCCTCACTAGATAGATTGACGACCTGTTAAAGACATGCAGGAAGTCGATGGACGCAGGAGGCTCAGGACCGTGCTTTGTGGCATTCCTTGGGGGAGACCTGTGTTCAGCAGTGGACTTGTGATGGACTGTGATGATGATGATAATGATGAGTGGACTGTGTGACTGACCACAATCTCAATGTCTATTTAGATGACATTAGATGAGTTACATTAAATACTTCGTAGCCTATTTTACTATATTCAGGGGTGGATTTTTCTCAAATGTTTTATTAGACCACCTCTGACGTATAACTATTTATTAAAACATCATCATCAAAATTCATTAACAACTGACGTGGATATCGCGTATATTTCTTTCAATTCGCGAAGTCGAGTGGACTTTACTTGTGGTAAAAACGTATCTGTATACGCGTCAAAGTGTGCGTGACACTAAAAGCGGGTATGGTTAGAAACGACACGCTCGTAATTGAACGCTACGTTCGACACGCACACTATCGCAATGTGCACGTACACGTCTAACCACGAATACAGCCCGCCCGACTTTGTGAATTAACTAGAACTTAGTAAGTTATAAGTATAACAGAAATTGAAAATTTTAAATACCCCCGAAATAAAAAGAGCTGGTGATCTTCAAACTGCTGAATAGATTTCCCTTAATCATAGCTAAGAACACTCTTGATCAAGTCACCTTTCAAATAAACAAAAAATAACTAAATCTTAATTATTTCATCCGTTTGGGAGCTACGATGTAACAGCCAGACACACAGATACACACGTTAAACATAATATAACAATGTTTGTGTCGGGGGTTAAAAATACAAAAGAACAAATACAAAATTTTTCGAATTCGGCTAAAGTATTATAAATGCACCGGTAACTTAAGAATGTTTTATAATAAACCCAAAAGAAACTAATCTTTAAAATTAGTCACTAACCAGTACAAAGAAATTCCAGTAGATCAGCCTTCATAAGCAGCAACTGTAATTAATGATTAATTAATTCATTTGCAGCCGTCTGTACCACACCCCGATTTCGAAGAAGTCTTCGAGGCATACGACGACTCTGCAATATGTCCGCAAGTCGAGAGTTTCGAAAACGAAATCGTAGGATCCCTAGACTGTCTCCACCTCAATATATACGTCCCCAACAAGGCTACCACAAGAAACCGTCTTCCAGTCCTCGTTTGGATACACAGCGGTGATTTCCGAAGAGGTTTCGCAGGACGCTTCATATACGGCCCCAAGTTTTTAGTAAGAAAGGACATAATCTTAGTAACAATCAACTACCGACTGGGTCCTTACGGTTTCATGTGTCTGGACACACCTGAGATACCTGGCAATCAAGGTCTGAAAGATCAGCTGAGTGCATTGCGATGGGTGAAGGAAAACATCGACGCATTCGGAGGCGACGTCAACAAGATTACTATATCTGGGTCGAGCGCTGGAGCAGTGTCAGTTGATTTCCATCTTTTGTCTGGACAAGAGAAATTATTCAATAATGTTATAATGCAGAGCGGAACCACCCTGTGTCCGTGGGTAATGGCAGGGGCCACTGCAGATGCCCCTATGAAAATAGCCGCACACCTTGGCTTGAAAACAGAAAACAACGCCGACGCTGTGAAGTTTCTATCAACAGTCGAACCCAAGCTGGTGATAGCCGCTACTTCAGAGCTCTCTCTGAAATTCCGTCCATGTGTAGAAAAGGACTTCGATGGAGTGGAGAAGTTTGTGGCGGAACACCCCATCAATAGTCAGATTCCAAAAGCGAAGAACATAAAAATTCTCGCCGGCTACAACAACCGGGAGATGCTTCACGATTACGCAAACAAATCCCCAGAGAGCTACGATAATGACCTATTCAGCCAAAATCTGGAGAAAGTGTTTGATTTTAACGACGATGGAGACATGGAGCAGCTGGTCCGTCAGTTCTATATCGGCGATGAGAACATCAGTGAGGATGTGAAATGGAATCTGCTGGACTTTGACTCTGATTTCACCTTTAACCATCCGGTGCACAGGAACCTGCAGAAGTATCTAGAGAACGCTGGAACGGTATACCACTATATATTCTCATACGCGGGTGGCAGAAATTATTATAAAATCAAGCACAACATTACAGAGGACGGTGCAGCCCATGTTGATGAAACTGGCTACCTCTTCGATGTATCAATATTGCCTGACAGCATTTCGGATGAAGATCAACTTTTCATTGACAGGATCACGACGTTGTGGAGTAACTTTGTGAAATATGGGTATGTAGAAAAATTTTATATTACAAGACGACAGTAGCCTTACTCAAGAGTGCGAACCGCGAATTCAATAAACGTCATGTATTCGAATGCGCTATTCGTTTAAAGTCATGAACCACTGCTTATACAGGCGTTTTAAGCTTGCCAGGAGTGGTTATAGGGAATATTGGTAGTGTTAATAACGTTACGAGTATTTTATATTAGAAAAATGATGTGTGCAGTTCACACGCGGTAGAAGTGAAATCTTCAGAAAAGTAGACAAGAGTGGGTAGGCTACGAAGAAAGAGAGGAGAAACAAAGAGGAGGCCGAGATAATAGGAAACACTGTATACTGTATTCTATTTCATTCTCTTGCAGACTAAATCGTATAGATGTATACGTTTGTCTCTTTTTAGTGTTGCTTTTTCGTTACATCGAGTTTCAAGTCACAACGATTCTAAAGAAGCTTTCACTTCAAAAATTAAGCGATTTATTACATTTATATTCCTTTGTATAACATTTTGTAGAGATATTTTTCTTTTTTAATTTTGTATAGTATATTTTGACGTTAAGCTTGTAAACACGCTTTGAACACTGAACGTGCGGTGTTCACCTATTATTATATGTGCACTTAGTTTACATTACTGTCTTAGCACTTCACAGCACCTAAATCTGGTGGTAGTCGTGGTTAACTATGACATAGATACGTCGAACACCTCAGTACCCGCCGTGACCATGGGTGCTGTAAAAAGTGTTCGAAACGTCAGGAATATAAAAGTTAAATACGCGATAAAATCCGTAAAAACTAGTTTTATTTAAATGAGTATTGTTTGAGTAAATGTAAGAAATTAGTCTTAGAATTTAGGATAAGTATCAGTGTAACATTTGTTGTTTAACCAAATAAATAAATAACTTTCGCAGAGACCCCACACCTACAACATCGGAACTGCTGCCGGTGAAATGGACGCCCATAGACAAGAACGTCTTAAATTACTTGGCCATAGACACGGAACTGACAATGAAGAGGAGACCTTTCTACGATCGAATGGCTTTCTGGGACCTGTTCTTCAGGATGAACAAGCAGTTTATGAACGGTTACAACGGAGAATAGAAGCAACAGGAAACCGAACTCACGTATTATTAATTACTTTTGTATTCATCGATCATAGTAAATTTTGATGAGATGAGATTCTAAGATCTGTTTTATCTAATTGTTATTTCTGACACGTTACTTATGAAATAAATAAAGTTTCACCTTATCAAATTTTTTGTTTTTCTTTTCCCATGTTCCTTTTGTTTGAAATTTTATTTTGCTTTTTTAAGTTCAGTTTTTAATAAATCTAAACTACAATATTTTCTAATAGAATAAGGGTGACAAATGAGCACACAGTCCACCTGATGGTAAGTGGATGATGTGGCTCATGTGCATTAATATCTATCCTCGATTAATAATCGAAATGCAGATGCATTGTGACCCCTGAGGACTAAGATGGAATGCCTTGTTTCCAGTAAAAAGGATCCCCGGTTCTATACGCTCACCATACGAAACACAGCAGCGTTGAGCTGTTGTTTCACGCTGATATTCTGTGAGAGCGTGTTCTTTCCCCGATGGTGCTGCATCATGGATCTGCCACGTATGTATCCACTACTCCCACAACCCCATATCGTCCCGTGCGCTTATTAAGAGGCGACAGAGAATATAAAACCAGAATATCAGCAGCAGCGTCATCCTAATATAACTAATACAATTAAATAGCAAATATTTTGTGAAGTTAATATTAAGTTAATATTTTTGAATACTTTGCGTAGTGAAGAGTGCACGCCTTGCAATACATAACGCAGTGTTGGTACCGACTTTGTTATATGGCAGCGAAACCTGGGTATGCCAGAAGAAACATAAAAGCAAGTTGAATGCAGTGGAGATGCGATCTCTTCGTAAAACGTGCGGCGTTACCATGGCCGACCGAAAGCGAAACGAAGAGATTCGCAATATGGCAGGTTTGAAAGATGACCTTATCACAAAAATTGATAAGGGCGTGCTTCGGTGGTTTGGGCACGTTGAGCGAATGAGTGAAGACCGAATGGTGAAGAAAATATATAGCGCGAAAGTTAATATTAAAAGGTGTCGAGGTAGACCGAGACTAACTTTCGAAGACCAAGTGAGGAAATTGCTCGAAGAGGGTAGGGTCAAGAATACTCGGATACCTAGACGTGCATGTATGAAGAAGATAATGAATCTGAAAGAAGCGAAAGAGGTATGTAAGGATCGTGACACTTGGCGATCTGTTCTCTCTGGCTACCCCGTCAGGGATTGTGCGTGAAGATAAGTATAAATCATAAATGGTCTCACTCTTGACCTCCACCTGGCCCCAGAGCAAAGATGAGGTCTTCGATGGAGCGAGTTTGCCCAGGAGAAGCCTGTTGACACGCACCTTGAAGACGTTCAGGTTATAGGCACTTGGAAAAACAGACGCCGGCAGGGCATGCCACTCCTTGGCTGTGCGCATTATAAAAAATGACATAAAGCCCTTAGTGCGAATATTCGGAATGTCAACTAAGTGTGGATGGTAACCTGCAGTATGTCTGGTACTTCGATAGATGGCGGTATGAGTTTATGAAGCTCATGGGCACACTCTCCGAAGTACAATCTGTAGAATACCGACAGACAAGCAACTTGGCGGCGCGGCGGTGAGTTAAACTGTGAAGCTTAGTTCACCAGCTTTTTATCGACGATAAGCCTATTCCACTGAATCGAGTGTGACAAGTTGATATTTAGCTGAGCCATCCCAAAAGTGACTACAATACTCCCTGCATGTTCGGATTTGATATACTTTGTATAAAGTTAGAAGCTGTCCAGGCGTGAAGTGTCGTTTCACATATCATCATCATCATCATCATTACAGTCCTTCACCCGTCCACTGCTGAACATAGGCCTCCCCCAAGGAATGCCAAAAAGCACGGTACTGAGCCACCTGCATCCATCGACTTCCTGCATGTCTCACTAGGTCGTCACTCCATCTAGTAGGGGGTCACACCCTACACTTCGCCTACCGGTACGAGGCTGCCACTCGAGAACCTTTCTTCCCCATCGGTTGTCGGTTCTTCGAGCTATATGGCCGGCTCACTGCCACTTCAGCTTACTAATCCGTTGGGCTATGTCGGTTACTCTGGTTCTACTGCGGATATCCTCATTTCTAAGTTTATCACGCAGAGTCACCCCGAGCATAGCCCTCTCCATAGCTCGCTGAGCGACCTTGAGCTTCCTCATACGGCCATCAGTGAAGGACCACGTCTCAGATCCGTAAGTCATCACTGGCAACACGCACTGGTTGTACAATTTCGTTTTCAGGTTTTGAGGTATGTCTAACGAGAAAATGTGTCGTAGTTTCCCGAACGCTGCCCAGCCGAGTTGAATCCGTCGATTGACCTCTCGGTCGAAGTTGGACTTACCTAGTCGGACTATTTGTCCCAGGTAAACATACTCGTCAACAACTTCGAGCTTAATGCTCCCAACAACTACCGGCATAGGTGTGACATGGACGTTAAACATGATTTTTGTTTTGTCCATGTTCATCTTAAGACCTATCCGTTGGGGGACACTATTGAGCTCATTGAGCATAGTGCTTAGGTCGTTTCACATAGACAGAACAAAAATTTGTAATTTTTATCTGGTGGTAGCCGTGGTTAACTATGACATTGGGACTTCAAACACCTCAGATCTCCCACCCCATGGACCATGAGTGCCGTAAAGTGCTCGAAATGTCGGGAATATAAAATAAGTTAATATACGCGACAAAATCCGTAAAATCTAGTTTTATTTAAATGTTTCCTGTTCGCGTAAATATAAGAAATCATTATGTGTAGATAAATATGAATGCAACGTAACCATCTTATCAGTCACTTAAGATACTATTTGTTCTTAAAACGGGTGCTCGACATCCGAACGTGTTTTCGTCGAGCGACAGCAGAGATGAAAGTTGTACTGTTCAACCTCGTCTTGGTTAGTGCAGTGTGCGGCTCACCGCGGTTGGACCCGCTAGTGAGTACAAAGAAGGGCCTGATCCGCGGTCTACAGGCGTCCGATGGGGACTACTCCATGTTCTTGGGCATTCCCTACGCGAGAGTTAACGAGAGCAATCCGTTCGGGGTAAGTTAATGCAGTATTTATATATTGGTTCTCTTTTCATATAATAACTGAAAGACCGCGCTTATCACATTGTCATCACCCTTTACAAGCCCACTGCTAAACATAGGCCTTCCCCAAGGAGCGCCATAAAGCACGCTTCTGAGCAACCTGCATTCATCGACTTCCTGCATATCTCACCAGGTTGTCACTCCATCTAATGGGGGGGGGGGGACGCCCAACATTTCACTTACGGGTACGAGACTGCCATTTTAGCTTCGCTCGCCGTACCAATAATTTAATTTGGACAGTGATGACACCGATGTAGTGACGACGTCAATGAATGCAGATGGCTCGGGACCGTGCTTTGTGGCATTCCTTGGAAGATGCCTACGTTCAACGGTAGACTTGTGAAGAGCTGCAACGGTGATATTTTAGCATACTTATATATAAAATTTACTGCAGTCATTATCTTACGCGACGAGAAAAAGCCAATTTCAAAGAATCAGCTTTCTGTACCTGGTAGAGCCATGTTTCAGCTATATTATACTATAATTGTAGCACGAATGGGTCGGCTCGACCGGGGAACGACCGCGCCCTCACAGAATAGGTAAATAGCGGTAAACCTAAAGCGGTAAACACTGCTGTGTTTCGTATGGTCAGTGTAGAGAACCGGAGACTTTTTACTGGAAAAGAGGCATTCCATCTTAGTCCTCACGAGTGACAACACACCTGCATTTTGATGTGTAATAGGGGATAGATGTAGATGTCTATGGGCCACAGCAACCACTTACCATCAGGTGGACTGTGTGCTCGTTTGTCACCCTATCCTATATAAAAAAAAAACTAAAACGGGTAAAATAATTTCACATTCTGAAATTAAATGAAGAATCAAAATCCCAACTTCAGACTCAACTACAGGCTGTATATAGAAATTACTTTCTTTGTTTAGTTGTATGAAGTCTGTTTTTACTTTTTATAAGTTCATTTCTTTTGAGACAAAAGAAAAGAGTGACAAAGCGAAATGTATGTTGCAGAAGTGAACGGCAAAGTAGGGAAGGGACGCCCTAGGCGAAAGTTTATCGACCAAACTGGCGATATATTGAAAATGGGCCAAATTAAGAGTACCCTTAAACAACGAACGTGTATGCGTAGGTGTGTATGAATGTGGAGGAGGCGAGACAGGTGTGTTGGGATCATGTCAAATGGAAGTATGTAATCCCTGCCTACGCCTCTGGGTGACAGGCGTCAGTGTATATATGTAATGTCTTTTGAGTGGGTTAAGGAACAAATGTCGTCTAAATAGTTACATTAAAAACTTCATTCCCTATTTTGCCACCCGTGGAGATTTTTCACCAATGTTATATTGAACCACTCCTAACGTATAAAAAGATATCGTAACTCACGCAGGCGAGCAGGCTTTATTTGTAGTAAACACGTATCTGTATACGTGTTAAAGCGTGCGTGAGTCTCAAAGCAGGCCTCTGTCACTCTTGCTACCTGCGTGAAATAATTACCTACAATCGCGAGCTGCCCCAGGGGTAGATCGCAGTCGGGGCTAACGCGCTCTATACGATTGAATGTTAAAGATTTTTTAACTGTAAATTATTTTTTGTAAATACTTGTTGAAATACTCGTCGAAATACCTAGTCAGGTCATAAGTATTGTCACACAGTAAAAACTTTTCTTTTAGAATGCTGGCCACAAAATAGTTTATTGAATTCGAATTTCGAATTGTTCATGAAAATAAAACTGTATACTTTTTAGAATATTACTCATTTTTAAATATGGAGTGGACGCTTAAAGAAGACATGAAAAATTTTTTACCGTAGAAGAGAGCTACAACAAACAAAATGATAAGGTGTACGCACACAGTAGTGAAGAAGTGAGCAACTATATTCCGCGTGTCCAACGAGGTCATTTTCCATCCTCGCTCATGGTATGGTTGGGAGTTTCTTATTGGGGCTTAACAGAGGTACATTTTTGTGAGAAAGGTGTAAAAACGAATGCAGTTGTGTATCAAAATACAGTCCTGACGAACCTTGTGGAAGCTGTTTCTCATACCATGTTCAATAACTGGCACTGGGTATTCCAACAAGATTCGGCGCCAGCTCATAGAGCGAAGAGCACACAAGACTGGCTGGCGGCGCGTGAAATCGACTTCATCCGGCACGAAGACTGGCCCTCCTCCAGTCCAGATTTGAATCCGTTAGATTACAAGATATGGCAACACTTGGAGGAAAAGGCGTGCTCAAAGCCTCATCCAAATTTGGAGTCACTCAAGACATCCTGCTGCGATAGAAGACTGGCCGCGCAGATTTAAGGCCTGTATTCAAAATCACGGAGGTCATTTTGAATAAACTTTAGTGTCATAAGAATCTATGTTTTGTTAAGTTCATTTTGGTATATAAATGGTACATAATGAATAAACTTGTTTCAATTATTTTCAAGCAAGCAGCCAACATCAAAAGAGTGCAACTTCTGTACGTTGTACTATTATTTATTCTGTGCTCAAAACGAAGGCAACTGATCGTTCCGTAACACACGCATACTATCGCAACGTGCATGTACACGTTCAACCACGTGTAAAGACCGCGAACTTCGTGAATTTCAAGAACTGTAACATAAAAAAAAACAAAATACAAACTTTTTAAGTCTAATGATTAATTAATTCTGTTGCAGCCGTCCGTACCATACCCCGATTTCGAAGAAGTCTTCGAGGCCTACGATGACTCTGCAATATGTCCGCAAATCGAACTCTTCAAAAACGAAAACGTAGGATCCCTAGATTGCCTCCACCTCAATATATACGTCCCCAACAAGGCTACCACAAGAAACCGTCTTCCAGTCCTCGTTTGGATACACAGCGGTGATTTCCGAGTAGGTTTCGCCGGACGCTTTATACACGGGCCGAAGTTTTTAGTAAGAAAGGACATAATCCTAGTAATAATCAACTACCGACTGGGTCCTTACGGTTTCATGTGTCTGAACACACCTGACATACCTGGCAATCAAGGTCTAAAAGATCAGCTGAGTGCTTTGCGTTGGGTGAAGGAAAACATCGACGCATTCGGAGGCGACGTCAACAAGATTACGATATCCGGGGCTAGTGCTGGAGCAGTGTCAGTTGACTTCCATCTTTTGTCTGGACAAGAGAAACTATTCGATAAAGTAATAATGCAGAGCGGAACAACTCTGTGCCCGTGGGTGATGTCAGGGGCCGATGAAAACGGTCCCATGAAAATAGCCGAGCACCTTGGCTTGAAAACAGAAAACGACGCCGACGCTGTGAACTTTCTATCAACAGTCGAACCCAAGCTGGTGATAGCCGCGGCGGCAGAGCTCTCTCTAACGTTCCGTCCATGTGTTGAAAAAGACTTGGATGGAGTGGAGAAATTTGTGGCGGAACACCCCATCAATAGTCAGATTCCAAAGGCGAAGAACATAAAAATTCTCGCCGGCTACAACAACCGAGAGATGCTTTACGATTACGCAAACAAATCCCCAGATAGCTACGGTAATGACCTATTCAACCAAAATCTAGAGAAAGTGTTTGATTTTCACGAGGATAGAGACACGGAGAAGCTGGTCCGTCAGTTCTACATCGGCGATGAGAACATCAGTGAGGACGTGAAATGGAAACTGATGGACTTTGAGTCTGATTTCTCCTTTAACTATCCAACGCACAGGAACCTACAGAAGTACCTAGAAAACGGTGGAACCGTCTACCATTATATATTCTCATATTCGGGTGGCAGAAATTATAATAAAATAAGGCTCAACATCACAGAAGACGGTGCAGCGCACGTTGATGAAACTGGCTACCTCTTCGATGTCTCAATATTGCCTGAAAGCATTTCGGAGGAAGATCAGCTTTTCATTGACAGGATCACGACGTTGTGGACTAACTTTGTAAAATATGGGTATGTAGAATAATATGCTTTCCTTCAATTTCAAATTCCTGCCACTCCGAGCTGTCCGTTCATCAACTCTCATATTTTCTTTATTTAAAATGTTTAGGGACATGTCACTGTGTAGTGGCGGTGTAAGAATATCCACTTCCCAAAATCGACACGAGGGTATCGTAAGAGGAGGCAGAAGGAAACAAACTGTCTTTTTTATCTTTATAAAAAACGTTACCCCCACACTAGGGTTTTCTCCTGTATCGTGGAGGCAGTTTACAAACATAAATTGCACAAGAAAAAACATCCAGACCCGGAACAATAATTTGTAGGCCATACAAATACTTGTTCCGTGCGGGATTCTAACCCGCGGCCCCCAGCGTAGTAATTCATTGCTAAGCCACTGCGCCACGGAGCCGTCAACTAGGAGAGGGCCACCTGCCAAGTGTGGCATCAATTGCACAAGTGACAAACACGTTCTACGTGTCATCTTAAGAAGCAATGTGCAACTAAGTCCACTTCTGAACATAGGCCTCCCGCATAGAAAACCTTATAGGGGAAGGAGGGGCCTAGTTGCTGCTCTTGGCAGGCAGGTTGGAAACAGCAGGTTTTTAGTTATATATATATATATATATATATATATATATATATATATATATATATATAATAGGGTGACAAACGAGCACACAGCCCACCTGATGATAAGTGGTTGCTGTGGCCCATAGACATCTACATCTACCCCCAATAAAGAATCAAAATGCAGATGTGTTCACACCCGTGAGGACTAAGATGGAATGCCTCGTTTCCAGTAAAAAGGGTCTCCGGTTCTCTACACTCACCATACGAAACACAACAGTGTTAAGCTGCTATTTTACGCTGGTATTCTGTGAGAGCGTGGTCCTTCCCCGGTCGAGCCGACCCATTCGTGTTACAACTACACTATACTAATATAGCTGCAACATGGCTCTACCACGTAAAAACCACTATGATCCTGTTTTGGGAAAATGACTAATATAATATTTAGCTATATAATAAAGTTAATCCTGTAAAAAATTTGATTTGAGTACTCAGCATGCGGTGTTATACCTATTATTAATTTTAGTTTTTTCTAGTTTGTTTTCTTTAATTTACCCCCACCACTAGGATTTTCTCCTGTACCGTGGAGGCAGTTTACAAACATAAATTGAACAAGAACAAACATTCAGACCCGGTACTTATTCCTAGGCCATACAAATACTTGTTCCGTGCGGGATTCGAACCCGCGGACCCCGGCACTGCAACCCATTGCTAAGCCACTACACCACGGAACCGTAAATGTGAATTTAATTTATATTACTGTTTTAGAATTTAGTATAAGTGTATAAACATTGTTATTTAACCAAATAACTCAATTAACTTTCGCAGAGACCCCACACCTACAACATCGGAACTGCTGCCGGTGAAATGGACGCCCATAGACAAGAATGTCTTGAATTACTTGAACATAGACACGGAACTGACAATGAAGAGGAGGCCTTTCCACGACCGAATGGCTTTCTGGGACCTGTTCTTCAAGATGAACAAGCAGTTTATGAATGGTTACAACGGAGAATAGAAGCAACAGGAATAAGAACTCACGTATTATACGGAGAATTGGTTTTGTGTTGAATCAATAAAACTAATTTTACTGATTTTATCGAGTTTAATTTTATTAAGTTTTAATGCCCGACGTGGTCACTCAGCAAGCTATGGGGAGGGATATGCTCGGAGGTTTTCTCGTTACAGTATCCGTTACGATGATAGCCGCAGAAGAATAAAGTAATCGATAACGACAAAGTTACCTAAATGATAAGTAACCTGACCGTGTAGTGGCGGTGTAAGAATATCCACTACCACATATCATACCGTGGGTGTCGTAAGAGGCGACAGAAGAAACAAATCAGGAGATGGGCAGCTGTCTTCCTAATCATTACAGCCCTTCACAAGTCCACTACTGAACATAGGCCTCCCCCAAGGAATGCCACAAAGCACTTACCAGGTCGTCACTCCATCTAGTGGTTGGACGCCCTACACTTCGCCTACCGGTACGAGGCTGCCACTCGAGAACCTTTCTTCCCCATCGGTTGTCTTCCTAATAACAACTCAAAATAAAAAACTGCGATTGCCAACCCCGTTGCTAAGCGTGGCAAATATGGCAACTATCCCCCCTATGAGGCAGTCTATGGGGGAGAGGTTTGAACTTATGTTCAGCAGTGGAATTTTATATGCTGTAATGGATGGATGTATAGAAGATAATCTACCAGGAGCACATGACCCGCTGAGAGGTGAAATTATTAAATCAACAGTAACATTACAACTATGGCACAATCCTCCCTATGAGGCGATCTATGGGGAGGCCTATGTTCAGCATTGAACTTTAAAAGGCTGTAATGTAGTAATGTATGATATATTCATACACGAACTCGATCCGGCCACAATATGCTCTACCATTATTATTGAGTACTAGCGATATACCCCGGTTTCGCCTGGGTACGATCTATTACTGTGGCGTTATTTAATTTTAAGATAGTCAAAGACCATATATTTTATGTCCTTTTTTTTTAAACCGACTGGAATGTGTGCTCGTTTGTCACCCTTATTCTATAACAAAAACAATCGGTTCAGCCATTCCGAAGGTTTAGCCCCGACAGGTTAAATGGTTATTTATGTCAGAATGCATGCAGATAATCCACTAGGCTCGATAGAAGCCAGTTATTTTAATAATACAGATAGACACTTTATTCATATGAATAGATAAGTATGATAGGCACGTAACCATCTTATCAATCACTTAAGATACTATTTGATCTTAAAACGGGTGCTCGATATCCGAACGTGTTTTCGTCGAGCGACCGCAGAGATGAAAGTTGTACTGTTCAACCTCGTCTTGGTTAGTGCAGTGTGCGGCTCACCGCGGTTGGACCCGCTAGTGAGTACTAAGAAGGGCCTGATCCGCGGTCTGCAGGCGTCCGATGGGGACTACTCCATGTTCTTGGGCATTCCCTACGCGAGGGTTAACCAGAGCAATCCGTTCGGGGTAAGTTAATTCACCATCCGTCCATTACAGAGTATAAGAGTCCACTGCTGAACACAGGACTCCCCCATAGATTACCTCATAAGGGAGTTATTTGCCATAGTTGTAATGTTACTGTTGATTTAATAATTTCACCTCTTAGTGGGTCATGTGCTCCTGGTAGATTATCTTCTATACATCCATCCATTACAGCCTGTTAAAGTCCACTGCTGAACATAGGCCTCCCCCATAGATTGCCTCATTTTGCAATAGTTGCCAAGCTTGGCAGGCTGGTTGGCAACCGCAGTTTTTTGTAATTCTGAGTTGTTATCAGGAAGATGACCTGTTTCAGTTTCCCTCTGTCAACTCTTACGACACCAACGGGACGATATGGGGTAGTGGATATTCTTACACCGACACAACACGGTTAATACACAAAGCTATAAAATATTGACAGACAAAGTGACATTATTTTTTAACGTGGTAGAGCCATGCTGCTGCTATATTAGTAGTATAGTTGTAGTACGTATGGGTCGGCTCGACCTGGGAAGGACCACGCTCTCACAGAATACCAGCGTAAAATAGCAGCTTAACACTGCTGTGTTTCGTATGGTGAGTGTAGTGAACCGGAGACCCTTTTACTGAAAACGATGCATTCCATCTTGGTCTTCCGGGGTGACAACGCCTCTGCATTTTGATTCTTAATCGAGGGTAAATGTCATGGGCCACAGCATCCACTTACCATCAGGTGGACCGTGTGCTCGTTTGTCACCTTAATCAGTAAAAAACAAAATCTTCAGAAAATTTAAACATCTAAAGGCTAAATTATCAATCTACAGATAAAAGTTATCAATCAAAAAAATTATAATCTGCCTGAATATAAAAATGAAACACTTGAACTGCTTATCCCTAAAACTGTACTTTTAATGATTTCTTATGTTCACCCGAACACTATTATAAATTTAAATGATAATAGTATTTAAAAATATTAACACGCTGTGGGTGCTGCTGACACAACACAGCACACACATGCGTTACCCGTGTCAATGTATGTGTAATTCTAGCCAAATACGATAACGACCGCCACCGGCGAGACGGTAGCCTGTAAGCGATTAGTTCAGTTCCTTTGGAGTGGTACTAAGCGAGCACGCGTCTCGGGTTCGATAAAACAAATCTACTTCAACCAGTTATGTGAACAATCTAATCATTTTCCCCTTTACACATGCCTTTATGATACACCAGGATCCCAGGAACACAACAACGTATATTAACTTATTTTATATTCCCGACGTTTTGAGCACTTTACAGTCACGGGGGGACTTATGGGTGCTGTAAAGTATTGGAAGCGTAAGGAATCCCGTTCCAGAACTTGCAGCAGAAAGCTACATGATATTAATTTATTTACAGCCGTCATTACCTTACCCCGATTTCGAAGAAGTGTTCAAGGCCTACGACGACTCAACAATATGTCCACAAGTCGAAGAGTTCGAAAATCAAATAGTAGGATCTTTAGACTGCCTCCACCTCAATATATACGTTCCCAACAAGGCTACCACCAGTAACCGTCTTCCAGTCCTCGTTTGGATATATGGAGGAGGATTCCAAATCGGCTTCGCTGGTCGCTACTTATATGGACCAAAGTATTTAGTAAGAAATGACATAATTCTTGTCACAATCAACTACCGACTGGGTCCGTACGGCTTCATGTGTCTGGACACACCGGAGATACCCGGCAATCAAGGTCTGAAAGATCAGCTGAGTGCTTTGCGTTGGGTGAATGATAATATCGACGCATTCGGAGGCGACGTCAACATGGTGACGATAATTGGGGAGAGCGCTGGAGGAGTGTCAGTAGACTTCCATCTCCATTCAGTGCAGGAGAAATTGTTCGATAAAGTTATAATGCAGAGCGGAACAACTCTGTGTCCGTGGGTGATGGCAGAGGCCGACACAAGAGCTCCAATTACAATTGCTAAACACCTTGGCTTCGATGCTGAAGACAACGCTGACGCCTTGACCTTCCTATCGACAGTCGAACCGAAGCTGGTAATAGCAGCGGTGACAGAGCTCTCCCTAACGTTCCGTCCATGTGTTGAAAAAGACTTCGATGGCGTGGAGAAATTTGTAAGGGAACAACCTATCAATAGCCAGATACCAAAAGCTAAAGATGTAAAAATTCTCGCCGGCTACAACAACCGAGAGATGCTTGTTGGTTACGGAAACAAAGCATCAGGCTACGAACATAATATTTTCAAGAAAAACTTGGAAATGATTTTCGATTTGAACGACAACGAAGACTTAATAACACTGGTTAGGCAGTTCTATATCGGCGATGAAGATATGAGTGCGGATTTAAAATGGGATCTGATGGACTTTGAATCCGACTTTTCCTTCAATCACCCTGCACACAGAAGCTTACAGAAGTATCTAGAAAATGCTGCAAAGGTCTACCATTACATATTCTCATACTCAGGCGGTAGAAACTTTGTCAAGTTCAAAAACAACATTACAGAAGTTGGTGCAGCTCACGCCGATGAAATTGGTTACCTCTTTGATTTATCGATAATGGACACTCCATCGGAGGAAGATCAGCTCATCATTGACAGAATCACAACGTTATGGACAAACTTCGTGAAATATGGGTACGTAAAATAGGCTATGTAATAACCCTACGGTCCTACTTACAATCGTTCATTGTGGCTTACTTAAGTTATATATCCTGTGTCTTTCTTCTCTTTCTCTTTTCTTATTGTCATTTAGTAAATTGAGAGAGAGAGAGAGAGAGTAACAATAGAGAGCACGAATATTTGAGTAAGGCTGGTAATCTTTGAATTTTGCTGGACTTTCGGTTGCCTCATGGGTCTAACAGTCGTAAGTGCTGCTGTGTCAGTTATTGGGTTTTCTCTGTCAAATTCCCAGTAGCAGCATCGGAGTCATTTGACGGTTTTTGATCCCTGTGCCTCGGAAAATCACGTGAAATCATTATGCCTGATCTTTCTCCGGTTGTTTCGAATCGTAGTGTTGAAATGAGAGACATTCCATCTCAGTCCTTAGTCACTGCAGTCTACAGTGCCTTGGAGTGATTGTATTTGAGTAAGGCTGGTAATCTTTGAATTTTGCTGGACTTTCGGTTGCCTCATGGGTCTAACAGTCGTAAGCGCTGCTGTGTCAGTCTGTGGATTTTCTCTGTCAAATTCCCAGTAGCAGCATCGGAGTCATTTGACGGTGCTTCATCTCCGTGCCTCGGAAATCACGTGAAATCATTATGTCTGATCTTTCTCCGGTTGTTTCGAATCGTAGTGTTGAAATGAGAGACATTCCATCTCAGTCCTTAGTCACTGCAGTCTACAGTGCCTTGGAGTGATTGTACTTGTAAGTTTGTACGTTACTTCAGTTTTACAGAAAAATATCTTTATCTTGATAAATATCATATTGACCTTCAATCATATTTTGTTGCTATATCTGGTTGCTGGCGTATCAAATTGCAACATTCCTTACTGATAAATACACACCTAGCTGACCTTGAGATTTATATTTTATTCTGGACTAGCTGATACCAGCTCGTTGCTGACGCAGAAAAAATAATTGGGGAAATATCGTTTTATATTTGGGGCAGTTATATTGTTAAACTAGCTGATACCCACGACTTCTTCCGCGTTGCTTCCACACTTCTCTGAACACGTAGTGCTTAAAAAATCTTTGTTTCTTATATTAAATGTAAATATAAAATAACTTTATATTAAATGAAGATACCGCAACATTATTTTTTTTTTTAGATAAGGACCAAGATCCAATAGTCTAAGAAATAAAACTTAGAAAACCTAATTGAAATCTATCCAGTAGTATTTCCGTGATGCGCGCACAACTGCAAACCTCTATCAATCTATTTATATCGATAAGGAACGATAATCATCATCATTACAGCCCTTCACAAGTCCTCTTTCTTCCCCATCGGTTGTCGGCTCTTCGAGCTATATGGCCGGCCCACCGCCACTTTTCAGCTTACTATTCCGTTGGGCTATGTCGGTTACTCTGGTTCTACTGCGGATATCCTCGTTTCTAAGTTTATCACGCAGAGACACCCCGAGCATAGCCCTCTCCATAGCTCGCTGAGCGACCTAGAGCTTCCTCATACGGCCACCAGTGAAGGACCACGTCTCATATCCGTAAGTCATCACTGGCAACACGCACTGGTTGTACAATTTCGTTTTTAGGTTTTGAGGTGTGTCTAACGAGAAGATGTGTCGTAGCTTCCCCGAACGCTGCAGGAACGATAATACATTCATTTAAGTTGAATGATATAATATAACTTTTAAATAAATTTATCGGTACAATACTGTAAGTTAATTGTAGGTACTATGTCTATAACCTTCGCACAAGTTCAAGCAATAAGTTGACAAAGTTTTACCGCAATCTGACGGTGTGGCAGCGCATAAAATACGAACAAACAAACATTAATATTTATAATACACTAGCTGTGCCCCGCGGTTTCACCCGCGTCACCACGTGTCCGAGGTGCGCGATATGACCTAGTTCAAGCATTTTATAACTGCTAGGATTTAAGCGTCGTTCGCGCGCCCAGCCAAGTATTGAATTATTTTAATTTTACATTATCTCTTAAACTATGCGTCCAAATAACATGGTATAAAGTACAAAGTTTATCTTCATAAAATTGTCTTGATGATGAAGTAACTTTCGTTCGTAAGGATAAATAGGCCATGCCTAATAATAACGCTCATAAATCACTTTTAAATTTTCAATATTTTTTTGTCACTAAATACCAAATTAAGGCTTATATATAAGAAATAGACATGGTATCGCGGACTTTTTTTTAAAGGGAGTAAAGGTCTATATTTTTCTACAACATTGTATTTACGTATGCCTAACGATAACACCAGCGTACGCGGATAAATCATTTCGGGGGTGCTTTTTCTTCTGACTTGCTTAACAAATATCCCAATTTAAGGCTAGCTGAGTAATATAGCTTAATGCTAGATAGCCTATACTATTTCACATGAATTAGGCTATAATATTCAAAAAAGAATTTTTCAAATCGGACTGGCAGTTCCAGAGATTAGCGCGTTTAAACAAACAAAAAAACTCTTCCGCTTTATTATATTAGTATAGATTACATTGAGATAACGTCTTGTGTATCGTTTGGTGTGGCATAAGGGAATCCATCGCCTCATTTCGTCCAATTGGTGTCGTGAGAAACGGCTATGGGATGTGCCGGCAAGATTTTATGACTTTGTACATATGACAATATAACCGTTTTGTTTACGACAGATGACAGATTTTATACGGTGGTAGAGACATGCTGCAGCTATATTAGTAGTGTAGTAGTAACAGAAATACCAGCGTGAAATAGCAGATTAACACTGCTGCGTTTCGTATGCTGAGTGTAGAGAACCGGAGACCCTTTTTACTGGAAACGAGGCATTACATCTTAGTCATCCTGACTTTCATAAAGTATTCTAGTACTATTGTCACCAACTATGATAAAGTGTTTGTTTCCATTCCATTTCCACAGAGACCCCACTCCCGACACATCGGACCTGTTGCCGGTGAAATGGTCGCCAGTAGAGAAGGACGTCTTACATTATCTAGACCTAGACAGAGAACTGACAATGAAGAGGAGACCGTTCCACGACCGGATGGCTTTCTGGGACCTGTTCTATAAGATGAACAGGAACTTACTAAAGGAGTACGAAGGAGACGATTAGGAAGGAAGAATTCAATATATTTTATAGTATATATATATATATATATATATATATATATATATATATATATATATATATATATATATATATATATATATATATATATATATATATATTAAGAGAGAGAGAGAGAGACAGAGAATATATATCTATACAGATAAATAAAATTGAAATGTCTGTTTGTAATGTTAAAATAACAGCTTTTTACTAAATGCATATAAAAGTGTATAAGTACGGTACTAATAACAAAAAAAATTAAATTTTTTGTCTGTCTATGTGTCTGTTTGTTCCGGCTAATCTCCGAAACGGTATTGGATAGATAGCTGATGTTATAAAGAGTAACTTAGAGTGTTTATATTTTAGAAAAAGATTTAGGGTTCGGCCCGAAAAATTAAAATCCAAGAATCGTAGTAAATTCCACGCAGGCGAAGTCACGGGGGACAGCTAGTATATATATATATACTCATCACGAGATCTCTAAAACTATACACCAGATTGGCTTGAAATTTAGTAAAGTTACTTATTTTGCAATATAGACGCTCCCTAAGAACGGATTTCTAAAATGTAAAATGGTAACTGTTGATAATGGTAACCGCAGCTATGGTAACCAACTTTATTATTTAATGCTACTACTAACATAGTTAATTGTAATTTTTAATAATTGATACGCAGTAAAATATTATGGTAATAATATAGCTCAGCGAAGCGAGCGGGTATCAGCTAACGTTTGTATAAATGAGAATAACATATCTGTTTTAAAACCTCCATAAAAAATTATTTCATTGCCATCTCAGTGAACATCTCCTCCCCTCCCCCATTGATTACCACATAGGAGGATAGTGCCAGTGTTGCCGCCTGTTAGCAACCGCACAGTTTTTTAACTTTTTTCATCTGTTATCACGAAGAAGCTGCCGCCCATCTCCTGGGCTAGTTTCCCTCCGTCGCCTCTTACTACACCCACGGGTCGATATGGGATAGTGGATGTTCTTACTAGGCTTGCATTTTCCGAGACGTCCCGCTTCTGGGTCAATTATGGGCCGTCCCACGGTGGCCTCATGCGGGACGCCTTTTGTACTGGAAACCAGTGATTATATGATATTATTATCTATCTCGTACCAACTACGCTAATTTGTTACACATTATTAAAAAAAAAATTCTAATCAATTTGTATTTTTTTTTATTGGATCGGATGACAAACGAGCACGCAGTCCACCTGATGGTAAGTGGCTACTGTAACCCATAGACACCCACATCTATCCTCAATAAAAACTCAAGATGCAGATGCGTTGTCACCCGTGAGGACTAAAATGGAATGCCTCTTTGCCAGTAAAAAGGGTCTCCGGTTCTCTACACTCACCATACGAAACACAGCAGTGTAAAGCTGCTATTTCACGCTGGTATTCTATGAGAGCGTGGTCCTTCCCCGGTTGAGCCGACCCATTCGTGCTACAACCATAATATAGCTGCAGCATGGCTCTACCGCGTAGAGCCATTGTATGTGGTGTGTTGTGTCCCGCGTAATATATCCAAGTGCCGGATGTCGAGCTGCGTGATCCCGGAAATGCCTTTCTTAGAGTTGGCAATCCTAGTTCCTACAGCGCTACTAAACGACTATTAATAGTTAGTTATTTCACTGACTAGTGTCAAATACGCAACCTGTTGGCGCCTGATGGGTCACGGGTACCACAATGTGTGTGTCATATGTATACGCTTTTACAACTAAGTCCCAGAAAATATGCCTCATAGAGGGAGGAATATATAAGCTTTAACACGTAGTAGAGCCATGCTGCAGCTATATTAGTAGTATAGTTGTAGCACGAATGGGTCGGCTCGACCGGGGAAGGACCACACTCTCACAGAATACCAGCGTAAAATAGCAGCTTAATGCTGCTGTGTTTCATATGGTGAGTGTAGAGAACCGGAGACCCTTTTTACTGGAAAAGAGGCATTCCATCTTAGTCCTCATGGGTGACAACGCATCTGCATTTTGATTTGTAATCGATGATAGATGTAGATGTCTATGGGCCGCAGCAACCACTTACCATCAGGTGGACTGTGTGCTCGTTTGTCACCCTATCCTATAAAAAAGAAAAAAAAAAGCTTGGGCACACACTCGTGGACTATAATTCCGAACTGCGCAGATGGCTGGTCTTCGTTGAGATCGGCCGCCGTGACCGTTCGGTCTGGAGAACATTATTATAGAAGCAAAAGCAAAAACTTGAATTATTTCAAGCAATACTTCAATGTTATTCGTCTAATGGACTTGAAATTTACTTTTATCTAAACGTGCACTCATAATTACATATGCATGTGATGTGTGCGATTATGAAAAATGATTGGACGGTGACTTTTTGACGTCGTATGTATACTTAATTATGCAAAATTCAACGTAAATTGAAACCGTGAGGGTTGACAACCGCAGTTTTAATTTTTTTATAATTTTTAGTTGTTATCAAGATGCTACTGTCCAACTCCTGTTTTAGTTTCCCTCTGTCGCCTCTTACAACCCCCTCGGGATGATTTTTTTTTTATAGAATAAGGGTGACAAACGAGCACACAGTCCACCACACACACAGCAACCATGGTAAGTGGTTGCTATAGCCCATAGACATCTACACCTATGCTCGTTTGCGAATTAAAATGCAGATGCGTTGTCAGCCGTGAGGACTAAGATGGAATGCCTCTTTTCCAGTAAAAAGGTTCTCCGGTTCTCTACACTCACCATACGAAACACAGCAGCATTAAGCTGCTATTTTACGCTGGTATTCTGTGAGAGCGTGGTCTTTCCCCGTTCGAGTCGATCCATTCGTGTTACAACTATACTGTTAATATAGCTGCAGCATGGCTCTACCACGTAAAAAATATGGGGCAGTGGATCCTCACACACACCACAAGTATCGAATACGACCTATTAATGCTTAATAACAAATAAGACGAGCGTAGATTGGCGCGTTGTGCAAGCGATCCGAAATGCCTCACCAAGGCGATCGTCCGCTCCTTTCTGTGACATCTTGCGACACGCCAGACGGGGCCAGTGAATTAGCGGCAACGGATTTTTAAAGTGAAACTTGTTTATAGACGTATTACAGAAATTTAATAGGTACGGTATTTAATACGGTATTAAAAAAACCAAAAACATGCGTAAGTGTCGTGGAACACTCTGTAGGAACGAAGTTCCTTTCGTAGTACATTATTATTGATAAACGTATTATATTATTGATTAACAAATACAAATAAATGAATTATTGGCGTCTATTAAAATGAAGCATCATTTCAAATAAAATAATATTTCTTTCAGAGCAAGATAAGAAAAAGTGCGAGGGAGATGCACCCCGCTTACTTATAGCCGCCAACGCCGTCTACATAACGTCAAAAGGGGTTGTGACGGGAAAATTTTACACTTTTTCTCGCCTAGCCCCCATCCGCCAAATTCGTACGTCCGATACGTTTCGAAAAACGTCTCGTTTTCTTGTAACTTTTCACCGTCAGGGCTGTATGAGTATACTATTAAACCAATTTATTTACATAATATATAAAATTAATATAAAATAAAAGAAGAATTATAATATGTTGTAAAGAAGTTTCACTTCTGACGTGTGCACACAGTTTATGATACTTATATCTATACATACATACAAATAAAATTATATAGGTAGTATGTTTGTAATATCTAAATAACTGCCTTTATTGAGTGGAGGGGTTATTTATATGACATTAAGACATGAGTGACCATTTTCACATTTATTTTTTTCCATTTTTTTAAATCACTTGTTACCTTAGCAGAAGTTAAAAAAAAACAATTAGAATACTGGTCTTTGCCGATAGGTTTCGCGACTTCCAAATTCATTTCAGGCTTTTTACAGTGTGCGTTTGTGTGTTTGTGTTGTTGAAATGTGTTTATAACTCTGCTTCAGCGACACCTATCGGGTCCAGATTATGTGATTTTCTTTTTAGGACTAAATCAACATATTATTATAAGTGGTAAAAACAAGCTGCAGCTATATTAGTAGTATAGCTGTAGCACGAATGGGTCGACTCGACCGGGGAAGGACCACGCTCTCATAAAATACTAGCGTAAAATGGCTGCTTGACACTTTTGTGATTCGTATGGTGAGTCGAACCGGAGACCCTTTTTACTGTAAATGAAGCTTTCCGTCTTAGTTCTCACAGGTGACAACGTATCTGAATTTTGATTTGTAATCGAGGATAGATGTAGATGTCTATGGGTCACAGCAACCACGTACCATCAGATGGACTGTGTGATCGTTTGTCACCCTATCCAATAAAAAAAACATCCTATCTGTGAGGTAATCTATGGGGGAGGCCTATGTTGAGCAGTGGCCTTTTGAAATGATGTACCGATATTTGAAATTTATTTAGTCGCTAATCGCTATCCGCTTCCGCGCTCTCAACCGCAGGTTCACTAGCCACACGCCCACGCAAAGGGTGACGGTCGAACAGACCGATTCCTTCGATAATGTACATTTTTTACCCATACGGAGCTATTAACTGTTGCGCATATCTTTTTGTATAGAAAAATGATTTAGTGCCGATCGAAGTGGTTTGCATTTGTTGCATCGATTTATTATTACATATTTTAATAATAATGCGGTGTTTTTTGTTAGACGACCTCGTGGCTAAGCGATTATATCCATAATTTATTCGAGGTTTCGAATCCGCTAACGCATAACAGTGAAATATTGATTTTCGTGTCTTTTTTTTTTTAGAATAAGAGTGACAAATGAGCACACAGTCCTCGTTGTAAGTAGATGCAGTGGACCATAGACATCTAAATCTATCCTCGATTAAGAATCAAAATAGATTGCCTCATTGGGGGACTTTGCCATAGTTGTAATGTTACTATTAATTTAATAATATCACCTCTCAGTGGGTCATGTGCTCCTGGTAGATTATCTTCTATACATTCATCCATTACAGCCTATTAAAAGTCCACTGCTGAAATATAGGCCTGCCCCATAGACTGGCTCATAGGAGAGTTATTTGCCATAGTTGTAATGTTACTGTTGATTTAATAATTTCACCTCTCAGTGGGTCATGTGCTCCTGGTAGATTATCTTCTATACATTCATCCATTACAGCCTATTAAAAGTCCACAGCTGAACATAGGCCTCCCCCATAGATTGCTTCATGGGGGCGGTTTTGCCATAGTTGTAATGCTACTGTTGATTTAATAATTTCACCTCTCAGTGGGTCATGTGCTCCTGGTAGATTATCTTCTGTACATTCATCCATTACAGCCTATTAAAAGTCCACTGCTGAAACATAGGCCTGCCCCATAGACTGGCTCATAGGAGAGTTATTTACCTTAGTTGTAATGTTACTGTTGATTTAATAATTTCACCTCTCAGTGGGTCATGTGCTCCTGGTAGATTATCTTCTGTACATTCATCCATTACAGCCTATTAAAAGTCCACTGCTGAAACATAGGCCTGCCCCATAGACTGGCTCATAGGAGAGTTATTTACCTTAGTTGTAATGTTACTGTTGATTTAATAATTTCACCTCTCAGTGGGTCATGTGCTCCTGGTAGATTATCTTCTATACATTCATCCATTACAGCCTATTAAAAGTCCACTGCTGAAACATAGGCCTGCCCCATAGACTGGCTCATAGGAGAGTTATTTACCATAGTTGTAATGTTACTGTTGATTTAATAATATCACCTCTCAGTGGGTCATGTGCTCCTGGTAGATTATCTTCTATACATTCATCCATTACAGCCTATTAAAAGTCCACTGCTGAAACATAGGCCCGCCCCATAGACTGGCTCATAGGAGAGTTATTTGCCATAGTTGTAATGTTACTAGTTGATTTAATAATTTCACCTCTCAGTAGGTCATATGCTCCTGGTAGATTAACTTCTATACATCCATACATAGGCCTGCCCCATAGATTGCCTCATAGGGGGGATATTTGCCATAGTTGCCACGCTTGGCAAGCGAGTTGGCAACTCCAGTTCTTTATCATTTTGAGTTGTTATCAGGAAGATGCGATGCTGCTGTCCATCTCCTGTTTCATTTTCCCTCTGTCACCTCTTACGACACCCACGGGACGATATGGGGTACTGGATATTTTTACACCGCCACTACACGGTTAAGATAGAACTGTCACCAATAAAAAGAGTCTCCGTTTTTTCTTCGCTCACCACACGAATCAGCAACATTAAATTGCTATTTGACGCTGGCATTTTGTGAGAGCGTGATTCTACCTTGTAGAGTCGATCCATTCGCGCTACAATCATGAAATAGCTAGACCGTAAGCTTTAACACGTTGAAAGACATCCACATTTTGATTCTTAATCAATTGAGAAGGACTTCATTCACAGAATAGCAGCGTAAAATAGCAGCATAATGCCGCTGTGTTTTATAAAGGTAAAAGACAAGAACCGAAGACTTTTTGTAACGAAGCATTCCATCTTGGTCATTAGGAGTGACAACGAATCTGCTTTTTGATTCTTAACCTAGGATAAATGTAGGTATCTAAAGGCCACAGCATCCTTACCATCAGGTGAAACTGTGTACCCCTTTGTCGCCTAAACAAACATAAAATGACCTTAAGATATGCCACAGATATGAAAATTAAAACATAACGAATCTACCCGCGACTGGATGTCGCTGCTGGTGATGAGAGGGCTGGTTCTTCTCTCGCCCAAGGGTAAGTATATCCATTCAGCGAGGAAACGCAGCCAGCGTTCTTGGCACGATATCGCGGGGAGTACGACTGTATGATACTTAGTTAGTAGTTTTAGTTTTTTTGTTATTATAGTTTTTAATATTGTACATAACAAATAATTGATTAGTGAGCCAAGTTTTTAAAATCGTTTAATAGATACAAACAGACAGACACTATAACTCTTAACGTAAACCGTCAATTCTGTAATAATTACTTCACAGTGTTGCAATAGTCAACGAGGTCACTGTGCGCAAGTAGTAGTACATCTTCGAGCCCGGGGGCGAAATCCACAGTAACCAGTGTTGCCATATACGGAAAGGCTGTCCAAGATTTTAAATTATTAAGACGACGACGTACTTTTGCTGATTTACCAGGCTTTTACACGTGATACAGGCTCGCTGTTTATGGTTGTAGCACGAATGGGTCGGCTTGACCGGGGAAGTACCACGCTCTCACAGAATACCAGCGTAAAATAGCAGCTTAATGTTGCTGTGTTTCGTGTGGTGAGTGTAGAGAACCGAAGACCATTCTTTACTGGAAACGAGGCATTCCATCTCAGTTCTCAGGGGTGACAACGCGTCTGCATTTTAACATATGACATAACTCAAAATCTATTGGTCTGACCTTGTGTCATCAAATTCATATGGGACCACACGAGATGTACGAGTATCAGGTAAAAATGAGCTTTCATATAAAAAAAGAATCATCGAAATCGGTTCATCCAGTAAAAAGTTATGAGGTAACACACGTAAAAAAAAACTATAAAAAAAATACAGTCCAATTGAGTACCGTCTCCTTTTTGGAAGTCGGCAGAAAAATTAAGTAAGTAGTAGGGTTGACCAATTCAGAGTCAGCCGTTCAAAGACCTGGTGGTGAATAGTGACCGACCGATTCATGATACAACTATCTCTATCTCTACATCTCTTCTCTGCATAGTATTAAACAAAGTCGCTTCCCACCGTCTGTACGCTTAGGTCTTTTAAACTACGCAACGGATTTTGATGCGGTTTTCATCAATCGACAGAATGATTCAAGAAGAAGGTTTATATGTAGAATATATGCATATTATATATTACATAATTCTTCTGTTCATGTGTATGTGACTGAACTCCTAAACGGCTGGACCGATTTTGATGAAATTTTGTGTGTGTGTGTGTGTGTGCGTGTGTGATTAAGTTGATTAGATAATGGTTTAGAATTTAGATTCACAATTGGTGGCGCTGTTGTCGATGTCCAGAAATCACCCGTGCGAAGCCGGGGCCGATCGCTAGTACTAAGACATACATATGTTCAACTTTCAGAATATTCTCATTAAATATCTCTAGTTTGAGTTGAATAAATGAATGTATGTATATTATTTTTTTTTTATAGGAGAGGGTGCAAACGAGCATGCGGCTCACCTGATGGTAAGTGACTACCGCCGCCCATGAACAACTGCAACACCAGGGGAATCGCAGATGCGTTGCCAGCCTTTTAAAAAGGAGTACGCTCTTTTCTTGAAGGTCCCTAAGTCGTATCGGTCCGGAAAAATCGCTGATGGTAATCGATTCCACAAGGAGGTCGTGCGAGGAAGAAAACATCTTCTAAATCGCACAGTGGTGGACCGCCAATCATCCAGATGGTGTGGATGGTATCGGGAGTTCTGCCGCGATGTGCGTTCGTGAAATTTGGCGGCTGGGATTAATCCGAACAATTCCTCAGAGCACTCCCCATGGTAGATGCGAAAGAAAATGCAAAGGGATGCATCATCTCTTCGCAGTGCCAATGAATCGAGCCGATCGGAAAGGGCTCGGTCGTCGACAATTCGAGCCGCTCTGCGTTGGATGCGGTCAAGTGGAAGGAGCTGGCACTGGGGAGCCCCTGCCCAGAGATGGGAACAGTATTCCTTGTGAGGCCGAACTTGCGCCTTGTAAAGTAGCAGGCGGTGTGCCGGCATGAAATACTGTCCCGCTCTGCTGAGCACGCCAAGCTTTTTAGAGGCCAATTTGGCCTTCCCTTCCAAGTGACCACGAAACTGCACGTCACTCGATATGTCGACTCCGAGGATACCGATACTGGCTGAGGCAAGAAGGGGAGTGCCTTGAAACTGAGGAGATACGACAAAGGGGTTCTTTTTAGCGGTAAACGCGCAAACTTGTGTCTTCTGAGGATTAAATTGGACTAGATTTAGTCGCCCCCAATCCGAGACTTTGTTCAGCAAAGACTCGACTTCAGACACAAGTTTGTTCCGGTACTCAGCGACGTTTTCCCGAGAAATATTGGCACGGTCGGTGTATAGAGCATCACCAGTGCTGCCATCCGCATAGCAATGAATGTTACCAGTTAGCAACATATCATTGATATGCAGAAGAAACAGCGTTGGTGATATATTTTATTGTACACTGCAAAAAGTTACCCGAAACATTACAAGAGCAGTTTAATTAGAGGCTACAGGTAAAGGTATCCCCTATGGAGACAAGCCATTTGCGCAGGACATGATTATAGTGCCCAAGTGTATGCACAAGCACAGGTGCACTCTCTATTCCCTCTCTCTCATAGTCCGATGGGGCGGTAAACCGACACGACCGGAGAGAGATCAGGCGCAGGGCCAACGGTTTTACGTGTTTTCCGAGTCACAAGGAATACACCGCCAACTTCCTGACTCCTACTCGGATATCCTCGAAAGAAAAGTCCAACAACTAATTTTGGCCCGACACAAGATTCTAACCCGGAACCACCACATCAGCAATCGCGGTTATGACCACGAGACCAACGAGACAGTCAAAGTCGATTTGACAGTACAAGGATCGTCACACGCACTTCGAGAAATGCAGTTTTGTTTATAGTTTATTCTTAATTAAAAAAAAAATCTTTACAACCACCCCCATACTAGGTTATTCTACTGTATTGTAGAGGCACTCCACAAACACAAATTGCACAAGGACAAACATCCAGATCCGGTACAATTATTTGTAGGCCATACAAATACTTGTTCCGTGCGGGTTTCGAACCCGCGGTCCTTACGGATGCAACACATTGCTAAGCCAATGCACCACGGGGCCATCCAATGCCGTATGTCCACAAATAAGAAAGAGGAGCAGTGGTAGAGCCACGCGGCAGCTTTTGCTGTCGCACGGATGGGCCGGCCCGAACCGGGGTAGTACCACGACCTCACAGAAAAATAGTTTACCTCTGCGTGAAGTAAAGGTTTATCTCTGCGTTTCGCTTGGTGAGTGCAGGTGGCCGGAGGCCCTTTTTACTGGAAATGAGGCATTCCATCTTAGTCCTCACGGGTGACAACGCATCTACATTTTGATTTGTAACAGAGGATAGATGTAGATGTCTATGGGCCGCAGCAACCACTTACCATCAGGTGGACTGTGTGCTCGTTTGTCACCCTTATCCTATAAAAAAAAAGAGGACCATAAAAGGAATCTACGATTTAAAACCTAAAGCGACACTCAGATAAAAATATAAGGAAATTAATAGATTAAAATGTTTGTACAACCGTGTTCAATATAAATAAAATGAGAACATCATCAATGTTGTAGAAGTGAATTAAATACGCATTATTAACGATAACTCAAAAACTACTGGTCAGATCTTGATCAAATTTACATGGGACCACATGCGAAGCACCAGCTTTCAAATAATAAAAAAGAATCATCGAAATCGGTTAACCTAGAAAAAAGTTCTGAGGTAACACATAAAAAATATAGTCGAATTGAGAACCTCCTCCTTTCTTCAAGTCGCGACTCCACCGAGTCAGTAATTCATTCTTGGGGCGATGTATACGCCTTTACAATAAAATCCCAGAAAATATACAACATTGATCTCCGTAACGTTCAAAAACTTTATTAAACAAAGATTGTATACAAAATGTCATTTATACAATTTATGGATGATAATAACCCCTGGGAATGAGGTAATCGCTACCAAGATTCGTTACCATTTCTAATTTGTTTTGTGTTGGTATTCATTGTGTAACATAATAATATATAAGTATATATATTTTTTTTTATAGGATTGGGTGACAAACCAGCACACAGTCCACCTGATGGTAAGTGGTTACTGTGGCCCATAGACATCTACATTTATCCTCGTTTGCGAATCAAAATGCAGATGCGTTGTCACCCGTGAGAACTAAGATGGAATGCCCCTTTTCCAGTAAAAAGGGTCTCCGGTTCTCTACACTCACCATACGAAACACAGCAGCGTTAAGCTGCTATTTTACGCTGGTATTCTGTGAGAGCGTGGTCCTTCCCCGGTCGAGCCGACCCATTCGTACTACAACTATACTACTAATATAACTGCAGCATGGCTCTACCACGTTAAATTTGATTGTGATTGTAAACTGTTCTTTTTAAAAATAAAGTTCAGCTGGGTTTCTTGCTGGTTCCTCCCAGGACAGAGGTATTTTTCGAATCATTAAATTATACAAGAGTGATTTTAAATATGTATTATATATGGATCTATATCACCGTGTAGTTTTAGTGTAAGAATGTCCACTAGCCCATATCGACACGTGGGTGTCGTAAGAGGCGACAGAGGGAAACAAATCAGGAGTTGGGCAGCAGAGACTTCTTAATAACAAATAAAAATAAAAAATCCGTAGTTTTTGGCGAAGCAATTATGATGGATGGATGTTTAGAAGATGAATCTACCAGGAGCACATGACCCACCGAGAGATGAAATTATTGAATCAACAGTAACATTACAACTATGACAACTATCCCCCTTATGACGCAACCTATGGGGGAGGCTGTAATGGCTGTAATCCTGTAATGGATACATCCAGTATTAGAAGATAATCTACCAGGAGCACATGACCCACTGAGAGGTGAAATTATTAAAACAACATAATTACAACTATGGCCAAATCCCCCGTTTGAGGCAATCTATGGGGGAGGCCTATGTTCAGCAGTGGACTTAAAATGCTGTAACGGTAACGGTGTCTATATTGTATTTAAAAAGTTTCTTTTTCTACCATTACAACCTTATAATATAGACCTTTTCAGTACTGAATTATAAAAGCTAAGATAATTCAAGTTTCTCGTAAGCTTCTTAAACATGCGCTTGCACGAGGCGGGATCTCTCTAGTAACCTTCGCGGCGCATCGCCAACATATATATATGGAGTTGAGGACATCATTCTGTACAGTTGCGCATAGTTGGCTCTAGTGAACGCTACCCTTATCGCAAAATGGTGAGTCGATAGTGTTGTGCGAGTGTGTTATCGATATTTTAATATTCACAGTGATTTTCTTTCTTCACTAACAACTAACTAGATTTTTTTTAGTTTTCCAATGTGGTTCATTAACATGTTATGTGGAATCATTGCCTGAATGTGATGTTAAGTAACATTATTTTTAACAAAGGTGTGATAGGAACGTCAGTGTAGTAATTGGCTATTTTGCGTTATCAAAACATATGCGTGGAGTTAATTATCGAAAGATTAAAGATGTTTAATCGCAAAAAAAAAACGCCTGATTCTATTAATTATCGAAACAATTATTTTTTAAACGTTATTGGAAACTATATAATAAAAATATAACTAAATAGTATTTTATTCATTTATAATTATTAAAAATGTTTTTCAACTGTTATTATTGTCTCCCAGGATTCACTCGAGATATAAGTTAAAATTAAACTCAATACATCGCTAGATCAAATTTTACACAAATTTTAGTATTCGCATAAAAATAGTAACGTACTCTCAACGTCTCGATATTAACGATACTAGGTTTTAATATTATATAATAATCAATATCAAAGTCATAACTTTTTATTCAATTTTAGAGTTAAGTAATAAATTGCACAATAAAATTAAAAATGATACAGTGATTTATACAAAAAAGAACCTTAAAGCACCACATCTTTAAAAATTCCTCGCGATTTTAAATCAATTACCTATTTAAAGAGTAATGTAATTTCTTTAATTAATCTGATTTTACCATATTAAATGTATACTATATCAAAATATATAGATATAAAATATGTTTTTTCTGACCCTTATAAATATCGATATATTAAAAGCAATGTTTTGAAATTGTACATCACTAACACATTCTTTAAAAGCTTTCTCAAAAATCTTCATTACGATTGCAATAATCACGTATTGGTTTATATAAGAGGTTTCAAGTAGTGAATGCAAAATGAATGTTTTAACAATGAGTTAAGTAATTCGAATTATGTTCAGCAGTGGACTTTTTATATAATGTATGGATGTATAAAAGATAATCTACCAGGAGCACATGGCCCACTGAGAGGTGAAATTATTAAATCAACAGTAACATTACAGATATGACGTAGTACTATTATTTATTCTGTGGCGATGGCAAAATCCCCCTATGAAGCCTTTGTTCAGTATTGGACTTATATATGTTGTAATGGACGGATGGAATAGTAATTCGATTTATTGTTATGTACATACATATTTAAGGTCTGATTTGATGATGATAATGAATCGTCAAATGAGTTTTGTTTCAAATAAATTATAGCCTGGCCGAATATAAAAGTAACACAACTAAACTAATTTTATTCATACACTGGTAACTTTTAATTTGTTTATATTGAACTAGTTGACCAGGCATCTGCCCTCTCCGATGACTCTTTTCCCCATATAAAATCCTAAAATTCATAATATAAAATATTGAGTGTCACTTATCGGAATAAAAACTACCGTATCTCTCAAGTTGGACCAAACTGCACACAGTGTGCAAAATTTCATTGAAATCAGTTCAGTAGTTTAGGAGTTCATCGCGGACTAACAATGTGACACGTAATTTTTATATATAAAAATTTATTGTATAAATACGTTTTATAACAATTAGAAATTCCGCCCTTAATTGCGTCGGTTTTCCATTTTATTAAACTGAATACGGTCCAAAATATTTTCTATTTTTCTGCCGACTTCCAAAAAGGAGACGGTACTCAATTCGAATGTATTTCTTTTTGTTTTTTTTTTATGTGTGTTACCTCATAACTTTTGACTGGGTGGACCGATTTCGATAATTCTTTTTTTATTTGAAAGCTGGTAGTTCTCGTGTGGTCCCATATGAATTTGACAATAGTTTTTGAGTTATTCTTAGTAACTTATATTGAAGTCGGCTGTACAAAATTTTTAATTTTAAATTATATATTCTTAATTCAGTTAAATACTTTTAACCGATGTAGCCTTGTCTCTCTGTCTCGAATCCTGATTACGACACTATGAAATTTTTTGATTGCATAATATCGGTCGGGAAAAGTTTCTGCGTATTTTGTTTGTAACATCTCTTTGCTTGTACTGTTTGTATCTGGCTGGTCTGGACGTCTATACATATAGGGCATTAAGAAAAAGAAAAAGAAAAATAAAAAGAAAAAACACTTTACCGCCCTTTTTTCGATCAACAATTCGTTTTCGTTTTAAAAAAATCTCTACATGCCGTTATCTTGGGGGGAAGGGTCAAAAATTCCAAATTCTCCTTACGTAATTAATGAATAGCCCCTAACTAGCTATAGGGCAGTGCAATGAACTTGAAAAAAATGAAAGAGAATAAATGTCTATATAGGACACAGTATTCATTTACCCATCAGGTGGACTGTGCTCCTGAAAAAAACTTGACTTTTACGTGCTGAGTGCGTTTCGAATAATTTTTGCTTCCGGCTAGAATTCGAAACCCGGACCCGTATAACTGACCATAAGGGTCCGCTTGTTAAGTTCAATACGAGATCGGCATTACCGGTTGATAATTGATAGATTGCTGAACGGTCAGGGGTCACGAGCTGACATTCCCTACTGCCATTTTTAAAACGGAAAAAGCATACTGTGATGGGCGAAGCGGAAATCTTTATTTTTCGATCTTCTCGTAGATTTAATAGAAACTCCGCCTAACTTTCTCAGGAAAAATGGCACCTATATTTATAAATATTCTGAATGTTGTGTATATAATATAGCTACTTGTTTTTGTATAATATTTATGTCTCTATCTATAAATATATAAAATATTTATAGATAGAGTTACTTATATTTACGCGAACACTACATATTGAATAAAACTAATTTTACGCAACCGAAACGTCGGGAATTAAAAATAAGTATAAAATTAAACGCGATAAAATCCGTATTAATTCAATATATAAAATATTATTGTTATTATTGGGTATTTAATATAGTATACTCATCTAAGTGGGTTGTATAAATATAAAAAATGATAAATAATATAAAATAAACCCCATATCCCGTGGGTATCGTAAGAGGCGACAAATGCAAACTGAAACTGCCTGATGGGCAGCGGCATCTTCCTGAAAACAACTCACAAAAACTACAGTTGCCAACCCACCTGCCAAGCGTGGAAACTATGGCAAATACCCCCCCCTCCCCCCCCCCCCCCCCATGAGGCAATCTAAAGGGGAAGCCTATGTTCAGCTGTGAACTTTTAATAGGCTGTAATGGATGGATGTATAGAAGATAATCTACCAGGAGCACATAACACACTACGAGGTGTACTATGGCAAATATCCTACCCTATGAGGCAATCTGGGGTGGCCTATGTTCAGCAGTGGACTTTAAAAGCGTCAGTAGCTTAATAGCAGGTCGCGGACCGCGAACTCGAAAGATCGTGGGTTCGAATCCGTCATTCGACTACTGTCGTGAACATCGAGCATTTTAAACTTACCAGAAGTGGTTAAAGGGAATAATTAGTAATGTTTAATAGCATTACTAGTATTTAAAAAAAGGCTGTAATGGATGTATGTATAGAAGATAATCTACCAGGAGCACATGACCCGCTGAGAGGTGAACTATGGCAAATATGGCTCTTATGAGGCAATCTAAAGGGGAAGCCTATGTTCAGCAGTGGACCTTTTATAGGCTGTAATGAATGGTATATAGTTCGGTACATATTTAGCAACTGTCTACCCTCTACCCGCTACCCGCTCCGTCTATGCATTGTGTACCCCACAACGAAATTACATATCATCTTCCAGCCGGTTTCGTAACCTCGCCTTACGAAATATCCGTCTCGGCATAACAACGCCCCGCGGCGTCGGTCGCCAAACCGTTAATTCCGTTGTATAATTATTTTGTACGCAAAACTATAATTATTTTTGTGTAAAATACATTCAGTTGAAATCGGTTATATATACCAATGAGCACGCTATATCCGCGAGTGAATGCAATATGCGTACGTAATTTAGGTCCACTGATGAACATAGGTCTCTCCCAAGGAATGCCACAAAGCACGGTCCTGAGTCACCTGCATCCATCGACTTCCTGCATGTCTTACCAGATCGTCACTCCATCTAGGGTTTCTATATAAATGGGTTCAAATGCTAATATAAATATTTGTGTTGCCTAAATCCACCCCCCCCCCCCCCCACTCCCCATCCTCCTATGAGTATTTGACGGCTCCGTGGCGCAGTGGCTTAGCAATGAGATGCTGCGCTGGGGGGCGCGGGTTCGAATCCCGCACGGAACAAGTATTTGTATGGCCTACAAATAATTGTTCCGGGTCTGGATGTTTGTCCTTGTGCAATTTGTTTGTAAACTGCCTCCACGATACAGGAGAAAATCCTGGTGTGGGGGTAACGTTTAAAAAAAAATCAAATCAAAAATCTATGGGGAAGACCCATGTTCAACAGTGGACATTTATAGGCCGTAATGGATGGAAACACTCATTTATAAGTTATCATTCCCCCAGAAACTCCTTATCATCACCCTCCTGGTGGCGTACGCGTCGGCCGATGTGTCCCACATCGTGCCGCGCAATGGAGAAGCCAACGCCAAGATCCTAAGGCAAGAACAGGACATCGGCCTTGAAGGCCAGTACCAGTGGGCGTATGAAACTGAGAACGGCATCTCCGCCAGCGAACAAGGAACCCTGAAAAACCCGCAGTCTGTGAGTGTTGTATCGATAAGCCTATAAAAACCTCATTATTTTGTTAGTTAGAGATCTTATGAAAATGTATTTAATTCATTCTCAAGACATACTTTTTACGTGGTAGTGCCATCCTGCAGCTATATTGTGGTTGTAGCACGAATGGGTCGGCTCGACCGGGGAAGGACCACGCTCGCACAGAATACCAGCGTGAAATAGCAGCTTAACACTGCTGTGTTTCGTACGGTGAGTGTAGAGAACCGGAGACCTTTTTTTACTGGAAACGAGGCATTCCATCTCAGTCCTCAGGGTGAACACGCATCTGCATTTTGGTTCTTAATCCATTTAACATCAGGTGGACTGTGTGCTTTTGTTTTGTCACCCTTATTCTATAAAAAATATAAACTAAATAATTAGAGGCTCCTAGTAAGTATAAAACACAACTGTGTCAGAAGGCATCGCTCTTCCTCAGAATATTAAACACTAGCTGGTGGCTGGTAGCAGTTGCTACCACAGAAGAAATTATTGTGAAAATATAGTTTTCTATTCAGAACAGTCATATGGTTTAATTCTAAATGATAATAGATTCTGCAAGTTAATTGTACTATGCCTACAACCTTTGCACAAGCAATAAGTTGACAAAGTTTTACCGCAATCTGATGAACGCTACGGTAGCGTATAAAATACGAACAAACTTTCATTTTTATATATTAGAGTGAGATAAGCCGAGCTAGATTACCTAGTGTATAAATTGTATGTGTACGTATGATTGTAGGTGCTAAATTTGTTAGCATATCTATTATTTTTATGTTATTTTATTTAGTAATCAAATATATATTTAGTGGATATCGATATATACTATTTCTGTGTTGTGATAGTTAAATTTTTTAAGATGGACGGTAAGAAGTTTGCATTCGCGATAATTAAACCGGTCAAATATTAATTAAAATTATGACTTAATATTGATTGACCTTTATTTCACCTCCAAATGACGTCAAAGGTAGGCGTAAACTAAGAGTCCAAATGACGTCATAAATTAGGATACATGCAGGCCAGGTTTACTCTTTTGTCGCCCAAACTACTACAAAAAAATGAAATTCGGCGGTTTTTCACGCACAAGTTTTCAGCCCAAACAAATCTATACATATAATAAAAATGTAAATAGCAGATGTCTGTACATTTTATATTTTTGTAATAAAAGTGATTGAGAGGTACTAAAAATAAGTAATTAAATACATTTCTACCATTTTTAGATTTTTCTGTCTGTCTGTCTGTCTGTCTGTCTGTCTGTTTGTTTGTTAACGTATCACGTATAAAGTACTAATTTATATCATAAGAATAGTTAAGGAAATTATTAAGTGAATATTCAGGTTACATTTAGTCTTTATTTCATTAAAATTGGTTAATTCCATCAAAAGTTATGACAAATATTCTGAAGTATAGGTACGAATTTGTTCAATAGTGGCGTTGGATGAGTCATCAAGTACATTTTAAAATTAATATCATATTATAAATCATAATTCAATGATGTAAAATAATGTTCTATAATGATATAATTATATCTAAAACGCAGTAAACAAAAGTATTACATAAAGAACGTAATAAATATATACAAAATATATTAACCTTATTATCTAAACTAAATTAAAGTACAATAGTTAACCAATTTCATCGATAGATGGTGGTGTGGCATAAATGTGATACAAAAAGGCAGGGTAAAATTTATTCCTGTAGTTGAGTTTCATATTTGCTTCTAACCTTTATATTAATGACACGCTGCCCTACTGCGTGTTGACAATCTCATTTATTTTTTATTTATTTACCGCCGAGTACTCTATGTGGTAAATCAAATTTTAAGAGCTATTAACAATTTCGTTTTTCGGCGAGGATCAAACTTTATTTTTTGCTTACTATGCAGGCACTGATTTATAAGTTCTTTTATGTTTTTTATTGTATCAATCGTGTGAATTAATCTCTTATTTTTAGAATTGATGTTAACAGCGCCATCTCTCTTAAATCTATACATATAATAAAAATGGTAATAACATGTTATGTCTGTTTCTGAATATTGTATAGTATATTAATTTGCGACTAAAATCATTATGGGGACTGTAAATCATTAAAAAAGTACATTTTTAGAATTTTTAGAATTGTACTATCTGACGGTCTGTCTGTTTGTTTATGGACGCATGACGTTTTGAGTAAACATCTTTTTTTTCAATGAAATCCTTAAGAAAATCATAAAGCGTAATATCAAGTTCATTAAATCTTTGTTTTATTGAAATTGGTTAATTCTATCGAAAGTCATGATTATTATTTTGGAATGTAGGTTCGAATTTGTTCAATGGCGCCACAAAATCCCAGAAATTGTAATAAAAAGATTCGTGTGTAAAAAAAAAACGTTCTATTATAATATATTTCGTATCGTTCTATTATAGTACTTAAAACACAGTAAAAATATGTTTTCCTTAAATTAAAAAAGGATGTTTTCTCACAAAGAACGTAATAGATGGCGTTGTACAAATTACAACCTTTTCTGAATTGCGGTGTTAAGATTTTTCGCAGGTGAATCGTATTGAGACTCACTGTAATAATTTATGTCCATGAGGTCAACTGAAGCTGCAAGCCTGTGAGGTATATATACAGAGGTATTGAAATAATTAATTATACAACAAAACTCGACTAAAAGTAGCAAAATTGCAATAAATGTCGTGATAGTGATATTGTCTTAAACCCAGAATCCCTCTAATACCAAATAACTTTTTTTTAGTTTTAAGTAAAGCAAAGTAAAGTTGCAGCTTATTTACGTCCCACTGCTGGGCACAGGCCTCCTCTCATTTCTGAGAGTGTTTTAGGGCAAGGAAATGTCCACCGCGCTGCCCCAATACGTGTTGGCGAACTTCACATGTCATCGAAATATTTCTTTTTTATTTCTCAAACATGCAGGTTTCCTCACGATGTTTTCCTTCACCGCCGAGCACGTGGTAAATCAGCACTTAAAATTGCAATTAACAATTTCATTGGTGCCGGCGGGGATCGAACCCGGGTTGCTCGAGTACTGTGAAGCTTACAGCGAGCGCTAACCATCTGAGCTACCACGGCTCAGGCTTCAGTTTTAAGATAGGGATAATAACATCGATGTTGGCTTCAGTTTTAAGATAGGGATAATAACATCGATGTTGGCATCGCTAGCTCAACATCGGTGTTCGATGTTTAGGCTACTCAAAACATCGATGTTGACCATTATCGATGGTTTTTGTATATGTGTAGATACTTACACATTGTTTTAAAATTATGTGGGTATACACAGCAAGGGAAAAGTAACAATTAACTTGAATATCAATTTATGTAGAATAGTTATTATGCGACAACCGACAACGACACTACAAAATAAAGCGAAAGCAGTGACCATTGTGACATTACAGGAGACACTTGACAATTAAGTTTGTCTCACCATACTGTCATTTTTTAGATTAACGATGCGTTCAGAAATTCTGAATTATTCAAAATTTTTAATCTTCAGAGCAGATGCAAGATTTAGTTGATATTGATTTCGCGAGTTCGCATTGTTTGCAAGTTCCCAATTATCGATTATGGGTTCATTGACGTCGATGTTTCGATGTTTGACATATGTCAACATCGATGTTAAAACATCGAATTCAAATCATTAACATCGATGATCATCTAACATCCCTATTTTAAGTGTGTTTCCCACTCAGCGTGTGTTATGCGACGATCGTAAATAAAGCGCAAGGTCAAACTTTACGCGTCAGTACTGATTGTTTTGCACATGGCCAGCTCTATATTGCTTTTTCTCGCGTTAGTAGTCCCCGTAACCTTTTTCTGTACGCCCCGGCTAAGTCTACTTCTATCGTCGTTTACACAGAAGCTCTATCATAAACGACTTAGAACTTTGAGAATATCGATTTATTTTGTTACCACTTATTCATAGAGTAATGATATAAATCGGTTAATATTCTCTTACCCTAAACGTCAAATTCTTTAAGTAAAACCTATATTCGCGAGCTACGCCGCGGGCACAGCTAGTAACAAATAAAGCTACTGATGCACCTTGGAGGACAAGGATGAGACCATAACATTTTTTTAATAGAATAAGGACGACAAACGCACTTAAAGACCTGATTGTAAGTGGATACTGTGGCCCATAGACATCTGCATCTATCCTCGATTAAGAATCAAAATACAGATGCGTTATCGTCCCTGAGTACCAAGATAGAATCGAGGCATTCAATCTTGGCGTTACCAGTAAAAAGGGTCTTCTGTTCTCTACACTCACCATACGAAACACAACAGCATTAAGCTGCTATTTCACGCTGGTATTCTGTGAGAGCGTGGTCCTTCCTAGGTCGAGCCGACCCATTCGTGCTACAACTATACTACTAACATAGCTGCAGCATGGCTCTACCGTGTTAAAATGGACTTTGTCTTTTGTTCTGATATCTACGTCAGATATGAAGATCTACTTTCGTCAAAATTTCCAGTTAGGTTTTAGACTTTGATATCTACTGATACTTTCACAGGAAAACTCTGAACAAGCCGTACAAGGCGAAGCGAAGTGGACAGCGCCCAACGGCGAAGTAATCTCACTGCAATACGTCGCTGACGGAAATGGATACCAACCCCAGGTGAGTTAAGGTTTCAAAAATAAACTTATTATAAGCCAGCGCTGAACCGCAAGCCCACCTGGTTGTAAGTGGTTGCGATGCAGCCTTAGATGGTAAGTCGCACTGTCTTAGCGTAACAAAAGCCTATTCACTCTTGCCTTGAAGACGCCCAGATTGTATTCGGACAGAAAGAAAGAGAAAGACACCGGCAAATTATTTCATTCCTTTGATGTACGCATCACGAAAGCCAAAGTATATTATTACAAAGGGAGGAATGATGAATGGATGGAGGAAAAGCGAGCAGAGCACGAGCGTAGCTACCACCGTATCAGCCGTATCAATGATACGGGGCCACCGGGCTACAGAGGCCCCGAACGTGTGTAAGCAAAAATTCTCCTGTTGTGAAAAATATTTACCCTTCATTAGGGCCCCTCTAAGGCACGCTACTCCACTGGAGGAGAAGTAAATTTCACCAGCGCACATCGCGACAAAACTCGCGACACCATCCATACCATCTGGAATACTGTATACCACGGTGCGATTTACCAGAAGTTTTCTTTCTCGCACAATTTATACGTGGAAACGGCCGTCACTAGTGGTTTTGGGTCGATATGACTTAGGGACCCTTAAGAAAAGACCATTTAAGAGTTAGGTACCCGAAGGGTAACCAACGGGAACCCTATTACTAAGCCTCCACTGTCCGTCCGTCTGTCTGTCAGCGGGCTGTATCACATGATCCGTAATAGGTAGACAGTTGAAATTTTCACATAATACGTATTTCTGTTGTCGCTATAGCAACAAATAAACTGTCTGCTAAAAACGTGTATTACGATGGTACTAAACCCTTCAAGCGCGAGTCCGACCCGCACTTGGCCGGTTATTTTTAAAAGGCCAGGCAGGCACGCACCTGAAATTTCCCTGGTGTTGCAATTGTTCATGGACGGTATTCACTTACCACCAGGTGAGCCGCAAGCTCATTTGCCCCTTCTTATATATGAAGTAACTTTAATTTTTGACAGAAGTTTAAAATAACGAAAGTGCAGTATCGAAGCTTCTTGGCGCAGTGGGTTAGCAGTGAGGACCGCGGGTTCGAATACCGCACGGAACAAGTATTTGTATAGCCTACAAATAATTGTTCCGTGTCTGGATGTTTGTCCTTGTGCAATTTATGTTTGTAAACTGCCTCCACGATACAGTAGAATATCCTAATGTGGGTATTACCTTTTTTTAAAAAGGAGAAAGAGAAAGAGAAGATGCTGACGTCTCCATACATCTTAACACATAGAAACTTGTTGTTTTAATATTTAAAATATTAAATAACAAATAAATAAAATTGAAGCATCTGTTTGTATGTCAAAATAAAGGCTTTTTACAAAATACATATGAAAGTATATACAGTACTTATACCAAAAACACAATTTTTAAAAATTCTATCTGTCTGTCTGCCTGTTTGTTCCGAATCTCCGAAATGGCTGTACCCATATTGACGGGACTTTCACTGGCAGATAGCTGATATTATAAGGAGTAACTTAAGCTCCTTTTATTTTAGAAAAAGAATTTAGGTTACGCACAAAAAAAAATTAAAACCCATGAAATCCATTCGTAATAAAATAACACTCGGGCGAAGTCGCGGGGCACAGCTAGAATTGATTAAGATAACAGAAGAGTTCGTCTGCGTAATAGATTTCGTTATGAGAATATCGAGCAGAACCAGAGTAACGACATAGCCCAACGGATTAGTAAGCTGAAGTGGCATTGTGCCGCCATATAGCTCTAAGAACCGACAACAGACGGGGAAGAAAGGGTCTCGAGTGGCGGCCTCGTACCGGCAGGCTAAGTGTAGCGCGTCCCCCTACTAGATGGCGTGACGACCTAGTAACACATTGCAGGAAGTCGATGGACGCAGATGGCGCAGGACCGTGCTTTGTGGCATTCTTTATGGGAGGGCTTTATTCAGCAGTAGATTTGTGAATTGCTGTAATGATGACGATGATTGAAACCACAAAGCACATATTGTTAAATGGCTTTATCTGATAAATTTAACAAATGAAAAGAGACAATGTGTCATTATTTTTACGTCATTTTTAAATATAAGAAGCAAATAACAGTGCAAAACTTAATCAAATTATCTATTTTCAGGGCTCCCATCTGCCTCAACCACAACCAATTCCTGAGGCCATCCTCAGGGCTTTGGAGTACATCAGGGCGCACCCCCCACCACCAGAGAAGAACTAAGAATTTCAAAATGTGTACAATATTGGCGCATAGCGACTTCATATAAGCCCTAAAAACGAGTAAAACAAAGAATACATAAGATCTCAACCCAAACTCTCCAAATGTTGAGCCGTCACAAAAATAAAGTTTTTGGCTCCGTAGCGTACTTTGAATCCCGCACGGAACAAGTGTTTGTACGGTCTACAAATAAATGTTCCACGTGACGGAACAATTATTTTAAGCCATACAAACGCAGAAAAGTCATTAAAAAAAAACACAAATTATTATTTTTCCACATTACCAGGGCTTATACATGGTCGAATGCGTGTGATGTTTATGTTTGTATCTTGATAAGAATGCTCATTTATTTTTTATTTTTGTACAATTTGAAAACTACTGTGATAGGAAGTACTTAATACATTACGTAATTTCTTTTTTTTTTTGTTTTAATTGAACATACTATACCTAAAAATTTAAATAGAAATAGGAATACACAAAACACATTCACAAGATATAGCGGTATGAAATATGCCCTGACCCAATTTTGTCGAAGTGACAGCTTTAGGCACATTCGGCGCTTTGCGATGAAGAGAAAGCACTGAACGAAAATTATACTTCTATATTAATACGTTGATAAAAATAATTTCTAATAAAAAATATTTATTTATTAGAAATTTTAAAAAAAATCGACAGCTCCGTGGCGCAGTGGCTTAACAATGAGTTGTTGCGCTGGGGGCCGCGGGTTCGAATCCCGCACGGAACAAGTAAGCGGATTCAAGATGACTGAGCTCTTCGCGAAATAGCACGAGTGTGACGTGCGTGACTTCGACGAGCACTTCGTCAAAGTTACTTCGCGGGTAGTGTAGAGGAGGCATAGAGGAGGCATTGAAACAAGCGCGAGCGAGTATCAAATTCGGGTCCCGGGAGAATTGTGGGCGAGGCGGGCAAAGCAGACTGCCAGTCGGTCAGTCGCAGCGCGAACCGCGGAACAAGACTCTCAAGAACTCTGAAGAAGACATTACAGTGTTTGTAAAGAACATCGGTCAAATACCTGACCAAAATATGATAACACTACCATTATTTGTTTACTTTTTTTAAATACTAGATTTTACTGTCGATTTCTTATTTATTTTTGTAGTGTATTATCAATAATATCATTTTTAGATATGGAAAGTATTCCGAAATAAGTTGCAAATGATAGGTTAACAGTAAATATAGAATGCACTAATACTTAGAACGGACCGTATTATGAGTGTTTCTATTCGGTAGTATTATGACACGGGAGCTGTCAAAACGTCAGCAAAAGTCAAAGCACCTGTGTCTTAGATACTTAGCAGTGAAAAGATTAGAAAGGTTATTGATTCATTTTTGTGGTTTCAGCCATTGACTTGACTTATTTAGTTAAGTATATATTACTGCATAGTTTTCGTATCAATTGTTTAAGCTGAGATTGTAGTAATGGCTACATCATAACCTCAAAAGTGACGAAATACATAAGTGTGACGTTCTATGATTCTCGGCTTTTAAATAATATATTTTCAATTTAGGACTTAGATTGTGCCCAGGGGGAACGGATTAATCCATACACTAGTCATGTTCGCGATATTTTATAGCCAGGTCACAGCATGACCGTGACCGATGTTCTTTCTGGCCGATCTTAGAAACAAATTTGCTACAAAATTCCAAGACTTTGTAGAGGTGGGCAAGCTATGTCCGTTTCTTAAATCGCCATTTGAAGTTGATGTAGCGGCAGAATGGACAGATGTGGCTGCCAAGTTGTTTAATCTGTCAAAGCCATCACTTCAAATGGAGCTTTTGATTTGCAAGAAGATGTGTCTTTGCAAATGTATAAAACGGTATCCACTGAAGAATTTTGGACTAAACATGTCCCAGAAAAATATGAAAATTGCAAGAAACTAGCTATAAATTTAGTCAATATCTTTGGTTCGACATACGCATGGGAAACATCTTTCTCAAAGATGAATTTATTGAAAAACAAATATCGCTCGAGATTAACGGACGCTCACCTAGAAGACACTCTTCGAATTTGCTGCTTCCTCTCGAGAACCAAACTATAAAAACTGGCTCAAGACCGTCGGTGTAGTTTCTTTCTGGACCTTGTTAAAATTTTCCCACAGTATCCGGACCCTACCTAAAACTTTTTGCCGACCCCTGCTCTAGTCTATCACTTCGAGCCGTTCTACAGGAGACAGTCCATTTTTATTACATAATTTCATATTTTTCCATACGTACATTTCATTTAGCATTTATAAATAGAAGAAAGTGATGTAAGTACTAAAAACTTTGTAAACCTTACCTTACAAAAACAAAAACAACGTCAATTTAAGAAATGCCTAAAGCTCCCCTCTCTTTTTAACTTGATGACAGTAGAAAAGAGACAAGTTTATTACATTATTTTATATTTGTCCATACCGCACTCAAAGAATCAACCACAATCGAAGAAATGCCTAAATTTGCTCTCGCTCTTTTCAGTAATTGACGATAGTAAGAGACAACTGTAGAGATAATTATTACTTAATTTAAGTAAGCAGTAACCAACAAATAAAGCCGTAACATTCGTGAGGTATTTGTCCCTGTTTGTTTTTTATTTTTGTCCTAATTAATTATATATTAATTAGATTAAAATGATTTTTTTTTTATTTTTTTTTTAAAAAACGTTACCCCCACACTAGGATTTTCTCCTGTGTCGTGGAGGCAGTTTACAAACATAAATTGCACGAGGACAAACATCCAGACCAGGAACAATTATTTGTAGGCCATACAAATACTTGTTCCGTGCGGGATTCGAACCCGCGCCCCCCAGCGTAACAATTCATTGCTAAGCCACTGCGCCACGGATTAAACCAAAGAAAGGATATTCCTAAAATTAAAGAATTAAAATGAGAGTTAAAAAATGTGCAACAAAATAAAGAGCAATCACTGAGGAAATGTTTTGTGTATATAGATATGTATGTACCAAGAAACTGAAAAACTTTTCTTTGAAACGCATCTTTTCACGTATGCTGACACTGTGTAACAAATAAATTCACCTCAGTTCCAACTAGCGACATCTGGTGATCGGAACGTTATTAACCCTCATAAGTAAAAAAAACATGTGTGCAGTTCACACGCGGTAGATCGAAAACCTTCAGAAAATGAGACAGATATAATAGGAAACGCCGTATTCTATCCCTATTCTCCCGCAGGTTAAATCCCATAGATGTATGTTTGTTTCTTCTTCGTTACATTGAGTTTCAAATCACAACAATTCTAAAGACGATTTCACTACAACAATCTTCTGTCATATTCTCTTCACTTCTGAGAAGCAGTCAATAACAATGCACTTACCTTGGTCTCTGAGCACGGTGACGGCTTCCAGGACCCTCTTGGTGTAGATGCAGGGCTCGTAGTTGTCCATCTCCTGGGTGACCACGGAGCAGACCCTGGACAATGGACAATACGTTCAAACCAGTCCAGAGAAGTGTACCGTGTAGTGGCGGTGTAAGAACATCCACTAGCTCATATCATCCCGTGGGTGTCGTAAGACGCGACAGAGGGAACAAATCAGGAGATGGGCAGCAGCGACTTTGTAATAACAACTAATAATAAAAAACGCAGTTGCCAACCCGCTTGCCAAGTGTGGCAAGACAGAAACAGCAATGCAAATAGCTAAAAAATAAAAAAACTGTGATTGTCTATGTATGTATGTATGTATAGAAGTTAATCTACAAGAAGCACATGACCCACTGAGAGGTGAAATTATTAAATCAACAGTAACATTACAACTATGGCAAATAACTCCCCTATGAGGCAATCTATGGGGGAGGCCTGTATTCAGTAGTGAACTTTAATAGGCTGTAATGGATGGATGTATAGAAGATAATCTACCAGGAGCACATGACCCACTGAGGTGAAATTATTAAACCAACAGTAACATTACAACTATGGCAAAGAACTCCCCTATGAGGCAATCTATGGGGGAGGCCTGTATTCAGTAGTGAACTTTAATAGGCTGTAATGGATGGATGTATAGAAATTAATCTACCAGGAGCACATGACCCACTGAGGTGAAATTATTAAACCAACAGTAACATTACAACTATGGCAAATAACTCCCCTATGAGGCAATCTATGGGGGAGGCCTGTATTCAGTAGTGAACTTTAATAGGCTGTAATGGATGGATGTATAGAAGATAATCTACCAGGAGCACATGACCCACTGAGGTGAAATTATTAAACCAACAGTAACATTACAACTATGGCAAAGAACTCCCCTATGAGGCAATCTATGGGGGAGGCCTGTATTCAGTAGTGAACTTTAATAGGCTGTAATGGATGGATGTATAGAAATTAATCTACCAGGAGCACATGACCCACTGAGGTGAAATTATTAAACCAACAGTAACATTACAACTATGGCAAATAACTCCCCTATGAGGCAATCTATGGGGGAGGCCTGTATTCAGTAGTGAACTTTAATAGGCTGTAATGGATGGATGTATAGAAATTAATCTACCAGGAGCACATGACCCACTGAGGTGAAATTATTAAACCAACAGTAACATTACAACTATGGCAAATAACTCCCCTATGAGGCAATCTATGGGGGAGGCCCGTGTTCAGTAGTGAACTTTAGGCTTATGAATAGGCTGTAATGGATGGATGTATAGAAGATAATCTACCAGGAGCACATGATCCATTGAGAGGTGAAATTATTAAACCAACAGTAACATTACGACTATCATTATAACACATTATAATATTATAACTATCGATTCGATATATAACGATATATTTTTCCCTTGCCCATCCCTAGCGTGATCCTGCCCAGGTCGAGCCGACCCGTTGAAACAGAAAAGTTTTTTATTCAATATAGATTATAAATAATACTTATTGAAAGTCACTCTTTTGTATAATTACCACTGGTTCGAAAAAAAAACCTCTGTCCTGGGAAGAACCAGCAAGAAACCCAGCGGGACTTTTTTTTAAATAACAGCTTACAATCACGTATGTTACACAAATTAGAAATAGCTTGTTAGCGATCACCACATTTCCAGGGGTTATTATCATCTATAAATTCTTTGATATTATAATAACCCTTTTTATACAAACTTAGTTTAATAAAGTTTTTGAATTTGGGCAGGTCAAATTTTGTATATTTTCTGGAATTTTGTTGTAAAAGCGTATACATCGCCCCAAGAATGAATGAATTACACATTCGTGCAGCTGTGCGTCACGTACCACGTAAAATATTATGCTTTCTTTCGATTCGAATTGGTTTGAGAGGTCTTATAACCATGTTTGATATAACGATAGTTAATAGTAATAAAGCCCGCTTTTCACTATGGGATATAATATAATATATATTACATCTCGAGATATAAATTAATACCGCTCACCATACATTTCATATGGAACCGTTTACACTGAGCTATAATATATATTACATCTCAAGCTATAAATATTTTTTCGATCGACCGAGCGATATTTTCATATTATATTTCGCCCCCTATACCCCGCACACCGTTCCGCGCCCCCGCAGAACGGTGTACGGGGTAAAGGGGGGTAATCCAATGACCAATGTAGAACGCATACTAGTTAAAAGATATATCTCACAGTGTGAAAGCCAATCGCGGGATATAATTTATATTTCGGGATATAATATATATTATATCCCATAGTGAAAAGCCAGCCTAATGGTTAATATCCGTATATCGAAACATGGATATTTTGTGATAACAATATGTTTACCTGGCAGCGCGGCCGCGGATGGCGCCGGCGGTGCGCTCGAGCGAGTCGGGGTCGCCCTCCTGCAGCGCCACCACGCACTTGTTCACGTCCTCCAGGATGTGGTTCTCTGCACATGCGCCAAACAACTAAATGAGTACATGACGGCGCCTGTGGCTAGCAGGAATTTCTGTAACCAGCACGTGCACCATTGCACACTTGCGCATTAACGACTTGCTTTGCCTATATAAAACAAACGGAGCCACCGACGTTTCGAGAGGCTTGGCTCTGGCGTGCCACGGTGCACTTGTTGTATTCCGTTACTAGCGCGTCCTTGACACATTGGATAGTTAATTCATGCAAACGAATTAATTATTACTGTCAACTATAAAATTAATCTCGGTACAATGAGGGCGGCTCCACGGCTTTTTCTGCCACCAGGGCGGCGCCACTAGAAAGTGAGGTATAATGTTTGACAGATTTCATAGCGCGGAAGTTAATTTGTTCGAAAAATAAAATTAGTTATTATTTCTTTCTTTCTAACATTAAAAAAATAAATAAACCAACAATAGATATTTTTTAAAAAATGTTAAAAATATGCAAAAACAATTCAAGAGCAAACCACTGACGCATTGTTTTGTGTATTAATATAATACTCTAGAAACTGATAAACTTTTATTAAAAACAACTTCTCAATTAAATAACATTGTGTAACAAAAACTTTACCTTACTGTCAACTAGCGACATCTGGTGAGCAGAAAATTATAAGCCTTTATTGTTGTGATTGTGATCTGTGTATTTCCTAATTGTATAGAGTTTAAATAATTTAATTAATTAAATTAATTTTATTTCAAAGAAAGGTACAACTGGGCTTCTTGCTGGTTCTTTCCAGGACGGGGGTTTTATTTGAACCAACCGTTAGTGTTTATTCTATTCTCAAAAAAAAATCCTGTAATTACATTTCAATGACCTTTCTACATACGTCTCTGTATCATTCTCAAGTAAACTGCTAGATAATGCTTCTGTTATTAAAAAAATGTTTATTTCTTTAATAATGACAAATGTTTTAAACTCCCGACGCCAACAAAGGAGTGTTTTATGTCTAATGTGTATTTGTGTATCTATCTGTAGCATCTTTAACTCCCAAACCGATGAACCGATTTAGATTTCGTTTCTTGTGTTTAAAAGGTAACTTGATCGAGAGTGTTTGTAAATATATTTCAAGAAAATTTGTTCAGTTCTTGTGAAGATTGTCACCTCTTTATGTTTCGGGGGTTTTTTATTTTTTATTTAAGTTTACCCGCGATGGAACGAAAAAGGTACACGTTTTGTTTGTGTGTGTGCAAACGAATGTTCCCATTTATCTCCAAAACGGTTTGACCGATTTAGATGCGTCTTATAAAGGATTATGTGATTCATCGGTTCTGGTTCTTAGATAGTTCTTATAATGTTCTATCGCTAAGGGACGCTGTAGAAAACAGTTTTTACAATTAAAGGTTGGGGTTGAACATTTTAGGTATTATTCTTGTGTCAGAAGGTATCGCTTATTTATCAAACTATTTAAAATTAAGTAAAAAAAAATGAAAAAATAACAAATTAATAGTTTTAATATTCGTAAGTGTTTGGAGATAATTGATATTGTGAATATTGTGTATAGTATATAAAAAAGATTTTTTTATACAATTAATGTAGTTAAACCCATCTTTTCGTTTGGTGTTCAACTTTCTTGTAACTTATAAAGTTTCTCATTGAGCCAAGACAAGCTTATGTGTACGTATACGTGTAGGTGTTTTTTACGTGGTAGAGCCATGCTGCAGCTATATTATTATAGTTGTAGCACGAACGGGTCGGCTCGACCGGAGAAGGACCACGCTCTTACAGAATACCAGCGTAAAATGGCAGCTTGATACTGCTGTATTTTGTATGGTGAGTGTAGAGAACCGGAGATCCTTTTTACTGGAAATGAGGCATTTTATCTTAGTCCTCACGGGTGACAACGCATCTGCTTTTTGATTTGTAATCGAGGATAGATGTAGATGTTTATGGGCCGTAGCAAATACTTTCCATCAGGTGAACTGTGTGTTCGTTTGTCACTTTAATCCTATAAAAAAGGCGTAGGTGTAGGTGTGCGTGTGTGCGTGTGTGTGCGTGTGTGTGTGTGCGTGTGTGTGTGCGTACCGCTGACGGCGAGGAAGTCGTCGATGGTGGTGAGGTCGTCGACGGCGAGCGTGAGCAGGCGCACGGCGGCGCGCCAGGCGGCCGCGAACGCCGCGCCGTTGTCCTGCGCCCGCGCGTGTGTGTGTGTGCGTGTGTGTGTGCGTACCGCTGACGGCGAGGAAGTCGTCGATGGTGGTGAGGTCGTCGACGGCGAGCGTGAGCAGGCGCACGGCGGCGCGCCAGGCGGCCGCGAACGCCGCGCCGTTGTCCTGCGCCCGCGCGTGTGTGTGTGTGCGTGTGTGTGTGCGTACCGCTGACGGCGAGGAAGTCGTCGATGGTGGTGAGGTCGTCGACGGCGAGCGTGAGCAGGCGCACGGCGGCGCGCCAGGCGGCCGCGAACGCCGCGCCGTTGTCCTGCGCCCGCGCGTGTGTGTGTGTGCGTGTGTGTATGTGTGTGTGTGTGCGTGTGTGTGTGCGTACCGCTGACGGCGAGGAAGTCGTCGATGGTGGTGAGGTCGTCGACGGCGAGCGTGAGCAGGCGCACGGCGGCGCGCCAGGCGGCCGCGAACGCCGCGCCGTTGTCCTGCGCCCGCGCGTGTGTGTGTGTGCGTGTGTGTGTGCGTACCGCTGACGGCGAGGAAGTCGTCGATGGTGGTGAGGTCGTCGACGGCGAGCGTGAGCAGGCGCACGGCGGCGCGCCAGGCGGCCGCGAACGCCGCGCCGTTGTCCTGCGCCCGCGCGTGTGTGTGTGTGCGTGTGTGTGTGCGTACCGCTGACGGCGAGGAAGTCGTCGATGGTGGTGAGGTCGTCGACGGCGAGCGTGAGCAGGCGCACGGCGGCGCGCCAGGCGGCCGCGAACGCCGCGCCGTTGTCCTGCGCCCGCGCGTGTGTGTGTGTGCGTGTGTGTGTGCGTACCGCTGACGGCGAGGAAGTCGTCGATGGTGGTGAGGTCGTCGACGGCGAGCGTGAGCAGGCGCACGGCGGCGCGCCAGGCGGCCGCGAACGCCGCGCCGTTGTCCTGCGCCCGCGCGTGTGTGTGTGTGCGTGTGTGTGTGCGTACCGCTGACGGCGAGGAAGTCGTCGATGGTGGTGAGGTCGTCGACGGCGAGCGTGAGCAGGCGCACGGCGGCGCGCCAGGCGGCCGCGAACGCCGCGCCGTTGTCCTGCGCCACGCGCGACCGGCTGCGCGCCGCCAGCACCACCGCCGCGTTCACCACCTGCCCGCCACCCCCCACCCCCACCGTTACACTCTCCTCAACTAACTGCATTTATACCTAACCTACCCACCTAACTAAGAGTCCACTGCTAAACGAAAACCTCACTCAAGATTGCCCCTAACAGTGAAACGAACATCCACTATCCACCACTACATATTATTATACTATACTTGGGTATTTTTTTTTAAAAAACGTTACCCCCATACTAGAATTTTCTCATGTGTCGTAGAAGCAGTTTACAAACATACGATTGCACGAGGACAAACATCCAGACCCGGAACAATTATTTGTAGACCATACAAATACTAGTTCCGTGCGGGATTCGTATCCGCGGCCCCCAGAGCAACAACTCATTACCAAGTCACTGCGCCACGGTACTGACATGTACACATTAACAATGACGACATGTACACCGACGGTAAACATTACATCCTATAAGGCATTCAAGTGCCGGACATACACCTCACCCCATACATTTCCGAGAAGATTCTACCACAGTTGCCACACTTAACGTCAGACTATACTTGAATAAACATTACAGCCTATAAATGTTCACTGGTGAACATAAACCTCACACGTAAATAGCCGAGGGACTCTAACATAATTGCCACGTTTGATAAGCAAACTGACAACCGCATTTCTTTATTTTCTAAAGTTGCCTTGTAAGAATATCCACGACCCAATATCATATCGTTAATACCGCAAAAATTAAAAGAAAGAAACTAAATTAAAAAATTAAACCAGAAAATGTGCACCAGCACTTCTTGATAACATCTAAATAAAAATATTTTTTTATGCGTTTACCAAATCGCTTACAATAAGTAACGACAATAGCAAATATCCCCCCTATGAGACAATCTTTTGATAGTCAGTAATGATATTGGTGGTAATAAAAGAAAATAGTATAGATAACAAAACCTAATGTATTGTCGTTACGATCTACCAACTAAAATAGGCAAAGGTCTAAAACCATACAGCCTAATCCAATGTGTATTTTATTAATTAAATTCTCTACAATATGCTAACGTACAACATTGCTTTTTTTTAAGGGAATTTTCATGTTAGCTTAACTCAACGGGCAATCGATGACGATATTATTTCAAGTTCTTAATGCAGCTTAGCCAACAAAATTATTGGAAGTTTATATCAACATTGTAGCACTAATTTCGTCGTTCCTACTCATGTGCGCAGTTCACATGCGCAAACATTTAATACATAAAATAGTGCCACTTTTATATATCAAAATCCACTTCTAACTATTATATTAACAACAATACTAGAGCAGAACTCCGCCAGCGGTGAAGTTCCCGCCAACACTTCAAAAACTCTTTAATTTTCAACTTAGGAAATCAAAATTTCGTTTGTGAAGCGTCAGCGTGTTTTTAATCTAGTATCATTTCATAATGAGTTTATTCTAACCGAGAAAGGAACCGCAAAAGAATCTCCGTAAGTATCCTCTTCTTGTTATTTTTTAAATGCCATTGATGAAATATGCTTATTCCAAATTGGAATGGAATAGACATAAATAATCAAAGCATAGTCTTTCATAAAATTACGCAACGTATGGGTGTCAAGCTATCAACATGCTTCCATATACATTTAAGTAAAAAGCTGTTATGTTGACATTACAAACAGACACTTCAATTATATTTATTTGTACGGATTAAAATTAATGAATATCTTGCGAACCAAGTATGATGCATCACGAAAATAGGAGAAATACATTTTAAAAAATAACCAGGAGCAAGAGGATGCAAATAATAAAGACGGAACCTCAGAAGAAAATGAATTCTAAATAAAAAAAAATTGCGTGTGGGCTCTATTATTTTAGAAAAACCATTAGTAAAAAACAAACGTTACCGTTACAGCCTATTAAAGTCCAGCTGAACATCGGCCTCCCAATGGATTGCCTCATAGGGAGGATATTTGGCATAATTTTTATCTTGGTCACTTACTTATTATGTACTAACATTCAAATCTATAGGAAAATATTGAACATTAGACGTCGTTTAAGAAATGAGAAATGTTTAAAACTATCTCTCTCCCTTCTTTAAATGACAATAGAAGGAGACAGGTATAGATAGGTATTTTGTACGTGGTAGAGCCATGCTGCAGCTATCTTAATTGTATAGTTGTAGCACAAATGGGTCGTCTCGACCGGGGAAGGACGACGCTCTCACAGAATACTAGCGTAAAATAACAGGTTAATGCTGCTGTGTTTCTTGTGGTGAGTGTGTAGAAAACCGGAGTCCCTTTTTATTGCATACGAGGTATCCCATCTTAGTTCTCAGGACGTATAGTGACGGCGCAGCTGCATTTTTATTCTAAAACGAGGATATATTAATATGTAGAACTGTATGGGCCACAGCATCCACTTACCATCAGGTGGACTGTGTAATGGTTTGTCACCTATATTCTATAAAAAAAACTTTACCTGCGGGCAGAGAGCTTCTATCTGCGCGGCGGCATGGCGGACCATCTTCACCCCGTCCTCGTTGTTGGACATCGAGCACACCAGATTCGCAACCTGACGGACCAAAAACATATTAAACAAAATCCTCTACATTTCCAATATACCCAATCCCTAATTTATTAACCGTGTAATGACGCTGTAAATATACCTACTACGCCATATCGTCACGTGGGTTCGTAAAAGGAGACAGAGAGAAACATAGGAGATGGGCAGCAGCATCTTCCTGATAAAAACTCAAAATAATAAAAAACTACGGTCGCCAACCCACCTGCCAAGCGTGGCAACTATGGCAAAATCCCCCCAGACGGTTACAATCCGAACTCAATTGCTCTTAAAGGTTAGTAACATATCACACATAGCGTGTTATCGATGGTGTGGTGTTTCCTAGAAGTGCAGCGAACTCTAAAACGTCTATGTATCCCCCCCTGTAAAACTTTGGTGTCTCCAACGCCATTGAGAAAAAATTACAACTCTGTATCGCTTGTATTGCTTTAAAGTGCAAGTGTACCCTTCGGAATATGACTAGGCCGTATGGTCATAGGTTCCTTTGCCTTTATTTATTAAAAATATTAAAAATTAATACACACCTCGACAAGTTTATTAGCGTGTTCTGTGAACACGACAGCATACTCCTCTACTTCCTTTTCGTTGCCGTTGCGGGCAGCCTCCATCAACACGAGAAGAGGCACGTTGGTTTCTAAGAAACTGTGGAGATATTGTTTGTTAAAGTAATCTATATAAATAAAAATCAATTGTCGAATGTATGAAAGACCATCATTTGAGAACTACTGGACCTGTATTTTACACAAATTTTGAAATTCTGACGGCAAGGAGATATACGGGATAGTTGCCAGTACCGGCTATGGCAAGTAACCCTTATGAGGCAATATTTGAGGAGGCTTGTGTTCTGTAGTGGAATTTCACAAGCTGTAATGATTATGGAAATATATTTCCAATTTCAGTTTGATTTTTTGTTAGATAATGAGGCATTTCATCTTATACCTCAAGATTGGAAACACATCTGCATTTTGATTATTTTAACAAGCGGTACAGACACTTGGATAATTGGCACCAGAGCAATGGCAAACATTGAAGTCCAGCAATAGTGTATCTCCAGACGTTCCAGCAGCTGCTGCAGTGTCCAACGAATCTGTATTTTGATTGTTCCCAACAAGCTGTTTAGACACTTGGAGAAATGTGAACAATGCATCGGCAACATTGCGTATGTAGTGAGGACAGCAGTGTAGTGGGGCAGTGGGGCAGTGGGGCAGTGGGCACCTGTCGGACACGTGGTCGACGACGGCCTTGCGCAGCTGGCGGCGCAGGTCGCGCGTCTTGCGGCACATGTGCTCGATGGCGCGCTCCAGCCCCTCCTGTAGTGGGGCAGTGGGGCAGTGGGGCAGTGGGGCAGTGGGGCAGTGGGCACCTGTCGGACACGTGGTCGACGACGGCCTTGCGCAGCTGGCGGCGCAGGTCGCGCGTCTTGCGGCACATGTGCTCGATGGCGCGCTCCAGCCCCTCCTGTAGTGGGGCAGTGGGGCAGTGGGGCAGTGGGGCAGTGGGGCAGTGGGCACCTGTCGGACACGTGGTCGACGACGGCCTTGCGCAGCTGGCGGCGCAGGTCGCGCGTCTTGCGGCACATGTGCTCGATGGCGCGCTCCAGCCCCTCCTGTAGTGGGGCAGTGGGGCAGTGGGGCAGTGGGGCAGTGGGGCAGTGGGCACCTGTCGGACACGTGGTCGACGACGGCCTTGCGCAGCTGGCGGCGCAGGTCGCGCGTCTTGCGGCACATGTGCTCGATGGCGCGCTCCAGCCCCTCCTGTAGTGGGGCAGTGGGGCAGTGGGGCAGTGGGGCAGTGGGGCAGTGGGGCAGTGGGCACCTGTCGGACACGTGGTCGACGACGGCCTTGCGCAGCTGGCGGCGCAGGTCGCGCGTCTTGCGGCACATGTGCTCGATGGCGCGCTCCAGCCCCTCCTGTAGTGGGGCAGTGGGGCAGTGGGGCAGTGGGGCAGTGGGGCAGTGGGGCAGTGGGCACCTGTCGGACACGTGGTCGACGACGGCCTTGCGCAGCTGGCGGCGCAGGTCGCGCGTCTTGCGGCACATGTGCTCGATGGCGCGCTCCAGCCCCTCCTGTAGTGGGGCAGTGGGGCAGTGGGGCAGTGGGGCAGTGGGCACCTGTCGGACACGTGGTCGACGACGGCCTTGCGCAGCTGGCGGCGCAGGTCGCGCGTCTTGCGGCACATGTGCTCGATGGCGCGCTCCAGCCCCTCCTGTAGTGGGGCAGTGGGGCAGTGGGGCAGTGGGGCAGTGGGGCAGTGGGCACCTGTCGGACACGTGGTCGACGACGGCCTTGCGCAGCTGGCGGCGCAGGTCGCGCGTCTTGCGGCACATGTGCTCGATGGCGCGCTCCAGCCCCTCCTGTAGTGGGGCAGTGGGGCAGTGGGGCAGTGGGGCAGTGGGGCAGTGGGCACCTGTCGGACACGTGGTCGACGACGGCCTTGCGCAGCTGGCGGCGCAGGTCGCGCGTCTTGCGGCACATGTGCTCGATGGCGCGCTCCAGCCCCTCCTGTAGTGGGGCAGTGGGGCAGTGGGGCAGTGGGGCAGTGGGGCAGTGGGGCAGTGGGCACCTGTCGGACACGTGGTCGACGACGGCCTTGCGCAGCTGGCGGCGCAGGTCGCGCGTCTTGCGGCACATGTGCTCGATGGCGCGCTCCAGCCCCTCCTGTAGTGGGGCAGTGGGGCAGTGGGGCAGTGGGGCAGTGGGGCAGTGGGCACCTGTCGGACACGTGGTCGACGACGGCCTTGCGCAGCTGGCGGCGCAGGTCGCGCGTCTTGCGGCACATGTGCTCGATGGCGCGCTCCAGCCCCTCCTGTAGTGGGGCAGTGGGGCAGTGGGGCAGTGGGGCAGTGGGGCAGTGGGCACCTGTCGGACACGTGGTCGACGACGGCCTTGCGCAGCTGGCGGCGCAGGTCGCGCGTCTTGCGGCACATGTGCTCGATGGCGCGCTCCAGCCCCCCCTGTAGTGGGGCAGTGGGGCAGTGGGGCAGTGGGGCAGTGGGGCAGTGGGGCAGTGGGGCAGTGGGCACCTGTCGGACACGTGGTCGACGACGGCCTTGCGCAGCTGGCGGCGCAGGTCGCGCGTCTTGCGGCACATGTGCTCGATGGCGCGCTCCAGCCCCTCCTGTAGTGGGGCAGTGGGGCAGTGGGGCAGTGGGGCAGTGGGGCAGTGGGGCAGTGGGCACCTGTCGGACACGTGGTCGACGACGGCCTTGCGCAGCTGGCGGCGCAGGTCGCGCGTCTTGCGGCACATGTGCTCGATGGCGCGCTCCAGCCCCTCCTGTAGTGGGGCAGTGGGGCAGTGGGGCAGTGGGGCAGTGGGGCAGTGGGCACCTGTCGGACACGTGGTCGACGACGGCCTTGCGCAGCTGGCGGCGCAGGTCGCGCGTCTTGCGGCACATGTGCTCGATGGCGCGCTCCAGCCCCTCCTGTAGTGGGGCAGTGGGGCAGTGGGGCAGTGGGGCAGTGGGGCAGTGGGCACCTGTCGGACACGTGGTCGACGACGGCCTTGCGCAGCTGGCGGCGCAGGTCGCGCGTCTTGCGGCACATGTGCTCGATGGCGCGCTCCAGCCCCTCCTGTAGTGGGGCAGTGGGGCAGTGGGGCAGTGGGGCAGTGGGGCAGTGGGGCAGTGGGGCAGTGGGGCAGTGGGGCAGTGGGCACCTGTCGGACACGTGGTCGACGACGGCCTTGCGCAGCTGGCGGCGCAGGTCGCGCGTCTTGCGGCACATGTGCTCGATGGCGCGCTCCAGCCCCTCCTGTAGTGGGGCAGTGGGGCAGTGGGGCAGTGGGGCAGTGGGGCAGTGGGCACCTGTCGGACACGTGGTCGACGACGGCCTTGCGCAGCTGGCGGCGCAGGTCGCGCGTCTTGCGGCACATGTGCTCGATGGCGCGCTCCAGCCCCTCCTGTAGTGGGGCAGTGGGGCAGTGGGGCAGTGGGGCAGTGGGGCAGTGGGCACCTGTCGGACACGTGGTCGACGACGGCCTTGCGCAGCTGGCGGCGCAGGTCGCGCGTCTTGCGGCACATGTGCTCGATGGCGCGCTCCAGCCCCTCCTGTAGTGGGGCAGTGGGGCAGTGGGGCAGTGGGGCAGTGGGGCAGTGGGCACCTGTCGGACACGTGGTCGACGACGGCCTTGCGCAGCTGGCGGCGCAGGTCGCGCGTCTTGCGGCACATGTGCTCGATGGCGCGCTCCAGCCCCTCCTGTAGTGGGGCAGTGGGGCAGTGGGGCAGTGGGGCAGTGGGGCAGTGGGCACCTGTCGGACACGTGGTCGACGACGGCCTTGCGCAGCTGGCGGCGCAGGTCGCGCGTCTTGCGGCACATGTGCTCGATGGCGCGCTCCAGCCCCTCCTGTAGTGGGGCAGTGGGGCAGTGGGGCAGTGGGGCAGTGGGGCAGTGGGCACCTGTCGGACACGTGGTCGACGACGGCCTTGCGCAGCTGGCGGCGCAGGTCGCGCGTCTTGCGGCACATGTGCTCGATGGCGCGCTCCAGCCCCCCCTGTAGTGGGGCAGTGGGGCAGTGGGGCAGTGGGGCAGTGGGGCAGTGGGCACCTGTCGGACACGTGGTCGACGACGGCCTTGCGCAGCTGGCGGCGCAGGTCGCGCGTCTTGCGGCACATGTGCTCGATGGCGCGCTCCAGCCCCTCCTGTAGTGGGGCAGTGGGGCAGTGGGGCAGTGGGGCAGTGGAGCAGTGGGCACCTGTCGGACACGTGGTCGACGACGGCCTTGCGCAGCTGGCGGCGCAGGTCGCGCGTCTTGCGGCACATGTGCTCGATGGCGCGCTCCAGCCCCTCCTGTAGTGGGGCAGTGGGGCAGTGGGGCAGTGGGGCAGTGGGGCAGTGGGCACCTGTCGGACACGTGGTCGACGACGGCCTTGCGCAGCTGGCGGCGCAGGTCGCGCGTCTTGCGGCACATGTGCTCGATGGCGCGCTCCAGCCCCTCCTGTAGTGGGGCAGTGGGGCAGTGGGGCAGTGGGGCAGTGGGGCAGTGGGGCAGTGGGGCAGTGGGCACCTGTCGGACACGTGGTCGACGACGGCCTTGCGCAGCTGGCGGCGCAGGTCGCGCGTCTTGCGGCACATGTGCTCGATGGCGCGCTCCAGCCCCTCCTGTAGTGGGGCAGTGGGGCAGTGGGGCAGTGGGGCAGTGGGGCAGTGGGCACCTGTCGGACACGTGGTCGACGACGGCCTTGCGCAGCTGGCGGCGCAGGTCGCGCGTCTTGCGGCACATGTGCTCGATGGCGCGCTCCAGCCCCTCCTGTAGTGGGGCAGTGGGGCAGTGGGGCAGTGGGGCAGTGGGGCAGTGGGCACCTGTCGGACACGTGGTCGACGACGGCCTTGCGCAGCTGGCGGCGCAGGTCGCGCGTCTTGCGGCACATGTGCTCGATGGCGCGCTCCAGCCCCTCCTGTAGTGGGGCAGTGGGGCAGTGGGGCAGTGGGGCAGTGGGGCAGTGGGGCAGTGGGCACCTGTCGGACACGTGGTCGACGACGGCCTTGCGCAGCTGGCGGCGCAGGTCGCGCGTCTTGCGGCACATGTGCTCGATGGCGCGCTCCAGCCCCTCCTGTAGTGGGGCAGTGGGGCAGTGGGGCAGTGGGGCAGTGGGGCAGTGGGGCAGTGGGCACCTGTCGGACACGTGGTCGACGACGGCCTTGCGCAGCTGGCGGCGCAGGTCGCGCGTCTTGCGGCACATGTGCTCGATGGCGCGCTCCAGCCCCTCCTGTAGTGGGGCAGTGGGGCAGTGGGGCAGTGGGGCAGTGGGGCAGTGGGCACCTGTCGGACACGTGGTCGACGACGGCCTTGCGCAGCTGGCGGCGCAGGTCGCGCGTCTTGCGGCACATGTGCTCGATGGCGCGCTCCAGCCCCTCCTGTAGTGGGGCAGTGGGGCAGTGGGGCAGTGGGGCAGTGGGGCAGTGGGGCAGTGGGGCAGTGGGCACCTGTCGGACACGTGGTCGACGACGGCCTTGCGCAGCTGGCGGCGCAGGTCGCGCGTCTTGCGGCACATGTGCTCGATGGCGCGCTCCAGCCCCTCCTGTAGTGGGGCAGTGGGGCAGTGGGGCAGTGGGGCAGTGGGGCAGTGGGCACCTGTCGGACACGTGGTCGACGACGGCCTTGCGCAGCTGGCGGCGCAGGTCGCGCGTCTTGCGGCACATGTGCTCGATGGCGCGCTCCAGCCCCTCCTGTAGTGGGGCAGTGGGGCAGTGGGGCAGTGGGGCAGTGGGGCAGTGGGCACCTGTCGGACACGTGGTCGACGACGGCCTTGCGCAGCTGGCGGCGCAGGTCGCGCGTCTTGCGGCACATGTGCTCGATGGCGCGCTCCAGCCCCTCCTGTAGTGGGGCAGTGGGGCAGTGGGGCAGTGGGGCAGTGGGGCAGTGGGGCAGTGGGCACCTGTCGGACACGTGGTCGACGACGGCCTTGCGCAGCTGGCGGCGCAGGTCGCGCGTCTTGCGGCACATGTGCTCGATGGCGCGCTCCAGCCCCTCCTGTAGTGGGGCAGTGGGGCAGTGGGGCAGTGGGGCAGTGGGGCAGTGGGCACCTGTCGGACACGTGGTCGACGACGGCCTTGCGCAGCTGGCGGCGCAGGTCGCGCGTCTTGCGGCACATGTGCTCGATGGCGCGCTCCAGCCCCTCCTGTAGTGGGGCAGTGGGGCAGTGGGGCAGTGGGGCAGTGGGGCAGTGGGGCAGTGGGCACCTGTCGGACACGTGGTCGACGACGGCCTTGCGCAGCTGGCGGCGCAGGTCGCGCGTCTTGCGGCACATGTGCTCGATGGCGCGCTCCAGCCCCTCCTGTAGTGGGGCAGTGGGGCAGTGGGGCAGTGGGGCAGTGGGGCAGTGGGGCAGTGGGCACCTGTCGGACACGTGGTCGACGACGGCCTTGCGCAGCTGGCGGCGCAGGTCGCGCGTCTTGCGGCACATGTGCTCGATGGCGCGCTCCAGCCCCTCCTGTAGTGGGGCAGTGGGGCAGTGGGGCAGTGGGGCAGTGGGGCAGTGGGGCAGTGGGCACCTGTCGGACACGTGGTCGACGACGGCCTTGCGCAGCTGGCGGCGCAGGTCGCGCGTCTTGCGGCACATGTGCTCGATGGCGCGCTCCAGCCCCTCCGACTGCTCCGCCTTGCCCGCCTGCACAAATACAAAAGTTATTTCTTCTTTTTTTCTGCCGACTTCCAAAAAGGAGACGGTACTTATGTGTACTTAACAAGCAAATATAAATCATAGACCTGGAGGAACCCTGACGACTTCCACGGAACCCTTAAGTTCCGGGGAATCCACTTTAAGAATATCTGGTCTAGAGAGCCAATATAATTACACGCTGTGAGGCATTCCATCTTATTCCTTACGAATGACAATGCATCTGTTGTCTTCCTTGTTTGAAGCTGGCTTCAGATGTCTATGGGCTGCTAACTTCTTAAAATCAGGCGAAGTGCAAAATCATTTGTCATTTTAGTTTTATGTAAAGAACATCCGATTTGATGACGGTGAAGGTGGTGGTGTTCGGGTAGGAAATAGTGGTGAATTTAGTGGTGGTGGTGATGATAATTATGAAAATGGTAGTGGTTATAATGATAAAGTAGGTGGTGGTGATAATGAAGATAGTGGTAGAGAAGGTGAATGATGGTGTGTTGGTGATGATGATGTAGTGGTAGTGGTGCCAGTGGTAGTAGAGGTAGTGTTAGTGGTGCCAGTGGTAGTTGAGTTCGTGGTAGTAGTGCCAATAGTAGTGGTGGTGGTGGTGGTTGTGTGTCGGTAGTGATCTGGTAGTGATGTGTAAGTGCTGATGGTGTGATGGTGGTATGATGATAGTGTGTCGGTAATGGTCTTGTAGCGGTGGTGGTGTGTCGGTGTTGGTGCTGTATAGGCGTTAGTGGAGGTAGTATTGGTTGTAGAGGTGATGTAATGATGTTGTGTTAGTGATGGTGGCGTAGCGGTGGTGCCGGGAGTGGTGGTGTATGTATGGTGTAGGGACTCACGTTGGTGATGTACTCGTGCAGCAGATCCTGCAGCGCCTGCCGCACAGCATTGCACTCTGCCACGATGCGCTCGCGACGCTCGTCTCTGCGTAAACATATGCACATATATTACACAACTTCTATATACATAGTTATTTTGCAATATGGCCAAATTTGCAGACAATGTTCAAAGTAAGTTATATAGGCGTATGCTAAAGACAAATTAATTTTAAAAAATCTCAAACATTCTGTCCTTTTTATCTTTTAAATTCAAAATGCGTGGTAATGCATTATTTTAACTGATTGTCATTCATAAATATCTAACGCCAACTCTTACGAATGTACGCATACATTCGTAAGAGTCGCTCGATAAGATACCTTCCCGCACGTCTTTTCGCGCTCTTCCCTTCCGTTTACCGTTACACCGCTAGGTACCTATATCCACTCGTCCGGCCGACAGCTGACAATATTGACCGTGACCTCATTACATACGCTTCGTTAACTACCAATGAGGGAACAAAAAAAATTCGAACCGCGAATACTATGAAAATATGAAATGGTGCGATATTACATTTTAAGTAATGAAAGTTTACGTGGTGCCAAAAGATTATACGAAAGTGAGTCTTTACCGCGGCAAGAAATTAACGTACGTGTACCTAACAATCAAAGAACGGTTGACGGCTAATGAAACTATTCAAATACAAATTAGTGAATATGAAGATAGGTGGATTGTGCACGGAGGCCCTATAGTATGGTCTGCAAAATCTCCAGAACTTTCACCGTTACTCTTTTATCTGTGGGGTGAAATAAAGAGTATATTTTATGTCAAAGGAGCCGCCCAAAGTTATAAAGACCGCCAAAGTAAAATTATTGCTGCGTTCACGGAAGTTAAAAGTGCTCAAGCACAGGTACTTAGTGTAAAAATAAATCTAAGAAAACGTGTTCGTCTATGCATAAAGGATGTGGCGGCACGGCCCTAGTTGTTCGATCATTCGACAATCTTCGGAAGCGCTCGGCTGCCCGGAAGCAACCGGCTCGGTTTTCCCGCCTTGCCAGTAGATCCAACCGTCCGACGCCGTGAGGCCATTCGCTCGCGCTCCGATCCGCTACTTTCAATTTATGTTGTGAATAAACGGTTATTGTTATATGTGGTGTGTTCGTTATTCACACCCCCAAGAGAAACGAATTCCATTTTGAAGTACCAATATTGGATATTAGGACTATTTGCGTAATTTAGTTGTAAATAGTTAATTCCAATTTTTTTTTTAATACGCCATAATAATGACAGTCGTCGGTTACGTCGTTGATAAGCAAAATTATATTTTTTTATTTTATTTATTAGTGCGATCCTAAGCCCGAATGTGAAGGGAAAATTGGAATCATAATTCGCGTAATGTAGTTATTAACTTAAGCATTAGTAGTAAGCGTGTCACTAAGAAAGTAAAAAGTAGGCAAAAAATTGAAAAATGAAAACGTGAATTGAATCACACATACAGGAGCGCGCGTAGGCGTAGTTGTTGCGTATAAATCACATTCATGATTCATTTTGATTCACCATGGGGGTCATGGTTGAATAGAGGCAAAAAGTTCTCATTACACTCCTAGGGGGTGAAAATAGCCAAAAACCAAAAAATTGGGGGTGGCTCGAGTTTTAGGCATAGTCAGTTTGAATATCCTGTAAGTTTGAATATCCTGAGTTTTAGGCATAGTAATAGCCTATCATGTAGAGGATGTCATGGTGGTCATGGTTGAATAGAATCAAAAAGTTCTCATTACACTCCTAGGGAGTCAAAATGATCAAGAACCAAAAAAAAATTAAATTCTTATTTCGGCTATAACTGCCTCCTTCGGAGGTTCTTACCCCGCATCTCACTTGTATTACACAAAACAATGCCTCGATTGCTCTTTAACTTTTTCACATTTTTTCATTTATTTTTTTTACTTTTATGAATGTGTGGTTTGGTTTATTTATTTTTCAATGTAATCAATATAAAATATTACTAATAGTACTGTTTAGGCAAAAATATTATAACTTTGAAACGTAATTCTTTAACGTGCGTTCCTAGCATCGACAGCAAGGTCACCTGCCCCCCACCCGGCCGCATTCCACAGCGGTATCGGCCAGATTTCTCGACGGGCATTGTAAAGTTTTTTGCGATCTATACTGGCGTCTGAGTTTCGCGCCTAATTTTGTTACGAAAGTATCAACCCGGGTAAATCGTTGCGAGAACACGTATTGTTCTTTAGGACTTATTAACTTCTGTTAAATTAATTGTGCAACTCCTATAGTGATTTTCCTCTGAAGTTCTACGTTTGGCTGTACCATTACGTGACAAAACAGAAAGAGTGCCTCAAGAGGGGAATAGTTCCGAGGCTACCAGCGGATACCTTCTCCAGGACGGCATTGTGTCATCTAGACCAGGCCACGTACACACACATTCATACAAGCACACATACATTCACGACACTTCCATCAGCCGGGCCGGTCCTGGTGAACCGTCTCCGATCCTGAGGCAGGTAAGTGCCTTTCTCTTACCGATCTTTCCCCCTTTGTTTATTTAAATTAGCGAACTTCCACTTTGGCCTTAAAGGCCCGACCTGCATCTGCCTGTAGGTTCTTCTTACTATGGGCCTAGGAGGATCCTACCATTAGATAGGCAGCAGCACGCCGTAACAATTGGTAGCAGAAGCGTGGTTGATTGTGTCTACAATCACGCCCGGCCGTAATACGTAAAATTAATATAATAATAATTAATATAAATAATAATTCTTTCTTTGTTGCATTGTGGCTCGCCTTTTTTTTGTTGTTAGTAGGTAGTTGCTAACGCCACGCCCGTAGGTTAACAAGCGAGAATTTGTTGAGGCGAAGTATTTTGATTAGGTAGATAAGGCTGTCACGTAATGGGATAATTTGTTGATCGTACTAGGGTTGTTACTTGCTAATTTGATTTGTGTTTTTTCGTATTAACTTGTATTTAATAATTGTGTAATTTCTATCTAACTTGATTGAGAGGAACTGTATTTATTATTTTTGTTATTGTATTTAGTAGGGATGCCGTCACATAAGCTACTAATTCGTTGCTTGCGGACTGAGCTGCGCTGGGCTACCAGCGCACACGCTTTGATAGGCCGACCGGATAGGGTTTATAATCTGAGGAAGAGGCTCGAGCAAGTCGATGCTCGAAGGGCTGCCGTGGAGGAGGCTTACGCTGAGCTCGAGGACTCGGAGGTGGAAAATGGAGTCCTGGACTCCTGCCGCGCGGACTACGAGCAGTTCCTCGCGCTCACGGACGACTTGATCGAGGCGGGGGCCAAGGACGTGGAGAAGGAACCTGAAGCTCGGCTGAGTGGCCTGCTCGAGTCCCCTCGGAAGCCGCCCACTCAGCCAGAGCTGCTAGGAGGACTCCCCACGCTGGACTTGCCAAGGTTCTCCGGGGTCCTCTCGGAATGGCTGACCTTCGTCGGTATGTTTGACAGCCTGGTGGACGCCCGGAGGGACTTGACCCCCTGCCAAAAAATGGGGTACCTCCTGGCATCACTGGAGGGGGAGGCCCTGGGCGTCGTCGGCCACCTTAAGTTGTCGGACGACGCCTACCAAAACGCCAGGGACCTCCTCGCTGGAAGGTACGCCAACGTCCGGCGGATTGCAGACGATCATGTTCGGAGGCTGCTAAACCTCCCGCTGCTGAAGGACCGGACTAGACTAGGTGAAGACATAGTGAATCCAGTCGTCGTAGCGTGCAACTCGTTGCGGCGGCTGGATTTACCTGTGGACGAGTGGTCTTTTTTGCTACTTCATATAGTCCTGTCCCGCCTGCCCCTCGACCTTTGGCTCCATTTTGAGGAGAGGTACGGAGGGGATGGCGCCTCGTATATTCCCCCCTTTAGGGACCTGCTGCGGTTCCTGAAGGAGCAGTGTAGGCAGTTAGAGAACGCAGCAGGCGCCGTCGAGGGCCCCCCGGCCGCCTCCCGAGCGGTGCCCAGGGAGAGGCGGAATCAGACGGCCAAGGCGGCGCCCACCCCCCTGAGGCCGAGCGGAGCCCCCGCGGGAGGGCCCCCCCCCTACCCTCCTATAGTGGCCTAGTGGCCCGGGAGGCGCCTCCCTGCTCTTATTGTCGAGCATCCGACCACCGGGCGGCGTCGTGCCCGAAGTTGTTACGCAAGCCTGCTACGACGAGGCGAACCATCGCCAGGGAGCGCCGCTGGTGCTTCTCGTGCCTGGAGAGGCATTTACAACGAGACTGCCCGCACCAGCGGCTCTGCACGCACTGCCACGGCAACCACCACGTCATGTTGTGCCTGGGTGCGCGCGGCGCGTCCTCTCCGGGCCCTGCCAGCCCCCCCGATTCCCACGGGCGGGCGCGCCCAGCCACGCCCACTGTCGTGCGATGTTCGGCGCTCACCGGTTGACCACAGCGCCCCTCGTTCTGAGGGGAGTCCCTCCCCCGATCGGTCGGGGAGTCGTTCCCCCAGGGGCGGGGGGTCTTCACCCCCCCTCAGCGGGTTGATAGTGGATTCGCAGCCACTCAGCAGTCAGCTAGACCGTTCTCACCCCCGTTGGCTGAGTGGCCGCTACTGGAACGCCGCCCGCCCCCCTTTGGTCGGTGCCGGTACTACCGGGTTCCGGAGACTGCGTATCGGCCCCGGGCCTCGGAGCCGAGGATCCCCGAGTTTCCCCAGGTCGGCCCGTTCGGGGAATTCCAGTCGAGGGTCATCGGGACGCCGTCGGAGTGCCGCTCTCGGGGCCCCCGGTTCGGGTGCCGGTCCGACAGAGGCAGCTCCAGATAGGAGGCTGCCGCCCTAGCTCCCGCCATAGCCGCCTCCACTGAGCCTTTGAGCCGTCAGCAGTCCACCTGTCAAACTGTTCTATTGCCGACGGCCTCAGTGAAGGTGTACAATCCGAGCGGCGACCGCTTAACGGTTCGAGCTCTATTGGATTCGGGTTCCCAACGTAGTGTGGCCTCTACTTGGTTGGTGGGAAGACTGGGGCTCCCCTGGAGCTCTAAATCACGTCCGATGGTAGGTATCGGAGGTGCCGAGCCTCCTGCTCCTAGGGGACAAGCGGAGTTGGTGTTCAGCCCTGCCAGCGAACACCTTCGCATTTTAGTCAAGGTAAATGTCCTCGACGACATTGTAGGGTTTCTCCCTAACGTTCGTATAAATGACAGCGCGATTCGCTGTGCGTCGGCTTTGAGACCGGCAGACCCTCGGTGGGCCCAACCTGGGCCTATAGATTTGTTACTGGGGGCCGACACGCTGGGGGTCCTCTTGTTAGGTGAGATACGAGCTCTACAGCCCGATGGCCTGTCGGCCATTTCCACGATATTTGGGCACAGCTTCTTTGGACCGGTTATGTGGTCTCCTCCCCCTCCGACGGCCGACCCGCTCTCCGTCGTGGGCGTGTCCCTATCGGACGCCGTCCAGCGGTTCTGGGAAATTGAGGAACCACCACATGCAGCTCGAGTCGACCCTCTGGACCGTGAGTGTGAGTTGTTCTACCAGAACAATACCGGCCGGCGGGTTGACGGTCGTTTCGTCACTCGCTTACCCTTTCTGGACTCACGTCCCTCTTTGGGTCAATCTCGTGCTCTAGCCGAGAAGAGGTTGCTTTCCATGGAGCGCCGCATGCGGCGCGACCCAGCCTTTCGTGACAAATATGTCGAGTTCATACGCGAGTATCAAGAGCTGGGTCACATGTCACCGTCCAACTTCGAATGGCGTTCACAGGAGCACTACTTCCTCCCTCACCGTGCGGTCTTGAGGACCCCTGAGAGTAAGATTCGGGTAGTTTTTGACGGTTCCGCCCCCACATCAAATGGTGTGTCTCTAAACCAGTGTCTTCACTCGGGTCCTAAACTGATCAAGGACATATCCGACATCTTGACCCAATTCCGTCGACACCAAGTGGTTTTTGTAGCGGACATTCGGATGATGTTTCGTCAATCAGTGGTCCATCGTGATGACCGTCGATATCAGCTGATATTGTGGCGCGAGAAGCCCAGCTATCCTATACAGGTATTTGAGTTGAACAGCACCACATACGGACTCCGGTTCAGCCCGTATATCGCCATGTGAACTCGCTGAGAGAGAGCGCCTGAGATACGCTCGGGGAGCTTTTATTTTGGAGACTTCGGTCTACATGAACGACATTTGTACGGGCGCTTCCACCGTCGAGGAGGCTCTGGTCTTGCGAGACGAATTAATTGCCATCCTGAAGTCCGGAGGCTATGAGTTGCGCAAGTGGTTGTCGAACTCCCCTCATATTTTGAAGGACCTCCCAGGAGAGGATCAACAAGACCCTCATCTGTTCGAGCACCCTGAGAATCCTAATTTGTTGACTGTGCTGGGCATTCAATATCAGCCTGTTCAAGACACCTTCAAGTATAGAGTAAAACTTGACCCACCGCCCAAAGCATGGACCAAACGCTCCGTGCTGTTCACCGTAGCCCGCACCTTCGACACTAATGGGTGGATCACCTGGGTCATCTTTTTAGCTAAGTCTTTCTTCAAAAGCTCTGGATGTCCGGGTTGGGTTGGGACGAGCCTATTAGCGGAGTCCTCTTGCGAGAGTGGTACTCCATGCTCTCCTCCCTTCCGGACATCAACCGGGTTTCCATGCCAAGGTGCTTCTTTCCTCCAGGGAAATACCGGGCTACCCTACATGGGTTTTGCGACGCCTCTGAGAAGGGCTATGCTGCTGTCGTATATTTGCGGACGGTGAGTTCCTCTGGTCATACTGCCGTCGTACTCGCTAAAAGCAAGGTTGCTCACATTAGGTCCCGCTTAACTGTCCGGTGCCGCTCTCCTCACGCGACTCCTCAACCACGTTCACTCTTCCTTGAAGCCTGTAATCGACATTACGGGCGTCTACGCATGGTCGGACAGTGAGATAGTACTTTGTTGGCTCCGAGCTGCACCTCACAATCTTGAGGTCTTTGTGGCGAACCGCGTGTCTTAAATCCAGAGTTCTGAGACTTCTCTCAACTGGAGACATGTCCTAGGGGAGTTGAATCCCGCAGACTGCGCTTCTCGCGGCTGTGAGGCCCCATCGCTGGTTGACCACCCACTGTGGTGGGGTCACGGTTGGTTATCTGGGTCTCAGTCATTCTGTCCCCCGGGCAATTACTCCGAACCTACCGAATTGCCGGGCCTACGAGCCGGAGTAGGAGTGGGTAAGGATAAGCCCACTCGGGATCTCTCTCTTCTGGAACGGTACAGCTTCCTCGATAAGCTCTTGGGAGTTACTGCTTGGTTGCGCCGCTTTGTCCGCAATTCGAGATACCCGTCCAACCGACTCTCTGATAGCGTTTTGTTCCCTAGCGAGCGTCGTGAAGCTTTGATGCACTGGACCCGTATGGTCCAAACGGAGCAATTTGAGCCCGTCATTGAAAACTTGAAGCGTGGCTCAAGGGCGACCTGGCCCGCCTGAACCTCTTTCTGGATGACGCGGGGATGCTGCGCGTTGGCGGACGTTTGAAAAATTCTCTACTGCCGTACGGGGCTCGACACCCGTTGCTGCTCCCTAAGGACGGCACCCTGGTCCGGTTGCTGGTAGCCCACCACCATGTTAAGAATGCCCACGCTGGGTGCAACGCTCTTTCGGCTATTTTGCAGCGGGAGTTTTGGATTTTGGCTGGCCGACGTACCATTCGGAGCGTCATCTTTAAGTGCATATCCTGTTATAAACTGAAGGCAACCATATCGCAGCCCCTCATGGGTGACTTGCCGCCCGACCGCGTCAGGGCCATCCGACCATTCGCTGGAGTCGGAACCGACTTTGCTGGCCCCTTCCTCGTCAAGTCCTCTAACCTTCGTAACGCGCGTTCGCATAAGGCCTATATTTGCGTCTTCGTGTGCCTCTCCACTAAAGCCGTTCACTTGGAACTTGTAAGCGCCCTCAGCACGGAAGCCTTCTTGGCCACGCTTGGCCGTTTCGTATCGCGGCGCGGTTTGCCGGACTTGATCCGGTCGGATTGCGGAACGAATTATAAGGGCACGGATAGGTATCTAAAGGAGGTCGTCGAGTTTCTGTCTAGCCACCGGACTTATTTAGGCAATGCTATGTCAAAAAGGGGCATCCAGTGGAAATTCGACCCTCCGGCGTGTCCCCACTGGGGCGGTATTTTCGAGGCGGTGGTTAAAGTGGCAAAAACGGTGAAACTATTTTGACATTTGAGGAGCTCGCCACTGTATTCTGTAAAATTGAGGCTGTACTCAACTCTCGGCCCCTCTGTCACCTCTCATCCGACACGAATGATTTGGAGGTTCTAACCCCGGGACACTTCCTGATTGGCCAGCCGCTTAACGCTCTGCCCGAGTACCCCTTCAGGGAAACGAGCGCTTCGCGGCTTAGCAGGTTTGCCCTGCTGCAACAGATGACTCAGAGCTTTTGGCATCGATGGTCTCTGGAGTACCTACATCTTTTGCAGCAGCGCATTAAGTGGTCTAACAAGACGGAGCCTCCTCGGGTGGGAGACCTCGTGTTGGTTAAAGAGCCCAACGCTCTACCTTTGTGTTGGCGCCGTGGGCGCATTGTTAAGTTGTCGTATGGAGCGGATGGGGTGCCTAGAGTGACCGAGGTTTTGGTCGGAGATTCGGTCTTGCAACGTGCCGTCGCGACCTTGTCCCGTTTGCCAATCTACTCGCGGACATAATGCCTTATGTCCGGGGCGGGGGGTTGTTTAGGCAAAAATATTATACCTTTTAAACGTAATTCTTTAACGTGCGTTCGTAGCATCGACAGCAAGGTCAAACGCCCCGCACCCGGCCGCATTCCACAGCGGTATCGGCCAGATTTCTCGACGGGCATTGTAAAGTTTTTTGCGATCTATACTGGCGTCTGAGTTTCGCGCCTAATTTTGTTACGAAAGTATCAACCCGCGTAAATCGTTGCGAGAACACGTATTGTTCTTTAGGACTTATTAACTTCTGTTAAATTAATTGTGCAACTCCTATAGTGATTTTCCTCTGAAGTTCTACGTTTGGCTGTACCAATACGTGACAAAACAGAAAGAGTGCCTCAAGAGGGGAATAGTTCCGAGGCTACCAGCGGATACCTTCTCCAGGACGGCATTGTGTCATCTAGACCAGGCCACGTACACACACATTCATACAAGCACACATACATTCACGACACTTCCATCAGCCGGGCCGGTCCTGGTGAACCGTCTCCGCTCCTGAGGCAGGTAAGTGCCTTTCTCTTACCGATCTTTCCCGCTTTGTTTATTTTAATTAGCGAACTTCCACTTTGGCCTTAAAGGCCCGACCTGCATCTGCCTGTAGGTTCTTCTTACTATGGGCCTAGGAGGATCCTACCATTAGATAGGCAGCTGTACGCCGTAACAAGTACAGAAAGAAATATTAACCTTTACATTTTTCAAACAAATTAACTTCCCTGCTATGAAATCTGTTAAATATTACACCTCATTTTTAATTGGCACCGTCCTGGTGGCAAAAAAAACGTTGATGCCCTCATTTACACTAGCATACAGTTCAAAACTGCTGTCAACTGTCATGACTCTTCACTAAAATGTCGGAGGTTTTGGCGGGAAACCAGTTGAATGGTTTGTTTGTTTTTTTTTTGTTGTGGATCTTTGTCTGTCTAGTGTATATGACGGCACCTGCACCGTTGTAGGATCGGTGGCGTCGGTCTAGCTAGACAGAATTCTTGTAAACGACACGTGTACCGCACACCTGCGGCATTACACCTGCGTTGCCACCCGTCCTGCTTGTATAAAACGGACGGAGCGGCCGTCGTCAAGACAGTCTTGGCTCTGACGTGGAACGGTGCGCTTGTCGTATTCCGTTACTAGTTTATCCTCGACTCGTTGGATAATTAATTCGTGTAAACGAATTAATTATTATTCCTAACTACAAAATCAGTCTCTGTACTATACCCACTATACTTCCTACATATACATAGAAATCTTTGTTTTTTTTTTGGGAGACAAAATAGAGAATGTAAAAAAAATCCATCTTCATGTCCAACACTGCAAAACTCTATGACCAACCACTCAGTACATCTAGCGTACCTCGTACAAGAGCTGTCGGCCATGAGAGCAGCTCCAGAGATGATCGATTCCAGCCTCTCTTCTAGAGACGGTCGAGTGCGCAACTCCGAGTATGCCAGCGGCTCCATAACCATACGCTCCTAGAACATAAATGAAGAGAACATAAACATATGTAATAAACATGAACATAAACGTGTGTGTGTGTGTGTGTGTTTGCTTCCTCCGTCCACCTAGCTGTATTATTATTAATATTTTGTAATTTTTTTAACTTCTCTGATATGGATCTCATTTGTTAAACGATCGATTCGAAAAACGATTAACAATTGGACCCGGTAGGTGGCGCTGTTGTCGAGATCCAGAAATCACCCGTGCGAAGCCGGGGCGGAATGTTAGTTACATACTTAATTCTTCTGTCCGTGTGTATGACTGAACTCCTTCTAAACGGCTGGAACGATTTCGTTGAAATTTTGTGTGTGTTTAAATTGATTAGAGAATGGTTTAGATTCACAATTGAACCCGGTAGGTAGCACTGTTGTCAAGATCCAGAAATCACCCGTGCGAAGCCGGGGCGGATCGCTAGTTAATATATAAAGACAAATATCTCATATACAAAATATAAAATAAACGCTTTTTTGCCTTGACATACACACACACTATTGAATATGGAACATTTGAAATCACACAAAATTCACTACTCATTCCGTGAATTTGCCAGTAATTATTTTCCCCGGCAACATTTTAAAATTATTTGGCGACAATCTCTACTCTGTGCATTTGTCTGACCACAGACTGTTAAATGTTTGACATTGACAGTGTGAACGTAGGCAATGCATATTTTATTTTACATAATGTAGCTTTCTGCATTCCTTCTCCATATAAACTTTGACTAGGCCAAAACTCACGCGCAATAAGCTTTTTTTTATAGGAGAGGGGGCAAACGAGCTAAAAAGGGTTACAGTTTTTCCTTAACGTATTAATATAAAGATTTTATTTATTTTAAGATCAGTGACGGTGTAAGAATATCCGCTACCCCATATCATCCCGTGGGTGACGTAAGAGGCAATAGAGGGAAACAAACCAAAAGATAGGCAGCAGCGTCTTTCTAATAATAAATAAAAAAATTAAAAACTGCGGTTGCCAGCCCGCCTGCCAGTCATGGCAACTACGGCAAATATCCCTCATATATTATCTAATATATTATCTATATTATCTATGTTTAGAAGTGGACTTTTGGTAATATGGTAATAACTTACTTTTCCTGGCTCAAATACCCCTCAAGAACGAGAGGGGGTTTTGTACCTAGCAGTGGGACGCACGTACCCCGTTACTTTACTTATTATTGACTTAAAAACCATAGACAAAGAGAATGGACTGAGCGTTGGCTTCACAAAAGTGACCATTCTCTAGAAAGACACAAAGCGACTGTGCGGCCAATACCTGTCTCTTTCCTGCAAGCATGATTGGTCCACGTCCCGCAAGCACTGGCTTTGGCACTGGCACGTGGATCAATCAGAATTCTAGAAAGAGACTACTACTGGCCGCACATTCGCTTTGTCTCTCTCGCACTTTTCGATCTGTATTCACTGCACAACTCAATACGGAACGCACAGTCCACTCTCACTATATCTATGTTAAAAAGCAAAACTCACATCAAAGTCATCAAGCGCCTGAGCCAACTCCCCTGGGCCTTCAATCGGTGGTCTGTTGTTACCTGAAATATATTTTTTTTTTAATTTATTAAGAAAATAAATAAATAAATAACAACGGTCTGCAATATTTTATCATTTGACTTCTATAGAAATGAGAGTGACGAACAAGCACACAGTTCACTTGATTCATACATATTCTGAGATTCGGCAGGTAGTCATGTTTTTTTTTATAGAATAAGGGTGACAATCGAGCACACAGTTCACCTGATGGTAAGTGGTTGCTGTGGCCCATAGACATCTACATCTATTCTCGGTTAAGGACTAAGATGGAATGCCTTGTTTCCAGTAATAAGGCACCATACGAAACACGACAACATTAAGCTGCTATTTCACGCTGGTGTTCTGTGAGAGCGCGGTTCTACCGTGTAGAGTATTATATTACGTTAAATATAGAAATATTTATTTATGTTTACACAATATGATGAATTCAAATCGAATATGGTCAGAGTGTGGTCCTACCGCGGTCGAACAGAACCATTCGTGCTACAACTCATATAGCTTCAGTGTGGCCCCGCCATCACATACTCATGCCATCTTCGGCTGCAATACCATTTTTTTTTTATAAAAATCCTAGCAATGCTATAAACTTTAGTAATATTCCCTTTAATCATTCCTAGTAAGTTGAAAATGCTTGTGTTAGAACCCACGACCTTTTGAGTTCGCGATCCGCATCCTGCCACTAGGCTATTGTTTGATTTGAACCATTTACCATCAAGTGGTATAGTAATGAAGCACTTGCTTATATAAGTAAAAAAATAAAAAAGTTATTTGTTAGAAGTTATTTTCAAAATATTCTATTTAATTCTGCCCCGAAACCCTACCAAAAATGAAATATGGTATGTATGTAATGGTATGGAGGAAAACAAAACAGAAGATGGGCAGCTGGGTCTTTCTAATAACAGCTAACAAAAACTGTGGATGCCAAACCGCCTGCCAAGCATGATAACTATGGCAAATATTCCCTTTATGTCACATTATATGGGGGAGGCCTGTTCAGCAGTGGACTTATTATAGCTGTAAATAGATGGATATATAGAAGATAATCTACCAGGAGCACATGACTCACTAAGAGGTGATATTATTAAATCAAAAGTAACATTACAGCTGTGGCAAAATCCCCTCTATGAGGCAATCTTTGGGAGAGACCTGTTCAGCTGTGAAATTTTATAGGCTGTAATGGATGGATGTATAGAAAATAATATACCAGGAGCACATAACCCACTGAGAGGTGACATTATTAAACCAACAGTAACATTACAACTATGACAAATATTGCCCCTATGCGGCAATTTATGGGGAGACCTATGTTCAGCATAGGCTGTAACAGTAATGGATTCTAATCAACACTATTCTAGAAATGCTGTATGGTATATGGGCAGCAGTGGGACTTCTAGAAGTATCCTCACCAGCGGGCAGCGGGCGTCCCTGCGCGACGGCCGAGATGGTGTCGACCGCGGAGCACACGGCCCGCAGCACAAAGTCGCGGTTGGCCTTCGCGGCCGCCAGCTCCGGATGTCGCACGTACACCTGCAAATAAAAAGTGCTCTATGTAACCACTTACCATCAGGTGGACGGTAATTTGTTAAATACGTTAAACTAAAAAAAAATTAAAACAAAAATGTTAATAGGATTGGAAGTGATGTTTTGCGTTTGGAAAGTGTCATGTTAGTCATGAAATTGGTAACTAATGTTTGGTGAGCATCATGTTGGTTATGAATCATAACTCATAAGATTGTAGGCAGTGTCTTGTGTATAGACAGCGTCACATTGTTTATGATATAATGCTTATGATTAATCCCAACCGCCAAATTTCACGAACGCACATCGCGGCAGAACTCCTGACACCATCCAGACCATCTGGATGATTGGCAGTCCACCACTGTGCGATTTAGAAGATGTTTTCTTACTCGCACGACTTCCTTGTGGAATCGATTACCATCAGCGATTTTTCCGGACCGATACGACTTGGGGACCTTCAAGAAAAGAGCGTACTCCTTTTGAAAAGGCCGGCAACGCATCTGTAATTCCCCTGGTTCCCCTGGTGTTGCAGTTGTTCATGGGCGGCGGTAGTCACTTACCTTCAGGTGAGCCGCATGCTCGTTTGCACCCTTACCTATACAAAAAAATAAAAAAAAGATATTGAAAGTGATATTGATTATATTTGGACAGTGTCTCATTGGTCCAAAGATTGGAAGTGATGTCTTGTGTTTGGACAAGGTTTTGTTGGTCAAGAAATTGAAATAGGTATCTCGCGCGACTCCTTGAGCTCGAGCTGGTGGGGGTGGGGGTGGGCACCTTGGAGGCGGTGAGCAGCATGGTGGAGTGCTTCTTGAGCACGGCGCGCGCGGCGGCGAGCTGGTCGCGCGCGCGCGGCTCCTTGAGCTCGAGCTGGTGGGGTGGGGGTGGGGGTGGGCACCTTGGAGGCGGTGAGCAGCATGGTGGAGTGCTTCTTGAGCACGGCGCGCGCGGCGGCGAGCTGGTCGCGCGCGCGCGGCTCCTTGAGCTCGAGCTGGTGGGGGTGGGGGTGGGGGTGGGCACCTTGGAGGCGGTGAGCAGCATGGTGGAGTGCTTCTTGAGCACGGCGCGCGCGGCGGCGAGCTGGTCGCGCGCGCGCGGCTCCTTGAGCTCGAGCTGGTGGGGGTGGGGGTGGGCACCTTGGAGGCGGTGAGCAGCATGGTGGAGTGCTTCTTGAGCACGGCGCGCGCGGCGGCGAGCTGGTCGCGCGCGCGCGGCTCCTTGAGCTCGAGCTGGTGGGGGTGGGGGTGGGCACCTTGGAGGCGGTGAGCAGCATGGTGGAGTGCTTCTTGAGCACGGCGCGCGCGGCGGCGAGCTGGTCGCGCGCGCGCGGCTCCTTGAGCTCGAGCTGGTGGGGGTGGGGGTGGGGGTGGGCACCTTGGAGGCGGTGAGCAGCATGGTGGAGTGCTTCTTGAGCACGGCGCGCGCGGCGGCGAGCTGGTCGCGCGCGCGCGGCTCCTTGAGCTCGAGCTGGTGGGGGTGGGGGTGGGCACCTTGGAGGCGGTGAGCAGCATGGTGGAGTGCTTCTTGAGCACGGCGCGCGCGGCGGCGAGCTGGTCGCGCGCGCGCGGCTCCTTGAGCTCGAGCTGGTGGGGGTGGGGGTGGGGGTGGGCACCTTGGAGGCGGTGAGCAGCATGGTGGAGTGCTTCTTGAGCACGGCGCGCGCGGCGGCGAGCTGGTCGCGCGCGCGCGGCTCCTTGAGCTCGAGCTGGTGGGGGTGGGGGTGGGCACCTTGGAGGCGGTGAGCAGCATGGTGGAGTGCTTCTTGAGCACGGCGCGCGCGGCGGCGAGCTGGTCGCGCGCGCGCGGCTCCTTGAGCTCGAGCTGGTGGGGGTGGGGGTGGGCACCTTGGAGGCGGTGAGCAGCATGGTGGAGTGCTTCTTGAGCACGGCGCGCGCGGCGGCGAGCTGGTCGCGCGCGCGCGGCTCCTTGAGCTCGAGCTGGTGGGGGTGGGGGTGGGCACCTTGGAGGCGGTGAGCAGCATGGTGGAGTGCTTCTTGAGCACGGCGCGCGCGGCGGCGAGCTGGTCGCGCGCGCGCGGCTCCTTGAGCTCGAGCTGGTGGGGGTGGGGGTGGGCACCTTGGAGGCGGTGAGCAGCATGGTGGAGTGCTTCTTGAGCACGGCGCGCGCGGCGGCGAGCTGGTCGCGCGCGCGCGGCTCCTTGAGCTCGAGCTGGTGGGGGTGGGGGTGGGGGTGGGCACCTTGGAGGCGGTGAGCAGCATGGTGGAGTGCTTCTTGAGCACGGCGCGCGCGGCGGCGAGCTGGTCGCGCGCGCGCGGCTCCTTGAGCTCGAGCTGGTGGGGGTGGGGGTGGGCACCTTGGAGGCGGTGAGCAGCATGGTGGAGTGCTTCTTGAGCACGGCGCGCGCGGCGGCGAGCTGGTCGCGCGCGCGCGGCTCCTTGAGCTCGAGCTGGTGGGGGTGGGGGTGGGGGTGGGCACCTTGGAGGCGGTGAGCAGCATGGTGGAGTGCTTCTTGAGCACGGCGCGCGCGGCGGCGAGCTGGTCGCGCGCGCGCGGCTCCTTGAGCTCGAGCTGGTGGGGGTGGGGGTGGGGGTGGGCACCTTGGAGGCGGTGAGCAGCATGGTGGAGTGCTTCTTGAGCACGGCGCGCGCGGCGGCGAGCTGGTCGCGCGCGCGCGGCTCCTTGAGCTCGTGCTGGCGCCGCGCCGCCTGCGCGCCCAGCGCCGCGGCCGAGCGGCCCAGCTGCCGCGCCGACTCCGCCAGCTCCGACTGCGACGACGCGCTCTTCAGCTTGTCCAGGTCCGTCTCCACCTGCCCGCGCACACACACATCGTATTTTAATCTATACATTATATATATATATATATATATATATATATATATATATATATATATATATATATATAAACGAATGGGTCACAGAATACTAGCGTAAAATAGCAGCATAACGCTGCTGTTTCGTATAATGGGTGTAGAAAACCAAAGACTATTTTTACTGAAACCACGACACTCCATCTTAGTTTCTTAATCCTCACGGGTAACGACGCACCTGCATTTTGATTTATAATCGATGATGGATGTAGATGTCTATGGGCTACAACAACCACTTACCATCAGGTGGACTGTGCGCTCGTTAGTCACCCTATTCCTATAAAAAAATACTAACTGCCACCCATGAACGTATAAATAAGACGAACTAAATCTCGCTATACAACTCAGTGAGGCACCCATAATAAATCAGCTCGCGTGTATGTACAAGGGGTCACGCACACATTCACACTAATAATAAGTCAAGCGCCCGCCATTACGCAACAAACGTCGTCCGAGAGAAGTAGTTGGCGTAGGTAAAATCAAAAATCAATATGCTGTCTTGCGTCCTTAAATTTTGTAAAAATCATAGTGGTTTTATCAAAAAACATCAAGGAATCACCTTTCATAGGTGAGTCAGTAATTATAATCAACTTAGAGTAATTACATATAGAGTGATAGTGACATTCAAAATTCCGTTCAAAGTTGAAGCAACAACACAATGAATGTGTGCATAAGCGACCTGTAATTACGTTTGCCCACACGCACACAAGCAAATGAGTAATGTTTGCAAGTTAATGACATTTTTCCCAAAAAGTGGGGAAAATGTAATAGTAGACATGTTCATAAAATTAATATTTAGGTTGCGTTTATAAATATTTATTAACTATTTGCAAAGAGAAAAATGTAACATTATTTATTTTTGTTAACTGATGTAATATTTTTTTTTATTTACGTGATAGAGCCATACTGCAGCTATATTAATGGGATAGTTGTAGCACGAATGGGTCGGCTCAACCGGGGTGTAGAGAATCAGAGACCCATTTAACTGGAAAAGAGGCATTCTATCTTAGTCCTCACGGCTGACAACGCATCTGCATTTTAATTCGCAAACGAAGATAGATGTAGATGTCTATGGGCCACAGCAACCACTTACCATCAGGTAGATTCTGTACTCATTTGTCACCCTTATTCTATAAAAAAATTATTTATACTACGAAATATCTTGTGTTATATTCACAAATCTATTATGTAGTTATATTATTCTGTTAGAAGTGGTATATTTATATATTTATATAAATATCTGTTATTTATCGTCCATAAAATCTTATACTATTTGTAAATATTAATTTTGATTTAATACTCAATGGCCTTATATAGAGAAGTGGAAGAAATGGAGGAGGCAAATGCTTACGTCTATTTCTTCCAGTTTTTCCAATCCAGTCCCACTTACACTTAACAAGTGAATAGTTGTCAGATAATCATTTTAGCTGTCTGATATTTTTTCATTAGTTATTCCTTACTATCTGTGGCTGTGGCCCGCGGCTTTACTCGCTTATCAAAGCATATACTGATCTCGATTCTTGCCATTCTAAGAATCTACGTGATATATTTAATTTAAATCGGTTTCAACGTAAAGGTTACAACATACAACTTTCACAGAATGGATATAATATTAGAAGGAATCACGAGACTTAAGAGTGTGGTCAGCTTCAAGTGATTATTATTATTACTTCATTGGATATTATGTTTTGCATTAAAACTAAATAAGATTCGGAAGGAGATAAACTATTCAAATAAAACATGAAAAAATATACCCAAGTACTTAATATTCTTCTCTTAATGACCCTGAAACTGCAACTGTTCTCTAAACAACTGCCGCTTTGATGACGCTATCCTCGAAATGTTATCTTTTTTAGATTCATAAAAGAATCGAACTAAAAATATTAAATATAAGTAAATTAGAATAAAAAAAACTATCATATTATAATATACATATATATATATATATATGTGTGTGTGTGTGTGTGTGTGTGTGTGTGTGTGTGTGTGTGTGTGTATATGTGTTATTTATCCTAAAACACATACCATAAAAAGGTAAAAACAACTGCACATTATCAAAACAAAATAAAATCAACACATTTTTTTTTCGTGGCAAATGGGTACCCTAATAATATTTGGTAAATAAAAATACCTATTTATATGTGAATGAGACTATTGGCAGTATGTATATATTTTCCGATATGCATTTTTTTATAATTATAATAATAAGAAAAAATGGGGTAAAATATTTTACTATGCCTAGCAACATTTTCATTATATTGGCATCTGTCAAATTTATTATTTATTATTTCGTTTTGATGAATGTTTTTTACATAAATATAAGATGCTAGGCAGTACTTAACCGTGAAATGAGATTTTTACATTTTTTTCGTGATTATGTGATGAGTTGTGACACCCTTTCACAGTATAGTACGTAATTATTTTGAAAAATTGTGCGAGCTGTTTACACGACTACGTGGACTCGAGTACTAACACGCCAGAAGTCGTACTTAGCCTTTAAAGGCTAACTTGAAATGGCTTCACATTGCGTGCGCCTACTGCGGTTCTAAGCCTAATACTTCTATGATAATCAATTATTTGAGAATTTTATGTCTTAAATTAAAATGCTATTTTTGGAACACAAAACATGAGTCAAGTGATCAGTGTTATTAATTATATTTATAGGGAAAATTACCCGAAATTAGGGAAATTGCTATTTTTACCAACGTTGCCACGAATACGGTATATATATGTTTGCTCAATAACCACTTAAGGTTGTTTTATGTGCACTTTTTTGTTACAATTTTCCTGGAAAATTATCCGATCGATTAGAATGCGGTTTTATGCATTTTTTCGTAAGTTAATAATAAGATATTATATAACAAACGTTTGTATACTGCAGAAAGACATTTCTTTCATAAATTAATAAATGTGAAAACTTTAGGAGGTTAACGTTCTCCATCTAACGATTTATTTACCCACCACCACTACTCCCAACACCACTAAATTAGGATAGAAACCACTGACGACAATACGACACGTGTTTCGCCTCTACACGAGGCATCTTTAGGTGATGTAGACTCTGCGGTGGCTGACCGCTTCGAAGTGATGTGTCTTTCCTAGTGTGGTGATGTTGGAAGTAGTGGTGCTGGGATTCGTGCTGACGGGGATAGTACACATAATTGAGGGCGGGCGGGAGCTGCTCTTCAAACTAGGTAAGACACATTATTTTATTTTATCGAGCGGACGTAGGCGAGGTAATTTTTTACCAAATTTAATATGATGGATTTCCGCAAAGTAACGCCTGATTCTATTAAGTATCATAAACAATAACTATAATTTACACTTGCAGAAAATTTAAATAAATAAATATATTAACTTTGGCCTCTCAGTATATTTACGGAAATTTAATGTATGTATTTGTATTTAGTGATGTATATTCTGTAAATACTAGGAACAAGCACAAGTTAGTTATACCAGTTAATCAACTCAAAAGAATCAGTTATTCCTTCATGTATACGAATTCACAACAAAGTCCCAGAAAATATGCAGGCCTTGTCTATCAAAGTTTAAAAATTTTAGCAAGCAAAAATTGTTTAGTAAGGATTATTAGGGTATACCACTAACGAGTACATGATTGATAATAACCCCTGGGAATGAGGTGATCGCTACCATGCTGTTTCTAAATGTTTTTATACTAATTCTAAAAAATATATTTTTAAAATTAATTTTATTAAATTTTTTGGTTACCTATAATATGTTTATTTGTTATATATTTAGTTAAAAATATTTATAATATTGTTCGCGCCAAACGCTAATTTCAAGAATTAACGCGAGAGGGCGCTCGGCGCGGTGCATTCATACCGGTTTGACTTTCGGTCGTGCGTGGAACGCACAAGCGCAGGAGTCGTCTGTCAGCGGTGCTAATGTCAGCACACTGTCAATTTTGTTCGGGAACCGCGGAATAGTTTAGACGTCTAGTAAACATCCTGTCTAGGATTTATAACGCGAATTGCTTGTTGGATAGCCTTTCCCGGGACTTATTGGGTCCGACTCAGAATCTGTATAAGTGCATTCGACAATATTAGCTAGTGCGGCCTTTGATATTCTAGAAATAACCGTTGCTACACGAAACGGTAGTGACCTTTGATCCGGACACTCCGTGTTAGTTTTGTGCGTTAACCTTATAACAAACGAGAGTTAGTGGCTTCTGTAAGTTAGTTAATCGTACGATAGAGTTAATGGACTGTCATCGTGACCAACGAAGAAGTGGTCCGGCGCCGAAGCATCCTGAAGCGGTGCAGCATTTTGGAGCAGCCTGGAACTCGGCCGCTGCTGGTCGCCTATGCTTGACAAGGCCCCACACATTCACACCTCACTGTACACTACTCGCCATCCACTATTACACACACTCACGGCCTGCCCAAGCCTTGGTGCGACGTTAGCTTCGGATAATGGTAAGTACTATGTGTTTCTAGCTTCCTCCCATATTGTTTATTGTAATTAGGAAATTCCACGCGGCCATATTGAGGCCCGACCTACGTCTGTTCGTTGAAACTCCGCTGATGGGCCCCGGAGGATTTGACCTTTAGGGGAGCAGCCGTAGGCCGTAACAAATATATTTCGTTCCAATAATATAACACAATTTTTATAATATAATGTTTTCAATAAAATTAATTTAAATGGAAATTGATTGAAATAGAATAATTCGATTTCAATCAATTTCCTTTTTTAAATTTAATTTAAATTAAAAAGGGTTATTATAATATTAAAGAATTTATGGATGATAATAACCCCTGCAAATGAGGTGATCGCTACCAAGCTATTTCTAATTTGTTGTGTTGTTAATTTGTGTAACATAGATGATTGTAAGCTGTTTTTCTTAAAAAAAGTCCCGCTGGGTTGTTTGCTGGTTCTTCGCAGGGCAGAGGTTTTTTTCGAACCAGTGGTAATTAAACCAAAGAGTGACTTTCAATAAGTATTATTTATAATCTATATTGAATAAAAAAGTTTCTGTTTCTGTTTCAATCAAAATCTAAATCTTAAATTCTTAGATTTTTTTTAATAGTCAAATGTGTTATTTTTATTAGTTACGTAATAATAAATTAGTATTTCGTCGTAAGTTGTGTTATATTTTGACAGTTTGTTTTGTAAAAAAAAATGGGGAAATTTTGTTTCATATGACAACCCTATATAACACGCAAACATACTTGCACCGCCGCCATTACAGTGCATCAGTTCTTTCTTAACAAAATTCTGTCCGCCTTATTTATACGTCCATGCTGCCACCCAACGTGTAGCGGCCGCAAAAAAAGTGGAAAACATTTAGTTTTAAATTTGAAAAAGTTTCATTGTTTAATTACGAGTGATAATACATTATGAAATTGAATGATGTAAATGTAACTTGCAAATAAATGTCTCACCCAGTTAATTGTACTATGCCTATAACCTTCGTGCAAGTACAAAGAATAAGTTCACAAAGTTAAGACACAATCTGATGAACAGTATGACAATGCATAAAATACAAACAAACAAACATTAATTTTATATCATCATCATCATTACAGCCTTTCACAAGTCCACTGCTGAACATAGGCCTCCCCCGAGGAATGCCAAAAAACAAAGTCCTGAGCCACCTGCATCCACCGACTTCCTGCACGTCTTACCAGGTCGTCACTCCATCTAGTGGGGGGTCGCCCGACACTTCGCCTACCGGTACGAGGCTGCCACTCGAGAACCTATCATCCCCATCGGTTGTCGGTTCTTCGAGCTATATGGCCGGCCCACTACCACTTCAGCTTACTAATCCGTTGGACTATGTCGGTTACTCTGGTTCTACTGCGGATATCCTTATTTCTAAGTTTATCACGCAGAGAAACCACGAGCATAGCTCAATCAATAGCTCGCTGAGCGACTTTGAGCTTCCTCATACGGCCAGCAGTGAAGGACCACGTCTCAGATCCGTAAGTCAACACTGGCAACACGCTCTGGTTGTATTTTCAAGTTTTTTTTTTTTGAATTGCGTTTTCAAGTTTTGAGGTATGTCTAACAAGAAGATGTGTCGTAGTTTCCCGAACGCTGCCCAGCAGAGTTGAATCCGTCGATTGACCTCTCGGTCGAAGTTGGACTTACCTAGTCGGACTATTTGTCCCAGGTAAACATACTCGTCAACAACTTGGAGCTTAGTGCTCCCAACAACTACCGGCATAGGTGACATGGACGTTAAACATGATTTTTGTTTTGTCCATGTTCATCTTAAGACCTATCCGTTGGGAGACACTATTGAGGTCATTGAGCATAGTGCTTAGGTCCTCCAGCGATTCTGCCATAAGGACTATATCGTCGGCAAATCGAAGGTGAGTGATGTACTCGCCATTGATGTTAATACCGCATCCTTTCCAGTCCAGTAGCTTAAAAACGTCTTCCAATGCAGCGGTGAAGAGTTTCGGGGATATAACGTCACCCTGACTTACACCTCTCTGCAGTTAGATAGGTTTCGTACTCTGATTCTGTACTCTGATAGCCAACGTAGCTCTACTGTACAAACACTTCAGCACTTCGATATACCGACAGTCAATTTGACACCGCTGAAGGGACTGCAGCACCGCCCAAATTTCGACGGAACCAAAGGCTTTCTCATAGTCCACATACGCAAGGCAAAGTGGCAGATTATATCCTCTGTCTTCTGTACAATTTGCCGAAGAGTTTGTATGTGGTCCATGGTACTAAAGCCTTTTCGGAAACCGGCTCGTTCGGGAGGCTGGAAGTCGTCAAGTCTGCGTGCGAGACGATTCGTAATGACTCTTGAGAACAGCACGTAGACGCAGCTCAGAAGGGAAATCGGTCTGAAGTTCTTCAAGAGAGCCTTTTCGATTTTCTTGAAGAACAAGACCACCGCACTTCTGCTCCATGCTTCCGGAGTAGTGCCACCATGGAGGACGGAATTAAAGAGCTTCTGAAGGTCTTCAAGTACCGGTTTTCCACCCGCTTTCAAAAGCTCCACTGTAATTCCATCCTCGCCTGGGGCCCTGCCGTTTTTAAGGTGCTGGAGAGCCATTCTAATCTCGCTCACACTGACGTCAGGGATATCTTCGGAATAGTGTCGGATAAGACTCGCTCTTCGATCGTTACTCACACTTGCGTGTGGGTCCAACGATGACGTGTACAGCTGCCCATAGAACCTCTCAATCACATTGGCAAAATAATACCTTAAGTAGATAAGTTAGGTATTTAGACAAGTGTTGTAAATAATTAGGTATTGCAGTATTGCCGTCTTTGCAGTACTGCCCGCATCGTACGATCGCTAGCTGCAGGCCGCGTGGATTCGGCGTCAATTCCGCGCGACAATAGAGTCAATGACCTTATTGTCAGCTGATTTCATTTAAGTTCCACTGCTGGTTTTATGTTTTAAGTATTTTTATGTTTTTTTTTTAATAGAATTATCGTTTCATTTAGCATGATGGAGCGTGAATAAAACTAATAAAACGTTGTGAAAAGATGTTTTTTTTTCCTCGGGTTCAATTTTCTTCCTGCCCATGATCAAAGGTATCGTTAGTACTATCGCCTGTCTTTGTTTTCGGGAGCGTTTCAAAAACACCCGGTATTATGTCATAATCATAAAATCATAATACACACATTGACTTTTTAGTTAAACATGTTTATGCATTGATTATTTATTAAATTAGTTATACTAATTCAGCAAGAATGTAGTGGTCACAGTACAAATCCACGAACGCAAACAGTTGCACACGTAGGTGTCGGTCATATGAGGGTCTTGCTAGCTTAGTAGGTATTCGCTCGCGTTCGAGACGAGTTAACGCCGCCGCCGCTTGATATAACTGTAGGTAGGTATTAATGCCGAAAAAAGCCGATAATACACGATTGTTTACATTAAAGAAATACCTACCTATGAACATTAAGTCAGAACTCCGAGCATCGAGTTGTTTATTTAAGCCTAGTAAACATTTGATTGCATCTTTCCATCACACTTTTCAGGCATTGGACTGTCGACTATGAATTATTTTGTTTATTGATTATGATACAATGTCAATAGGCTCCAGCTCCGTGGCGCAGTGGCTTAGTAATGAGTTGTTGCGCTGGGGACCGCGGGTCGAATCCCGCACGGAACAAGTATTTGTATGGCCTACAAATAATTGTTCCGGGTCTAGATGTTTATCCTCATGCAATTTATGTTTGTAAACTGTCTTCACAATACAGGAGAAAATTCTAGTGTGGTGGTAACGTTTAAAAAAAAATTTTAAAAAATATTCGTTACAAAGTATTATGAATTTGCATAACATTTTAATTTTAATTGTAGATAATAATGGACTGCTAAGAATATGAGGCCATACGACAACATAATTCAAAGACGGCGTATTTAAAAGATATGAAACAAGAATACAATAATTTAAAAAATCAAATACTTAACTTACTGATAGCCTAAACTCTCATGCAACGTTGTATTTTTAATACAATTTCAAAATGTCTACCACCTTGTTCAATACATTTTAATGGCCGTTTTCTTGATATTTTAATTTAGAAAGCACTTCAGTGTCATTTTTACTATTCTATAAGCGGTCACAATCCTATTTTTAGGTCCTCGGCACTTTTTGTTTCACTAAAATAAACTAATGATTTAATACGTCCCTACAAAAAAGTCAAGAGCGTCAAATCAGCTGGTCTGGGAGGTAACTGGACAGCGCCGCGGGCTCTCCAAACTCTGTATTTGTAAAGACATTAACGTGCTTGAAATAAGGTTCATTTTTCTTTATTTTGTATTGAATGACGGACTTTGTATTAATACAAATAAAACTACACTTTTAAAAGTCTTATTGCCTTGAGTTACGGTCCACTTCAGTTTATTTTGACTGTACAGGTTTAGTGTGACTGTAATTTACGTAGTTTTAATTATTTTTGGGATAAAAAATTACCTATATTAAAAATGATAGAAATCGATTCAGTAAACGATTCTGAACAAACTACTTTCAGGATGTGAGTTAATTATGTTATATGTCGTAAGCCAAATACCACTGACTCACTTACTCATCACAAAATCTCCGAAACTATACCCCCAACTGACTTGTAATCTATACATCTATACAAATAAATAAAATTGAAGTGTCTGTTTGTAATGTAAAAATTACAGTTTTTTATTAAATGTATATGAAAGTAAATAGGGTACTTATAACTAAAATACAATTTTTAAAATTTTTGTCTGTCTGTCTGTCTGTCTGACTGTCTGTTTGTTCCGGGTAATCTCCGAAATGGCTGGACCGATTTTGACGGGACTTTCACTGGCAGATAGCTGATTTTATAAGGAGTAACTTAGGCTACTTTTATTTTAGAAAAAGAATTAGGGTCACGCACAAAAAATTAAAAACCTTAACACGCGAGCGAAGCCGCGGGGAACAGCTAGTTTAGTATATATACGCTTTCTCGATGTAGACACCCAATAAGGATTTAGAAAAATTCAACCCCTAAGGGAATGAAATAAGGTTTTTACAGTTACTAGTACATGTATATAGGTGTTACAGGTGTGTACAAGTGTGTTCACTCACCGCCCTCAGCTTCGCGAGCAGAAGATGAACATCCACCATGTCAGCGAGGATCAGAAGCCTCGTGACGGCAGACAGCAGCGCTCGAGCCGCACGTACCATCGCACTTCGCACCGAAGAAGCGCACGGCTCCTCAGAGAACTCACGTGCAGCCAGTGACATCGCCGCACCTGACATCACAAGGTGTTTTCGAAATGAATACTTACGCAATTCGGCACAAAAAAGAGTCAAACATATACATCTATAGGATAGCCTACGAGAGAATGGAACAGTATACAGTGTTTGCTATTGTCTCGATCTCTTTGTGCAGTGCTTTATACAGGCTGATGGAACATGGGTGCAAAGCTGTAAGCGGAAGGTAGTCTAGACCATTTAGAACAATTTAGGCGATAGTTATGTTAGAAATCCGACTATTTTTTTTAACGCACCCATCTTCCAATCAGCCTGTAGATGGTTAATATAACTATTAATTAAATGTTGAAATAAACAGTAATAATTTTTAATGAAATTAACCATCTATACAAATAAATGAAATTATAGACTAAAATTATGATAAATATAATAACTTTTTACTAAATGCATATGAAAGTGTATACGGTATTTATAACAAAATTACAAATTTTAAAAATTTTGTCTGTCTGTTTGATCCGGGTAATCTCGGAAACGGCTTGACCAACTTTGACGGGACATTCACTGGCAGCTAACTGATGTTATAAAGAGTAACTTAGGCTACTTTTATTTTAGAAAAATAATTAGGGTTGCCATGCAAGAAAATGAAAACCCGTGAAATCCAATCGTAATAAATTCCACGCGGGCGAAGTCGCAGGGAACAGAACTAGTATTGAATAAAATTATCGTAAATTCATAAAAATCTAAATCTATCATATCTTACTGGTTTGTATTCTACTTCCTTATTTCGCAGCCAAGGCCGTCTACACTATGACACAAGGGGTAGTGACGAAAAAATCTTACACTTTTTGTCGCCTAGCTCCCATCCGCCAAACCCGTACCGTCCGATAAAGAACTTCGTTCCAAAATTAACCGTATTAAAGTTAGTAGTATTCAATGTGTATTGTGTAGTATTATAAGAAACTATTAACTAGATTCATGTCCAAGCAGTTCTTCACACAGGCGATCCCAAAACTCAATAAACTCACCAGCCTTCCTGACTTCCTCGACAGCGGCCAACATCTCCTGTGTGATCTCGGGGTTCTCATAGGCGATGTTCTGCCCGCGCTCTATGAAAATCTCGGTGGCGCGCTCCACTGTAGCAACCAGTGCACTCGCACGCTTCGATTTGCCAGCTAGAAGAATAATGAATAATTAAATATTTGTTTTTATAAAATTGAAGTAACAAACAAACTAGCAGTTCACCTGTATAGTTAGTGGCTACTGTAACCCATAGACACGTGCAATCAACATCAAACAATGATGACTACAGATGCATTGGCACCAATGGAATAACTCACAGCTATAACTATAACTATACCACAGCCTTAGGAGAACATACAGTCAGTCATCGTGTTTGATATTGTCGGAAAAGCAGACGTCTATACAAATAAATAAAACTGAAGTGTCTATTTGTAATGTCAAAATAACAGCTTGAAAGTATATATATATGAAAGTGAATGCAAGTAAGACGAAAGGAGTTGGTTTAATTATTATATATTAATAATTTAATTAATGAACAGGTCATTAAAAGAAAAGGGAATGAAATTGAACGCAAGTAAGACGATAGTGATGGTTTTTGAAAGAGAAGAAAGTAAAACGATGTGTAAAATATTCTTAGTTCACCTATCGTTTTACTTTCTTTTTACCTTTTATTCTGAAGGAGAGTTGGTCGAGCAAGTAGATGAATTTGTGTATTAGGGATGTGTATTTAGCAGGGATGGTAGATATGATAAGGATATAGAACGACGAGTGAACGCAGGAAATAGAGTAAATGGGGCTCTACACTCTATTGTGAAAAGTGAGAATGTGTCCAAAAAGACAAGTATGGCTATTCACAATGCTGTGTTATTCCCTACTATAATGTGTGGTAGTGAAAGTTGGGTGTAGCAGAAGACGCACGAGAGTAGAATAAATGCTGTAGAAATGCGGTCATTAACGAGTATGTTAGGGATAAATCTGAATGACAGAGTGATAAATTGTGTGATAAGAGAAGAGTGTGGTTTGCAAGATGACGTTGTGACCAGGATTAAGAAAGGAATGCTTCGGTGGTTTGGTCATGTAGAAAGAGTGAATGAGGAAAGAGTGACAAAGCAAATTTATGTTGCAGAGGTGAACGGCAGAGTCGGGAAGGGACACCCTAGGCGAAAGTTTATCGACCAAATTGGCGATATATTGAAAATGGGCCAAATCAAGAGTACCTTTAACCGACGAGCGTGTATGCGTGAGGTGTGTCAGGATCGTGCCAAATGGAAGTCCATAGTCTCTGCCTACCCCACTGGGTGACAGGCGTGAGTGTTTATGTATGAAAGTATATACAGTACTTATAACAATAACACAATTTTTAAAATTTTTGTCTGTCAGTTTGTTCCGGCTTTGAATGGACTTTCACTGGTAGATAGCTAACGTTATAAGGAGTAACTTAGGTTACTTGAGAGAATGCGTGGCAGCCGCAACAGTATTCTGAACATGTTCGCCGAACGATGTGACGGGCATATGCTAAGTCACTGGAATAGTATATTAAAAAGTAATTTTACATATTTAAGAAACTAACATTAGTATTTAAGGTGTATAATGTATTACTAACAAATTATGGATCAAGGTCTGAAATAAAGGAATTATTATTATTATTATATTTTAGAAAAATAATTACATAATTAAAACATAATTAAAACCCTAAATTACACAGTCGCGGGGAACAGCTAGTAAACAATAAACTGCTAGGGTTGTCAGAACAGGAAGTTATAAAAAAATTAAAGACTGATTTTATTTAATTTCACGGTTAAACAAATTAATGGGTATGTGAAAACTGATGAAACTAATTCCTTATCTTTAAATGAGGACGAGCCACAATTCTTTTTTACCGCACATGATGTAATGTGAACCATTTTAATTTATTTGTGTGACAGGACAATCCTAGCGGACAGCCTTCGATGACCGACTGTTACTAGTAGACTGTGACTGTACTGTATATAATTTTTTACGTAGTAGAGCCATGCTGCAACTATATTATGGTTGTAGCACGAATGGGTCGGCTCGACCGGGGAAGGACCACTCTCTCACAGCGACCTGTACCTGCGAAAAATAGCAGCTTAACGCTGCTGTGTTTTGTATTGTGAGTGTAGAGCATCGGGGACCCTTTTTACTGGAAACGAGGCATTCCATCTTCGTCCTCACGGGTGACAACGCATCTGCATTTTGATTCGTAATTGAAGATAGTTGTAGACGTCTATGGGCCACAGCAACCACTTACCATCAGGTGGACTGTGAGCTCATTTGTCACCCTTATCCTATAAAATAAACCATCTCTTTCAGCTTCAGACCAGAAAACAGCAATGCAAAGACTGCTATTCAGTGGCAAAAATAGGTAAGATTGTGATACCTATCCAGATAAGACCTCTAGGCAGAGAAGCAGTCGTACCACTAACCATGTAGTGGCGGTGTAAGAATATTCACTACCCCATATTCTTCCAAAAGTGTTGTTAGAGACAACACAGGGTAAAATGAAATAGGAGATGGACAGCAGCCTCTTCCTGAGAACAACTCTAAATAATAAAAAAACTGCAGCTGCCAACGCACTGGCTAAGCGTAGCAACTGTGACAAAATGCCCCCATGAGGCATTTTGTCACAGTTGCTACGCTATGGTAGGGACGCCTATGTTCAGCAGTGGATTTTTACAGGCTGTAATGTATGAATGGTTTATTATGGGCTGATAAGATAGAAGAAATAAGATGAGTATGTCTCAGTTGGTGAAAATACAATTGGCTCTATGATAAAGTAAAAGTATGGCAATAAAAATATATAATAAATTACCACAGGAAATAAAAAATATATCAGAATTAACCAAATTTAAATCAAGACTCGGTAAATATTTAAAACAAAACCCCTTCTACAGTATTTAAATATAAAATAACATTATTATATATTTTTATATTTTTTTATAACTTTTAATTATATTTTATGTATGTTAATAGTATATAAGCAGTGCCCTTGTCAAATTTTCAGTGCCTGAAAAGGGCGTCTAAGTTGTAAGCACATTTTTAATTTAAGACCAATTATGTACACTTGGATTGCAAATAAATAATTTGATTTGATTTGAAGTTCTTCGAGTGACAGCCTCAGTGAAAACTATGTCACGCTGGAAGTTGATGGATGCAGGCGGCTCAGGATCGTGCAATCTTTGATTATATAATGTCTATATGGAGAGTCGCCCTACAATCAAAACAAAGAACACGAGCCATAAATTTACGAATATTATGCGACGGATACATAGGGTGACGGCGACGGCCACAGCTGTTTGCCGTGCCGAACGGAAGGACAAACCTAATGCGTCAGGCGCCCCTCACACTTGCTCTATGCACACTTAATTTGATAGCGAGAGAAATAGACTTGTTTTGCTGTCCACTGAGTGAGTTCACAAAGATAGCATTATACATTATTTGTTATGTACCTAATTTAAAAAGATAATTGCATATAATAATAATAGCACATAAAATAGTTATAATAATAGCATATAGAATAGTTACACTATCGTATTAGGTTTACCTGTAAAGATAGTTGTAAATGTTGAAATAAATAAATAAAATTTCAAGCATGTGTGCGTTTTACACTGTGTGTCCATGTCTCTGTGTGCGTAAATAATAAGAACTTATAAGCCAACAGTCGGCTGATATTTTAGACATTATGTAATCAAAGCATGCAATGCCGTATTCCTTGGTCCTTGGGTATGTCTATGCCTATGATCAGTAGTGGATTTATGTGATCTTACTTACTTTTTATATTTTGTCATGTACACAGAAATATTCAATCAATTCATACCCTTTTGATGACTTTTTGAAGTATGTTGATAAATACTCACGTCTCTTCTTCTTGGCAGTCTTATCTTTGCTGTTCACAAGTGTTGTCACCTGCAGCACCAGGGGCTCAAGGGTACGCTCCACAGAAGTAGTGCGTATCTCCAGGTTCTTAGGGTCCCATTTCAAGGTGAGCTGGCCCGTCGTACCATATGTGTCCGTCATAGTAGCCATATCTGCAAGTGTACATGTTAGAAATTACTTTATACTATTATAAAAAAGATCCTCCAGACCGAAATTAGGTCTTGATGGCCATTCTCAATGGAGACTTGCCACTTGGGCGCAACGGGTGTATAGTGCATTAGTGTGTGCGCCAGCACTCTTTTTCCTTAATCTCATTGGCCCATAGGATGGCAATTCACAACACACAACTGGACAAAGATCAGGCACAGGACCAATGACTTAGCCCACTTTTTGAGGCAGAGGTATGTAACACAACTAAGTTATTGATGCAGGGGTGCAACTGTGAATTTCTTGACACAAAAATGCAATATCTTTCTTTGTCCTAAACCGAGATTCGAAAATGGGACCACATGATGAGCAGTTGCACTAGACAAACGAAGCAGTCATTGTATGTTCTTATAATACAAATGACATAATATTTAAATTTAGTGGTCAGAGTTTCCGACTGCAGAGCCATAAGAAATAGGTTTGAATCGTAAACAAAGTCTAAGGTTTTTGTTTATTGTTTATTTTGTGCTAAAACACAAATAATTTCTTTTAAGGTTGACTTGTAACATATCTGAATAGGCCTCTCCAATGCAAGTGCAAACTTGCCAAAAGCCACACTACCGTGTATTCAATAAACATCTACTAAGTACATCTAACATTCATTAAGAATCAGCTCCTGAGGAAAAATGGAATGCTTCCTACCAGGATTTTTTATAAAGGATAGGGGTGACTATGAGCCACAGCAACCACTTGCCATCAGGTGGACTGTGTGCTCGTTTGTCACCCTTGTACTATAAATAAAAAAAACATGCTCACAATGCACCTAACACTTCATGATCACAACAACTTATAGACAACTGCAACCAACTTAAAAAAGCTGCATAGCTTTCTTAAGTACTAAGACGGAACACCTCATAGCTTCTGGCTCTTATTGTACAGTTTCATAAGCAGGATAAATATGTAGGGTACCTACCCAGACCAAAATTAGGGTACTAAGCAGGAAAAGGACTCTTTCTTGTCTAGTAATTACAATCAACTACTAGATATTTGGCTAGATACTGAAGTAGTTGTTACTTTTATTTCTTGTCTAATGATATAAATAAAAAATAATGCTACGACCACAAAACCTTGTAATTTTTGTGAATACTGAAGGGTAAACAGTATGTTTGATCGAAGATTTCGTGCTCTTAATTTGGTAGGATTAGTTATTGACAAGTAGATGAAAAGCTTTTTACCTTATTTTATGAGAAGTTTTCCTTTTCTCACAAAAATAATGCGTTATTACACTTGAGAATTTGCTTTACACTCAAATATTCACGTTATACCACAAAAATAACACAAGAAAGCAATTAAAACACAGTTTGATAAAATATTACTAGGTGTGTCAAAGACAAAGAATGTGTCAAACTGTCAAATGCCAAAGAAAATCACTGATTCATAGATTTTTTTATTAAAACTTTTGGCCTGAATGCTTGTCTTTTAGGCTATGTCTTCATTTTTTTCGGGATCTTCGTTTTATACATTTTCTATTGTGGACTTAATGTACTTGTAAATAGGCAGAAAATATTTCATATTCTTCAAAAACACAGTCGAGCGGCAGGGTTCATTATTTGCGATGGGTTCACTTTCACTGTCACTGTCACACAACTTCACTGGCTAATAAAAGCTGTTGAAAGTTAAATTGGCCGCTAAACGTAGTGATTATAATCTGTTTGTTGGCCGCATTCAAACAACAGGTGATGGACAGCTTCAACTTGAGTTTTGTGGAGGCCGAATCGCAATCGATTTATAAACGTAATATAGTCACAACTTGCTTCTTTCAACTTAGCGTACCACGGTTTTACAGGTATTTCCATACCACTTGCCTTTGTTTTCTTGGTCTTGGTTCGACATATCTTTCCAAAATAAACGGATATTCTTTCTTATTTCAGTATCACAGTCAGTGAAGGGTAAAGATAAAATATGGCTTACATCAAGTGAATTTATTCCTTCACACTGATTCATAGATTAAACCGTATTAAACAGTATTATATAGACCGCGCGCAACTAGTTAACCGCGCCTAGGGTATGTGAGGAGCGGGACGGGAGAGCAGGACGCTTGCTGTTATTATTCAGCTCAGAACGCCGTCGACTTAGAGATGCGCAAAACAGTGCTTTTTAAAGTGATGTAATATGACATTACATTTCGTACTGAGGAATGGTACATTACACCATGACTCCTAACATGACGCGAAATGATGCGCCACACTATCGCTATTGTAATGAAATGCTCGCGTTATGGAATCCACGCCAAAATATTATATTCGGGAGCAGTAGCTGCATTTCGCCTTTTTGCTAGGAGCCACTTCTTCAAAGTGATTCCAAAGGGGCTACTTTTTCGATTCGTCGCCATAATAAAACTATATATTTCACTTAAAACTTAACACGTTTATAAGTCTATGTATTTACAGCTAAAAGTTATTTCTCAAAAAATCACCCACACCTTATTAATTACGTAATAATCACACAATATACAAAATAACACAACACTCAATATTTCCATTTGTTTCGAGGTCGTACTGTAACTGTTAACTGTAGTTTATTGGCCTAAGCATAAATGTCATATGACCAATGACCATTGGCCTTTTTTTGCGCCCAAAGCACGGCTACATTTTACGGTCACTATAAGATGTTGTTAGGTTAGCTAATTACGCAATAACTTGAGACAGAAGGACCCTTAAGTAGGCACTAAATAAATTAACCGACTTGGTATTACATGGATCTCACAACTTTTTACGGTAGAAGAACTGAGTAAGCCTTCTCAGCGTCGACGGTAAATTGTATGCGAAAGTGTTAATTGAAAGGGTTGTAAATGAAACAGACGAAAAAGTATGGGATGCACAAGCGGGATTTAGAAAGGGAATGGGATGTACGGATCAGGTATTTTCCTTGCGGTGCATAGCCGAAAATTGTTTGGATAAAAACAAGAAAGTTTATTGCGCGTTCGTCGACCTAGAAAAGGCCTATGATAGAGTGGTGAGGAATGAATTGTTGTCAGCACTGTCCGTGAACGGTGTGAGCAGTATCCTCGTACGCGCATTGCAATCTCTTTATAGGGCTTCTAGTTCTTGTGTAAGGATAAACGGGGCATACACTGAATGGTTTAATATCAAAAAAGGTGTTAGACAGGGATGTGTAGCGTCACCGTGGCTGTTTAATCTGTTCATGGTAATTGCTTGACAGACTTAAAGGAGAGTGAAAGCGGGTTGAGAATGAATGAGTTACTCGTCAAATGTTTTCTCTATGTTGATGACCAAGTATTACTTGCGTCTTCGGCCGAGGAGTTGCAGGAGATGGTAACTGCTATGAGTGGAGCCTTTGTTAGAAAGGGAATGAAGATGAATGTAAAGAAGACGAAAGTGATGGTGTTTGCAAGAGATGAGGCAGTGACAGACTGCAATATCGTGATTGGAGATGAACAAATTGAACAGGTAAAAGAGTTTGTGTATCTGGGTTCAAAGTTTACAAGAGATGGAAAGTGTGAGAGTGATATCGAAAGAAGAGTGAATGCAGGAAACATGGTGAATGGAGCTTTGCACTCCTTTATGAGCAGTCGGAAGGTGTTTAACAAGGCTCGTTTGGCTGTGCATGAGGGGGTGTTGGTTCCGACACTCATGTACGGAAGTGAAAGTTGGGTATGGCAGAAGAAACACGAAAGCAGAATAAATGCAGTTGAGATGAGAGCGCTAAGAAGTTTGATAGGAGTTAAACTGAGTGACAGGATAAGAAATAGTGAGATAAGGAAACGTTGTGGTCTGAAAGAAGATGTAGTAACAAAAATTGAGAAAGGTATGCTGAGATGGTTTGGCCTTGTCGAGAGAATGAATGAAGAACGATTGACGAAAAAAGTGTATAAGGCGTGTGTGAATGAAAGTGCTGGAAGGGGTAGACCTAGGGGGACATTACAATACAATAGGGGGACATCCTACCTGCGAAATCCGATAAGTAACAACACGTATTTAATCTGCTCCTCAATTTTTTATTCAAAATCAGTGTAAGGATTAAAGTTTTACCCTGATGCTATATACGTTTCGATAGCATAAAGTGCAAGCTTTGTAATAACACAATTGGACAAGTGAAATTCCACCTAGATTGTGAGTAATAACGATAAACATTTTCGAAATAATCGTTTTTAATTGCCGTCCCTGACCTAGGACAACTCGCGGCCGGCTCGCATCTACGCACACATACGCATCGCACAGTGTACGTGACGTACGGCGTAGCGTTTTTATCGCTGACGCTTTATTTATGCTCAACTTTTAAGCGCATCTTGAAGCCTTGCTTATAATGGTTGGAAATAAATGCTCTGGATGCCGCCACAACATAACTACTAGGGAGTTTCTGGTGTGCTCCACTTGCTCATCTAAATACGACCTTTTATGCGCTAATGTTGGTTTAAAAAGATTTAATCTAATGAACCACGAAACAAGACACTGCTGGAAATGTCCTGAATGTCATAGTAAACAACTAAAATCTAATAACACGAACTCACCGTTGCGCCAACCACTCCAATCCAATCAGCCGGGCCCCAGTAACGTCAGCGTACTTGATGAAACATCATGTGAAACCAGCAACGTTACCATCAGAGCTCGCCAGCAATCACAGGCTGTTCCAGTTGACGACCGTTATGTGACGGAGGATTCACTGCGGCGAATACTTAGTGAGGAATTGTCATGCGTGATCGAAGAAAAGATAACAAAATTGGTAACTGTACAACTTGGAACGATAAATGAGCGCATAACGGAATTCAGTGAGTCCATTGCTTACTTTAACAGGCAATATGAGGAAATGAAGGCTGAACTGCAGGAAAAGTCGGCTATCATAACAGGGTTGCAAAAAGACAACGAAACCTTGCAATCAAGTGTCAAAGCTCTGTCCCAAAGACTCAATCTGGCAGAGCAGAATATGAGAGAGTCGAATTTGGAAATAAATGGTGTACCAGAACAAAAAACGGAAAATCTGTCAACCCTTCTAACCCAAATAGCAAAAACCGTTGACTGCCATATTGGAGATGAAGATATTCATCATATAACACGAGTCGCTAAGCTAAACAAGGACAGTGACCGGCCTCGCATGGTTATTGCTAAGCTCCGCAGCCCCAGACATCGAGACGCCATGTTGGCTGCTGTTGCCAAATTTAACAAAAGTAACCCAAAGGAAAAGCTGTCAACCCAGCATCTTGGTATGGCGGGCCCGCCAAAGCCTGTGTTTGTCTCTGAACACTTACCACCAGCTATCAAGTCTCTACACGCAGCAGCTCGCCTCAAGGCCAAGAAGCAGGATTTCAAATTCGTATGGGTTCTTAATGGACGCATCTACTTACTCAGAAATGAGTATAGCCCAGCCATCCTCATTCGAAGTATTGAGAGTCTTGATTCGATAACCTCTACTCAACAAAGATCCTGATAACACACGTATGAGGCACCTATGGAATATACTATCAAAACGTACGTGGTCTGAGAACGAAAACAACTGACGTATTAAAGAACATCTTGGAAAATACATACGACGTTATAGTGTTTACGGAGACTTGGTTGAATCCGGATGTGGCTAGCAGTGAAATTTTCGATTCTAGATATAAGGTTTATCGTAAGGATCGTGTATGTTCCAAATCCACTAAAATGGATGGCGGAGGAGTATTAATAGCTGTATTGCGAAACATTCCATCCGCTCGTGTTGAGCAATGGGAAAGTAGTTGTGAAGATTTATGGGTATCGGTGCAAATAAAAATTGGCAATATTACCTCGAATATTGCTATTTGCGCGGTATACTTACCTCCACCAGTTAAATCAGATACCTTGACGTATTTCCTTGGCAAGGTTGATAACGTTACGAACCAACCCAATAATGTCCTTATTATGGGCGATTTTAATCTAGGATTCATTAACTGGAGTAGAGAACATGATCATATTGCACAAATGGTTCCATCTAATTATAATAGTACTCTCGGATGCGGTCTTGTTGATTTCATGTCTCTTAATAACTTTAGTCAATTTAACAACGTACCAAACAGTGACGGTAGATACTTAGATCTCATTATGAGAAACTTTCCCAGTGTTGATGTGTCCGAGCCTCTAGAACTCTTGAGTAGGCTGGACTGTAAACATCCTAATCTTTTAGTAACGTTACAAAAAACTAATTTTACTTATCTTCAGCCTAAGAAACGAACTGACCACAATTTCTATAAGGCAAATTACGAGGAAATTGCCTTGGACCTGGAGTGTATTAATTGGGTGGAGAGGTTTGCGAGCTGTAGCAACGTCAATGAAATGGTTACAAAACTCTATGATGAACTAAGTTTAATTATTGATAGGTCTGTCCCCAAGCACCGTCCTTCCAAGAGTAAATATCCCAAATGGTTTAGTCGCACATTAATTAAACTTCTATCTGAGAAAAATAAGCTACGCAAGAGATATCGGAAATATAGTAATCCACGTGATAAATTAGAACATGACCTTTTACGGAGCCGCTGTCACAAGCTTATTGACAAGTGCTATAGTGACTATAAGACAAATATTGAGAATGGAATATCGCGTAACGTCAAATATTTTTGGCAATACATTAAAGACAAACGAAGCAACCAGTCAACTCTTCCCTCAAAAATGCAATTAAACGATTCTATTGCAGAATCTGGTTCTGAGATGGCCACTCTTTTCGCTAAACATTTTGCTTCCACGTTCACATTAAATTTTCAAAAATCATATCACAACCTTGAGGATTTATCGCCACTTTCTTTATCGCATATTCAATTTTCTGAAAATGATACCTTAAGAGCAATTAAACGATTAGACATACAGAAAGGAGCCGGTCCTGATAAAATACCTCCTCTATTTATAAAGATCTGTGGATCTCTTTTGTCTCAACCGTTAACTATGATCTTTAATTGTTCACTCAGAGATGGTGCGCTCCCCGAGGAATGGAAAAAAGCAAAAATAGTACCTGTATACAAAAAAGGGGAAACAAGCAACGTAAAAAACTACCGGCCGATTTCCATTTTGTCTACTTTTTCTAAATTGTTTGAGTCTCTGATTAATCCACTAATTATTAGACACATAGATACTTCACTATCCGAGTACCAGCATGGGTTCCGCAGGGGCCGCTCAACGCAGACTAATTTGATCTCATTTATTTCTGAAATTGCACTGGGGGTGGATAGTGGAAGTCAAATTGATGCTGTATACACGGATTTTACCAGTGCTTTTGATAAAGTAAATCACGCACTACTTTTAACGAAATTACAAATGAAAGGGATACATGGTAGTTTGCTTCACTGGTTTAGATCTTACCTCAGTATGAGACCCCAGGTAGTTGCTGTTGGGGGTTATGAGTCAGATATATATTTTGCATCCTTAGGAGTCCCACAGGGCTCTCACTTAGGCCCAATATTGTTTCTTATATTTATCGACGATATAACGATGCACATAAAAAATTGTAAATTCAGCCTATTTGCGGATGATTTAAAAATTTACAGGGCAGTCAATTCTTCTCATGATATGAAACTTATCCAGGAGGACTTAAACAGTATTCAGACATGGTGTGAATCAAACGTTATGACCCTGAACGTTGATAAATGCTACCATATTAAATTTACAAAGAAGAAAAATTATTTCCCATTCACTTATGTAATTAACGGCTCAACATTAACTGAAGTAGAAGAAATAAGAGACTTAGGTGTAACAGTAGACAAGCACCTTAAATTCACTTCACATATTAATAATATTGTAAATAAATCCTCGAAAATGCTAGGTTTTCTTAGGCGAAGTACTTCGGGTTTCCGTTTAAATTGCACCCATAAAATATTATACAATGCTTTGGTCCGAAGTAACTTGGAGTACGCTAGCGTGGCATGGAACCCTGTATATGCTGTTCAATCTCAACGCTTGAAGGGTATTCAGCGTGCGTTCACTAGGCATCTGGCATTTATTTCGCAGGGCGTGTCACACCGGTCACCATATGAGCATCGTCTTGCCTTTTTTAAAATGAAATCGTTGCGTAGCCGTCGAAGAGACCAGGATTTGGTGTTTTTGCACGGACTTGTCAACGGTAAAATAAAATGTAGTGAACTCCTGGTACGTGTTAAATTGACGGTGCCAGCTCGCATGCCCCGACATCCTATCAAAAAAACTTTTGCCTTGCCTTCTGTAAGGACTAACCTTGGACGCCATTCTCCTCTTGCCAGATGTTGCGCACAGTACAACGAGATGAATATTGAAACCTTAGACATTTTCCACGACTCGTTGTTTAAATTTAAACGAAAACTGGCCGGCCTTTTGTGAACACGCATTTGTTTTCAGTTAAGTTTTGCTTTGGTGAATTTTATTATTTCATTGTTTTAAAATTTTCAGATATATATTGTGTTGTTATTTAATATCTCCTATCAATGTTGTGTACGCCTATAATAGGTATATGTATAAGTAATTGTGCTTTAAAAATGTAACTTTTATAATATGTATACATGTACTGTTGGTGTACCTTTTTAAATAAATAAATAAATAAATTACAAGACCAAATCAGGGTCGTCTTGAAAAAAGGCCAGGTCAAGAGCACCCTAAACCGTAGAGCATGTATGAAGAGAATAATGAAAGTGGACGAAGCGAAACAAGTATGTAAGGATCATAGCAAGTGGAAAGAAGTGGTCTCTGCCTACCCCTACGGGAAATAGGCGTGATTATATGTATGTATGTATGTAAGAACTTAGTTGCGAGACTTGGTTTTTTTTACAAGTTATGTTTTTGATGACATTAAATTTTATCAGTGACTTACCATTTTAGTTTATTTAGAAGTAAGTAGATAGCGCTATTATTAGATGAAGCAATGAAAGTCCAAACTATACTATCTAGTAATATCAGCAATAGAAGCGAATATTTATTTATTATACCAATAAGGCATAAAGTGATGTCAATTCTGTTAAAAGTTCTGTTTCTGTTAAAAATACGCTATCAGCGCCGCTAGCGGTGAAAAACGATTTAATGATATCGTCATATGACTATATCATGAAACAGCAACGTTGTGTTTAGTTATTAATATCTTCACAAGATTTCTATTCAATTATTTGGTCAAGCTATATCATGACATGGTCAACAAACAGTGTTAAATATCATGAAATGACCACACAATTTCAAGAAATGATATACTTCGTGTACTATATGATTTATGATCGATTCTACGATCTGGACGCGACACACACATATATATATAAACATCTCTTTAATAAAACTATAATGATAATGAAAATTTTTCAATAATTGCAACCAAACCAGTTATGGTCATTTTACATATAGATTAGTAATTGAAATAAAAACCTTATCAATTTTCATATTTTTGATAGACGTTACTATTATCTATTGAAATTATTACACTTTTATAACAAAAATACTGAAAAACTAAACGTTAGAATATTTAAATAATTTTAAAAATCTAATTATTTAAACATAAATGTAAGTTATTTATATTATTTAATTTATTAATAACTGAACGCAAAATATACTACTTTTTCCATATGATGATAGATGGCGCTATTTTGATAACTAAATCGTTGTAGTTTCAAATTATTTTATCAAGGTTATAACTATATTTCAAACTTTATCTATAAATCTACTATTTATTTGAAAAACACTCCAGCCTACCAGTCTCAATGCTTAGAGTCTGAATACGGACTGTCTTAATACGCCGATCTGTAAGAAAACTGGTGATCCAATTACATAATTTCTCGGGAAGCCTATAAGAGGGAAACTTTGAAAGAAGCGCTTTGTATCAAATCCAATCGAAGGCCTCCGCTATGTCCAAATTAACCACTAGGGCCTTCCACTTGGTCTCGACTGCCGTGTGAGTCAGGTAGACAAGAAGATCACCAGCGACTTCGACGGAAACTAATCAGCAGATGTTTTGACGGCCACTAATCAGCAAATGCTTTTCAAGTTATCTCATGAACTGGCAGTTAATAATGGATTCCATTATTTTGGGGAACAAGGATAGGCCTGCAGTTGGATGGGTTCGAGCGGTCACCTCTTTTAGGGATCGGGTGCACTAGGGCTGTCTTCTATGAGCTTGGAACGACGCCTAAAGAGTAAGAGAACCGGAAAAGACGTGTAAGTCCCGGTGCTAACACTGTAGCACACTTCTTCAACACAATTAGGGAGATTCCATCAAGTCTGTTCCACTTATGTACGGCCAGGGACAATAATGATTTACGCCCTGAGCACCGTATGAACCGAACATCCTGCTTTGAGCACTCACACTGCGGGATGGTCGACGGTAGATTCTCCCAGCCATCGAGAGTCGAGATGGAGCTAAAAAGAATACCTAAAAGATCAGCTTTCTTCTTTGCGGTGTGGGCCAGCGAGTCATTCTCTCTTCGCAGAACTGGTTATGATGGCTTACAGAACAGAATGCACGAGTTCCCGAAGTTTTCGTTTTACGCTAACTCTCTCAGTATGCTACGAATTTACCCTAGCGATAACTCTTTAGAAGGAATTGGAGAGAAAGTTGTACTTTTTTTTGAAGGACGACGATGCGTCGGCCCAGACATAGTAACATTCCTGCTTTTGCCGCGACGTAATTTTTCAGGACCCACCAAACCAAGGTTGGGGATTTGCCATCGAGAGGAATTACAGATGACGGGATAAAAATTTCCATCCCCTGAAGCACCACATTGGCGACAGTCTCAGCAACGATGTTGGGGTCATCCAGCGAGACGCAATTCCGCCCCCAGGGGTAGCGTGCATAAAAAGCCCACATCCCATTCCATTCCGCTGACCTATAATGCCACACATGGCGACAGCCTACAGATCAGACAGTAATCTGAAGAGCCAAGAAGCGCACAGACGAAGACCTGATATCTGTCCAGATAAAAGGTCAGCAGAAGGTCCAACAGGGAAGATGCATTACCCTCCACATCTGGAATACGCGTAGGCGAAGTAACCAGTTGCATCAGACCATATTCCAAGGCAATGTTGTAAACAGATCTCCGTCCATGATGGGTAGTACGAGAACCGAGCCATTTGGGGTGGTGGGCGGTGAAATCGCCAAGAAGCACGTGGTTAATGAGTTGGTCTGTCTCGGCATTTCCGCTGTGGGACCTTTAAAAGCATAGACTCGGTTATGGTCGCCGCCGTCTAAGCGTAGCCATAGAGTAGACAGGTCCCTGCTTTCCTTGTTCTCATCTCTGGGCTGGGGCGCCCCAGTGCCAGCTCCTTCCACTTGACCGCATCCAGCGCAGAGCGGTTCAAATCGTCGACGACCGAGTTCTTTCTGATCGGCGCGATACACTGGCACTGCGTAGAGATGTTGCATTTCTTTGCATATTTTATCGCATCTATCACGGGGAGTGCTCTGAGGAATTGTTCGGACTAATTCCAGCCGCTCAATTTCACCATCGCACATCGCGACAAAACTCGCAATACCATCCATACCATCTGGATGATTGGCGGTCCACCACTGTGCGAATTAGAAGAAGTTTTCTCCCTCGCACAACTTCCTTGTGGAATCGATTACCACCAGCGATTTGTCCGGACCGATACGACTTAGGAACCTTCAAGAAAAGAGCTTACACCGTTCTAAAAGGCCGGCAATGCAGCTGTAATTCACCTGGTTCCCCTGGTGTTGCGGTTATTCATGGGTGACGGTAGTCACTTACCATCAGGTGAGCCGCATGCTCGTTTGCCCCCTCTTCTATAAAAAAAAGACTACCGAGGCATTGAGAACAGATATCCTCTCTGAGGTACACACAAGCTCCGACCCGAGGAAGAAAGGAGTGTTCCAGTAAGTAATCTGGGTAAGATAAATAAGATGTATCAGCCAGAGAGAACTGCGTCTCGGTGAGAAAGAGCAAGGCCGGCTCAGCCGTCTCGAGATGGTGGTGGACAGCGTTAAGGTTTGAATGAAGTCCCCTTATGTCGCAGAAATCCATAGCGAGCGTAAGGTGGAGTGCCGTAGTGGTTTAGATTCGTTTGCCTCATGTAGAATGTGTACAGAGTGAAGTTGTGACACCCCCCTCCCTCCCCCCAATACCAGGGGTAGGAGGAGGTGTGCCCAGAGAAGGATTCTCCAGGATTATCGATGATGGTACCCTGCTGGAGTAGATGTTCATTTAACGCCGGTTTCATGTTTCGTGTAGAATGTGTACAGAGCAGAGTTGTACCCCAGAATAAGCGGACAGTCTGAGCATCCACGTCCACGTAATAAAGTTTGGGCTTGGATGCCCAGTCTGGGGTTCTCCAGGAACGCTGGTACTCTCCTGGGGTATTTTTTTTAACACCGCTTCCATGTTTTTTCCACTCAACAAAATTATGAAAAAGTTTATTTGGAAAATACGTAGCTACGCCCCTCTGACGGCTTTTTTAATAATCTATACAAATAAATGTCGAAATAACAGCTTTCTACTATATGAATATGAAAGTATATACGGTACTTATAACAAAAACACGATTTTTAAACGTTTTGTCTGTCTGTCTGTCTGTCTGTTTCTTCCGGCAAATCTCCAAAACGGCTGGACCGATTTTGACCGGACTTTCACTGGCAGTTAGCTGTATAAGAAGTAACTTAGGCTACTTTTATACGCGCGGGCGAAATCGCGGAGAACAGCTATTTTAAAGCCGTCAGAGGGGCGCTAGAGTGCTAGCCTAGGGCGTTGTCGACATTTAATCCGCCTCTGGATAGTGAATATACTTACACCGCCAATACACGGCAACCACATGGAATACTTACACTTAATATAAACAATCTCAACTCATTTACTAAATAAACGTGGAAAAGCATAATGAACATGGCAACACAGATGGAACGCAACTTGCGAGAACACAAGTAAGTAAACTATGTTATTATGGTACACATATAGGGCTGTAATCTATATCTATACAAATAAATAAAATTGAAGTGTCTGTTTGTAATGTTAAAATAACTGCTTTTTACTAATACTATCAACTAATACTAACTGATCGTTTGAAAAATTCGTGAAATTAGTTGTATTCTGTCTCTTGGAAAGCAAACGCTTCTGATCGAATTCGATTCGAAATTCGAAATTCTGAAGTCGATTAAAAGCAGCCAGGAGGATATAAAAGTCAATTTTTGTTTACTTTGATAGTTAATAGTTGTTATACAGATGTAAATATTTGTCAATAGTTATACGCGAGTAGAGCCATACTGCAGATATATTATGATTGTAGCATAAATGGGTCGACTCGACCGAGGAAGGACTATGTTCTCACAGAATATCAGCGTGAAATAGCTGCTCAATGCTGCTGTATTTCGGAGAGAACCAGAGACCCTTTGAACTGGAAACGAGACATTCCATCTGAGTCTAGTCATTGTTGTTAGTCTATCACTGGTTTCTGTGGATGACTATAGGCCACACTTACCATCGTGGTGGACTGTGTGCTGGTTTTCCACCCTCATTCTATAAGTAAGTGTAACACACGAATGTAAGGAATTAACAATAAGTATAATAACTTAAAATTAAAAATGTTGTACAGCCGAATTCAATATAAGTTATTAAGAATAACTCAAAAACCATTGGTCTGACCTTGATGAAATTTATATGGGACCACACGAGAAGTACCAGCTTTGAAATAAAAAGAGAATCATTGAAATCGGTTCACCCAGTAAAAAGTTATGAGGTAACACATAAAAAAAACATACAGTCGAATTGAGTACCGTCTCCTTTTTGGAAGTGGGGAGAAAATAGAACGCGATAAAATCCGTAAAAAAACTGTTTTATTTTATTTATTAACTGGCTGTTCCCCGCGACTTCGCCCGCATGTAATTTAGGGTTTTAATTTTGTTGCGCAGAACCCTAATTATTTTCCTAGATTCGCAAACGAGGATAAATGTAGATGTCTATGGGCCACAGCAACCACTTACCATCAGGTGGACTGTGTGCTCGTTTGTCACCCTATCCTATAAAAAAGTAGATAGCCGATGTTATAAGAAGTAACTTAGCTCCTTATAACATCAGGTATCTACCAGTGAAAGTCTCGTCAAAATCGGTCCAGCCGTTTCGAAGATTATCCGGAACAAACAGACAGACTGATAGACAGACAAAAATTTCAAAAATTGTGTTTTTGTCATAGGTACCGTATATACTTTTATATGCAATTAGCAAAAAGCTGTTATTTTGACATTACAAACAGACACTTCAATTTTATTTATTTGTAGATATCTATGTAGTGACAACCCTGCAAGCTAGTTACGTCTCCATCTGAACAAATTCGCCGGCGCGGTCCAAGCGCTGGTAACATTATGAACAAACACTGCGTCCGTTCAGGAATGACTTTGTAAATACGCTTCATCCTGTTTATGCGAGACAAACTGCAATTTCTCACACGAATTATTGCCGTTGCGAAATGGGATAGTCGTACATATAAGGTTATGACTATTTGCAAGCTATGAGAAATGGTGGAGCACGATAATGTCCAGACCGAATTTCGGACACGGCGGCAGTCTCAACGGACACTAACTATTTGCGCAGGACAGAATTATAGTGCCCAAGCAAGGGTGCACTCTCTATTCCCTCACTCTCATAGTCCGATGGGATGGTTATTCGGCACGACCGGAGACAAATCAGGCAGGACCAATGGCTTTACGTGCTTTCTTAAGTAAGGGCGTGAAACATCACCAATTTCCTGATTCAGGGCCATTAGACGACCAGTAGACCAACAACGTAGCACGATAGGGTCATTTCGACCGGGTAATGACCACACTCTCGCAAAATATCAACGTAAAATAGAACCTTAATGTTTCGGTTTCCTATAGTGTGAGTTCAGAACCGGAGGCCGGAGACTTTTATTTATTTATTTATTTTATCTAATTACTTACTTACGTTCATACTTGTTTTTCTACCGACTTCAAAAAGGAGGAAGTGCCTCCTCTGTATAATTCAACTGTGCGCGTCCCCTCCACGCTTTGTTCAGAGCTAGACTTACGTGCCGTGACTTGTAACTCCCGAGTTCTCTCAAAAGAGTAATAACATTACTTGAGCTAAGCCGATTTTAAACAATTAAAAGGAATAAAATAATTTCACATTTTGTAGTCGGAGCCTTAATTCGTCTTCTATACTTACACTATGTATTTTTAATCGACTTCAAAAAGGGGAGGTACTCAATTCGACTATATGTTTTTTTATGTGTTACATCATAACTTTTTTCTAGGTGAACCGATTTCGATGATTCTTTTTTTCTTTGGAAGCTGGTGCTTCTCGTGTGGTCACATATAATTTGATCAAGGTCTGACCAATAGTTTTTGAGTTATTCTTAATAATTTATATAGAAGTCGGTTGTACAAACTTTTTAATTTTAAATTATTAAATACTTACGTTAATAACTAGTTATTACGAGGGAGCGTGGTAAAGAACTTACTCTTTTTTAAAAGGCCGGCAACGCACTTGCAATTCCCCTGGTGTTGCAGTTGTTCGTGGGCATCGGTAGTCACTTATTACCATCAGGTAAGGCGCATGCTCGTTTGCTCCCTCGCCTATAACAAAAATCCTCAATAGGCAAGACCGTGCTGAGGCAGACTGATTCCATTTACTTTGTTAAAAAGAAATATAATTGGCAGTATAGTTAGTTCGTACGTGGTAGAGGCACATGAGTAAATAAACGGAACAGAGAGAGAGAGAGAGAGAAAGCTACATACAACCGCGCGAATCGGTTGCACTATTACAAGCACGCGGGGCATGTGTGCGTGACCACTGGGCGCTTGTCGCGCATGCGGCGAGACTGGAAAAAACCGGTTACGCTGGCACAGCCAGTGGACAACAATCTCAGGGTTAATGCGATGTACGTTGTTTGTTTTGTTAGTTGCAAGTTTGAATATTTTAATGTGAAAACGTGATATTATTAATAATGGTTGTTTATTGTACTGTGTGTATGAATAATACTAGAAAAAATAAAAATATATCATACTTTAACTATCCCAATGAGTACTAGGTAAGTAAATATTAGAGTATTACTTTTTCAAGTACCTTTATTTTATTGTGTGATCTTTTATTTAATAGGAAGAGGGTACTACTCTGTGTGTTTTTACTTTTTTATGGATATTACAAGCTTTCACTAAACATTTGTAGGTATGTGGGTGGGTTGGTATGTAGTAGCTATGTGGGTTGAGTTCACATATTGCAAGTAAGATTTGAACTAATTCCCGATGTCTGATTGAGTAGAATTTTTTTATACCGTAGCTTTAGTGACAATGCAATAAAATGATAGGTATTGTTTTGTTTAATTTGTCTTCACTTAATGTGACAACCCTACCAAAATAGGTAACAATTTCGCACGTTCTTACACGTGCGTACACATTATATAACATAACATGCTATAAAACGTTATTATGTTTCAGTAATGTGGAGGCTGAATGTTATAAAACGTGTTATATAACTCGAACGGCAGAACGACAAACGACAATGTCATATAACATTGTTATATTGCATTGCTATTCTAATGTGTACAGTATTGTTATATGTTGCAATGTTGAAAAACAATGTTACATAATGTGGACATGTCATAAAACAAAAGTTATAGTACATGTTACTTGATCTGTACGCACCCTTAGGAAGCTTTGCCTCTGTTCCGTTTATTTACTCATGTGGTAGAGCCATGCTGCAGCTATATTACGGTTGCAGCACGAACGGGAAGCGCCACACTCTCACAGAATACCAGCGTAAAATAGCAGCTTATTGCTGCTGTGTTTCATATGGTGACTGTAGAGAACCGGAGTTCCTTTTTACTGGAAACAAGTTATTCCAAAACGAATAACTTAATTATCATACAGTCCTACTCCCCGTAGTATCGTGCAAAGAACGCTGGTTGCGTTTCCTCGCTGAATGGCTATACTTAGAAAGCTCTACTAATTTTCTGCTACCCTAATCCTCATCTCGCTGGTATTTTATTAAAGCGTGGTCTTGACATGCTCGAGTCTACCAATCGTGCTATAACAGTTGCAACATGGCGTTACCACGTAAGAACATGCACGACGTGTGAGTTAAAAGTCATCCATCCATTCATCACAGCCTATAAAAGTCCACTGTTGAACGGAGGCCTCCCCATAGATTGCCTCATAGGGAGGATTTTTCCATAGTGTAATGTTACTGTTGACTTAATAATGTCACCTCTCAGTGGGTCATGTGCTCCTGGTAGATTATGTTCTATACATCCATCCATTACAGGATATAAAAGCCCACTGTTGAACATAGGCCTCCCCATAGATTGCCTCATAGGGAGGATTTTTCCATAGTGTAATGTTACTGTTGACTTAATAATGTCACCTCTCAGTGGGTCATGTGTTCCTGGTAGATTATGTTCTATACATCCATCCATTACAGGATATAAATGCCCACTGTTGAACAGAGGCCTCCCCCATAGATTGCCTCATAGGGAGGATTTTGCCATATTTGCCACGCTGGGCACGTGGATTGGTAACCACAGTTCTTTTATGGTTGTTATCAGGAAGATGCTGCTGCCCACCTCCTGTTTCAGTTTCCCTCTGTCGCCTCTTACAACACCCACGGGATGATATGGGGTAGTGGATATTCTTACACCGTCACTACACGGTAAATAGTGTTTACAATTACACAAATATAATCGTATATCGCGGATATATACTAACGATCAAATATGGGCCCTAGACCGGTACGTCGCGTCGCCGATTTAAACGGTAAAATTAAAAATGTTGTACAACCGACTTCAATATAAATAAAATCAAAACATCATCAATGTAGTCGAAGTCAATTAAATACGCATTATTAACGATAACTCAAAAACTACCGTTCAGATATTGATCCTATACGTGGTAGAGCCACGCTGCAGCTACATAATATGTTAGTAGTATAGTTGAAGCACGAATGGGTCGGCTCGACCGGGGAAGGACCACGCTCTCACAGAATACCAGCGTAAAATAGCAGTGCAACACTGCAGTGCTTCGTATGGTGAGTGTAGAGAACCGGAGACCCATTTTACTGGAAAAGAGGCATTCCATCTTAGTCCTCTCGGGTGACAACACATCTGCATTTTGATTCTTTATTGAGGATAGATGTAGATGTCTATGGATCACAGCAATCACTTACCATCAAGTGGACTGTGTGTTCGTTTATCACCCTATCCTATAAAAAAAAATTACCGTTTAGATATAGATTATTTATATGTGGTCCACATGAGAAGCACCAGCTTTCAAATAAAAAGAATCATCAACTCGGTTCACCTAGAAAAAAGTTCTGAGGTTAACACACAAAAAATGCTGTCGAATTGAAAATCTCTTTTTTTAAGTCGGTTGAAAAAAAACATTGTTGTCATCCCGTCTATGGTAAGAGAATTCAATACGTCCACTGTCCCTTGGGAGCGTACGCGCCTTTTTTCGCGAAGTGGCGTCTTCACAGAAGCGCTTTTATTTCGTTTATTTGCCGTTCTTTGTGTATGCACACTGAAGAACATATACACATCAGCATCCGGTGAGCACGCGTGGTTAGGCAATTATCGACTTATCGTGCGAAATTCACATAATACTGTAAATAATACCACCAATTTTCTACACACGATACCTACGAATCTTATTTAAAACTAGCTGTTCCTCGCGACTTCGCACGCGCGTTATTTGGGGTTTAAGTTTTTTTTTTCGCGGAACCCTAATTATTTTTCTAAAACGAAAGTACCCTAAGTTACTCCTTATGACATCAGCTATCTGCCAGTGAAAGTCCCGTCAAAATAGGTCCAGCCGTTTCTGAGATTAGCCGGAACAAACATTGTAAGTATCGTATATATTTTTATATACATTTAGTAAAAAGCCGTAATTTTGACATTACAAACAGACACTTCAATTTTATTTATTTGTATAGATTAAAAATAGTGATGTACATTCTGTAAATAACAGGAACAAGCACAAGTTCCAAAGCTCCAAAGAGTCAGTAATTCCTTAATGTGGCAATGTATACGCTTTTAAAACAAAATCGTATAGGTACATGCAGGGAGTATCTACCAAAAGTTTTAAAATTTTTACTAGGCAAAAGTTGTTTAGTAAAGGTTATTATACTACTAAAGAAAACATGATTGATAATTACTGGGAAGGAGGTGATCGCTACCATGTCGTTTCTAAATGATTTCATACAACATATACATATATTACTTAATACAATACAATATTAAAAACTATAATTTAAAATAAAAACTAAAACTAGTAACTTAATTATAACACAGTTCCACTCCCAGCGGTATCGTGCCAAGAACGCTGGCTGCGTTTCCCGGTTGAGTGGCTATACTTAGGCTTTTATCGAGAAAAAAAAACCAGCCCTCTTATCAAGGATGGAGTTCCTTTAGGAACTTCACCGCACGTAGACCCCACGGACCGATAGTCTCTACAGCAAATGGCACAAATATGTAGTCGTCTCTCAGAGACTCATATTTGCGCCACTTACTCAGTTCAACTGCCTGTGATGCCGCCCCGGCTCTAAACGAGGTACCTCTGAGATGAGAGGCCACCAGAGTGTCTACGCAAATAGCATCCCACACTAGGGCTTTACCTCCCTCCTAAGGGACCAATGTCATACTATATATGTATTTAAAAAAGTCCGAGGACAGAGGTTTTTTCCCGAATCAGTGATAAAATTAAAAAAATAATTACATTCAATAACAATTACATGTAATCTATATTGAATTAAATTTATTCTATTATATTCTATTATTATAAAACTTGCATTCAACCTTATACAACATTTTTTTATATTACTCTAAACCAGCGCTTAACTACAATTCCACCTGCTGGTAAGTGGTCATGTAGCCTAAGATGGTAAAGCCTTGAAGACGCAAAAGAAGCTGTAATTGGATGGAAAGACACATGCTGGCAACTTATTCCACTCATTGAGTTATATGTACTACGTACTAGAGAAGCCATTCCGAACATTGACTATGTTCAACTGAACTGTACCTACTGCAATCCATACAAACTAAATATTGCGTAAATTGAAGATTTGTGAATTCCATAAAATAATTATTATACATTTTATTTAGAAATATGTTTGTTTAGATTAAATTAAGATATTTTATATGAAATTCTTATATTTATTTTATATTAATATCTTATTTTATATTAAATTACAGTCTTCGCGCATGCGCGACTACTACTCCCGCGCATGCGCGAAAACATAGAGTAGCGCACAATTTTTGTTTGGAATGGCTTCTCTAGTACGTAGTACATATAACTCAATGATTCCACTCCTTTGCTGTACGCATGATGAACGACGTAGCGAACCGTTTGTTTCGAATGCGTGGTAAGTCAACAACGAAAGGGTGGAGACTGGCCGAACGTTCGGTTGTCCGATGATGGAAGGGAGAGGGAGGAAATGCATCCTGTAGAAAACCAAAAGGCTGGCTACTTTGCGCCTGTGTTCGAGGCTGGTAAGATTGGTTTTAACCAAATTAAAGACATATGCAATAATTTCCGTTGTCACCTCCGAGGAACAAGACAACATGACTCACATCCTGTTATTATACTGCTCTACTGCCTCGTTGGTCATTTTTTTTTATAGGATAGGGTGACAAACGAGCACACAGTCCACCTGATGGTAAGTGGATGCTGTGGCCCATAGACATCTACGTCTATCCTCAATAAATAATGAATATGCAGATGCGTTGTCACCCGTGAGGACTAAGATGGAATGCCTCTTATCCAGTAAAAAGGGTCTCCGGTTCTCTACACTCACCACACGAAACACAGCAGCGTTAAGCTGCTATTTTACGCCGGTATTCTGTGAGAGCCTGGTCCTTCCCCGGTAGAGGCGACCCATTTAAAAGTTATAAATGAAAGTCGATCAGATTCTCTGTTTTTTTTTTCTTATAAAAATTATCGCCACTATTTTTTTTTCATCAACATGAAATGCTCATGTGGCGTGCACTTTTGGGTTTTCCAAACAATTTTACTTTTACCACTGATTCGGAAAAAATCTTGTCCTAATGATTTCTTATATTTACGCGAACACTACACATTTAAATAAAATTAATTTTACGCATTTTATCGCGTATATTAACTTATTTTACATTCCCGACGTTTCAAGCACTTTACAGCACCCATGGCCACGGGGGGGACTGAGGTGTATGACGTCCCAATGTCATAGTTAACCACGGCTACCTCCAGATTAAAAATTATTAATTTTTGTTCCGATCTACGCAGTATGAACTTACAGTATCATAAAGTCTTGCAGTTGTGTGCTTGGGTTGGGATTTAATTTTATTAATTATGGGATCCCAAGCAGATGGTAGCACCCAGCCATCTTCTCTATTGAAATTAGGATGTTTCTTGATTTCAATAGCCTCGCGAATCATCCTTTGAAGGAATCGGTGTTCTTTAGCGAGGATTTGTGGTCTATCAAATCTAATGTAGTGACGGGGGCGATCCTGTACGTGTTCACAGACTGCAGACTTCCCGGAGGCAAACAATTCTTTAGCTTTTCTAGATGTATTAGTAATTCGGAATCCTGATAACACCTTGAGCCACACTGTGTATAGAAAAAAGACCCATACAGATAGATATTTAAACGGTGATTCTCACCACCATCCTTCACAGTTAGCTACCGTGGGTAAATCTTTGTTTCAGAGAGCACGAGGGATCTGTGACAGTAAACACCTGGCCGCCGAGCTCCAACACGTCAAGCAAGTTTTGCACGACAATAAGCTTCGGGTTCCGCGCCTACGTCACAGTGAACGAGTGAAGCCGGCCACAGTCGAGCGAGTGCCTGCTGTACTGCCATATGTCAGAGGTGTCACTGACAAGATTGGCTACATCTTGAAGCGTGCTTCCATTAAAACATATTTCAAGCCGCCGAAGAAGATTAGTCAGTTTTTACCATCAGTCAAGTGTAATATTCCTCTGCAAGATGCAGGAGTGTACAAGCTGGATTGTGAATGTGGTCTCTCTTATATAGGACAAACTAAAAGATCCATAAAAACCCGCGTTAAAGAACACATAGCTGATGTGAAGAATAGACGCTCCGGGAAGTCTGCAGTCTGTGAACATGTACAGGATCGCCCCCGTCACTACATTAGATTTGATAGACCACAAATCCTCGCTAAAGAACACCGATTCCTTCCCAGGATGATTCGCGAGGCTACTGAAATCAAAAAACATCCTATTTTCAATAGAGAAGATGGCTGGGTGCTACCATCTGCTTGTGATCCCATAATTAATAAAATTAAATCCCAACCCAAGCATACAACTGCAAGACTTCATGATACTGTAAGTTCATACTGCGTAGATCGGAACAAAAATTAATAATTTTTAATCTGGAGGTAGCCGTGGTTAACTATGACATTGGGACGTCATACACCTCAGTCCCCCCGTGACCATGGGTGCTGTAAAGTGCTTGAAACGTCGGGAATGTAAAATAAGTTAATGTACGCGATAAAATCCGTAAAATTAGTTTTATTTAAATCTTGTCCTGGGAAAAACCAAAAAGAAATCTAGCGGCACTTGTTTTTTCAAAGTAAATTATACATTATGAAAGGTTGCACAAACTTTTTACATAATGTATTTAAGTAATTGCTTGAAAGCAGGGCTCGGATAGCGGTATATTTTTCGAAACGGTTTATATACCTAGCTATAAAACATCTTTGCCTAAAAACTTATTTATTTCGTTTATTGTACCGTAATACATAACATCTATTCGCGCCAAACGCTGTTTTCGGAGTCTACGTCAGAGGGCGCGCGGCTCAGTGCCATACCGATTTGACATTCGGTCGTGCGTAGAACGCGCAAGCGCAACAGTCGTCTGCCAGCTGTGCTAACGTCAGCACGCTGTCAATTTTAGTTCGGGAACTCGGAATAATTAGGCGCGGCTAGTAAATATACTGCCTAGGATTTGTGACGCGCATTCCTTGCTGGAGAGTTCCCAGGGACTCATTGTGTCTGACTCAGAATCTGTTAAAGTGCATTCGACAATATTAGCTAAAGCGGCCTTTGATATTCTAGAAATAACTGTTGCTACGCGAAGCAGTAATGACCTTTGATCCGGACACTCCCTGTTCGTTTTGTGTGTTAAGCTTTATAACAAGCGAGAGTTAGTGGCTTCTGTAAGTTAGTTAATAGTACGATAGAGTTAATGGACTGTCATCGTGACGAACGAAGAAAGTGACTGTGGACGGCGCCGCGGAAGATTACCTAAATTTGGAGCGGTGCTGACGCCCGGGCTGCTGCCGACGGCTAAGGTCTACTTAGGTCAATCACCATCAGTCACACCCAGATACACATCACAGCACCTTATTTCCACTGCACCACACAGCCACATGCGACCTGACCGAATCCTGAGGGACCAGTCGCCTTGGATATAGGTAAGTAAGCTCCGTCTAATATTCTCCCTGTTGAATGGCCGTAGTATAGAACGCTCCCCATTATTGTTTAGTGTAACTAGAGATTTTCCACTTTGGCCTTAGGAGGCCCGACCTACGTCTGTTCGTTGAAACTCTGCTGAATGGGCCCCAGAGAATTTGACCTTTATGGGAGCAGCCGTAGGCCGTAACAACATCTACATAATAGTATATACCTAACAAGGCATTAACAACTGATTACTAAATTAATTCACGAAGATGTCGCTGTTCTAACTAAAACTGGCAAGCTAAGAATCCTAAGTTGTACAATGAAGAATAAAAATTATCATCAAATTCAAGATTTAATAAATATAAAATTAATTATTGTTTCCTAATTCCACCTTTTTCCAAATGTTTTCTAGAAAAAAAGATAAGTTACATAAACAAAGTACAGCTGTTTAGAGATTATCTAAGTTAAAAGGAACCCCCATTCTCCCCTTTACTAAAACGAATTTGTACAACAAGCAGCATGTATTAATTTGCTTTAACTTTTTGTCAACATGCGTAGAGGGTGATATATACACGGTTAATTTTAATGAACCATTTTAAGTGAATGGCATAAAACAGTTGTATATTGTACAGTTTATCACCTAGAATTATTCGTATATTATCACCTTAAATTATTCTAGTTTTGTTTAAAGGTATGATCGTGTTGTATGTGTAAACGACCCTGATTTTAAGTTACGTGTTCCATAGTAAATTTTAAACGCCATACGAGTTAGAAATATAATATAATAAAGACGCTTAAACTTGACCCCACAATATTTGTTTAGCGCTCGAATTTCGTGCTCGTGTGGTTTAAATTTTGTACCTATGTGACTTTATTAGGTAAAAGGACGGGGCGAGAGATAGAGATGGCGCGCCATTTTAATTTAGATACTTACTTACTTACTTACTTATCTTCACGCACAATCCCTGACGGGGTAGCCAGAGAGAACAGATCGCCAAGTGTCACGATCCTTACATATCTCTTTCGCTTCTTTCAGATTCATTATCTTCTTCATACATGCACGTCTAGGTGTCCGAGTACTCTTGACCCTACCCTCTTCGAGCAATTTGCTCACATGGTCTTCGAAAGTTAGTCTCTGTCTACCTCGACACCTTTTAATATTAACTTTCGCGCTATATATTTTCTTCACCATTCGGTCTTCACTCATTCGCTCAACGTGCCCAAACCACCGAAGCACGCCCTTATCAATTTTTGTGATAAGGTCATCTTTCAAACCTGCCATATTGCGAATCTCTTCGTTTCGCTTTCGGTCGGCCATAGTAACGCCGCACATTTTACGAAGAGATCGCATCTCCACTGCATTCAACTTACTTTTATGCTTCTTCTGGCATACCCAGGTTTCGCTGCCATATAACAAAGTCGGTACCAACACTGCGTTATGTATTGCAAGGCGTGCACTCTTCGCTACGCCTTGCCTTTTGACTAACGCAGTCAGGGCACCATTGACTTTGTTCCCGGCAGCGACACGCCTGTCCACATCTAAATCACATCTTCCATCCCGGCTAAAAGCACTCCCCAAGTATACAATTTCATTTACCTGTTCTAGACATTCCTGATTTACCCATATTTCACACTTCGTTCTCTCTTCGTCCCTTTCAAATACCAGAACCTTAGTTTTATTAGCATTCAAACGGAGACCTTTAATTTCACATTCCTCTTTCATACACGTGACTAATGCCTGCAGTTCTGCCTCTGATGGTGCAATAAGCACTGCATCATCAGCATACAGCAGACAATTTACTTTTATGTCACCCAATTTCACACCCAAACAGCTATCTTTCAGCTTTTGTAAACAGCTGTCGAGATACAGTATGAACAGCCAGGAAGACATGACACAACCCTGTTTTACGCCCGTTTGGACGCTAAACATGGGTGACAGGTCATGCCCTACCCGCACACAGGCTTTACAGTCACAGTAAAGAGACTGCACAGCCCTTAGCAATCGGCCATCCACACCATACCCCGGCAACAGTTCCCACATTTTCTTCCTTACAACCTTATCAAATGCTTTCTCAAGATCCACAAAAGCACAGAAAATCTTCTGGTTAACAGCCAGAAGCTTTTCCGTGATCATACGGAGAGAAAACATTTGATCCGTGCATCCTCTTCCAGGTCTAAATCCGCATTGTGCCTCCCATAGAAATCTTTCCGATTTCTCTTGCATCCTACGTGTCAAAACCTTCGAGTAAACTTTACTTGCTAAACTGGTCAAGCTGATCGCCCGATAGCACCCGCAGTCAAAATGTGAACCTTTACCTTTATATAAAGGCACAATGACTGCGGATCGCCAATCATCCGGGACATCCCCCGTCCGCCAGCACAAATTGCACAGCAGATGAAAGCTGTCCCAGACGCGAGGCCCACCATACTTGACCATTTCAGCAGTAACTGTGTCTAGTCCCGCAGCCTTACCACATTTCAAACTTCGAATCTCAAGAATTTCATTCATTGTACAGAAATTAAACTTATACTGCAACAGACGGTACAAACAAGATTTTTAGGTGTCAAGTGTTTGTTTTCTGATTATCTCTTTCATAAAGGGACGCTAGTAAGTGATTTTAAGTATGCCACAAGAAAAGTCTTAGATATTTTCATTTTTCGATCGTTCGTTTAAATAATCGTTAAATACTTTCAAGATATCACAAGCGAGGATATTTGTAGTTTGAATTAATTATTCTAGAACTTTAAATGGTAACGGAGTCGCTTCTGCCGTTCCTGATGATGAGCTGAAGTAAGGTGATATGTCACAGATAAGTCCTAGGAATGAGCCCAATTAGAAGCACGATTTTAGCTGCTATTGGTGCCTTTTCTTCATCGTCTATAATGCTGTCTTGGTCTGGCATTACCTTGTCAGCTATAACTTTGTGTATAAAGCCATCACCTCCTACATAAAATGTTGAGAACCCGTCGTACCACATTTCTTGATCCTTAAAAACTTGTTTCATATCCCATAGTTTGTATTTCCAGAACATAAAGAACACTTTGAAACCAGATATGCCTCTGATTCGCCACCTCATTTTGATAGAAGAGTCTTCTGGATGTGCTATTATTTTTAGTACTTCAAAGTTAACATAAGCAAATTTCAGATGACCCACTGTCCGAAGTAGTGCCACCTGCCGTACATAAACCTACAGTTGTGATACCTCTGATGTTGTTAACAAAAATCATATTTGGATGGTAAATTGAATAATCCAGAGGCTTCACAAATAGTGCAGGCATAGTTTTGGAAAGGACATGAAACACTTTCATAAGTTGCTCTTCACTGGGCTTTCCATCTCTATTAGCTTCACTGGATGACTGTGTATCTGTTGATTGGACTGTAGGCCCAGTACAGTATGATATGGCATCTCTCTCAAAGTTTGATAGACAAGTGGGTTCAACATCCTCTTTACACTTGGTAAAGTCTAGAGTATTCAAACTATATGGCTTTTCATCAAAATTAATATGAACCGCTTTCTGTTCAACATAATCATCTGGGGTCAAACCTCACGATTTGAATTCTACTATATTGCTATAATTATCTATATCATAACTGGATTCAACAGTATCTCTTTTGAATACTTTTTATTTTGACGAATTATTTGAAACATCATATACTCCTTTAGCCACAACAAAATTGTCAGGGTCTATACTGTCGCTGGGTTCTGACGGGTTTATGTTCGAACGGAATCATAATAAAAACGTTTCTGTAGAGAACGAAATTTTAAATCGTTCTTGTTCAATAAAACGTTTTTAACCATTTTAAACAGCTTTTCACATTTAAATAAAACCAAATTTACGGATTTTATCGCGTATATTAATTTATTTTTATATTCCCGACGTTTCGGGTGCTTTCCAGCACCCGTGGTCACGGGGGACTGAGGTGTATGACGTCCCAATGTCATAGTTAGCCCGGCTGCCTTCAGTATTTTAATATTAATTTTTGGTTCGATTTACGCAGAATGAGCTTACAGTATCTTTAAGTCTAGCAGTGGTATACTTGGATTTGGATTTGATTTTATTAATTATGGGATCCCAAACAAATGGCAGCACCCATCCATTTTCTCTATTGAAATTAGGATGTTTTTTAATTTCAATAGCCTCGCGAATCATCCTTGGGAGGAATCGGTGTTCTTTAGCGACGATTTGTGGTCTATCAAATCTAATGTAATGGCGGGGATGATCTTGAACATGTTCACAAACTGCAGACTTCCCGATACGTCGGTGCTTCACGTCAGCTATATGTTTGAAGCACCGACGTATCGGGAAGTCAGCCCGCAATACGAAACAAAAATTATACACATCCAGTCCAGTTGAGTCATTCATTATTATCAGAAATAAATAAACTTAGCGATGCCGATGCCCAATGCTCGTAGTTAAACTCATGTGCTTCTGACTCTCATGTAGACTAAATTTACAATCTACAAAAACTACGACATCCTTCCGTCTAGGGTTGTCACCATTTTTTACCAAAAAAAATGCAAAAATATAACACTTTTGCGAAATTCAGGGAAAATGTAAACATTTATTTTTAATCTTTATGTATTTTTCCTTATACATAAGTATTATTGCTCTCCGCTTTGGCCATCAATGATCTATACCTTTAAAATCATTATAGGAATCTGAGCAATTTAGATTCATATTGTTGCGCGCCACTATTAATGTCTTGTACATGGCAAAACTAGTTCACTAGCGCCCCCTAGTGTCGAGTAAATGAAAGTATTGCGCGCCACTATTAATGTCTTGTACATGGCAACACTAGTTACACTAGCGCCCTCTAGTGTCGAGTAGCAGAACTAGGAGAGTCGAGATCCTTCCAGAAATTTCGGGACCGATATGTACTCGAACATTCTAGATGTCGCTACAGTAGAAGGTTCTGGAAACTATCTGAGGCCCTATATAAGGCCGGTATAGACCACGACCGGGGCAGTATTGAATTGGCGATACAAGAGAATACTTCGAAGCGAAATAACAGCGAACTGTGTTTTATTATTAGTGTGTTTTAAGGTGTAATTAGTATCCGTAATTAAAGTGTCAATTTTGGTAATTCAATCGGCAGTTTTTAATTGTCTCGAACCTCAAGCTCGTAACAATTGGTGTCAGAAGTGGGATCAAATATGCCGATTTTACCTAAAGACGACACCGAGGGTATCCGTACCCGAAGTCAACGCCAACAGGAGACGGACCAGAGACGATTTGGTGGTGCAACGTCACAGACGTCGGCAGGCCAGTTGCCGACCACGGAGGCCGGCCCGTCAGCAGCTCCTGCATCTGCAGCACCTGACTTAGGTACTCTGATGACGATGCTGCAGGAACAGGCTCGCCGACAGGAGGAACAGGCCCGCCGACAGGAGGAACAAGCCCGCCGACAGGAGGAACAGGCTTGTCGGTTGGAAGAGCAGCTGCAGCGCGGACAGGAGGAACAGACCCGTCAACAGGAGGAACAGGGCCGTCGGTTGGAAGAGCAGCTCAAACGCGATAAGGAAGAGCAGATACTTCTCATGAAGGACCTTCACGCTACCTTCGGGAAAGAAATAAGTGAGGTGAAGGATAAGGTTGCTCAATATGACAACCGCCTGTCGGAAGCTGAAACCCGAATCGACCAAGTGTACAATCGGGTTGACAATGTGATGGCTGACGTGAAGAAAACACTGAACGACCTCAAAATTGGGGATGGAGTTACAGCTCCCGTGGTAGCTACAACACCTTCACTACGTGGATTCAAAGTGCCACCGTTCGACGGGACTTCTTCCTGGTCGGCCTACAAAATCCAGTTCGAGGCTGTCATGAAAGCGAACGGCTGGAATAAAAGTCAGGCCATGACTGCTCTCACCCTAGGCCTGCGCGACCAGGCTTAAACTGTTCTGGAAGCTCTCGGTAAGGAAGTGACTTACGAGCAGCTCCTTGAGGCATTGGAGGCGAGATATGGCGACGCTCACCTGGAACACGTCTTTCGTGCGCAGCTCAAAGATCGCGTGCAACGCAGTAACGAAAACCTGCAGCAGTGGGCCCTTGAGGTGGAGAAGCTGGTTCGAAAAGCGTACCAGTCTGTACCTGCGCTTATTGTAGGGAACCTGGTGCAGACATTCATTGACGGCATCCGCGACCTTGAAGTCAGAGCTGCTGTGAGGCTCGGGCACCACGATACGCTTAAGGACGCCTTGACCCATGCACTGGAGGTGGAAGCCGTGCGGCAGGATCATCGTTCCCACCGCGTCAGGGAGGTTGCAGCAGCTACAGTTCAGGACCGCAATAAAAGCTACAGCCCTAGGTGCTACGGCTGTGGGGAAAGGGGCCATCTTCGATCCAGCTGCCCTAAACGAACTGTAGAAAGGGAAGGTGATCGATCTCAAGAGGGTATTGCGGATAATAGCACCGCCCAGCAGCAGCAGGGAAACGAGTAAAAGCCAGGACTGCGGGGCGGGTGCTGGCTGATGTTAAAAGAGCCCCAAGGATTTCGATCTCACAAACCCGTGATGGGAACAACCTAATCATCAAGGGCGAAGTTAACGGAACGCCGTGTAAACTGACCATAGACACTGGAGCCTCTCGCACGGTTGTCAGTTCCCAACTTATAAGTCGGTTCTTTGGGGATTCCGCATACAACCGAGAACGCATTAATTTGGTGACAGCCACCGGTCAGCGCATACCCGTCCGTGGAGAGAAGGAGATGGAGTTGAAGCTAGGCAACATGATCTACCTGCATAATGTCATCGTGGCTGATATAATGGACGACTGCATCCTGGGCCTAGACTTTATGAGGAAGAATTGTTGTGAGATCGACGTTAAGCAAGGTGTTTTGAAATGTGGACAAGAGGAACTTTTCGTGGAAGGGGCGTTACCAGGGAATGTGTACAGCCTTAAGAAGATTGTTCTTCCGCCGAGATCGGAAACGATTGTGCCGGTTAGACTTCCACGGAATCCTGGGCAAACTTTTCGTTGTGTACTCGTGGAAAGGGTAGACAATGACCTTCCATGGAAAGTGGCTCGAACCTTGGTCAGAACCGCCGACATCTCAGGAGTACGTGTGCTGAACCTTTGTGATCAGGAACAGATTATAGAAAAAGGCACATTAGTTGGTACTTGTGAGGAAGTGGATTGGTTGCGTCAGTGCCAATATCGACCCCCAGCAAGGATGGACAAACTAGAGTGACCACACTTTTAGAAGACTGTCGCAGCGTTCTCTCCCCGAATGAAATGGTCAAAGCGAAGAAGTTGTTACTCAAGCACGTCAATGTTTTCTCGTCAAACGAAGCTGACATAGGAAAGACTGGCTTAGTTCAACACAAAATAAACACAGGACAAGAATTGCCTATTCGTCAGCGGCCAAGAAGATTGCCTGTAGCACGTGAAAAGGAAGTGGAAACCATGATTGAGGGAATGGTGAAGGATGGTGTTATTGAACCTTCATCTAGTCCATGGTGTTCACCTGTGGTACTGATAAAGAAGAAGGACGGCAGCATGTGGTTTTGTGTTGACTACCGCCGCCTGAACGACGTTACAAAGAAGGACAGCTATCCCTTGCCAAGAATTGATGACACGCTGGACATGCTTACAGGCGTAAAGTGGTTTAGTACGCTGGATCTGAAAAGTGGCTACTGGCAGGTTGAAATTGACCCTAAGGACAAGGAGAAAACTGCATTCTCCACAGGAAAGGGTCTGTGGCAATTTAAAGTCATGCCGTTTGGATTGTGCAATGCTCCAGCAACGTTTGAAAGGTTGATGGAGCTTGTACTTACCGGGCTAATTGGAGATGCCTGTCTGGTCTATTTGGATGACATCATCATCGTAGGCCGTACGTTTGAGGAACACCTTCAAAACCTGGAACGCGTGCTCATGAAGATCCAGAGTGCCAACCTCAAGTTGAGTCCGAAGCAGTGCTCACTATTCAAACGGCAAGTTAGTTTTTTGGGGTATGTAGTGTCGGAAGAAGGTATCCGCACAGATCCAGAGAAAATTGCTGCTGTCAAGGAGTGGCCGGTCCCAAAAGACAAGACACAGGTTAGAGCATTTTTGGGTTTGTGCTCTTATTATCGGCGATTTGTGAAGAACTTTGCAGATATAGCCAAACCTCTGCACAAGCTAACCGAGGAGAAGCGACATTTCTGCTGGGATGAAAGTTGCGATATTGCATTCCAGGAGCTCAAGAACCGTCTGAGCAAAACACCTATTTTGGGGTACCCTGATGCGGGCAAGGAATTCATAGTTGACACAGACGCAAGTGATATAGGACTTGGCGGTGTGTTGTCTCAACGGAATGGTGATCAAGAGCTTGTGATAGCGTACTTCAGCAAGTCGTTGTCAAAGCCGGAAAGGAACTATTGTGTCACAAGACGGGAATTGCTTGCTGTGGTAAAGTCCTTGCAGCATTTTAGCAAATATCTTCTAGGGCGGCAATTCCATTTACGAACTGACCATGCTGCACTGAAATGGCTATTGCAGTTCAAAAATCCGGAAGGACAAGTTGCGAGATGGATTGAACTACTGCAGGAATACGACTTTGTGATCGAACATCGCAGCGGGAAATCTCATGGCAATGCAGATGCATTGTCAAGAAGACCTTGCCCTGAAGATTGCAAGCATTGTACTAGGCAAGAGGGTAAAGAAGTGGTATCTGCGAGGATATTCAGGACAGACCAGCTCAGCAATGAATGGAAGGACAACCTACAACATGCACAGCAGGAAGATTCGGACATTAAGCCGATTCTGGAATGGATTAAGGCCAGTGCTACTAAGCCCAAGTGGAGCGACGTCTCAGAAATGAGTTCGACCACGAAAAGCTATTGGGCCCAATGGGACAGCTTGCTGATTCAGGATGGAGTCCTGTGCCGTAAATGGGAAAATGGTCGGGGAGACAGGTGTCATTTGCAAATGATTGTCCCTAAGGCTAAAGTGCCGGATGTTCTACAGCTGTACCATAGTGGTTGTTCAGGAGGCCACCTGGGAGTTAAACGAACTCTCCTGAAGATCCGAGAACGGTTTTACTGGGTCCACTGTCGTGACGATGTCGAGGACTGGTGCCGCAAATGTACAAGTTGTGCGGCTGTAAAGGGACCTCAAATTCGTAGTAGAGGCGCATTGAAATTGTACAATGTTGGTGCACCATGGGAGAGGATAGCCATTGACGTTGCGGGGCCGTTTCCAGAAACTGAAAGTGGTAACAAGTATTTCATGGTTGTGATGTAATCCATCACAACCATGAATTCACTAAGTGGCCAGAAGTCTTCGCCATTCCAAATCAAGAAGCTTCAACAGTTGCAGATAAACTAGTTCATGAAGTCTTCTGTCGTTTTGGAGTACCTTTAGAGATTCACAGCGATCAAGGAAGGAATTTTGAGTCTCAAATATTCCAGGAAACTTGCCGGGTTATGGGTACTCAGAAAACACGAACAACTTCTTACCACCCACAATCTGATGGAATGGTAGAAAGATTTAATCAGACATTGGAGAGGTACCTAGCAAAAGTTGTGGAAAAACGGCAACGAGACTGGGACAGGCACATACAACCGTTTTTGTTGTCATATCGAAGCGCTGTTCACGAAAGTACATCAGTGACACCAGCTTTCGCAAACTTTGGGAGAGAATTGCGGCTGCCTGCAGACCTGATCACCGGAATACCACCTGATGCCCCACGCAGTATAACCGATTATGCAAGTGACTTGCGGAACAAAATGAATGACATTTATGAGCACGTCAGACAGACGGGCCAGCAAACGTCTGAGAAGATGAAAACACGGTATGACCGCAAATTGAACAACAAGGGGTTTGATGAAGGTTCACTAGTGTGGTTACACAATCCAGTTCGCAGCAAAGGGAAATCTCCTAAACTTCAAGCTAAATGGGACGGACCGTACCGGATTGTGACAAGGATCAATGATGTAACCTACCGGATACAGAAAGGTGCCAGAGGTACTCCTAAGATTGTCCATGTGGATCGACTGGCGCGTTATTATGGGGCCAATAATGCTCGGGACGAGCATGTCTTAGGAGGGGGCAGTGTTGCGCGCCACTATTAATGTCTTGTACATGGCAAAACTAGTTACACTAGCGCCCCCTAGTATCGAGTAAATGAAAGTATTGCGGGCCACTATTAATGTCTTGTACATGGCAACACTAGTTACACTAGCGCTCTCTAGTGTCGAGTAGCAGAACTAGGAGAGTCGAGATCCTTCCAGAAATTTCGGGACCGATATGTACTCGAACATTCTAGATGTCGCTACAGTAGAAGGTTCTGGAAACTATCTGAGGCCCTATATAAGGCCGGTATAGACCACGACCGGGGCAGTATTGAATTGGCGATACAAGAGAATACTTCGAAGCGAAATAACGGCGAACTGTGTTTTATTATTAGTGTGTTTTAAGGTGTAATTAGTATCCGTAATTAAAGTGTCAATTTTGGTAATTCAATCGGCAGTTTTTAATTGTCTCGAACCTCAAGCTCGTAACAATATTAAACTATATCACTTGCAATTAAATTTTATTTAAATGAAAAGAAATAGAGCACGTAGCGCTATTTCTTTCTTCTTTACATTTTACATTGATGACTGATTCTTTCCGTAAAACTTACTTGTTCGTGACTTCCAGTCACAGTTAATATAAAAAAGTGCGACAATGGAATTATGGGTAAAATATAGTATTTTTCGTACTATATTATTTTTCTATTATATATAGTGCAATTGACTGAAATATATTATAGTACGATACTATATATTATAGTACGGATGGCTACCCTACTTCCATCTCACATTTTGATTTGCGAGTTTCATCATTATAGGTATAATAAGAATAAATAATATTTTTCATTTACGTCCCATTTTCGCCGCCGCCCAAATCACAATACAAGTCACAAGAATCAATTGGTCCGCTAGCACCAAGCGCATCGGAATTTGGAATCACTGGTGTAATGAAATGAATGTACTAAGTAAAAAGGTTTAAATTTGTCGCGGCCTCGCGGCACACGCCATCCCTTTAGTAAGCTTCCTGCGGAATAAACCGATTTTTTTACGTTCTCACATTACGTTCTCATTTCGTTTTTGTTCCGAACAAAATTTTATACAAGGAACCGTTCCAAACGTTTTAAAAACGTTATTTTTAATAACATTTCCGAGCCCTGCTTGAAAGCGACCACCTCATATAAAACAGTGCCATCACACCTCAAATAAAAAACGTTTGTGCTTTAAGGTTCTTTAAAACTTGGTTCATACGTGTGTGTTCTCTATCTTATTTAATCTATAGTACCATCTTGATAACAGTGAAAGGCCTCTATAAAAATACTGCCGAATGACCAAAAGACTATAACAAAGTCGTAAAGCGTCAAGTTTCCTATGTCGTTCAGCATACTAAGCGCTTTTTTAGCTTTTTTAACGAGCACACAGCCCACCTAATGATAAGTGGATGATGTGGCCCATAGACATCTACATCCCTCCTCGATTGAGAGACGCGTTGTCACCCCTGAGAACTAAAATGGTACATGGCGACACTAGTTACCACTAGCGCCTTCTAGTATCGAGTAGCAGAACTAGGAGAGTCAAGATCCTTCTTCAAATTTCAAGAATATCATATTAGTGTGGTTTTAAGTTGTAATTAGTGTTGTGTAATTAAAGTGCCAATTTTGGTAATTCACTCGGCAGTTTTTTTAATTGTCTCGAATCCCAAGCCCGTAACAATACGAAACTCATCAGCATTAAGCTGCTATTTCACGCTGGTATTCTGTGAGAGCGTGGTCCTTCCTCGGCCGATCCGACCCATTCGTGCTACAACCAAAAATTAACTGCAGCATGGCTATACTGCGCGTAACAATCATATTTAAATACATTCTCTCTGCAACGAGGCCCACGCCTGACAGTGAACTTTAACGAATTGATGGTGAAAAAGAAGAGGTATATTAGATACTAGCTGTTCCTCGCGACTTCGCCCGCGTGTTATTTGGGGTTTTAGTTTTTTTTGCGCGAAACCCTAATTCTTTTCTTTTTCTAAAACAAAAGTAGCCTAAGTTCAGCTATCTGCCAGTGAAAGTTCTGTCAAAATCGGTCCAGCCGTTTCTGAGATTACAAAAATTTTAAAAATTGTGTTTTTGTTATAAGTATCGTATATACTTTCATTTACATTTAGTAAAAAGCCATAATTTTTACATTACAAACAAACACTTCAATTTTATTTATTTGTATAGATTATAAATTGAATTTTAATAATTTACTACAAGTAACAAGAGCAGCAGCGTAAAATAGCAGCTTAACGCTGCTGTGTTTCGTATGGTGAGTGTAGAGACCCGGAGACCCTTTTTACTGGAAACGAGGCATTGCAATGTAGATGTACTCGTACATGGGACACAGTATCCACTTACCATCAGGTGAACTGTGTGCTCTTTTGTCACCCTTATTCTATAAAAAAAAAAACAAATCATTCAACTGGTTTCCCGCCAATACCATGACAGTTAATCAGTGTTAGCGTAAAGTCTTGGATATACTTGGGGACAAAAGGAGCGGCATGTTGCGCAACATATCGCTCAACAACTACGTGGAAAGTCCCGAGACATATGTCGCGGAAAATTTTGCAGGTCACACTAGTCAGTGCTTATAGAAATGTCGCCCGAGGAGGTTGTGGCGATTAGGGCTGCATATATAGTAGTAATTCGGGAGTGAAACGTAAGCGAAAGAGAAGGTGGTGGATGCGGAATTTCTTACTAAAACGAGAAGAAAGAGGACTTAATATTTTAAGTGATCTCACAATGTCTGACGGATCTTTTGTGAATTTTACTCGAATGTCAACATCTGATTTTGAAACTATTACAAATGATCGGACATGAGCAAGCATCATATTAGTCTGTGGATCGGACCTTCCATAGCCAAACAAGATACAATACTACGGAACGCTGTTTGCCCTCATATCCGACTTGCTATTGCATTAACATACTTGTCGACTGGAGATTCTTATGCTTCCTTGTCGTGCACCTTTTGAGTGTCGAAACAACTGATCGGTAGAATAGTACCAGAAGTTTGTGGTTTGAAGTATCCCACAACAAAAATGAAAAGCACGGTTTTGTTTCCCCATACTACTTGCAAGTTGTAAACTATGTTGCAACTTGTAAGGCACACGAATACACCCAGTAACAAATGGCGCGACACTATCGCATGACACTGACACGTGTGCTCGCTCTCGGACCGGGAACAAGCAACATGTCCCGCGTCACGTAAAATGTTCCTGACCATATTGCCGTTACTGACTGTGCAACGTAGACGGATCCGTGGCGCAGTTGTTTAGCAATGAGTTGTTGCGCTGGGGGCCGCAGGTTCTAATCCCGCACGGAACAAGTATTTGTATAGCCTACAAATAATTGTTCCGGGTCTGGATGTTTGTCCTCATGCAATTTATGTTTGTAAACTACCTCCACGATACCGGAGAAAATCCTAGTGTGGTGGTACCTTTTTTAAAACTCAAGAATCAAGAAGAACGTTGCATCGTCACCTACTATTATTTATTATGTGTCGCCACGTAGATTGAGTGTGCCGCGTCATGTCGCGCAACTAAATGTCCCCTGGTGTATCCGGGGCTTAAATGGGGAAACAACAATTTTTTGCCTCCAGGGCAGCGCCACTTAAAAATGAGGTTATAATATTTGACAGATTTCATAGCGGGGAAGTTAATTTGTTCGGAAAATGTAAACATTAAAGTTTCTTTTTGTAGTTACTGTTAGTTATATCTTCGTTTGATTAAAAACAAATAAACTAAACCACAAATGTTCATAAAAGTGGTAAATATTATGAGTTACAAATATGCAAAAAATTAAAGAGCAAACCACTGACGCATTGTTTTGTGTATTAATATAATACTCTAGAAACTGATAAACTTTTATTTAAAAGTAATTTTTCAATCAAATGACATTGTGTAATGAAAAACTTTTATCTCAGTCACAAATAGCGACATCTGGTGAGCGGAACATTGTTAGCCCGCTTTGGTCAATCGTTATTTTAAGACAGACAGTTTTAAAGGAGTCGCGGGAAGCATAACGCTCAATATGATGAGTGACGAAAGCAAGATACTGGCAAGTAGCTACAACTAGTGACAATATGGTTCTTACCATCTTGATACTCAAGTTTTCAACTTCACTTTTTATTTATTTATTTTTCAAGCCACAATGTACAAAAGATGGAAATAAAAATTATCATAGGGGGTTCATTGTGGACCACGTTATGGCACAAATTAGTTGACGCTTGTTACATAATAGGTTACTGTAATTTACATGTTTAATTAAAATACTTAGGTTTATTCCATTCTATGATAAATAATTATATAATAAATAGATAAATAAATTACGTAATTATATATTTGGGTTATCTATAAAGTTTTCTCATCTGGTTGGGCTGTTTAAATATATAATTCTAAACGAAAGATATAAACATACATAAAAATACATTTATGTTTATATAAAAAACCCATCCAGATGGAAGCTCTTGGCAAGGGAGACACGGCCGAGGGTTAGGGGGAAAGGGAAAGAAATCGGCGGACGATGCGGGCGGTATCGAGGAGGACCGCCTTCTGCATTTGAGCTTGGAGCGGTCCGTTACGAAGTCCCAGTCGCCTCAGATGACCCGAGAGGCTGACTGGGATTAACCCGTTCGCAGAAACGACCACAGGTATAATTTCGGCCGGCAGACCACCCCACATGTCGGTCACCTCGTGAGCCAGGTCCAGACATTTTGTCAGCTTATCTGTTTCGGCTTTCACGAGGTTCTCGTCATAAGGAATGGCAATGTCGACCAAAAATATCCTGACTGTGCCCGGTCCATCAGCACAATATCAGGCTTATTCGCAAGAATAGTCCTGTCCGTGATGATGGCCCGGTCCCAGTAGATATTATCATTAGAATTATATATTATCATTAAAATATTCATTCTTTAATTTGTATATAAATGTGTTGTTATTCTCCTCCGTCCATGTGTCAGGTAGTTTATTATAATTATATATTTAAAGATAGGTTATGTAGGTACTTGCTGAGTTTAGTTAGTAGCCTCCTCAGGCTTGTTGATAATGCCAGTTTATTTTCATTTCATAGGGCAATATTTGTTTTTTATTTCTTCACACTTTATGTAGATATGTATTTTTATCAAGATCTTTGGCTTGGATGCTTGTCCTTCAAGCCATGTTTTCGTATATCTCAGTATCAAGTGATAATAATCCTTTTTTCTACTCTGCTTCACAAAATGTTGATGCGTCACATTGCTAGCCATGAGCCAGCAGACAGTTGGCGATAGTATAAGACGCCTAAGCAGACAGACACCTTATCTTTAGATTCACATCGCCATCGGAGCACTTGTTTCACCGTTTCCACTAATAGCTCACATGCGCAGATACTTAATACACAAAATCGCACCACTTTTACATATCAAAATCCACTTCAAACCATTAATTAAATAATAATACCGGGAGATGAGTCGCTCGCGTGGAGAATGAGCCGCTCGCGTCCGTAGGCTTCAACCACCTAACCGTAGGCCCACCCTACATGTGTCCCCCGGGTGGTGCTAAACGAGCAACAAAACCGATATAGGATAGACTCGGCGACAAGCCGAGTTCGCACCATGAGGCATGCTATAAAACAAATGGCCCCGAGTTCCCGGCGTCACTTTAATGGGCCAGGGGTGCGAAGAATCTCCGGGAGTAAGCCGGCGACGAGTTCCGCCACCCGTTACGCTCTGGCTCCCGAAGGGGCGAAAAGTGGATTGCGGAATCCCGTCTGGCTACGCTGAATGTATGTGTATATGAATGATAAGATGGATGAAGTATGCGAAATGTTGAGTGTTAGATAAATAGTTCTGTTATGTGTAAATGAGACGAAACGAAAGGGAAAGGATGCCACTGCACATGGCATGTATAGTGTATACCGCTTACTGGTCTGGTGTAGACGATACCGAGCGGGCATGCCACGTAGTCGGTGTCATCCTTTCAGAAAGAATGGATCATTGTGTGAAAGAGTGTAAATGTGTAAGCCCGAGACTGCTGTGGGTACGAGTGAAAGTGGGCTTGAACAAGCTGTTTGTGCTAGGGGTGTACGCCCCAGACATGTCTAAGCTCACTTATATCCTACTAGCTGATCCTCGCGACTTCGCCCGCGTGTTATTTGGGGTTTTAGTTTTTTTTTGCGTGGAACCCTAATTCTTTTTCTAAAATAAAAGTAGCCTAAATTACTCCTTATGACATCAGCTATCTGCCAGTAAAAGTTCCGTCAAAATCGGTCCAGCCGTTTCAGAGATTAGCCGGAACAAACAGACAGACAGACAGACAGACCGACAGACAGACAAAAATTTAAAAAATTGTGTTTTTGTTATAAGTATCGTATATACTTTCATATGCATTTAGTATATAGCCGTAATTTCGACATTACAAACAGACACTTCAATTTTATTTATTTGTATAGAGTATAGATAACAGTTTTGAGACATGGTAAGTATGGTGTTGATGAAATGTACGGAAAATGAAAATATTAATATATTAGGAGATTTGAATGAAAAGTTTGGGTTGAAGAGGTCTGGTTATAGAAGGATATCGGTAACGTTTGGCGATGAAAGTATAAATGAGAATGGTGAAGACCTCCTCACGGTATGTATGGAAAGGAATGTTTTTATGACGAACACTTTCTTTCGCCGTAAGAAGATTCACATGAATAGAAGCATGATAAATTTCATAATTGTGGATGAAAGAATGAGGAGGGCAGTGATTGACACAAAGAGTTTACAACGTACGGACGGTCCAACGTAGGGACGGATCATTTCTTGGTCTTGTGCCGAATTAATGGTCTATTTAGGCGTTAGCGGCATTGAACATCTGTGTTTACAACTGCGTTATATTATTGAACAGGTCATTAAAAGAAAGGGGAATAAAAGTGAACGCAAGTTAGACAATAGTGATGGTTTTTGAAATAGAAGAAAGTAAAACAATATGTAAAATATTCTTAGTTCACCTATCGTTTTACTTTCTTTTTACCTTTTATTCTGAAGGAGAGTTGGTCGAGCAAGTAGATGAGTTTGTGTATTCAGGATGTGTGTTTAGCAGGGATGGTAGATATGATAAGGATATAGAACGAAGAGTGAACGCAGGAAATCGAGTGAATGGGGCTCTACAATCTATTGTGAAAAGTCAGAATGTATCCAAATTGGCATGTATGGCAATTCACAATGCTGTGTTAGTGCCTTCTTTAATGTATTATAGTGAGAGTTGGGTGTGGCAGAAGAAGCACGAGAGTAGAATAAATGCTATAGAAACGCGGTCATTAAGGAGTATGCTAGGGCTGAATCTGAATGACCGGGTGAGAAATAGTGTGATAAGAGAAAAATGCGGTTTGCAAGATGATGTTGTGACCAGGATTAAGAAAGGAATGCTTTGGTGGTTTGGTCATGTAGAAAGAATGAACGAGGAAAGAGTGACAAAGCAAATTTACTTTGCAGATGTGAACCTGCCAGTCGGGAAGATACGCCCTAGACCAGGGGTTCCCTAACTTATTTATAAGGCGCCCCCTTTCAACCAAAAAAACTATCCTCGCCCCCCTGCTCAATATAATTTTGATTACTATCAGGTTAGAAAAAGTATTTATATATTATAGTATATAACATAAAAGATTTTAGTGCTAATTATAGTTAATAATAATCATATAAAAAACTACTTAATTATTTAACACAACTTCTTATTTACCTATTCGAATGTGATGAATGAGCTTGCATGGTTTTAACGAGGTTTCTGATTCTCAGCTTGACCACAGAAATCGCACAACGCAAATCACTATCTATGTTAAGTTTATTTCTGTACTTAGTTCTTACTGCTACAACAGCAGAAAATCCCCTTTCGCGCAAATATGTACTGGAAAAGGATAAATATACAATCAAAGTACTTTCTTTGCTATTTTGGGATAAATTGAGAAATATTTGACCCAAATCATTGTTTTACCCATTTTTTCGATATTATATTTAGTAGCAGAACAATTTTTAATTTCCAAGGCTTCCTCTTAAAGTGTTTCTGGCAGGGCATCTATGTTAACTCGGACTCGGTCGTCGACGATGCGAGTCGCTTTGTGCTGGATGCGGTCAAGTGGAAGGAGTTGGCACTGGGGAGCCCCAGCCTAGAGATGGGAACAGTATTCCAAGTGAGGACGAACCTGCGCCTTGTAAGGCTTGTAAGGCGGTGTGCCGACATGAAATACTCTCCCGCTCTGCTGAGCACGCCAAGCTTTTTAGAGGCCAATTTGGCCTTCTCTTCCAAGTTTACACGTAACTGCACGCCACTCGATATGTTGACGCCGAAGATTCCGATACTGACTAAGGCAATAAGGGGAGTGCCTTGAAACTGAGGAGATACGACAAAGGGGTTCTTTTTAGCGGTAAACGCGCAAACTTGTGTCTTCTGAGGATTAAACTGGACTAGATTTAGTCACCCCCAATCCGAGACTTTGTTCAGCAAAGACTCGACTTCAGACACAAGTTTGTTCCGGTACTCGGCGCCGTTTCGACGATGGTCGATTGGCGACCGATCCATCCATAACATGGAATGGATCGGTCGCCAATCGATAAACATCATCATCACACGAGGTAGGAAAGTAGTGGTTGAACTTATCAGTAAGGAGCTGCAAATTATTTGATATTTTTCTCTTGGTTTCAGAATCCTCAAAAACCTAAAAACCTAGAGTGGAATTTGTTGCAATTTTTGCTTACTTTCTGGTCCAATAACGATGTCGGCTGCTTGCAGCATACACGGTTTGACGACTGTTTCTCCAATAATAAGGCTTTTTTTCCCTTGCGATAAGCAACGATAATTCGTACGCAGCTTCAAGTAGTTTTTGGTTTGACTCGGCAAATTAACCAGTACTATCTAGAACTTCATGCATTTTAAACTTCCAAATTTTACATTATAAAACTCTTTCGGTTTGTCCTTCAAATCAGTGTTTAGTCAATAAATGTTGCTCCAGACGAGTCCGTCTCAAAGCATCATTGCTCAAAACTTCGTAACAGATAATGCACTGTGGATGATAGCCACCATTTTTACTTATGCAAACAAAACCGTATTTAATATAATCTTCATTGTATTCGCGATTTTTGTAGAGTTCATCTCGTTGAAACAAAAATAAATTGACAAGTCACAGTCCGAGTGACTGTGAGTTGTGCTTACTGTGAGACAGCAAGGCGTGCGGGGGAGGAATGCACGCACAAGCGAATCGTCGGAACTTCGAACCGACCACTCGCTGCGATTAGCGCGTTGAGTAAGTACTTGCAGTAGCTGTGTACATAAAGCCGTTTCTTGATCGTAAGGTTCTTAATTAGGCAGGGGGCCCGCGCCCACCTTTGCTGGTCTCTGCGCCCCCTTGGGTGGCACGCCCCCCACTTTAAAAACCCCTGACCTAGACGAAGGTTTATCGACCAAATTGGCGATATATTGAAAATGGGCCAGATTAGGAGTACCCTTGACCGACGAGCGTGTATGCATAGATATATGGATGTAAAGGAGGCGAGAGAGGTGTCAGTATTGTGCCAAATGGAAGTCCGTAGTCTCTTACTACGCTTCTGGGTGACAGGCGTAAGTGTTTATGTATGTATATGATACAGGAGCAGCAATTCGCTGCCGGTCTAGTTTCCGCCAAAACTCCGCACTTTGGGGTAGATACCAATCAAAATAAATACTTTTTTTTTATTATAATTCTTTATTGCACACCATACAAAACATACAAAAAATATTTATACAAAGGAAGTATGCAATGGGTGGTCTTATTGCTGACAGCAATTTCTTACACACAACCAATGAATTCACAGGATTGCAGGAAGAATGACATTTACGAATTGCTCTGAATAAAGAACTACTTTTGTTTTAGTTACTTTCTTAAAAAATTGTTATTGATATCGAGCTTATTTACTATCGTTGACTAACGATTACTGAAATTAGGTATTAATTTTCTGTCTATCTCTTTCTATTGAAATTTAGTGAAAAGAGAGGGAGCTACTGTATGTATTTCATAAATTGCCGTTGATTTTATGAGTAAGACCGATGGTTATAAATTCTCATAATTTAAACGTTGGTCACAATAAACTTAGGCACACTACACTTTCAGTTACTATTAATTAATTGTTATGTCTTACATTAGATTCAAACATTAAATTATTATTATAATATTTGATGTTAAAAAATCGGAATCGTAAAAATATAAAATATTTCTAAGCGTTTTATTCCACCTGGGAAAATTTACAATCTTTTGTGGCAACACTTGCTGTATGTACTAATTAATACTTAGATGTATGGAAGCGAAGAGGCGACCATGCTATGGGACATGCTAGAAAATCTTATGATTTCCGAAAGATGGCGGTATAATATATCTCATTACGTCAAACAAAACGTGTCTATCCAGCTCAGACCCGCGACAGGCAGCAGCAACATCAAAGGAACAAACTATGATTATACTGAGTTATCTATGCTGTATAGTAGTATATATAATATATAATATACAATATATCTGGTTGTTTACCACAGTAAATCTCTAAATGCATGGTGTAATATGATTTTGCATCTACTAAGCCATATATTTTTATTCCATATTTGGCAGGTTTAGATGGAATATATTAGCGGAAACCACATCTACCCCGAAAAGCAACTCACTCTTCATCTTACGTTACTTACTTCATCATACGCATTTCGACAACTTTGTCCAAAGTTGTCGAAATGCGTATACACCTTTTGAATACCTAACACTAGATGAAGAGTGAGTTGCCTTTCGGGGTAGATGTGGTTTCCGCTAATATATTCCATCTAAACCTGCCAAATATGGAATAAAAATATATGCCTTAGTAGATGCAAAATCATATTACACCATGCATTTAGAGATTTACTGTGGTAAACAACCAGATAGAGCCATTTATGTCTGGTAGAGTCATGCTGCAGCTATATTTGTAGTATAGTTGTAGCACGAACGGGTCGGCTCGACTGGGGAAGGACCACGCTCTCACAGAATACCATCGTAAAATAGTAGCTTAAAACTGCTGTGTTTCGTATGGTGAGTGTAGAGAACCGGAGACCCTTTTTACTGGAAAAGAAGCATTCCATCCTTAGTCCTCACTGGTGACGACGCATCTGCATTTTGATTCTTTATTAAGGATAAATGTTTGTCTATGGGTCACAATAAGCACTTACCATCAGGCGAACTGTGTGCTCGCTTGTCACCCTATTCTATAAAAAAATATATCAGTACATTATTCGATATTTATATCGGGCAACAGACTAACGACATATATATATATATATATATATATATATATATATATATATATATCGCCGCAGTACCACGCTTTCACAGAACATCTAATTAGTAGAAATAAAAACGTAAAATGTCTATGACATGATACACTGATTCAAATTTCGAACGAGCCATGACTTCGGGGAAAGTATACGAGTTATTACCTTTATTTGTGTAAAACAGTAATTACCTATACCTACTACGGCTTTTCATTGTAGGATACTCGTTTCAGAGTAGGTATCATAGTTAATGCGGGTGGTCTTTTATCCGTACAAACGCTCCACTTGTTTTCTTTCTGGTTTATGATCTTATGGCAATGAGTTTTTACAGTAAAAAAAAAAACAACCTCTTCTATGTTCTATGTTTTCCTTTTTGATGATACTTTACCTTTATAAGCATTAAAACCCTTACAAAACGCCAAAATTGCCTATTAAGACCGCTGCGCACCTCTAGTGTTCAAATTTGATAACTAATACTGAAAACATTAAAACATTGGGACACAGTGTATATCCTTATTATTCAGTTTTTTTTTATAGGATAAGGTGACAAAGGAGCACACAGTCCACCTGATGGTAAGTGGTTGCTGTGGCCCATAGACATCTACATTTATACTCGTTTTCTAATCAAAATGCAGATGCGTTGTCACCCGTGAGGACTAAGATGAAATGCCTCTTTTCCAGTAAAAAGGGTCTCCGGTTCTCTACACTCACCATACGAAACACAGCAGTTTTAAGCTGCTATTTTACGCTGGCCGGATGAGGAGGCTCAAGGTCGCTCAGCGAGCTATGGAGAGGGCTATGCTCGAAGTTTCTCTGCGTGATAAACTTAGAAATGAGAATATCCGCAGTAAAACCAGAGTGACCAACATAGCTCAATGGATTAGTAAGCTGAAGTGGCAATTGGCCAGCCATATAGCTCGAAGAACCGACAACCGATGGGGAAAAAGGTTCTCGAGTGGCGGCCTCGTACTGGCGGACGAAGTGTAGGGCATCCCCCCACTAGATGGAGTGACGACCTGGTAAGATATGCAGGAAGTCGATGGATGCAGGTGGCTCAGGACCGTGCTTTGTGGCATTCCTTGGGGGAGGCCTATATTCAGCAGTGGACTTGTGAAGGGCTGTAATGATGACTTTACGCTGGTATTCTGTGAGAGCGTGATCCTTCCCCGGTCGAGCCGACCCATTCGTGCTACAACTATACTACTAATATAGCTGCAGCATGGCTCTACCACGTATAGTACCAGTTTATGAAATCTCTTTTAAATTGTTCTAATATTTGAGGAGGAAATGGTAGAGAGCCAAACCTCGAATTATGCCTTTTCACTTAGGCTATTCAATCGGATCTGCAGTTGTCCTTATTGGAGACCGAGCGCACACAGAGCGATAGCGATAGTTTCTTCTAATACCTAATTTTCTAAAGTCTCTCGAACCACATTTCCTCTTAACATCATACTTAGATGCGTGCTACAACATGCAACAAACCGATAAATAAAAAAAAAGAAAGAGCATCCACAGCTTTAAATCATAACCTAAAAATTTCTAATCATTATAAAATTATTTAAAAAACACAAATTTTTTTTTTCTTTCAATATAACATTGTATATTTCATTTAGTTAGTATTGAGGCAAGATAAAGAAAGATATATGTATAATGTTTTATTACGTCATACAACGTGAATTTCGTCCTTAGTTCGTGCCGATGCCGGTGCCTTGTTGTCTCGACGAATGTAAAACGACTCGAGCTTTATGGGGGCTTATTATCAAACCATGCGACATCATATCGAACTACTTTACGTATACATTTATACACGTAAACCGAAACCTTTTTAATTTGCTAATGACGTCTAAGATCAAAGATATATTTTTTTATGTCATTTAATAGTGAAGGTGTATTACAATATTCATTTTAAACGAGCTGTGGGTAAACTCTCGACGTAAATTTCATAGTACGCGAACAACCCAGATTCGATTTCCAACAGCAACAATGTACGTAATTGTTAATTGCAATTTTAAGTAATGCACCATGTAGCCGACGGTGAATCAAAACATAGTGTACTGGTAGAAACTTGCATGTTTGAAGAATATAATATTACGAGTACATGACATGATGTGCAGTCTGCGAAAACGCACTGCAGCTTTAGTAAACTATTTACTAATCTGTGCTGCAGCACCGTGGCGGACTTTTGCTTGCTTGCTTCATGATCCTCTCAGAATTGAAACATTACTCGTGCCCAGCAGCGAGACGTATATAGGCTGTAACTTTATATTAGTTTTTTTTATAAATATTCAAATTGAATTTTATATAATATTTATATTAATTATTATTTCATTTAAAAAAAAACGTTACCTCCACACTAGGATTTTCTCCTGTATCGCGGGGGCAGTTTACATACACAAATTTCACAAGGACAAACATCCTGACCCAGAACAATTATGTGTAGGCCACACAAATACACTTCTAACTAACTAACAAGTCCACTTCTGAACATAGGCATCCCCCAATGAATGTCACAAAGCATGGTCCTGAGCCAGCTGCATCCATAGACTTCCTGCATGTCTTACCAGATCGTCACTCCATCTAGTGGCGGTCTCCCTAAACTTCGCCTAAACGCACTAGGCTGACACTCGAGAACCTTTTTCAATATACTTTTATATAAAATAATAAGCACATAGATTCAAATGTTCTAAAATTTGATATTAGACAATACCTTAATGGTGGAGAATTTTTAACGTTGTAGAGCCATGCTGCCTATATTATTAGTATATATAGTCATAGCACGAATAGGTCGGCTCGACCGGGGAAGGACCACGCTCTCACAGAATACCAGCGTAAAATAGCAGCTTAACGCTGCTGTGTTTCGTATGGTGAGTGTAGAGAACCGGAGACCCTTTTTACTGGAAATGAGGCATTCCATCTTAGTCCTCACGGGTGATAACGCATCTGCATTTTGATTTGTAATAGAGGATGGATGTAGATGTCTATGGGCCGCAGCAACCACTTACCATCAAGTGGGCTGTGTGCTCGTTTGTCACCCCTTATCCTATAATAAAAAGGGAGCAGACCCCAAACTAAAAAGGTCGCGGTTTCCAACCAACCCTAACACAAGCATTTTAAGCATTTCAGGAGTGTTTAAAGGGAATATTTGTATTATTGATAGCATTGCCATTTTTTTAATATAATGAGTTACAAAACGTACTAGTGTCCATCTGCTTTCACTTGCAATCTAATAGCTTTAGATTCTGAAGAATATGACAAAGGAAAGTATTACGTTATTGGCAGCTTTTAAGTCCCTTTTATTAGTCCCAAAGTTAAAACTATCGTTTATGTCCCTTTGTTTATATTTTTTGAAGGTCGCCAAAGTTTACCTTTACAATTTCACAGCTGAAAAGAATCTTGGAATAAGTTTTTTTTTCTTTTTTTTTTGACATTTAATTTTATGACAAAAAATAGGTGTGCTTACTATTCGGGTCTATACCTAAAACTTTCCTTTCGATAACTATTTCTGTTTGAACCTCAGGTCAATATAAAAGGGGTTTAGTTTCGTTTTGTTATAAAACCTACTCTATCAATATTAATGTAGTTCAGTGAATTGATTTTGAGCCGACATCGTTATTGTTTCCCCAAGATATATGAGGTAAAAAGTTAGCTAACGTATGTAATAATATAAAATATATACATATAAATACTCACGCCTGTCACCCAGAGGGGTAGGCAGAGACTATGTACTTCGATTTTGGCACGATCCTGACACACCTCTCTCGCTTCCTCCACATCCATATACCTACACATACAAGCTCGTCGGTAAAAGGTACTCTTGATTTGGCCCATTTTCAATATATTGCCAATTTGGTCGATAAACTTTCGCCTAGGGCGTCCCTTCACGACTCTGCCGTTAACCTCTACAACATACATTTGCTTTGTCACTCTGTCTGTATGTAATAGGAACACTTTTTTACTGGTGATAAGGCATTTCGTCTTATTTCTATGGAATGACATTACACATGCATAATTTGATTCTTAACCGAGGGTACATGTAGATGTCTATGGGCCGCAGCATTTACTTACCTTCAACCTGTGTGCTCGTTTGTCACACTTACTACTATAGAATAAAATTGGTTACGGCAATCTATCTCTGCACAGCACAGAAGCAGTGAATATGGTACCACGATCGAATTCGCCTTTAACGCATACTAATTAATAAAAGATTTTAGAAAAATTTACTTCGCAAATATCCGCGTTATAAAATAAAATGATGTGTCTTACCTAGTATGAAGAGCACCTCCCGCCCTCCCTCAATTGCGTGCACTATCCCCGTCACCACTAATCCCAGCACCGCTACAACCATCACCACTACACTAGGCAAGACACACCACTGACGATAATATGACACGTGTTTCGCCTCTACACGAGGCATCCTCAGGTGATATAGACAACACAAAACAAAACAAGTGCCTTTTATATAGTTAGTTTATAGTGTTTTGGCTCGCCGCTCACTTAGCGGTTAGCCACCGTAGAGTCTATATCACCTGAGGCGTGTAGAGGCGAAACACGTGTCGTATTATCGTCAGTGGTGTGTCTTGCCTAGTGTAGTGGTGTTGGTTGTATCGGTGCTGGGATTAGTGGTGACAGGGATAGTGTACGCAATTGAGAGAGGGCGGAAGGTGCTCTTCATACTAGGTAAGACACATCATTTTATTTTATAACGCGGATATTTGCCAAGTAAATTTTTCTAAAATCTTTTATATAATGAATTTCCGCAAAGTAACGCCTGATTCTATTAATTACATACTAATTAAATAAATTGAAAGCATTTCTATACAATATGGGTGACAATCGAGCACACAGTCCATCCGATAGATATTGGCCGCACACACTTGCATTTCAATCTACAACATACCTGCAGGCATGTTGTCGTCCCTGAGGACTAAGACAGAATGCTTTGTTTCCCATAAAAAGGGTCTCCTGTTCTCTACACTTACCATACGAAACACAGCAGCGTTAATGTGCTAGTGCCCCAGTCGAAACGACTAATTCGTGCTACAACCTTAATGCAGCGTGGCTTTACCATGCTGGAAAAGCATTTATCATAATTGCCACTTAATGACAGCCCTATGTTCAGTGGGGGACCGCTACGGGCTGAAGAAGTTGCTATATTAACTGCAATTAAATAAAGGATATTTTGCCTATGGCTACACTCGTGATCCTTGAAAAAGGACCCTGTCCTAAAGGGTGCTTTCTTAAGCGAAATAAAGTTAAATTTATTATTGAAACAAGGTTATACGTTTAAGGTTAATATTTCGTGGTAGTTCAAGGAACCGTCATAACTCAGGGACTAAGCGCTCGCTGTAAATTTCACCTTGAAACCAAGCAACCTTGCTTCGATCCCCACCGGCACCAATGAACGTGTTAATTGCAATTCTAAGTGCTGATTTACCACGTGCTCGGCAGTGAAGGGAAGGGCGTAGATACGTCTATATACATATATACTGGGCGGTGCCTAGATGTGGGACGTATATTTTTATTCGAGGTAGAGCCATGCTGCAGCTATATCAGTAGTATAGTTGTAGCACGAATGGGTTGGCTCGACCGGGGAAGGACCACGCTCTTACAGAATACCAGCGTATAACAGCAGATTAACGCTGCTGGGTTTCGTATGGTGAGTTTAGAGAACCGGAGACCCTTTTTACTGGAAATCAGGCATTCCATCTTAGTCCTCTTGACTTTCTTAAAGTATTCTAGTACTATTGTGACCAACGATTGAGGCTTCGCTCCATTTACGCTTGTGGCGCAATGACAGCACTGCCACTGCTTAACTATTGGATTTGTGTCTGACTGCGCCTCCTTTTCCCCAAAGGGGGTCGCTTCCGATTCGGCAGAAAGGCCACACAAGCTAGTCTCACAGGTGGTGTTTAGTGGATAAGCACGCAGCCGGCTGTCGTGGTACGCTTAGAGCATTCACCACCTCCCTCCTCCGCTTCCCGGAAGGTAGTCCTTTTCATTGATGGGCGCAAAAAAAGATTGTGTCTAGGTCATAGGTGTTACATTATACGCTAGGTCAAAATGCAGTGTGATTGTCCCTATATCGTTGACATCGTATCCAAGTTTACGTCAGCTCTTATCGCAACAGTTACATCGGACACGGGTCAGATATGTCGTTTGTGGGTACAGTGAGTAACTTTCACACACCAGATCAGCTCTGTCGATGTCTTCAGGATTATAATATGTCAAAATAATTTTCATGTTAGTGTAAGTGCTACTAAATGCTCTACTCGTGCTTGCATTGCCTTAATAAGTATTGATTTTTGTATGTTACTTTTAAATACAGATAAATACAATAGAAAAGAAGAAAATATTTTTTATTCTTAATGTACTCGTAGTTATCACATTTTATTAAACTTCTGTGCCCAGCTGTAGGCCGTAAATAGGATACAACATTAACATTATTTGTTCTTAAAACATTACATTTCATAAACAAGTTTACATTTTTATAGTATGCCCTGCGCAGTTTACAACTTCTATCAACAATGAATACCACAGAAAACAATCGTAAAATGTCAGATTAATGTTGGAGTATTTCGAACTATAGACCCTTTTACTGGAAACGAGACAATCCATCTTAGTCTTCAAGGGTAACAATGCATCTGCATTTTAATTCTTAATCAAGGATAGATGTAGATGACTATGGGCCACAGCATCTACTTACTATCATGTGGATTGTGTGCTCGTTTATCATCCTTATGTCTTTAAAAAATTACCTTATAAACATTTTCAATTCAATATAATTATATCATACATATAATATTTTTCTTTTATAATGAATGTATTTAAGCGTAGGTTCGCGTTGTATAATACAAATAGTCACGGCTATCCACAACAAATAACATGAAAATGACGTAGAGCAAAAACAGGTTGCCCAAATGACATAATGTAAAGGTTATAATCTATTGATGTGAGGGTATCAGGTTGCTTTTTTCACATTCTCCCGATACGCCACAGGGGTGGGCGTATTACCTGGTTTTTTCTTTAATAAATGTTCATTTTGCAACCTTTGCCTTTGTCCAAGTAAAACGCAAATACCGCAGATTTAGTAATGATGTTATGTTGTTTAAATTTATTATAACACTTGTACATCTAAATTAAAAAAGCCTTTGGTAATATAAACACTGTTAACTCAGATCAAATAAAAAAGTGTTAAATAGTTCATTAAAATATCTGTAATAAATACTTTACATACAATAAATATTTCAAGAATTATGCTATATAACTTTATAAGTGCCTAGGTATTACATGTTCCGTATCTTTAATAGAACAATGCTTTGTTAAAAAAAACAACAACTTTTGCCTTTGGCTTTTAAAGCTTTCAAATATAAAATTACTTTTTCGCAAAAAGAAATATCATTCGATAACAAGTAGAATGATCCATTAATAAGGCTAACGTGACATAAATAAACATATTATTATAAAATCAGACGTAGCAACAGACCGGTTTCCGAACGGGTCGTCTGCGCCAAAATGGCGGACACGTTTGCCGCCAAAATCAGCTGTTTGCAACGTGAGAGAATGCATCCTATTTGAAAATTTGATGGTTAAACACAAAAAAGTTTCTACTGTCAATACAACAACGTGTTTCTACGGACAACAGCAATTAAAAATAAGTATTTATTGTAATTTCTATTACCGGTTCGGCCGCCAGATTTGGCGGGAATCAGCTGTGGCAGTAAAACACGTTTGACTTGTTGCTTCACTATGAAACTCACTTACATTTTGCAAAATACTGTATTATTTGCAATGTTGCAAAATAAGTGTACAATATTTTTGACATTAGATAATTTTGACAAATCCTTTTCTTTTATTTGGTACTGTATAACATACTTAGTAACAAATATTTTAACTTTTGCTTAGGTACTTTATAATACAGTAAACACTCGATCAAATTCGTATAAAACATTTGTAAAATCTGTTTGGTGCATATTGATTCTGCTATATTGTAATACAACCCTAAAAAGAAGTTGTTAATAATTGCAAGTTGAATATAAAATATGACATTTTAGCGACAGAGAAACGACACGCACGAAAGGCGAGTACGATAATACGGGGGCGCCTCAGCTTGGCAAATCAGCTGACCAGAGCAGTTTTTTCAACATCTTTTTTTTTCTCTTATTATCATGGCGGAACAGGTTTGTGACTTTAATGCGCCGCATTCTTTTATTTTGGTTCGTTTTCTGGGAACAGGGAGTGTAGCAGAGCCGAATGCTTTTTTTTAAACGACCTTTAAGGCGTACAGGTAGGCAAGCTTAAGAAGTCCAATTGTTCGAAATTCATGGGGTTTGAGACCCTCGGAGCGTAGTGGCGCCTCTAATTGACACTGTCTGTGAGAAAGGATCAGGGTTCGTATTCCTTAGAATACGTCACATTGGACGTAAATTCGGACTTCTTGAAATATGGCGATCAGTCTTTTGTAAAAGTCTGCTTACCTACATAAAACACTTCGTTGTCTTCAAGTCAGTCAGTGACCTTTAAGTAAGTTGTTAATTTTTTTTTAATAGAACGTTACTAATGGCAAACATACCACATTCACCTTCCCCTCCACCCTAGAGCTCATAGAATCTAAAAGGCAAAGCGCTCTAAATTTCTCAGTAACCACCTGCACCTAAGTTTGGTAGAGCCATGCTGCAGCTATATTAGTAGTATAGTTGTAGCACGAATGGGTCGGCTCGACCGTGGAAGGACCACGCTCTCACAGAATACCAGCGTAAAATGGCAGCGTGACACTGCTGTGTTTCGTATGGTGAGTGTAAAGAACCGGAGACCCATTTTACTGGAAAAGAGGCATTCCATCTTAGTCCTCACGGGTGACGACCCATCTGCATTTTGATTCTTTATTGAGGATAAATGTAGATGTTTATGGGTCACAGCAACCACTTACCATCAGGTGGACTGTGTGCTCGTTTGTCACCCTATCCTATTAAAAAAAAAAACTCTAATTATTTTTTCTGAAATAAAAGTATCCAAGTTACTCTTTATAACATCAGCCAGTTAGAGTCGCGTGAAAATCGGTGCGGCCGTTTCGGAGATTAACCGGAACAAACAGCCAGACAGACATTTTTTTTAAAATAGATATTATTGTTATTAGTTGGTATATACTTTCATATACATTTAGTAAAATGCTGTTATTTAAACATTACAAACATGCACTTCAATTTTATTTATTTGTATAGACGTATAGATTAAGGGTGACCGTAAGCGTATCTGTTTAATCTTTTAAGAGACCTTAATAATGTCCTCCAGACCGAATTTCGGTCACGGCGACCAGTCTCAACATAGCGTGGCCACAGCAACCACTTACCATCAGGTGGACTGTGTGTTCGTTTGTCACCCTTATCCTATAAAAAAAAGACATACATATAATCATGTCGGCATTTCACTTGGTTCGTGCCAAGCAATTTTAACGGATGTTTTGTGCATGAGACGTGTGTCAGCGAAGTTTGTTCCCAAATTGCCAAATTTTGACCAAAAAAACCGTCGCATGAGCATCGCTGAAGAAGAACAACAACATAATCATGCCACAGCCACTATATTAACCGTATTTAGCCCCCTGTGACTTTTTCCTGTTCACGAAACTCAATAAATCCATGAAAGGACGGCGTTTTTCAACGATTGAGCACATAAAGACCGCATCGCTGGATGAGCTGAAGGCTATACCAAAAAGTGCTTATCAGAAGTGCTTTGAGGATTGGAAAAAGCGTTGGCACAGGTGTATTGTATCGGGAGGGTAGGGGGGGGGGGGGGGTACTTTGAAGTGGATAAAATAAACATTGATGAATAAATAAATATTTTTTGATAAAAATAAGTCACCTCACTTTTTAATCACACCTCGTATATTTTTTTATTTTACAACACAATTGAAAGAATTTCAAGCATAGACGATACTAGTTTTGATATAAAATCCCTACATGTTGTGTTGTTAATGTTTTGATATAATCCAAACCTTTAAAAGGTGTGATTGCTCTAGTAATCAACTGTTAGTCACAAATGGACGGTCAATACGTAGCAAAAACAAAAGTCAAGCGCCCTGCGTCACCTTCCAGTATGTCCTTCGAAGGACATTCTAAGAATCACCTTGTTTTTATCCCACCACACATATGGCAACTAAATTTTATCCGTACAAATTAAAAACTACTGGTGGCTGTATGCCTGTATGCGATGCCATTTTTTAAAAGTTAAAAAAAAGTATGGTTAATTTAAATTAATATTAAAGGCTCAAATCTGCCCATTTAATACATATCACTGTTAAATACGACCCAGTATATAACCGAAAAATACCAATAAGTAGCTTTCCATAAATAAAATTATTATTATAAAATTTTATTCTAACAGCAGATTTTTATAATGGAGACGGGTGTTAACAAATATGTCAATATTAACCGTAGAACAATTGATAACAAAGGCTTGTGAGAAAGAATTAAATTAATTTTTTTTTTAAATAATTTTTTTTTATAGAATAAAGGTGACAAACGTACATACAGCCCTGATGGTAAGTCGATGTTATGGCCCATAATAAACATCTACATCTACCATCTGGTAACGCACTAACGAGACATTATTATTTATTACGATATTTAGTGTACTCGCATTGACATTTTGATTTTTAATCGAGGATAGATGTTGGTGTCTATGGACCACACTATCAACTTATCATCAGGTGGGCTGGAAAGAGTAGGCGGACGGATATTTACTCGTTAACAAGTTTTTCTAGATCTTTTAAACTATATAATTGTATTAATTTTTTTATAGGGTGACAAACGAGCACACAGTCCACCTGATGGTAAGTGGTTACTGTGACCCATAGACATCTACATCTATCCTCAATAAAGACTCAAGATGCAGGTGCGTTGTCACCCGTGAGGACTAAGATGGAATGCCTCTTTTCCGGTAAAATGGGTCTCCGGTTCTCTACACTCACCATACGAAACACAGCAGCGTTAAGCTGCTATTTTACGCTGGTATTCTGTGAGAGCGTGGTCCTCCCCGGTCGAACCGACCCATTCGTGCTACAACTATACTACTAATATAGCTGCAGCGTGGCTCTACCACGCATAAATTTTATGTGTGTTACTTCATAACTTTTTTATTGGTGAACCGATTTCGATAATTTTTGTTTTATTTAAGAGTTGGTGTTTCATATGTGGTACCATATAAATTTAATCAAGGTCTGACCCATAGTTTTTGAGTTATCCTTTATCTATATTGAAGTCGGTTGTACAAAATGTTTAATATATCGTAGTAAGTCTTGTATAATATGATACCTCCTTTAAATCATTACTGAAGAGTTGCGGGTTGTTAATTTTTTGTCTCACTCTCTCTCGCCAATGATTTTCTAAAATATATACGAAAAAGAAAAGTAGTAAATAACCACTAGCGTCCTTTCAACTTCAAATGACCTTTCAAAAATATATAAAAATGTAAAATGAATGGCAGTTTTTTTTATTTATTACGTATTTACTAGGTAGGTAGGTTTCCTTCGAAGTTTTTGCATTGCCGGGTGTATTTTTTAAGCTAAGATGAAAATATAAAATTCGTATTATTTTAATAAATAAACAAATTATCAAAAAAAAATAAGTTCGTTTTTAAAATCTTCATGTCTCTACCTATCAATTTCAATTTTCATATTGATATCTTTTAAAATACTTTAGACATTTAGACATTTCTTTCAGAAAAATTCATCAATTTATTTTTTATTCCCATTTTACGTTTTTGTTAGTTACATCCTTCTTTATTATGACGGCAGACTTAGTATTCCTTGCGATAATGGATAGCAATAAAACTCGCGGCTCTAGCACTTTGTTGTCGTATATTAAAACTAAAATCTTATTCTGTATGCAAAGAATACCTTATAGGAATGAAAAAGGTAAAAATAACACATTGTATCAACAAAAATAAAACATCGAAGCAGTCATTATTTTGTAGGTTTTACTTTTATTCTTTCTTCAACGATAGGTAGGTAGTTGTAACACATTTGTAATACATTTATTGATTCCAATAATTTTCCATCAATAAAAATTAAATTTTATTTATATTTAATAAAAACCAGTTTTTTATAAACGCTACAATATTGCATAATATGTGTCCAAGTTACCTGTCTGATAAGATTTCATTAATGCAAAATAAGACCTTATTTCAATCACTTTACAGACGCTATTAACTTGATGGTATATTGTGCTATAATAAAGTATTCCCTCGCTTTTTCATGGGGTCATTGTCGGTCAAGAAACAGGTATTATAGCACGCAACATTTGATTTTGAAACTAATCCTTAAGTGGTAAAGCTTAAAATTAAATAACCATAAAAGTTTCTCACGATCCATATTGCAATGCAACAAAAGGACCTAAGGTAACTTTCATTTTAAAAGCTACTTTATAACGTGATAGTTACGAATCAAAATTAATTTCGCTTCCGAAACAGAATTTCGCGCGCTTTTTCAATGAACACACGTGGCTTATGGTCAATGTCTTATAACTTTCATAAAAAAAAAATTCTCGATATTCAAATGAATAAAATAGTTTTAACAGCGTCAAGAATTTTATTAATTTCAATGCGTTTAGGAAATAACTGAATGTTTTTTATTTTAATGTAAGTAATAAACTACTTGGGTATTTACCTATTTACGGACCAGCATATACGTACAAAGTATATTTCTTGTGACTCGGTCGTTGATCTAGTGATCGTAAGAACGACGGCCGATCATAAAGTTCCAAGTTTGAATCCCGGGTCGGGCCATAAAATCAGTCACTGTGTTGTACGGAGTCAGGCAGTTGGCGGTGTTTCATCCGAGCTTACCACGCTTAGGAACAGGGTTGGCAATCGTAGTTTTTTAATTTGAGTCGTTATTAGGAAGACGCTGCTGCCCATCGCCTGATTTATTCCCTCTGTCCCCTCTTACGACACCCACGGACGATATGGTATAGTGAATATTCTTACACCGCCACTACGCGGTTAACGTATAACGGAGAACCGTAACAATCCGTCAATTATACGTCCGAATTCAAATTTTTTGATAAAGTTTATCTCGCGAGAGAAGTGCCGCGGAAAGTTTGCGAACTAAAATGTAAATTTATTAAATTAAATTTAAAAAAAAAGTGATACACATTTTGTACACATTAAGAACAGACACAAACTAGCTATCGATACCGGTTACTCGACTCCACAGAGCCAGTAGTTCATTCATGGGGCATAGGTATACGCTTTTACAACGAATTCCCATAAAATATACAAGATCTTTCTATTACCACAGAATAAATAATAGTTAAAGGAACCATTACTAAGTTTAAATATTTTGTTAAACAAAGACTACGAAATTGATTAATAAAATATAAACGAATACCTGGTTGACAATAATCCCTGGGAGGCGAACGCTTTCAAACCGTTTCTCAAAAACTTTCGTAAATAATCGTGCATCGTGCAATCTGTGTTTTATATCGTTGCTAGCTGGTACCCGGCGCGTTGCTGTCGCAGAAGAAGTAATTGTGGACATATCTTTTCAAATTTGGAACAGTTATATTGATGAATTAGGAATGCTAATACAATCTGTACGTAATAATTTTATACGTGGTAGAGTCACGCTGCAGCTATATTAATTGTATAGTTGTAGCACGAATGGGTCGGCTCGACCCGGGAAGGACCACGCTCTCAAAGAATACCAGCGTAAAATAGCAGCTTAATGTTGCTGTGTTTCGTATGGTGAGTGTAGAAAACCGGAGACCCTTTTTACTGGAAAAGAGGCGTTTCATCTTCGTCCTCACGGGTGACAACGCGTCTGCATTTTGATTCACAAACGAGGATAGATGTAGATGTCTCTGAGCCACAGCAACCATTTACCATCAGGTGGAATGTGTACTCGCTTGTCAACGTTATACTATAAAAAAAAACAATTATTGAAATGGAATAATGTATAACTTTCGAATATATTGTCGGTACGATACGCGCGCCACCTACTGTAAGTTAATTGTGCTACTGCTATGCCTAAATAACCTTCGGGCAAGTTCAAGCAATAAGTTGACCAAGTTTTACCACAACCTGACGAACGGTAAGTCGGCAACAAACATTATTTTTTTATCGTGATGATAACCATAACATGATGATTATGAGATTACATTACTTTAAAAAAAATAAAAAATCCTCGTTTTCCCCAGTACAGGTGGTTTTCTGAACAAGTGGTAAATGTAAACATTCTATAAGCAAAATTTTAATAAGAACAGTTTGTAATTTATAATTTAATAAAAATTATTCTATCCTACTCTAGCATTGAATTTGACATTAAATGTCAAATTTCGCCAATACTGTGGCGCCGCGACTAAAACTTCTTTCTTGAAAAAGACTAGATACTACGCGGTAATATTTAAATTACCTTTTTAACTTTTTTTTTTACACAAAAGACAATATAAACTTGCTATAAGTGTAATTAAAAAACATGCATCAAGATAATAAGAGGTGTTTTGCATCAAGTATCAATACAACTCTCCTTTTGAGTTTACGAGTACCGAGTAAAGAGTTGTTACATTTAAAATCCGGAAAACTGGACGACAGCGTCTACTTTTTATCTGAACAAGGCGTTATGAGTGAGCTGGATTACCATTTTGGTCTTAAGACCACGTTCTTGCCACTCGGACCACCATATTATCCTGTCTTGTGCTCATTGGGATGAGAGTCGTTTGAACCTATTGAACCCTTCTGTATTTGTTTGGAAGAGTAATAAACAATTAGTTTCTTAAAATTATAATTGACGCTTTGTACTTAATGTCTCTCAGTATTCTCAATAATTTATTGTCTGCTTTTTTGGGTGATGGACTCTTACTCTTGAACTTTTGCCAGTGTCATGTACTTAATATTAAAAAAAAAACATAGACACGCTTACTGTTATGGGTTATTAATTTATGATACACCTAAACTGCAATTAACATTTTTTTTAAAATAATTCGGTGTGTTGAAATCAATGCTTTCTGTCATTTTTTTTTACGTCTGCTGGCTATCTTGTAGCTACATATTATTATGTGTATGTAAGAACAAATATGGCTCTGTAGTGCCGTAAGTTTACGCTTGCTCTTGCGTAATCCGCTAGTAAACGCTTCCAATTCCGTCAACAGAATCAAAACAAACACGTGAAAAAGTCAGCGCGTTGGGCGCTAATAGAAAACCCCGTTCGTTGAGTTATTTACATTCATTATTTCGTGTCGTTTACGAAAATTGTACCATTTCACCCATGGCAGCAAGTGCCAAGTGCCAACACAACGTTTCATTTTCCTACACAAGAAACGAAACAGGACCTTATTTCAAATGCAATTAAGAGTTTGATAGGGATAAATGTACGTTTGACAAATCAAACGAGTTGTCAAAAATGCAAATTTGTGCGTTGCGGTTTGATTAGTAAAATGTACACGAAAGTAATTCTTATTCCATCCAAATAAAGGTTAAGTTTTGTTTATAAGTATTAAAAGAGATGTTGTGGTTAGTTGCCTTGGCGGGAGTCGTCTGGAGCTGGAGCGCATAACATTCCAGATTTAAAAGTTAACGCCCGCGCAACGGTATCGCAACGGCCGCACAGAATTCGCGCGCTTTTGCTCGGTTTGCACCGATGAACGGGCAAAGATCATTAATACATTACACCTATGATATGTAATTCAAGTACATATTTAATATGTAATTTAATTAGATATATTTTTTTTTTGTAAATATGTTATTAATTTGTGTGCTCCAAATAAGACTTATTGCTAATAGTTTGATAATGTTGTGATTATTTTAGATAATTGACGGCTATTTTGAGTTCTTTTAGTCAGTTTGGCTATGAACGCTAGGATTTAGGACTTTAGAAGAGTACTAATCATTCATGTAGGTACTGTTGTAAAAATTTAAAATAATAAACGGTTCAAAAGACCTACGGTTTTTTAATCGACTTCAAAAACGAGGAGGTACTCATTCGACTGTGTTTTTATGTGTGTTACCTCAAAACTTTTTCCTAGGTGAACCGATTTTAATGATTCTTTTTCTATTTGGAAGCTGGTACTTCTTATGTGGTCCCATATAAATTTGATCATGGTCTGACCAGTAGTTTTTGAGTTATCCTTTATAATTTATATTGAAGTCGGTTGTACAAAATTTTTAATTTTAGCACTTGTTATAACTTACCAACTTACGTATGTTATAGTGTTACGTAATATGTTAGTTACGTGATCACTTAAAACGCGTTGATCAATCGGGTAAAAAAACTTAGAATCTTGTTCTAATCATTGCTATAAAATGCTAGACATGGGTCTGCGCACTGGAGGGTGGCCATGATTGGTCGACGTATCGTTAACTTGATTGTATTCCCCAATAGTTTTTTTTTTCTATAGAATAAGTTGACAAATGAGCACACAGTCCACCTGATGGTAAATAGATTAATGGATGCTGTGGCCCATAGACATCTACATTTACCCTCAGTTGAGAATCAAAATGCACATGAGTTGTCTCCCCTGAAGACCTCACGGCTGACAACGCATGTGCATTTTAATTCGCCAACGAAGATAGATGTAGATGTCTATGGGCCACAGCAACCATTTACCATCAGGTGGACTGTGTACTCGTTCGTCATCCTTATTCTATAAAAAAAAAGACTAAGATGGAATGCCTCGTTTCCAGTATAAAAGGGTATCTGGTTCTCCACACTCACCATTCAAAACACAGCAGTATTAAGCTGCTATTTTACGCTGGTATTCTGTGTGAGCGTGGTCCTATCCCGGTCGTGCCGATCCATTCGTGCTACAACCATAATATAGCTGCAGCATGGCTCTAACGCGAAGTCTAGATATTTTTACTTCTGTTATAATAGGTATATTTTAGAAAAGTTTAATGGCGGTGAAAGGGAATGCACATTACACTATAAACCCGCCTGCAAAACGTGGCAATTATGGCAAATATCTCCTTTATGAGGTAATTTATGGGGGGGGGGGGGGGGCTAAGTTCAGCAGTAGACTTTAATAGGCTGTAAGGATGTGTTAAAAAGTAAAATAATTCCCTTGGTATGTCTCACGACCACACGCGGACCACACGCGAGAATCCAGCTCGGGTTTCTTACGTACAACAAAATGTAACCTAGCGCTCCGCCATTTAGACTTGTCACACCTTATCCCAAGGACACTGTACAGATTAGGTAGTAAAAGTTACAACGTAAGCCGCAGTCTCACAAGCACACACTCGGAATAAGAATTTATAATCTGAAAGCACACAATCCACCTGATATTGAACGTCGATTGGATGCTATATGCATTTGCCATCAGGTGGACTATGTACTCGTTCATGCACCGTGATATCTACATAGTATAAAACAAAGTCGCTTCCCGCCGTCGGTACGCTTAGATCTTTCAAACTACGCAACGGATTCTGATGCGGTTTTCATCAATAGACAGAATGATTCAAGAGAAAGGTTTGTATGTATAATACATGCATATTATATAATTCTTGTCGGTGTGTATGTGACTGAACTCCTCCCTAAACGGCTGGACCGATTTTGATGACATTTTGTGTGTATGATTGGGGAATGGTTTAGATTTAGGAAATTATTCACGAAAGCAAATGCCTTTTTGTAACCTTTGTCCAGTAATGGATGACTGTGCACGACAGGTTAGATGCCACCAAAATAATTGTTCTCTAGACATAATACAAAACTCTGTTTTCTGTACTTATCATATACTACTACTTATTGAGGATACATGACGTTTAATCAATTCTAAGGCCGGCGGACTAAAGCACATAAGTGAAACAATTGGTTTATTTTTTCTTTGCACCAAAATTATTAATTTAAATCAATACATCAGCAGACTAAAGCACATAAGTCAGTTCGCTAAAAGTGTTGAAAAATTATGTGATAAATATCAAAATTTAAAACAATAATTTATTTCAATTTTGGTCTTTCACAATCAATCAATACTTTTTTAAATTTGAAGTTAAAGTTACAGCCTGTAAATACGTCCCACAGCTGGGCGCAGATCTCCTCTAATTTCTCAGAAGGTTTTAGGGCAAGGAAATGTCCGCCGCGCTGCCCCAACGCGTGTTGGCGAGCTTCACATGTCTTCGAAATGTTGTCCTTCACCGGCGAGCACGTGGTAAATCAGCGCTTAAAGTTGCAATTAACAATTTCATTGGTGCCCAATTTATATTTACTCTAATGTAAAACAGCGATCGACACGATGACTATCCGTAGATCATCGAAGCTCCAGTACGGGAAGTATCCATGTTTACCCGCCGCGCCCGCGCTACCGCTACACTTGACAGATAAGAGTTTTTTTTTCACAATGGCGCCCGCGGCGGACGCAAACATCGAGCCTTTCTCAGAATTGTAAACATTTCAACTATGTAACACACTATTACATGCGGATTTGCATGGGATAACGGGTATTGATGTTTTTGAATTTTATTCATTGGTGTTGCCGTTAGCGGCGTAAGAGAATGTACTAAACTAATTATTATGGTTAGACCAAAATGTCAGGCTTTTTTTCAATGTGTCAATCAAATCAAAAATCATTATATTCGCTCCAGTAATACTTAAAATTAAACACATTGTTGAAACACTCCTTTTAAGTTAGGAAACTTGTATTAGGAGGCTCCGCTACATAGATTTTTCACTTATAGTAAAATTTATTGTATTATATAGTATTTTTTCAATAAAGTATCCGTAGGTGTTAGTTGTGTGATTGTGTAGCGTACCTACGTGTACTCGTATGTAGACTGTGCATGTTGAGGTGTGGTATATTTAGTAAATTATTAATTATGCCTAACAAGTTAAGTAATCTATACAAATAAATAAATTTGAAGTATCTGTTTGTAATGTCGAAATAACAGCTTTTTACTATATGCTTATGAAAGTATATACGATACTTATAACAAATACACGATTTTTAAAATTTTTGTCTGTCTGTTTGTTCTGGCTAATCTCCGAAACGGCTGGACCGATTTTGACCGGACTTTCACTGGCAGATAGCTGATGTTATAAGAAGTAACTTAGGTTACTTTTATGTTTAGAAAAAAAATCCGTGCAAAAAATTAAAGCCCATGAAATCCAATCGCAATAAATTACGCGCGGGCGAAGTCGCCGGGAACATCTAGTTATTTATAAAAGTGTTTCGGTTTCGTTGTAATTTAAAGTTTTCAACCATTCTATTGTTTTTTTTTTAACTGTATGTATATTTTACTTTTTAAAATCTAAGTATGTAGTCATTATATACTTTCGGTATTATCTACATAAGAGACATTTTATGCAATTAAACCTTATTCATTGGTTTAAATATAGAATGTAGGTTAACTAGAGAAGTCTTGCGCCTCTCGGTAGAGAATATTTTTTTTATAGGATAAGGGTGACAAACGAGCACACAGTCCACCTGATGGTAAGTGGTTGCTGTGGCCCATAGACATCTACATCCTCGTTTGCGAATCAAAATGCAGATGCGTTGTCACCCGTGAGGACTAAGATGGAATGCCTCATTTCCAGTAAAAAGGGTCTCCGGTTCTCTACACTCACCATACGAAACACAGCAGCGTTAAACTGCTATTTCCCGCTGGTATTCTGTGAGAGCGTGGTCCTTCCCCGGTCGAGCCGATCCATTCGTGCTACAACCATAATATAGCTATATTATATTATATGATCCTTGCGATTCGCCTCGTCTTTGTACGGGTGATTTCTGGATCCGTAGAATATTTGCATGGTCTAAGTATAAAATATCTCAACAATACAGGAGAAATTTATAACTCCGGTTCTCTACACTCGCCATACGGAACACAGCAGTTTGAAGCTGCTATTTTACGCTGGTATTCTGTGAGAGAGTGGTCCTTCCCCCATTCGTGCTATAAGATAGAGTTGCAGCATGGCTCTTCACAAGTCCACTGCTGAACATAGGCCGCCCTGACTGACTTCTAGTACCGGTTTTCCACCCGCTTTCAAAAGCTCTAAAAAAGCTGTAATTCTATCCTCACTTGGGGCCCTGCCGTTTTTAAGGTGCTGGAGACCCATTCTAATCTCGCTCAGACTGACGTCCGGGATATCTTCGGAATTGTGTTGGATAAGACTCGCTCTGGGATCGTTACTCACACTTGCGTGTTGCTCCAACGACGTGCACAACTGCCCATAGAACCTCTCAATCTCACTCAAAATCTCAGGTGTCTCGGAAACGATGCTGCCACACTCGGTCTTCAGCTTCGGCAGTTGGCTCTTTCTGGCAGACAGATCTCTGGCAAAGACTTTGGAGCCTTGGTTCCGCCGATTGCTTCTTCAATACAAGCTGTATTGAAGTTGCGTAAGAGTCGACGCATGCATTTGGAGATCTGTCTGTTCAGTTGCCTGTATGCTGTCAAATCTGTTGAAGTATGTAGCTTCATCTTCCGTCTAACAGACATGAGATTAAGAGTGTGATCGGAGAGTTTTTATGTTCTTCTGCGGCGGGTCTTGTAGAAGTCGGTCGTGGTAGAGCATGGCTCTACCACGTTATAATTTTACTTTTAAGTTATTGACCAAATTCTATTAAAACGACAAAACTGTCGTAAAGCCTGAAATTTATCAGTATTTAGACAGTCCTGCACGGCCTACTGTAACAAAAAAAAAGGGATAAAAGAATCGACCAAACACAATTCGAGGATTTCTTAGAGCCATCGAAAGTAAATTTTGTCTCAAGCCGTTAGTCATAAAACGGTTGAAATGGGCACTGTTTCCTGTCGGTGACGCTGGCAACGCTGGTTTTGGTTATAAATAAGTATTGTTTGTGTTACTTGGTACTGCATGGCAGTTGTAAGTATATATACTTAATTGTTTAATTTGTGACATGCCAAATTAAATGGCGGGAAATGATTTAAAATTGTCAAAGTCAAACTATTATTTAATGCAGTGAAACCTGGATAAGGTTTAACCGCAAATTTGTCTTCCTTAAAGAGGTATTCCATTTACCCAGTGTCTCAGATATCCAGGTATAAATATATATCTGTCTCATTTATAGAGAGTTCCATTTATAGAGGTGAGAATAGAGGTTATTTCAGTTATAGAGGTGAGATTATTAAATAAAATAACGTATTTTGTAAACGTAATACATGAGTTGAAATCTTTATTAACAATCAAAAAAGCCAATAAACAAAAATAATTAAGTACATTTTTATAAACAATACAAAAATAGATAGAGAATGCGTCAATCAAAAAAAAAAATCTGTTACATACCTTAGTTTGGCTTTTGGAAGTATAAGCTGTAAGAAGTTTTTCAATGTTATCATCATTCATCATCATCATTACAGCCCTTCACAAGTCCACTGCTGAACATAGGCCTCCCCCAAAGAATGCCACAAAGCACGGTCCTGAGCCACCTGCATCCATCGACTTCCTGCATGTCTTACCAGGTCGTCACTCCATCTCGTGGGGGGACGCCCTACACTTCGCCTACCGGTACGAGGCTGCCACTCGAGAACCTTTCTTCCCCATCGGTTGTCGGTTCTTCGAGCTATATGGCCGGCCCACTGCCACTTCAGCTTACTAATCCGTTGGGCTATGTCGGTTACTCTGGTTCTACTGCGGATATCCTCATTCCTAAGTTTATCACGCAGAGAAACTCCGAGCATAGCCCTCTCCATAGCTCGCTGAGCGACCTTGAGCTTCCTCATACGGCCAGCAGTGAAGGACCACGTCTCAGTTCCATAAGTCATCACTGGCAACACGCACTGGTTGTACAATTTCGTTTTCAGGTTTTGAGGTATGTCTGACGAGAAGATGAGTCGTAGCTTCCCGAACGCTGCCCAGCCGAGTTGAATCCGTCGATTGACCTCTCGGTCGAAGTTGGACTTACCTAGTCGGACTATTTGTCCAAGGTAAACATACTCGTCAACAACTTCGAGCTTAGTGCTCCCAACAACTACCGGCATAGGTGTGACATGGACATTGAACATGATCTTTGTTTTATCCATGTTCATCTTAAGACCTATCCGTTGGGAAACACTATCGAGGTCATTGAGCATAGTGCTTAGGTCCTCCAGCGATTCTGCCATAAGGACTATATCGTCGGCAAATCGAAGGTGAGTGATGTACTCACCATTGATGTTGATACCGTATCCTTTCCAGTCCAGAAGCTTGAAAACGTCTTCCAATGCAGCGGTGAAGAGTTTCGGGGATATGACGTCACCCTGTCTTACACCTCTCTGCAATTGGATAGGTTTCGTACTCTGGTTCTGTACTCGGATAGCCATCGTAGCCCTACTGTACAAGCACTTCAACACTTCGATATACCGACAGTCAACTTGGCACCGCTGAAGGGACTGCAGCACCGCCCAAATTTCGACGGAATCAAAGGCTTTCTCATAGTCCACATACGCCAGACATAGTGGCAAATTGTACTCTTCGGACTTCTGTACAATTTGCCGAAGGGTATGTATGGTGCTAAAGCCCTTTCGGAAACCGGCTTGTTCGGGAGGCTGGAAGTCGTCAAGTCTGCGCGCGAGACGATTCGCAATGACTCTCGAAAACAGCACGTAGACGCGGCTCAGAAGGGAAATCGGTCTGTAGTTCTTCAAGAGAGCGTTGTCACCTTTCTTGAAGAACAAGACCACCGCACTTCTGCTCCACGCCTCCGGTGTAATGCCACCATGGAGGACGGAATTAAAGAGCTTCTGAAGGACTTCAAGTACCGGTCTTCCACCCGCTTTCAGAAGCTCCGCTGTAATTCCATCCTCGCCTGGGGCCTTACCGTTTTTAAGGTGCTGGAGAGCCATTCTAATCTCGCTCAGACTGACGTCCGGGATATCTTCGGAATAGTGTCGGATGAGACACGCTCTTGGATCGTTACTCACACTTGCGTGTGGCTCCAACGATGACGTGTACAGCTGCCCATAGAACCTCTCAATCTCACTCAAAATCTCAGGTGTCCCGGAAACGATGCTGCCACATTGTCTTCAGCTTTGACAGGTGGCTCTTTCTGGCAGACAGATCTCTGGCAAAGACTTTGGAGCCTTGGTTCCGCTCGATCGCTTCTTCAATACGAGCTGTATTGAAGTTGCGTAAGTCCCGCCGCATGCATTTGGAGATCTGTCTGTTCAGATGCCTGTATGCTGTCAAGTCTGTTGAAGAATGTAGCTTCATCTCCCGTCTAACAGCCATGAGATTAAGAGTGTGATCGGAGAGTTTTTGTGTTCTTCTGCGGCGGGTCTTGCAGAACTTAGCTCCGACCGCATGGACAGTTTCCACGAGCTTGTCATTCATATCGTCCACTTCATCGCAGTCTTCTAGGCACTGAAAACGGTGTTGTAACTCGAGCTGAAAGGTTTCGGGACTTTGGAACAGAGCACGAGGGGGACGGAGCGTTGACTTCATTAGACGAGACCTCTCCAACTTAACGTTTAGGTTCAGTGTGCCTCTAACCATTCGGTGATCGCTACCAGTTTTCACCCTCGCGATCACGGAGACATCACTGAACAGTTGTCGTCTGGTCGTCATAATGAAGTCAATCTCATATTTTGTCGAACCGTCGGGGCTCGACCAGGTCCACTTCCTGTGGGGCCGCTTCTGGAAGAAAGAGTTCATCATAAAGATTCCCTCTTTCTCCATGAAGTCGGCCAGCTGCTGGCCCCTTGGGTTCCGTTGCCCTATTCCAAATTTCCCTACTTTCAGCTCACCGTTCTCTCTTGTGCCTAGTTTTGCATTGAAGTCTCCCATTAACACCGTATATTGGGTTTTGGAGGAATGCATGGCTCTAGAGATATCCTCATACATTTCCTCCACCTCCCCATCGGGGTGTGCCGAGGTTGGTGCGTAAACCTGTATGACCTTCAGCGAATACCGTTTGGTGATTCTGAGTATAAGGTACGCAACCCTCGTCGACACACTCCCGATCTTTACAACGTTGTTAACGAGAGACTTGTGGACGATAAATCCGACACCTCCTTGGGACAGATGGTCGCCCTCCCGGTGATAGAGCAAGTTGCCGGATTCGAGGATTACCGTGTCCTCCCCCTCTCTTCGGACTTCGGATAATCCTATAATATGCCAGCGCAACTTGTCTATCTCTTCTTCCAGCTCCACGATCTTCTCGTCAGTCCTCAGGGTGCGTGCGTTGTACGTTGCCAGGTCGAGTCGTCTAAGGTGGCAACCGAACCTCCACCGGAGATTCTTAGCACCCCCTGCCCCGCCGTTACCATGGTCGCCACCGTAGCCAGGAATAGCGGGGCCGCCGGGGACTGGGGGCCGTCTCTTTGTTACATTCATAGGGGGGTATTTGCCATAGTTGCCACGCTTGGCGAGCGGGTTGGCAACCGCAGTTTTTTTATTGTAATATTGGCTATTATCAGGAAGATGCTGCTGCCCATCTCCTGCCTGTTTCCCTTTGTCGCCTTTTACGACACCCACGGGAGGATATGGGGTAGTGGTATTCTTGACCGCCACTACACGGCTAATTCAAAAAAAATTCAATGTTTTATAATTTTATCAAATACGAGTATGTTTTGGTCATCGATTGTTGACATTTCAACATTTATCGACAGCTTCGTCGGCGTTAAAAATATCATCAGGAGAATAATTGCGCAGAAGAACTGGAAGGTCCTCAATCCATTGACTACATTTGCTAACATCAACAGCGGTACTTTCTCCACAAATAACTTTGAAAACTATACCATTTCTTTTTGCTCGCTTATAACGAAGTTGCTTGACCCATGTTAACAAACACTGTTCAAGTTCAGGACACACTCAGGTACACTGTGTACCGTACACAAAGTATAGTCTCAGTAAAAGAGGTAAAATATACTCGCTGTCTCAATTATAGAGGTAATTATGACGAATAAAATCGAAAGAACTAATCCCAGATATAGAGGTTTGTTTTGTTCCACTAACAGAGGTAATTTAGTGCTAAAGTGTCGGGATCTAAGCATAAGTTCCACCTATGGAGGTTTCTCACTTATCCAAGTCTGCATTTTGATTCTTAATCGAGAATAAATTTAGATTCTAATGGATCACAGTATCCACTTACCATCCGGTGGACTACGTTTTTGTTTGTCACCCTTATTCTATAAAAAAAGAAATGTTATACCTATGTGCAAAATTGATGTTTTAATTTTTTTTTGAAGATATCGACAACGATTTTTTTTTAATATGATAATGTTAAACACGCACAAAGTCACTTCAATGTAAGATACTACTGAAGTCCAAGAACGTCTGCAACCTCAAACAAAGAAAGCTATGGATGTCTTGTGGCCAATAAGTAGGACTAAGATGGGTTACCTCACAGCCTAAATACGAGCGCTTTTATTTTCAAAACCTAAGCGGATACTGAGGGTTTCTCTTAAAAACAACATGTATAACGAGCACAGTTTGCTAATATAGCGTAGTTCCTTTTAATTCTTAATTTATTTTTATTATTTGTTATAGCGATAACAGAAATACACATTATGTGAAAATTTCAAATGTCTACCTATTACGGATCATGAGATACAGGTACAGCCCGCTGACAGAAAGACGGACGGACGGACGGACAGCGGTCTCTTAGTAATAGGGTCCAATACGGAACCCTAAAAAAAACGTGAGGATGAGAACCGAGCGCACAGTGTACCTGATGTTAAATTAATGCTTTGGCACCTGACACCTAGTTTAGTACTATCCTCGATTAAGACCAAAAATGATGCAGTGTCACCTCTAAGGGTTTACTAGTTAAAGGTCAACGGTTTTCGGCACTCACCATACGAAACACAGCAGCATTACACTGCAATTTTATGGTGGTATTCAATGAGTGTGTTCACCACCATTAAAGCAGCTGCAACGTGGCTGTAACTGTAACAAGTACATGCGTGTCTGAGAATTAAAAAAAAAGTATTTGTAAAGTTCAACAATTTGCACTGCACTTTTCTCTGCTCCATAAGTCTTGATATGAGTAGAAATTATTTGTTACTGTTATTTAAAAAAAACGCAAATGTGAACAAGTTAATTTATTTCTACATATTTAAATCAGAAAATTTGTATAAATTTTTCTTAAAAGTAAAATATCCCCAATAGAAGCGACAACGTAATTTACTTGTCGTATTCATTAAAAAAATAACGGCACAAGAAATCCTAGGATAGAGCCTACCAGTCTTGATAGATTTTTCGTGCGAATACCACCGCAGTTACCGAGTAATTAAGTCACAATTTCGCGTGAACGTCGACAAAGCTTGACAGCGCCGTCTTTGTATTCTGACCGTTACAATATCTGTTACGTCACTGCGGCTATCGGTCACGGTGAGATAAGTCAACAATAAAAATAATAAGTATGCAATATTCACGTGTCAAGGAAAAGTTTTCATAGAGAAGAAATTAAACGAAATAAATCTTAAAAATGGTAAAACCTTATTAGCTATCATAGCGTAATAAAGCAAAATGATTTACCTATTTTGAAGAGTACTTCCCGCCCTCTCTCAATGAGGGCTAATGATATTTCCTTCATCAGATTCATCGTTAGTAGAGACTGAATTTTTTTGTTACACAATGTCATATTTTTTTTTATAGGATAGGGTGACAAACACAGTCCACCTGATGGTAAGTGGTTGCTGCGGCCCATAGACATCTACATCTATCCTCGTTTACGAATAAAAATGCAGATGCGTTGTCACCCGTGAGGACTATGATGGAATGCCTCTTTTCCAGTAAAAAGGGTCTCCGGTTCTCTACACTCACCATACGAAACACAGCAGTTTTAAGCTGCTATTTTACGCTGGTATTCTGTGAGAGCGTGGTCCTACCCCGGTCGAGCCGACCCATTCGTGCCACAACTATACTACTAATATAGCTGCAGCATGGCTCTACCACGTAAATATTGAGAATTTACGTTTTAAATATAATTTTATCGTTTCTAAAGTATTACATAAATACCTACACAAAACAATGCCCGAGTGGCTTGTTCCATAATGTTTTTCACTTTTTTAATTCTTTTTTTTTTTAATTTTTCTACTTAAAGGAATATTCGATGTTTAATTTAAACCTAATGAATATAAAATATAACTAAAATTACAAAAAGAAACATTAACCATTGCAGTTTCATAACAAATTAACTTACCCGCCATGTACCTACCTAATTTGTCAAATGTTTCACCCTGTTTCTATGTGCCGTAAAAAAGTCGTGAATACCATCATTGCTGATCAAAAATTTTTGTTTTTGTCATAGAATAGATCAATTTTTTGGCGAAATTCTTTTTGTCATGTAAAATTCTTGTTGTAGTATAACATCGAATCAAGCTGCACACAAGACAAAAGTACCATAAACATTGATCAAAAACTTATTGTTTTCTTTTAATTAAATTATTTTTTGTAAAAAAAAACAAATAAAATATCTAACACTTACATATTTGTGGATAGGTACACTAAAAAAATTACGTTACAATTTTGAAGCAATAAATAGACGAATGGAAAACAACGGTAGGTTTTACGTGGTAGAGTCATGCTGCAGCTATATTAGTAGTATAGTTGTAGCACGAATGGGTCGGCTCGACCGGTGAAGGACCACGCTCTCACAGAATACCAGCGTAAAATAGCAGCATAACACTGCTATGTTTCGTATGGTGAGTGTGGAGAACCGGAGACCCTTTTTACTGGCAAAGAGGCATTCCATCTTAATCCTCACGGGTGACAACGCATCTGCATCTTGAGTCTTAATTGAGGATAGATGTAGATGTCTATGGGTCACAGTAACCATTTACCATCAGGTGGACTGTGTGCTCGTTTGTCACCCTATCCTATAAAAAAAAACATAAGGTACGAGTGGATAATATATTTTCTGATTTCTGTTAGTTTATTTGACAAAACTACGATGTTTCAGAATTGGGTTATTTATGTAACAGCGAAAAACTATACAACTAACAATTTGAGAAAAAAAAAGGATCGAAGAAAAGCAAAGACTTATTCAACAGATTTTTTTATAATAATTATAAAAACAATGAGGGTATCCACGACTTTTTCTGCCACCAGGGCGGCGCCACTAGAAAGTGAGGTATAATATTTGACAGATTTCATAGCGGGGAAGTTAATTTGTTCGGAAAATGTAAAGGTTATTGTTTCTTTCAATACTATTAGCTATATCTTATATTAATATGATAAAAAACAAGTTACATAGAAATCTACATCTACCCTCGATTACGAATCAAAATGCAGATGCGTTGTTACCCGTGAGGATTAAGATGGAATGCCTCGTTTCCAATAAAAAGGGTCTTCGGTTCTCTACACTAACCATACGAAACACAGCAGCGTAAAGCCGCCACTCCAGATATAACAAGATATGTGCAATGTTGTACTAGACGCATCGTCTGAATAATAAAAAAAAATTATATACATTCTTTCATCTATTCGCGACATTGGAAGATGTTTAGATCTAAGAACGGAAATGGATACGATATTTAACCAATGGCGAATATATATCACTCACCATAGATTTGCCGACGATATAGTCATTATTGCGAAAACTCTGAACGAGTCCATTGAATTCAACGACCTCAACAACGGGTGGTCTTAAGATGAGCATGGATAATGGACAAGACAAAATCATATCTGAAGTCCATGCTCGAAGTTATTTACTAGTTTGCTGGGACAAAACGTTGGATTAAGTTTTTATAGGTGTTTTTGTTTTATTTTTAGTCGTTATTAGGAAGACGCTGCTGCCCATATCCTCATTTGTTTCCCTTAACTCAGTCGCCTCTTACGACACCCACGTATTGATATGGGGTACTGGATATTTTTACACCGCCACTACACGTTAATATTGTGCTTAAAATATGGATATTACAATGTATTTACAAATCTACGCAAATCAAACCCATCAAAAATCGCGTATCACCGCTTCGTACTGTATACTGAATTCCTAACAGAGTGACAGATTTACATAGATGTCATCAGATACATAGATATTGAAATACTTAATTATATAGATTAAATATCAGATTTTCGGAAGTCAGCTGAAGTGGCAATGGGCCGGCCATATAGCTCGAAGAACCGACAACCGATGGAGAAGAAAGGTTCTCGAGTGGCAGCCTCGTACCGGTAGGCGAAGTGTAGGGTGACCCCCCACTAGATGGAAAGACGACTTGGTAAGATATGCAGGAAGTCGATGGATGCAGGAGGCTCAGGACCGTGGTTTGTGACACTCCTTGGTCGAGGTCTATGTTTAGCAGTGGACTTGTGAAGGGCTGTTATGATGATGATGATCATATATTTTTAAATTCAATACATAGATACGTTTTGATATAGAGTAAGAGCGGTGTCATGTCAACCCATGCCTAAATTGAACTAATACAAACAATAAGAACTATCAAAACGTGTCCGTTATGAGACAATTCAACGTGCTTACGGTGACAGCCCTGTCGGCACCGGAAATAACTAGCATAGCACTCGTCCAACACAATACTACATAAGGTGTCCATTACTAAAAAATGGCGGGATAGCCGATGAAAAATAAATTTCTTTTTTTTTTAATTAAGATTTTGGCTTGGATGCTTGTCCTTTAAGCCGTCTTCATTTATCTCAGTATCAAGTTAGTGGTAATAATCCTATATAGTACACTGCTTCACAATATGCTGATGTGTCACATTGTGTAGCCTATGGGAGATTTTGACGGCAACTTGAGCCAGCAGACAGTTGGCGATAATATCTCAAGGCGCTTAAGCAGACAGGCACCTTATCTTGATCTTCACATCGGAGCTCTTGCTTCAACAGTTTCACTAATAGGTCACATAACAAAATCGCACTTTCACACTTTTTCACATCAAAATCCACTTCAAACCATTATTTAAACAATAATGCAGGAGCAATCCGCCGCCGCGTCGGTCAAGTTCCCGCCAAAACCTCTAAGTCTCATTTACACAGATATAGAAACATAGATTATATCATGAGTTCTTATATTTACGCGAACACTACACATTGAATAAAACTATTTTTTTAAGGATTAACCACCAATAAATAAAATTAAAAATTAATATTAAAAAACTGAAGGTAGCCGGGCTAACAGTAACATCGAGACGTCAAATATCTCAAAGCACCCGAAACGTCGGGAATTGAAATAGTAAACTAAACGCAATAAAATCCGTAAAAAATAGTTTTATTCGATAGTTTATATCATTAACAGAGTACGTGACTGATAATAACCCCGGGAGTGATCGCTACCATACCGTTTCTTAATGTTTTCATACTTAATTGTATAAAACATTATATTGTAATGTCAATGTTTAAAAAGAGTCACGTTTCTTGCTGATTGTTCCTAGAACAGTGTTTTTTTTTCGAACCAGTGGTAAAACTTGTGTGGTGTTTTATTGGATGATTTAACAGTTTAATTAAATATTTCATATTTTATTGGAGTTTTATTTAATTTTCCTACTTTAATTAAGGTGCTCTTAAACCTTTGGCCTGCAGTGTATATGTATATAGATAAGTCATGCAGATTTCCTTATAATATTTTCCTTCCCCGCCGTGCAAATGGTAAAACAGCAATTAAAATTGCATTTATAATTTCATTAATCCCGACGAGGATCGAACTCGGGTATGCTCACGTAATGTGAAATCAACGGTAAGTGCTTAGCAAAGGCACATTAGCCCCTATATTTACACGGTGAAATGCCTGCACGTACCCACATCGTGATTATAAACTAAAAGTTCTGGACTAGTATTTAGTCTACATATTCACGTGGTAGAGCCATGCTGCAGCTATATTATGGTTGTAGCACGAAAGGGTCGGCTCGACCGAATATTATCGGAAAGCCCATATAGCGGAAAACATTATGGTAAATGAAGAGAACCGGACGCTCTTTTTACTAGATACGAGGCATTCCATCTTAGTCCTCGGGGGTGACAACGATTAGGATAGATAGATATGGGCCATAGCATCCACTTACCGTCAGGTGGACTCTGTGATCGTTTTTCACTCTTATTTATACAATACAAATAAATAAAATTGAAGTGTCTGTTTGTAATGTCAAAAATAACAGCTTTTTACTAATTGCATATGAAAGTATATACGGTACTCATAACAAAAACACAATCTTTAACATTTTTGTCTATCTGTCTGTCTGTCTGTTTGTTCGTAATCTTCAAAACGGTTGGGCCGATTTTGACGGGACTTTCACTGGTAGATAGCTCATGTTATAAAGAGTAACTTAGGTTACTTATATTTTAGATAAATGTTTTGGATTCCGGGCAACAAAATTAAAATCCTAAATTACACGCGGGCGAAGTCGCGAGGAACAGCTAGGTTCTATATAAAAAGTGCTTAGCAAAGACACTTAAACTGAGCCCATTCATTTGCACGGGGAAATGCCCACACGGCATCGTGATTATAAAACTTATAATTCAGGACTATTTGTCCACGAACATATTATGGTCACCGTAGCGAGGCGCGTAAGCGATTAGCGCGCCATCACGTGGCGAGTATACCAATTAATTTATTTGTCAGGCAAGTCACAACTATTGAAAGATTAATAACTTTAATAGTTTCATATATTTTTGAATAGAAATAAGATAAACGCAGAGGATGCTATTAATTATACATTTATTTTTATTAAGTAGGTACGTGAGGGTAATATGGTCACATGATCACTTTAAGTTTTGCCGTCCTATAAAACCAAACCAAACTAGGAGGAGGACAGGGACAAAACAAAGTCGCATATTAGAACTAATATATTAAGAAACAAAAAATAGCAAACAAGCTTTAATCATAAAAAAAAAAAACAAAAATAACAGTTTATGCTGCTTATGTTTCGTATGGTGAGTGTAGAAAACCTTTTTTTTTTTACTGGAAACGAGACATTCCATCTTAGGCCTTAAGGGTGACAACGCATCTGCATTTTGATTCTTATTCTAGGGTGAATGTAGATGTCCATGGGCTACTGTTTACCATCAGGTGGACTGTGTGCTCGTTTTTCACCCTTATTCTATATCAAAAACAAATGTATATATTGTTGTATATACATGTAATATATAATGATATTTGAGATAAATGAAAAAAAAACCTACAAATTTTTTAATTTTACCACTCGTTTAGATCTTTGAATTCGGCTTTTACTTTTTATTAGCGATCCGCCCCGGCTTCGCACGGTTGATTTCTGGATCCCGACAACAACGCCACCTATCAGGTCCAATTGTGAATCTGAATACTTAACTATTCGTTAATCAACTTAATCACATACAAAATTTCATCAAAATAGGTCCAGCCGTTTAGGGAGAAGTTCAGTCACATACACACCGACAGAAGAATTATATAACATATAGTAGACATGTATTATACATATAAATCTTTCTCTTAAACTATTCTGTTTGTTGATGAAAACCACATTAAATTTTGTTGTGTAGTTTAAAAGATATAAGCGTACAGACAGCGGGAAGCGACTTTGTTTTATACTATGTAGAGATTCAGTTATTTTTGCCTCCTTATTGTCGACCGGGGAAGGACCACACTCTCACAGAATACTAACGTAAAATAGCAACTTAACGCTGCAGTTTCGTATGGTGAGTGTAAAGAACCGGAGACCTTTTTTATTGGAAAAGAGGCATTCCATCGTAGTCCTCACGGGTGACAACGTATCTGCATTTTAATTCGTAATCGAGGATAGATGTAGAAGTTTATGAGCCATAGCCGCCACTTACCATCAGGTGGACTGTGTGCTCGTTTGTTACCCTTATCCTATAAAAAAACGCGATAAAGTTGGTGCAACATCAGTTTTACTTAAAGAGTTGTCCCATTCACATATGAAATCATTAAAGTATATCTACTTATTCCAAAACTGAATGGAAATAAACCAAGCCGCTAGACTGGTTTATGGATCACATAATTAAAGCCTTAAGTCATCTTTTAACATCACACATCACACAAGGAAAAGGTTAGAGTTATATTTTTAATCCTGTAACAATAGGCACAGGAAATGTATAGATACTGCCGAGTTTGACTTCAAATTTTATTTTATTTTGTTCATTCGAAAAAAATGGATATTATGCTTAAAAACATAACACCCACACTAACTTAGCGGTGTGGACTGTAACCTTGGGATGCTGTGGGTTCGACTCCACTATTCAATCATATAAGTGAACCATTCCTAATATAAACCATTTTGGTGATTGTAGAGAACCGGAGACCCTGTTTACTGGAATCGTTAACGGCAGGATTAGTGATATTATTAGTGTTTAATAATATTCGTTTATTAAATATTCTAATACTTTCTCGTGTATTGTTTAGTTGTTTTTAACCGACTTTAAAAAAAGAGGAGGTTCTCAATTCGTCGGATTTTTTTATGTATGTTCACCGATTGCTCGAAAACGCCTTAAATAATTTGTAAAATCCTTTTTTTTTATTCAAAGGGTATACTTCCCAGGTACACTTCCAATTTAAATTTTTACGAAATCGGTCGAGCGGTTTAAAAAAATATCAACAATAAATCATATTCATCTAGAAGTCGATTGTACAACATTTTTAATTTTACCACTTCTAACTTCAAACATCTAAGTCCATAACAGACAATAGCTTGACTGCCGACGGATTCCTGCTCCTGTTTTCTTGTATAAATCACAGAAATCTAAATAATAAGACATATTGCCTTATTATTTAGATTTCTGTGGTATTAATACATACAAGTGGATTTTGATATGTAAAAGTGATGCGATTTTGTGAATTAAATGTCTATTGTCCACTATTAATAGTTTTAGAGAACCGGAGACCCTTTTTACTGGAAACGAGGCATTCCATCTTAGTCCTCACAGGTGACAGACAACGCATCCTCATTTTGATTCGTAATCGAGGATAGATGTAGATGTCTATGGGCCACAGCAACCACTTACCATCAGGTGGACTGTGTGCTCGTTTGTCACCCTTATTATATAAAAAAAAAAACATGCGTGAGTGTCGTGGAACACTCGCTTGGAACGAAGTTCCTTTCGTAGTATATTATTATTTATAATATACGTATTATATTATTGATTAACAAATACAAATAAATTAATTACAAGCGTCTATAAAATGAAGCGTCATTTAAAATAAAATACACTATGACACAAGGGGTAGTGACGAAAAAATCTTACACTTTTTGTCGCCTAGCTCCCATCCGCCAAATCCGTACGGTACCCGTCCGATAAGGAACTTCATTCCAAAAAGTTCTGTGAACTATTAGTAGAAAGTAGAAATCTTAGAGCTTATAATTAGTAATTATATACTCTAAGGTAGAAACCATGAAACAAGTGTTCCGATGACGATGTAAACCTCAAGATGACGTATCTGCTTAGGAGCCTTGAGATACTGTCGTCATCGACTGTCTGCTGGCTCAAACTACCGTCAAAATCTACCAATAACATCACAATGTGACGCATCAACATATTATTGTGAAGAAATTTTTGAATAAATTTATTATAAGTGATAATTTATGGCAAACTGGCGAAAGTACAAGAAGTTAAGCCCATTCCAAAGGAAAGAAAAACAGATCCTAGTTGCTGCTGTTTTCTAGCGATTTCATAATCTAGGTTCTATTGACCGGCTTCCGCTTTGCATACTTTATTTATTTCTTTATTAATTTAACACCAACAAGACAAACACTAATAAAAGCATAATATATTTACAAAAAAATCATGAAAACTAAGTGTTGACTTAATTACAGGTGTTACACACATTTCATAGAATAGAATAGAATAGAATAAAATATTTTTATTCAATATACATTACATGTGTAATTCTTATTGAAAGTCATTTTTTACTTTACCACTGGTTCGAAAAAAACCCTCTGTCCTGGGAAGAACCAGCAAGAAACCCAGCGGGACTTTTTTTAAAAATAAATTTTACAATATAAATGATTACGAACTATTTACAAAATTTATTTTAGAAACTGCTTGGAAGCGACCACCTCATTCCCAGGGGTTATTATCAACCATGTATTCATTTATACTATAATAACCCTTTTTATACAGTTTCAGCTTATTAAAACATTTAAACTTGGTAATTGAGAGAACCTGTACACTTTCCGGGACCTTGTTGTAATAACGTATACATTGCCCCAAGAATGAATTACTGACTCTGTGGAGTCGAGAAACTGGTATCACTAGCTTGTGTTTGTTCCTAGTGTTTACAGAATGTATATCACTTTTTTTACTAAAACTATCTTTGTTTTTGTGAACATACATTAAATTTTCGTAAATATACTGAGAGTATAATTAATAGAATCAGGCGTTACTTTGCGGAAATCCATTATATAAAAGCTTTTACAAAAATTTACTTCGCAAATATCCGCGTTATAAAATAAAATGATGTGTCTCACCTAGGAGGTGCTTCTTCATACTAGGTAAGACACATCATTTTATTTTATAACGCGGATATTTGCGAAGTAAATTTTTGTAAAAGCTTTTATATACTGAGAGGCCAAAGTTAATATTATATTAATTTCTTTAAATTTATCTCTAAGAGACTCTCTCGGTTTTAGATTGTAAATAGCTCTAATGGCATAAAAATGGACACAAGTATACATATGCAGTGAATTAAATTCAATACAAAAATTAGGAGGTCAATAAATAAAATATAAACATATTATTATAATGCAGTGACTGAGCATTTAGTTGTAGTGATGAGAGCCTTAGAGATAGGGCGTGGTAAATCAGCACTTAAAATTAAAACATTCATAACGTTTGATCACGGTCGTCGCTGCTGGTGATAAGAGGGCTGGTTCTTCTCTCGCTAAAGGGCTAAGTATAGCCATTCAGCGAGGAAACGCAGCCAGCGTTCTTGGCACGATACCGCGGGGAGTAGGACTGTATGATAATTTAACTTTTCTTTTAGTTTTTTTTTATAAAAGTTTTTTAATTACTTAATATTACAATTAAAAATTTCATTGGTGCTGGCGAGAATAGAACTTTGCTCTGGGTTTCTCGCCTTACTAAACATTTGCTAATTACCTTATCGTATAAATATCATTATCGTATAAATATCACAAACACGTTTCGACGGACCTTCAAGAAAAGAGCCCACTATTCTCAACCGACTTCAAAAAAGGAGGAGGTTATCAATTCGACTGTATTTTTTTTTATGTGTGTTACCTCATGATTTTTTCTAGGTGATTCGATTTTGACGATTCTTTTTTATTTGAAAGCTGGTGCTTCTCATGTGGTCCCATATAAATTTGATCAAGATCTGACCAGTAGTTTTTGAGTTATCGTTAATAATGCGTATTTAATTGACTTCTACTACATTGATGATGTTCTCATTTTATTTATATTGAAGTCGGTTGTACAACATTTTTAATTTTACCACTTTTTTATTAAGGCGACACATCGACAACCGTTGAAGAGGGCTATCGCCGGACTAACCAGAGTAAAACATAATTTTTATAAAAACTTCAAAACGCCGTCATAAGGTCCAAAATTGCATAGCGCCCGCGACGATTAAAACCGCTTAGAAATCTCGTAGAATCTTAAAATATTTTAAAAAAATTATTGATTTTAGTAATCAAAATAATGAGCAAGTAAATTACGAATATTGATGTTATGAATGTATTCGAGTGGTTTCCAAGCACATAGATTAAGTAATTTCGTTGTAATTTCAACTATAGTGATGTTTTAGAGGTGTTTTCGCAAATTATAATGATCGAGTCAAAATTATACAATCGTGTTTTTGAGCAAGCAAACTCAAGATAAAGACATGAATTTACCTATATCAAAATTCCAGTTTCGTTAGTCGTGTCATACTCCTATACTATTCGATGAAAGGAGGTGCATTTTTTTCGCAGTGTCGCCTTAAAAGGCGGGCAACGCACTTTCAGTGCCCCTGGTGTCGCAGTTGTTCAGGTGATCCGCATGCTCTTTTGCACCCTCTTATGTGTAGGAATTGCCAAACATTAAATTACAGCGCTACACGGGTAGCTGTTTTTGAATCGCGCGTTTAAATCCCACATGGAGCTAGTATTTGTATGGCCTACAAATAATTGGTCCTGCTCTGGACGTTGGTTCACGTGCAATGTGTATGTATTTGTATTTTTTGTATTTTGATTTTTAAAAAACGTTACCCCCACACTAGGATTATCTCCTGTAGCGTGGAGGCAGTTTACAAACACAAATTGCACAAGGACAAACATCCAGACCCGGAACAATTATTTGTAAGCCATACAAATACTTGTTCCGTGCGGGACTCGAACCCGTGGCCCCCAGCGCAGCAACTCATTGCTAAGCCACTGCGCCACGGAGCCGTATGTAAACTGCCTCCACGATACACGAAGATGTCCAAGTGTGAGGGTAACGTTAGTTACAAAGAAAACAATCCGCTTTTCGCGCAGGCCTAAGCACAAGATGGTCTGGTCATTGCTTCTTGGTCTAGTGATTGTGAACTCGGTTGCTGATCATAAGGTCCCGGGTTCGAATCCTGGGTCGGGCCAAAGTTAAGTCTGGGAGAGGCTTGTTTCAGAAGTGGACTTTTGATAGTATGTAATTAATTAATTAATGATGAATACTATAATAATAAAAAAAAAAAACTAAAACTAGAAACTTAATTATCATACAGTCCTACTACCCGTGGTATCGTGCCAAGAACGCGTTTCCCCGCTGAATGGCTGCACTTAGCCTTTGAGCGAGAAAAGAACCAGCCCTCTTATCACCAGCAGCAACGACCAGCCTCGGATGGAGTTCCTTTAGGAACCTCACCGCACGTGAACCCCACAGACCGAGTCTCTACAGTAAATGGCACAAATATGTAGTCAACTCCTAAAGACTCATATTTGCGCCACTTACTGAGTTCAGGTGCCTCTGATGCAGCCCCGGCTCTAAACGAGGTACCCCTGAGATGAGAGGCCGCCAGAGTGACTACGCAAGTAGGATCCCACACTAGGGCTTTACCTCTCTCCCAAGGGACCAATGTCATACCGACGGGTCTCCTGCCATCGTCTCTAAATATTCCACGAGGCTCTAAAACCGAGGGAACATTTATAAAGACAAGAGTCCTTCGGATGGCATCGTTCAAGGAACTGTGTCGTGAAAAACTTACTAGCACTTTTTTTACATGAAAGTCCGTGGAGCCCAAACTTCGTCGACGCTGCAACCGCAGGGGCACTGATGGTGTTGGCAAATCGCCGCTCCAAATGAATAAAAAAAAATTAATGTTACCAAAACAGTTAAGAATTGATTTTTCATTTGTAAGATAAAAAATGTCCGTCGTGTAAATTACAACCTAACAGAATGTACTATAATCAGCGATCCGCCCCGGCTTCGAACGGGTGATTTCTAGATCTCGACAATAGCGCCACCTACTGGGTCTAACTGTGAATCGAAACCATTCCCGAATGAACTTAATCACACTCAAAAAATTTCATCAAAAACGGTCCAGCCGTTTAGTAGGAGTTCAGTCACTTACACACGAACAGAAGAATTAAAATATATATATACTAGCTGTACCCCGCGACTACGCCCGCGTGCAATTTAGAGTTTTTTTTTTTGCGCGGTACCATAATTCTTTTTTTTAAATAGTAGCCTAAGGTACTCCCTATAACATCAGCTATCTGCCAGTGAAAATTCCGTCGAAATCGGTCCAGCCGTTTCGGAGATTAGCCGGAACAAACAGACAGACAGACATACAGACAGACAGACAGACAAAAATTAAAAATATTGTGTTTTTGTTATAAGTTCCCTATAAACTTTCATATGCATTTAGGCAAAAGCTGTTATTTCGACATTACAAACAGACACTTCAATTTTATTTATTTGTATAGATAAACAATTGTACTATTTTATTTATACAACAGATTCTTTTAATGTAATATTTTATCCTATATATAAATAATAAAATAATGTCTAAAGATTAAAAAATCCGTACTAAAGTTAAAAGAGCCCATTTATACCAAAATAGGTCTGTTTCAAATAGCCATTGAAACAATTCAACACACCAAATAACTTCGGCAAAGCTTGTTTTGAATTCCAATGACGCAGCGGTGCGGTGCCCCGAACGTCCGATTCCAAAGAAAACATCGGCGCCTTCCCTTGAATTATAATCTAGGTGGCGCAACAGCTGATTACAAACATTCTAAAATCACCATTTTACTTCGTAATATTCAAGCAACGTACGTTTCGATTAATCTATTGTTATCAGTGTTGTAATAACGATGAACCTACGAGTAACAATTTAACGAATACTCCGTATTTAAAAAGGCGGGAACATTGAGTTATATGTACTACGTACTAGAGAAGCCATTCCAAACAAAAATTGCTACTCTATGTCTTCGCGCATGCGCGGGAGTAGTAGTCGCGCATGCGCGAAGACTAATTTAATATAAAATAAATATAAGAATTTAATATAAAATATCTTAATTTAATCTAAACAAACATATTTCTTAATAAAATGTAATAATAATTATTTTATGGAATTCACAAAACTTCAATTTACGCAATATTTAGTTTGTATGGATTGCACTACAGTTCAGTTGAACATAGTCAATGTTCGGAATCGGAATGGCTTCTCTAGTACGTAGTACATATAACTGAATAGGCGGGAATATTCAGGATATTATGCCGTTGTGACGTTTTGTTAGTGTTACTATGCGAATAATATCGCTATTTCTACCACTTTTTAAGGCCTAAGTTTAAGAGTACTTACATATATACAAATATTACATTATATACATAAATATTTACATTACAATTTTTCTTTATTAGTGTAACGTTTAATATATGGAACAGTAAAAATACGAATAGTATAATGTGAGTTATAAATGCATAATATTAGTATTTTTTAGAATATATGGGATTACTAAACAATATATTTCAGAAGTTTTCATCGCGTGACTTCCTTGTGGAATCGGCTACCACCAGCGGTTTTTCCGGACTCCGAAATATATTTCTGTTCTATATTGTGTTCTATATTTGCAATGCAAATACAGGGCTCTAGGCTCCGAATATGATTTTGTCCCATTCGGTGTCGAGACCCTTGGTCCGTGGGGTCCTAGCGCTATAAGGCTTTTTAAGGAAATAGCAAAAAGGTTAGTCGACATCACAGGAGACCGAAGAGCTGGCAGCTACCTCGGACAAAGAATTGTCTAGCTATTCAAAGGGGGAACGCTGCCAGTATCTTCGGAACCTTGCCTAAAGGGATTCCTTTTTATTTTTAATAATATATTTTAGTTATTATATTATATTTTTTAAGGTTTTTAGTTTTAGGTTCATTGTTATAGTATTAAAATACATACTTTTATAAATTGTGTAATATAATCTGTAAATATATGATATATTAAATTTGTAACTTGGACAAGTTACATCTATATCCCACTATTTACTACAATATGTCACAAATTTGGTCGATAAACTTCCGTCCAGGGCGTATCTTGCTGATTATGCCAGTAACTTATGCAACACAACTTTGCAACTCTTTCTTCGTAAATTCTATCTACGTGTCCAAGCCACTGCAGCAGTTTTTTTTTTATTCTGGTCAAAACATCAAAGAAAGACACAGGTATTGAGATGATTAACGCTTAATTAAGTGATAGTAAATGGTTATAAGTATGGCCGTTAATTTTTTTACATTATTTCAACGTACACGCAGTAGAGTCATGCTGCAGCTATATTAAGGTTGTAGCACGAATGCATTGGCGCCCTCATAAGCTTATTCTGTAAAAAAATGTTTTATGCTTTGTTAAGCTTTGTGTACGAGGTGTGATCAAAAAGTAAGGTGACTTTTTATTTTTATCAAAAAATATTTATTTATTCATCAATATTAATACCATTTCAAAGTAACCCCTCACACTTGTGCCAACGCTTTTTCCAATCCTCAAAGCACTTCTGATAAGCACTTTTTGGTATAGCCTTCAGCTCATCCAGCGATGCGGTCTTTATGTCCTCAATGGTTGCGAAACGCCATCCTTTCATGGATTTCTTGAGTTTCGGGAACAGGAAAAAGTCACTGGGGGCTAAATACGGTGAATATAGTGGCTGTGGCATGATTATGGTGTTGTTCTTCTTCAGCGATGCTCATGCGACGGTTTTTTTGGTCAAAATTTAGCAATTTGGGAACAAACTTCACTGACACACGTCTCATGCACAAAACATCCGTTAAAATTGCTTGGCACAAACCAATTGAAATGCCGATATCATCAGCAACTTCTCTTATGGTAATTCGACGATTTCTCAACACTATTTTCTTCACTTCTTCAACATTCTGATCAGTTGATGACGTCCAGAGCGTGGTTCGTCATTGGTGTCTTCTCGGCCTTCTTGGAAGAACTTATACCACTTAATGCATCTCACAAAGAAGCAAAAAATGCTATACGCTTGAAACTCTTCACAGATGTTAAAGACAAGTGTACCAACATAAAAAAAGAAGTCGAAAGTCTAACGGACGTAGCCCCCGAAATTTGAAAAGTCACATTCAAAGTCATATTTTTTCATATTTGTTTTATAAAACGTGATTTCCTGTGATTATAAAAAAAAAATTGTTGTCTTATACTAAAAACTGTAAAATATCTCAAAATTCTATTTCACGTAAGTATGCGAATACCGATGTTATTTTGTTCCACATTTCGAATACGTACATATCAAATATTGATGACACAATAATTCAATCGTCACTATGTGGGCTTAAATGAAACACGTGTAAGGACAATAACAAGTAATCTAGATTGTATGGGGGTAGAGCGTTTTACATTGCTTTTTATTTTTCTTTTAGTATATTATATGTGATAAATATGTTATCAACATCTTCATCATTACAGCCCATTGTTCAAGTTCACTGCTAAACGTACGATTCATTTAAAAATATTCACAAAGAAGCCTCAATGGACGTCCTGTATATCAAGGTTATGGTACAAGGTCACTTACCGGAACTAGGCTGCCACTCAACAACCCTATTTCCTATCGGTTATCGGTTTTTTGAGCTGTATATTAAGCCCAGAGCCACTTAGGTCTGATCAGCTTAACTATGTCGGTTGTTCTTGCCTATTTTCTTTTTCTAATTCAAATTGCTTATGTCACATTTTAAATTAAATTTGGCTTATTACTTATAGGTATACATGTGACGCATTACGATAGATACGTGAAATTTACGCCTCCTTGTCGCAGTAGCTTAGCAATGTATGGCCGCGCTAAGGGGCGCGGGTTCGCATCCCGCACGGATTCTGGATGTTTGTCCTTGTGTAATTTATGTATGTAGACTGCCCCCACGATACAGGAGAAATTGTGTAGGTAAGTTTTTTTTCATCATCATTATAGCTCTTCACTGCTGAACATAGTCCTCACCGCAAATCATGTCATAAAAATCAGTCCTGAGCCACCTGCATCTATCGGTTTCCTGCATGCCAGGTCATCACTCGGACTGCGATTAAAGTCGTGGGTTTGAAGCTTGTGAATCGCTTTTGGCACAAGCATTCAAGATTAGCTAGAGTGGCTTTTTTTACTTATTATATGCCAGTGCTTGACCACAATCCCGCCTGGTGGTAAGTGGTGATGCAACCTTAAGTGGTAAATCACACTGCAAAAGCCTATTCACCCCTGACTTGAAGACATTGTATTCGGAAGGAAATATTAAAATATTAATTATAACAAATTGTGTAATGTTTGTTCTACTCTGTGGTTCTACCAAACTCGATTGCTGCTACTTTGTACGTAGAGCATCACTAAGCCCTTAACTTTCAAAAAGAAGGTGACAGATATCATCAAAAACTCTCACAAATTTTAAGCCCTATAAACAAAAGTTGTACTTAAACCTTTTCTTTTCTTCTTTATCTTTACCTTCTGTCATTATCTCTGTCTATGTCTATAATGGATGGTACTTATATATTACTTTCGCAAACATGTACAACGTATTTCTCTACTTGATTTGTTTTGAGTGTGGCGTACAGTTTCGAGTATCTACTCAACTATCTATGATATTGATAGATTTATTCCTCTATGATTTAAGCGGATGGCATCCTTCAATTCCTTGGTATATTTATAGAGTTAACTTTAGCAATAACAAAGTTTGATTGTTACAGTGCCATTTCTTAATTTAAGGGAAACCTATTATTGGCAATACTACATTACACATAGTAATAAGATATATTATCTGTAAAGCTGTTGGTTTTCATAACAAAATAAGGAGTTTTGGCGGGAACTTGACCGGCGAAGGATTGTTGCTCCCGTATTATTGTTTAAATAATGGTTTAAAGTGGATTTTGATATGTAAAAGTGGTGCGATTTTGTGTATTAAATTAATGTCTGCGCATGTGAACTATTAGTAGAAACGGTGAAACAAGTGCTCTGATGGTGATGTTATTCTCAAAATAAGGTGTCTGTCTGCATACGCGGCTTGAGATACTATCGCTAACTGTCAGCTGTCTGCTGGCTCAAGTTGCCGCCAAAATCTCCCAAGGGCTGCACAATGTGACGCATCAACATATTGTGAAGCAGTGTACTATGAAGGATAATTATAATATATTGTAAGTTCAGGCTCAGAAGGGCTAGATCCCAGAGCCGTACAGCCAGTTATTAAAAAAAAACATAACAAAATAAAATAAAAATAAAATATGTACTCGCCATAGATTTAAAAGGTTGTTAAAATAGTTTGAGTTTTGGGTTTATTACTTCAATTCTTCTGAGCTAAGATAGATTGTGATGATGAACGCTGACAAATACATATTTTGTATACGGCGATAGTATAAGGGCGACGAATAGGTTCACAGTCCACCTGATTGGTTGCTAAAGGACTAAGATAGAATGCCTCGTTGCCAGTGAAAAGGGTCTCCGGATGTGTACGGGTATTTAAAATTGATTCATAGCATCATATCATCATATACCTAATACGTTCGTTACTGTTTCAATGGCGTCCTAAATAGATATAAATATAAACGTAATTTAAGTAATATGATAACTCTTTTAAAAACTGAGCCTGAGTATGCAGGTTATTTAACCGTTACGCTAAAAGCTTGTAATATTACATACCAACGAGGTAAAACCCGTTCCATAAAATAAAACGCATTTTATATTAAAACACATAAATACATTTCAGACGGTGAATAGACTTCTGAACTCAGGTTCATATTCACCAATGGATACAGTGGTAGTACCTATCCTATCCTATCATTTCTATTGTAAAATTATTATTTTTTTCTTTATTATATGTTTGACAAAACAGCTAACACTGACGAAATTTCTACATAGTTTAATAATTTAAAATTAAAAATTTTGTACAGCCGACTTCAATATAAGTTATTTAAGAATAACTCTATAACCATTGGTCTGACCTTGATCAAATTCATATGGAAATCAGTTCCCCCAGTACAAAGTTATGAGGTAACACACATAAAAAAAACACACGAATTGAGTACCGTCTCCTTTTTGGAAGTCGGCAGAAAAGTTGGTTTCTGACGTCTGTACTCGTACGCTTAGATATTTTAAAGTACGCAACGGATTTTGATGCGGTTTTCATCAATATACAGAATGGTTTATATGTACAATACATACATATTATATTTTATTATATAATTCTTCTGTCCGTGTGTATGTGACTCCTCTTAAACGGCTGGACCAATTTTAATGAAATTTTGTGTGCGTGATTAAGTGGGTTAGAGAATGCTTTAGATTCATAATTGGACCCGGTAGGTGGCGTTGTTTTCGTGATCCATAAATCAACTATATATATAACAATAACTATAGCTAGTACCATATATATAAATACTTAATATTTATCGTCAGTGTTTCAGGCACAGATGGGCTGTCAATTTTTTCTGTTCTGTGGTTGTCACCACTGAAGACATAGACTAAAAGCTTTTCAGGCTGTAATTCTTTATCAGCCCGTAAAAATTCCACGCGGGAAAAGTCGTGGGGAACAACTAGTCTAATTATAAATCTACGAGATAGTCGATAGAGTGGGGTTTGATGAACTTTATATATACGTTAATCGTATGGAAGTCTTAATTTATGATCGAAACTGTTTAGTTCTAGTGTATTAGTGGATCTTTATTTACTTTACTGGAAAATACACATTTATTTTGGTTTTGTGTTTTATTTTTGAATAATTATTCAATCAAAAAGAAAAGGTAGACAAATAAAGATGTTTTCAAAGCCTTAACGGAGATTCAAATAACAAAAATCATGCTTACACAAAGGACTCTTTGAGTAAAGGCTAGTTCTAAATACTGCGGAAGTGCCCGAGACAATCCCAAACACTTGTTGGTTGCCGAAAACTCTATAGAGAGGTCATAATTGATGCTAAAGCCCGAACAGCCACGCGGCGGCTTCAGAAAGGCATTCCTTTACACAACCATATGATTTGAAGGGAATTCTTGGGAATAGCCTTCGCTACAACAAATTTAATAATGCTACTGACAAACAAGAGGCAATTAAAATGTCTACCTTATCTCTTAAGTGTTTGCGGTGTCATGTTAAATGTAGAGTTGAATTCATATTGCTTCGCGATATTATGGTTGGAGCCTTCGGTTACAGTACATATTTGGTAAAGCAATTTCAACGTATGCTTTATAAACATAAAGGTGCCATTTGCTTGCTTGTTATCAGATAACCATATGATTTAACTTTGAATCGAATGTGTCAACGTGTGCGTGGAATACCGGCTTTATAGACGATGTTATTGAAAAATAAACTGTATGCACCTGATATTACAATTAGTTATTTCTTGTTTTTTATTGAGAAGTGTATATTGAAACAGGATTCGTTTCCCATATGATTTTTGTATGACATTCCTTTTTAACAGCTTTAATTAAATAAATGTTTTATAGTATTATGTTTAAGGCTCAAAATTGACCGACTGTTTATGCAGACTGTCGATCTAGTTAGATGGTGGGGTCAGGAGTGTTGGCCTACGCCAGTACGTATTTTGTTGCCAGGATTTCATGTAGAAAATTACAAATTATCAAAATTTGCGATTCTCTTAATTTAGAGAAGCGATATTTTCTTCAGCAATTATAAGAATGTCACTGAAAAATTAGGGGAACCAATTATATAAAGCTTTCAATGCTTAATCACCTTTATTATGAACAAAAAGGTTAAAACGACAAAAGATGGTAAAATGAGCAGACTTCTAATGGAGTTACGAAAATTATTACTGATTAAACAAAGTTACTGTAGATGTAAATATATATACTTAAAGATAGTCCAGAGAGATAATAATATTTTTGTATGTACAATCTACATGCGTATGTATATTTTTTTCTTTATGTATTCAATAACCGTAATCCCCGTAAATTCCACTCAATTCATAATACTAAATATTGCGGAACTATTAATATTAAAATAAATAATATATTAAGAAAATATATTATTTAACATTACGAGTATACAGTATCAGTATCTGGGTAAGTTAACTTGTCTGGGCGTTAGAAAAAAGTTAGAAAAACTAAAAAACTAGATAAGCTTGGAAAATAAAAGATTACTTATGTAAATACAATATTTTATCCAAATTTATAGAGCCATTTCTGAAAATCTCAAAACGTTATCACTCAACCGATTTTAAAATTGGCTGTGATTTAAGTTAAACTTAAAGCTATACAATGAAGACAAAAACATTTAAAACGGCCTTGCCATTTGCGTGTTATATACACACTTTATTACTTGTGATTATGCGCGCACAATCAGATAGCCACATTAAATACTCATAGCACAGAAAAAATAATAGTTCTAAATCATTGCTAAAAAAAGAAAGAGATAAAAAATGCTTTAGTTTGACTCTATTCTCAAGATGAATATTTGCAGAAAATTAAAAAAAAATTGAAGATATGTGATATCGGCCAACGCGCATTAGGGCATTGCCCTGGACTCTTAAACGACCGAATAGTCTTTTAGTAATGAGGTCTGCTTCCAATGCCCAGTACCAGACATAGGTAGGCTTTTACTTTACTTTTCCTTACTTTACTTTTCTTGTAGTCTTTTTAATGTAATTTAAGTATAGATAAGTATAGATGTTATTATCATAAAACATGAATAAATTTTATACAATAACATCATTAAAATGTTTATTATATTGTCTATAATATTATTTTGATAGCGAAGTTGTAATTTAACGAAAACTATGTATTGATAGATCAGATCTCTATTAATTTACAGTAAAAGTTTATAATGTTACCAAAACTGTAGAAATCTCAGCAGTCTGCAACACACAAAGCTCAGGGGTGGCACAGGACGCAAACCGTTTAGACCCTAGGGGAAGACGGGGAACACAAAACAGTGTCCGTCACCGTCATTTTAGTCGGTATCCGGCCGCGGTGAAGGACGCATCGCGGTGCTGTTTGCTTAGAACAGCTGTTTAAAAAGACTGATTATTTATAATGGACTTGTGAATTTAAATTTTCGTGTATATATATAACTGTGTTGGAACTCTTGTGAAAATGTGGGGAGAAAGCAGTAAAAATTGTGAGATGAACTGCCAGTGCTCTGGGTAAGTACCGAGTAGATGGAATTTGTTTATAAAATTTTTTGTTAGGTTATGTTGTGCAAACAGCCGGTATTTTATTGTAACAAATATATTTAAAAAAAAAAACTATATATTTATAGCTTACAGTGATAATAACATAAATAAAATTTTGACTTTGAATAAGTAATGAATAAAGTAGTATTTGTATATGTAGCTAATTTGAAACAAAAATGCCAAATGTTTTGCATAGTGGTTCGAACTGAAAACGCATTAACTGCCATTTAATTACTTTATCAAATTTTCTAATTTTTTTCGTAACACATTTTTATAACCGAAATAAATGTCATACTCAAAGGCTGTTTGATTCCTTATGTCAGTTTTATTTCTTCAAATTGTATTATTTTTGTGTGTTCTCGCCTCAAGAATGTGGAGACCTATAAAGCCTTATTTTTCTTAAGAACGTTACTATAAATTTACTTCCGTCTAACCCTTACGGGATTGGTACTGGTTAAATATGTTGTAGATAAGTAAATTCTAACGGTCAGTCTTGATAAGGATTTGACGGCAACGTTGCGAGTTGCGAGATTATGAATCTGATAAATAAGTATGAATGAAGATACTATTTTAAGCTCGATAAGCTATTTATATAATATATATGGAACTATCAGACTTTTTTTTTAAGTAGGATGTTTCGCATGAGCATGTCAGTATAAAAACAAATTAGGAATATTGTGAATTTGCGAATTTAGGTTTTTTAAAGCTTAAGGCCGGCCACATACGTACATACGGATTCCCGTTTTGCCCGTAAAATTTCGAACGGAAAACTACCGTATACGTGTGTGACGGGACATAGATTTTATATGGACTTGCTGTGTTCGAAATACCGAATCGGAATTCCGAACCACACACATACGGAACTTTGTTTTGGGGTTCCGTTTCGGAATTCCGATTCGAGATTCCGAACGCAGCAAGTTTATAATAAATAAGTAAAATCTATGACCCGTCACACAAGTACGGTAGTTTTCCGTTCGAAATTTTGCGGGCAAAACGGGATTCCGTATGTATGTGGCCGGCCTTAATGTAACAACTCCTTAAAGCTATGAATGGGCGGACTTAATGCCATGTGGCATGGAGATATCACAATGCGCAAATTGGGTATTAGTTGTAATCGAGCTTGCTAATCTTGTGATCCCGGGTTATAATCCGGAGTTGACCAAAATACTAAAGTTATTGGGATTTTCTATCAAGAAATCCTCATTGACCGCCCGAAGTTGGTGGTGTTTTACCCCTGTTCAAGAAGCGTTCTCTCTCTGGTCATGTCTGATTGTCGTCCCATCGGACTATGAGAGTGTGGGAATAGAGCCTATATTTGCTTGCACACACACTCGAGCACTATAATTAATCCCGTCCTGCGCATATCTGTTGAGATTGGCTGCCGTGACCGATATACTGTCTGGAGGACATTAATTTATTTAGTGCACAAGTGTAACACAGAGGCCCCCGCTTGTTCTCTTTCCATAACCGATGTATGTAACGTTTCTTAATAGGAACGAATGTAGTGAGCAGTATCAAATATACGTGCATGTGGACAATCACAAGATAGATAGTTTTTTTTAATGTAAAGTTTAGTTACATACAGCCTATTTTTTTTATTAAACCGAAGTGACTAACTGTCATTTCAGCCACCAACCATCAGGTGACAAACATACTGTAAGTTAGCTTGTAGTTCGTTTGCTACCTGATGGTAAGTCGCGATTGCAGATCATGGAACTTCAACAAAGAAAACTATAGATGTGTACACCTCTAAGGGCTAAGATGGAATATCTGTAATTATATTAGCTTTTAATACGTTTTTAGACTGAAACACAGCAGAAATAGGTAAGAGAGTAGTTATACAGGCGGTATCTTATTGCAAAATACTCAAACCCTATTCAATTGTAAGATGTCGTTAAATCTCGTGGTGTTACAGTCACTTTGACTTAAAGTGAAAGAGACAGCGCGAGACTTAACGGCATCTTAAAACTGAGTAGCGTCTGAGTATTAAGGCATTAGACAGGAAAAGAGAAATATTACATTTCTCTGACACGCAGATTTTTCCTCGCGATGTTTTCCTTCACCGTCGAGCACGTGGTAAATCGGCACATTTCATTAGTGTCGAGATAGAAGCCGGGTTACTTAAGTAATTTGATATTCACGGCGAACACCTACCCCTGAACTACCAAGGCTTCATGCAACCACAATAGCAAAATCCCCGAAATACAACAATTTGCGTCTTTGTTAACAAACTTTTGCTCCAATATATATACATTTAAACTTACAATGTAACGGTGTAAGAATATCCACTACCCCATATCATCCCGTGGGCGACGTAAGAGGCAACAGTCTTCGTAATAACGACTAGAAAATAAAAACTGCGATTGCCAACCCGCTTGCCAAGCGTGGCAACTATGGCAAATATCCGACCTATGAGGCAATCTATGGCCCTATCTATGTTCGGCAGGGACTTCAATAGGCTCTAATGGATGGAGGTAAAGAAGAAAATCTACCAGGAGCACATAACCCACTGAGAGGTGAATTATGGCAAATATGGCCCCCTATGAGGCTATCTATGTGGGAAACCTATGTTCAGCTGTGGACTTTAATACGCTGCAACGGTAACGGTAACATTTGAAACGAAGACCCGCGGTATAGTGACCGGTATAGTGATAAGATAGCATCTTATCACTAGGGCCCTTCGGTGTCAAGTGAACGTTGAACGTTCAATTTACTTTCGTGGAGAACTGATAACTGTAAAGACTGCCGCTTCGCTCTTCCTAATGTATTTTGCCCACCCAGGTGTTCCCATCTCAAGGATGTATCTCTGATAATGTCTTGAGCTGGGTTACTGTGTAAGAAATAAAAAAAAATCTATTTATATTTATATAATTGATGTAACGTTTCATAAATAAGTTTCGTAATTTCTCAGAAGTTGGATCTGTAAATTGTAAGCCTTGCTGTAAACAGTACGCGAGCAACTCGGGTTCGATCCCCGCCGGCACCGATGAAATTGTTAATTACAATTTTATGTGCTGATTTACCAAGTGCTCGGCGGTGAAGGAAAACATAAACCTGAGGTCTGAGAAATAATAAAAAAAAATATTTCGAAGACACGTGAAGTTCGCCAACACGCATTAGGGCAGCGCGGCGGTCACTTCCTTGCCCTAAAATCCCTCAGAAATGAGGCCTGTGTCCAGCAATGGGACGTATATAGGCTGTAACTTTGACTTTTTAACTTTATACAGCGTTATTATTTAAAAAAAATAATTATGCGAAAAAGATTTTTTATAACCTTACTTTTTTGCTTCTACTGTACCATTTAAATAAGTACTATTATTGATCTATAAATAAGTTACTCAAACCAGTACCTATAATAAAGACATCTCATTTATAAATTATAACGTAAGTTAAAATAAACAGTTGCGACCATTTTATATTTTAGCTTACACCTAAACACTAATACCTACTAATGCAAATAAATAAAACACTACCAAGAAAATAATTTCAAATGTGATTACGTCATGCCGCCATTTTGTTAAGTCAACCTTGGCGCGTAGACGAGGATAATGACCTTTTTTTGGGGATATTAGCGCATATTTCGCACTTGTTCTACTGGATATGGCCGTAATATAAAGGTATTAAAAGGCAACTTCATTTGTCCTATGCAAAAATAATAATATAAACTTTTCACTTCCTTTACTTTTAAGGGAAACGCTAAACTATTGTATTTTTTTTTATGGGTGACAAAAGAGCACCCAGTCCAAGCTAAGTGGATGTTGATCCTCGATTAAAAATTAAAATGCAAATTCGTCGTCACTCTTGAGGACTAAGATGTAATGCCTCGTTTACAGTAAATAGGGTCTGCGGATCTCTACACTCACCATACGAAACAAACATACAAGCTATTTTACACGCATGTTTTCTGTGAGAGCGTTGTCCTTTCGCAGTTGAGCCGACATCTAACAGTGGTAGAGCCACGCGGCAGCTTTTGCTGTCGCACGGATGGGCCGGCTCGAACCGGGGTGGTACCACGACCTCACAGAAAACCAGCGTGAAGTAGAGGTTTACCTCTGCGTTTCGCTTGGTGAGTGCAGGTGGCCGGAGGCCCTTTTTACTGGAAATGAGGCATTCCATCCTAGTCCTCACGGGTGACAACGCATCTACATTTTGACTTGTAAGAGAGGATGTATGTAGATGTCTATGGGCCGCAGAAACCACTTACCATCAGGTGGACTGTGTGCTCGTATGTCACCCTTGTCCTATAAAAAAAAAAAAAAAAAAAAAACCATACGTGCTACAACCGCGTGTTAAAATTCTACGTTTCTTCCACGTATTAAAATAGGTTAATAAAAAATAGTTCAGTCTACATAAAAAAGAAAAAGCTCTTTTTAAATATATTCAAAATTAATACTTTCTAATAACTAGGTATGTTCACAATAATAATCATTCGAAAAAATATATTCAAAGAAATAAACATCACATACCTGGAAAAATGTCTTTGTCTACATCGCTAGTAATTTTTCGATTTTTTGTATTGTTCTAATATTTAAAAAATACTAGGCTCCATATTACCGTATCCAGCGATTACCGTGGCTCTACGATGTAAGTTGCACGTGTAAAGAAGGTATAAAAAAAAAGTCGCAGCATAACGCGCGAAAGTTTCCATTTCGTTCACAATGAAAGTGAAAATGAGAAATATTAGATCGTGAAAGTTATAATCTTTCTAAGTGCAAGTAACTTAAGAGTATGTATCAAGTTGTATTCAAAACTTAAATCTATAATGGAACCATTAAAGTAATTTAGAACAGATACCGCGATCGGATCGGCAGAGATATACCTCAAAGTAAGTTTGAGTCCATGGGCTCTAACGCGTGTTGCAAATTGCAATCAACTCTCGAAGTATCTTTTAGTCCGTAGTAGATATTACTTCAATGGATAGAACACATTATAGTTAAAGGCCATTTCGCCCTTTGGTGATATTGCAAAAGACAAATTTATGGACGAATGAATGATATCACATTACTCCCTGGTTCTATCCTGCAAAAGTCTAGATGGTCACGTCGAGTATTTGGCCTATATAGCTCCTACGCGCGTTGCAGCCGGTGTGGTCGCTTTCTAACATTGTATGCATTTTGATCGCTGATACATTCGTGCAATTGATGACATAGATCGATATCTATTTTATTGCGGAAGTGTATTCGTTGAGTAAATTTAAACACATTTAATTGGAGTTCTATTGGTTTTTTTTTAATAGAATAAGGTTACAAATGAGCACACAGTCTGAGCAGCCTGAGCAACCACGCTCAGAAAAAGTAGGGTAGCATGGGCGTGGTTGCACAGCGAGGGATTCTCCGTCGCAAGGGGTGCTGGTACCCTTCTGGGGTAGTGGTCTATTTAACTCCGCTACCATGTTAAGCGGAGGGTGGGCGTGGGGGGGGGGGGGGGAATTGGGCCTCCAGCCACTTGCACTCACCAGGCGAAATACAGAAGTAAACTTCTACTTCACGCTGGTATTCTGTGAGGTCGTGGTACCACCCTGGTTCAAGCCGGCCCATCCGTGCAATAGCAGAAGCTGCCGCGTGGCTCTACCACTGTTAATTTACTTTGTTTAGAGTATAAATTCCTTTTGTGGAAAGGCAATCACTACATTATTGAAGATTCGAATTCGCTTTCCGATTAAGTACAGACTTACTGTAAGCGTTTACGTTAGTTAATTTTTTAAATCGTGTATATTTTCACAAATATTAGAGCCATGCAGCAGCTATATTACTGGTATAGTTGTAGCACGAACGGGTCGGCTCGACCGGGGAAGGACCACGCTCTTACAGAATACCAGCGTAAAATAGCAGCCACTGCTGTGTTTCGTATGGTGAGTGTAGAGAACCGGAGACCCTTTTTACTGGAAAAGAGGCATTCCATCTTAGTCCTCACGGGTGACAACGCATCTGCATTTTGATTCGCAAACGAGGATAAATGTAGATGTCTATGGGCTACAGCAACCACTTACCATCAGGTGGCTGTGTGCCCGTTTGTCACCCCATCCTATAAAAAAAAACTGTATCCATGTACCATCAGGTTTACTGTGTGCTCGTTTGTCACCCTTATCTATACAAATAAATAAAATTGAAGTGTCTGTTTGTAATGTCAAAATAACAGCTTTTTACTAATTGCATATGAAAGTATGTACGGTACTTATAACAAAAACACAACTTTTAAAATTTTTGTCCGTCTGTCTGCCCGTCTGTCTGTCTGTCTGTATGTCTATTTGTTCCGGCTAATCTCTGAAACGGCTGGAGCGATTTTGACGGGACTTTCATTGGCAGATAGCTAATATTATAAGGAGTAACTTAGGCTACTTTTATTTTAGAAACATTATTAGGGCTCGGCGGAAAAAATTTAAAATCCATAAAATGTAATCGTAATAAATTCCACGCGGGCGAAGTCGCGGGACACAGCTAGTTCTATATAAAAAAGGACGATAGAAGTTGATGCCTACGCGGCTACCACAGATCTTTCAACAGAACAAGTCAGGGCCCAGGTTTTGCATCATTGCAGCCATAGGTCGCGTAACTGTATCGGATAGCTTTTTTATCAATTCGACCTAGTTATTTCTGTTCAACTGACACCCAATTATCTTTAATTACGCGTTATAATTGATAAATATGCTCCAAATTGTAATCTCTGTTACTCACAAAACAAAAGAAATGTGCGCTCAATTTCATACTTTATGACACGAAGTTAAAATACAAAATTAAATAACACTAGGCTTTATTGAATCCCAACGGTTTTCATTCATAAATAAATCATTTAAAACAATTTATGCATATCACGGAGATTATGGAAATATTTCAAAGAGACAAAATATATTGGTCTTTCACCAATCATTAGGATCTATGGAAGAGTTCCTTTGTCTTTCAAATAAAAACATCTCGCGGAATGAAAAAGAAAAAAATCATAGACTAAGCAAGCGGGTGTTTTATGTTTCTGCGGTGTATGGTACGGGGCTAACAATACGCCCGTATCACAAACATCTATTGATTGTGGTCACCTTCAACTATAATGCTATATGATTAGCTCATAATAAACTATTAAATGTAATAAAATCACGCAATATTTTAATATGATATGATCATTTGCAATTTACAAATGCTACTCACCATACGAAACAAGCATTAAGCTGCTATTTTACGCTGATATTCTGTGAGAGCGTGGTCGTACCCCGGTAGAGACGACCCGTTCGTGCTACAACTATATTACTAATATAGCTGCAGCATGGCTCTACCACGTAAAACGCGTTTAATTTAACGTTGAAAAATTAAATTAAACGCGATAGAATCCGTATAAATTAGTTTCATACAAAGCTGGAAGCTATTAACTTCTCAGAAGATGTTTCATAACGGTAGGTAGGTTCCAACATCTTACCTATTTCTGTCGCGAAACTGCAGTGCACTCCCATGTCTGAAGGTTATAGAGACCCAGTGTAATTATTGGATGTAAGGCATTCAAGTCTGCAATTATACTGGCTCTCTTTGATAAGCTTTGTTTAAAGCCCCATCAAGTAAGTTCCTTTGCCTCATCAATTTTATAAAAAAAAAACTGTAACTCTGACCACTATTTTGTTTCGCTGGGTCACCCGGTGTTCAGTAATAGTGCCAGTCTTTCATGGAAGCATTGCATGGTCCAACACCATATGGGAGTGTGTGGGTGTAGTTATGTAAATCGAGGCATATGTAGCGATAATCTCGTTAAAATACGTTGGCTGACGTTAACGGTGCGTCACGCTCCGCGCTTGCGCTTGTAACGGCACAAGGCACAGACTGTAGCGGTGTTGCCATGCGTATAAACAGTATAAACGGTAATTGGTCTGCTGTTATTAAAACATTGAGGAACGTTATAAATTTGGTTCTAGATTAATTTGAAATAGCAGTGTTTTAAATTAATTTAGAATTTATATAGAATAAGGGTGACAAACGAACACAGTCCACCCGATGGTAAGTCGATGCTGTGGCCCATTGACATCTACGTCTATTCTCGATTAAGAATAAAAATGCAGGTGCGTTGTCACTTCTGTGGACTAACATAGTGTAATATTAACGATTATAATAATTTAAAATTCCATTCGTGTTAATAATAATTAGAAATTAAAAAATTTGTACAGCCGACTTCAATATAAGTTATTAAGAATAACTCAAAAACTATTGATCTGACCTGGATCAAATTCATATGGGACCACACGAGAAGTATCAGCTTTCATATAAAAAAAGATTCATCGAAATCGGTTCACCCAGTAAAAAGTTATGAGGTAACACACATAAAAAAAAAACATACAGTCGATTTGAGTACCGTCTCCTTTTTGGAAGTCTGCAGAAAATAGATTAAGATGCTAATTTTATTTAGGTATTACTGACCTGGTAATTGGATTTTATGGCGCATAGACATTTCTCTATACTCGATTAAGAATTAAAATGGATATTCGTTATCACTTCATTCATTAAGATGAATTATTTCGTTACCGGTAATAGGTTTTCCAGTTCTCGTCAGTAAACTTTTTTATAGGGTAAGAGGTCAAGCGAACACACAGTCCAGGATGACAAACAAGCACACAGTCTACCTGATTGTTAGTATCAAAGATATCTACATATATCCTCGACTACGAATCAAAATGCAGATGCGTTGTTAGACGTGAGCACTAAGATGGAATGTCTCTTTTCCAGTAATAAGGGTCTCCGGGTCTCTACGCTCACCATACGAAACACAGCAACATTAGCTGCTATTTTACGCTGGTATTCTGTGAGAGCGTGGTAATTGCCCGGTTTAGATGACCTTTTTGCTACAACTATACAGTTAATATAGCTGCAGCATGGCTCTACCACGTTTTAGGAACACAGTAGCATTATGTTATTTGAGCGCAAATTTTTTCACCGATCGAGTCGAATCGTTCAAGCTGTAGTCATAATACACTGCTATACCTTAAAAATAAACAAATTTATGTTAAGTTTCAAATTGTTTCTACAACACAGAATGCAACCATTGATATGGACGTATTTCCCGCCACTTCTCTTGACTTGCACCACAGACAAAACATAAACGTTGCACCTCTGTTCCCTGACCTTTAGGATTTAACACGACCATTTAAAGTATATATTATGTTTCTAAGTTACAGGTCAATGGCTGCTTTGACAGTCCTTACTGAAAAAAATTGTTGTTGTTTGTTTTTGTTTGTCGATGACAGTTCGGTTCGGTCGTACATTGGCCGCGTAATGGCGACTCGTTTGGATTTCGCGCTGTGGGTCGCGAGTTCGATCAAGAACGGAACCAGTGTTTATACGGTCTAGAAATATATTCGCGTTTATAAATATAAACGCCTTAAATGGAAATTTATGTTTTTTAAAGCCTAATCTAAAAACGTCCTTTACCTAATGTTTTCTTTACGTTTTTAAAAAAGAAAAATAGTAAGTTGTTTTAACTGCGCTCTGCGGATGAGTTATTTTCTACTTTCCTATGTTTAAAAGTCCTTTGCTGGATATGGGTGTTTCCCGTTTTCCTGCTTGATTTGCAACAGTTGTCACGCTTGGCAGGCCAATTGACGATCGCTCCCAACTTGGACCACTTGGACGCTGCTATTTGCTATTTCTTTGGTAATTTAAAAACTTAAATATAATACCTTAAAGGGTACGTAGAGCGGACATTTATAATCGGGCATACAACGGACTTAATGCCATTTGACACGATTATAGATTTTATATCTGACAAATTATATTTACAAGATGGTTATGTCATTTTTCTCACGCAGTTATGCAAGCTATACATAGCTACAGCGCGAGTGGTTCGACGTGACCGGGGTATAACAACAGAATAATGCAATGCTGTCGTGTTTCGTATGGTGAGTGTAGAGAACCGGTGACCCTTTTTGCTGGAAACGAGCCATTCAATTATAGTCTTCAGAATTCGAGGCATCTACATTTTGATTCTTAATCGAGGATAGATGTTTGTGTCTTTGGGCCACATCATCTACTTGCCATCATGAAATTTTATGGGAGAGGTGGCATTTATGAACATATCATTAATTTCTGTCTTAGCCAAAAATGACACTCGTTTTTTCCGATTAACTAATCAACTATAAACACTGCAACCAAAGTAAGGTAATGATTTCTTTAAAGAACACAAGAATCGACGCTACAGGAAGCCCGTAGTCTGTGAACACGTACAGTATCGCCCCCGTCATTACATCCTTCCAAGGATGATTCCCGTGGCTATTGAAATCAAAAGACATCCTAATTTCAATAGAGAAGATGGCTGGGTGCTACCATCTGCTTGGGATCCCATAATTCATCATGTCATTATCATTACAGCCATTCACAAGTCCACTGCTGAACAGGCCTCCCCAAAGTAATGCCACAAAGCAGTCCCGAGCCACCATAATTAATAAAATGAGATAGCCGTGGTTAACTATGATATTGGGAAGTCGAACACCTCAGTCCCCCTGTGACCATGGGTGCTATAAAGTGCTCGAAACGTCAGTAATATAAAATAAGTTAATATACGCGATAAAATCCGTAAAAACTAGTTTTATTCAAAGTAAGGTATGTACTTCTAAATATATTTCTTTCTTACAACTTCCCCCGCGTTCGCTTCCTAGTTCGCGCGCACGCATCAATCGATAGCCGCCCTCGAGTTCAACAAACCCAACAGATGTGCACTGCTCACCCCACACCACGACGTCGTAATTACAGTTGTTAGGGGGCAGCTCCGGTGAAGCCGCTTGTGACGGACCGTTTGCGTTTTCGGGAAATTTTGCTTAAGAGTTGGTAACACCGGTACCTACTACGTACATTAGCGATATATTTTTTTTTTATTGGAGAGAAAGCTGCCCGGCATTTTGCCAGGATTATTCAGATCATGGCCGTTTAGTGGGTCCTTTTAGGGAGCGCTAAACTTGACTTGGTTTGAACCTTTTGTGGCCAAATACTCAAACGTTACTCAATTTTAAGATGTCGTTAAGTCTCATGTTGTCTATGGAGTGTAGAGTACAAGGAGAACCATCTTATAAGGGGCGATAGTTGAAAAAGTGTCCTACTATTTACTGAAAATAGAGGTTCCAAAACCTACCACAATAGCGCTGGCGTCTGAAAAACTACGATATGAAGATAGATGTTGTGAACGGAGTGAAGTCAGCTGAATTAAAATATTTAAAAAAAATTCATGACTAGACTAGTTAGTAAAATGCCAGTACACAAAATCTCAACTATTTACGTAGTACAAAACCAAGCGGATTGGTCGGTCCTTGTTTATTTCTCCATCTTATTCTAATTACTTTTGGCGCTTTTTTTTAAATTTATCCTATGCTACTACAGCGCCACCCTTATTGGACACGTTTTTAGGGACACTTCATATACAGAGATGGTCCTCCTTCTCTCTACACTCCATAGTGTTGTCACAGTCACTTTGACTTAAAGTGATAGAGACAGCACGAGACTTCAAGACATCTTAAAATTGGAGCATCGTTTGACTATTTGGGAATGTACCTGGAACAAATTTTATTACCATATAATTCAAGAATAGAGGTTTGCAATTCGACTATTCTTTGTAATGTATATTACGCGATATCTTCATCAGTTGTGAACCGATTTTAATGATTCTAAATCAACCCTAAGGGTGATGAAGTTTTTAATGTAACTATTTGGATGACACTATAGGTCTAAAATGTCAGTACTTTGCATGTAAAATGTAAGAAACATTATATTGTTCGGACTAATTCCAGCCGCTCAATTTCACCATCGCACATCGCGACAAAACTCGCGTTACCATCCATGCTATCTGGATTATTGGCGGTCCACCACTGTGCGATTTAAAAGAAGTTTTCTCCCTCGCACAACTTCTTTGTGGAATCAATTACCACCAGCGAATTTTCCGAATCGATACGACTTAGGAACCTTCAAGAAAAGAGCTTACACCTTTCTAAAAGGCCGGCAACGCATCTGCAATTCCCCTGGTGTTGCGGTTGTTCATGGGCGGCGGTAGTCACTTACCAACAGGTGAGCCGCATGCTCGTTTGCCCCCTATTCTATAAAAAAAAAATTATTAACTTTCTGTAATAAAGTTGTAGTTACAGATACGAAATTTGAAATGAAGGACCAATTTCTAATAAATCTTTATGTTTTGACGTCCATAGAGGCAGATATAATTTCAATGATAGTGTCGTCTAAGTACCACTAGATGGAGATATTCATTTTTAAAAACGTTACCCCCACACTAGGATTTTCTCCTGTATCGTGGAGGCAGTTTACAAACACAAATTGCACAAGGACAAACATCCAGACCCGGAACAATTATTTGCAGGCCATACAAATACTTGTTCCGTGCGAGATTTGAACCCGCGGTCCCCAGCGCAGCAACTCATTGCTAAGCCACTGCGCCACGGAGTGACTGATGATGATGATGATGATGAATGTGTTAGTGTTCGCGTAAATATAAGAAATCATTAGCCTTTCAAAATTCAAACTAAATGAAATCTTACATAAGGTCCACAATAACCAATCTTTCCATTTTATGTATCGAAAAGGACAAGATAATAAAATTTGATAATGTGATAGCATATTTTAGCAAAATAAAGTCCCGTTACCATTTTTTGTTTTATTTTGGGAGTGCTTGAAAAGAAGTTTAGAAGAAAACCATCCTGGGTGCCAAACAAAGCTACGCCGCCACTGCAATAGAGATTCTTCTATCCGTGTGTATGTGACTGAACTGCTCCTAAACGGCTGGACCAATTTTGATGATATTTTGTGTGTGGTTAAGTTGATTAGAGAATGGTTTAGAATTTAGATTCACAATTGGACCCGGTAGATGGCGTTGTTGTCGGGATCCAGAAATCACCCGGAAAGGAAGCCGGAGCGGATCGCTCAGTATAACTATAAATAAACCTTTATTTTTTTATTTTTAAACAATAGTATTATAGTAAATGACAATGAATAGCAGCTTAACGCTGCTGTGTTTTGTATGGTGAGTGTAGAGAACCGGAGACCCTTTTTTATTGGAAACGAGGCATTTCATCTTAGTCCTCACGGGTGACAACGCATCTGCATTTTGATTCGTAATACAAGATAGATGTAAATGTTTATGGGGTATGGGCCACAGCAACCGCAGCAACCACTTACCATCAGGTAGACTGTGTGCTCGTTTGTCATTCTTATTCTGTAAAAAAAAAAAAAAAACAGAGAGAACAGAAAAAGTGTTGCGAAAACAGTAACTACAAAAGAAATCTTTTTATTGATTGTAAAACGTCATTACACTGCCTAAAATTACAATCTTAACCAAATATTCTTGCTACAGATTTTTTTTCCCTTTTTACCCGTATTTTTTCCCTTAATTGCGCAAATTTTTACAAAAGCCACATCGCGTGCGTCACAACTTTTCAATTGTTAAACAATGGACGCCTTTGTTCGATTTGAAAATTTCGTATTTTTCTTGGAGGATGATATTGTTTACAAATTGAGTTTTAAAAGGCCGCTGTTGTTAAATAACATAAAAGCCTGTTGAAATGTATAATTTTGGTACGCTGTAATCATTTTATCAATAACCTAACACGTAACAACAAAAATATACAGATATAAATATACGTATAAAAGGGAAAATAATTTATTTTATTTTTCATCCATAATGAAGGTGATAAAAATTTAAAAATCGAATATTCCGAGATTCTTGTGAGTCCGAATTTTTTAATTTATAACCAGTTAGGGATACTTGTTACACTTTGTAATATTTACATCAATAATCCTTCGAAGTTTTTTTTTTATAGGATAGGGTGACAAACGAGCACACAGTCCACCTGGTAAGTAGTTGCTGTGGCCCATAGACATCTACATTTATCCTCGTTTGCGAATCAAAATGCAGATGCGTTGTCACCGTGAGTACTAAGATAGAATGCCTCTTTTCCAGTAAAAAGGGTCTCCGGTTCTCTACACTCAGTACGAAACACAGCAGCATGAAGCCGCTTTTTGACGCTGGTATTCTGTGAGAGCGTGGTCCTTCCCCGGTCGAGCCGACCCATTCGTGCTACAACTATACTACTAATATAGCTGCAGCATGGCTCTACCACGTAAAAAGTTCTAGAGATTTTGAAAGTTTTCCACAGAGCCAACAGAAAACATCAAAACTGACAAAATAACTGGAGGGTTTTTCTCACTATCTATATCTATTCTTTATGCGATATTTCAAAAACAGCAAAGTAAAAAATCTTCTTTGTTACAAAAATAAAAAAAAACAATTAATGGCCAAAACACTTTATCAAAAACTAATCAAGAAAAAAAAACTAAAATGTATTCTACAAGTTATCACAAACTAATTTTCACAATGCAGCAGATGACAATAAATTTTACGTTATCTGTGAAACAATATAAATAAAATTGATTGTCTAATAATGGAAAAAAGTGGGGCGAATTAAATGGCACATTGCCATATCGGGGTGTGATAGCACCTGCTTTTTTGATTGCGAAATCGTTGCAAACGATTTTAATGTCTATTTCTTAGGTGATACGAATCAATTTATCTCTGCTGTTTTTTTTTTGTTTAGGGTTTACTGATATCGATCCAATACGAAGCGTTTGTTTGTTTCTGAGTTGTTAAAACGATCACTAGGGACGCCATTTTTGATAATGCAACCAAAATCAATATAACATTACTTTTAATTTCGACCGGGGTGCGCTCTCACAGAATACCGTGAATTTAGAGAACCGGAGACCTCTTTTACTGGAAACGAGGCATTTCATCTTAGTGCTCAGGGGTGTAAACGCATCTGCATTTTGATTCTTAATCATTTTGATTCGTAATCGAGGATAGATGTAGATGTCTATGGGCCACAGCATCCATTTGCCATCAGGTGGACCGTGTGCTCGTTTCTCATCATTATTCTAATTAATAGAATCAGGCGTTACTTTGCGGAAATTCATTATATGAAAGTTGGTAAAAGTTACCTTGCGTACATCCGCTCTATAAAATAAAATGATGTGTCTTACCTAGTTTGAAGAGCACTTCCCGCCCTCCCTCAATTGCGTGCACTATCCCCGTCACCACTAATCCCAGCACCACTACACTATTAAAAATCTCAGCGGTCAGCCACCGCAGAGTCTACATCACCTGAAGATACCTCGTGTAGAGGCGAAACACGTGTCGTATTGTCGTCAGTGGTGTGTCTTTCCTAGTGTAGTGGTGTTGGGAGTAGTGGTGCTGGGATTAGTGGTGACGGGGATAGTGCACGCAATTGAGGGAGGGCAGGAGGTGCTTTTCAAACTGGGAAAGACATATCATTTTATATCGAGCGGATGTACGCAAGGTAACCTTTACCAACTTTAATCACTATTCTATAAAAAAAAATGTCCCCGGCCTCGGGGTTCGTAATAAAATCATTCGGATAAATACAAATTATTCTGCTAAAGATGAAAACTTTTATTGCAAACTAATGTTATTTCCATAAACCATAAATAATATAGATATGACTCTTTTAAGTACATCTACCCTCAATTAAGAATCAAAATGCTGTTGCGTTATCACTGAGAATTAAGATGGAATGCCTCATTTCCAGTAAAAAGGGTCTCCGGTTCTATACACGCACCATACAAGATACAGCGGCAGTAAGTTTATAATTGTTAGACTCCGTTTTTAGCCGATAGCTTGCGGTCAAACTTAAATTTAGACGAATAAGCATAAAGAAAGATAACTTTCGTCTACCCTCAAAAGTAAAACTAAGTTCGGGCTAATCTTAATTCATTATATACGCTAACAATAGTCGTAATGTATTTATTATACATAATTTATTCTAAACCAAAGAGGACGGGCCTAAAAACTTGTCTAGTCATCTCCATTCCAGGTTTGTAATGATCATCATACGTGAGACACGTTAAAATCGGCCTGACCATAGACAAAAAACCATATACAATCGGGAACAGGTTTACCTCGGGTAATGGCATCCCTGGGGCAATTTTTAAAAAGAAAAAGAATCAAAAGGTAGTTCACTTCAGATCGAAGTATAATAGAGGCGTGATGGGTCAGTAGTTAATATGTTCGTGTACCTGCTGAGTTGTGCGAGGTTCGAGTCTTTTTTAAAACTTTAAAAAATATCGTTTGTATTTAACCCCCGAAAAAACAAAGGGGTGTTATATATTTAACGTGTGTATCTTTGCTGTGTTTCAAGAGAATCTGTTCAGCCGTTTGAAGATCGTCAGCTCTTTTTGTTTCGTTTTTTTTTAATTTTCAATTTATTATTATTACAACTTGAATACTTTGTTACTACAGGCTTGGGTACGAAGTTTAAGCTGAGTGAACGTTTGTGCAAATTAAAGTTTATAGAAATTATTTTGCTTCGCTCAATGAAGTAGTAAAAAGATGTCTTACCTAGTATGAAGAGCACCTCCCGCCCTCCCTCAATTGCGTGCACTATCTCCGTCACCACTAATCCCAGCACCACTACACTAGGGAAGACACATCACTGACGATAATACGACACGTGTTTCGCCTCTACACGAGGCATCCTCAGGTGAAGTAGACTCTGTGGTGGCAGACCGCTAAGCTGACTTAGCGGTCGTAAAGCGGATGTAGGCAAAATAATTTTTACCAACTTTAATATAATGTATTTCTGCAAAGTAATGGTTGATTCTATTAATTATTTGTGCATACATTACAGCCTATTAAAGTCCACTTTTTATAGGATAGGGTGACAAACGAGCACACAGTCCATCTGATGGTAAGTGGATGGCCCATAGACATCTACATCTATCCTCGTTTGCGAATCGAAATGCAGATGCGTTATCACGCGTGTGGACTAAGATAGAATGCCTCGTTTCCAGTAAAAAGGGTCTCCGGTTCTCTACACCCACCATACGAAACACAGCAGTGTCAAGCTGTTATTTTACGCTGGTGTTCTGTAAGAGCGTGGTCCTTACCCGGTCGAGCCGACTCATTCGTGCTACAACTATACTACTAATATAGCTGCGGCATGGCTCTATCACGTTCCACTGCTCCAACTGCAAAAAAAAACAGTCCTCCCCAGTAGATTGCCTCATAGACGGGACTTGGGATAGTTGTCATGTAGCAACTGCTTTAATTCAGATATTATCAGGAAGATGCTGTTGCCCATCTCCTGGCTTGTTTCCCTCTGTCGCCTCTTACGACACCCACGTGACGATATGGGCTAGTGGATATTCTTACACCGCCACTACACGGTTAATAACTTGAATAGAATAGAATAATTAATGGAATCAGGCGTTACTTTGCGGAAAGCCATTATATTAAAGTTGGTAAATTGTATTGTCGTAAGCGGCGTGTCTTTCTTAGTGTAATGGTGCTGAGATTAGTGGTGACGGGGATAGTGTATGCAATTGAGGGAGGGCGGGAGGTGCTCTTCATACTAGGTAAGACACATCATTTTATTTTATCGAGCGGATGGTACGCAAGGTAATTTTTACCAACTTTAGTATTTTAGAATAGAATATTTTTAATTCTTCACAATTTACAAGAGTACGTATTGAAAGCCATTTATGCTTTTACCATTGGTACTGAACAAAACTTCTGTCTTGCGAAGAATCAGTATAAAACCCAGCGGGACGTTTGTTTTAACCGTTCCGAAATGAGAGGATGCCTGTACCCTGTACCTATGCCTGTACGTACGTTTAAAAAAAAGTAGTAATATTTCAAATTTGTGTTCATGTCGTGAGTGTTGGACCTTGAGATTATATCTAAAAAGAAATTCCGACGCATCACGTTCGGCATCATAACTGGTTTTTTTGATTGCGTCTACTCTATTAAATCTACTATTAGGCTAAGCGGTTAGCGTCTGCTAGGCATACCTTGAGGCCGAAGTTCGAATACCAGTTGCGGCTGTTTCCATGTTACGAATTCTTTTATGTCGCGCGGGTTCGAATCCCGCACGGAACAAGTATTTGTATGGCCTACAAATAATTATTCCCGGTCTCTGGATGTTTGTACTAATTTGTGTTTGTGAACTGTCTACACGATACAGGAGAAAATCCTAAAGTGGGGGTAACATTTAAAAAAAATCGCGTTTAGCTTTATCTAATTATTTAGCTTTCAAAATGAAGGTAATTTAATTTTTTTTTATTAAATAGCGTCATGAGTATATGTGTATGAATTTGAAGTTTATTACCACTACCTAAATGGAAATAAACGGCCAAGTGCAAGTCGGACTAAAGGTCTGTTTTCACTTTGATTAGTGATTAGTGCAGGTGATTAGTGCAGGTGCTTAGTGTTTGGGAGTAAACACGTGTGGACAGCGATTGATTAGTGCAAGTAATTAATAACCTGTGTAGTAAAGTGATTAGAAGCGTGTTCTATTTTTTGCGAGTGGACTGCGAGTGTCACGCCCCGCGCACCCTTCCTTTCCCCTCACTCGCAGCATGCCTGCCACTAAACACGTTTGGACAGCAGTGCTTAGTGTTTAGCGTTTAGCGTCGAACGCTCGCTTCTGTTAAAAAAAATGTCCATACTTCCTGCTAACAACTGAATTTACTAAACACAGCCACTAAACAGAATTGGACACTACTTACACTACACACCTGTACTAATCAACCGCAAAACTAATCACCTGCACTCGTACTAATAAAAGAAAACAGGCCTTCACGCATGAAGGCTTCCGAACCATCGTAATACACGTTTCTAGCAGAGGAGCCCCCTTTAATTTTTAATTCATTTTTATTTTTATTATTTGTTGTTATCGCGGCAATATAAAAACACATTCTGTGAAAATTTCAATTGTCTACCTATTACGGATCATGAGATACAGCCCGCTGACAGACAGACGTCCGTCTGCGTCCGTCCGGACAGCGGAGCGGAGGCTTAGTAATAGGGTCCCGTTGGTTACCCTTCGGGTACGGAACCCTAAAAACGGAGGATTTTCAATGTTCCATTGGTATCCTAAAATCTTAACAGGTGATTGACGATCTCAAAGTCCGTTGCCGTGATAATTTTCTGTCTTTTTTTTTAAATAGGCATGACAAACAGGCACACAGTTCACCTGATGATAAGCGGGGATGCTGTGAGCCCACAGATATCTACATCTATCCTCGATTAAGAATCAAAATACAGATGAGTTGTCACCCGTGAGGACTGAGATGGAATGCCTCGTTTCCAGTAAAAAGGGTCTCCGGTTATCTACCCTCACCATACGAAACACGGCAGCATTAAGCTGCAACTTTACGCTGGTGTTCTGTGAGAGCGTAGTCCCATACCTGTCGAGACGACCCATACGTTCTACAACCCAAATACAACTGTAGTATGGTTCTACCACGTAATATTTAATTCGAGCCGCTTCACACCCAACAATCCTATTTCAAATCCGCACAGACGAGACAATCAAAGTTAGGACGCTGTAAACAACTCTCGCTGACGCGTTCACTTTCGATTGCAATGCTCTTTTTGCTCTCCCATAGTCCAGCTTCCGTCGCATCTTGATAACTTCGTGACGGTCGGTTCGGTCACGCGTCGTTTTAGATGCATTTAAATTATTATTGTCTGCAGATGTGTAAAAGGTATTATTTTCGCGACTGCCTCATTGCTCTAGGTTCGATCCTGGGTCAATCCAAAATCAGTTATTGGATTTTTATGTTAAGAAATTCTGAGTAGCCCGGGGGCATGAAGCTGGCGGTGTTTCACCCCCTTCCCTCGAAAAGCCGTTGGTCCTGTGCCTGATCTCTCTTCGGTTGTGTCGGTTTACCGTCCCATCGGACTATGAGAGTGAGGGAATAGAGAGTGCACCTGTGCTTACTGCATACACTTGGCACTATAATCCTGTCCTGTGCAGATGGCTAGTCTCCGTTAAGACTTGCCGCCGTGACAAATTAGGTCTGAACTCTGAAGGACGTTATTGTATTGTTTTGTGAAAGGTATTAGAAAGGTTGTTTAGAAGAAAGGACAGAGAAAGAATGGAGGCCTTTACCCTATAGGGATCTGAACCAAAATAAAAATAGGTTTAATTACGTAGAGATATGAAAATAATTAGTTTTAGATTAATGTAAATGTTTTACTATTGTTTGGTTATGGAAATAAAAATGCTTATTAGTGTTATTGTGTCTAAAAGCTAGTAAAAAAACAGAAAAACGTAATTGAAAATTTCTAAGTAAGAACTAGTTTCCAATCGCTAGTTCCTAAGTTTTCTGAGAATCGTAAAATTGGAAAAACCATAGAAAGGAGATCAAACCTAGCAGACGTGTGTTATGGAGAAATATTTCTTATTGCAAACGTATGGACCAAGGAAAAAGTTATTTGTAATTCTTTTGAAGTTTTTTTTTTATAGGATAGGGTGACAAACGAGTACACAGTCCACCTGACGGTAAGTGGTTGTTGTGGCCATAGACATCTACATCTATCCTCGTTTGCGAATCAAAATGCAGATGCGTTGTTACCTTTGAGGACTAATATGGAATGCCTCATTTCCAGTAAAAAGGGTCTCCGGTTCTCTATACTCATCATAAGCAACACAGCAGCGTTAAGCTGCTATTTTACGCAGGTATACTGTGAGGGCGTAGTACTTCCCTGGTCGAACCGACCCATACGTGCTGCAACTATATTACTAATATACCCGCAGCGTGGCTCTACCAATACACTACTCTATATATCTATACACTACACTACTATGATGTATTTAGTAAAATTTTAAGTAACCGACAACAATAAAAATATGTCCAAGATAAAAAAAAACAGGAAGTAATGTCATAACAAACGTATTGATAGACAAATGTCAATTCACATTTTTTTCCTTTCAAACAAATTGGTCGTGGGCACAGGTCGCAGCTGTAGGCGCGCTTTCTATTTACATTTTTAAATTACGAAAATCTCGAAGAGTCCCGTTCCGAATTCAAATCCCCAACGGTCTTGAACTTTCCTCGCTGTAGCCCGCCTCGTAGCATTCCAATTTCGAAATGTAAATGACGGTACCGGTTTCTTTTTCTTTTCTCTCGTTTATAATCTGATGTAGGCTGTTGCATATAGGCGTTGGAGCCTCAAGTTGGAACTATTGAAGCCTCAAGTGATTATGATCTTTTTAAAAATAATCTTCGTAGCGGAAACGTGAACTAAAATTGACATTTTAAATTAACAAATTGCTCCTCAGCTAGATCAGCCTGGGCTATTGCAAAATTCTTTAAGACAATATACGTTGAAAGAGTCAAGTGCATTAACCGTTTCATGGAACCCACTATATTGCTAATTATGGAGTAAGGATCCGTTAAACGCTATTCTAAGATGCGAACCGCAAACATCCTTCCCGTAAGCTTGTTCAATACAACGGACTCAATAACATTTTAGCTTTTAGTGGGCTGGCTTTAAAATAAACCACCAGGCAACCATGTCTAGAGAGTACCGGCAGTCTACGGGCAAAGCAAGGAAAATCCGTGGCTTTCTTCAACAGATGGCAGTATAATTAGATTAATTTAATTATCATTCATAACAGCCAATCACAATCCATTACTGAACATAGACCTTTAAAAAGGGGTATTTGCCATAGTTGCCACACTACACAGACGGACTATCGTTGCCAAATGTCCGACATTTCTTCTTATTATTATTGTTTTTTTTTTTAAATTTTATCATCTGCTGTTATTTATTATACAGCACCCTTAAATTATTTTTGTAGTATTTCTTTTTTTTCTTTGTACTTTAAAAAAATATTTATTACATTTTATTTACATACACATATATATATATATATATATATACACACACACACGAATTTATACATTTTAACTATCTACACGATAAATTTACATACATACTTACTTAACTATTTACTTATTTTTATATTATTATTTTGAAGAAAATGTTGCCGGCAATCTCCTGAACCCTTTTCCCTTGTAGTCCCTTGTTGTCATTAAAGACACCCACGGGATTATATGGAGTAGTGAGATATGGTTAAGGCGCCACTAGGCCGTCAAAGCATTAATTAATTTATTCTAACACAAGTGGTAAAATTAAAAATTTTGTACAACCGACTTCAATATAAATAAACTGCTGGTCAGATCTTGATCTAATTTATATGGGATCTTATGAAGCTCCAGCTTTCAAATAAAAAAAGAATCATTAAAATCGGTTCACCTAGAAAAAAGCTCTGAGGTAACCATACGTAAAAAACTACAATCGAATTGAGAACCTCCTCCTTTTTTTGAAGTCGATTAAATATCGCATGCAACCTTGATAAAAAATCGCATCGGTATAGCAATCTCGTTGTTTTTGTACATTACTTGATAATATCAGTTTCAACATCCCCTCACCACAACGAGCCGAAACCGCAGTGAAGGCACAAACACTAGTGTCCTTAATCTCAACTATCAATGAAAAAAATAAACACGACCATGACAACTCTCATTCAACCGTTATTCGTCGTCCTTGTCACACGTAGAGCGTCCTCTCTTTCGTTTGAGTACTTTATGTCGTATTATGTCATCAGGATGCCGCCATTGTTGTGAATGCTTAATTTTTTTCGCGGCTTAAGTTTTAAAATGGCATACGTGTATAATATATTATTTCTCCATTCTATAACTCTTTTATTGTTATATTATCAAATTATCCACTTAAAAAGAATTCCTTCGTAATTTACATTGAAGTAAATATGTACTTATACAAAGGCAACTTGAGACTATTCGACATTTATCGAAAGATATTTATAAGTGGTAAGTGGTAGGTTTATTAATTTTGTAGCACGGCACGAATGGGTCGGATCGACCGGGGAAGGACCACGCTCTCACAGAACACTAGCGTAAAATAGGTAGATACCGCAAATCTTTTTCTATTTCAAAAAAGGAGGAGGTTCTTAATTACGACTCTATTTTTTTATTTTGTTTTTTGTTTTTTAATGTGTGTTATTTCTACGATAGTCCAGTAAAAAGATAGAAGTGCTACCGCAAAATATAAAAGTGCAACTTAAAAGAAAAAGAGCACTAAGAAAGCTCTGGGCCAGAATTAAAGTACAGCTTAGTGAATTAACGGACGAGTTGTCGGTTACAATCCAGGCACACAGGGGAGAGGCCTGGGAGCGGCGCATCTAGAAAGCGGAAGAACAAGATGCGTCGCTCTATAAACAGAACCGACAGCTAACGAAAATCAGACCATCCGTTTACCCGCTGACCAACAACGCGGGCGAACGATGCTATGAAGCCAAAGGAAGAGCGAATATCCTAGCTGAGCACTTCGAGGAGCAGTGTATGCTGAACCCAGCAAGTGCGGAGCTCATGGAGCTTCATGCCCAAAAGAAGAGCCGCGTACGGGAGTTCCTGTCGTCGCCCGCGCCACCGCTTGCAGGAGGGTGGTTCATCTCCCACACTGAACTGCGGAAGACAGTAACCCGCCCGCAACCGAGGAAGGCGCCGGGGCACGACCGGGTCACGAACGCAGCACTTCAAAAGCTGCCCCACAGAACAATTATAGAGCTGGGAAGCCTCTACAATGCCGACATTAGGTTTAACCGTGCCGACATCGGGCCACACCTCTCATAAACATGACACCTTTACATGCCCGGCCCCCGGACGGGCTACTGCTACCAAGAGAACTCCTCTAGAGCTTAGAGAGTCGAGTAACAACCCTCAATGTCGCAAATAAGACCAACTTAGACTTTATTGATACCAATATGCAGCGACCGGGGAATGGAATTCCCAACCGCTGCTCTCACCTATAACGCCATAACGGCTCCCAGGACGGGCCCATAGAAGTGGGCCGTGAGGAGAACCCGGGCAAAGGGGGGATGCCCCGAGACTCGAAACCTCCTGTGTGCTAAGCACACAAGCAGACGACAACGTAGGTGAACCGATTTTGATGATTCTTTTTTATTTGAAAGCTGGTGCTTCTCATGTGGTCCCATATAAATTTGATGAAGATCTATTAGTTTTCGAGTTATCGTTAATAATGCGTATTTAATTGACTTCGAATACATTGATGATATCTCATTTTATTTATATTGAAGTCGGTTGTACATTTTTTTTTAATTTTACCACGTGTTTATTATTACTAGAAAAGATTTTAGTTCTCAGTGGTGACAACGCATCTGCAATTTGGTTCTTAATGAGGATAGATGTAGATGTCTATGGGCCACAGCATCTATTTACTTATGTTTAAGAGTGCGTGCCCGTTTGTCACCCTTTTTATTCTATAAAAAGAAATTGCAATTTACCAAGCCGCCTGCCTTTTCACAATTGAAGAGGTCCATGTCTTGTTAGCTGTTTATAGGTTGTAAACGAAAGAAGACTCCTTCTATATATAGGTAATTGCATTTAATTTTAACATCACAAGCAAGTAACTAATTTTGTATTTTGAGGGTAGATTGTCTTAATAAAACACCTACAATGGCTGTAAAGTTTTGGTAATTTGGTACTGCCTTTACAGATAATAACAGCAAAGACTGAAGAATGACTGGTAGAAAATGCCATAAGGCATTAAGTCCGCCCATTAAATCTCTTATTATAAGGTGGATAATAAAGATTAAAAATTTATTGAACTCTTCTACTGCGCAAATAAGTTATTGTAAAACTTAATATGAATTGGCTGTATGATCATCAACCTTTGCCTAGTTTCTTTTAAATTTGCTATACTGGTGGAAGTCGGGTGTGCTAGCTAGCTAAATTTTCTCGTGCTTACCCACGGATGTAACAAGTGACACGTTGGTATGCTGTCCGTTGGTAATACGGGCCTTAGACTATGCGGTACGAACGATTACGGTCGCCACATTGATTCCTGGGTGCAGGACAACGGAAATCCAATTTGTTGTTTGTTATAAATTACAAAACGTTGGGAATTAAAAAAGTTAAAATGAAACGCGATAAAATCCGTAAAATTAATTTTATACCATATGAGCTGATGTCGTTCAGAGGCTAGTTGCTTTCTTTTACTGTTATAATAGCAAGCAGCACGATTTAGATTCTCCTCGAGACCACCGTTTTTTACCCGACTCCGACCCAGGAAGGGTAATGTTTTTCGAGAGTACGTATGTCTATTTCTTTGGCATATTTTCTTTAAACGGCTTGATGGATTTAATAGAAGTGTTGCTAGATTCAATCTAATTGTGCGAGTGACTTAGGGTATACAGATTTTCCCTTTTCAGTAAACTTTTTCATGCAGTTAGGGGACTATTTAATTACTGTTTTACTTGGGCTTACTTACTTAACTTACTGTTGGGTTTGTTTTAATAATAATGTCAAGAAACAAGTCAATACTGCAGGCCATGATGAATTATTATATAGAAAAAAGGGTGACAAATAAGCATACAGTGATGGGTGATGGCAAATCTTTAGTCGTCGATAGGCTCTTCATTGGTAAAGTTTGAAAATTGATCTAACAATGAATATCGTTTAGCTTTTTTTAAAAAAAAAACTGAAGTGACAAACGAACTTAAAGACCATCTGATGGTAAGTGGCGACACCCCATGGACGACACCTGCAGTCAGCTTCAAACAAAGAAGGCTTCAGAACTTCAGATGCGTTGTCACCTTTGAGGGTAAAGATGGAATGCATCGCAGCCTGTTAAAATCTGTAGCCTTTTTGTTAAAAAAGTGTAATACCCTAATCTCTTTCACTATTGCTACATGGTTAATTCCAGATTAAACGGTTTACTTATCTATTTTTATATAATAATATGAGGCATAACAATAGTTAACCAATTTGTTAGGAGGCCGATCCCGTTTGGCTTTAAAAAAAACACAAAGTAAACCTAAGGGTTTATTATAAAAAGTTTACACACAATTAATATTAACCCTGACTTCCGAACTCTAATACGTTTTGGAATCTATGTCCGATCTGCCCGGGGCTCTGAATCTACGGCTCCATGGCGCAGTGACTTAGCAATGAGTTGCAGCAGTAAGGGCCGCGGGTTGGAATCCCGCACGGAACAAGTATTTGTATGACCTACAAATAATTATTCCGGGTCTGGATGTTTGTCCTTGTGGAATTTGTGTTTGTAAACTGCCTCCACGATACAGAAGAAAATCTTAGTGTGGGGGTAACGTTTTTTTTTAATAAAAGATAAAGAAAAGTAGTAGATTTTTATTTGTTAAAAATGTAATCGAATCTCTTTCACAGGCTGCTGGAATGTTATATAGTAAAATAGTATTTCCTATGAATATCCGGTATATAAACGAAAAAATGGTCACACTAACGAGTGGGAGTGAATCTCACATGACGTTGCGTTAGAAAAAGACGGCGGCGGCCGTTAAGCGAGTTCCATAGAGCAGGTTGTTTTTTTTTTTACAGGGCACCGATTTGTTTTCTTTTATGCCGGTGTTTTTTTTTTTTCGAGTACTTTGAACGTTAGAGATATTTAAATGAAAATGATAACGTTGTTGCTTTTTAATGGACCTTACGATGTTGTTTAATTGATTCTTTATTTCCATTTTATTTAATGTTCAATAAAACTTCTATAGATTTCTAAAAGTATAAGGTATTAATTCAAGTTACCGTTACAGCCTACTAAAGTCCACTGCTGAACATAGGCATCACCTTTGTCTCATAGGGGGAAATGAAATAGTTGCCAAGCTTGGCAAGTGGGTTGGCAACCGCAGTTTTTTTTTATTTTTATTCGTTATTAGGAAGCCGCTGCCGCTCATCTCCTGATTTGTTTCCCTCTGTCGCCTCTTAGGACACCCACGTGACGATATGGGGTAGTGGCATATATCGTCACGTGGGTGACGATATATCTTACACCGCCACTGCACGATAAATGAATTCAAGTTATTGGTATTCAATTACTTGCCGTGTAGTGGCGGCAAAAAAAATCTCTATCACATATACCGCGGATTTGTCGTGTAGTGGCAGCAAAAAAACCTCTACCACATAATATACCCTGTATTTGTCGTGTAGTGGCAGCAAAAAAAAAACCTCTACCACATATACCGCGGATGTCGGTATATTCGACACAGAAAAATGAAATAGGAGGTGGGCAGCATCGTTTTACTGATAACAACTCAGAATTATAAAAAAACTGCGGTTGCCAATCCGCCTGCCAACTAACCTAAATTATTTAATTTATTTAATTTTTTTTACTAGCTGTTCCCCGCGACTTTGCTTGCGTGTTGGGGTTTTTATGTTTTTGCGCGGAACCCTAATTATTTTTCTAAAATCAAAGTAGCCTAAGTTACTCCTTATGAAATCAGCTGTCTGCCAGTGAAAGTCCCGTCAAAATCGGTCCAGCCGTTTCGGAGATTAGCTGGAACAAACAGGCAGACAGACAGACAAAAATTTTAAAAATTGTAGTTTAGTTATATAAGTATCGTATTCACCGTATTTACTTTCATATATATATTCAATATGATTGCAGTAACAAGACGTAACGACCTTTCACACTATTCACTGTCGCCAGGTTTGATGATTTCGGTTACATATCGCTAAAAATCGGAAGCCACAAAATCTTTAAGGCAGTTATCCAATTCGTCTCATATAGCTTGGATCTTTTGAACGAAGCAGCAATAACAACCACTATTCTTTACGATTTAAAGAGTACGGAAGACAAGTGTAATTACGAACTGACTAACTTTTTTAGTTCTAACTAGCTGATACCCGCGACTTTGTCCGCGTTGCTTGATAGTTTCACAAATTCATTAACAAAGTTTTCGATATATATAATATATAATAAATATATAAATACGACGCTTATAAAAATCGTTGTTTCTTAAAACATTAATAACTTTATATTCAATGAAGATATCGCAATATTTTTTTTTAAATAAGGACCAAGTGTCTAATAAATACTAAACAAAACTTAGGAAACCTAATTGAAAAAAAAAACATCCAGTAAAATCAGTAATCAATAAATCCAGAGGTTTTTCCGAGATGCCCGAACAACTTCAAATCTCTATCATTTTATTTATATAGATGAGAAAAGAGTTCTGGATTAGGCTGTATGTATCGAGCTTTCTACTAAGTGCTTACAATTAAAAAAAACACTTAGTAAGTAAATTTTTCGTTATAAATATCTCACTTAAGTTTAAATACTTTAAAAGCTTTGTTTGAATATTTCGTCACATACTAGCGCGTGAACCCGGCTTTGTTTACACGACCGCTTATTATACTCTGTTTATCGTGACGGGATGTACATTATAATCCAGGATAGCGCGTACAGTCGCGATCAAAATCACTGACGTGACTGCGATGAAATATTTATAAAAGATTTTTTAAATTGTTTATAAAATAAATATATCGAGAAGTCAAGGGCTAAGATTAATTATTAGATATAGTATAATTTTAGCAGCCATATATTATTCTGGTAGAAATAAAATTGAATTTTTGCTAGATAGACGAAACAATTTGCCTTTACCGACGTAGGTTTTGCCATAGTTGCGAAGTTAAGTTCGGAGTAGGTTAGAATGCTATTATTTAGTACTACTCTCTTTCCACTTCTCTCTCTCTCTCCAGAGCCACCATAGACCAGTCCTTCATGAAGGAGTCTAGTTCATCCCGCCATCTTCGCCTGGGTCTGATGACGTTTGCCTTTTATGGGAGCCCATTGAGTTGTCACTTTTGCCCATTGTTCATTTGGCATTCGGCAGATGTGTCCAGCCCAGTCCCATTTTAGCGTAGGAGCTTTTTGTGTCCCATTTTAGCTTGGCAGTTTTAGAATGCTATGTTTGAGATAAAAGAACGCAAACATCTAGCCCCAAAACTTACAGACTTAGAGAAAGAGGAGGTGAATAAATTAGATTATATTTTATAATGCATACTATAACGCAAGATCATAGAGGTTAGATACCATTTTGATTATTATTTAATATGTTGTAAATATCTTAATTATTGCACAAAATGGTGTCAGTAGTTTCAGTCGCTTTCTGGTCCGACATACTAATAAGGTGATTATATGATTAATGTTATATTATTAGTATTCTTTTGTCATATTATGTATTTGAAACTGTATCATTATGTAGATGTAGATGTAGGGTGAAATATGAGCACACAGTCGACCTGATGGTAAGTAGTTGCTGTGGCCCATAGACGTCTACATCTATCCTCGATTACGAATCAAAATGTAGATGCGTTGCCACCCGTGAGGACCAAGATGGAATGCCTCTCCTCCAGCAAAAAGGGTCTCTGGTTCTCTATACTCACCATACGAAACACAGCCGCATTAAGCTGCTATTTTCCGCTGGTATTCTGTGAGAGCGTGGTCTTTCCCTGGTCGAGCCGAGTAATTCGTGCTACAACTATATCAGTAATATAACTGCAGCATGGCTCTACCACGTAAAAACGTCTTACTGATGTGCCTGGCATGTTTATCTTTTGTCAGAAACTTACAGTCTCGCGCACTACATCTCACCTAAGTTTTGTCATAAGCGGATGAATTGTATAGGTAACATAGAAAACAAAGAGACAAACAAATATTCATTTTTTTATTAGATAAAAAAAAACAATTCACCACTCAACTGTACAGCCCGTGCACGTGTCCGTATCTAGCTTTGTGTGTGAGCTCGATTGCGTCTCGGCTGCGAGACGATGGACCCCGAATTCCTTCACTTAACCCCACCCACGCATGTCGACGGAAATGCTTAACTCTTACTGTTTGGGGCTTTGTGTCATCACTTTGAAAATACGCATTGACGTAACTTAGTCTTTATTATAGCAATTAACTTATTTAGAATATATCATATTGAGGGTAGAATAGAAAAAAATGAAATGAAAATGCAAAAAAAAAATTAAAATATGTCTATTCATACAGCTAAGGATGATGATCATGAACAGATTTTAATAGACAATAACAGATAATAAAATGGAAGTAAAAGTAGTGTTATTTCTCTTTATATTTCTAGTATATTATTGTTTAAATAATGGTTTGAAGTGGATTTTGGCCTGTTGTGGACTGCATGTGAACTATTAGTGGAAACGGTGAAACAAGTACTATGATGGTGATGTGATTCTCAAGATAAGGTGTCTGTCTCCTTAGGTGCCTTGAGATACCATCGCCAACTGTCAGCTGTTTGATGGCTCGAGTTGCCGTCAAAATCTCCCAAGTGCCGCCCAATGTAACTCATACATTGTAACTTCAGGCTCAGAAGGGCTAGAACCCAGAGCCGTAAAGCCAGTTACTTAAAGAAACCAAGCTGGAGTGTATGAACTGGGGTGTTTAGTTCTGTGGTCCTCACACTAGGCATGCCTGTGTCATGAGGGCCAGCTACGATTGTTTTTTTTCACACATGACTTTCATAAATTGACATTGGGTTGTCGTGCGATATAGGTTATGTTACGCTTTTTAAATTTATACGAACTATTCCTGTGGTTACATTTCATTTATTGCAGTGTATCAAGGTCTACTGCAGAACATAGGCCTCCCCCTATGAGGCAGATAGGAGGGGCTTTTGACGTAGTTGACGTGCCTGCCAGGCGAGCTGCCAACCGCAGGTTTTTATTATTTTGAGTTGTCAGAAAGAGATGGTGCTGCCCATCTCCTGTCTCATTCACACCTTTTACAAATGGCTGGAACTCCTTCTCTTACTAGAAATATGCCTGGGTATTTATAATTATTTCGAAGTAGGCTGCATGTTTGTAGGACGTTTTTCAATTTTATAAAATTTGACCTGCTTAAAGTTCAAAAACTTTATCAAACAAAGTTTGTATAAAAAGGGTTATTATAATATTTAGGAATTTATGGATGATAATAATAACCCCTGGGAATAAGTTGATCGCTACCAAGCTATTTTTAATTTGTTTTATATTGTTAATTTGTGTAACGTATATGTTTCTAAGCTGTTATATATTTTTTAAATTAAGTCCCGCCGGGTATGTTGCTGGTTTTTTTCTGAATCAGTCATAAAATAAACAAAAGAGTGACATCTGTTTCATATCTATAGCCATTAAATTAAAAAAAAAGGAATTAAATAATATTCATGGAGCAGTTTGGAAAATAAACCTTGCAACAACTGTACAATAAATTATAATCCACTAAAATACCCTTCGATGTAGACTTCTTAGTGCCAGCTGGCAGATGGAATCGGATTAGATGTAACGAAGCATATGGTCACAATGACGACGATTTCGCGGCAGCGATTGTTGCTAATTATTGTCGTTAAAATTAACGAACCAATTAAAGATGTGCAAAGTGCATTTGTGTTATTTTAAATTGTATAAGCGAAGAACTCTCAATAAAAATATAATGCTTGGAAAATAAGTGCTACAGTTTAAACTAGTCGTAAACATTGAAATATAAATGTTAATACGTTCTTTAACGGCGACATTCTACTTAGTTGCCGATGACGAATTTGTTTGCCAATGTAATGGCAGATTAGTTCATAAATATGGTTGGAACAGGGATTGTCATTAATTTGAAAGTCCGAAAGCTCTTGTGTGTATCCCTTTACATTAAAGCACGAATGGGTCGGCTCGACCGGAGAAGGACCACGCTGTCACAGAATACCGGCGTAAAATAGCAGCTTAATAGTGCTGTATATCTTATGGTGAGTGTAGAGAACCGTAGACCATTTTTACTAGAAACGAGGCATTCCGCCTCAGCCTTCAGGGGTGAAAACGCATGTGCATTTTGATTCTTAATTGAGGATAACCGTAGGAGTCTATGGGCCACAGCATCCACTTACCATCAGGTGGTTTCGGCTGGCTCGTTTGTCGCCCTTATTCTATATATTAAAAAAAAATCAGCCTATATACGTGCTGAAACTTTTTTTAGGTTTAGGTAGGCACAGGCCACCTAACACTTTTGAGATGGTTTTTTGGGCAAGGAAGTGTCCGCCGCACTACTCCAATGCGCTTGTTGGCGAACTTCACACGTTTTCGAAACATATTTTTTCTTATTTCTCGGATTAAAATTGCCTTTAACAATTTTATCGGTGCCGACGGGGATCGAACCCGCGTTGCTCTAACCATCTGAGCTACCGCGACTCGTAACTACATGGCTGTAACCAAATAAAATGATAATGTAATTTTTCCCTAGGTATATCTTATGAAGAACTCAGCTCGATAATATTAATCTATACAAATAAATAAAATTGAAGTGTCTGCTTGTAATGCTAAAATAACAGGTTTTTACTAAATGAATATGAATGTATATACGGTACTCATAACAGAAACACAATTTTTTAAATTTTTGTCTGTCGGTCTGTCTGTTTGTTCCGACTAATCTCCGAAACGGCTGGACCGATTTCGACGGGACTTTCACCGGCAGATAGCTGATGTTCTAAGGAGTAACTTCGGCTAATTATATATGAGAAAAAGAATTAGGATTCTGAGCAATATAAATTACACGCGGGCGAAGTCGCGGGGAGAAGCTAATTTGACATAAAAGCAGATGTGCTGCAAATAAAAGTCCGTCTGTCCATCTGTCGAACCATCGATAAGCTTTAAATAAGATGGTATGGGAACAAATTTGCTAATCTAATAACAATAATAAATATGTATGTGAACTGCATGTACCCTAAACATGGCGCCCCCATTGAGGAAGTTTGGGAAGATGCAAAAAAAAATAACAATAGCACAATCAGATGATCCAGATTCGCACGGGAAACGTCACGCCTTTGTTGTCTTCGGGGTCATAACCCCGGTTCAGTTAGTTTGGTGGCAATGTCTGACATCCAGAGGGTAGTTTAGTCTAAAGTCTCGGTAGCAAATGTTTTGTGTAACGGTTTTTATTTCCGAATCGGATACAAATCTCTAAAATCTCTGTTTCAACAGACTTCAAAAAAAAGGAGGAGGTTCTCAATTCGAATGGTGTTCTTTTTATATTTGAAAGCTGGTGCTTCTCATGTGTTGCCATATAAATTTGATCATGATCTGACCAGTAGTTTTTGAGCTATCCTTAATAATGCATATTTAATTGACTTCAACTACATTGACGATGTTATCATTTTATTTTGTACAAAATTTTGAATTTTACCACTTCTTTAAAGTGAGGTTGACAAACGTAACACAGTTCTGATGGCTAGTGGATACTGGATACTGTAGCAAAGGACTCAATCTCTACCCTCGATTAAGAATCAAAATGATTTGTCATCCCCAAGGACTAAGATGGAATGCCTCTTTTCTAGTATCAAAGACCTTCCCCGGTCGATGTTCTCTATAAACATGGATATTGCTGTTTGTAATTTACAATTGTAACTCGACACTTTCACTGTCCAATTTTCAGACACAATAGTAAGACAATAGCAATGAACTATATCTAGTGCACGGGACAGCGGGTTAACATCTATACATCTTAAAAATAAAAAAATTAAAGTGTCTGTTTGTAACGTTAAAACAACTTTAAAAAAAATTACTAAATGCATGTGAAAATATATACGATACTTATAACATAAAAACAATTTTTAAATTTTTTGTGTCTGTCTGTCTGTTTGTTCCGGCTAATATCCGAAACGCCTTGACCGATTTTGACGGGACTTACACTGGCAGATAGCTGATGTTATAAGGAGTAACTTAAGATACTTTTATTTAATTTAAGAAAAATAATTAGGGTTCCGCGCAAAGAAAAAATTAAAACCGATGAAATCGTAATAAATTCCACGCGAGTGAAGTCGCGAGGGGACAGCTAGTAACTGCTTTTGGCATATTTTAATATTTAAAAAAAAACATAGAGACTGGCAGCAAATGTTCGCATGTATAAGCGTTTAGCTCTTAAATGTTTTTATTCTAATATACATATTATTTTCATTTACATTAAAAAAAATTGGGCGGTGATTTTTACATAATTTATTATACGTGACGTATAAGTGACGTAACTTGAAATTTAATTAGTAACCCCACAATGTCTGTTTATAGTTTTATTAACCCAGCCATCACTATGTACTTGGTGAAGAATTCTGTTTTTTTTTTTTTATATAAGATTTTTTTCTTTATTGATTTTCATAAACACGTGAATTCTATTGCAAATCTTTAAAAAATTGAATTTAAGTAAAACCACAGCGTATTCAATAATATGCATATCCGTTATATTATCGCGTTCGTTTCATAACATTATTAACATTAGTTTGACCTTTTTGATAGTGGCAACGGTTTCGCGGCTGAAACAATGTTGGCCCGCCATGTTTGTTTTGAGCGGGAACGATAAGCTATGAGGTAAAACCACTGTTTGTTGTTAATACAATAACTGAAACTGAAACGGGAAATGGGAATGTGCCGTTGGATACACATTGTTTGTTTTGTAATTGTTGTCCAACTAATTTTGTATTCATATGGTTTTATTGTATTATGTAGTAAAAATCGAATGATGTTCAGGCGACTTTCCCAGTGACGACTTGAGAATCATTGTGGACACAGATTAATATATATGTTGATTGTCAATAATACTATTAAAAGTCGTCAATCTTTCAGAATACATAAACAGAGCCAAATGTCCTCTTAAGCAAAGACAATCACTCGTGATTTCCTATAAAGTTCGATATACGTCGATATTGGATTAATTCACAGAAATAGCAACCAATGTGTTGCATATACTAGAGATTCAAACCTCGATGACCACTCATCATTGAACCTGTTGAGACATCCAATCATATTATCAAAAATTAAAGTAAAATTATATTTTTTTATGATGAAATTAAGAAATTAATTGGCTGTAAGGTCACTTGTCCTTTGCCCAGGTAAACCTACCTAGTTATGAAATTGAAATTGGAAGTTTATATTGGCTTAATGTGGCTTATTATATTAATTTTTTAATCAAATTGAAATAATTGTAATGACAGAAGTTCATTATAAAAGTTAAATAATGTTGTTTTCCTCAAACAGATATTTATTATATTAAACATATAATTTAATCGTTTAATTAATAATATTATTTAGTTGTTGATCTCACTTCCTCAATTTAGATAATATTATTCCTACATAAAACTTATTAATAATATGTCAAATAAATTATAACTAAAAAAAAAAAACGATGAGCAAAAAATATGTTAATTATTGAACAAGAAAAAATGAACTGGCAACTTTTTTTATTAACACAGACCCTTTCCCACGGCATCTTGTTTCTCCGCACAAGACGTCTTATACAGTGAAATGTGGATTATAGATACGATGTAAACGTATCACAGACACAGCTGGGCAAGGTTTCTCTCTTCCCCACTTCATGTTGGTGGATTTTGTCTTCGAATATATTTTAGACCCTTTTTGCTAACGGGGCGTTTTAACTTCGTCAGTAACAATGTGTAATGGCGGTGTAAGAATATGCACTACCCCGTATCATCCCGTGGGTGTCGTAAGAGGTGACAGAGGGAAGCAAACCAGGAGATGGCAGCAGCATCTTCCTAATAACGACTAAAAAAATGTAAAAAAAAAAACTGATGTTGCCAAGCGTGGTAACTATTGCGAAATTTCCCGCTATGAAGCAGCAATCTTTAGATAGGGAAGGCCTATGTTCAGCAGTGGAGTTTTATATGCTGTAATGAATGTATGTATAGAAGATAATCTACCAGGAGCACATGACACACTGAGAGGTGAAATTATTAAATCAACAGTAACTTTACTACTATGGCAAATATTCCCGCTATGACGCAATCTATGGAGGTGGCCTATGTTCATCAGTGGACTTTTATAGGCTGGATGGATGTATAGAAGATAATCTACCAGGAGCACATGACACACTAAGAGGTGAAAAATTATTAAATCAACAGTAACATTACAACTATGGCAAATTTTCCCGCTATGAAGCAATCTATGGGGGAGGCCTATGTTCAGCAGTGGACTTATGATAGGGATCCCTTTTAGTGATGACAAGACTGACATCGCATCTACATTCCTTAATGGATGGTAGATGTGGGTAAAAAAGTCGTGGTTAACTCGCGGGCTAAGCGCTCGTTGTTAATCTCACGCAGCAATACGCAAGCAATCCGGATTCGATCCCCACCGGCACCAATGAAATTGCTAATTGCAATTTGAAGTGCTGATTTACCACGTGCTCGGCGGTGAAGGAAAACATCGTGAGGAATGCATATGAAGTTCGTCAACATGCATTGAGGCAGCGCGTTGGGCACCTCCTTGCCCTAAAACCCTCTCAGAAATAAGAGGAAGCCTGTGTCCAGCACTGGGACGTAGATATGCTTTCACTTTATAGGTGTGGGTGTCAATTAGCTATCCACTTACCATTAGGTGGCCTATGGGCTCGTTTGTCACAATTGTTCTTTAAAAGTATGCAGGTTATAGTCACAATTTCCTGCAACCGAATGACATTTCAAATTTGTCACATACTTTGTAAATTTAATAATAATTTCAGTAACCCCGACAGAGAATCGAACTCCTGACTGATTTAATTGTTTTGAAATCAAAACATTTAACACTTAATTTCACCGTGGATTTCCATCACTTAAGAATCTATGTAGAGACGACATAATTATAACTCAACAAAAAGTAAAAAGGAGTTTTGGCGGTAACTTGACCGGCGTCGATTTGCTGCTCCTGTATTATTGTTTAAATAATGGTTTGAAGTGGGTTTCGATATGTAAAAGTGGTGCGATTTTGTGTATTAAGTGTCTGCGCATGTGAACTATTAGTGGAAACTGTGAAACAAGTGCTCTGATGGTGATGTGATTCTCAAAATAAGGTGTCTGTCTGCTTAGGCGCCTTGAGATACCATCGTCAACCGTCAGCTGTCTGCCGGCTCAAGTTGCCGTCAAAATCTCCCAAGAGCTGCACAATGTGACGCATCAACATATTGTGAAGCAGTATACTATGAAGGATAATTATTATAATATATTGTAACTTCAGGCTCAGAAGGGCTAGATCCCAGAGCCGTAAAGCCAGTTATTAAGAAGAAGAAGTAAAAAGCGACTTCTAATTGCTTTTTATTTTTTTGTTTTTATTTGTTACCCTCAAGGGTAGGATTTTGCGAACAATGTGCGAAGATATTGCGTAAGATACGTACAAAAAAAAAACACTCATTCAACACTATACTCGTTCAATTGTTTAAACATGTCAGCGTGGGCTGTAAAAAGGATACAACCCAATTTCTAAATTATTTCCTCCTTTTTTTTTCTAACGCCAACATTCTAATGAATGCTGCAACATTTTCTTGAATCAAACCTTGTACTGTCCCACAGGTAAGGACTCTTTCTAATTTATTTCAACAGTGATATTATATTTGAAAATATTGTTCCAATGCGCAGTTATTTGTAAATATTAAAGAATCACATTATGTAAGTAATTTGAAAGTTCGTTACATTTTCTTGGTATTGCCTATAATAATAATGTGAGATTACCAACATAACAAAAATATTTTAGGTAAAGCATGATTCATACAGAGAAAATAAGGCTACGACATAATTACTAATTTCTAGATTAATGTAAATAAATTAATGGAATGAAAAGGAAAATGAAATGAATGGATTCATTTCATTTTGCTCAGGTTCATTAATAGTTATGTATTAGAACAAAAATGACTATGGATCGCTGTATAATTTTTTTATATATAGAATAAGGGTGGCAAACGAGCACACAGTCCTCCTGATTTTAAGTGGATGCTGTGGCCCATAGACATTACATCTATCATTAATTAAGAATTCAAACGCAGATGCGTTGTCACCCCTGAGGGAGATGGAATGCCTCGTTTCCAGTAAAAAGGGTCTCCGTGCTACAACCTTGATATAGCTGCAGCGTGGCTCCACCAATTGTGAATCTAATGTAAAAAAAAATAACATAATTTTTTTCTCATATAACATTGAACGGTGAAATCATATTATGTGAATTCTGTCTATTTAGCCACTTAGACACGATTCCTGGACGTGCGAACAAAACGCTCCCTATTCGAACGGAGTGTTCTAATTTTAAAACAAGCGCCAGCATTGTTCCCGCGCGACAGTACTTTTATAGGTCGCCATATTTTCTTTTTTTTAAGGACATCATAAGAAAAAAGTTATTGCATCGACATTTAATATTAGAGTGATTATGATAATTACTATAATTAAGTTTACAGTCGGACTTTTTAAAAACCTCACTCATTGTTATATTATGTAGAAAGTTCGTAGCTTCTGCCTACACTCCTCTGGATAATAGGTGTGAGTCTATGTATGTTATATATGTGGATATCGTTAGAATAGTTTTCGTTAACAACACTATCTAAGGTTTTGTTTTGAGTTTTTAATTTTTTGCATAACTTACAAATAATTTAATGTTGTTAAAACGGAACGTTCTTGAAAACGCAAGACGGATGGTTAGCTCACTGCAGTGTGACGTAATCGGTAACGGTTTTTTCGCGCGTCTCGCGCATGCAGCGTGCACCACCGCGTTATAAGACGATTTTCGACTTTAAATTTCTAACAATAAATAAAAGGTATTGCAATAGTATGCATAATTTAGTTATTACAAATATATTATGCACAAAATAGAATAATATCATGATTAGAGGTGTATTTTTATTTTCAACGAACTTTTTTCACAGATAATAAATATACGCTTTATGGTTTAGATTTGAAGTCCTGGTTATGTTCCAGGTTCTCTAGTTTAAGGGTTGTAATGGGGATGTGTGAAGTTTATCTTCAATTGTCGATCTCATCTGCACGCGGTGCACCTTGCAGTCTAGTTACATATAAGTCTCTGACCACGGGACATCTATCAAAAAATACTGATCTATGTATATCCAACTGGCTGGTGGTGGTATCATTACCTGTACGAAGCTATCAGTCAGCTCCCTGCTTATCTATCCGCCTGCCCAGCGAGGTAAGTATGAGCTACTTTACTTCCAAGAAATGCATGACAATGCCAGCTGGCTCAATCTTGGAAATGCCTTATGCCATTGTTAAATGGACTAAGAATTTTCTTTAAATCTATTGTGTGATTGGCTACTAGGCCACTCAGCCCAGCGAATATATACTTACACAATTTTACAAAAATATAAATATTAAGGTGACAGCGAGGGTTGTATTAATGATTATAATGATTATTATTTTGTAAATATATACTCGTTACGGTCGCGAATTATATTTTGTTAAACATACAACCTGACCCTGACTTGCAAATTCTAAAAAAACGTAAGAAAATTTGAATTTCGCGGGCCACCCTTCCACTTTTTTTTTTATAGGATGCCGCTTTCACCTTAACACGTATTACGTAGTTACGTAGTACGTTAATATTAACAGATGTCTTCATATTGTCCTGTGTCACATTTTGATGTTTTAGGGAGATTTTGACAATCCTAGCCAGCAGACAGGTGATGACGATTTGCGTCGTATTTACGTATCAAAATTAATAATAAAGCAGCAATCGGCCTACGGTCTAGTTCCCGCCAAAATACACACTGAGAATTAAAATAAAATATTATGGGACCACTATGGATGAATCTCTGCTCTCTCTCTTTGCTCTGTTAGTAAATTAAAAAAAAAAAAAACTAAATCGATCAACTAATTTCGGAGATATTAATGTGTTACGTGCAAAAAAATACAGTCAAATTGATGACCCCTTAGAAAAACTGTTTCAATATTTATTTTTTTATTATTTAGGCCGCCATTTTGTTCTCTCAAAGTTTAATAGGTCATTATTATGTTTTTAATTAGGCCTTGAATGTTGAAATACAGCCAGTGTTATACTAATGAGATCATCGGTCGTATCTAACTGGGGCGCTTGTTACACTAATTCATATTATTTTTTTCTTTGTTTATCACACTTTATTTAGGTCGCCAGTCAAAGTTGAAGGCGTTAGAAAGACTACAGTTGGTATTTACCCAATTATTTAAAAGATGTGTAACTAACTATCTTCCTTTGTATTAACTCTATCAGCGAGTTGGTCTCCTATTCTGCCACGTGGAACGCATTTTTGCCAACTTCTTTTTTAACTTCCCGCTTTGAAAGTTAATATATGTATTTCAAAAGTAGGAAGTAATTTCGGTCCGATTTTGAGAATTTTTTTTTTATAGAATAAGGGTGACAAACGAGCTCACAGTCAGTTGGACTGTTGATGGTTGTGGTAAGTGGTTGCTGTAGCCCATAGACATCCACATCTACCCTCGATTATGAATCAAAATGTAGATGCGTTGTCACCTGTGAGGACTAAGATGGAATGCCTCGTTTCCATTAAAAAAGGGTCTCCGGTTCTCTACAGTCACCATACGAAACACAGCAGCGTTATGCTGATATTTTACGCTGGTATTCTGTGAGAGCGTGGAGAATGCGAGTTTTCATCAGATTTGAGTTTTGAGGTCCTAGGAAACCGTTCTGATTATTGTCGGCTGAACGTCCGGCCGGACGTGTGTGTATGTATGTATGTATAAAAATTTTGTCGTATGATATCCGTCGAGCCGTTTCAAATTTTCGAGAGTTGCGCTCGAAAATTAGCGGGCAGTCCCAGGAACGGCCTGCAGTATTAACCGTTTTTCAGATTTTTATTATTAATTATTGTGTTTTAGGTATAAAAGTAAAGTTATAGCATTTCCAATCACCGACCGTCTACAATCGCTGGCATATTATGTTGACAACCCGAAGGATTCGTAAATATATCACGCAGTACACAAACTCCTACAATATTTACACTACAAAAATCCCAAGTGAATTTTCGGAGTGAACCTCATCGAAAAACACAGAACGTTTGCCGGTCCATCTAGTGTATTGTACGACCAACGAAAAATGTTTCGATTCTGCTTTCCCGGTCATCTGACAACCCTATTAACCTCCGTTACAACCTATTAAAGTCTACTGCTGAACATTGGTCTCCCCCATAGATTGGCTCTTAGGGGGGATTTTGCCATAGTTGTAATATTACTGTTGATTTAATAATTTCACCGCTCAGTGGGCCATGTGCTCCTGGTAGATTATCTTCTATACATACATCCATTACATCCTATTGAAGTCCACTGCTGAACAAAGGCCTCCCCCATAGATTACTCATAGGGGGATTTTGCCATAGTTTTTTTTTTTATAGGATAAGGGTGACAAACGAGCACACAGTCCACCTGATGGTAAGTGGTCGCTGCGGCCCATATAGACATCTACATCTATCTTCGATTAAGAGTCAAAATGCAGATGCGTAGTCACCCGTGAGGACTAAGATGGAATGCCTCGTTTCCAGTAAAAAGGGTCTCCGGTTCTCTACACTCACCATACGAAACACAGCAGCGTTAAGCTGCTATTTTACGCTGGTATTCTGTGAGAGCGTGGTCCTTCCCCGGTCGAGTCGACCCATTCGTGCTACAACCATAATATAGATGCAGCATGGCTCTACCACGTATAATAAATAAAATGGTTGTAATGTTACTGTTGATTTAATAATTTCACATCTCAGTGGGTTATGTGCTCCTGGTAGATTATCTTCTATACATCCATCCGTTACATCCTATTGAAGTCCACTGCTGAACAAAGGCCTCCCCCATAGATTACCCCATAGGGGGGATTTTGTCATAGTTGTAATGTTACTGTTGATTTAATAATTTCACCTCTCGGTGTGTTATGTGCTCCTGGTAGATTATCTTCTATACATTACATCCATTGCAGGCTATTGAAGTCCACTGCTGAATATAGGTCTCCCCATAGATTGCCTCACACGGGGATATTTGTTATAGTTGTAACGCTTCCAATCGGATAGGTAACCGCAATTTTTTATTTTAAGTCGTTATCAGGAAGACGCTGCTGCCCGTCTCCTGGTTTGTTTCCCTGTATCGCCTCTTACGACACCCACGTGACGATATGGGCTAGTGGATATTCTTACCCGCCACTACTTTACTACGTTTTTGTCGAATTAAGTTAAAATTACTATACCTATTACCTATAATAATAAAAAATCTGTTAAATCGCTTTTTACCTTTCATAGATAATGTATAACATATATTGGAATAACTTAAATTGGAAATACCCCCCCCCCCCCCCCCCCCGGAAACAAAAAGCTATCAAATAACATCACAGCTAAGAACACTCGATCAAATCAGCTCTCAAACAAAAGAACTAAATGTAAATCGGTACATCCGTATGGGGGCTACGATGTCACATACAGACACACGAATACACAATATACACACATTAATCATATATACATAATATAACACCCCTCTTTTTCATCGGGGTTTAAAAAATATACTCCCCTATTGTCAGCACTTTCTTTTTGTAGTGTCTGTGAAAACCCACCAGAATGCACCGAAATTAATTACAGTTCTGAAAATTTGTTGTTTTAAATCCAAATTTTAATAAAATGTAGATTCGGTTGTATTTTCAGCTAGCGCTAAATACAGCTTTAAACATTTGAACACTTGTTTGAAGCTATATGTAGCACAGGACTTTAAATCAATGTCCAAATAAGTGCGCAAAGAAATTCACTTTGCCAAACGTTTTCGGTTTTTTAGCGCACATCAAAGCGTTCAAAGTCTTGCGTAACCTGCCACACTTCAGCATAGTTCAATCGTAAAAAAAAAATCATTAAGTAATATACTCTTTGTAATGTAACTATGTAATGTAAGTATATACGAATGGATATTCGCGCGTAGTTTTCGGCTGTTCTGATAGATTTTTTGCACACGTAATAAATAATGACATGCTGATTAATTAATTGACGGCTCCGTGGCGCAGTGGCTTAGCAATGAGTTGTTGCGCTGGGGGCCGCGGGTTCGAATACCGCACGGAACAAGTATTTGTATGGCCTACAAATAATTGTTCCGGGTCGGGATGTTTGTCCTCGTGCGATTTATGTTTGTAAACTGCCTCCACGACACAGGAGAAACTCCTTGTGTGAGGGTAACGTTTTTAAAAAAAATCTTAAATAATGCAGGCACACTGCATGCACAAAATCGTCGTCCATCTTTTTTGTCGCTTTAAAACGTAACTGTGGAGATATGTTTTTGCAAAGCATGTCTGGCAGGTTGCGCCAATAAGTGTTCAAACAAGTGTGCAGTTCTTCAGTTCGTCAAATAAGTATTCAAATTTTGTTGCTATATCTGGCGTTAGCTTAAAAACTGTCTCATCGTAAATCATATTGGGCCTTTCCTTGTAAAAACTAAGCCATGAGGTTTTTTTCATGTCATCCATTTGGCGCGTTTCTTGCTTGCGCTGTCAAAAGCGCCGCCATCTTACAAATTAAGCGCGGCGGGAAGTGGGGCTGATTTTTATCATTCACTCGTAAATTACTAAATGAGGTTTGAGTTAAAGATACTTAAAAGTAGAAGAAAGCTGATTATTAATAAACAGTTTTACATATTTACACATTGAATGTACAATGATTATTATAAAATACATAATATATCTTAATATATAAAATTCTAGTGTCGCGGTGTTTGTTACTAAACTCCTCTACGGCTGAACCGATTTGTATGAAAATTTTGTGTGCATATCGGGTAGGTCTGAGAATCGGCCAACGTCTATTTTTCAAACCCTTAAATGATAAGGGTGACCCGCCCCTAAATATTTTGTTTTTATTTTTTGACAAAATTTTCTATTTTCATTTTATTATAATTTAGCATTGAAAAATACATAATTCATCAAATTTTCACCCTTCTACGATCAACCCCTGTATTTTAATCGCGATTTTTAAAACTAAAGAATATTTCTTAGAAATAATGCATAATATGGCAAAACAACGTTTGCGAGGTCAGCTAGTAATAAATAAAAACGTGGTATTATACGTGATAGTCGCTGCAGCCATGGCTATAGCACAAATTCATCGGTTCGACCGGGGTAGAACCGCGCTCTCACAGAATACCACTGTAAAATAACAACTTAATGCTCCTGTGTCTCGTATGGTGAGTGCAGAGAACCGGATACCATTTTTACTCGAAAAGAGACATTCTATCTTAGCCCTCACGGGTGACAACGCATCTGCCATTTTGGTTCTTAATCGAGGATAAATGTAGATGTCTATGCGCCACAGCACCCACTTATCACTCATAATTCTATAATAATTAAAACTTTAGTACAGCCGACTTCACAATAAATTATTAAGAATAACTCAAAAACTATTGATCTGACCTTGATCATTCATACGGGACCACATGTGAAGCACCAGCTTTTAAATAAAAAAAAGAATCATCGAAATCGGTTCACCCAGTAAAAAGTTATGAGGTAACACACATTAAAAAAAAAACAGTCGAATTTAGTACCGTCTCTTTTTGGCAAGTCGGCAGAAAAAAAAATACCTATGAGCGAAGTACATTTTCGTTCTTTTCTTTTTTTTTCTAATTTACTAGATATTAAAACTGAAAATAAAAATCTCCATCGGTAAGAAAATACTCAAGCTATTTTATGTACATACGATGAATTACAATTACATACGGGATCCTTGTCCCCAATATAATTTGGGCCACTCTAATAGGCCAGTGTTTCGTTACTTCTTATTAATCGTCTCCGGTCAACGATCAAACATATTGTGACACATCACTGTAGTGTAATGTAGTCACATCATTTTTTTTATTCTTAAAAATGTAATAATCAAAATAAACAGTATTGTTGATCATCATCATCATCATCATTACAGCCTTTCACAAGTCCACTGCTGATAGGCCCCCCCCTAGGAATGCCACAAAGCACGGTCCTGAGCTACCTGCATTCATCGACTTCCTGCATGTCTTACCAGGTCGTCACTCCGTCTCGTGGGGGATCGCTCTATACACTTCGCCTACCGGACCGAGGCTGCCACTCAAGAACCTTTTTTCCCCATCGGTTGTCGGTTCTTCGAGCTATATGGCCGGCCCACTGCCACTTCAGCTTACTAATCATAATTTTGTCAAAAAAATAACATAATAATTTTGTCAAAAAAATAAAAAAAAGTGTCGTTGATAGGTTTATTCTATTGTTGAATTATCATCGCTATTACAAAAATTACAATAAAGTTTGTAAACTTTCTCCTTCTTCTTCTTTTATATTATGGCTTCTCTTGATAGAATTCTGCCAGTGTCAAGTCAGTAAACTTTTTTTTTTAAATTGTATATTTCATATTTCTGTCAAAGTCACGGTAAAAGAAAATGTACCAACCTATTCTCCAGGCGCTTAATGGCCAGCGAACTTGCAGTCCACCTGAAGGTAAGTGATGGCACTGCATGGATACATGCCGCCAACGTCAACCAAAGAAGGCTAGAATTAGTCCTATAATTACTGCATCTCTTTACCCTTCACTGTACTGCTATTTGACGAAAGAAATAGGCAAGATTTTGGTACCCTAGAGGTGGCCCTCAAATTTGATTTGGTCCATTATTTATTTATATATCATATAGAGCCATGTTACGTGATAGAACCATATTACGTGATAGCGTCATGTTACGGGATAAAGCCATGTTATGTTATAGAGCCATGTTACGTGATAGAACCATATTACGTGATAGCGCCATGTTGTTATAGAGAGATTGAAGATAATCACTGATTTTATAGATAAGCATAGCTCTATCACGTAACATGTATCTATAACATAACTTGGCGCTATCACGTAACATAACATGGCGCTATCACGTTATATGGTTTTTTTTATAGGATAGGGTGACAAACGAGCACACAGTCCACCTGATGGTAAGTGATTGCTGTGGCCCATATACATCTAAATCTATCCTCGTTTGCGAATCAAAATATAGATGCGTTGTCACGCGTGAGGACTAAGATGGAATGCCTCTTTTCCAGTAAAAAGGGTCTCCGGTTCTCTACACTCACCATACGAAACACAGCAGTGTTAAGCTGCTATTTTACGCTGGTATTGGTATTCTATCACGTAACATGGCTCTATAACATAACATGATGTTATGACGTAACATGACGCTATCACGTAATATGGTTCTATCACGTAACATGGCTCTATCACTTAACATGGCTTTATCGTGTAACATGGCTTTGCCGTGTTAAAATTATATCTTTAGATTTAAATAATCAACAAATATCATAAGGCCTTTTGAAAAGACCTATTCGGCAGTGAATACAAAAGATTTGAAGGTAGTTATTTATTATTGAATTGATTGTTTTTTTACAGTTATAATGAGTTTGCGATTATGGTAAAAGGTCCATACGAAAGGAAACTCAAATTATGATTGCAGTATGCAAAGTCATTTGTTAATTTATTCGAGGGCACTTGTAAATTGCTTAATAATGCAGATAATAATTGAATAATATATTGACAATGCAAAACATAATGGCCGCCCGCTTTATGTAACGCGATCGCCGGATATTGGCGCGTACCGTCGCGTACTCTCAGTGGCTTCACTTGTGTCCGGTCAGTTGAGTGTCCGTTACCAGATATCGAAATATGGCTTTAAAGTATATATTTTTTTTATTTTATAGAAGAAGGGTGACAAACGAGCACACAGTCCACCTAATGGTAAGTGGATGCTGTGACCCATAGATCTACATTTATCCTCGATTAAGAATCAAAATGCAGATGCATTGTCATTCCTGAGGACTAAGGTGGAAAGCACCGCTTTTCAGTAAAATGGGTCCCCGGTTCTCTACGCTCACCATAAGAAACACAGTAACATTGAGCTACTATTTTACGCTGGTATTCTGTGAGAACGTGGTCCTTCCCCGGTCGAACCGACCCATTCGTGCTTCAACCATAATATAGTTTACGTGGCTCTACCACGTATAAATCTAATATATAAAAATACATTTTTGTTTTTTCGTCTTTTATGCGCTGCCATACCGTACCTCAGATTGCGGTAAAACTTGGTCAACTTATTGCTTGCACTTGTGAGGTTATAGGCATAGTACAATTTACTTACAGTAGGTGGCGCGCGTATCGTACCAACAAATTTATCATTATTCAACTTCAATGAATGCATTATTATTCCTAATATAATAATACAAGTAAATAAAATTGAAGTGTCTGTTTGTAATGTTAAAATTACAGTTTTTACTAAATGCATATGAAAGTAAATACGGTACTTATAACTAAAATACAATTTTTAAAATTTTTGTCTGTCTGTGTCTGTCTGTTTGTTTGTTCCGGCTAATCTCCGAAACGACTGGACCGATTCTGACGGGACATTCACTGGCAGATAGCTGATTTCATAAGTAGTAACTTAGGCTACTTTTATTTTAGAAAAGGAATTAGGGTTCCGCGCAAAAAGCTAAAAACCCTAATACGCGAGCGAAGTCGCGGGGAACAGCTAGTTAAACAATATAACTGTTCCAAATTTAAAACTATATGTATTTCGACAATTATTTTTTTCTGTGACAGCAACTGTATCAGCCAGTATTTAATATTATTGTTTATTGAGCCTGCACTAGAAAAGCCTAGGAGTCCATTTGGTTAGGTACCAACCACTCTCTTACCTCTTCCTGTCGCCAAGAATCAGTGCTTGCACTGCAGTGTTCCGGTGTGAAGGATATAGAGCCAGTACAATTACAGGAGGTGATGCATTTTATCTTAGTCCTCAGGCGTTACAACGCATATACATATGTACCGTATCCTTCTAAAGTTGGTTCCAGGTGTTCACGGGTTGCAGTAGCGACTCACCAACTTACCATCATATCAATCAGAACTATTTTTTATATTTACGCGAACACTACACATTGAATAGAACTACTTTTACGGTGTTTAATTGTAGTTATTTTCTACCGATTCAAGAAGGAGACGGTACTCAATTCGACTATATGTTTTTTTTTAATGTGTGTTACCTTATATCTTTTTACTGGGTGAACCGATTTCGACGATTCTTTTTTTATATGAAAAACTGGTGCTTTGAGAAGCACCAGTTTTCAAATAAAAAAAGAATCGTCGATCCCATATAAATTTGATCAAGGTCTGACCGATAGTTTTTGAGTTATTCTTTTCGGAGTTATTTCGGGTGTTCACGTGTTCAATGCTCACGGGGGACTGAGATGATGATGTCCCGATGTCAAAGTTAACCCGGAGTACCTTCAGCTTTTCAACTTCAGCTCGAAAAATAAGTATACTTAAACGCGATAAATTTTAAAAGTAGCTTTATTCAATCAGGCAGACTGTTAGATCACTTGCTTCTTTATTTTATAAAAATGTTACCTACTTATCTTTCTAAAATAAGATATTTTTTATTTTTTAATATAGTTTACGTTAAGACTACCTATTTACTAAGAACCACTACAAACTAAAATAAAAATAATTACTAATAAAATCACTAAAAAAATGACATATAAATAAAAATGCAAAATTCAAAACAACCTTTTTGAATTAACAAATTTTAAATTTCATTAGGCTTACAAAAAATAGACGAGTATGTAGATATTATTTTAAGTACAAAATACAAACAGTACACTGTACATTCAAAAAAGTAGGAGGCGTTCGAAATTCAAATTACTTTAGTCCTTTTTTTTCTAAAAGCGCCGGGACAGGACACGTGCACTCAAGGTTTTTTTACGCGCCATGTTTCAAGGACACAAAATTAGACAAGATGTTTTTCAAGGTGTTGTCTGTCGCGAAGCGTTCAGAAATGCTAATCGGGAGCGTTCAACTTTCGAACACGATAATTTGATTTGCTTATTATCCGCACGGATTTGAGAAGATGTATACGTTTTGACGCGTAATTGCCATTTTAAATCGTTGTTAAACTTGTCAGTTAGGTCGTTAATGTCACCTTAAAATTTACAAAAGCTGTTTAAAGAAGTGAGGCCACTTACAATCAGGTGAATTGTTAGTTCATTTCATCATAAACACATTCATCATCAGCACTACAGCCCCTCAAAATTCCACTGCTGAACCATGGCCTCCCCCAAGGAATGCCACAAAGCATGGTCCTTAGCCACCTTCATCCATCGACTTCAAATTTCAAATTGTAAATTATGTGCAGATATTTTGTTTTTCGATCTGGCATTCCAAATCTCAGGAGTGACAACGCATCTATGACCTTCATCATCATCATCATTACAGCCCTTCATAAGTCCACTGCTGAACATAGGTATCCTCCAAGGAATGCCACAAAGCACGGTCCTGAACCACCTGCATCCATCGACTTCCTGCATATCTTACCAGGTCGTCACTCCATCTAGTGGGGGGGACGCCCTACACTTCGTCCGCCGGTACGAGGCCGCCACTCGAGAACCTTTTTTCCCCATCGGTTGTCGGTTCCTCGAACTATATGGCCGGCCCATTGCCACTTCAGCTTACTAATCCGTTGGGCTATGTCGGTTACTCTGGTTCTACTGCGGATATCCCCATTTCTAAGTTTATCACGCAGAGAAACTCCAAGCATAGCCCTCTCCATATCTCGCTGAGCGATCTTGAGCTTCCTCATTCGGCCAGCAGTGAAGGACTACGTCTCAGTTCCATAGGTCATCACTGGCAACACGCACTGGTTGTACAGTCTCGTTTTCAAGTTTTGAGGTGTACCTGACGAGCAGATGTGCCGTAATTTCTCGAACGCTGCCCAACCGGGTTGAATCCGTCGATTGACCTCTCGGTCGAAGTTGGACTTACCTAGTCGGAGTATTTGTCCCAGGTAAACATACTCGTCAACAACTTCGAGTTTAGTGCTCCCTACAACTACCGGCTTATTTGTTCTGTGACCTTATTTGTTTGAAATTGGCTGCTACTCCATGGGCTGCAGGCTGTGCTGGTCGCGTAAAAGAATCTACCACCACATTTCTTCCCGTCACCGTTACAGCCCATTATAGTCCACTGCTGAATATTGGCCTCCTCATAGATTGCTCATAGGAGGATATTTGCCATAGCTGTAATGTTACTGTTGATTAAATAATTTCACCTCTCAGTGGGTCATGTGCTCCTGGTAGATTATCTTCTATATATCCATACATTACAGTCTATAAAAGTCAACTTCTGAACATAGGCCTCCCCCATAGTTTGCCTCATAGAGGGGATATTTGCCATAGTTGCCACGCTAAGCACGCGGGTTAGTAACCGCAGTTTATTTTTTATTTTTAGTCGTTATTAGATAGACGCTGCTGCTCATTTCCTGGTTTCTCCCTCTTTTTCTTTTTTTTATAGGATAAGGCTGACAAGCGAGCACGCTGTCCACCCGATGGTAAGTTGTCGTTGTGGCCCATGACATCTCTACATTTATCCTCTTTTGCAAATCAAAACGCAGATGCATTGTCAGCCGTGAGGACTAAAATGAAACGCCTCTTTTTCAGTAAAAAGGATTTCCGGTTCTCTACACTCACCATACCGAAACACAGCAGCGTTGAGCAGCTATTTTACGCTGGTATTTTGCGAGAGCGTGATCCTTCCGCGATCGAGCCGACCCATACATGCTACAACTATACAATTAATATAGCTGCAGCATGGCTCTACGACATAAAAAAAACCTTCTGTCGCCTCTTACGGCACCCACTGGACGATATGGGCTAGTGGAAATTCTATATAGTGAAAAAATTTACACAGGAATATAACAGTGGTAGATGTAGATTGTATTGTAAAAATGTTGGCTCTAGTGTCACTTTTCAGGTTCAAACTATTATTATACTTATTTTTATCAAACTTTTGCCCTCCCATAAGCACGCCTCCCGCATCGCAACATGTGGCGCGCGCAACCACACATGAAATTCGCCGAGGGCGGACATATTGGTTTTCGACACTAGTGATGTGGAAAATCAATTGTATTATTAATTATAATATATATCACAAACATTTTATTATTAGCATATTTAATATTTTAAGTGCTTCTTTTAAAGTTTTAGTTACCTATCGAATTCACAACTTTTCTGCCGACTTCCAAAATGGAGACGGTACTCAATTCGACTGTATGTTTTTTTTATGTGTGTTACCTTATAACTTTTTACTGGGTGAACCGATTCCGATGATTCTTTTTTTATTTAAAAGCTGGTAGTTCACATGTGGTCCCATATGAATTTGATCAAGGTCAGAGCAATAGCTTTTGAGTTATTCTTAATAATTTATATTGAAGTCTGCTGTACAAAATTTTAAATTATTGCATTTGATATAGTCGTAAGTGTAAACGTAACTTAAATTAAATTTCGTTTGTAAAAGAGGTTTGTTTCTTTTCTTTAGAGAAATAATAGACGTTAAAGGTACGACCAGACTGGTACAATTATGGATTCGAACCCGCAGCCCTTAGTGCCGTCTTTTGACCACTGTAGTGAACTATTCCTAAGTCCTAACACAAGCATTGTAAGCTTACTTCGAACGGTTGACGGGAATGTTAAAAACATAACTTTTTATTTGCGTTCACTCCATTACTAGCGTTACCAACATTTTTTTTTTTCAAAAAATTAATACCCATTAAACTGTGAATAAAATCCGATTCAAATAGGCAAGTAAAATAATAAATTATTAAAAACTATTCATCGCGGGCACAGCCAGTTATTAATATAACTTAAATTAAAAAAAAACTCCGAAACGAGAAGCTGACGATCTTCATACGGCTGAAAATATTATCTTGAATCATATTGCTAACTAGCTGTACCCCGCGGCTTGTCCGCGTGTTAGTATTTTAAGTTTTTGCGCGGAACCCTAATTCTTTTTCTAAAATAAAAGTAGCCTAAGTTACTCCTTATGAAATCAGCTATCTACCAATGAAAGTCCCGTCAAAATCGGTTCAGCGGTTTCGGAGATTAGCCGGAACAAACAGACAGACAGATAAAAATTGTATTTTGGTTGTAAGTACCGTATTTACTTTCATAATATGCATTTAGTAAAAAGCTGTTATGTTTACATTACAAACAGACACTTTTTTTTGTATAGATAATTTAAAACGTTTAATTATTGTTATTATCAATTACACATTTCTTGAATGGGACGTCCATTGACGGTAAGATATCATTACGCACCGCCGGAAGGAGTGTGGGCAGCCATTACAGGATTCAAGCTTCGCTTGCGTCTTGTGCGTTCGTATCGTATCTCGAGGTCACGTAAACGATTTTGTTGTTTCCTTTAATATAAACAGAATGTGAACATTGTTGGGTGTGTCTCCAATCACGACATAATGCGTAATTTATAAAATGATGGGAATTATAGAAAAATAAGTTATTGTGGTTTGAGTTGCAAATATTGATAGGTTTACGAAAATATTAGAACTTACAACATACATGTCCAGGTATAAGCGTTGGTTCATTTATGCTTAATTAATTAAAAAAAATTAACATATTCATGTCCGTAGTCTTGTAGACTACGGACATGAATATGTTAATTTTTTCTGAGTCAATTTACTTTCTGTTTATTACAGCACTTACGTATGATTAGTTATTTAAGTTTCTCTTGTACAATGTGTTTGGTTCAATAAAGGATAAAATAAAATAATAAATAAAAGTATAGAAAATATAAAATATTAGTATAAAAAAGAAAAAATGAACATAATATTATGTATTATAATAGTAACGGACAAGCCAGCATGTATCGATCGGTAACGGTCTGGGCGGGTGCAACATGTGGGGCTTTTAAAAAGTAAAACACTTGCGCGGGATTCTTTATGCCCGCTCGTTCGGAAATTTGTCAAGTGTGATCATTTTCTTTATATTTATAACATCACGTAAGAAACATTATTTAATTTATCGTAATCAAACACAAATATATAGTTTAAATATTTTAATTCGTATTTGTAATATTTAGTGAAATGAAGTTTTCTAAAATTACAGATGAAGTTTGTAAGGAAAGTGTCAAAAGTCGTAATTAAGTTTATCGATATATTTACGTTTTTGTCTTTAATTTCAAGTCAATTTTAATCTATTATGGAGGCATATCTCCGGTAACGAACTTTAGATAGGCTGGCTGTAACGGGGTAAGATTTTGGGAACAACTTTTGAAAATCATCGCAAAAGGCGAAACCGGTATGTTTATAAATTAGATTATGTACCAGTTATGCATCACAATTTTAATTTTTTTTAATTGTCTCGTTGGTCTAGTGGTTGTAAACGCGACCGCTGATCATGAGGTCTCGGGTTCAAATCACGAATGTTCAAAAAAAAAATTTATTGATTTATTGAGTTTTTCTGTGAAGAAATTCTCAGTATCTTTCCTGTGTCAGGAAGTTGACGGTGTCTCATCCCCGTGCCTCGGAAAGCACGTTAAGCCGTTGATCCTGCGTGCTCTCGCTCTCGATCTCTCCGCTCGTGTCGGTTCACCGTACCATCGGACTATGAGAGTTAAGGAATAGAAAGTGCACCTGTGCTTTGTACATACATTTGGGCACTGTAATCCTGTTCTGAGTAGATTTAATTATTGAATGGAAAGTATAAAGTGTACAAATTATAATATATAAAGATATACACTGTTTTATTTACTCGGAATATTAGCTTATTCGATTATAAAAGACGTCAAAACATAATTATGTTGTAATCTCAATCATTCAACTGAATGAAAGTGAATCGGATGCGATCAAGTAATCCATTGTAAATGAGGAGCACGTGCCATCCGGAACTGCGCTTTTTATGTCTTCTCGTAGACATTGAGTAAAAAAAAGGCTGACACAAACCGAGAGAAATTTTTCTTTTAAAACTTTTTTTAATTAAACTTAGATTGCTTTTTTTTTTCTCCAAATTCATGTACCAAGATACTTAACTATTTATTTCATAAATGTCTTGTTAATTTCCTAATACGAACTTTTTAGATTATATAATATATTAGAAGAAGGTTATATTTGTATAAGCTAATATTAATGACTATCCGTACATACATATTAATGCTTCTATCGTTATCAAATGCAACAAATCATTATTTTTTCTTTACCAGTCTTAACAGGAACCATCTGCCTACTTCCCCCTTCCTATTTCCTATAAAGGTCAACGTTCCGCGCAAAAAAAACTAAGTTAAGTCAGAATAATGCAACGCCTTCACCTCAAGACGCAAAGGTGCGATATGTAGCAATTACAGGCAGCTGGCAACACAGCTGCGTTCGAGATTTGAAATTGCACTTGTCGCATACATCCTTTGTTAGCGCAGATGTCAGCCGCCCGCGCACGCGACTACACGTCACTTTTGTTACCTTTGACCCAATCTTTAACGGTGATGCGCTACCGTTACTCTTGGAAGATATTTGTGTGGGGTCCATTGTTGTAGGTGTATCTGAAAGATTACTTATAAGTTTTTCTTTGCTTTAATATTATATGGCATAATTTTACATAATATAATTGAATAAGTTCATTCGGTATTAGTGACATTAATATTTTACTTCTAGTTAGTATTATCATTTTTTTTAATATAAAAAAGTGGTAAATTAAAAAAAAATTACAACCGACTTCAATATAAATAAAATGAGAACATCAATTAAATACACATTATTAAGAATAACTCAAAAACTACTGGTCGTATCTTGATCAAATTTATATGGGACCACATGCGAAACACCAGCTTTCAAATATAAAAAGAATAATCGAAATTGATTCACCTAGATAAAAGTTCTGAGGTAACACACATAAAAAAAATACAGTCTAATTGTGAACCTCCTCCTTATTTTGAAGTTGGATGCAAATCACCCGTTGGAAGCCTAGTATCGCTAATAATAGTGTATTGTATTATTGTCACTAAAACATGGAAATAGCTAGTTTATCAACTTTTTGTACGGTCGATGAAAAAAAAAACACCGTATTGTCAATTACACCCCCGATTCGGCACGTGCTATATACAAGGTAGAGGGAGAAATCCCCGACGGTTGTGCGTGGGTGCATCGAGTACAATAGTCGCGTGCCAATGCCACGCAGTGTTAAGTTAAAGGGTAAATTGTTACTGTTTTTCGGGTCACGTTTTTTTTTTTGCTTGCAATACTGACCAGCTCCTTCAAAACACAGTACTACAGATGTATTGTACGCATGATTACTTTCATTTTACATGTAGCATCATTTTTGTAAATAAGAGAAAAGTGACACACTCGTTTGTGAGAGAACATTTGTACTAAGGAATCGTTTTATCTATGCATTATGTATCCGATATCAATATAGTGAGTATCCCAACCGGTGGTGGTGCCCAGCTATGTCAAAAATTATTTATAAAAAAAGTTTATTTTGGCGAAAAATCAAAGTAAGCAATACAATATATTTTTCGTTTAGTCTTCTTTTGGTCCTTATCTTTTTCAAAACTTATGTCTCCATAAAAATTTCGTCTGACGAAATGCAATACTATACCTAGTATAAAGTAATTATTAAGTGGCGAAGCTTGCGAAGTCACTTATTGATTTCACGATGTCTGTCCGTCTGTCCGTCTGTCCGTCTGTTCCACGATTATCTCGAGAACGGTTTCGAATTTTCAAATTCTGTTGTGTCTGTCAGCAATCGATTAATAAACCTAGCAAGCTAACAGCATACCAAAGTGGCGAAGCAATCTGCTTTGTAGCGGTTTCTAACGGTTGCCGTTGAGCAATCAGTTTCAAAATAGGAGGTTCAGATGCCTGGGTGATCGGTAATCGATTGCTGAAAACAGAATTTGAAAATTCGAAACCGTTCTCGTGATAATCGTGGGACAGACGGACAGACGGAGAGACATCGTGAAATCAATAAGTGACTTCACAAGTTTCGCCACTTAATAAATACTTAAATATTGTTCAAATTTTAATTTTGATATTAAGTTTAACAGAATAAGGTTTACATTTTTAACTCATCTATTACAATATAATAAAACTAACACGACGTCTGCCTGAACACGCACCACGCACAAACTTATGAACCGATTTGCATGGAACAGCTAGTTTAATAATAATTATCATAAAAATAAATAAAAATTAACTTCCCCAGTCGTATTCTTAATAAAAAAAATTTAATTAGACATTGGTGATAACTCGAACAGATCATTACACTAATGTCACAACAGTAAAACCGATAGGGTGGTTCTCTAACCCCCGTGCTTTACCGTTATACGTTGTTAACGGTTTTTTGATCGATTACTTTCGTCGGTTTTGGGGCGATGGCGTGTTGCAGTGCTGGTCGACACTATGAATTGAATTGTGGAGATTTTTTTGATTAAAGTAAAACGATTGTTGATTAAGATATCTGTTGCATCAAAGTTGAAAACATTTGTGGCCAGTGTTACAGTCGTATAGTATATAATTGTAAGCTTGCTAGCATTTTATATAAGTTGCGTAGATTTTTAGTTATACGAGTTTGTTAAAAGGAGTTTGCCCTGGCTACACAAGTAGTGAAGTTGCTTCGTGGAGCCACATGCAACCCGGGGTTGCATGTGGCTCACGAAGCAACGCCGCCCGCCGCTGCTCGCGGTGCCCGTGGCTAGGACCAATTTGCTTAATAACTCACCTATAGTCCGATCAATCCTAGTAGTGAATAAAGTTCATGAGAGGATTGACATATTTTTGAGTAATCTGAGTGAACTCGCTAAGGTACCTACTTTTATACATAGTTAGTTATGTAAGTTAGTTGTAATACATAGTATATTTAAGTAAATTAGTGACACTATCGTATTGGGTTTGTTTATCCTGTAAGGATAGTTGTTAAGTGTGTATGTGTGTGTGTGTGTGTGTGTGTGTGTGTGTAAATAAAACTAAAAAACAAATAATGAAATTTCTAAAAATCTCACATTTGAACTAATTTCAATTTGTTTTGGATACGGATATCTTTTTTATGAACCGTGGTAGTTTAGGGGCTAAACCCTAACTGAATTATTCACAGTCCACGATCAACAAACGTTCAATCAACGTCGGCACCGTTGAAATTTTTAACTGCAATTGGTTTGCCAAATGCTCGGTGGTGAAGAAAATCATGATAAGAAATTCCTGAATGTCTCAGAAAAACAAAAATTATTTCGAAGACGATATAGAAGTGTTTTGAAGTGTTTCAACAAGCATTTGGACAGTGCGGTGGACACTTCCGTGCCCTAAAACCCTCAGAAATGAGAGGAAGCCAGTGCCCAGGAGGGGGACGCGTGAAAGATGTAACTTTAATTTCCTAAAAAGTAAACTTATTACATTTTTTTGTTTAAGAAAGCAGCTAAATATTAAAATATAGAACGTGAAGGTAATATGGTCATCCGGTTAGTATGGCCACTTTCTTATAACTCAAAAACTACAGCCTTGTTTGTATAGAAGGCTTTGTGATACGATAGCTCTTCATCAGTCAATTAAATTTATTAATTTGAAAAAAAAAATTAAATGGTCAAAAGGGCACTGCTTTATCGACGCCATTTTGACAGTTGATATTATAGTAAATATTTTAATCGATTTTAGTACTGTGTAGTGTAGGTACACTTAGCTTTTTTAAATTAATTTTTCGAATTGTTCCTAGTTATTGCCAAAGCTTGTTTGCTATTTTTTTTTAATATATTAGTTATAGTATACGACTTTGCGTTTTTGTCTATGTCCTCATCCGAGTTTTAGTTATATAGGGCGGAAAACATTAAGGTGACCATATTATCCTCACGTACCTTAGTGTTGAAACCATTTAAGCTGTCTCTAAGATTATTATTAATAGAATAATAAGTAAGAAAATAGTATCCAAGTACTGTAACAGCAGCTCTTAGCGACTCACATGTGGTAGAGTCATGCTGCAGCTATATTACTGGTATAGTTGTGGCACGAATGGATCGGCTCGACTGGGAAAGGATCACGCTCTCACAGAATACCAGCGTAAAATAGCAGCTTAACACTGCTGTGTTTCGTATGGTGAGTGTAGAGAACCTGAGACCCTTTTTATTGAAAACGAGGCATTCCATCTTAGTCCTCACGGGTTCACGACGTATATGCATTTGATTCGTAATCAAGGATAGATGTAGAGATGTCTATGGGCCACAGCAACCACTTACCATCAGGTGGACTGTGTGCTCGTTTGTCACCCTTATCCTATAAAAAAAAATTACTTTCTTTCCTTTCAATATTTTAACGTATTTAATTACGTTTAGAAACCGTTAAACCGTGTGCACAGGCTGCACGAATCCGGTTACGTTAGGAATTTCCTGAAATAAATCGTTGTCGCGGATGTCGCGGTACATTTGAACCGATATCCTTCCTGCAACCTTGACTTGTTTCTATATATAGATGTGACAGATGCGGTTTAGCATAACGACATTTCTGAGTTTTGACTAGGAAGGCGAGTCTTTGTGCATCTGAAATCGAAACAGAAACTTTTTTATTCAATATAGGTTTATAAATAGTACTTATTGAAAGCCACTCCTTTGTTTAATTTACCACTGGTTCGGAAAAAGACCTCTGAACTGGGAAGAACCTGCAAGAACCCCAGCGGGACTTTAAAAAAAATAGCTTACAATCGTATATGTTACACAATTTTAACAATTAAAAACAAATTAGGAATAGCTTGGTGGCTATCACTTCATTCCCAGGGGTTATTATCCTCCATAAATTCCTTAATATTATAATAACCCTTTTTATAAAAACTTTGTTTAGTAAAGTTTTTGAACATAGAACTTGTACAAAGATATATAGAAAATCAATATTTCTGTAATTTGCTTTGCTTTCACACAAACAAAAAAAAAGTTGTCTATAGGCTATGGGTAACTTTATGGGTAGTTTTTTTTAAATGTAACGGTTATCAGCGAGAAATCCTTGCAAGTTACATTGATTATCATATAGTTTTTATTGTCTATTCTGTAGACACTTATACTCAAGGAACGGTTTAAAAAAAACTGGCTCCTCAATGCACCATCAATACAAAGGGCATATAAAGCGATGCACCACTTGATTTCAACCGAAAAATTACAAAGGGGCGAACGTACAATAAATTTGAATATTTTTTCCACATACCCTTCAACAATCACCATTCAAAGGGCCTCCGACCTTAATTCAAATGTCGCACGGCTTGTTTTCTAAAACCTGTAGGAACCGGCGGTTATGGAAATATTGTTTTCATTTGCTTTGTTTCTAAAACAATTGTAAGGTTGCACTTATTCTGACACGTATTTCTACGTGATAGAGCCACGCTACAGCTGTATTACAGTTGTAGAACGAATTGGTCGGCTTGACCGGGGGAGACCACGCTCTCACAGAATACCAGCTTAAAATAGCAGCTCAACGCTGCTGTGTTCCGTGAGTGTAGAGAACCGGAGACCCTTTTTACTGGAAACGAGGCATTCCATCTTAGTCCTCACGGGTGACAACGCACCCGCATTTTGATTCGTAGTCGAGGATAGATATAGATGTCTATGGGCCACAGCATCCACTTACCATCAGGTGGACTATGTGCTCGTTTGTCACCCTTATGGTATAAAAAGAAAAAAGTATTTTTGATATACTATCCTGAAGACTCAAGAGTAATTATTTCATTAACTATCGATTCGCCCCGGTTTCGCACAGTTGATTTCTGGATCTCGACAATAGCGCCGCCAATTGTGAATGTAAGCCATTTTCGATTCAACTTAATCGCACACCCAAATTTCATCAATATCACAGAAGAATTATATTATTAATATGCATGTATTATACATATAAACCTTCCTCTTGAATCATTCTGTCTCTTAATGAAAACCGCATCAAAATCTGGGGCGTAGTTTAGAAGATCTCAGCGTACAGACTGCGGAAAGCGACTGTTTTATGCTATGTAGATATTCGTAATTTTCTTACCTAAAGACTACTTCAGGATTCATTACAGTTCGCTTCGTACTAACATTTGCTAATGTTTACAAACATTTATCGACGTTTCCGGCTTTATCGGGGTGTCGTTGTCCTTCCGGCAGAGTTGTGTGATTATTGTTGTAACGGACATATCGCAAGGACTTTAAATTTATAATATTTCAATACGTCTCGGTTGGAGAGATGTAAGATGATTAACTGATGTTAAAATTGAAGATGAAGATGAAGAATGGGATATCAATTTGATGATGACGAAAAAAAAGTTGCCTTTTATTTATGGCTTATATGAAGTTAAAAAATATTAATTTTTTATAATAATTAAAAGATTTTGATTTTTCACATGCTAGTGTAAATTACAATATTTAAATCATTTCAAAAGCATCATAGCTAAAACTGAGAAGTCATTTCCTAGAAACTTTACAGACTGCCTAACATGCTTGCAAGTATTGGATATCATAATTAATAATGGTAAATAAAAAAATTACTTTCAATAAGTATTATGTAATAATCAATATTGAATAAAAAAAATCATTCCATTCTATTCTACTCTATAATCAACATTTATATGTCTGATATGTTTATGATAAAAATTGTATTTGATAACATTAAAAAAGATACAGCGTCATAAATATCGTATCGTTCCAAATTTAGGACTATTCAATATATATAAATAAAAAATTCGATATCAGGTCATGTTTTATTCTTATACTTACACGTACATGTACAACGTCCCCTTGTCTGTCCGTACGGCTGTACCGTTAAGTCTGCAAAAAAGCCCATGCGCTTTGATAAGGTCGAATGCAACGAGCGCCATTGTTGAAATACAAGGGTGGGCTTATGAATGACCGAGACGGAGCGGGAATGTCTTGACTTTGTACAAGCAATGTCACGTTATTCTCATACTGCAATTAAAAAGTCTAGAATCAAAAGTTCAAAAGCGCCTGGCATATTATTTATGGTGTTAATTCGCATTCATGCTGCAATATTAATTACTAGAACACGAACGCTCACATTTATTATGTCATGACAATTAAGAAAAATATAAAAATTAAAAAAAGTTTTGCGTAACATTGAATTACCTAAAAAAAAAGAACTATACAGTTTTTTTATTAAAACTATTTTGTGTCGATTTCATCTTTTTATCGATTTTGAGTCTTCATCATCATCACTATTATCATCATTGCGGCCATTATAGCTTGACTGCGAAATATCATCATCATCGTCGTTATAGTCAATCACAAGTCCGCTGATGAACATAGGCATCCCCAATAAAGTGCTAGAAAAACACGATCCTCCTACTTCCATCAACTCACTGGTCATCAGGTCGTCAATAAGGTCACTTAACTATGAAAATGAAATCTAACGACAATATCCGTTAAATCATAACCGTTAAAAATACATAATATATTATTCATACAACCATTTAGACGCCCCATCCCTTAAAATACTAAATATTGATTATGCAACCGATTTACTTGAGTTACTAATGCATTGTTGATATGATAATATGCAAGATCTTGTAAATCTTTGTGGATGTATATAAAGCACTGAATCGCTTTATAATTAATAAGCGTCTTCTTAAATACGAATATTGTAAGAAATGGTTATTTAGTATATTATAATAAAACATCGGCTAAAAAATTTTGGTCTGATTCAGATTTGGAATAAACAATATATTTTTAATTACACAATTTCAGAACGCAAAGGCAAAGTAGTAATTCGAGTTCTTCCGAATTTCCGATCTGACACTTAGTGTTCTGTGTCTGACACTGACAAACTGACATTGACAAAGGCAAGGCTGTTCAATGCGCGCGAATTGTCCGGCACACAGCTGATTCATATATTTTTAAAACTACCTGTGCTTTCCAAATAATTTCGTTTTAGTATGAAATGTAATCTTAAATTTTGTTCTCGCTATATTGTTCTATATATTTCGCATGGGAATGTGTCAGTTTGTTCTCTAAAATTTGAGAATTCTCATAACCTTTCGGGAACTGTATTCTTTGTGTTTTGAACTCCAAATAATCTACAATGTGCCGTTGGGAGCTCACGAAAGGGCTTGGAGGTACGTAGAACCAGTTTATCCGGGATATTTATTGCTGACGATAGCTTATATCGACTCCCTAATGTAAAGATCATCGAAAAACCCCTATTGTGGTGTCACCCCTTACAAAAGTTTAAAAAAAAAACAAGAAGCTTATTGTTATCTTCTTAGCCTCCGCTTTAAGCAAGACGATAGACGAATTATCAATGCAGCAATTTACTTGATTTTTAGCTATTAAATTCATTAATTTTAGTTTAGATTATAATTCTTAGTAGAGACATTATTTTTTACAAACCTAATATTTTTTTAAATTAATTAATTAGTTACATATAAAATATATCTTAATTAGGAGTAAACAGGAGTAAACTTTTAAAGCAATACTGACATTAGACCAATATTAATATTATATCAATATTAGTATTTAAAATACAAGTGGTAAAATAAAAAAATAAAATAAAAAAACTGTACTTCAATATAAATTAAATGAGAACATCATCAATGTAGTCGAAGTCAATTAAATACAATGTGTATTTAATTGACTTAATTAAAGATAACTCAAAAACTACTGATCAGATCTTGATCAAATTTATATGGAACCACATGAAAAGCACCAGCTTTCAAATAAAAAAAGAATCATCAAAATCGGTTCAACTAGAAAGCAGTTTGGAGGTAACACACATTAACAAGAAATAGTCAAATTAAAAACGTCCTGCTTTTTTTGTAGTTGGTTAAAAAGGGGGTGATATTCCTAGTTTTATTAGCAGCACCTACTCTCCCACAGTTGTGTATACTGTCACTTATATGTTGGTAATAAATTAAAGTCTTCTATTAATTATGGTATTGTAGAATGTATGGTTATTGTAATATGCCAGAGCTTCTATTAATTATTGTAGAGCCATGCTGCAGCTACAATACGGTTGTAGCACAACTGAGTCGGCTCGACCTGAGAAAGACCACTTACTCACAGAATACTAGTGTGCAATAGCAGCTTAATGCTGCTATGTTTCATATGGTGGGTCTAGAGAACTGGAGACCCTTTTCACTGGAAATGAGTCATTCCATTCTAGTCCTCAGGGGTGACAATGCATTTGCATTTTGATTCTTAACTGATGACCGTTAGATGTCTATGGACCACAGCATCTGCTTACCATTAGTGGGCTTTGTGCTCGTTTGTCACCCTTATTCTATAAAAAATGTCTTGTTGGTCTTATTGTCTCCAGATGTAGCTAGCAAAGATGTTACAACTAAGATTATTCAGTTAAGAAGATTATCAAATATAACATAGAGCACTAATCACCCAGGGTGTACCAGACATGAATAGGAGCTTAACATACACTCTGAGACACCGTGCACGCCTTAAGTTTTTTCCAAATGCACAACAGCCTCTTTATTACTTGATATTAGTCTCTTATAGAGGTTCTCCAAAATATATATGTTGGAGCGTTTATAAAATACCGGTTGGATCGAAGTGGAATTGAGGGTATATTGAGAAACCCCACTTGTTTGTTCAGTATAGGGTACACTGTGGGCGCCATATGGGGGAGATTCCGCTTAAGTCATTCTACGAGTGCTAAGATAGCGTTGTGCTTCTGTTGGTTGTAGTAATTCTTCCAGTGCAGGCAAGGAGGATGGTGTTGCTGGGAGGCTGCCCTGTGTTACATTGAGATAAGTAGTGTAGGTGCTGGTTTGCATACTTTTGTGTTATTATGTAATTACATACCTCGTGTTACACTGGTGTGATTGTGGCGGGGACGTGTTACGGTGTGGTCGAACTATAATTTCTCTATACTGAATGTATAGTGCGTTACGCTGTCTTATTACTTACTGATTATTTGCATAAGCAAGAGAGCAAGTTGAACTCTCACATTTTTATTATTTTTAACAATTAACGCTATCCTGATGTATTTCCAAGATCAAAATTGGGATCTTCTGCTGAATCTCCGACATATATTTAGGCTATTTCTGCCTACGAATCTGTCTGGCTAGCTACCACATACTAACTTCTTTCTATCACCAAGCAGTGTTTGCACTGATGTGTTCCAGTTTGAAGGGTAAAGGGAGCCAGTACAATTACAGGCAGAAAGGCATTTCATTTTAGACCTTAACAAAAAAAAATATAAAATTGAATTGACAAACAAATGAAGTCCACCAGATGTTAAGTGGCTACTGCAGGCCATGGTACCTGCACCAATTTTAAATAAAGAAAACTACAGATTTCTTGTCACCTCTGAGGGCAGAGACGAAACAGCCTTTGACGGCAGAATAAGGTAAAAGGGTAGTACCTACCTAGACAATCTTCAAGGCAGAAAAGAAATCCTACCACCCAGAAGTAAAGTAAATATAATAGAAGTGGTAAATTTAATAATTTTGTACAAGCGACATCAATTTAGTCGGAAAAAAAAACACAAAATAAAAACATATTTCGATTGTTTCAGGTTAATAACAGAAAGCTTCAAGATTAACTCCGGGAACAGTGCCCAGAAACGGAAACAAACCGAAGCAATGTCAACAAACTACAAAGTTAAAATGAACCCACACTCATTAGACTTCAATAGAAAACAGTCACCCTTAAGCTCGCCTATTGCAACACCATCAAAACGACGTGTACTGGGAGAGTTACAGAACTCACCTATGTTCAGACCGAAAAATTCACCTATTATTGAAAGATTCACATCCCCTGTTATTGAGCGACTTAAAAACTCACCATTAGAAAGGAAGAAGTCTCCTTCAATTGATCGTAATACCTTGTCGCCTTTAACCACTCGTCCCGAAAGAGTTTTAAAGCGAACCTCAAAGAAAATATCAAAGATATTCGAGGAAAGATCTAAATTTAGGATGTCAAATAAGGAAAATGAAAGCCCTTTTATCAGTGACACCTTTGTCAAGTTGGATGTGGAGGAAGAGACGAGAGACTGTTCGTTTGGAGAGACTTTTCAGTCATTGATGTGCACAGAACGGATTTCCCATTGGTCTACTACTAAGGTATGTATGATATTAATCTTAAATGGAAGTAACATACACATTTACAGCCTGACGTACCTTCAACCTAGCCTTATACTTTTTATTTTTTTTGCATAAATTACGCAATATATGCAGAGTGACTTCGATTACTTAATTTTGATTTATTTGGCATAAATCAAAATGCTTTCTATTATAAGATATCATCATCCTTCATCAGATGACACACGCCTATTATGCACACGTGGTAGCATGAAAGGGTCGGCTCGACCGGGGCAGGACCACGCCCTAACAATACTAGCATAAAACAGTAGTTTAATGCTGCTGTGTTTCGTATGGTGAGTGTAGAGTACCGGAGACCCTTTTTACTGGAAACGAGGCATTCTATCTTAGTCCTCAGGGGCGACAACACATCTACTATGTAGATGTCTATGGGCCACAGCATTTACTTACCATCAGGTGGACTATGTGTGTATATGTGTACTTATTCTATAAAAAAAACACTAGTTACACACTCACACACATTGGTAATGATGTCTCCTATCACCAGTGTGACATTTTAGTTCAGACCTTTTTGGATGGATTTCCCATCAACAGTCTTCAAAATCACAAATGTTATGTGGAAATCCAATATCAATAGAACAACTATTTGTATGGCCTACAAATTGTTCCCAGTCTAGATCTTTGTTTTTGTGAAATTTATGTATGTAAACTATCTTTTATACACACACATCTTCCAACCACTTTGTATGGTATTCTTCACAATGCTTGTACCTCAGCTTATCTGAAAGAGTGTTTTTCATACTTAGGCTTATCCCGTTTAATGACCAAGAAAACTTAACTATCCCAATGCATAAATCTACATACTACTCGGATTCCTTTACGGTATCATCAATTACACTGAATAACCTTCCACAAGACTTAAAAGATGCTCAATAAACACATTTAAACATAAGGTTGGGACACATCAATTAAAATTACTTGATTAATGTAATGGTTTATATATTAAAATTTTCTATACTAAATTGTGTGCATTTTATGGTATTTTATTTATATATACGTATATGTATGTATGTGTATGTGTGTATAAGTGTATATATGTATAACTAAACATATTTATATTATTTAATGCATTTTAAAAGTAGCCCATAACTCTCACCACACTACCTAAGGTTAGCTGCCAGAGAATGCCTTTTCAGCATTAAGCTCGCCTTTATATCAATTTGTTTTGAGTGCAATAAAGAATTTGCTATTTACCTATCTCTATGATACAGGAGAAAAGCCTGGGGAGGGGGGGGGCAACCTATCTTAAAAAACTAGAAAACAATGAGTACATATGGTAAACCATTGTAAATTGTGATAATAATTTATATCTTTTCATTACTTTCAGTTGGATTTCACTGATGCGCTTCCACAAAAAACCTATGAAAATGAGAGCGAAAACTTAAAAGAAGACATCTATGTACCCGAAAAAGACTTAGAACCCGATTTAGACACAGGTTTTGAAACCTTACATGATTTGGAGGAAGAATTCGATGCAGACAACTTCGACCAATGCACGAAGTACGAAATAATTTCCACAGACAGTCCAAACATAATATCTAGAGGACGGTCCACGTCTAGGAAGATAAACTCTAAGAATTTTGTCTTTGGAGATCCGTTGGATGACAATGAACCGTCTACCTCCTTCAACAGACCAAATGTAAATGCTAGCAGGATGTTAACCTTCGAAGAAGAAAACTTTGAATTCACATCACCGGCTGCAAAACGACCCTCAACTACTAGCATCTCCGTCAAAAAGTCATTAAAGTTCACAGAGACCCCCACAAAAATTTTAAAGCATGAAAAGAGTGATTCTAGTATTGGATCCATGTCATCACCGTGCTCAACGAAACTAAGGTTCCCTTCAGAATCCACGACGTCCATGGAAAGTGGGTTTGTGTCTGAGTTAGAGGAACCTTTCTTAGAACTTGAAGAGGTGTCCAATTCCCCCAAAATGGCCAATTTTAATGAGCTACTCTCCGGTCCTATAAAAGAGAATATTATCACAGATAAAGACTTCTCTCGAAGACCAGCTTTGCATAGAAGTTTAAGTTTAAATCCAGAAGCTTCAAAAGCGAGAGTGTCTCTATTCTCAATATCAGAAGGTCCAGTTAGTCCGAAGAAGTCGCAGAAACGGCCGGAGGTTAGCGAGTTAGAGAATGAAGGTAGTAAGAGAAGAAAGTCTAATTGTGAGGGCCCAGAAATGGAGAGGATACTGAGACCGGTGCTGCATAGAGCTTTTTCTGAAAATAATGCATCCATCATGTCCGCTTTAGCTAGATGTGAGTATTTTTGTGTAACTAGAAGTTAGATTATAACTTACAGAATGATAACTCAAAACTGTCTGTTTTTTTTAACTTATTATAAGCAAGTGCTTGACCACAATCCCACCCGATGGTAAATGGTAAATCGCACAGTCTTAGTGTAACAAAAGCCTGTTCACTTATGCCCTGAAGATGCACAGATTGTATTCGGACAGAAGGAGATGCCGGTAAATTATTGCATTTTTTTTCTTTTTTACAGAATAAGGTAACAAACAAGCACACAGTCCACCTGATGGTATATAGATGCTGTGGCCCATAGATATATATATCTGTCCTTGATTAATAATTAAAATGCAGATGCATTGTCACCCTGGCGACTAAGATGGAATGTCTTGATTCCAGTAGAAAGAGTTGAGCATTAAGTTGCTATTTTACACTGGTGTTCTGTGAGAGCGTGGTCTTTCCCTGGTCGAGCCGACCCCTTTTTGCTACAACTATACTATTAATATAGCTGCAGCATGGCTCTACCATATATAAAGAGTTGATATCAAGAAGATCCTGGCCCATCTCTTGTTTCAGTTTCCCCCTGTCGCCTCTTAAGATACCTACAAGATGCAATCATGGCAAGTAAATCAGCAACATAACTGGTATTAAAAACCAAAAGTTGTGATTTTTCACGAATATGACACATTGACTGGAATCAAATTGTCGTACAACAGCATAATGGCCGGGTACTTTAACAACCAGACCTTGTGAAAATGTATTTACTGATAGTTTATATAATACGGAGTTACTTTGTGGGAACGTTAAAACATAATTATTATCAATGGTGGTGTGTCTTTCCTAGGTGTTGCGGGTAGTCAAATGAGAGAGGGAGGATCCTAAAACTAGGTAAAACATCACCATCTAGGTTTTAACACCTTTACTATTTAGGTTTTTTTATAGGATAAGGATGACAAATGAGCACACAGTCCACCTGATGGTAAGTAGTTACTGTGGCCCATGACATCTATATCTATCCTCAATTACGAATTAAAATGCAATTGTCACCTGTGAGGATTAAGATGGAATGCTTCATTTCCAGTAAAATAGGTCTCTGGTTCTCTACACTCACTATACAAAACAGCAACATTAAGCTATTATTTTATGCTGGTATTCTGTGAGAGCGCAGTCCTTCCTTGGTCGACATGGCTCTACCACTTTGAAAGTATTTGGATGGCACAGCTAATCTAATTTCCTTTTACAGCTGTTGTCGATCCAGACCTCATCGGTGACTTCTCTCTACCATTTGCTCTGCCTCTGACATGCGGTGACCACTCCGATCTCAAGTCTATATCCTGTGACACACTGGCCAGTCTACTGAGGGGTGATTTTGAGCACAGCATCAGTGGCTTTCAGGTAACCATTGATAAGATATACTTTATTATACTTTAAACTGTAAAAAAATATGTTACCATGTAGTGTCAGTGTAAGAATATTCTCTGCCCCATATCGTCCAGTGTGTTGCAAGAGGCGACAGACGGAAACTAGGAGATGGGCAGCAGCGTCTTCTTAAAGTAACTAAAAACTTAAAAAACTGCAGCTGCCGTCTCGCTTTCCAAGTGTAGTAATCCTCTATGAGGCAGTCTATGGGGGTAGGTAGCCTATGTTCAGCAGTGGACTTTTATAGGCTGTAATGTACAGATGTATAGAAGATAATCTACCAGGAGCACATAACCCACTGAGAGGTGAAATTATTAAATCAACAGTAACATTACAACTATGGCAAATATCCCCCCTATGAGGCAATCTATGGGGGTGGCCTAAGTTCAGCAATGGACTTTATTAGGCTCTAATGGATGGATGTACAGAAAATAATCTACCAGGAGCGCATGACCAACTAAGAGGTGAAATTATTAAATCAACAGTAACATTTACAGCTATGGCAAATATCCTCCCTATAAGGCAATCTATGGGGGTGGCCTATGTTCAGCAATGGACTTTATTAGGCTCTAATGGATGGATGTACAGAAGATAATCTACCAGGAGCACATGACCCACTGAGAGGATAAATTATTAAATCAACACTAACATTACAGCTATGGCAAATACCCCTCTATGAGGCAGTCTATGGGTTAGGCCTATATTCAACAGTGGACTTTTGATAAGTTGTGACACTACAGTAAAAAAAAATGTAGAATTTATTTTTACAGTGATATTTATGTATTTTATAAATTTTCAACAGGCGAATTAATGCTACCAATTCATACCTATGCCTGCTACCAAATAGCACAACATACACTGCTGTATTGTATTCCATTCTAAAGGGAATATAGACCCAGTATAATTAATTGCAGATAAATGCTGCTGTGTTTCGTATGGTGATTGTAGAGAATCGGAGACCCTTTTTACTGGAAACGAGGCATTCAATCTTAGTCCTCAGGGGAGACAACACATCTCCATATTAATTATTATCGAGGATAAATGTAGATGTCTATGGGCCACAGTGTCCACGTACCATCAGGTGGAGTGTGAGGCCGTTTGTCACCCTTATTCTATAAAAAAACTGTCATTAATAAAAAATATTATGTTATTTCCAGGTGATCGACTGCAGATACCCATATGAATACGAAGGAGGTCACATCCTTGGTGCAGTCAACTTATATACGCCTGCGCAGATACTGACCCTCGTCAGCGAACCTTTGAAACCGAAAGAACCTCATGAAAAACGGAACATCCTTATCTTCCACTGCGAGTTCTCTTTGGAAAGAGGGCCGAAGCTGTGAGTATACACAGAGTTTAAGTATTTCTGGCTTTGGTCTATTCGAAAGACCGCGGTCTATTCAATAGACCAATACGTCAAACTCCATGTTTCTAGTTACGGTTTATATAGACCTTAGGTTTACTTTTTTAAATTATTTTTTATTGTATAGTTGCATAAATTGTTACTAATTGACGTTTTTTCCCGACAGATCGCGGTTCCTTCGTTCCAACGACAGAGCTAAGAACAAAGAGAACTACCCCTCTCTTCATTATCCTGAAATATACCTTTTACACGAAGGCTACAGAGCTTTCTATAAGCGTTATCCCGACTTGTGCTCTCCAGCTGGCTACACGGCCATGTTGGATCCACAACACAGACATCTGTTAAGACAGCACAGATCAGTTCAGCAACCATCGTCTTCTATACATCACAGGCGGAACCGTCTACTCCTTTAGCTTTAAACTTCAAAGTGCAATCGACAGTAAGTCCTGTCTAGGGTTAGATTATACGCGTATATAGCGATTAATAATTCGGTCTATTCCAAAGACCGTGAAACTTGGAATATAATGTTTGTAGTAAAATTATGTTTTAGATTACATTTTGCGAAAAATCGTTCGGTCTATTCAGTAGACCGTGGACGTGGACTACTCAGTAGACCGTAACTTTTTCCCATTTATAACGGTAACATTCTGAAAAATGTGACTTTAATAGTTCCATTTGTGGTCTTACGATGTTCTACTCGAAAGATCTATTTTAAAGTGAAGACATCGGACCAGTTCGTCCAAACCGGTGTAGGAAATAATAATTTTAGCCTATGGAATAGTCCAGAAGCTCATTAGAGATTTCTTAAATGGATCGGTGGAAATAAAAAAGTACTGACAAAGCATTTCATTATAATTTAAAAGGTTTAGTTTTAAATGTAAATTACAAAACTATATGCCATACTAATATTAACTTAAGTTATTAGTACAAATATTAGATTAAAAGCAATATCCCACCTTTTAAATATAATTTTCGTATGCCATTTTGATAATTCTTAAGATTTTAGAATATTGAAATGTATTTAGGAATATTACACGTTCGGTTTATCATCAACAACCAGACTCGCCAAGTCATAAATAATCAAAAGTTACTATCGGAGGCATTGTTTTCTCTCTCACTCTCTAAATATTAATACAGGATGTTCTATTAAACTGATAAAGAAATTGTTAAAATTAAATTTCAATATTTTTATTATTTAATTTCAAAATTACGAGATATAAAGTAAGTTAGGGCGTCTTACAACATCGAATAAATTATAGAATAATTAATTAGTTCATAAAAGAAATTTAATTTAAAAAGTAAAAAAAAAACAACAGTATCGATGAATTTCAAATATCTTTAATTTTTTATCGGTTATAATTTTGTACATAAAAAAATGATTTCTAACATTAACCATTTAATACCTTAAGTCATTTATGGCCAAATACTCAAATTCTACTCAATTTTAAGATGTCCTTATTTCTCGTGGCGTCACAGTCACTTTGACTTGAAGTGATAGAAATAGCACTAGACTTAAAATTGAGAAGCGTTTGAGAATTTGGGTATTATAGTTTTTAATAATTTAATTGTTATAGACAAAATTACGGTTTGAACTTAATCCCAAGTATTTGATGCATATTGAACGAAAACCATCTCGTTGTATGAACATGCAAATTTTAAGCTTTAACTCCTCACACTAAGTGCCGTTTTTAAACCCAAGATAGTTTAAGACATGTAAATAATAATATAAATTAAATAATTATGAAGGAATATGAACAGCCTGTATATAGTTTGGCGTTACGGCTGTTCCCCGGAATTAGTTGCATTTAAACCTAGCATAAAAAATTATAACATTTAAGTTTGAAAAAATTTCAACATGTGACAACTACTTTTTTTAATCTGTTCCTGATCTTTTGAACTGAAACAGGTTAAAAATCCAAATAATATTTAAACACACTTGAAACCATGAGGCTTTGTGGAATGTTACATCAAACTTTGGCCTCAAAATTAAAAAAAAAACAGACTGATTTTTATAGCAGGCGTATTTCGGTTTCTGGCCTCTATGAACATAGGCCACAAACATTCTTAGATTTAGTTTTCCAGGTCGAGTATTAGTTTCTTTAATAATATCGCGTTATACAAAGCGATCTACAAAGACATCGAAACATATTGTACTATAGATAGAATAGAGGTGTACTTGCATAATATTGATAATTTTTCACTGCCGGTAGTTTTACCTCAGTACTTCGTCACGGATAACTCAAAAAAAAAATTAAAGCTTCTTTAATTTTGTTAATTATCAAAATTTTGGCCGCTCGATTACAATAGGTTTTGTCTTATAAGAAGGTGCGCTTAAGTGGCGCCAAAACACTCGTCAAGGTGTCAACCGTTATGGCGGAAACTTGCCGGCGGATTGGTGTTCCCGTATTATCGTTTAAATAATGGTTTGAAGTAGATTTTGATACGTAAAGTGGTGAAATTTTGTGTATTAAATATCCGCGTATGTGAATTATTATTGGAAAGGATGTTGCTACAGTGCTTCGATGGTGATATCATTCTTAAGATTTTTTTATCCGTTTGGATGGCTTAAGATACTATCGTCATCAACTGTCCGGTGGGTTAATCTGTCTTTAACATTTCCCAAAAACTTCGCCATGTGGCGCATCAGCATATTGTGAAGAATTTTGTGAATGAAATACGCATCAGACTAGGTTGTATGGTTTAAGACCTTTGCCTGCTTGAATATCCAAAATTGTAACAAAATCATTGGGTTGTCATTATTGCAAGAATTGTTTGGATCTAGATATTTTTAATGTAGATATATAAAAATTGTTGTGCCGTAAATATGTAATCGAGCCAAAAATTTAGTTTCGAGTTGGCGTGTAAAAATTTTATATTATTTTTAATGGCAATATTAACTTTACGCTTCGATATAGTTGTTATGTTAGTTGAAGAAAAAGAATTATTATTATTATTTTTTTTTATTTCTTTTTATTTAACGGAAAAAAATTATGAATAAGTTCTTTTAAGCAAAGTTCACATATTATATTCTATTGACTAAGTTAATTTTAAAATTCATGGCACCGTTTAAGCATTCGAGGTACGCAAACTGAAACCAAGAAACATTCTTAACATTTTGGAAAGATGTATGCTAATTCCGGAAAGATGTTTACTAATCTCGGAAAAATGTATACTAATTTCTTAAAGGTGTATACTAATTTCGGAAAAATGTATACTGATTTCGGAAGAAATGCAGATAGTTTTAACAAAAAATACCCAATGAATTGATCGTTTCACGTGCTTGTTTGCTTCAACGGTCGAGTCTATAAGATTTTCCGAGCACCCTCGTGAAATTTACGCTTATTAGATTTATGTGGTTCTGTATATAATTTTAATTTTTAACATAGGTTTTGCTTAGCTAAGAATTTTTAAATATTATGATATGATTAACTACATACATTTCCTTTTAACGTTTTCTTCAGTCTTGCAATTTGAAATGGGAGGGAATTTGAGTGCCTGCATGTTACATAGACATCTATATTTTTCTTATGCTGCGTTCCAAAGCAAAGGTTTAGCTAAGTTGATTTATTACAAATGTTAAATGAAAATAGAAAACTATAAAAATGAATGAGAATATACTCCGGGAATATACCCTCAACTAATCATCAGGAGTTTTCTGTATCAAATAACAACAATATAACAACATTTCCCACACTGGCTGTTGACTTTGCGGAAAAACCTAGCACGGGTTTATCTCAACTTCCAGAAGTACTTAACATAATGGATGCCATACACGTTCCAGTTTACCGTCAAGTATGCATGACGTTAGTCGGAGCAATAAGCCTAGGATGGTTAACGCGTCGTCCGTCACTGGTGACGCCATGGTTTCAACTGGTGCGGCATCATGCAAAGTTGACGGTATATTGGATCGTGTATAGCATGCATAAAGTCGCGTTAAGTTGTTCAATGTGACTGTATTAATTTTTATAGTTTTCTATAAGCGTTTATTTTATGATCGTAGAAAATCAACATGGCCGAGTCTTATGAGCTTTACAACTTTCAATTAATATATTTCTTTCATCAATTATGGTTTCCTTCCTTTCCATTTTTATTGGTTAATTATTAAAAAAATATATATATAAATTACACTAAAAATACATCATAGGTTGAAAATATTTTGTATACATTTCCGAAATTTTACGAAATGGGCGCGTTTAAGTATTACGTTAATTTTTCTTACTTTTGCTGACAAAAGGAGCGGGGGGAAAATTAAAAATCTTACGTCAGAAAAAAAATATAAAACAATAAAATATTTTTAAAACAATATTTTATTATGGTATGTATACCGAATTTCTTTTCATATTACTTACTAAAAAAAAAAATATAGATGAGATTATGTTATAATTGAATGCCCCCCATTGAGTAGTTTCTTTCGACTGTTAACATTCACTGTGCTCCGAGAGATTTATTTCAAATACACTAATATATTTACGTATAATTAAAGGTATCTTTATATTTAATTAGAGTATAATTGTGAAATTTATAGAATTAAGTTGAAATAAAATTTAAAAGTATATATTTTTGTTGTATTATTTACATGAAAATACATGACTTAACTCACTCATACTTATCCCCATGTTCAGCTAAGGCAATGTGATGTCCATTAGCGTAAAAAGGGAGGGGGGGGGGGTTGAACTGGTGGTGGGAACGTCGAAGGTCAAAGGTGAAAGTAGAGTGTAGGATCATAACTTGAGCTTATCCCGAATTAATGGTCTATTCAGACGTTGCCGGCATCGGACGTCTGTGGCTACCACTGCGTTACAGTGTATAAGAACAGAGAGGTTACAAGATGAAGGTGTGAAAGAGAAGTACAAATGTAGACTGAGAGAAAATGTTAGTGGTTTGGATGAATTGTGTATGAATGATTTAGACTTGGGAGACTGTGTGGCATAATGTTTAGAAAGGTTTGGTGGATGTAGCTACCGAAGTATGTGGTGTAAGTAAGATAAGAGAAAGAATGAAAGGAAAAATAATACGTTATGGTGGGCTGATGAGGTACGGATTGAAGTTGAAACAAAGAAGAGAGCATGGCTAGATTTATTAGCGACCAAAGCTGGTAATTCTGGCGATATGAATGATGACCTTGAAAGAAAAAGTCAGTCTTTAGACGTTTAAATGAGAGAGTAAATGAACTAGTTGAAAGGCAAAAGCAAGATAGAACGGATAAGAATGATAGAAGAATATAGGATAACTTCCAGGCAAACATTAAAATGTTCTGGAAACTCGTAAGAACTGCCAGGGGACATTTAGAACAGCCTAGAATGATGCTATACGAGACCAGAATAGCTGTATTCTGAATGACGAAGTTTCGAGTTTAAATAGATGGAAGGAATACTTTGAAAGCGTATTTATGAGTGAGGAGACCTTTGAATTAAATGAAATACAAATTCCGAAAGAAGAGGAAAGAGATGGGAAGATAAATATAAGTATTTTATATATACATGCTGCATCAATATACTAATATTATGTAGTATAGTTGTAGCACGAGTGGGTCGCCTCGACTGGGGAAGGAACACGCTCTCACAGAATACCAGCGTAAAAAAGCAGCTTAACGCTGTTGTGTATCGTATGGTGAGTGTAGAGAACTGGAGGCCCTTTTTACTGGAAAAGAGGCATTCCATCTTAGTCCTCACGGATGACAACGCATCTGCATTTTGATTCGCAAACAAGGATAGATGTAGATGTCTATGGGCCGCAGCAACCACTTACCATCAGGTGGACTGTGTGCTCGTTTGTCACCCTATCCTATAAAAAAAGTATAGATGAAATAATGAAAAGCATGAAAGCAGGTAAGGCAGCCGGATATGAAAGTATTACTCGAAATGCTAAGGGCTGCAGAGAGAGTGGTGGCAGGACTGTTGTACACCTTGTTTAATTTATGTTGCGAACTGTAAAAATTACCGTGGTATCAACCGTCTTAGCTATATGCTAAGATACTAATTGAAAGAGTTATGAGAGAAACTGTTTGAAAAGTTTGGGATGTACAAGCGGGTTTTAGAAAGGGAATGGGGCGTTCATGGACTTGGAAAAGGCTTATCAGAGTGGACAGGGATGTGTTATTGCAAATAATGAACTCATTTGGGTTGAGCGCTGGATTAATACAGGCATTAAAGTCTCTTTATAGAGACTCCAGTGCTTCTGTCAGGATCAACGGGGCTTACTCGGACTTGTTTGGCATACATCGAAGTGTCAGATAGGGCTGTGTGGCTTCCCCGTGTCTGATTTCAGTTCATCCTATTTATAAACAGTTGTTTGGAAAATTTAAAAGTTGAAGATTGCGGGTTGAGAATGGGTGAGTTAACGGTCAAATGCCTTTTGTACGCCGATGATCAAGTTATATTTGCGTCGTCGGCGGCCGAATTGCAAATGATGGTTACTTTAATGAACTGGTCATCAAAAGAAAGGGGAATGAAATTGAACCCAAATAAGACGAAAGTTATGGTTTTTGAAAGAGAAGAAAGTAAAACAATATGTGAAATAAGAATAGAAGGGGAGTTGGTCGGGCAAGTAGATGAGTTTGTGTATTTAGCAGGGATGGTAGAAATGATAAGAATATAGAATGACGAGTGAACGCAGGAAATAGATTAAATGGGGCTCTACACTATATTGTGAAAAGTCAAATTTTCACAGATTATGATTACTTATATTTACGCGAACACTACACATTGAATAAAACTATTTTTACGGATTTTATCGCGTTTAATTAACTTATTTTATATTCCCGACGTTTCGGTTGCTTTCCAGCAACCGTGGTCACGGGGGACTGAGGTGATTGACGTCCCGATGTCAAAGTTAACCCGGAGTACCTTCAGCTTTTTAATTATTAATTTTGGTCCGATCTACGCAGAATGAACTAACTGTGTCTTGAAGTCTTACAGTGGTATGCTTGGGTTTAGTTTTAATTTTATGAATTACAGGATCCCAAGCAGGTGGTAGTACCCAGCCTCCCTCTCTATTGAAATTAGGATGTTTTTTAATTTCAATAGCCTCACGTATCATCCTTGGCAGGAATCGATGTTCTTTCACAACGTGAAGCACCAACGTTCCGGGAAGTCTGCAGTTTGTGATCATATCCTAGACGGCCCCCGTCATTACATTAGATTTGATAAACCACAAGTCCTCACGAAAGAACATCGATTCCTGCCAAGGATGATACGTGAGGCTATTGAAATTAAAAAACATCCTAATTTCAATAGAGAGGGAGGCTGGGTACTACCACCTGCTTGGGATCCTGTAATTCATAAAATTAAAACTAAACTCAAGCATACCACTGTAAGACTTCAAGACACAGTTAGTTCATTCTGCGTAGATCGGACCAAAATTAATAATTAAAAAGCTGAAGGTACTCCGGGTTAACTTTGACATCGGGACGTCAATCACCTCAGTTCCCCGTGACCACGGTTGCTGGAAAGCAACCGAAACGTCGGGAATATAAAATAAGTTAATTAAACGCGATAAAATCCGTAAAAATAGTTTTATTCAATTTTCACAGATTATTAACTTCCTTCTGCGTAGCATTGAAAGGAAGTTAATGGTTTTAGCTGGCAGTCTGTTCGTCTGTATGCCGACACGATAACTTCCGTTTCACTGGACCGATTGACTTTAAATTTGGTATGTGGATACCTTGAGGTAGTAGTAGCTCGGTCGAGTTTGAATTTGGGTCCTGTAGGTCAAAGGGCACCAGAGATATGGGATTCACGCAGAAGGAAGTTGTTTTTCTTGAATTTACATTCAACTCGTTATCTATACATACCTATAAATAAAATAGATGTGTCTGTCGGTTATATTGAAATTAAAAGGCTTCTGTTAAGCTCAGCGGGCTATTTGCATACCATCACCACATTTTTATATAGAATAAGGGTAACAAACGAGCACACAGTTCACCTGATGTTAAGTGGTCGCTGCGGCCTTTAGACATCTACATCTATTCTCGATTACGAATCAAAATGCAGATGCGTTGACAGCCGCGGGGACTCAGACGGATTGCCTCGTTTCCAGTAAAAAGAGTCTCCGGTTCCCTACACTCACCATACGAAATACAGCAGTGTCAAGCTGCTATTTCACGCTGGTATTCTGTGAGAGCGTGGTCCTTCCCCGGTCGAGCCGACCCGTTCGTGCTACGACTATACTACTAATATACCCGCAGCGTGGTTCTACCACTATGATATATAAGAGAAGAGTGTGGTTTACAAGATGATGTTGTGACCAGGATTAAGAAAGGAAAGAATAAGGAAAGAGTGACAACGCTTTATGTTGCAGAAGTGAACGACAGAATCGGGAAGGGACGCCCTAGGCGAGTTTAACGACCGAATTAGCGATATATTGAAAATGCGTAAGTATATGGATGTGGAGGCGAGAGAGGTACGTCAGGATCGTGCCAAATGGAAGTCCATAGTCTCTGCCTACCCCTCTGGGTAACAGGCGTGTGTGTTTATGTTACGTTTAAGTTTTTTTGGCTTGGATGCTTGGATGCACTCCATGGAAAACATATACCCTGTTCTTTAATAACTGGCTTTACGGCTCTGGGTTCTAGCCCTTCTGAGTCTGAAGTTACAGTGTATAATTATTCTTCATAGTACACTGCATCACAATATGTTGATGCGTCACATTGTACAGCCCTTAGGAAATTTTGACGGCAACTTGAGCCAGCAGACAGCAGACAGTTGGCGATAGTATCTCAAGGCGCCTAAGCAGACACCTTATCTTGAGATTCATATCACCATCGGAGCACTTGTTTCACCGTTCCACTAATAGTTCACATGCGCACGCATTCAAAATCACACCACTTTACATATCAAAATCACTTCAAACCATTTTTTAAACAATAATACAGAAGAAGCAATCCGCCACCGCTCCAGTTCCCGCCAAAAATCCCTATAAATAAAATAGAAGTGTATGTCTGTATTATTGAAATTAAAAGGCTTCTGTTAAGCTCAGCGGGCTTTTTGCATACCATTACCACATAAATAACCATTTTTAAAAGTGTTATCTGTCTGTCTGGCAAGCTAATCTTCAGAATGACTGAACCAATTGTGAGTAAACTGCACAAACAGACAGAGAGCAATGCCTGGAGTGATCTAGACTATATTTTAACCGAAAAGCTCGTTAATTTTTGTGAAGTCGAAAAATCGTTTAAATAAATGATCGTTGATGATTATCTTAAATATATCTCTTAAATGATGATATAAATGACATTAATAGATACCACCCAGACAAAACCGGGGCGTTTTAACGATAATACTTCTTTTTTTACTTATATTTTCTTTCTTGTTATATTCTCTTACAGAATACCAGCTCAATGATGTGATGTGTTTCGTATGGTGATTGTAGAGAACCGGTGACCATTTTTACTGGATACAGGGCATTCCACGCAGGGCATGTTGTTATCAGGAGTGACACCGCGTCTGCATTTTGATTCGTAATGGAGGATAGATGTAGATGTCTATGGGCCACAGTATCTGTTGTGGCTGTGTGCATGTTTGCCACCTTAAAAAAGAAAAATGACGTGCGTATGTTGTGCGCACTGGACGCTATTAGGATGAGTATAATCTTAAGAGTCTGGAAGGAAGTGACCACTAGGCTAACGAGGCTGTGACAAGGCTGAAATATTTCATATGTACTTATTTGATAAGGCAGCACAGAACTGAACTCGAAATATTAAAATGAAACCATTAAACACAAACATGACATTTATTGAATTAACATTAATCTCCTGTTGAAGGAGATAGGAATATTGTATGTTCTATATTTTTCTATTCTATTCTCCTATGTTCTCCTATTCCATTTTGAAGTCAATGTGATATTATATGGTACTAGACATACTACAATAGGACAGGTAATATATAATCTATACAAATCAATAAAATTGAAGTGTCTGTTTGTAATGTCAAAATTACAGTTTTTTAATAAACGCATATGAAAGTAAATATAGTACTTATAACTAAAATACAATTTTTAAAATTTTTGTCTGTCTGTCTGTTTGTTCCGGCTAATCCCCGAAACGGGTGGAGCAATTTTGACGGGACTTTCACTGGCAGATAGCTGATTTCATAAGGAGTAACTTCATCATCATTACAGCCCTTTACAAGTCCACTGCTGAACATATGTTTCCCCCAAGTAATGCCACAAAGCACGGTCCTGAACCATTTGCATCCATCGACTTCCTGCATATCTTACCAGGTCGTCATTCCATCTAGTGGGGGGACGCCCTACACTTCGCCTGCCGGTACGAGGCTGCCACTCGAGAACCTTTCTTCCCCATCGGTTGTCGGTTCTTCGAGCTATATGGCCGGCCCATTGCCACTTCAGCTTACTAATCCGTTGGGCTATGTCGGTCACTCTGGTTCTACTGCGGATATCCTCATTTCTAAGTTTATCACGCAGAGAAACTCCGAGCATAGCTCTCTCCATAGCTCGCTGAGCGACCTTGAGCTTCCTAATCCGGCCAGCAGGAATGACTTAGGCTACTTTTATTTTAGAAAAAGAATTAGGGTTCCGCGCAAAAACATAAAAACCCTAACACACGAGCGAAGTCGCGGGGAACAGCTGGTGAATAATATAATAATGTCCTTCAGGCCGAGTTTCTGTCACGGCCGCCAGCCTCAACGGATACTAACCATCTTCCCAGGACATGATTATAGTGTACGAGTGTATGCGCAAGCACAGCTGCACTCTATTGCCTCACTCTCATAGTCCGAAGGGACGGTAAACCGACACGAGCGGAGAGAGATCAGGCACAGGACCAACGTCTTTACGTGCTTTACGAGGCTCGGGGGTGAAACAACGGTGACCTCCTAACTACCGAATGCTACTGAGAGTTTCTTGACAGAGAAGAGAAGTTTCTTGGTAGAGCCATGCTGCAGCAATATTATGTAGTATAGTTGTAGCACGAATGGTTCGGATCGACCGGGGAAGGACCACGCTATCACAGAATACCAGCGTAAAATAGCAGCTTAATGCTGCTGTGTTTCGTATGGTGAGTGTAGAGAACCGGAGACTCTTTTTACTGGAAAAGAGGGATTCCATCTTAGTCCTCACGGCTGTCAACGCATCTGCATTTTGATTCGCATACGAGGATAAATGTAGATGTCTATGGGCCACAGCAACCATTTACCATCAGGTGGACTGTATGCTCGTTTGTCACCCGATCCTATATAAAAAAAAGAGAAACATAACTGATTTCGGCCCGACCCGGGATTCGAATCCGGGGCCTCCAAAGTCAACAATTGCGTTTACGATCACTACATCAACGAGTCAAACATAATGTACCTACATATATTGTAAGGGTCTAATTAACAATTTCTAAATATTTCAAACATCAAAAACAATATGGCGGCTTTTTATTTGATATCTGCGTCATGTGGCAATGAGGGTATCCACGAATTTTTCTGCCACCAGGGCGGCGCCACTAGAAAGTGAGGTATAATATTTGTCAGATTTCATAGTTTATTTGTTCGGAAACTTACATACATAAACACTCACGCCTGTCACCCAGGGGGGTAGGCAGAGACTACGGACTTCCATTTGGCACGATCCTGACACACCTCTCTCGCCTCTTTTACATCCATATATCTACGCATACACGCTCGTCGGTTAAGGGTACTCCTAATCTGGCCCATTTGGCTGTTCGGAAACTGTAAAAGTGAATGTTTTTTTTGTACATACTATTAGTTATATTTTATATTAATATCATTAAAAATAAATAAACCAAACCACAGATATTCAAGAAAGTAGAAATATAAAAAAAAGGTTAAAAATGTGCAAAAAATTTAAGAGCAAACCACTGAGTCATTGTTAGTCTAGAAACTGATAAACTTTTATTAAAAAACAACTTCTCAATTAAATGACATTGTGTAACAAAAAACTTTACCTCAGTGTTAACTAGCGACATGGTAAGCAGAAAATTATTAGCCCCCATTGAACTTCCATGAGATAGCTTAAGACTCAGGTTTAGGTTCTTCTTTGTTTTCTTCTTTACCATCTTGCGCCGCTTTCTTCTCTGCACCATCTTCAATAGAACTTCTGGATAGTTGACGCAGAATTTTCTCGAAAATTTTAGGCGCACTCTTCGTATTTGGCAGCGAGATATCCGTCTGTGTCGTCACCGTCTCGCATCTTTTTTCCTCCGTCACCTCAACTGGTAAGTTTGTCTCTCTCAGATCTAAAGTCAATGTTTTCCTTTTTGTTTCTTTTTCTTTGTCTACCGTCTGGTTTTGTATCTCTTGTATTTTTTCTGTGTTCTCTTCTTTCTCCTTCGTTCTTCTTTCTATAGCTTTAGTCACAACGGTGCCCAGTATGTGCGCGCATTTTATGACGTTCTGTGTTTCTTTCGCCGTAAGATGTAATCCTTCGGCCTTTATTAAGTTATTTAAGCTTGCCAAGTTGTCTGGAGACCGTTTCACGGAATCGTTGGTTGAGAGCTCTGTAAATATGAATTTATTAAAAATATTATATTAGAACCGTGGCTACTCAAAAGATAAAAGTTTTTTCTAAATTTCCCAGTACGCGAGCGCCCCCGGTTCGTTCTTCGTCGGTACCAATACAATTGTTTTAAGTACCACTTACTCGACGGTGAAGGAAAACATCGTGAAGAAACTTGCATGTCTGAGAAATTAAACAAATGTGTACAGCTGTATAAGCAGCATGAATTTATCTTCTCGACGGGGGATTGTACCTGTCATAGAATTCGAGCGTAAAATTACAGGTGATGCGGTGTCATGCTGCTATGTAGGGATCTGGATTCCCTTTTTACTGGAAACGAGGCATTCCATTTTATTCTTCAAATAGTTATAATATAAAATGAAAGTAATTTTTACGGATTTTATCGCGTTTATTTTAACTTTTTAATTCCCGACGTTTCGAGCACTTTACAGCACCCGTGCAGGGGGGCACTGTGGTGTTTGACGTCCCGATGTCATAGTTAGCCCGGCTACCTTCAGTTTTTGTATATTAATTTTTGGTCCTATCTACGCAGAATGAGCTTAAAATGACCAAAAATAGATATTCAAAGACCAAAAATTAAAAAAAATATATATTATTCAAAAATCGAAAGTAGCCGGGCTAACTATGACTTCGGGACTTCATACACCTCAGTTCCCCCCGTGACCATGGGTGCTGTAAAGCACCCGAAACGTCATGAATTAAAAAGTTAAATTAAACTCGATAAAAACCGTAAAAATTAGTTTCATTTAATGTGTAGTCTTCGCGTAAATATAAGAAATCATGATAGGTATAACAGTTACTTTAGATTTACTAAACGTTCGCTCACCAAAATCAATGAGGTCCAGGTCGTTGCGGTAGGGTGTGGGGCAGTGGTCGTAGAGCGCGCGGGTAGTATGGGGTCCGTTGTAGTGCGCCCAGAAGTGGGCCCACTCACCGTCAGAGCCCGGCCTCACCCCCGCACGCACCTCCGACCCCTCGCACTCCTGCCACGTGCTCACGTAGCAGCTGACGTGGAATGCAGTAGATGGCTCATTTAAGGTGTTGTACGTGAAGATTTTACGTTAGTATTTTGTGAGAGCGTGGTCCTTCCCCCGGTCGAGCCGATCCATTCGTGCTACAACCAATAGCTGCAGCGTGGCTACCACGTGCAATATCAGGTCATTGTAACGAATTTATTGTTTTGTCGTCAGTTCTTAAAACTGTTGTGTAAAATTTCATATTATATTTTGCTGAGAGAAGTAGGTGAAAATTGAATTAGGTAGTAGGTTCAGACCAACAAGCAAAAACAAGATGGAGCGCTGAGTACATTTCAAGTGACGTAAAAACCAAGCCAAAACCATGCGCAACTTGTTGTAAGAACACACACTCACGTATGTATATGCATCTTTTTTTTATAGGATAAGGGTGACAAACGAGCACACAGTCCACCTGATAATAAGTGGTTGCTGCGGCCCATAGACGTCTACATCTATCTTCGTTTGCAAATCAAAATGCAGATGCATTGTCACCCGTGAGGACTAAGATGGAATGCCTCTTTTCCAGTAAAAAGGGTCTCCGGTTCTCTACACTCACCATACGAAACACAGCATCGTTAAGCTGCTATTTTACGCTGGTATTCTGTGAGAGCGTGGTCCTTCCCCGGTCGAGCCGACCAATTCGTGCTACAACTATACAATGAATATAGCTGCAGCATGGCTCTACCACGTAAAAAAGTATAGCTGGCTCAAACTATGTATTTATTTGTTAGTACATGAACCATACAACAATGGGTTATTATAGGTACTGAGAGTCGACGATACGCCACTACGATGCCGTTGGAGCCGGTTGGAATCCTACGCACCAGGGATGTGGATACACCGCTTTAGTATCGCGTAAAAGCAATTCACTCGCGGCTCGTTGAACATCCCCGATATGCTGCAGAACTGAGGCAGCCCGACCAGCCCCCGAAATGCATTATCGACTATTGAAATACCTGGAGTCATTTAGTTCTTGTGAGTGTGGCGTCATCAGTGTGTCGGGTGGGGCTCCGAGGGAATCGCCAGAAGACGCCGCCGAGTACTCTGGAGACACCGAGGAACAGTCCAGCTCGGTGCTTACTCCTTGCCTTCAAAACCATATAATTTATTATATACGGTTATTTTGCAATAACCGGCCAAATTTGCAGAGAAGTTTCAGAATAAGTAATATAGACAAATGCTGAAGAAAAATTATTTAAAAAATATCTGAAACTTTGTGTCCTTTTTTTCTTTTAAATTCAAAATGCATGCAAATGCATTATTTGAAATGATTTCACTGCGCACGCATACATTCGTAAGGCTCGATCGGTAGGCAAAAACGTTGTTGCCCATAAATCACATTCAATTTGGGATAATTTCAAATAAAAGTAGAAGCCTTATTTACATGTATTTTCAAAAACTGCTATAACGTTTTTTTATTATGTACGAGCAGCTACGCAGGTCTAGACAGAGCAGTATCACTGCAACCTCAAAGATCTATTCGGCTGTCCCATTTCAAAACCTAGTAAGGGACACTTTTTACAAAAATCGTTTGATTGCATATTCTTCCTAACCTAGTAAGTTCCTACCCAATACAAAAACACCAGCGTTGTAAACGCACAAAAAAGCTGATATATTAAAGCATCGATACCTAGTAAGTGTACCATTCACCGCCTCGTGACCACATAAAAACCTAGTAAGTCACTTTAACCATTTCAAAACCTAGTAAGTGTCTGAGACTTGCTAGGTTTTAAAATGGTTAAAGTGACTTACTAGGTTTTTGAAATCAAGTCCGAACGTGAAGAAAGAGAGGGATAATGCACGTTGTTCACAGCATGTCACAACACGTAAGCGCAAGCTTTCGCTTCAATTCATTTATCGGCGTCGGCGCGTGAACACAGTAACTTGAAGTGTCGTTGTATTTGTTTTTCATAAAAATGAATCGCCAAATGCAATTTTACCGTTCCAAAAAGATTGTGGCTGCCGCCAAAAATAACAATATAAACTGTGATTCAGAGACGGAAAAACGGTAAGTACATTATATCTAAACTATTTATTTTGCCTTATAATACACGTGCACTGAAATACCTATGTAAATTAATGATGCTAATTAACACTAATATTTTGAACCTATTAGTTTGTACGTGATTATTATTTTGTTTTTGGTTTGATAGGCATGTTTAGTTTTAAGTTTACCATGAGTTGTTGTTTTGGCTTGAAAATGGAATTATTGATGTATGCGGTATTTTAAAATTGGTTGCGGTTTCTTTTTGTCGTGTGTTGCATTTTTCTTTTCTTTGCTTCAGTTTGCCTGCTAATAACGGCCTAATTAAATTCAAAGCACTATCCACTTCATCTTCGCAAAATAACACTGCTATAAATCCTAAAACCTTAAGTGTAATTGACCCTGAAGAATTAATTACATTTAGCGATTTGGACGATTCAGTTGAAGATCCTGATTTTGAGCTGCCTGAATCTGTAAAAGATACTTCTTCTGATACTGATTTTACATTCCGGGACTTCTTGGGTTCTTGTATATCTCAATCTGCCGCTGAATCTCTGCATCAAAATAGACAACCCGAAATACACTTCGTAGCTGCATATCCCGGTCCAGTCTTTACTTATAATGAACATGATAATTTATCAAACACCAGTACAACACAAAATGCAAATCCGCAATATGTAAATGCCACTGAACCAAATGTTATGAAACCAAATAAAAATAAAATAAAGCATCCGATGATCGTAAATAGTTGTGATGGCAAATGCAAGAGGCAATGTGCAAAGTTTTCAGTTGAAAGTCGGAAAGAGATTTGGGATAAATATTGGGAACGAAATTTTGTATCAAGGCGTAATTTTCTCAATAAATGCATAACTATATGTTCTATAAAGCGACGTAAGGTTCAAATCTCAAATTCTAATAATTCGTTTTCTAAAAACGAAAGTCGTTATTTTTCTTTGCCAAATAAAGACAACGAGTTGATTCCCGTGTGCCGTAACTTTTTTTTGGCAACTCTTGGATATAAAACTGATGGCGTGATAACAGAACTTAGTAAAACTATAAAGAAAGGGTATTAAATGCATCTGCTTCCAAAGAAAATAGAGGTGGCAATCGAAGAAAAGTTGATGGAAGCATAATAACTGAGCATATCATGAGTTTTCAGCCCACTGTTAGTCATTATCGCCGTCACAATGCACCATTTACTAAATATTTGCCGAGACACTTAACATTACAGCAAATGTATAAAGATTTCAAGCAGAAAAATCCAAATTTTAAATGTGGGGTTGAATTATACAGACAAAATATAAAAAAACTAAAAATATCATTTCATATGCCTAAAGGTGATAGCTGTGTAGAATGCTCAATGTATGAACAAGAACTGAAGAATTACAGCGATATTAATTCGATGCCTGAAAAAATAAGAACGAAATATGAAAATCATAAGTTCAAAGCTGACTCTGCTTTACAAAGATACAGATTAGATGGATCAAGCAAAAATTCAAATAGAGTTAAATATTTATCAATGGATTTACAAAAGGTGATTATTTTACCAGAGATGCCTGAAATTAAAGATGCTTTTTTTATGAGTCGTTTGGTTACGTTTAATTTAACATTTGCTCCAATTGAAAAGAAGTCGAGCGATTTTGCCATATGTGTCCTTTGGCATGAAGCTCAAGCTGGACGAGAGGCGAGTGATATAATGAACGCCATATATGCTTTCATACAGGCTAATAGGGACATGGAGCACTTGTATATATGGGCTGATAATTGTACAGCGCAAAACAAAAATTGGACCCTTTATACTGCAATGATTATAATAGTCAATAACTCCTTGAATAATCTTAAATCAGTAACTATTAGCTATTTAACCAAAGGTCATACTCACATGTCCGCGGATGCTGTTCATGGCAATATCGAAATGAAAATGAGGAGGCAAAGAAATATATATGATTTTCAGGATTTTAAGGACACAGTGATGCAATCAAGGAGAAATATAAAACCTATTGAAATCAATTGTAGATATGAGTGGCCTAAAAAAAAGAGAGTGGCACGTCTTAATGAACCGCTAAAGCAATTTAATTTGAACTCTGTTGTGCAAGTCGAATTTAGCGCTGGATCAAGAAACCTTTTTTATAAGACAAGGTATTACTTATTTATTTTAATATAATATTTATTTTAAGTCAGATTTGTTTGACTTTTTTGGCCTGAACTTTAACTTTTTTTTTCAGATTTGATGAACCCCTCCAAGAATTGGACTTTCTGGTAAAAAAATTTAATTGCACTGAGCTCCCTAAAAGTCTTGATACCCCAAGAGGTATTAAACAAAATAAAAAAGAAGAAATTATTAATAAATTGGTATGTTTGATGCCGGAATCAAGAAAATCATTTTGGAATAATTTACCCGTCAATGACTCGTCTGCCGATTTGACAAATGATGGACAAATGTCTGCAGTTGAATAGCTCTTTTTTATAAATTAATAAACTTTTCTATTCAATTAATAATGCTTTTAATTACAAGGCTTTAGAGTTACTAGAATTCAATCAATAAGATATACTAAGTAGGGTACCGTAAAACCATAACAAAACCTAGCAAGTGCTCTTACTATGTTATGAAACTGGTTGTTACATGAACCTAACCATTTCGTATCAATTATCAAAGATAGTAAGGGCTTTAAATTTTGTAATATACACATATATTAAACTACTGATAGTACTATATGTGCATTATTTAGTATTTTATGCAAACAACAGCAAATTTTTTACTTAACATAAATACTTTTCAAAGGCTAACCTATTTTACGTTTAAGTGCTTTCCTGTAAAATTTAGTTTTAAGCCCTTGCTAGGTTTTGAAATGGGACAGCCGTATTGTGATCGCTGCTATGTCTACAGTTGACTGCTAAGCCCTATGTCCTCAATGAATAGAATGAGTTGCTTAGCTGTGAGTAATTTCACTTCTTCTGGGCGAAGTATATATGTAGTTTCCCAGATGAGTGCTGAATTTGCGCATTAAGGGTCCGCAATTTGTCAGGATGTGTAAAGGCGTTTCCTCCTCTAGGGAGCAAAACCGGCAGATTCTTGAGTTGCATAGTCCCAGGATGGACATGTGCTTTTTAAGACAACAGTATCCAGTCAGGGTTCTTACCAGAATGCGCAGTTTATTTTTACCCAATCCCAGGGCTTCCGAAGCGAATTTACGATCGAAGGCCCGGATTGCAATAACTGTTTATCATTATTTGTATATATATATCACTGTATATATATTTAGAGAGTTATTTATATTGAAGAAGAGGCAATCGAGCATACGGCTCACCTGATGGTAAGTGACCATCGTCGCTCATGAACATCTGCAACACCAGGGGAAGGTATTAGTTGTGATTTGGTATGACGAGGGCTATGTTTGGAGTTTCTCTGCATGATAGAGTTCGAAATGAGAATACCCGCAGTAGAAACAGAGTAACTAACACAGCCCAACGGATCATTACATACTTAGCCCGAAGAACCGACAACCGATGGCGAAGAAAGGTTCTCGAATGGCAGAATTGTACCGGTAAGCGAAGTTTTATTGCATGCCTTAAGCGCAAAGCGCGTAGTTACGTTCTTCTAGCGCCTAAAAATCAATCCAACGTTTTGTCGCATAAAATTGTATCTAACAATAATATTGATACATACTCGTATAAATGATATAAAAAGCACATTGTCAAACAAAAGTGGTTCTAGTGATTTATGATGTAGATTCATCAAGTCCGCATGGAGTGTTAAACACGATAACTTTTGAAAATATCAATTGTTTAACTTAATCTATTTTTTAATCTCTTCATCTATCATGTGGGAAGCCATCGAATGTAAATGGCAGTTAAATTTTCTTTTCTTTAGTTATAATTAATTTTTTTCGGCGTAGAAATCCCGAAATTTTCGGTGTTTTGAGCAGCCATTTTTTATTAAATGACTGCCTCACTCACTCCGGCCCTCCCGATTATATTAGCTTATCTATGCTCCGGCCTCAGCCGCCGTCGTGAGTGGATACTGTATCGGTTGTTTGTAGCGGCTCAAAAAAATCGATGTACAAATACAAAATATTCGAAAAACCAAATCTGATACTTGATTATCATATTATTGTAATAAAAATCTGTGATTATTATTACAATATTTTAAAAGTACATAATAAAAAAATAGTACTACGTACTAAAAGTAAGTAGCATGTATATATTTAAGTACATTTATACTTAAATACGTCTTGGACTAAAGTCCAAGTGGAGTGACCTGAATGATGATATGGTGATCATTATGAGTCGTGTACTTTTGCATTTTCCAAACTTCTTTTTAATAGAAGTTTGACATAAAATTATCGGAAAATTAGAAGTATAGTAATAAGCTTATTAGTGAAAACTTGTGTGTATTTAAACTACTTTAAAAATTTACTTATAATCATGTTATACGTATTTTTTTAATGTGCTTAGGGCATGCACAATTGGATTTATCAAAAGTTTATTATTTATACAATAAGGGTGACAAACGAGCCTACAGTCCACCTGATGGTAAGTGGATGCTGTGGCCCATAGACATCTACATTTATCCTTGATTAAGAATCAAAATGTAGATGCATTGTCACCCTTGAGAACTAAAATGGAATGCCTCGTTTCCAGTAAAGAGTGTCTTCGGTTCTCTACACTCACCATATGAAACACAGCAGCGTTAAGCTGCCATTTTAAGTTGGTATTCTGTGAGAGCGTGGTCCTACCCCGGCCGAGCCGACCCATTCGTGCTACAACTATAATAGCTGCAGCGTGGCTCTACCACGTATGAAAGAAGTGTAGGTCAGCCCCCACTAGATGTTATGACGACCTGATAATATGTGCCAGGAAATCGATGGATGCAGGTAGTTCAGTATCGTGATTTGTGGCAATCCATCAAGGAGGCCTATGTTCAGCAGTGAAGGTGTGATGGTGATATTTTTACTATTCACCATAATAATGAGCTCACCTGTAAGGACTAGACGAAGAGGTCTTGTACATACTGTCTCTGCTACAGGAAAACGTGCTCTGTCGACTGTGCTTACAGTCCAAACTCCTTTGACCGCGTCTCGGCAGTTCCTTCGCTAGTGCCTGATTTTGCAAGGACCCGCTTCTCGGTTTCTGGATTTGTTTCTTCGGTGTGGAGGTGGCGAGCGCCGAGAATTTGTTCTTTATTCCGTACTTCGAGTTCATGTCTTCAAAGTCTGAAACCTAGGATATTGATTACTTGAGTTTTGTTTAGATTTTTTATTTCAGAATAAAATAGAATATATTTCTATTCAATATAGATAACAAGTAATTCTTACAGAAACTCGTTTTTTGCTTTCACCACTGGTTCGGTAAAATCACTTCTATCCTGGGAAGAACTAGCAAGAAACTCAGCGAGTTTTTATTTTGTAAAGGTAAACAGCTTGGAAGCGACCACCTCATTCCCAGGGGATATTATCAACCGTGTTCATTTATATTATAATAACCCTTTTCAATCCCTGACGCGAAAAGAGGGGTGTTATAAGTTTGACCGCTATGTGTGTCCGTCTGTGTGTCTGTCTGTGACAACGTAGCTCTTAAACGGGTGAATCGATTTGTGTTCGGTGGTTCTTAGACATGTTTTATCAAAATTCGTGCAGCATACTTCATATCTCTCCTACCCGGGATACAAATTGGAACACTCCTTTGTGCCCGGGGCTGGAGTTTGTGTATACGTCAGAGAGGACATCTGTTTTCGATGCCTCGGCAGCCTTGAAGGTACGGACCTGTCCATCCCATAGCTGCGCGTAGACAGCGACGACCATCCCCGCGTCTATTGGTGCCTCTATAGGTCCCATAGCGGTAATGCCGACACAGACCGACTCATCGACCACGTCCAAATGGCTGCAGACTCCGTGCTACAACAGGTCCCACTGCAGCATTGCTCTACCACGTAAAATTATACTATAGTTATACGTGGTACACGTATACTATTGGACAAAATGATGAAAAAGATGGACTGCCTTGTTACCCGTACCGTAATGTTTTTATTTTTCTCAATATTTCTACATTGTTCATGAAAAATCTATTCCTATCTTAGTATTCTGGAGTGCTCTGAGGAATTGTTCGGACTAATTCCAGCCGCTCAATTTCACCATCGCACATCGCGACAAAACTCGCGTTACCATCCATGCTATCTGGATGATTGGCGGTCCACCACTGTGCGATTTAGATGAAGTTTTCTCCCTCGCACAACTTCCTTGTGGAATCGATTACCACCAGCGAATTTTCCGGACCGATACGACTTAGGAACCTTCAAGAAAAGAGCTTACACCATTCTAAAAGGCCGGCAACGCATCTGCAATTCCCCTGGTGTTGCGGTTGTTCATGGGTGGCGGTAGTCACTTACCATCAGGTGAGCCGCATGCTCGTTTGCCCCCTCTTCTATAAAAAAAAATCTTAGTATTCAAAGGTGACAACGCAACTGTACCCATCTTTGTATGAAATTGACTGCAGGGGTCCATATTTAATTTTAACCATCGAAAAAATAAATATAAGAAATTTAAACACGATACGAGTAATTTTCCGTAATTACTTAACTTAAAAAAAGTATAAAGTGTGCTACAACAGTGTAAAACAAAGAATTAAAGTTTCAACTTTAGAAGGTATTATTATGTAAAATTGTTTACTTTACTTTTTTTAAATTTAACTATTTGACCCTATTTGGAGTGAACATAGATTTATTACCTGCGACAGTTCTAGCGACATGTCTTCATCGAGGGAGGTGTCCCTGCTCTTCGAAGATTGAGACAAGGCGAACCTTTTTGGGGAGTCGAGCACTCTCCTGTGTTTTGAGAGGGAGTCGGCGGAGGGTCTCCGGTGAGAGCCGGGCAGCGAGCTGGCCCGGTCCGCCCTAAAGACACGAAAATTTTATCACTATCTATCTATCTATTCATTCATTACAGCTTATAAAAAGTCCACTGCTGAACATAGGCCTCCCCTATAATCATAATCATAATTTATTTGCAAAAAACATGGTACATTACAGGTTGGTAAATTATTTAAGACCAGCATGCTTTGTCATAATGTTGACATGCAAATATTTATCTAATACATAAATTACATTTTCACAACTAATATAAATAACATAACAAAATCATTTTATTACATTTAATTAAATTAAAATAATATAATTGTAATTACTTAGTCCATTTTAATATCGATGTCTAATCCTAGTCATAAAATTTAAATATTCTTCAACAAAGTAGAAACATTGTTCTTGAGGAACCTGCTTAACCCCATTAACCCATTGCTTAACAATCCTGCGAAAACGTACTTTTGGTAGTGATTGAAACTCTGTAGGCAGTGCATTGAAAATTTTTTGAACTGAATGAACAATTCTTCCTATAGAGGCTAGTGCTTGGCATTACACTATGAGTCAACCTTTCAGTATGCCTCCAGTTCCTCTGTACAGTATCTCTTAATCTTGTGAACAAAAGTATATTATTTTTTACAAAACATACCAAATTTAAGATGTACATACATGGGAGCGTCAAAATGTGTAATTTTTTAAAATACGGATTACACGATGAATCTGGTGCCAAGCCATGCATAGCTCGAATACATTTCTTTTGGGCTGTAAAGGCCTTAACAGAATCTGTAAAAGACCATAATCAAGTGCAGAATAAATGTTAATAAAGTTTCATGAGATGTAATTCTTCTCAGTCTGCTAAGTAGAAAAATGTAACTGTTTATTTTAGAACAGACCTTTTCAACTTGGGCATTCCAGTTCACATGTTTGTCCAATAATATTCCCAGAAATTTTGTTTCAGTCATTTCATTAACAGATTTTCCATTGCAATATATATTAAGATTACTTTTCAATGTTCCATAATTACTAAATTGAATATAACATGTCTTTTTTACGTTAATGCATAAATTATTATATGTCGCCCACTTTGAAATATTACCAATAGTATTATTAATATTAGATTAATAAATGTCTACGTCAATGTCTCTTTTAGATGTCACAATAACTGAAATGTCATCAGCAAATAAAATACATTTATATATAGTTGAGTCAGGTAAGTCATTTATGTATAAAATGAAAAGAATTGGCCCTAATACAGAACCTTGTGGAACCCCAAATGAATTTAATCTATCACTGGATTTGTAAGAAGTTAATGTCTGTGAATTGTCAATATTTGTTACTTCTACAAATTGTATCCTATTTCTTAGATAGCTGGCAATCCAATCTAGGACAGGGCCTCGATACCCTAAATTATCGAGTTTTTGTAAAAGTATTTTGTGGGATACAATGTCAAAGGCCTTCGACATGTCAAAAAAGATTGCTGTAACTCTTATCTTATTGTTGATAGCTTTAACAATTGCGTCAACAAGATGATATCCAGCAAGGCTTGTCGATTTATTATTTTGAAAACAATATTGCTCACTTTTAATTAAATTATATTTTGTCGTAAATTCTACAATGCGTCTAGCCATTGCCTTTTCAAATATTTTTGACAAAACTGAGACTATACTAATAGGTCTATAATTATTTAAATCTTCAGAATCACCCTTTTTATGTATCGGCTTAACAACTGACTTTTTTAAGATACTAGGAAAAGTAGCTTTTTTAAATGACAGATTTATTAGGTAAGTCAATACTCTACCTAAAACCGTACAACAACTTTTAATAACATCCGTTGAAATGCCATCAAAACGTTCCGACTTCGTATTATTTAATGTTTGTATTAATTTCAATACTTCATCAACAGTTTACATTTCTAAATACATGCTATTACATACTCTTAGACTATCAGTGTTTTAGCACTGATTACTGTTATTATTGATATTTGTTGATTCAATAAAGTGGTGGTTGAAAGCGTCTGCAATTTGTTGAGGGTCTGTCAAAAAATTACTTACATACTTATACAAATTTTTTCAATGAAATTATTTTTTATGCAAGAAGTCTGATTTTTTATTATATTCCAGGAAGCACGACATCTATTTTTTGATTGCTCAATATATTTATCATTATTAAGTTTTTGCGCTTGATTTATGCAACGTCTTAGTAAAGTGGAATAAATCCTATACCTTATTTTATTCTGGTTCGATTTTACTTTATAGTAGTTAAACCTAAGCTTCCTTTTCATTGTACAGCTTTTTCTCAGACCTTTTGATATCCACTTAGGTCGACGAACTCTATTATTAATACATATCCTAATTTTAGGAAAGCATAACTGATAAAATAACATAAAAGTATCAAAGAATTTTTGGAAAGCATTATCAAAATTATAGTTTTCTGAAGATAAATTCGTTATTTCATTTTCTGCTATCTCAAGACTTTCCTCCAGCTTCAGTATTTTTTGTTTCAGTTCATTAATTTCATCATAACAATGCATAGGCAGAGAGAAACTTCGATTTAATACATGATTTGGTGATGAATTTATAGAAGAATAATCAGTTTCTTCTCCATCAGAGAGATGGTCAGAGAAGCTTTGTAAACAAATATTTTTGTTAATTTTCTTTCGTTTTGTTATATTTTCATTTTCAATCCTGACTTTATCAGGTATTTGCTGGTTAAGTAATTTACTGGTTGATGCTCTGAGACATGTATCGCATTTGAATGCTTTTTTAGAAGATGTTGACATTATTCTAAATCTTTGAAATGATATGCTAGTACAATCTAAGTGAAATGTTTTCAAACATGAAATGCACACCAAAATTTGCTTATTTGTAATTTCTTTAGTGCATTTTATACAGGTCAGAGACATCTTGTATAATAGGCAAGTATTAATAGTCAAATATCTCTAAGCAACTTTTCACTTTCACTGTAGATTTTTCAATATAAAGAGACATCTAGTGAATAGTAGTGGAATTTATCATCAGCTGATTGGTGTTTATATATTAAATGTCAAAGTTTGAAATGATAAACGTTCACTTTAGATTAATTACACAAAATTTTAGTTCTTTTGCACTAATTGGAACCAGTAAGGTGCTTGTAACACATTAAACTAACAGTTAAGAAAAACAGTTCCTAGTGTTTATTGTTTTATACACTATTCACTCAAATTACTTTAGTATTGATAGCACGAGAAATATACTATATTTCTGTTAGATAACACTTTTGTCCATTTATTGTAAACAGTTCTTCACATAACACAACACATTACCGAATTTTAACAAGTTGGACTATTTTTAAATTTTATAAATAACAGAGATTGATTTTTGACATGACAGCAACTACCCGCCATCCATAGATTGCCTCATAGGGGGGATATTTGAAAAGTTGCAATGTTGCTGTAGATTTAATAATTTCACCTCTCAGTGCATCATGTGCTCCTGGTAGATTATCTTCTATACATCCATCCATTACAGCGTAATAAAGTCCACTGCTGAACATAGGCCTCCCCAATAGATTGCCTCATAGGGGAGATATTTGCAAAAGTTGTAATGTTGCTGTAGATTTAATAATTTCACCTCCCAGTGGGTCATGTGCTCCTGGTAGATTATCTTCTATACAACCATCCACTACAGCCTAATAAAGTCCACAGCTGAACATAGGCTTCCCCCATAGATTACCTCATAAGGGGGTTTCTGCCATAGTTACCACGCTTGCCACCCGCAGTTTTTTTATTATTTTGAGTGATTATCAGGAAGATGCTGCTGCCCATCTCCTGTTTAAGTTTCCCTCTGTCGCCTCTTACGACACCCACGGGATGATATGGGGTAGTGGATATTCTTTCAACGCTGCTACATGGTTCGAAATTGCAAAATGCAAATGAATAAAACTATACACATCTAAAGATACATAACTTTTAAGGTATTATACTAATGTTAAACACTCGCTGCCCGTGGTGCAATAAAATGGGGAAACAGGACGCCGCCTGTTGCGCTCTCTTTCGCACGGACCTCGGCGGGCATAGTGATTAGTGACGCGCCACTGTCTTGTCGATGTGTATACAGGGTCATTTTTCGAAGAGTAGCCAAATATTCAAACTTAAGTTCAAATATAAATAATGATATACCGTTATTGCAGTTTTTGAAAATACAAGTAAATAAGACTTCTACTTTTATTTGAAATGATCTCAAATTGAATGTGATTTATGGGCAACAACGTTTTTGCCTACCGATCGACCCTTACGAATATGTGCGTGCGCAGTAAAATCAGTTAAAATAATACATTACTACGCATTTTGAATTTAAAAGATAAAAGAGACAGAATGTATGAGATTTTATTTAAGTAATTTTTATTCACCATTTGACTATATTACTTATTCTGAACATTCTCTGCAATTTCGGTCGGTTATTGCAAAATAACTCAGTATTATGAGACGCACCGCACGCTCTGACCCTAGCGCACCGACGATTTATGGCACCGAGGGCAGCGAGTGTTTAACATTAGTATAAAACAAAAACAAGGTGAAAAAAGTTTGCAGATAGTGGCTATTGGAGTCCATAGACACTTTCTTTTAATAGGATAGTGGTGACAAACGAGCATAAAGTCCACCTTAGGTAAGTGGTTACTAAGGTACACCTACATTCATCCTCGATTAAAAATCAAAATGCAGATCCCTGAGGACTAAGATTGAGTGCGCCTTTGCAGTGAAAATGGTCGCCGATTCTCTCAACATACGAAACGCAGCAGTACAAATCTGCAATTTTACGCTCGTATTCTGTGAAAGTATTGTCCTTCCCGATCAAACTGACCCATTTGTGCTACACCACGCAAAATGCAACATGCGGCTAACTTCAAATAAACACACACACACAGTTTGCTTGAAGTGTTTCACAGCTTGTCATTATACTGGTTCTCTTTACTCTTCACACCTGAACATAGCCAGTGCAAGCACTTCTATTTGGTGAGAGAAATAGCAGGCGGGTGGTGGCCGGACGTACTCCTTAGGTACGAATCCTACCACCGACTCTTAAAAAAGGCCTTTGTGAAATTGAAAGAGACGTTACATTATAAGTTAATAGCGTAAAGTAAAATAGATATTTTTTTTATTTTTTAAGTTTCTGTAGCACTATTCTTACTAATAGATATAGTTTTAATTTTAGTTGAGGCATAACTTATTGTTCTTTTTTCAGTTTATGTTTTTTTAAGGTTATATGCATGCGGAGTTTACCTTTACCTAATTGTAGCACTTTTTTGAACTCATTTGATGTGTTAGTTCTAGCAATTGTTGGTAAACCTAATAGAGAGAAGAAAAAAAAAAAGAAAAAATAACTCTACATAATTACTAGCGCGTAGCGACTCGTCCCGACTTCCTTTGGCTAGTATCTATTATGTAATATTTAAAGATCATTTATATTATAAATATTTTATCGTCAAGTTTTTTAGACAAAGTAAAGCCTAGATTCCGTCTGATCTTCGGTGCGCTGACAACCGCAGTTTTTTTATTTTTAGTCGTTATTAGGAAGTCGCTGCTGCCCAACTCCCGGCTTGTGTCCCCCTGTCGTTACTTACGACACCCACGCGACCATATGTGGTAGTAGATACTTTTACACCGCCATTACATACATCACTACTATATGGTGGCAGAAATATAAAAGAAGGTAGTACCTGCCCAGCGACCTGCGACTTTTATATTATACGCCTTTATAAAATTGAATGAGAAATTACCATAATCCCATACAATTTTTTTACGTGGTAGAGTCATGCTGCAGCTATATTAGTAGTATAGTTGTAGCATGAATGGGTCGGCTCGACCGGGGAAGGACCACGCTCTCACAGAATACCAGTGTAAAATAACAGCTAGACGCTGCTGTTTTGTATGGTGAGTGTAGAGAACCGGAGACCCATTATACTGGAAAAGGGGCATTCCATCTTAGTCCTCACGGGTGACGACGCATCTGCATTTTGATTCTCTATTGAGGATAAATGTAGATGTCTATGGGTCACAGCAACCACTTACCATCAGATGGATAGTGTGCTCGTTTGTCACCGTATCCTATAAAAAAAATATTTTTACTAGCGACCCACCCCGGCTTCGCCTGGCTAGTATCTATTAATGTGGTGTTATTTGTACTTTTATTCTATTTCTATTTCTACGTCTACTGATAGGCAAAGACTAATAATCTATTTTTTTAATCTTCAAGTTTTTTTCAGATAAAATAAAGCCTGGATTCTTTCTGTCAAAGTTTCGAAGATTGGCCCGGACAGACAGATACAGCAAACAGTTTTTAACGTGGTAGAGCCATGCTGCAGCTATGTTATGTTTGTAGAACAAATGGGTCAGTTTGATCGGGGAAGGATCACGCTCATATAGAATACCATCGTAAAATAGCAGCACTAAGCAGTGCTGCTGTGTTTTGTAGATATATATTGTTATATATATCCCGTCTATGAGGGCAATCTATGGGGGGGGCCTAGGTACAATAGTACGGCTAGCATGGGCTGGGGACAAAAATTTTATCCCCCGATTATATCCACTGACAAGAGATAAAATTATCTTGTTCCTATGCCAAAGCACGGTAACGGGGAGAAGTATATCCCCGTTTGACATAACGAGTAGACATATATCCCTCGTCCATAGTATGGAGCCAAATAAAAAATTTAAAAATATGCTTTTTTGACATTTGAAAGGGACCATTTTATCCTAGTTCATTGGACGTGGGTTGAAGTTTATATTCATACAAAAAAAATCTATCTAAGTCTATCTCCCATTTTATCTACTGTGGATATTACATCCACCGGGTGCCCATGCTCGACAGGTGGATAAAAAGAAGCGAGGGGATAAATATTTTCTCCTTTCTCCGGCGATAAAATTGTCTCTTGCCCATGCTAGCCCTACAGGGGACTTTAATAGGTTGTAACGGTATAGATTACACGCACTTTTTGAAAATCTGCTTTCCAGTGACAACGAAGTCGAAGTCCTGGGCCTTCTGTGTCCTTTTTGGAGTTGAGTTGCTAGAGTGAGGTGCTGTACTGATTGCCTTGTTGTTCTCTTTGGTCTCCTCTTTGCTACCTCGGCGCGACACGCTGGCGGAGTTCCTTCTAGAAGTCGGGCGGCTTCTCCCTCCATCTCCTTCCTTATCTTCGGACCATCGATCGCTTTTTTGCATGGCGTGATGCTGTAAAGAAGACAAAATCAAAGTCGAAATATGTCTATTCAAAATTGGCCTTTATAGGAAGACGAAGAGAGAGAAAGAATAAAACATCTTTATTTAAAGCTATGCACATAATACTAAATATATTAATACTCCTGTTAATTATCTGCCGAAATGTGAGGCTACAATGAGAGTCAACCATGTCCAAGAATAAACCGTTTCAGGTTGATAGATTTTAAAAGCATTTCAATAAATTCGTATAAGTATTATTGAAATTGCGCCTCCTACATGACTAAGTCGGAAATTATGTCAGTTTAAATGTTGTTGCTATTTTAAACTATCAGGCGCTATAGACAAACTACATCTACACGTGAATTATTCTGATATAATTTTACGCTCAGTTGACTGTGTGTGTTGAAAGGTAGGTAAGGTTATAGGTATATCGATTATTTATTCAAAATGGCACCTATTTAACCTATTTAATACAGGTCATTGATCAAGCTTAATTATTTACGTTTTATCTATGTATATAATCTGATACATCATGTATCAGATTATATACATACAAGCAGATTATATACATAGTATTTTATTCTATACAAAAGATATCTATTCTAAAAGTTTTTTTTAATAATAATTTTTGGTGTTAACTAGAGGCAGCATTACCGTGGAGTGACGTTGTAAGAATATACACTACCTCATATCGTCCTGTCAGACGTCGGCGACAGAGGGAAACAAACCATGAGATGGGCAGCAGGGTCTTTCTTATAACAACTTATAATTTAAAATTAAAAAATTTGTACAACCGACTTCAATATAAATTATTAAGAGTAACTCAAAAACGAAAGTCAGACCTTGATCAAATTTATATATATAAATATAAATATAATTTATATTTATATATATACCACATGTGAAGCACCAGCTTTCAAATAAAAAAAATCATCGAAATCGGTTCTCCCAGTAAAAAGTTATGAGGTAACACACATAAAAAACATACAGTCGAATTGAGTACCGTCTCCTTTTTCAAGTCAGTAGAAAAATGATAAATTGCAATTGCCGACATGCCCGCCAAGCGTGTCAACTACCTATGGTAAGTATCCCCTTTATGAGGAAGGTCCATGTTTAACAGTGGAACTTGATAGGATGTACTCTAAATCTTCACGTGGGAGAGCCACGCGGCAGCTATATTATGGATGAAGAACGAATGGGTGAGTTTGACCGGGGTAAGACTACTCTCTCACAGAATACCGACCGGCGTAAAACACCAGAATAACGCTGCCGTGTTTCGTATGCTGAGTGTAGAGAACTGGACACCATTTTTACTGGTAAAGAGGCATTCCATCTTAGTCCTCACGGGTGACAACGCATCTGCATTTTGATTCTTAGTCGAAGATAAATGTAGATGTTTACGGGCCACAGCATTCACTTCCGTTAGGTGTGCTCGTTTGTCAGCTTTGTTCTATAACTAAGTGCTAGCCACGACATCGCCCGCGTGTAATTTAGGTTTTTAATTTTGTTGCGCGGAACCATAATTATTTTTCAAAAATATTAGTAGCCTAAGTTACTCCTTATAACATGAGCTATCTACCAGTGTCTAAAGTCCCATCAAAATCGGTCCAGCCGTTTCGGAGATTAGCCGGAACAAACACACAGACAAAAATTTAAAAAATTGTGGTTCTGTTATAGGTAACGTATATACTTTTATATGCAATTAGTAAAAAGCTGTTATTTTGACATTACAAACAGACATTTCAATTTTATTTATTTGTATAGATATAGAAAAAAAATGATGTGTCAATATCTTTAGGATAACAATCTAGTACAGTACTGTATGTACTACTGAATATAAGTTTTTTTTAAATGTAATATGATTGTTGTCTGTTTTGTTGTCCATTTAATAAATAAATAAATAACTAAATAAAGTAACAATTTCATATTTGCTGGCGGGGATCGAACCCGGGTTGCTTGCGTAAGTACCGTGAAACTTGCGAGAGCTCCTATATTCCACGGCTATTATTTTCCCAGGCACTTTCCAAATTTAGTATACACTATCGTCCCATCCCGGATTCGTCTGTATAGGATTTATTAATAAGGCGTTTTAACACGTTTTTGTTAGTTTCGCGTGTATCTATCTATGAATATTTATCTAAAATTTATTTATTTAAAAAAAAGTCCCGCTGGTTTTCTTGGTGGTTCTTCCCAGGACAGAGGAAGTAAAAAATGACTTTCAATAAGAATTACTAGTAATCAATATTGAATAAAAAATTATTCTATTCTATTCTATTCTATTCTATGTAATGGAATTTTCTATTGTAAGTTTTACCAACTTGTAGACGGCCGATTGACTTGAAAAATTTGTGTTCGTATCAAGGACTGATGACAAACAATGCAATAATTTGATGACCGTGATCACGTGTTCTCATTAGGATCATCGCAGCTGAGGATCAATGCGTGTTGTTGAAGTTTTTTTAATCTCTAATATTATTTACACTAGATAATCAAAAGCCATTCATTTTTCTATTTTTCCTTTTTCTACCGACTTCCAAAAAGGAGACGGTACTCAATTCGACTGTATGTTTTTTTATGTGTGTTACCTCATAACTTTTTACTGGGTGAACCGATTTCGATGATTCTTTTTTTATATGAAAGCTGGTGCTTCACATGTGGTCCCATATTGATCAAGGTCTGAGCAATAGTTTTTGAGTTATTCTTATTAATTAATTAATATTGAAGTCGGTTGTACAAAATTTTTAATTTTTAATTATCAAAAAAGTGTTCAAGTTTTGTATATGTTTAATATACAGTTTTACAATAACCGGCCAAATTTCCAGAGTAGGTTCAGAATAAATATATAGGCAAATGGTGATGAAAAATTAATTTAAAAAAATCTCAAACATTGTGTCCTTCTTATCTTTTAAGTACAAAATGCGTGGAAATGCATTATTTTAAACTGATTTCACTGCGCACGCACACATTCGTAAGGGTAGATTGGTAGGCAAAAACGTTGTTGCCCATAAATTTTTACGTGGTAGAGCCACGCTGCAGTTATATTAGTAGTATAGTTGTAGTACGAATGGGTCGGCTCGACCGGGGAAGGACCACGCTCTCACAGAATACCAGCGTGAAATAGCAGCTTAACGCTGCTGTGTTTCGTATGGTGGGTGTAGAGAACGGCAGACCCTTTTTACTGGAAAAGAGGCATTCCATCTTAGTCCTCACGGGTGGCAACGCATCTGCCACAGCGACCACTTACCATCAGGTGGACTGTGTGTGTGGATAATTTCAAATAAAAGTAGAAGCCATATTTATTCGTATTTTCAAAAACTGCAATAACGGTATACCATTATTTATATATGAACTTTAGTTTAAAATTAGGATACTCTTTGAAAAATAACCCTGTATATATGTGTATAGCCTTGCTCTCAATTGGTTCCTAAGATTTCAACACAATCGACTCATCATTCCGAAGCGAAGATTAGCGCGGACAGACAGACAGACAGACAGAGAGACAGATAGACAAACAAAAATATATGCTTAATAGAAGTCAGTTATTTCAATTAATTTTATTTATATGTATGTATAGATGTACAGACATAATGTATTGCCGAAGGCTTTTAGCTCAGGAGGTAAACACTCGCTGTAAACTGCACAGTATGTGAGTGACCCAGGTTCGATTCCCACCGGCACCAATGAAATTGTTAAAAGCAGTTTTTTTATTGGAAGCGAGGCATTCCACCTTAGTCCCCAGTGGTGACAACGCATCTGCATTTTGATTCTTAATCGATGATAAATGTTTATGGGGCACAGCATTTACTTACCATCAGGTGGACTGTGTACATACATACATACATATAGTCACGCCTCTTTCCCGTCGGGGTAGGCAGAGACCACTTCTTTCCACTTGCTACGATCCTTACATACTTATTTCGCTTCGTCCACTTTAATTATTCCCTTCATACATGCTCTACGGTTTAGGGTACTCTTGACCTGGCCTTTTTTCAAAACGTCCCTGATTTGGTCTTGAAACGTCCGCCTAGGTCTACCCCGTTCTCGTTTTTCATTCATTCTCTCGACATGGCCAAACCATCTCAGCATACCTTTCTCAATTTTTGTCACTACATCTTCTTTCAGACCACAACGTTTCCTCATCTCACTATTTCTTATCCTGTCACTCAGTTTAACTCCTATCATACTTCTTAATGCTCTCATCTGAACTGCATTTATTCTGCTTTCATGTTTCTTCTGTCATATCCAACTTTCCCTTCTGTACATGAGTGTCGGAACCAACACCGACCCCCTCATGCACAGCCAAACGAGCCTTGTTAGACACCTTCCGACTGCTCATAAAGGAGTGCAAAGCTCCATTCACCATGTTTCCTGCATTCACTCTTCTTTCGATATCACTCTCACACTTTGTGTGTTGTTTGTGGACCATGTGCTGGATTGTAATCTCGATCCTATGTAAAAAAAAAACCTCAAAATAATAATAATTGCGGTTACCCGCCTGCAAAACGTGGTATAGCAACATCCCGCCTATAAAAAGTTATCTATGGGGGAGGCCTTTGTATACGAATAAAAATAAATATAGGTACTTACATATATGAGTTGTTTATTTCATAAACAATTTATCTTCGGAGTGTCCATCGCATTGTATCCTTGCTTTACGAAACAGATCCGTCTGTGTGCTCTCTCCACGTAAGTTCGCACTTCGGCAAGCAGTGTCAAACTGAGCGAACACACAAGGGCTATAATTCTGTGACACGCTTGAATAGTTTCGGAAACTAACGCTGTGATAAGCGGAGCGTGTAGCGAGTATATAAGCATTGACTATTGAGTTGTTATCCGCGTTATAAAATAAAATGATGTGTCTTACCTAGTATGAAGAGCACCTCCCGCCCTCCCTCAATTGCGTGCACTATCCCCGTCACCACTAATCCCAGCACCGCTACTCCCAACACCACTACACTAGGCAAGACACACCACTGACGATAATACGACACGTGTTTCGCCTCTACACGAGGCATCCTTAGGTGATATAGACTCTACGGTGGCTAACCGCTAAGTGAGCGGCGAGCCAAAACAAGTGCCTTTTATACAGACCGATGACGCAACCGCTCTCTACTTAAGGAGCGAGCGACTGCGTTATGCGATAAAACATGCGACCAATCACCGCTGGACTTACGCAGCCGTTTGTAAAATTAAAAACAAACCGCTGCGCAACGCCACCCTCTAACCACGCAACCAATCGCCGATCACCGTGAGGGTGACAAACGACCATATTGCGAGGCTCTCTATTATTAGAGAGCAGGCTTAAAGATATTTAAGAGAGGTGAGTTAGTAACATTTGTTTGTTCATTCAGCAATGCAACGGTATTATTATTACTTTTTAATATCTCTAACTGTTCCAGCACACACAGCCGCAGCCCTTTATTACACGTATGTAAGACTTTAAAGGACTGGTCGTTGGCTAGGTTGTGTCCATTGTACAAAAGATGTTTGGCAAAATGGGATTTATCGGGATTACAATTCCTGTACGAGGCTAAATGATCTTTATAACGTGTCTCGAAATTGCGACCAGTCTGACCCACGTAAACGGCGTGGCATTCGTCACAAACAAGTTTATAAACATCTGACTTTTGACGAATATCCAACTTATCTTTATTATTACAGATATTTCTAAGAGAATTGTTTGTTTTGAACGCCACATGAACGCCGTTTTGTCGAAGAGTATTAGCTACTTTTTCAGATATGGGGCCTAAGTAGGTCAAACTGCTCACCCATCGATGAACACTTTGAGGTTGAACCGCGTACAGAGAGTTGCGAACAACATGCTTTTGTTTCTTTTTAATTAAATTGTTAATGAGATTTTTTGAAAAACCGTTAGAGACCGCTATTTGATAAATTATATTAAGTTCTTTTAAATAATTTTCTTTACTTAATGGGACAGTGAGCAAACGGTTAATGTAACAATAAAAAGCGGCTACTTTATGTTGCCACGGATGACATGATGACGCGGGGTGTAGAGGCGAAACACGTGTCGTATTATCGTCAGTGGTGTGTCTTGCCTAGTGTAGTGGTGTTGGGAGTAGCGGTGCTGGGATTAGTGTTGACGGGGATAGTGCACGCAATTGAGGGAGGGCGGGAGGTGCTCTTCATACTAGGTAAGACACATCATTTTATTTTATAACGCGGATATTTGCGAAGTAAATTTTTCTAAAAGCTTTTATATCAATGTGTAATGCCAACGCCACGTCCATATCTTCCATTCGTCTATGTCGTCCAGTATGTCATCAATAATTTACTAGCCGTCGTCCAGTATGTCATTAATAATTTACTAGTCGTCGTCCAGTATGTCATTAATAATTTACTAGTCGTCGTCCAGTATGTCATTAATAATTTACTAGTCGTCGTCCAGTATGTCATTAATATTAGGATCGTTACTTATACTTTACTCGGCTTCTTAAATGCCAGAATAAAAGCTAATTACAATAATATTAAAATACTAAGGTATTAGGTAAGTTACGTTGCTTAGCTGAAATCACGTGTTTTAATTGCGTCATGACCTAATATCGCTTCCGTTAGGTACACGCCAATAAATTTACGGTGTCGTAAGAGATGATAACGGGAAACAAACCACGAGATCGGCAGCAGAGTCTTCCCCCATACGTTCTACTACACACTATTGAAAAAGGAACATTTAAAATCACACGAAATTAACAGCTTATTGTCAATCTTTTAAACGTGGTAGAGCCATGCTGCAGCTATATTATGGTTGTAGCACGAATGGGTCGGCTCAACCGGGGAAGGACCACGCTCTCACAGAATACCAGCGTAAAATAGCAGGTTAACGCTGCTGTGTTTCGTATGGTGAGTGTAGAGAATCGGAGACCATTTTTACTGGAAAAGAGGCATTCTATCTTAGTCCTCAGGGCTGACAACGCATCTGTATTTTAATTCACAAACGAAGATAGATGTAGATGTCTATGGGCCACAGCAACTTACTTACCATCAGGTGGACTGTGTGCTCGTTTGTCATCCTTATTCTATAAAAAAATTACCCTGCTTGCCAGCAGGTTGGCAACCGCAGTTTTTTATTTTTAGTCGTTATTAGGAAGATGTCCCGATTTGTATCCCTCTGTCGTTCTATGCGACACCTTATATTCTACACCGGATATTCTTACACCGCCACTACACGGTAAACAAGCTTATACGATGTAAATAAATATGTAAAGAAGATTTTGAAGCGATTCTGAAATCGCTTCCGCTCGTGCAGTGTTCCCGCAGCCTTAATTAAGGACGGGGGTAAGCAGCGGGGCTTGTAGTCTCATAAAGTGGCACGCTGATCCGGCTGACCGGGTTCACCCGGCTAAGGGTGTTTGTTATTTAAAATTGGAAACTGTACTATTAAGGCCTTGATCGACGAACGAGTTGTAGTTATATGCTTGTCTCAAAGAATAATCCATAGACAATAATATACTATATAGGGCATAGATGTGCCCATGAGCAACTCTGACAAATTATTAGGTGACGAAACGAGGGAAGTTTCTTCCGCGCTTTCATAGATGGCGTTATTACTGAACTTATAAATTACTGAAAAATAAACTAGAGGGCGCTATCAACCAGGTTAAATATTATTTCGTACATATTTCAATAAAATTGAAAGGAAATGTATTTAATTATTAACTAGTTTTTTTATAGTATAGTGTGACAAACGAGCACACAGTCCATCTGATGGTAAGTGGCTGCTGTGGCCCATAGACATCTACATTTATCCTCGTTTGCGAATCAAAATGCAGATGCGTTGCCACCCGTGAGGACTAAGATAGAATGCCTCGTTTCCCGTAAAAAGGGTCTCCGGTTCTCTACACTCACCATACGAAACCCAGCAGTGTTAAGCTGCTATTTGACGCTGGTATTCTGTGAGAGCGTGGTCCTTCCCCGGTCGAGCCGACCCATTCGTGCTACAACTATACTACTAATATAGCTGCAGCATGGCTCTACCACGTAAAAAATGTGTTTTAAATAACTCTTCATTTAGTTTGTTTTAGATGACCATAGTATGAATTGTGTCGTTTCTTCTCATAGAATTACTCTATATATGTCTACCGCAGTATTTCAAAACTTCGATAGCATGATTTAGTCTTATAAATAATACTCGTAAATGCCAGCAGTGGCGTCATCTTTTTAATAAAATGTGTCAAAATATTGGAAAAAATAGTACTTTTAATGACTATGAGATGGCGCTAGTATCAACGTAAAAGCAATCTACTGAGAACTTTTATATCCCTGGATTAAACCATGTATGTCTCAGTGCAAGCCGTATTATGTCGATACCGCGAATGGCTCATTAAATCAGTTTTGGTTCTTTGATCTTACCTCAGTTACTTGGATAACTGTGGTAATTTTAGAGCTAATACATGCAAACTTTTAGAAATTTAAAAAAAAATTACTTTGCAAATATCCGCGTTATAAAATAAAATGATGTGTCTTACCTAGTATGAAGAACACCTCCCGCCCTCCCTCAATTGCGTGCACTATCCCCGTCACCACTAATACCAGCACCGCTACTCCCAACACCACTACACTAGGCAAGACACACCACTGACGATAATACGACACGTGTTTCGCCTCTACACGAGGCATCCGCAGGTGATATAGACTCTACGGTGGCTAACCGCTAAGTCTTACTTAGCGGTTAGCCACCGTACTACTTTACACCGATTTATTTTATAACGCGGATATTTGCGAAGTAAATTTTTCTAAAAGCTTTTATATAATGGATTTCCGCAAAGTAACGCCTGATTCTATTAATTATACTAATACATGCAATGAGAAATCTGACCAGTGATGGGATGAGTGCTTTTACTATATCAAAACCAATCTGATATGTATGTAATCAAAGTTTGCGGCGGTAAAGATTATGGCGGTTGGACGGCTCGTCGTCTCTGGTACACTCTTACACTGCGGCCCAGCGTAAAATAGCAGCTTAACACTGCTGTGTTTCGTATGGTGAGTGTAGAGAACCGGAGACCCTTTTTACGGGAAATAAGGCATTCCATTTTAGTCTTCACGGATGAAACGCATCTATATTTTGATTATCAATCGAGGATTGATGTAGATGGCTATGGCCACAGCACCTTTAGACAACTACAAACAATAATTTAAAATTTTGTATAGCCGACTTAAATATAAGTTATTAAGAATAACTCAAATACTATTGGTTTGACCTTGATCAAATACATATGATCTACACGAGAACTTGAACTACACGAGAAGTGCCAGCTTTCAAATAAAAAAGAATCATCTAAATCGGTTCACCCAGTAAAAAGTTATGAGGTAACACACATAAAAAAAAACATCAGTCGAATTGAGTACATTCTCCTTTTTGGAAATCGTCAGAAAATGGCTACAGATGCGTTGTCATCTCCTAGAACTAAGATGTATGCTTGAAGCTGATAAGGAAATTCTGTTTAAAATTACACTTTTAATAAAAAGTAAAAGTAGATTTCAAAAAGCTAAAAAATTAAAATATTTCATTTTGTAGAAAAAGGGTGAAGAACGAACACAAAATTCACGTGGTAGTAAATGGATGCCGTGGCCCATAAACATCTACATCTAAATCCTTCCAATCGTAGGTGAGACCTCTGTCCAGCAGTATACAGCTTACGACATTTTTGTCTTCGGAGTGAGATTGAGTCCTCAGAGGAGTAAATCCTTCCTATTGTAAGTGAGAGCTTTGTCTAGCAGTATACTGTTTACGACCCGATAAGGAGAATGAGCAACGAGATAATATAATAAATGGGAGTGACAGAAAAATATAGTTTCAAAGTTAACTTTTAAAACATTGAGCAATAATCTTATCAGAATAAATTGCTATTTATTTTTGTCAGGCGTTAATAATACAGATACGTTTTGGTTTTTTTTTTATTATTATTTTAAGCCAGTGCTTGACTACTATCCCCCAAATGGAAAGTGATAATGCAGCCGAAGATGGTGAAGTGCACTAGCTTAGGTTAATTACAGCCTATTCACTCTTGCCTTGAAGACATTATAATCGGATCAAAAGACAGGTGGGTGCTGGAAAATTATTCCATTTCTTTGCTTGTTGTGGGGTTCGAGACAATTAAAAACTGCCGAGTGAATTACCAAACTTGACACTTTAATTACAGAACACTAATTACAACTTAAAACCACACTAATAATAAAACACAATTGTACTACTGATCACTTTATTTCGCAGTTGTATCGCTTCGACCTTCGAAGTATTCGCTTATATCCAGTGGCGTAGCTATGTAACCAAGGGCCCCGTGGCAAGAATGAAACTGAGGCCCTATTTGAACTAAACTAAATACTTTAAAGGTGCAAAACTACTTCATCATCTTGTCGCTCACTGCAGGGCATAATAAAGCAAAGCTACTTACTACAAGTATGTATGTATAACTCATAAACAATGACGACGTAGATGAAGAGCTGTAATGAATGAATGTAATCAATGGGTGGACCGGCTCGAACCAAGGACGAACCTTACAGTCACCCTTATCCTATAAAAAAAGTAGAAGTTTACTTCGCCTGTTAAGTGCAGTTGGTCGGAGGCCCTTCTCCCCCTTAACATGGTAGTGTAATTTAAAAAAAAAACATGCGTGAGTGTCTTGGAACACTCGGTTGGAACGAAGTTCCTTTCGTAGTATTTTTTCAAACACTACTAATGCTTAATGATTTCTTATATTTACGCGAACACTACTACTACTAACACATGAATTTACTGCATTGAAAAACTTACGCAACAGACCAGATCTTACGATTCTCCGCGCAGATAAAGGTAATGCTACGGTTATAATGGATACGTCGGATTACAATTTTAAAATACAACAACTTTTATCGGATGAAAGTACGTACGTAAAGGTCAAAACAGACCCTACAACTAATACGCTTAAAACAACTAGCGATCTAATAAAGAAATACTCCGAGAAACTAAATCTAGACGTAAATTCGATAATACCTACGTGTGCCAAACCGCCGAAGTTGTATGGGTTACCAAAAATACACAAACCGAACGCTCCATTACGTCCAATAGTGAGTCAGATCGATTCGCCAACTTACAGATTGGCTCAACACTTAGCAAAAGTACTATCACCACTCAGAGGACATACAAGAGCACACACTAAGGATTCATACCATTTTGTCAGTGAGATAAAAGACCTATGTCTTACTGACAATGAAACTATGGTCAGTTTTGATGTTCAGTCTCTATTTACATGCCTACCTGAAACTAGAGGAAAACAACATGCCAGCAGAATATGCAGTATTACTCAGACATTGCCTTACATCTGGCTATCTATTGGGTAAGGAACAGTTTTACAAGCAAGTAGATGGTGTTGCGATGGGCTCACCGGTATCTCCCATTGTCGCCGATATTTTCATGGAGGACTTTGAGGAGAAAGCCCTGCTTACTGCACCAGTAACTCCAAGTTTCTACAAGCGGTACATAGACGATATTTTCACAATTTTACCATCAGACAAAGTAACTGCATTTTTAAACCACCTTAATTTCATAAACTCTAAAATTCAATTTACTATGGAGTTAGAGGCAAATAATTCTTTAGCTTTCCTAGATGTGTTAGTCATTCGAAATCCTAATAACACCGTAGGTCACACTGTGTATAGAAAAAAGACCCATACAAACCGATACTTAAACGGTGAATCCCACCATCACCCTTCACAGTTAGCTACCGTGGGCAAATCTTTGTTGCAGAGAGCACGAGGGATCTGTGACAGCAAACACCTGGCCGCCGAGCTTCAGCACGTCAAGCAGGTTCTGCACGACAACAAGCTTCGGGTTCCGCGCCTACGTCACAGTGACCGAGTGAAGCCGGCCACAGTCGAGCGTGTGCCTGCTGTACTACCATATGTCAGAGGTGTCACAGACAAGATTGGCTACATCTTGAAGCGAGCTTCTATTAGAACATTCTTCAAGCCGCTGAAGAAGATTAGTCTGTTATTACCATCCGTCAAGTGCAATATTCCTCTACAAGATGCAGGAGTATACAAGCTTGATTGTGAGTGTGGTCTCTCATATATAGGGCAAACAAAATGATCAATAAAAACCCGCGTAAAAGAACACATAGCTGACGTGAAGCACCAACGTTCCGGGAAGTCTGCAGTTTGTGATCATATCCTAGACGGCCCCCGCCATTACATTCGATTTGATAAATCACAAGTTCTCGCGAAAGAACATCGATTCCTGCCAAGGATGATACGTGAGGCTATTGAAATTAAAAAAACAATAAAACCCGGCAACGAGCCTGCATTTCCCCTGGTTGTATTTGTTGATAGGCGGTGGTTGACACTTGCCATCAGGTGAGTTGCCTGTTCGTTTGTCCCCCTCTTCTATATAAAAAAGACAATAAAACGAAGTAGACAATTATCTTTAACAATGTTATATTTATATTCTGCAAGTGGGAGTAATTTTTGTGATTTCAATTCGAGCTGTTCGCGGTCAACTCGAAAATTATTTATACAACTAGGAATAGTACATAATTTTTCGAATTCGCTCTTGGAGGCCGAGGGGCCCCTTTAGCTTGGGGACCCCGGGGCACTGCCCCGCCTAGCCCCTGGGTAGCTACGCCACTGCTTATATCGCCAATTGAATACTCACTTGGTCGCGGTCTATACCGGCCTTATATAGGGCTTCAGGTAGTTTCCAGAACCTTCTACTATAGAAACTTCTAGAATGTTCGAGTACATATCGGTATCGATTGACTAGGTGTCGATGGTTTTAGAAAGTTCTACCTTGGAAATTTCTAGAATGTCCTTGACTCTCCTAGTTCTGCTACTCGATACTAGAGGGCGCTAGTGGTAACTAGTGTCGCCATGTATCATGTATTAATCGTGGCGCGCAATAATATTTTTAAAATAAAGATGTACATAATCTAAACTAAAATATTTAAAATCCCCCGAAACGAACCGTACCGCAGCTAAAAAGACAGCTGATAACATTGAAACGGCTGAACCGATTTTTATAAAACATGTCTAAGAACCACCGCTAGAAAACCTGCTTTTAATAATTACAATTTGTGTATGCACTTAATAAACCAAAAAAATGTTACAAACAAAAAATTGCTATCCTAACCTATCACGCTTATGTAGAATCTTTTTTTTTTGGAGTTTATGGCCTGGTATCTAGACCTTTAGGCCAAGTCTTGAATATTTTGATTCGGTTTATTATAATTTCCCCACTGTATTTTTGATATAGAATCTTTACTACGTTATGGTATTGCAATATGGGGCAATGGTACAGATAAACAGAAATTATTTACTGCACAAAGAAAGTGCATTAGAACTATTGCTGAAATCGCACCGGATAAATCCTGCAAACCGATATTTAGGAGCCTAGGTTTGATACCACTACCATGTCTATATCTGCGAAGTTCGTAATTTCGTACATAAGCATAATCTGTTTACAAAGGCATATGATATGAACATAATACTAAAAAGAAATGCAAATAGACTTGTATTAGATAATGTACCGCGATCAAACAAATATAGTAAGAGCTGTTTAACCATATGTATTCGAATTTATAATAAAATACCAAATGACATCAAATCGCATCATAATCATTTATTTAGAAAAAAAAAATATTGACCTATCACAATGAAAATCAATTTTATGACTTCAGAGACCTATTTGTTAAATGTAATTAATACTTTTTTTTGAATTTACAATTTTTATTTATTTATGATTTTATTTGTGTTAGTCAATTTTTTTTTATGAAACGGGTACGAGCATGCGGCTCCCCCATAGAGGGTGGTTATATTGTCATTGGGCTCACCTGATGGTAAGTGAACAACTGCAATTGCATTTGTTTTGTTGATTAGAAAATTTTTATTTTTATATATGTGCTATTTATGTAAATTTGCATGCTATTTACAATCACATAATAAAACATGTCGTGCTTTAAGAACTGTACCATCCTTATCTGACCGCGTTATAAGTAAATATATCTAATAAATAAATAAAACAAAAACATCACCCAAATCGGTTCACCTGTTTAAGAGCTACGGTGACACAGACAGACAGACACACATAGCGGTCAAACTAATAACACCCCTCTTTTGCGTCGGAGATTAAAAATCAATTCGATAAGATCCGTGTGAATTTCATGGGTTTTTTTGCGTGGTACCCTGATTCTTTTTTTTAAATAAAAGCAGCCTAAGTTACTCCTTATAACATCAGCGAACTGCCCGTGAAAGTCCCGTCAAAATCGGTCCAGCCGTTTCGGAGATTAGACAAAATTAGCATTTTTAGATTAGCAAAATTGACAAAATTGAAATTGAACATACAGAGAGACAGACAGAAAAAAATTTAAAAATTGTTTTTTTTTTTAATTATAAGTGCCGCTTTAAGTTTTAAGTTTTACACGTGGTAGAGCCATGCTGCAGCTACATTAGTATAGCACGAATGGGTCGGCTCGACCTGGGAAGGACCACGCTCTCACTGAATACCAGCGTGAAATAGCAGCTTAACGCTGCTGTGTTTCGTATGGTGAGTGTAGAGAACCGGAGACCCTTTTACTGGCAAAGAGGCATTCCATCTTAGTCCTCACGGGTGGCAACGCATCTGTATTTTGAATTTTAATCGAGGATAGATGTAGATGTCTATGGGTCACAGCAACCACTTACCTTCAGGTGGACTGTGCTCGTTTGTCACCCTACCCTATAAAAAAATATATACTTTCATATGCACATAATAAAACGTTGATATTTTGACATTACAAACGGACACTTCAATTTTATTTATTTGTATAGAAGTTAAAAATTCTCTCCCTTCCTTCCATCATCGGACAATCAGACGTTCGGCCAGTCTCCACCCTTTTATTGTTGACTTACCACGCATTCGAACCAAACGGTTCGCCACGTCGTTCATCATGCGTACAGCAAAGGAGTGGAATAAGTTGCCAGCATCTGTCTTCGAGCACACAGTCCACCTGATGGTAAGTGGGTGCTGCTGTCCATAGACATCTACATCTATCTTCGTTTGCGAATTAAAATGCAGATGCGTTGTCAGCCGTGAGGACTAATATGGAATGTGTCTGCCTTCCAGCAAAAAGGGTCTCCGGTTCTCTACACTCACCATACGAAACACAGTAGCATTTAGCTATTTTACGCTGGTATTCTGTGAGAGTGTGGTCCTTCCCCGGTCGAGCCGACCCATTCGTGCTACAACTATACTATTAATATAGCTGCAGCATGGCTCTACCACGTAAATGCATCCATTTACAATGTGGGTGTCTTTAAGGCAAGAGTGAATGGGCTTTTGTTAAATCAGTGCGCTACACCATCTTAGGCTACATCACCACTTACCATCAGGTGGGATTGTAGTTAAGCGCTGGCTTAAACAATATAAAAAAAATCTCTAAGATCCGCGTTTAAAAAAATAAAATGATGTCTCAACTGACTTGGAGAGTAGCTCCCGCCCTTCCTCAATTGCGTGTACTACCCCCGTCACCATTACCCCCAACACTACTACACTAGGAAAGACACACCACCGTCGTTAATACGACACAGGTTTCGCTTCTACAAGGCATCAGGTGAATGAAGTCTTCAGGTGAAGTGAACGCAATGATCCACGACTTTTTCTGTCACTTTCGAATGAGGTTTAATATTGCGGGGCGAAAATGTAAGGGTTAATGTTTATTTCTGTTATATTAGTAGTTAATATTTTATAGTAATTAAATTAAAAATAAATAAACGAAGCCACAGATATTCTTAATAGTAGAAAATTTTGAAAAGAAGTTAATAATGTGCAAAAATTTAAAGAGTAACCACTGCAAGATCAAGGTCTGACCCAAAGAGATTTAAAATATTTATATATATATATATATATATATATATATATATATATATATATATATATTTAAATAAATAATTATATATATATATATATATATTTAAATAAATAATAATATAATCCTATTATGTGGCTATTTCTAGAAAAACTCATTCAAAGGAATTATATGACTTGGGTTGTATTGGTGATTTTAATGATAATAATTCTGTAAACACATACTCGTTACGGTCGCGAATCATATTTTGTTAAACATTCAACCTGACACGGACAACCTGCAAAGTCCAAAATTTTAATTTACGCGAGCCACCCTGGAGCTTTCGCCTTAAATGTCTTTGGTCTGAGAAATACTTTTGAGTTATTCTTAGTGATTTATATTGAAGTCGGTTGTACAAAATTTTTAATTTTAAATTATATTACGCGGGTCTTAGCTAAATAATTTTTAACATCTTTAATTGAATAGATTTCCGCAAAGTAACACCTGATTATATAATTTAACTAATCCATTATTAAACTGAAAGTAAATTTAATAACTAAATGTATAAAATTAATAGGAATTTTGCTATAAATTAGGATATTAATAGTCGATTAATAAACATGTCTGAGGCGGAACTCGGAAGAAAATTAATCCGAATCGTGTCTGGTAAATATTTAAGTGTTCGTGTTGCAGGTAAAGTGTAATGTTGGGCATTTTTACCGCGTTTTTATTAACTTCGGTGTATGTCTGTTCGGGTCAAAATTTCTAATTGGTTTTAAACTAACTTAACTTCAGCAGATAGCTGATGTTATAAGGAGTAACTTAAGCTACTTTTGTTTTATATATTTATAATTGGGGCTCCGCGCAAAAAAAAAAAAAAACATTAAACCCTAATTGACACGCGGGTGAAGTCGCAGGGAACAGCTAGTTTATTATAGTATGTGTACCTGAAAGGTAAGTTAGGACATAATTTGGAACAGACGAAACAGGATATAGGAAGCATTTTCTAATAACAACTCAAAACACCTGCGGTTGCCTGCGAGACATACTATGGGGAAGGCCTATGTTAATGTACTTTAATATGCTGTAATGTATGTATGTACAGAAGATAATCTACCAGGAGCACATGACCTACTGAGAGGTGAAATTATTAAATTAACAGTAACATTACCTATGGCATAATCCCCCCTATGCGGCAATCTATAGTAGAGGTCTATGCTCAGCAGTGGACTTTATTAGGCTGTGATGGATGGATGTATAGAAGATAATCTACCAGGAGCACATGAACCACTGAGAGGTGAAATTATTAAATTAAGAGTAACATTACATAAGGCAAAATCCCCTCTATGAGGCAATCTATGGGGGAGGCCTATGCTCAGCAGTGGACTTTAATAGGCTATAATGGATGGATGTATAGAAGATAATCTACCAGGAGCACATGACCCACTGAGAGGTGATATTATTAAATCAACACTAACATTACAAATATGGCAACTATCCCCCCCTATGAGGTAATCTATGGATGAGGCGATAAGAACAATGAAATTCAAATAAATTAAAATAAATTATGTATTGTTATGTATCTAGCAGTTTATTGTTTTATAGATTCGAATCAAGTTCCTTTCCTTCTTTATTTTCTTAGACATTATTAAAATGCCTGAACTTCGCACAGTGTCCGCCGCATTTTTTCTACGCATAAATTTAACGTTAATATCATGGGTGTATTCGCCATCGATTGCGTAACTTGCACTTTCGACTGTCGAAAGTGAGACCAGTTTTTATAAATATTAGTGAAATCGACGCTCTTGTATGAGGTCAGCAATTGTCCCGGGTTCGTAACCGGAATTATTACTGAGCAGGTGCTTTTGTCAGACCTTAATTGCACGCCTCACAACGGAGGGAGTGCTCTACTCTCCATAAGTGGCCGTACCTCAATTGCGCTACATAAAATCGTTCTTGTACTTTTAGCTAGACATCATCCATCCATATTATTATTAACGTTACAATAACTACTGACATTGAATTATAAGATTAGTTTATTTTGTAATTGATTTACTTTAGATTACATAACAAAAAATGTAATTGAAAAAACATATGGACTGTCGTCCGTTGGTATGTGCGTCTGTGAGTCTTCTCGCTTAATAGAAATGTTATCAATAGATTGAGATATATAGTATTAAATAAGATTCCATACATCCTAAGGAGGATCTCTATTGATTTTTGTTATTGAACTCAACACAGTTTAAAAGTTATTAATGAAAGTCGATCAGATTCTCTGTTTTTTTTTTTTAAAAATTATCGTCATTATTTTTATTTTTTTTAAATTATCAGGCGGAATGCGTGTTCGCTTGTCGCATTTACTTAGATAAAAAAGTAAATAAAAAAAAAATAGTATATTAACAACTTCCCTGCCCGCGGAAATTACGCAATAGTTAAACAAATGAAATAAGCATATATGACTCACGGTTCAGTGAAATGGTTAAATAAATAAATAAATAAAATAAAATAAAATCTCTTTATTTCGGACAAACATCCATAATTGTTAGTAGGTACAAGGAAGTTATATCTATGTTAGTAATAATTAAGTGCAGACACGAATAATTAGTTTAAGTACAAACCAGGCCTACCTGAGGCACTAGGTTTATGCACATGCATATTCACCCAGTGTCCCATAATAGGACAATCTGGTTTGCCACTAATAGCCCTCAGTATGGTGTTGGAGCTACTAAATAAGATATTGTAAATTATTCAAAAAGTGAAGTAGACATGTGTGAACCGTTGAATGATTCGTTCATTTGACCCGGGTCGCATCAGAGTATTGATCGAATGATTAACAGGACCTACGATAGAAGAGTATAGTAATCTCCGACGACCGACATTACCGAGCGAATCTCACAAAGAGTACAGTGCACAGAGTACTGAAACTCGAAATGATCCATTTGAATCATCGACCCGAATGACCGGTACGTAAGACGAACCAATACATAAATGATCTGGTCACTAGAAATTAATGAATGACACATGTCTAAAGTGAAGATTTCAAATAAAATGGTATATAGGCGTCAGCGGAAAATTCTTAGATAGAGTTAACAACGCATCTATGAGTACTATATAGTTTTTTTTTTGGAGTTTATGGCCTGGTATCTAGACCTTTAGGCCAAGTCTTAAGTATTTTTATTCGGTTTATTGTAATTTTCCCACTCCTTCATAGTATACTGCTTCACAATATGTTGATGCGTCACATTGTGCAGTTCTTGGGAGATTTTGGCGGCAACTTGATCCAGCAGACAGCTGATAGTTGGCGATGGTATCTAAAGGTGCCTATGCAAACAAACAGCTTATCTTGAGAATCCATCACCATCAGAGCACTTGTTTCACTGTTTCCACTAATAGTTCACATGCGTAGACACTTAATACACAAAATCGCAACACTTTTACATATCAAAGTCCACTTCAAACCATTATTTAAACAATAATACAGGAGCAGCAAACCGCCGCCGGTCAATTTCCCGCCAAAACTCCCAGTACTATATAGTTGTCTTTGTTTAAAGTTGCCATAGTTGTAATGTTACTGTTGATTTAATAATTTCACGTCTCAGTGGGTCATGTGCTCCTGGTAGATCATCTTCTATACATCTATCCGTTACAGGCTATTAAAGTCCACTTCTGAACAAAGGCCTCCCCCATAGATTGGCTCATAGGGAGGATATTTGCCATAGTTGGCACTCTTGGCAAGCGCGTTGGCAACCGTAGTTTTCTATTTTTAGTTGTTATTAGGAAGACGCTGCTGCCCTCCTCCTGATTTGTTCCCTCTGTCACCTCTTACGACACCCACGGGATGATATCATATATACTGTTAGAAATTATCTCAATTCTGATGTAAGAAATTATTTATTTATTTATTCTTTATTGCATTCCTTAATCTAAAAGAATACAAAGGGCGGACTTAATGCCTTGAGGCATTCTCTACCAGTCAACCCATGGAGTGGTGAGAATTTGAAGTAGGTGTAGCAATATAGAATAAAAACCAAATAAAAATGATATGTAATTAATTACGTTACATGTATATACATTTTACTATATACAATAAATAAACTATTAAAAATTTCCTATTTATACATGTATACAAATATATACGTACATACATAAGCAGACATATCTTCATATCAACATACATATACAAATAGTACATATAAATAACTATGAATATATACGTCTAAAAATATAATTGACGTGGACGATTCATGTAAGAAGCGTTGTTTTAATTAACTTTGAGAGTAATTTCTAACAACGGAATTATTCCAATTCCGATGTTAGAAGCTACTCCCAAAATTATTTAAATGTCAGAACACTACTCTGTAACAACCCCCGCTGTTCTCCAGAATGGTTTCTGTTAGTGATAGTTGGTTGGCTTTTTTATTTTTACTCGTTATTAGGAAGACGCTGCTGCCCATCTCCTGATTTGTTTCACTATGTCGTTTCATACTACATCCACGGGCTAACATGGGGTAGTGTTATGGGGTAGTTCTTACACCGTCACCCCACGCACTTGCAGTGTTGGACACTAAGTTCTTTATCACTTCAATATTGTAATGAAAAATAACATTGAAATTTGATTCACCATTAAATCAAGCTACCAATTATTATACGCTCTTGAACGTTCTATATCTGTAATTGTCCAATTTGAGTTAAACTCGGAGTCACATACGTTTCCCCAAAACGTTTCCCATGGTTCACGGCCCAGGTCGTCGACATCCTGCTTTTTAAGTGCAGTGTAGTTACAACACCGAGATGCGGTCATTATTTTGGAATGTCTTAGTAAAGGTTACGTAACGTGTGAACTGGGGTAGCCATATTGGAGTTTTTAGCGGGAATACTTTTTTTTCTTAATAGGCTCGTATGGTTGTACTTTTGCCAATGTCAGTTGAAATTAAAAGTTAAAGATACAAAGTCCCACTGCTGGGCTCAGGCCTCCTCCCATTTCTGAGAGGGTTTTAGGACAAAGAAATGTCCGCCACGCTGCCCCAATGCGTGTTGGCCGACTTTTTTTCTTATTTCTCAGACATGCAGGTATCCTCGCAATTTTTTTTCCTTCACCGCCGAGCACGTGATATGTCAGCACTTAAAGTTGCAAATAACAATTTCATTGGCGCTGGCGGGAATCGAACCCGAATTTCTCGCATACTGTGAAACTTACAGCGAGCGTTAACCATCTGAGCTACCACGGCTTGCCAATATCAGCTAACAGGAAGTTATCATTTAAAATAATTTATTCAAAAACTTCTCCACAGTATGTTGATGCATTACATTGAAGTTTTGGGCAGAGAGAATTTGAAAAATTTCTCTCTGCCCAAAACTTCCAGCTAGCAGACAAAAGATGATGACAGAATCTCGAGTTCTAAAGGCTTAGGCTGCTTAGGCAGACAAAATAACTTAAGGTTTATATAAACATCGTACCACTTGTTTCACTAATAGTTTCCACTAATAGTTCATATGCGCAGACACTTTTACGTAGCAAAATCCACTTCAATGCATTATTTATACGAGAAAATAGGAGCAACAATCTGCAGACAGTCAAGTTTCCGCTAATATCCCGGCGGGAATACTTGTCAAGGATGACAAACGAACACAGAGTCAACCTGACGGTAAGAAGACGCTGCGGTCCATAGATAGTTACGTATATCTTGATTAAAAATAAAATGAAAATGCGTTGCCATGACTAATATGAAATGCCTCATCACCCAGTAAAAAGGTCTATGGTTCTCTGCACCCACCACATAAAACACAGCTGCACCAGCAGCATTAAGTTGCTATTTCACGCTGGTATCCTGTGAGAGCGTGGTCCATAATTCTACTTCCTTAAAAATAGAGATGATTCACACACATGTATAAACATAAATTACACAGTGCGTGAACAAACTCTATTTCCGTGCGGGATTCGAACCGGCGGCCCTGCAGTAAAACGTTTAGCCACGACGCTCTACTAAGCCGTCTAATTAAAAGAATTATGAATAGCAGTTTAACTTACTGAAATCCAAGTGTGGGAGTAGTTTTTTTAAAGTTTCTTTTTTAATATTGGGTGGCGATTAGGTTATCACATTAAATAACACAGCGGTATGTACAAGTTCATATGACATATGAAAAATAAAAAATGCTTCTTTCAAACAAAATAAATAGCGTAAAAATTGACACGAAATAAATCACCTTGATAATATTAGGTTACTGACCAGAAGTGACACGTAAAAGCGGCAACGGTGCGGCAGGTACGCAGTGCTCACGCGGCATCGACATAGGTAATTATTTACCTACACTTTCCCGTTCATAAGTAATTAGGCAAAAAACGAAAAAAAGGGCTATTGCGACTAGAATGTTAATTGTTAAATATTTTTTTAGTTGTGTATATTCTAAGAACGTTTTTTTTATAGTATAGGGTGACAAACGAGCACACAGTCCAGCTGATGGTAAGTGGTTGCTGTGGCCCATAGACATCTACATCTATCCTCGTTTGCGAATCAAATTGCAGATGCGTTGTCACCCGTGAGGACTAAGGTGGAATGCCTCTTTTCCAGTAAAAAGGGCCTCCGGCCACCTGCACTCACCGAGCGAAACACAGAGGTAAACCTCTACTTCACGCTAGTATTTTGTGAGGTCGTGGTACCACCCCGGTTTGAGCCGGCCCATCCGTGCGACAGCAAAAGCTGTCGCGTGGCTCTACCACTGTCACGACGTTATATAGGATAAGTCTTTTCATTTAATGCGATAACTTTATCGCCACCCCGTATAATACTGAAGGAACAACCGAAGTAACAGTTGACGTGATGGTAACTGGCAGTCCATAGACATTTGCAACCGACAAGAAGGCTACTAATGCGTTGTTGTCTTCGAGGGCTAAGATGGAATTCCCAACAGTCTGTAACTATATTGTTTCTCTTCACCCTTCACACCGAACAGGGCAGTGCAACCACTGCTAATTGGCGGCAGAAATAGGTTAGAGGATGGTTTTCTTTTACTTATTATAAGCCAGTGCTTGGCTACAATCCCACCTGGTGGTAAGTGGTGATGCAGCCTTAGATGGTAAATTGCACTGTCTTAGCGTAACAAAAGCCTATTCACTCTTGGCTTGAAGCCGCCCAGATTGTATTCGGATGGAAAGATAGACGCCGGCAAATCATTCCACTCCTTTGCTGTACGCATTACAAAAGACGAAGCAAACCGTTTGGTTCTAATGCGTGGAATATCGACAACAAAGGGGTGAAGACCCGCCGAACGCCTGGTTATCCGATGGTGGAAAGGAGAGGGAGGAATTAAAGCGTGTAATTCCTGTGCAAGTTTGGTTTCAACCAAATCAAGGTCACCAATGAGCCTCTTAGCACGTCTCCCCACTGAGTCCAACGATGCCAGGTGGCATTTTGCAGCACCAGCCCATATGTGACAGCAGTACTCCATGCACGACCGGACTTGCACTTTATATAAGGCAAGAAGCTGCCCCGGCGTGAGGTACTGCCGTAAACTTGCAAGGACACCAAGTTTCCTTGCGGCTGCTTTGGCTCTGAACTCAATGAACCGCCCATAGTTGAGGCTCGGAGAACATCACCCCCTAACAACTGAAGGCGGTCAGTGTACTCTAAGGATACATTCCGGAAAGTAGAAGCCAAAGTGAGCGGGCTCCTTTTAGCGGTGAAAAGACACGCTTGTATTCTGGAGGCGTTAAATCTTATGACATTGGCATCGCCCCCTTTGGAGACTACCTGTAGTGTGGTAATTTTAAGGAGAACAGCTTATAATGGGAATGAGGTAATCGCTACCATGCTGTTGAAAATTAAATTGAAATTGAATTTAAAAAACATCCTAATTTTAATAGAGAGGGAGTATAGGGAGTGGGACTGGGTACTACCACCTGCTTGGGATCCTGTAATTAATAAAATTAAAATTAAACCCAAGCAAACTACTGCAAGACTTCAAGACACAGTAAGTTCATTCTGCGTAGATCGGACCAAAATTAAGAATTAAAAAAGCTGAAGGTACTCCGGGTTAACTCTGACATCGGGACGTCAATCACCTCAGTCACCCGTGACCATGGTGCTGGAAAGCACCCGAAACGTCGGGAATTAATAAAAATAAGAAAAAAAAACAAGTTAATTAAACGCGATAAAATCTGTAAGAGCAGTTTTATTCAATGTGTAGTGTTCGCGTAAATATAAGAAATCATTAAAATATACTCATCTACAAAATATACAGAAAAAATTTGAAACATTAAACTTTGAAATTAGGAATGTCCCGACGGTCAAAATAAATGGTAACCCTACTCTCCAGCCACCAAGTGAAAGTTGGTGTATCTCACCCGCGCCCTACACGGCCTTGTGGGGAAAGTACGCGAATAAGGCCACTTGACTGACCAGTGACGACACCAGCAGCGAGGGTCGAGTCGGCAGTGTGGGCGGTTCTGTATTAGGTGATTAGTTCTTTTTTTGTTGGCATATTTTTTTATAGAATACGAATTACAAACGAGTATACAGTCTACTTGATGGTAAGTGGATGCTGTGGCCCACAGACATCTGAAACAGAAACATAAACTTTTTTTAGTCAATGTAGATTATAAATAATACTTATCGAAAGTCACCCTTTTGTGTAATTACCACTGGTTCGAAAAAAACCTCTTTCCTGGGAAGAAACAGCAAGAAACCCAGCGAGACTTTTTTTTAAATAACAGCTTACAATCATGTAATCAGAATTAACCACACAAAATTTTGTTCAATTAAGAATCAAAATGCAGATGCGACCTCTTCATGTCTTTGTATTCTGTATTGTCACCCCTGAGGACTAATATGGAATGCCTCGTTTCCAGTAAACCGCCTTTCCGGTTCTCCGGTTCCCTACACTCACCATACGAAATACAGCGGCATTAAACTGTTATTTCACACTGGTATTCTGTGTGAGTGTGGTCCCCTGGTCTCCTGGCCCCTGGTCACCCTGGTCGAGCCGAACCATTCGTGCTACAATCGTAATATAGCTGCAGCGTGGCTCTACCACGTATTAAAGTCCAAGTTAATATTTGGCTCCGTGGCGCAGGGGCTTAGCAATCAGTTGCTGAGCGGGGGGACGCGGGTTCGAATCCTGCACGGAATAAGTATGGCCTACAAATAATTGTTCCGGGTCTGGATGTTTGTCCTAGTGCAATTTATGTTTGTAAACTGCCTTCACGACACAGGAGAAAATCCTAGTGTGGGGGTAACGTTTTTTAAAAAAAAAGTTAACTGGCGGTGAAGGATAATATCGCGAGGAAACCTGTATGTCTGAGGAATAGAATATCGAGGACGTATGAAGTTGCACTAATGCAAGAAATATATAAGGTATGTGAGGGTAATACGGTCACCTTAAGCTTTGCCATCCTATAAAACCAAAACTAGGAGGAGGACAGAGACAAAAACACAAAGTCTTATACTATAACTAATCTATTATCTATTAAGAAAATAAAATTGCAAACAAGCTGTACAACACTAGGAGCACTATGGATCCCTCGAATTACGAGAAAGAAAGACACCAACTTTATCACTACACTGTTTAATAAATAAACCTTACTTAAAAAGTATACAGTGTGTATGAATACCACCGATAACAATTATTTCTCATTAAATTACTAGATTTACAATAACGCAACCATAGTGTGCCTTAAAACAATAGTGGCGCCATCTATTATTCACTAAATAAACAAAATTACTTAATATTAAACACAAGCTTTGCCAATAATTAGAAATAATTCGAAAAATCAACTTAATAAACAAAAAACGAACTACACTACACAATACTAAAACCGACTTAAATATTTACTATGATATCAACTGTCAAAATGGCGTCGATAAAGCAGCGCCCTTTTGATCATTTAATATCTGATTGACTGATGAAGAGCTATCGTATGACAGAGCTATATATGCCATAATGCCATTTATACGTGGTTTTATACGTGGTAGAGCCATGCTGCAGCTATATTAGTAGTATAGTTGTAGCACGAATGGGTCGGCTCGACCGGGGAAGGACCACGCTCTTACTACCAGCGTCAAATAGCAGCTTCATGCTGCTGTGTTTCGTATGGTGAGTGTAGAGAACCGGAGACCCCTTTTACTGGAAAAGAGGCATTCCATCTTAGTCCTCACGGGTGACAACGTATCTGCATTTTGATTCGCAAACGAGGATAAATGTAGATGTCTATGGGCCACAGCAGCCACTTACCATCAGGTATCCAATAAAAAAAAAACAAGGCTGTAGTTTTCGAATTATAAGAAAGTGACCACAATAAGCGGATGACCACATTACCGTCACGAACTATAATAACCAAACGCAATGCCTAATCATAGTGATCTATATGTAAAATTTCAATATGAAATGGTGATTGGCCAGTCCGACCTTGTAGTAGCGGTATAAGAAGATTCACTACCAGGCACGAACAGATTACACTTCCAGAGAAAGCACCCTGTGACAGACGGACGGACACCGAAGTGCTTACTTATTGCGTGTTCAGTTTTGCCGAGCTTGCCGCGGAACTTTAAAAAAAACGAGCTGACGTATCTACGCGGCAATTATGATATAGTCTTCCCTATGAGGCAATCTATGGAGGCCTATGTTTAGTAGGCTGTAATGGATGGATGACGGAAAGTCCACTGGACAAGGCCTCTATCGACGTAAGTTTGCCTTAATTGTAACGCGTGGTAGGCGTATTATGCGCGGCGTAACGCTGCCCGTCTAGGATTTTTTTATAGAATAGAACAGAGTAAGGGTGACAAACGAGCACACAGTCCACCCGATTGTAAGTGGATGCTGTGGCCCATAGACATCTACATTTTATTCTCGCTTAAAAATCAAAATGCAAATGCGTGTCACCCCTATTGAATGAAAAAAATGCAAATGACTAAGACGGAATGCCTCAGTTTCCAGTAAAAAGGGTCTCCGGTTCTCTACACTCACCATATGAAATACAACAGCATAACGCTGGTATTCTGTGAGAGCGTGGTCCTTCTCCTACCCCGCCCCGGTCGAGCCGATCCATTCGTGCTACAACCATAACATAGCTGCAAAATATTTTTTATCTGATGTAAATAAAATGGTTGACAACTTTTGGCGGGAATTTGACCGGTAGAGCATTGCTGTTATTGTATTATTGTTTAAAATTTAAATAATGGTTTAAATTGGACTTTGATGTGTAAAATTGGTGCGATATTGTACATTAAATGTCTGCATATGTGAACTATTAGTGGGAACAATGAAAAAAGTTCTCCGATGGTGATGTGAAGCTCAAGATAATGTGTCTGATTAGGCGCCTTTAGATATTATCGTCAACTGTTTGTTGCCTCAAACTGTCGTTGAAATCTTCCAAAAACTTCACAATGTGACGAACATAATATTATGAAGAAGTTTTGAAACATATTAATACAAATAGGATAATTTCTTAATATACTTGTCACTGGCAAAAGCACAGCCGTACGAGTCCATTACTAAAGAAAAGAATAGTCATATAGTCACAGAATAAAAATAATGGTACTACGTAGTCTAGTGTTCGAATCCCGGATCGGGTTCTAATTATTTATTGGATTTATTGACCAAGAAATTCAAACAAAATAAACAAATTAAATTATAAAAGAAAATAATATAACTACTTAAAACGTATTTGTTGTTGCAGAGGTAAAAATGGTCGCCATTTTGAATTAGGTTATTAGAAATCGGTTATCAAAACATATTTACACGGCCTATATACGTCCCACTGTTGCGCACAGGTCTCCTCTCATATCTGAGAGGGTTTTAGGGCAAGGAAGTGTCCGCCGCGCTGCCCTAATGCGTGTTGGCGTAATTCACATGTCTTTAAAATAATTTTTGTTCTTATTTCTCAGTCATGCAGGTTTCCTCGCGATCTTTTCCTTCAACGCCGAGCACGTGGTAAATCAGACTGACAATATATTTGAGTAAAAATCAAAAGACAAACTACTTTTAATTTTAACATTTTTTGTTTAATCCTTATTTTGTTTTTCAGTGGTGAAAAGATAGCGGCCATTTTGAATAATTGTTATTTGAAGTCTGTTTACAAAACATATTTACACGAATCCGTGGTTGTTGAATAAGATGCATAAATAGTGCATAAAAATAAAAATAATTTATCTATTACTTGTATAAATTCTATTTTTGAATGTATATTTACAAAACTGACCTCTATATATACTGCGTACTTGTATAATAAAATAAACAAAAGAAAATAATATAAGTACACACATAAAAGCTCTTTCTTGTTGACAGTGGTAAAACATATTTACACGTAGGATTGCCAGGTCTTACAACCGATAAGCCGGACAGGCCAGCCAGTTTTGGCTCCATTTTTGACCAGACATTTGATTAAAAGACCGGACATCTTTAATCTTTTAGTCTTAGCAGAACAATTTTTTTAAAAGTAAAACAAGGCTTTTTTATCATTTACCATAACATTTTCTTAAATTCTACTAATACAACAATAAAATTGAATGAATCGGTCTTATTTATTATTAATCATTCAATATTTATTACAATATTAATTACAATAACTACTATTGCAATTTGCAATGGAAAGGGAAAATATAATGTTTAAAAAAAATGTTTTTTTTTTTTAAATAGAATAAGGGTGACAAACGAGCACACAGTCCACCTGATGGTAAGTGGTTGCTATGAAACATAGGCATCTACAACTATCTTCGTTTGCGAATTAAAAAAGCAGATGCATTGTCAGCCGTGAGGACTAAGATAGTATTCCTCTTTTCCAGTAAAAAGGGTCAAATTTAAAAAGCCTAACAAAAACCGGACAGGCTGCACTCTGTCTAATTTGGCCGCACACGCCTGAAAACGCCAAAAAGCCTGACTGTGTCCGACTTTATACGGAAGCCTGGCGATGCTATTTACACGGATCCGTGCGTATTAACAAACACAACGTAACGTGTGCGGAATGGCGTCGGTCCGGTTGTTGGAGAAAGCTCACCAACCCCTGGAGGTGAGGCGTGAAGCAGCACATGTCCATGCTCTATAAGCGAACATGTTTTTGCTTTTATACCCGCTGTAGGCTGTATGTTGTGTGTTGTGTGTGGGGGTCATATAAAACGAGTAAATACAAGTACTTACTCGATACTTTTTCCGGTATCGAGTATTTTTGTATCGATACTATGAAAGTAAGTATATTAAGTGGGTATTTATACTTTAGCTATTTGTATTTATATTACGGCGTAGTGGCCGAGTAAAAATATCCAATATCCCATATCGTCACGTGGGTGTCGTTAGAGGCGACAGAGGGAAACAAATCAGGAAATGGCAGCCGCGTCTTACAAATAGCAATAAAAAAAACTACTGTGGTTGCCAACCCCTTGCCAAGCGTGGCAACTATAGTAAATATCTCCTCTATGAGGCTATCTATACGGGAGGCCTATGTGTTTTGGATTGGTCCTTCAAGCCGGATATAAAAAATACGTCGTGAAGAAAGAAAATGACGCACGCACGCACGCACGCACGCACGCACGCACGCACGCACGCACGCACGCACGCACGCACGCACGCACGCACGCACGCAAGCACACACACACACACTCACAGAATTGATAGTACTCGTAATACATTAAAACGTGTGCAAGATTGTATATGCCATGTGAGTGATTTCTATTAGATTATTTAAAAAAAAATACTTTATAATACATTTTTTTTATAGGAGAGGGGGCAAACGAGCATACGGCTCACCTCATGGTAAGTGCCTACCACCGCCTATGAACAACTGCAACACTAGGGAAACCAGGGGAATTGCAGATGCGTTGCTGGCCTTTTAAAAAGGAGTAGGCTCTTTTCTTGAAGGTCCCTAAGTCGTATCGGTCTGAAAAAATCGCTGATGGTAATCGATTCCTAGTATCGTCACCAGTCTCTACAACTAGCATTTGTAAGTTACTTAATATTTAAATGTAATGATATTTTGTAAATGTTATTTTGTAGAGAGAAATAAAGTTTATTATTATTATTTTGGGATATCTATAAAGTTTTCTCATCTGGTTGGGCAGTATAAATATATAATTGTAAATGAAAATGGTAAACATACATAAATATGAATAAAATAAAATAAATACATAAAAAATACATAAATATATAAAAACCCAACCAGATGGAAGCCCTCGGCAGGGGAGACCAGACGGCCGAGGGTTAGGGGGAAAGGGAAAGAAACCGGCGGACGATGCGGGCGGTATCGAGGAGCACCGCCTTCTGCATTTGAGCCTGGAGCGGTCCGTCACGGAGTCCCAGTCGCCTCAGATGACCCGGGAGACTGACTGGGATTAACCCGTTCGCAGAAACGACCACAGGAATAATTTCGGCCGGCAGACCACCCCATATGCCGGTAACCTCGTGAGCCAGGTCCAGATATTTTGTCACCTTATCTGTTTCGGCTTTCACGAGGTTCTCGTCATAAGGAATGGTAATGTCAACCAAAAAGATCCTTGACTGTGCCCGGTCCATCAGCACAATATCAGGCTTATTCGCAAGAATAGTCCTGTCTGTGATGATGGCCCGGTCCCAGTAGAGCCTGGCGCGGTCATTTTCGAGCACGGCTTCCGGCAAGTACTTATAATACGGCAGTTTCCGATCCACGAGGCCGTATTTCAGAGCGAGCTCCTGGTGTAGAATCCTGGCTACTAGATTGTGTCTGTGCAAATACTCAGAGTTAGAAAGCGCCGAACAACCGGAGATGACATGCCTAAGTGACTCACCGGGATGGCGACAAGCTCGACAGATGTCGACGGCGCCATCCTTTAGGATGTATCTCCGATAATTGTTGGTCTTAATAACCTGATCCTGTATCGCACAGACAAAACCCTCGGTTTCCCCAAAGAGGTATTATTATTATTATTATTATTATTCCACAAGGAAGTTGTGCGCCGCGATGTGCATTCGTGAAATTTGGCAGCTGGGATTAATCCGAACAATTCGTCAGAGCACTCCCCGTGGTAAATGCGAAAGAAAATGCAAAGGGATGCAACATCTCTTCGCAGTGCCAATGAATCGAGCCGATCGGGTCGTCGACGATTCGAGCCGCTCTGCGCTGGATGCGGTCAAGTGGAAGGAGCTGGCACTTAGGAGCCCCTGCCCAGAGATGGGAACAGTATTCCATGTGAGGCCGAACCTTCGTCTTGTAAAGTTGCAGGCGGTGTGCTGGCATGACATACTGTCCCGCTCTGCTGAGCACGCCAAGCTTTTTAGAGGCCACGAAACTGTACGTCACTCGATATGTCAACGCCGAGGATTCTGATACTGGCTGAGGCAACAAGGGGCCTTGAAACTGAGGAGATACGACAAAGGTGTTCTTTTTAGCGGTAAACGCGCAAACTTGTGTCTTCTGAGGATTAAACTGGACTAAATAAAAATTTACCACTTAAATAAAAGACGTCAGAAATTATTGAAAAACAAAACATATGAAGATAAAATGTTTGGAGCAAGTAGTTTAAAAAATATTGTAGCATAGATATAATTATACAGAATAAAAAGATGATAAACGTTTTGTTTATTTAATATTATATGTGCCAACCCTACCAAAGTATGTAAAAATGTTGCCAACTCATTACAAGCTTTGCCTCTATTCGGTTTTTTTTACTTATCTGCCGATAGTCTCTTCAACAAATGACACAAATATGTAATTTTCTAATGAATGACCTCACTAAGTATTTTTAAGAAGATATTTGCAGTGTTACATGAACTGTGGTGAAACTTTCCTCTTGGCTCATTGTCTCTATATTACCTAACGTGGCAAACATACGTGACACAATATTGGAAAGCATTTGTTAGCTGTAGTACTCGTAACGTTGGACCGTGTAGGCAGTAAGGGCCTTTTCACACACAATTGCCGTAAAAATTATATACGTTTATACGGGTGTAAATTTTTACCGTATACAATATGTAACAAAAACCCTGTGGTTCCCGTTAAATACGTTATCAGGATCATTATTCAAACGTATAGAAATAACTTTTTTTTTAAAAAACTAGAACAATATTTTTTTTATTTTAATTTAAAAAAAATCATTGTATGCAAATTGTATGCGGTTTTATTACCTCTGCATTGTCTGGGTAGTAAGAGGATTGTCAAAGACCCCGCTTTACTTAGCTTTAGCTTTAGCTAGTGTCAGTAAGAGGTAATAAAACCACATAAAATTAAAAAAAAATTAAAAATAAAATAAAATCGAGTTTTAAAAAAAAAGTTATTTCTATAGGTTTGAATACTGATCTTGATAAGGTACTTAACGGGAACCACAGGTTTTTTGTTACATGTTGTATATGTGATGTGACGCGGTTTATTCTGCCTGCTTTTTTTTTAAATATAATAAGGGTGACAAAGGAGCTGACTCATTCGTACTTCAACCATAATATAGCTGCAGCGTGCCTCTACCAAGTATTATAAAACTTTCACATATCATCTCGCGGGTGTCGTAAGAGGCGATAGAACTTGGTTCTTCATCTAAATATTGTTTAATTTAGTGCTTCCAGAAAAATTTAGTTAACGATCTTTGTCTTAGAACTATATACGGTCAGATTGAATAGTTTACGGATTTTATCGCGCTTAATATTACTTCTGTTAACTTACTTAAATTCTGAAGTTTCGGGTGCGTCGTAGCAACCATGGTCACGGCGAACTTTTTGTTATTGAATAAGGGTGACAAAGACACAGTCCACCTGCAGGGCTAGCATGGGCAGGAGACAATTTTGTCCCCGGGGAAAGCAGAAAATGTTTATCCCCTCGCTTAGTTTTATCCACCCTTCGAGCATGGCCACACCGGTGGATATAATATCCACAATAGATAAAATGGGAGATAGACTTAGATAGATTTCTTTTTTTTTAATTTTTAAAGATTTTCGTATGAATATAAACTTAAACTAACGTCCAATGAATTAGGACTATAATTGTCCCTTTCAATTTTTTATCTTTCACTTGGCTCTATGCTACGGACGGGATATATATGTCTACTCGTTATGTCAAACGGGGATATACTTCTCCGCGTTGCCGTGATTTAGCATAAGGACAAGATAATTTTATCTCTTGTCAGTGGATATAATCGGGGGATAAAATTTTTGTCGCCAGCCCATGCTAGCCGTGCTGATGATAAGTGGATGCTGTATGCCCATAGACATCTACATTTATCCTCAATTTAGAATCAAAATGCAGATGTGTTGTCACCCGTGAGGACTAAGATGGAATGTCTTGTTTCCAGAAAGGTCTCCGGTTCTCTATACTCACAATACGAAACATCAGCATTAAGCTACTATTTTACGCTGGTATTTTCTACAGACTTTAAAAAGGACGAGGTACACAATTCGACTGCATTTTTTTTTACGTGTGTTATCTCATAAGTCATAACTTTTCTCTAGGTGAACCGATTTTGATGATTCTTTTTTTTATTTGAAAGCACATATAAATTTGATCAAGGTCTGACCAGTAGTTTTTGAGTTATCCTTAATAATTTATATTGAAGTCAGTTGTACAAAATTTTTAATTTTAATTATTACTGCAAACGTTCCATCTTAGTCCTCAGATGTGACAACGCATCTGCATTTTGATTCTTAATCGAGGATAAATTTATGTATGTGTATGATCAACGGGCTTCAGCATCCTTTTACCGTCAGGTGGTCTGTGTGCTCGTTTGTCACTCTTATTGTAACGAAGTTCGTTATCATTTTCATTTCATTCATTCATTACAGCCTTTCATAAGTCCACTGCTGAACATAGGCCTCCCCCAAGGAATGCCACAAAGCACGGTCCTGAGCCACCTGCATCCATCGACTTACTGCATGCCTTACCAGGTCGTCACTTCATCTCGTGGGGGGTCGCCCTACACTTCGCCTACCGGTACGAGGCTGCCACTCGAGAACCTTTCTTCCCCATCGGTTGTCGGTTCTTCGAGCTATATGGCCGGCCCACTGCCACTTCAGCTTACTAATCCGTTGGGCTATGTCGGTTACTCTAGTTCTACTGCGGATATCCTCATTTCTGAGTTTATCACGCAGAGAAACTCCGAGCATAGCCCTCTCCATAGCTCGCTGAGCGACCTTGAGCTTCCTCATACGGCCAGCTGTTATCAGACGTTCGTTATCAGACGGTATGAATTTGGCGGATGGGAGTTAGGTGAGAAAAAGTGTAAGATTTTTCCGTCACGACCCCTTCTGACGTAGTGTAGACGGCCTTGGCGGCTATGAGGAAGCGAGATGGAATAATATCCATCTCCCTCGCACTTTTTCTTATCTTGATATCAAAGAAATATTAGTTTATTTTAAATGAAGCTTATATGAAGGTAATTCATTTATTTGTATTGCATGCCGTAAGCGCTAAGCGCGTCGGTATGTTCTACTAAGGCAAGGGTTCCAACGTTTTGTCGCATGAAATCGTATCTAACAATCATATTGTACATATAAGTGATATAAAAAGCACATTGTCAGAAAGATAAATGATTGTTGAACGTATTAATATTTTTTTTAAATCGATTAATTGCTATTTTTAAATAAAAAAGGGGTTTTAGTGGCTTATGGTGTGGATTTATCAAGTCCGCAAGGCTTGTAAACACGATAACTTCTGAAAATATCAATTGTTCGACTCAATATATTTTTAAAACTCTTCATCTATCATGTGGGAAGCCATTGAATGTAAATGGCAGTTTAATTTTGTTTAATTTAGTTATAATAAATTTGTTAATCAATAATATAAAACGTTTATTAATAATAATATACTACGAAAGGAACTTCGTTCCAACTTCCTTTCATCGTGCATCGTAGAGCCATGCTGCAGCTATATTACTGGTATAGTTGTAGCACGAATGGGTCGGATCGACCGGGGAAGGACCACACTCTCACAGACACCACAGCACACCAGCGTAAAATAGCAGTTTAACACTGCTGTGTTTCGTATGGTGAGTGTAGAGAACCGGAGACCCTTTTAACTGGAAAAGAGGCATTCCATCTTAGTTCTCACGGGTGACAACGCATCTGCATTTTGAGTTTTGGATGTCTATGGGTCACAGTAACCACTTACCATCAGGTGGCATGTGTGCTCGTTTGTCACCCTATCCTATAAATAAAAAAAAATCCAACCGAGTGTTCTACGACACTCACGCATGTTTTTCTTATAAAAAAAAAAACGCTTTTTACTTTTTGTTATTAGGTATGGATGTCTAACATTTCAAACATAAACATCTAAAGTAAACATAAATTTCATAACTTTCACAAACAATAAAAATTGATTATATTAAAGGCTGCAGATACAAAACACGTTAGCAAGCTAATTCGCGATTCGCCACATTAAAAAAAAAACACGTTTGCGCGCCAACGTAACTTTTGAATTGTAGAAAGCTTGTGACCTACGGGCAATATTTGGTTTTGTTTTATTTTTATGATTTTAAGCTTACGAAACTTGACATTCGCAGAGCGGTAATTTGTGAATCATGTGGATATCCTTGTGTGACATATGAAAGAAAACATTTATGAAAAAAAAAAGGGCGTGTTGCTGCCAGTGATGACATAATTATCAATTAACAATTTTATCAATTATTAATCTTATTTATTGACAGAATGTAGGACATAATATAAAATACCTTATTAATTATTAGAGATGTTACATTCTTTTATTTATAGGATACGGTGACAAACGAGCACACAGTCCACCTGATGGTAAGTAGTTGCTGTGGCCCATAGACATCTACATTTAAAGTTTACGAATCTAAAATAAAATAAAAAGGGTCTCCGGTCCTCTACTCACCATACGAAACACAGCAGTGTTAAGCTGCTATTTTACGCTGGTGTTCTGTGAGAGCGTGGTCCTTCCCCGGTCGAGACGACCCATTCGTGCTACAACCATACTATTAATATAGCTGCAGGATGGCTCTACCACGTATAAAACCACGCATGATAATGGCACAGTAAAGAACTCTCTTTAAGCTGTGATATTGGCGTGCAATATCTTTACTTATATTTCAAACTATTAATCTTTATTTAAATAATTCTTTTGTCCGTGTATATGTGACTGAACTCCCCCTAAACAACTAGACCGATTTTGATGAAATTTTGTGTGTGATTTTGAATTTGTGATTGAAGTTAATTCGGGAGTAGTTTAGATTCACAGTTGAACCCTGTAGGTGGCGCTGTTATATATAAGTAAATATACCTATATGAAACTTGACCAAAAAATTATATTTTTGCATCTATTTATCTAACTATCAATTTTAAAATAATTTAGCGTCCAGTTTTAATTAAATTCACAATTATGCTTTTTTCTAGAACTAGTAAAATACCTAAAAAAAATCAATAAACTGTAAAAAAAATTCAATAAATAATAATTTGCAATTTTTTTATTGAAAAGTTATTCCATGTTTCACCATTATTAAAAAAACAATAAATTGACACTTCGACGTAGTTATTTACTGTTGGCCGTATACATATAATATGCTTTGATCCGAGTTTCTTTGTGTGATAGAGTTCGTAATAACGATATCAGCAGATACCAGATTAAATATCAGCGTAAAATAGCAGCTTAATGCTGCTGTTTCGTATGGTGAGTGTAGAGAACCGGAGACCCTTTTTACTGGAAACGAGGCATTCCATCTTAGTCCTCACGAGTGACAACGCATCTACATTTCGATTCTTCATCATCATCTTCATTACAGGCTTTTGATAAGTCCACTGCTGAACATAGGCCTCCCCCAAAGAATACTAAAAAGCACGGTCCTGAGCCACCTGCATCCATCGACTTCTTAATCGAAGCTTAATGTAAATCTATGGGTCACAGCATCCTCTTACAATCAGGTGGACTGTGTGCTCGTTTGTCACCCTATTCTATAAAAAAACAGGTGGTTCAGGCCCATATTCTGTGGTTTTTAGTGGCCGTGGTTCAACAGTGGACTTGTGAGGACCTGTAATGATATTGATGGTGAAAAAAATTTAAACGGCAAGTTAAATTTTTTTTTTTCATCAAATAATTAAACTTTTACACCTTCATAGAGATCACATTGTTGACAAATCTTTAAAAGCATTAGGTTTCGTTAAACTTTGTACAAAACAATTTAGAACAATGAAATCTTTAAAAATATTGTATTGTGTATAACTTGGTTCATTAGTGGGCTGTTACAAGTTATGGCTAATGGATGAAACGATCTTGTTCCGTTCGTGATCCAAACCTTAAACCTTTTAATAAAACGAGATATTGCGTTTAAATAAAATATTGAAAAGTGATAGAATTTTTTTTGCACAACTTTCTATAAAAATAGGCATAAACAATGCGTGCTTTTGCCTGAACGCCGTAAAAAAATGTCGCATAGTTCGCTCCAAAATATTATTTTGCATCAAAAACTGTCACTTTCAGATTTTCTTCGTTATGCAAATATCAAAGAATTCCAACGACCACACCTAGACATACATCTGCGACAAATAAAAGAGAAAAGGTGCTTTTAGCGTCCTGCTAGGTTTTAATTTTATCATCAATTTTAACACGTATCACTACGAATTAAAGTTGAAATTACGTCGATATATTCAAAGATTTTGTAAACTTATCAATGAAAATAAAGTTCATGTATAATTACAAAGCAAAATATACCATATGGAAAACTAAACTGAATGTATTTTAAATTACAAAACTGACTTTAATCATAAAGTTCATATATTATTTAATTTAAAATGATATCTATATAATTGTGATAAAATTCATTTTACAACACGCGGTGTATACGAGAATAGCAAGTTGTATGGGAAGCACCATCCCACTTTCTTCTGAAGCGATCTCTAGACGACAGTCGAGGCTGAATACTCGCGAGCTTTGCTCGCTAATAAAAAAAAAACGTTCATTGAGTGCAAAATTTGGCGGGTCGAAAAAGCGGGAACCTTGTGACAGTGACGCGTGTGTATTTTTCTTTTAACTTTTTTAGTGTTGGTGTTAAATTGCTTCGATAGTTCGTGTTTGGGATAAACTTTTTATCGGTTTTCGGGAAAATGGTAAGTAAGAAAAATTATTTTACTTATTGTTTAATTAGAAGGAATATTTTATTTAGTATATTGCCAACCAAAATAATTTATTTGTGTGTATTAATAACAACAAATACAGAGTTTACTTTAAAACTAGGAAGGGATTAATGCTCATCAATAATTGTAAATCTATTTCAATATTTTTCAGCAATTATCAGTTAAAATTTTTATTATTATCTAGTCGGAAAATTTATTATCACATCACACAATTCCTATTATATGTACTTAGATATACAATATACTTTATGTGTCGTTTCGAGAGTACCAAAAATAGTATTAAATCATATATTTTTTAACACTTTCACTGTCAGGTTTTCAGACACAATAATAAGCATAATATGTAATACACGGGACAGTGAATGGGTTAAGTTTAAGCATAAGGAGCATCACATCAAATCATATTTCATTATATTTACAATTAAAAATATATATATGAATGAAGTAAAATATATTTAGTCTACTTACAAAAACATATATACTCGTAGATAGAGGCGAATAACTTTTACAAAGTTAAATACCCTTGACTGACGCAGTTAGAACTGGTTGCGACCGCGGATTCTTCTGGTTCTTCCGGCGATCAATGAAAGCTCTCACGTACGCGCAACACACTTAGAACCTTTTCCAATTATAAAGAAAAGAAAATCAAATGAAATCTCTGACCATAAACTTCACATTGTAAGATACAGGTGCCTATTTCTATTCGCTACCGTTGGCAACTCGAATTACATTTCTGGCAGTACCTCTGAATTTAGTCGTTTTATCACTAAAATTCCATTTGCTTGATTGTGAAGAAAAATATATCAAGGAGCAGCAGTCCACTCATACGTAGCCGTAGTATACAAGTCTAAACGAAACATGTAAAAAGCAAAACACCTTTCTATCCATCTGTTCTCGGTTTTTCGAGCAATATGGCCGGTCTATTGTTACTAGTTTCACGGCGAATATACTTAACAGCAGCCAAAATATTTATAGATGGTTGCAGATGTCCATGGGCTATAGTGGCTCGTACCATCTGGACAGGTGCGATGTAGCTAACATTGCACCTGTCCAGATTTGTCCCTCACAAAATCAACTTTTTATTTAACTCTAATACGGACTTGCTTAAAACACCTATGAACGTCTACACCGATTTCAAACAATATCCAGAATTTCAGCTTTAGATGCGTTACGGCTAATTTGACAGCGTGCTGTGGCTTAGCAATAACTTGTATCGCTGGGTGCCGTGGGTTCGAATCCCGCTCGGAACAAGTATTTGTATGGCCTACAAATAATTGTTCCAGGTCTGGATGTTCGTTTTAGTGCAATTTATGTTTGTAAAATGCCTCCACGATTTATTTTTTTTAATAACAAAAAAGAATTCAAAACCTTGATCAAGTGCAAGCTAACAGTTGCTTAATGAGCGTTCCGATCCAGTAGACTTCGGTTTTTAAATTATTATTTAATAGCAATGAAAGCAAAAATCAACACCCGAAGTCAACTACAACACTTTGTACAGTAGGAGTGCGTAAGAACTCCGAAATGCGTCGTCGTTTGTAGTGTGTACAGAGTTGAAATAATTTGCCTATAGAAGAATATGAAGCGTGCGTGGTAAACCCATGCTGCAGCCGTAGCACGAATGGGTTGCCTTGATCGGGGAAGGACCAGCAGTTTAATGCTGCTGTGTTTCTTATGGTGAGTATAGAGGACTGGAGACCTTTTTTGCTCGAAAAGAGGCATTCCATCTTAGTCCTCAAGGCTGACAACGGATCTGCATTTTGATTCGCAAACGATTAGATGTCTACGAGCCACAGCAACTACTTATCATTAAGTGGACTGTGTGCTTGCTTGTCACCCTTACCCTATAAAAAATGTAGATCTTCTTCTTTATTAGTCCGTAACATACCACTGCTGGGATTGAGCCCCTCCTACGGATGTGCCTTAAATGTTACTCTTGGCAGACGAATTAGCAGTCGCAGCACCAGATGTCTCTCATCTTTAACTCTGTCAAATGCCAAATCTCAAATCACTTACTACGAGTACATATAGATCATGCTTTTTTAAATATAGGATAATTTATCGATTTTACTTGTAATATAAAATAATTTGATGTTATTTAATGTATTGTGTTAGTTTTAATCCATATTAATTTTATAGATGTTTGTTTTTAACCGAGTTCAAAAAGGAGGAGGTTCTGAATTTGAGTGTATGTTTTTTTATATGTATATTAACCCGATATCTTCGCAGATTATCAACCGATTTTAATGCTTCTTTATTTATTAAATCGGCTTTACCTCAAGGGTAGTTCCATTAAATATTTGAAGAAAATCCCGTCCTCAAGGGTGGATAATAGGGGAAAAAGTTTCATATTGGACTATTATTTAAACATTACTTCTGATGGCAGCTTGTTCCATACTACAACCACTCCTTGCCTAAAAAAGTGCTTGTGTGGGTTATAATGTGACACGGCTTTAGTTAATTTGAGGCGATGCCTCACATATATAAAATGCAATGGTTACCTTGTCAATGGTCTTAGATAAATAAATAAAATAATCATCATCACAGGCCCTGACGTAATTCTCGCTTTTACGAATCGCATCTTAGGACACAAAAACTTTCGTGTTGCGTTTTTTTATTTTTGGCGCACTTTCTTTTATTTATAGAAATAAAGGTGGCAAACGTGTCTACAGTTTATCTAATGATACCCATCAATCATCAACGCTTCTCATACGAAACACAGCAAAATTATGTAGCCATTTTACGTGGTAGGGTCATGGTGCAGCTATATTATGGTTATAGCACGAGTGAGTTGGCTCGACCGGGGAAAGACTATCTCACCGAATACCAGAGTAAAATAGCAGCTCAGTGTCGCTGTGTTTTCGTATAGTGAGTGTAGAGAACCGGAGATCCTTTTTACTGGAAACTAGGCACTCCATCTTAGTCCTCAGAGGTAGCAACACATCTGCATTTTGATTCTTAATCGAGGATAGTTGTAGATGTCTATGAGCACAGCATCCACTTACCATCAAATAGATTGTGTGCTCGTTTGTCACGCTAATTCTATAAAAAGAGGTATCAATAAAAAGCTAATGTAGTATTAAAAAGTGGATAAGAAGCGAAAGCGGAAACATAAGTAGGTTAAGGACACGAAAGTACATCGCTTTAGTATACTTATATCCGATTCTAAATAAAATCAACTCTAAACCGGTTAAGAGAACAACAGGACATCCCTACATTTGTCCGGTACACAGCAGTTGGCACACCCACAAAATGGAAAGAGGAGAAGCCATTTAAAATGTTAATTTATGTTAAAACGTACGTGAAAGTGTGTAGAGCCAGTTCATGGGTAATTAGTAAATTGTTGACGCATTCTTCGCAACACGTATTACCACGACGTATGCGAGAGGGGTCGGTAGGACACTGAATATTTATTATGTTATGCTTTCAGTTTTGTTATGTCATTAGTTACTTATACGTTCAATAGTAAACATTGTCAGTGTATTCACCTGAAGAGAAATTAAATCTTTTTGTTTTTAATATATATTTATTTTTATTTCAAAGTCTTTTACTTTGCGCTTTTTCAAAAACGTTACACAACACTAGGATTTTCTCGTGTATCAGTGAGGCATTTTACAAACATACATTCCTTAAGAACAAACATCCAGACCGAGATCAATTATTTATAGGTCACTTATTCTGTGCTGGATTCAAACCCGCGGCTACTTAGCGTCGCAAATTATTACTAAGCCACTGTGCCAAGGAGCCATCAAAGCTCCTCTGACCAGAGAAGAAACTCTCTCTTATAAACATCCTCCTCTTACATAGACAAAAAATATAATAAGAATCCTTAAATAAAATAACACTAAGTAAAAGCTAGTAAGTTCATTGCAAACAAAATTAGTGAGCAGACGAGCCACCATAAGCAGTACCTGTTCACAAGTATGTCATACATCTGTGCTCAAAGATTATAGTCTAAACATGTGTTTACCGCAACATGAACTCTAAACTCTTACCGATATTATTTAACACATTTATCGATATTTTTTTCACTACCCCATCACTAGTTGCGGTGCTTTTCCTTTTTTTTTCATAGAAAAAGGGCTTTGTCGCTGATGCGATTATGAAGCCCTGGTAAGTACAAAAAAATCTTAAATAAAATATTAACTAAATATAAACAAACTTATTTGAGTGAGGAAGCTTTGTTGTCGATGGATCCCTCGTTTGCTCTCCGAAAGCGAAAAACAGACTCGTGTGGATTGGTGCCATGAAATGCGTCTACGTTTTGAGAACGGGGCGTCTAGACGTGTTTCAAAAATCGTTACTGGTGACGAGACATGGATCTATCAATATGATCCGGAAAATAATAGGCAATCATCGGTATGGATCTACTCAGAAGGACAGTTACCGACAAAACTGCAAAGACCTCGCAATGTCGGCAAAAAAATGGTGGCTAGTTTTTTTTCGCGGAGCGGACATTTGTCGACGTCGATGCTGGAAAATTGTAGGTCAATCAACTAGGAATGGTATACTACAGTAGAATTATCCAAAGTTTTTCAAGCTGTGCGAGAGAGAAGACCTAAGACCGGGCTTCGGGGAATCATGCTGCATCACGATAACGCCTCTTCACATACCTCCCTTAGAACAAAAGAATTTATTGAGGAATCCGGTGTTGAAACTCTAAGTCACCCACCCTAGAGCCCTGACTTAGCTCTTTCATTTCTTATTGTTCCCAAGAGTCAAAGAAAAAATAAAAGGCAAGTTTTTTTCAAGCGCCGAAGAAGCCGTGGCTGCCCACGAAGAAGCGATTTCCGACCTGTCAAATCAAGACTGGCAAAAGTATTTTCAGAGTTGGTTTAGGCGAATGGAACTTTGTATAGAGCATGATGGAGAATATTTTGAAAAGATGTAAAATAAATATTAATAGTATCTAGAATACTTTTTGTATATCTCAAAACTTATTGAGTGACCTACGTATATGTACGCACGTACGTAGGTACATACAACTCAATGGAAAGAACTCTAGTTTCGTCTTGACATGAAATTCGACATTGACTTTAAAACTTCTCAAAGTCAATGTATCGAATAATCATCATCGCACATTTGGCCTTAACAAATTTACTACTGTCAGTGAGCACGCAATGTGACGTGCCTTAATAGGTTAGCGGAGAGAGTCGTTATCATTGTTAATTGAAAATGTTTTCTAAAGCACGATTTTGTGATTAAGGGAAATGGATTGAGGAAAATTGCATCGCAAATGTAAGACATTAGTGGTCATGATGCCCTCTTCCGACTGTGCAGTATATATTATTGTGCTTATGTGTCAGCGTAGAAAGGCACTCACTTAACCTGCATATAAGATGTATTAGAGGCACTGAATGAATGAATGAATGGATGAATGAAATATACTTTATTGTACACCAGAAATACATATGAGAAAAAAAAAACATAAATTAATTAAGATACAATTGGCGGCCTTATCGCTTGGAAGCGATCTCTACCAGGCAACCATAGCAGAGGATAAAATGAATGTTGAAAAATACGCGTGATATACATATAATTATATATCAATAAATACGTACATACTATAATAAATAAATACATTTTAAATACAAAAATATATACTAGCACTGCATTGGAAGATGGCGTTTTATCCTCGATTATCAACCTCAATGTGGATGCTTTGTTACTATTACTGACTGAGATGGAATGCCTAATAATTATTAAACATAAAATTTAATTAAAAACTAGCGATTCGCCCCGGCTTCACACGGGTGATTTGACGGCACCAACAGAAACACATACAAAAAATTTCATCGAAATCGATCGAATCATTTTCGAGTTATTGCGAGACTAATGGACAGCAATTGATAAGTAGAATACAGATTAAACTATTAATAAAAAAAACACATGTGTACAGTTCGCGCGCGGTAAGTGAAACCTTTAGAAAAGGAGACCGAAACAGTAGAAAACACTGTACCAATGCTATATTCTATCTCATTCTCTCACAGGCTAAATCCTGTAATATATATGTTTGTCTCTTATTAGTATCGCTTTATTCACTTCAAAAGTAATTGCCGATTTTAAACAACTGAAAAGAAAATAATTTCCATTAAGTCTTTGTTAAAATAGAGTGTATTGAAGAATGGGAAGCTATAATATCGTCGTCAGGCTAAAGTTTAATTTTTTGACCTCTTTGAGAGGACTGAGGAATATAACAAGATCAATGTTATGAGGGCTAATAGTCTTCCGTCCAACAGATGTCGCTAGTTGGGACTGAGGTGAAGTTTTTTGTTACACAACGTCGAATAATTGAGAAGTTGCGTTTTAAATAAGATTTTATCAGTTTCTAGAGTAATATATTAATACACAAAACAATATCTCAGTGGGTTGCTCTTTAATATTTTGCACATTTTTAACTCTTTCTTTGTTTTTCCTGCTTAAGGGATATCCGTAGTTTGGTTTACTAATTTCTAATCCAATCAATATAAAATATAACTGATATTACAGAAAGAAACATTAACCCTTACATTTTAATAATTAAATAACTTCCCCGCTATGAAATCTGTCAAATAGGTATTAGGTACACCTCAATGAAGTGGCGCCGCCCTGGTGGCAACATAGTCATTAGAATTTCGTCTTTTTTTTGTAAGATAAGGTTGACAAACGAGCACACAGTCCACCTGATGGTAAGTGGTTGCTGTGGCCCATAGACATCTACGTTTATCCTCGATTAAGAATCTAAATGCAGATAAGTTGTCACCCCTGAGGACTAAGATGGAATGCCTCGTTTCCAGTAAAAAGGGTCTCCCGTTCTTTACACACACTTTACGAAACACTGCAACGATAAGTTGCTATTTTACGCTGGTATTCTGTGAGAACGTGGTCCTCCCGGTCTAGCTGGCCCATTCGTGCTTCAACCATAATATAGCTGCAGCGTGGATCTACCACGTAACAGAATCTACTACAGGGTTACTACTTACCATCAGGTAGACTGTGTGCTCGTTTGTAACCCTTATTCTATAAAAAATTAACATACAACCGAATTAAGAAGATCTTAAGAATTAAGAACAACTTTAACAGTGGTAGAGTCACGCGGCAGCTTCTGCTGTCGCACGGATGGGCCGGCTCGAACCGGGTTGGTACCACGACCTCACAGAAATCCAGCGTGAAGTAGAGGTTTACCTCTGCGTTTCGCTTGGTGAGTGCAGCTGGCCGGAGGCCCTTTTTACTGGAAATGAGGCATTCCATCTTAGTCCTCACGGGTGACAACGCATCTACATTTTGATTTGTAATAGAGGATAGATGTAGATGTCTATGGGCCGCAGCAACCACTTACCATCAGGTGGACTGTGTGCTCGTTTGTCATCAGCATTATAATGTATCTTTTGATAGTATTCTGTGTAAGCGTGGTCTTTTTCAGACCAGTCTCACTACAGCCATTATACTTTGGTACGTTACAGCGTGGCTTCCCCGCGCAATTTTTTTTAAATTTTCAAATTATGATAAATGTCACAACGCTACCAGTCGTTCCACGTGGTCAAACTGAAGCTGAATTAAACGATGCTTAGTGTTGAAAGCAGTGTTACCAACCCGAAGTTTATCTCGCAGGTAGATATGGTTTCATAAGTTGGGAGTTTCCTGGAAATACTACTTTGAAAAGTCATCTTATAGGAGTTAGATACTAAAAGTTGGTACATCTACCGAAAAGTTTTTTGGCCTAAAGGTCTAGATATCAGGCCATAAACTCCAAAAAAAAGTGCTTATATTTTTTTTATTCTAACCCACCAGTAACACATGACTATTTCGACAACGAACATCTCAAATTATTCATATACTAAAACCGATTAAAAATAACAATGCCACAATTCACTTGTTTCCGACGCCATTGTTCGAGTAAAATTGAGGGTCAACATCATGGTAATATAACAATAATTGTCTTTACATTGTGCAGAGAACATCCCACAGACGAGTTAAGTACAGATTAGATTTCAATAGAGGCGCCAAATTAAATGCTATGATATTCTATTTTTTCATTACGGCCTATGAAAAGAGTTACTAACAGGTCTATGGGCCATATGTGTGCTCGTTTATCATCATTATTTTATAAAAAAGGGATATGCTATTGTTCTTCCGTGCTTCTTACAACACACACGGTATTGTCTAACTGCCGATTTTTTTTTATAGCGTAAAAGTGACAAACTAGCACACAGTCCACCTGATGGTAAGTAGATGATGTGGCCCATAGACATCTACATCCATTGATTACGATGAATAAGCAGATGCCATGTCAACCCTTAAGACTAAGATGGAATGCCTCGTTTCCAATAAAAAGGTTCTCCGATTCTCTACACTCACCATACGAAACACAGCAGAATTACGTTGCTTTTTTGTATTTTATGGTATGCGGTCTAGCCGACCTATTCGTGCTATAACAATATAGCTGCAGAGTGGATCTACCACATATAACTAATAAAACTATTACCATTTTATTAAATAAATAGCAATCCGCCCCGACTTCGCACGGATGATTTGTATATCTCGACAACAGCGCCACCTAACGGGTCCAATTGTGAATCTAAACCATTCTCTAATCAACTTAGTCAAGGAGTTCAGTCACACACGGGGACAGAAGAATCATATATGTAACTATCGATCCGCCCCGGCTCCGCACGGGTGATTCCTGGATCTTGTCAACAGCGCCACCTACCGGGTCCAATTTTGAATCTAAACCATCTAGGAGCCCATTCAAACACACAGAATACCATTAATATAGCTGCAGCATGGCTCTACCATTACGTGGTAGAGCATGTCATCTCTATATATTGCTTCCTCTGTATCAAAATCTATGTGAACACATTCTTTCCATCGTCATGGTTATTTCGAAACGCCTTTACATGCACATTTGAATTGTAAATTGAGACTAACAAAGGAAGATAGAAAGTATTTAACATAACTAAAACTATTTTTTTAAACCCCCGGAACAAAAACAGCTGATGTTGTTCAAACACCTGAAAAGATTTTCTTGAATCATAGTGTTGCGAGCTTGAGGTTCGAGACAATTAAAAACTGCCGATTGAATTACCAAAATTGACACTTTAATTACGGAACACTAATTACAACTTAAAACCACACTAATAATAAAACACAATTATACTACTTATCACTTTATTTCGCAGTTGTATCGCTTCGAAGTATTCGCTTATATCGCCAATTCAATACTGACTGGGTCGCTTTTTTTGCGCCTAATGCAAGTCTACCCTCCGGAAGCGGGGGAGGGAGGTTGTGAATGTTCATAGACTTACTATGAAGTTCTTACCCACTAAACATCACCTGTGGGACTGGCTTAAGCCTGTATGGCCTTTCTGCCGAATCGGAAGCAACTCCCTTTAGGGAAAAGGAGGCGCAGGCGGCGAGTAGCCGCTGAGAGGTGCGTCTAACTAAGGCAAATTAAGAATAGGGATAAGATTCGGCTTGAGCCACCAGGAGGCAGTCCAGGTCAGCCGAAAGCTTGTTTGAGCTCGGTCGCGGTCTATACCGGCATGATATAGGGCCTCAGATAGTTTCCAGAACATTCTACTGTAGAAACATCTAGAATGTTCGAGTACATATCGGTCCCGATTGGCTAGGTGTCGATAGTTCTAGAAAGTTCTTTCATGGAATTTTCTAAGAGGATCTTGACTTTTCTAGTTCTGCTACTCGACACTAGAGGGCGCTAGTGGTAACTAGTGTTGCCATGTACCAGACATTAATAGTGGCGCTCAACAATAGCTAACACTATCGATCAAGTCACCTTTCGAACAAAAAAACTAAATCAAAATCGGTTCATCCGTATGGGGACTACGATATTACAGACAGACATACAGATACACTCGTTAAAGTTATAACACCCCTCTTTTCGTCGGGGGATTAATGACACCAAAACCACGTTCAATTTGTTGGCGGCGTGTTGACGAACGTCGCATGTCCTTTCGAAATATTTATTTTTCGTATTCCTCAGGTTTCCTCACGATGTTTTCCTTCACCGCCGAGTACGTGGTAAATCAGCACTTAAAATTGCAATTAACAATTTCATTGGTGCTTGCCGGAATCGAACCTGGGTTGCTCGCGTACTGTGACAGTGAGCGTTTAGCCCCTGAGCTACCACGGCTCTGTTTTAGCATGTTATATTTTATTTAAAAAAAATTATTAAAAATGATGACTACAGGGGAAAAATAAGGAATGTCTATGAAAGACAAATGTGCATAAATGAGAATATTTTTTTAAAGTATGTTTATTTTTATTATTTGCACTTAGTTTTTAATTTTCACAGTAAAAATGTCAATTAACTAATATATTTCAATACTGCACTGAGGCAGTAATATAATCAAGCACATATGCTGAGAAAATACAATAAAATATCATTAAAGTCATTATGTATTATGTATTATACGTAATAGAGTCGTGCTGCAGCTATAGTAGTATAGTTGTCGCACGAATGGGTCGCCTCGACCGGGGAAGGACAACGCTCTCACAGAATACCAGCGTAAAATAGCAGCTTAATGCTGCTGTATTTCGTATGGTGAGTGTAGAGAACCGGAGACCCTTTTTACTGGAAAATAGGCATTCCATCTTTGTCCTTACGGATAACAACGCATCTGTATTTCGATTCGCAAACGAGAATAGATGTAGATGTCTATGGATCACAGCAACCACTTACCATCAGGTGGACTGTGTGCTCGTTTGTCACCCTTATATAATAAAAAAAATTTTGCCTGCCACAAACAACCAAAAAACCCTCACTGTCGGTGACACCGGACAAACAAATGCCTCTAGATGGCAATATTACTTTAATTACGGATTTTACTGACATTCCTTGTTTTTCAAATATTATATGTTAGTCCTTCCTTTTCTTGCTAACAAAATAACAGTGAAATTAATATAATCAATAAATTAATATAATCAGGGCGGTTTTGGACAATGTCCAAAACCGCCCTGTGTAATAAAAGTATCGGACATACACGAAAATTATTTTTCTATTTTATTGTTTTAGTTGCAAATACTTTAATAACACGGACTAGCTGCATGCAAAAACGAACATTAAAAAGTATTATATTCGACTAATAACATTAATCGCTGCCATCTTCGCCAAACATCACGTGGTGTCGAAAATGATTAGGGATGCCCAATCGATTGTAATCTATTTTTGAATTTTTAATGAACTGTTGTATATTTTTTAATCTGAATTACATTTTAATTTATTTCGAAAAGAGTTGCTAAAAGAAGCTACAATAAAAATATTTTATTACCATTTCTTTATATTCTTTTATATTATTCCCTAAAAGTATAATTTTAAAAACCTACTATACATATTGAATGTCATACCCGATTTTGAATAGGTAGTTAGAATATTGCTGAAGAAAAATATTCGTAAAGATAATTATTCAGGACTTTCTAATGATCGTTTAGACAGGAGTATATTATACGTCTTACTAAACGATAACGTACGAGTTTACGACAATTAATTAAAAAAAAACTGTTATCGTTACGGAATTCATTATAAATGTATTTTTTAAAAAGAGCAATATTGCAGACTAGATACAGATATTATTATTAATATTGTTACAAGTATGGAAGAAGTAGAGACGTACGTGTTATTATAAGTAAAGTAGGACAGTGTTATGGTATTAATATTATCGTATGACAAAAGATGATATATACTATATAGATGGTATACTGTTTGTAACGTACGGCTATTATAAATCTTAGGAAATATTCATAAGTTGTATCGTAAATGGCGCTCCTAGTTTTGATGTCACTAAATGGTCACTTGTCAGTCTCTCATGAAAAAAATACGATCTCCAAATCGATGCAAATCGAACATACTAGAATCGATTCTCGATTAAATCAAGCATTAACAGATCTATTTTGATCAATCGCGACATTTTCAAACATGCCTAATATAGACACAGAACATTATTGACGATAACTTACCGTTAATACAAGTAACTGTATAGAAAAATCATTAAATTATTAAACATAACATTACGCTAGTATTTTCCAGAAGGAGTAAGTACTGTCATGTTATACATCCCATGTAATAGGGCATGCGCGTATTGCCAAACACCGGACATCAATCCAGACTCCGTGTCACTACTGGGAACTTCAAGTTATAAAAACCCAATAATAATTTGCCCGAGCCTGGGATCGAACCCAGAACAGAACAGTTTTTCTGTCTGTCACAAGGAACAGATGTTCCAACTATGCAAATGTATTTCTTGAATCGTTTGAAATATAGCTAGTTCTTGAATAAGTCCGATTCGAGAGGTTTCTGTATCGATATCGGACAAGGATTCTTCAGATCTATATCGATCTGGAAAATCGATCCTGTTACTATAAACAATCGATTAAACGATTTCAAATGGACATGCCTACTTTGTACCGTCATCTCTAATTCTGTCAAAGTTACATTGGTTGGCGTCGTTTGCAATTGTAATTGTCTTTGTACATAATTGTATCGGTGTTGTGGTGACTTTCGGGACTATATATTGAACATTACTTACGACTTGGCTATTTTAACGGACTCTGATTGCTTTCAAGAACGACTTACCTTGCTGTGATTTTTGGAACTGTGTACCACTCAAACGATAACCTAGCATTCATAAACGGACTTACGCATACGCAATGGAAAGTGTATTTTGTGTAAATAGCGGCTCTGCTGGTGGTACATTATTGTTTAAAGATGAACAGAGAAGCAATCGTGCAATATTGCTGTAATTGTATCGTTGTACGCAGAACCATCGGTTGCTGCGCCCATGTTATGACCATTATTTGGTACTTGAGCTTTACGAGACATCAAAATAATATCGACATCCCTGCACAGTTTTTAGACAATATTCTTATTTCCCATTTAGAAAATGAACAATAAACATGAAATTAATCTGTGTTTTATTTCTAATTCAAACATAATAAGTTAACGTACGTGTAAAAACAACTTATACTACCAATTAGGTACTAAGTCGGTAGGGCTGGTTTCATAGTCACGCGTTTGAACAGCGCCATCCAGACGCACACGCTTGCAAATATACTAGATAGTAGTCTATAATATTCACGCTGTTCATGCGCGCGCTGTTGAAACTTGGTTGAAACCGTGGTTGATACGCTCGCTGTTCGACGGCATGTCTAGCGGCGTGACTGACAGCCTCAATCATTATACATTTAGGTACTAGGTATCTTACCGTACCGTATATGCTAATGACAACATCTAAATGCTAACAGCCATTATATACATATATTTTTATTTTTACATTAATACACACAAACATTATCTCTCATTTCAAAACCATTGCTCAAAAAGCAGGTTTGTTAACTACATTCTATGCATTTATACGTTGCACTTACATACACTTAGGCTTTAGAACAAAAATTGCATACCTAATTATGTAGATAGGTACTAGAAATAGCTAAATATTTTAGGACATCGTTTTTCAGTTTGTTAAAATTCACTCGGATCTATGAAAAACCGTAATATTCATGGTTCGATTATAACCTCAAAATCTGATACTTTTTTTGAAATATATCTATTATGCAGCTAGTCCGCTATAAAAATAAGATCAAATAGGAATTTACTAATAATCAACAATAAAATACATAATTTTCCGATGCTCTTGGTTCCAGGGCGAACAATGTATGGGCGCAGAGCAATGTCCTTAAATTGAGTAACACGAACCATGTTAAAAGAGTTGTGAGTTAAAAGTATTTTAAAGTAGAAAAAAGTGCATATATTTATTCAAAATATTATTATTGAAGTTATACTTCTTTTGGGGCATTTGGGAAAAATGATGAGAGTGAATTTATACGATGCGTGCGCACACCGACAACTAGAAAACGACACCATGAAGTTGTTACTGGTTGTTACAATGCGCGCGCACTCTGACACCTAAAACCGACAACTTCAGTGGGTAATTGTCTCTTAAGTTTTTTTGTTTCGTTACGCTAAAGAAGTATAACTTCCTACGTGCGTACATAAGTACACACACACTTTTTTATTATATAAAACTTATTTCTAACATAATTAGATACAAGTAAACTAATTTTATCGCTCTAAATTACGAAACACTCCATTTTTACAGCGTAATCATCGCAAAGTGGTGAATGTAGCGACAGAAAATCGTTATTACAGTAATTAAATTATTTAGATTTTAATATTATATAACACTGATATAATATTACAGTGGCAAACAAGTTACATCCGTGATTACAATCTAACCAGCCAGTTCAGTTTTCACGTTTATTTTTTTTTTCGTTTTGCACTAGCTGCCCGGTAGGCGTTGCAATGACTTAAAAAAAAAACATTTGCGAGCCCGCTAAACAAAAACTCGCCAGTTTCACACTAATTGGATGCGGTAGGTACTCTACGATACGAGACAAACAAAGAAATATTAATTTTTGTTGAAATATATAGATCACGTCTATTTTGTTTATACATCTTTAAACGTTTAAATCAAATTGAAATGTCAGTTTGTAATATCAGTCTCAAAAAAGGAGTTTCTCAGTTCGGATGTTTATATATTTTCGAGCATAACTCTGTCATATTATGTAGACGGAATTGCAAATATTTTTTTGTTCGAAAGAGGTTTATTCCGAAATGGTCCCGTTTTAAGTTCGTAAAGAACTGATGATGAGTTTTTGCAGATGCGTTGTCGGCTTTTTAAAAAGGAGTAGGCTCTTTTCTTGAAGGTAAATCCCTAAATATAAAACGATAATAACCCTAAATCGTATCGGTACGGAAAAATCGCTGGTGGTAATCGATTCCACAAGGAAGTTGTGAGAGGAAGAAAACATTTTCTAAATCGCACAGTGGTGGACCGCCAATCATCCAGATGTTGAGGATGGTATCGGGAGTTCGGCCGTTTTTTTTTTGAGTTTCGGAAACAAACAACGGAACTCTTCAATAAATGCCAGCAAATCGACCGCGGTTGCTGCTATCGCATATCTATGCATTGTTTACGCTATCACAGAACATAACATCACACCTGCACATCTACAGAAGTATGCATTCAACACACCACTGTACACACTCATTTCTGTCAAAGTTGTTATATTGTAGCCGTTTGTACAAGCTATTTTTCGTATGGTGAGTGTCTCTACACTTCTTCGAGTAATCGATGAACATACATAAAAAGATAACGACGAATTGAGAACCTCCTCCTGTTTTGAGGTTCTCAATTCGTTGGTATCGACAATAATTATATACATAAACAAATCTACGTTACGCTTAAGTGTTTTTAACGTAAGTCCTGAGCTGTGTTAATCATTGAAATCATTTTCATTTCTTGCTAATAAGTGTAATAGCACTCGCTACATGCATAAGCATTGAGTTATATGTACTACATACTAGAGAAGCCATTCCGAACATTGACTATGTTCAACTGAACTGTAGTGCAATCCATACAAACTAAATATTTTTATTTAGAAATATTTTTTTTTATTCGATAAGGGTGACGAACGAGCACACAGTCCACCTGATGGTAATTGGACTGTGTGCTCGTTTGTCACCCTTATCGAAATATTTTTAATTAAATATGTTTGTTTAGATTAAATTAAGATATTTTATATTAAATTCTTATATTTATTTTATGTTAATATCTTATTTTATATCAAATTAAAGTCTTCGAGCATGCGCGCCTCTACTATATCCCGCGCATGCACGAAGAAATAGAGTAGGACACAATTTTTGTTCGGAATGGCTTCTCTAGTACGTAGTACATATAACTCAATGTGCATAAGAATATAAATATTTTCTACATAATAGCAGAATTTATACCGGATCTCCACCCGGAGACCCTTTTTACTGGAAAAAAGGGATTCCATCTTAGTCCTCACGGGTGACAACGCATCTGCATTTCGATTCTTTATTGAGGATAGATGTGGATGTCTATGGGTCACAGCAGACACTTACCATCAGGTGGACTGTGTGCTCGTTTGTCACCCTATCCTATAAAAAAGGGGATAATAAACACATAGCAAGGTTTCAAAATCAGCTGAGTTCCTCAATTTTCGGAATATCAGATAAAGCAGTCGTAAAAATTATCGTGTAGCCAGAAGCCATGTTAGCGATGAATTTCTCTCAGTGAAAGTTATATCAAAACTTGTTTGAGTGCAACACGTAGACGCGGGTGTTATTTTTGGTTGTATAACTTATCTCGTGTAATCGTAGATCGGAGGTCAATGCACTTGCAAGGATCGGTGTTCGAATTTTCAGAAGCGCTGAGATTTCGTTCGCTTTAATCTGTGGCTTTAATCTATACAAATAAATAAAATTGAAGTGTCTGTTTGTAATATCAAAATTACAGTTTTTTACTAAATGCATATGAAAGTAAATACGATACCTATAACTAAAATACAATTTTTAAAATTTTTGTCTGTCTGTCTGTCTGTCTGTCTGTCTGTCTGTTTGTTCCGGGTAATCTCCGAAACGGCTGGACCGATTTTGACGGGACTTTCACTGGCAGATAGCTGATTTCATAAGGAGTAAAATAGGCTACTTTTATTTTAGAAAAATAATCAGGGTTCCGCGCAGAAACATAAAAACACTAACACGCGAACGAAGTCGCGGGGAACAGCTAGTATTCCATAATACGGGTGACTGCGATCTTTTAGGGAAGGTTGTTTCAGCTGTGGAAAACCGCTAGGGATTTTTGGCGGGAATTTGACAGGCGTCGCTTTTTCTGCTCCTGTATTATTGTTTAAATAATTTGTTTGTGTTTAAATAAGTTTGAAGTGGACTTTGATATGTAAAAGTGGTGCTTTTTTGGCATGTGAACTATTAGTGGAAACTCATATTTAATTTATTACATGTCACAAAGTATAAAGTTGTTACAATATATTTACAGAGCAAATGACAACCCTGTACGAGCGTAGCATACTAAGACGGAGTTTAAATGTTAATTAATATAGAATTAAAATTAAATTACAATATTTACAGTACATAATCTACACATTATTATTAATTTATTTATTAAATATCAAACTAAATAATACACACATTTATTTTAAAATGAAATGACAATAGATATTTTATCTCAACTATTGGTCATATTTCATTCATGTAAATAAGATTTAAAATTTTGATGAAAATGGTAATAATGTCAAATAAGTAAATAGAAATAATAAATTTTGTAAAAATAATTAAAATTTATCATTAATATATTCATTCAAATTATAATAGATTTTTTACAATAAGCATTTTCTTAAGTACTATTTCAAATTTACGACACTGGAGGGCTTTTATAGTATTAGGTAAGAATATAATATTAGTATATTATAGTATTAGGAAACCAGGAAACAAGTGCTCCGATGGTGATGCGAAGCTCAAGATAAGGTGTCTGTCTGCTTAGGTGCCTTAAGATACGATCGCCAACCGTCTGCTGGCTCAAGTTGCTGTCAAAATTTCCAAAAAAACTGTCAAGTTGCTATCAAAATCAATATATTGTGGAGCAGCATACTATAAAGGATTATTATCATTTGATACTGAAAATCTATAAAAACGAAGATCCCGAATAAAATAAAGACATGGCTTAAAGGAAAAGCATCCCAGCCAAAAATCTTAATAAAAAACCGATAGACTCTAGTGCGTACTTGTATATTTAGAGTTCAGTGACTCTAGTCTAGAAATAAGCGCCCGAGAAAAGTTCAATTAGTGAGGGCCTTCCGCTCACCAGATATAGCTAGTTTAAAAAAAAGTTACGACTGAGTTGAAGACTAGTTAGACACTGAGGTATAGTTTTTTGTTTCACAATGTCATTTAATTGAGAAGTTAGTTGTAAATAAAAGTTTATCAGTTTCTAGAGTACAAGACAATGCGTCAGTGGTTTATTTGCACATTTTTAACTCTTTTATTAATATATCTACTTTTAGGAATATCCGTAATTTGATCGATTTATTTTTAATCTATTTAATACAAAATATTAACTAATATAATAATAAATAAACATCAAGTCTTACATTTTTATAACAATTTTACTTGCCCGCTATGAAATCTGTCAAATATTTCACCTCATTCCAAAGTGACGCCGCCCTGGCGGCAGAAAAAGTCATGGGTGCCATTATTCATTTATGTATTACAGCCTATTAAAGCCCATTGCTATTGCCACAGATTTACTTATAAGAGGTATATTTGCCATAGTTGCCACGCTTGTCAAACGGGTTGGCAACCGAAGTTTTTTTGTCGTTATTAGCAAAACGCTGCTGTCCATCTCCTTCTTTGTTTCCTATGTTATCTCTTACGACACCCACGGTAGGTACAGAAACTCACCGTTTAAATTAAACGAAAAGTAATGTCCTATTAACTTTTTAAATGATCCAATTAAAAAACTTTTCTATGTGGTAGAGCCATGCTGCAGCTATATTAATTGTATAGTTGTAGCACGAATGGGTCGGCTCGACCGAGGAAGGATCACGTTCTCACAGTATGTAGAGCTCAACTCAGCTCAACAGTGGTAGAGCCACGCGGCAGCTTCTGCTGTCGCACGTATGGGCCGACTCGAACCGGGGTGGTACCACGACCACTCAGAATACCAGCGTGATGTAGAAGTTTATTTCTGCATTTCGCCAGGTGAGTGCAGGTGGCCGGAGGCCCAATTGGTAGTAGACGGTGTATGCTCCGATTACAAGCCCATGAATGCTGGTATTTCACAAGGCGGCGTGCTATCACCAACGCTGTTTCTTCTGTTCAATGATATGTTGCAAATTGGTAACATGCAGACGACAGCACTGGTGATGCTTTATACACCGGCCGTGCCAATGTTGCTCGGGAAAACGTCGCCGAGTACCGGAACAAACTTTTGTCTGAAGTCGAAACTTTGTTGAACAAAATCTCGGACTGGAGGCGACTAAATCTAGTCCAGTTCAATACCCAGAAGACACAAGTTTGCGCGTTTACCGCTAAAAAGAACCCCTTTGTCGTATCTCCTCAGTTTCAAGGCACTCCCCTTGTTGCCTCAGTCAGTATCGGAATCCTTGGTGTCAACATATCGAATAGTGTGCAGTTCCGTGGTCACTTGGAAGAGAAGGCCAAATTGGCCTCTAAAAATCTTGGCGTGCTCAGCAGAGCGGGACAGTATTTCATGCCGGCACACCGCTTGCAACTGCCAGCTCCTTCCACTTGACCGCATCCAGCGCAGAGCGGTTCGAATCGGCGACAACCGAGTTCTTTCCGATCGACTTGACTCACTGGAACTGTATAGAAATGTAGCATCTCTACGTGACCGTTACAGCCTATTGTATTCCCCAGCTGAACATAGACTTCCCCCATAGATAGTCTCATAGGGGGCCATATTTGCCATAGTTCACCTCTCAGTGGGCCATGTGCTCCTGGTAGATTATCTTCTATACATTCATCCATTACAGCCTATAAAAGTCCACTGCTGAACATAGGCCTCCCCATAGATAGTCTTAGGGGGCCATATTTGCCATAGTTCACCTCTCAGTGGGTCATGTGCTCCTGGTAGATTATCTTCTATACCTCCATCCATTACTGCCTATAAAAGTTCACTGCTGAACATAGGCCTCCCCATAGATAGCCTCATAGGGGGCCATATTTGCCATAGTTCACCTCTCAGTGGGTCATGTGCTCCTGGTAGATTATCTTCTATACCTCCTTCCATTACAGCCTATAAAAGTCCACTGCCGAACATAGGCCTCATCATAGATTGCCTCATAGGGGGCCATATTTGCCATAGTTCACCAGATTTATTTCCCTCTGTCTCCTCATACGACATTCACGGAATGATATGGGATAGTTGATATTCTTACACCGCCACTACACGGTAATTTAGCTTGCGGTTTAGTTTTTGCGTCGCTTGTACGCCGCGCTTCAACTTTCGTCATTCTTCGTTTGAGGTAAAAACATAAAAAAAATATATACTCGTACATTAAATCAATTGCCGGAAACTTGCAAGTGCAAGTTAAAATTAATTTGCACTCATCTCTATTAAATAATTATGTTTCGTTTATTGCGAGCGGAATAGCTTATTATTGTCGGTTATTTCAGAGATAGTGAAGTTAATTAGCGGTTTCGTAATTAAAAACTGAAACGAGGGAAGGTGTTTTTATACGTTTCGGTTTTTAATTACGAATACTGTGCCAGTGATGCTGCAGCTATATTATGGGTCGACTGGACCGGAGAAGGGACAAGTTTTTACATAATACCAGCGTAAAATAGCAGCTTAATGCTGCTGTGTTTCGTATGGGGAGAGTAGAATACAAGATACCCTTTTTATGAGTAACGGAATTCCATCTCAGTCCTCAGGGGTGGCAACGTATCTGCATTTTGATTCTTAACTAAGGATAGGTATCGATGTCTATGGCCAACCGCATCCATTTATTATCAGGTGGACTGTGTGCTCATTTGTCACCTTTATTCTATAAACAATCGCCCGTGACGTTGGTCCACGAAATACTCGAAATGTCGGGAATTGAAATAAGTTAACAGAAATAAAATTAAACGCGATAAAATCTGTATAATTCGTTTTATTAAATCAGACCGTATATAGTTCTAATACAGAGATTGTTAACTAAATTCTTTTGTTTAAATTAAGCAATAATTAGAAGAAGAACAAAGCTCTACCGCCTCTATCGCTCTATCGGAAACAAGTAGAGTATATTAAGCATCGATATATGTATATGTACTACGTACTAGATTTCGCATTCCGAATATACACTACGTTCAACTGAACTGTACTGCAATCCGTACAGTGTGTCATTTAGTGTGGTTTCAATCTACTAGTTAGTCTGTGGTTTCAATATACATGCAGTGTGGAGTGGCGCTAATAATACAAGATTTCAATATGGTGATTATATTCTCTTTGGATTTCAAATTAAAGTTTAAATTAAAAACTGACCGCGCAGGCGCAACGCGCTTAAATCAACTGCGCACGCGCGACTCTATTAACGCCCGCGCATGCGCGAAGACATAGAGTAGCGCATAATTTTTGTTTGGAATAGCTTCTCTAGTACGTAGTACATATAACTCAATGACATTGAGGTACAAATCATGTACCGTGTTACCGTGTAGAGGCGGTGTAAGAATATCCACTACCCCATATCATCCCGTGGGTGTCGTAAGAGGCGACACAGGGAAACTGAAACAGGAGATGGGCAGCAGCGTCTTAATGATAATAAGTCAAAAAAACCATGCGTGAGTGTCGTGGAACACTCGGTTGGAACGAAGTTCCTTTCGTTTTTTTTTTATAGGATAAGGGTTACAAAAGAGCATACAGTCCACCTGATGGTAAGTGGATGCTGTGGCCCATAGACATCGACATCTATCTTCGATTACGAATCAAAATGCAGATGCGTCGTCACCCGTGAGGACTTAGATGGAATGCCTCGTTTTAGTAAAAAGGAGTCTGCGATTCTGTACACTCACCATACGAAACAGCAGCGTTAAGCTGCTATTTTACGCTGCTATTCTGTGAGAGCGTGGTCCTTCCCCGGTCGAGCCGACTCATTCGTGCTACAACTATACTACTAATACAGCTGCAGCATGACTCTACCACGTAAAGAGAGTTTCGTAGTATATTATTATTGATAAACGTATTATATTATTGATTACAAATATGAATAAATGAATTACTAGCGTCTATTAAAATGAAGCGTCATTTCAAATAAAATAATATTTCTTTCATATCAAGATAAGAAAAAGTGCGAGGGAGATGACTATTATTCCATCTCGCTTCCTTACAGCCGCCAAGGCCGTCTACACTACGTCAGAAGGGGTCGTGACGGAAAAATCTTACACTTTTTCTCGACTAACCCCCATCCGCCAAATTAGTACCGTCCGATAAGGAAATTCGTTCCAGTAATAAAAAAAATGCGGGTAGCAACCCGCTAGCCAAGCCTGGCAGATTTGGAAAATATCCCACTCATGAGGCAAAATATGGGGAAGGTTCAGCATGAATGAATGAAATAGAAATATGTATTTTTTTAATTAATACTAGCCGGTACCCGGCGCGTTGCTGCCGCAGAATAAATAATGATGGCTAATAATAATATCTCACTAACCAGATGTCGCTAGTCGTGACTGAGGTAAAGTTTTTTGTTACACAGTGTCAGCTAATTGAGAAATTAGTTTTAAATAATAGTTTATCATTATCTACATTATTATATTTACAACACAAAGCGTCAGTGGTTTGATTTATAATTTTTTGCACTTTATAACTGTTTTTTTCTTTAAATCGGCTTTTAATTTTATAGTTTGGTTTATTCTTTTCTTTCTTTCTATTATATATATTATAGTATATTATATTATTTTTTGGAGGGGGGGGGGGGGGGGGGGAGGCTATAAACACATGATGATGATTTTGTCAGTTTTAAACCCCCGACGCAAAAAGAGAGGTGTTATAAGTTTCACCGCTGTGTGTGTGATTTTTTTTTATTAAAAAGTAGGTTTTCTAGTGGTGGTTAAACTTCTGTTTTGTTTCGGGGGTTTTGAATTTTTTAAATTTTACTGATTTATTTTTGTTGTAATTATTTCCAGTTGCAGATTTCTTTCTCGGACACTAATAATAGATAATGTCTTGGCACCCGCATTTCACCTAAAATTCGGTCGAGTACACCATACCGTGTAATTATTAATTACGCAACATTACACAATCGAGAAAGATTTGTAGATACGATGTTTGTTTAAGAGCAGTCACTTTCGACGCTTAGCCCGTCTCGAAGCACTTTCTAATTCAATTTACCGGTTATTTAATATGTGACACGCAAAAAACCGGAAACTTGTTCGATTAACGTGTGTTAAGAGCATCACTGAGTATGAACTCTCTAATGACGAAGAGATTTCGTTCACCTACCTATCGATATATATCGTGTACTGACGGTTAACTTATCGATATACAGGCGAATCCACATTTTTATTATAGAATAAGGATGACAAACGAGCACATAGTCTATTTGATGGTAAGTGGTTGCTGTGGCTCATAGATAATTAGTATTTATCCTCGATGAATTATAAAAATGTAGATGCGTTGTCACCCGTAATGACTAATGTAGAATGTCTCGTATCTATTAAGAAGGATCTCCGATTCTCTACACGATATGAAACACAGCGGCATTAAACTGAATATGATCATAGACTGCAGACTTCACGGAGCGTCGGTGCTTCACATCAGTTACGCGGGTTTTTACCCGACTGCCAAGGAAGGGTTATGTTTTTCACGCGTATCTTGTATATGTTATTTGTAAATTTCTTTATTACCTCGTATCTTGCAAACAGCTGGATGGATTTTGACAACTAAGGTATCGTTTTATTCGTCTTAGAAACCCAAGTGTTATTAGATACATTTTTGAAAAAAAAAATGGCGGATTTTTGGCGCAAAATAGTAATACGTTAATTAAAAAAAACTAACCAAATCTATCGAGTAGGGTATCAAAATAAAGAAAATTAAGTGACGATTGCAAAAATATATATAATTTATACGTTTAAATTTAATTAGGAATAATCAATTGGTTTAAAATTTTTGAAAATATGGTAAGAACGTAAAATGGGCCATGATTGTGTCGGACATTGTGTTATCCATTGAGTTACATGTACTACGTACTAGAGAAGCCATTCCGAACATTGACTATGTTCAACCGAACTGTACTGCAATCCGTACAAACTAAATATTGCGTAAATTGAAGATTTGTGAATTCCATAAAATAATTATTATTACATTTTATTTAGAAATATGTTTGTTTAGATTAAATTAAGATATTTTATCCGGGCCGGCCATATAGCTCGAAGAACCGACAACCGATGGGGAAGAAAGGTTCTCGAGTGGCAGCCTCGTACCGGTAGGCGAAGTGTAGGGCGTCCCCCCACGAGATGGAGTGACGACCTGGTAAGACATGCAGGAAGTCGATGGATGCAGGTGGCTCAGGACCGTGTTTTGTGGCATTCTTTGGGGGAGGCCTATGTTCAGCAGTGGACTTGTGAAGGGCTGTAATGATAATGATGAAGATATTTTATATTAAATTCTTATATTTATTTTATATCAAATTAAAGTCTTCGCGCATGCGCGACTACTACTCCCGCGCATGCGCGATGACATAGAGTAGGACACAATTTTTGTTTGGAATGATTTCTCTAGTACCTAGTACATATAACTTAATGGTGCTATCATATGAAATTTAGTTCATAAGAGTGAGTCGGGACACTAAAAAGTCTAAAATAACATAAATAATTTAAAAAAATTAAAAACCCGACTGCAAACAGATAATTTAAAATAAATGCACTGAAACAACCGAAACAAGATTGAGAATAGAAAACAAAATTGAAATAAAGTATTAACAAAGTAAACTCTACTTCGGTTTATCAGACTATACTATGAGCTGAGATTCTAAGTTAAAAACCCAAATTAAGGCGACACCGCGAAAAAATGCACCTCCTTTCATCGCATTGTATAGGAGTATGACACGACTAACGAAACTGGAATTTTGATATAGGTAAATTCATCTCTTTATCTTGAATTTGCTTGCTCAAAAACACGATTGTAAAATTTTGACTCGATCATAATTATTTGCGAAAACACCTCTAAAAATCACTATAGTTGAAATTACAACGAAATTACTTAATCTATATGCTTGGGAACCACTCAAATACATTCATAACATCAATATTCGTAATCTACTTGCTCATTATTTTGATTACTAAAATCAATAATTTTTTTAAAATATTTTAAGATTCTAAGCGATTTCTAAGCGCTCTTAGTCGTCGCGGGCGCTACGCAATTTTAGACCTTATGACGGCATTTTTGAAGTTTTTATAGAAATTATGTTTCACTTGGGTCAGTCCGGCGATAGTCCGCTTCAACGGTTTTCGACGTGTCCCCTTAAGCTTAGTGGCTGGCGGGACCCAATTGCAAATTACAAACCGAAGGAAAATCAATGGGTCCGCTTGCTACTAAACTTAATTTGGGTATTTGACTTAGGCTTTTAGCTCATATTTAATTATTTATTTTATTATAGATTTTCGAAGTGAAAAACTGAAAACTTCTTTAGGCACGTTGGATAATTTTGCGATGGGGAATAATTTAAAATTAAAAATTTTGTACAGCCGACTTCAATATAAGTTATTTAAGAATAACTTAAAAACTATTGGTCTGACCTTGATCAAATTCATATGGGGCCACACGAGAAGTACCAGCTTTCAAATAAAAAAAGAATCATCGAAATCGGTTCACCCAGAAAAAAGTTCTGAGGTAACACACATAAAAAAAAAAAACGAAAAAAAAAAAACATACAGTCGAATTGAGTACCGGCTCCTTTTTGGAAGTCGGCAGAAAAGTACTGAACTCGCGTGACCTTCACAACTGAAAAATAATGTTTGCAAGTTTGCGAACCTAAGAAGTGTCCACTTCTGTCGTGCAGTCCTACGACTGACATTTTTTTTGTTTGTGATACGAGTATGTAAGACAGACCACATTCACAATGAAGCTTGTACACAATGAGGGCCTCCACGACGTTTTCTGCCACCAGGGCGGCGCCACTTAAAAGTGACGTATAATATTTGACAGATTTCATAGCGGGGAAGTTAATTTGTTCGGAAAATGTAAAGGTTATTGTTTCTTTCTGTACTATTAGCTATATTTTACATTAAGAAAATTTAAAATAAATAAATCAAACCACAGATATTCATCAAAGTAGAAAAATTTTAAAAAGTTAAAAATGTTTAAAAAATTAAAGAGCAAACAACTAAGGCATTGTTTTGTGTATTAGTAGTGTAGTTGTAACACGAATGGGTCGGCTCGACCGGGGAAGGACCACGCTCTCTCAGAATACCAGCGTAAAATAGCAGCTTAACACTGCTGTTTTTCGTATGGTGAGTGTAGAGAACCGGGGACCCTTTTTACTGGAAAAGAGGCATTCCATCTTAGTCCTCACGGGTGACAACGCATCTGCATTTTGATTCGCAAACGAGGATTAATGTAGATGTCTATGGGCCACGGCAACCACTTACCATCAGGTGGACTGTGTGCTCGTTTGTCACCCTATCCTATAAAAAAATATATAATACTTTTGAAACCAATAAACTTTTATTAAAAACTAACTTTTCAGTTAAATGACATTGTGTAGCAAAAAAAAACCAGTATATATATATATATATATAAAAATTACGTGTTACGTTGTTTGTCCGCGATGAACTCCTAAACTACTGAACTGATTTCAATGAAATTGCATACTGTGTGCAGTTTGGTCCAACTTGAGAGATGGATAGTTTTTATCCTTAAGTGACGCTCAATAGTTCTGTCTGCCTGGTCAGTCCGTCGGTGGTATTTCGCTTATATATATATATATATATATATATATATATATATATATATATATATATATATATCGTATATTACGTTGTATTAGCGTAAAAATATTATAATAAATATATTTAGATAATATTTTCTATTTGACAAATTACGCGTTTGCTTAAGAAATCTTTAGATATGTGACAACCGTTATATGTGGACATTAACTGATTCAACGAACTCAAATTACGGCGAGTTGTTGACACGCTCATAGGAACTTCAGCCCATACACACGACTTTCTAGTGTTGTTGGAATAGTGCGAACTAGTCGCAGTTGGCACAGAATACTGCGAGTTTCCACTTTTAGTACCATTTACAATATTCAAGAGGCTCACTTAGAGACCTTTAAAAATAAATAAGTATCTTTAGTTACTTGCTGAATATAGTTTAGCCATAAAATGCCTCATATGGGGATATTTGCAATAGTTATAATGTTACTGTTGATTTAATAATTTCACCTCTCAATGAGTCATGTGCTCCTGGTAGATTATCTTCTATACATCCATCTATTAACAAGCCTAATAAAGTCCACTGCTGAGCATAGGCATCCTCCATAGATTGGCTCATAGGGATTTGGGCATAGTTGTAAGTAATATTACTGTTGATTTAATAATTTCACCTCTCAATGGGTCATGTGCTCCTGGTAGATTATCTTCTATAAATCCATCCATTACAGCTTATATCCAGCTAGAGATGGGCCGAATATAGAATTCACTGAATACGAATATTCGGCCGAAAGTTCGGTAAAACTTTTACTGAACCGAATATTCGGCCGAACATTATTCGGCAGGATCACCTCGGTACCTAACTAATTCATATCGAAAGAACGCGTGGGATTAGCGTCCGACCCTGCCCCTCGCTCCACCGCCACACCTGACATGTAATAACAACATGGTACTAGATGATGCAATAGCATCATCTAGTACCATGAAGCATCTAGTACTGAGCAAATTGACGGCACATGCTTATGTTTTGACTGTTTTCAAAAAACTGTTTCGTTGTGTTATTTTTAGTGAAAATTGAAAATTGTATGATAGAAATGAGTGGCAGGAGGAGATTTACTATTTGGACTTATTTTAGAGAAACTGACAACCAAAGTAAAGTGAAATGTACGATTTGCGAAAAAATACTTTCGCTGGGTGGTAGCGGCAGAAAAGCTTCATCCTTGCCTTTGAACAATCGTTTAAAATTGAAACACTGCGGAATTTTCTGGTTTGGAAAACCTGTGCATCAGGTAGGCGCAAATATACAAAATATTGAAACGACACAGCATAAATCTGAAGTCGCACAGGTCACCCAACCTTCTACTAGAAGTGCTCAATCTACAAATACTAAAACCTGTCCAACCACTCAAATTACCCTAGAAAATTCGTTTATTTCCAAATCCCAGATCACTTCCAATTACGAATTTAATCGCTGAAATGATACCAATAGATAACCATCCAATTTCTATAGTCGAAGACTAGCTGTGCCCGCGGCGTAGCTCGCGTATACAGGTTTTACATAACAATTTGTCGTTTAGGTAAGAGAATATTAAACGATTTATTTCATTACTGTATCAATAAGTGGTAACTAAATAAATCATTATCATCAAAGTTCTAAGTCGTTTATGAGAGAGCTTCTGTGTAAACGACGTGAGAAGTAGGCTTAGCCGGGGTGTACACTAAAAGGTTACGGGGGCTACTAACGCGGGAAAAAGCAACATAGAGTTGGCCATGTGCAAAACAGTCAGTACTGAGGTACACTCCTACAACGCGTAAAGTTTGACCTTGCACTTTATTTACGGTCATCGCATAACACACGCTCACTGTAACTGGGAACTGAACGCGCTTAAAACTGAAAGGAGAGTTACTTCTTAATAGAGGGTTTTTGGGCAGTGCTGCCAGATAAAAAAAAACTAATTCAGCTCTAGGACAACACAAAAAGCGCTAGATTTCATGAAAACAGCGCTTTAAAAAGCCCTAGATTTCGCGCTAAATTAACTACAAACAAAGTTTGTGTTTTTTTATATAATCATAATAAATAAAACAACATTAAGTTTTTTTTCTGGCAATATTTTTTTGATGTATCAATACTTCGCAGGACATCGACTTATAATTATGGCAATTGCTGTCAACAGTAGTTAGTACTGTACGAACAATAAAAATGTCATTAATTGTTTTAAAGTGCAATGTATTTCGCAACTTAGTTTCAGATGTCAGCATCTGATTGCGGTTGCTACACAGTTTCTTTGTGTTATAACTTCTAAGTAACTTTTAACTTAGCTGTGCTCTAAGCAACTGACTGAAACTGAATAAAGCAAAATAAATGCGTTGCCAAAACCATGAACAAAAACTTTAATAAAGGGGATTTCCCCGCTTATAGACGTCGGTAAAAAAATCAAGTTGATCATCCTAAAGGGGAAGCCAGGAGATCCATAGCACAGGGTATCCTAGTTTGGACTCGTCTCCCATGCTCTTTGTTTTGTGGAAAAAATATGTTTGAAAAAGATAAACTGCAATGTACTATTTTTGGGAAAAAATAATAAAGGTCATTATTATTATTATCGGTAATGTGGACTAACAGTGCTGCTATAAAAGAGTTAATAACCCGCTAGTCGCTAACATATTGAAATGTGTGCTAAATACACCAAAAAGCGCTGGATTAAGCTAGGTGCTAAAATTTCAAAATGCGCGCTATACATTCCCAAAAAGCGCTAAATCTAGTTCCCAAAGCGCTAAAATGGCAGTACTGATTTTGCGTATATTATAAATACAATATCACGACATTTCATTGCAAAATTTTTATTTTTGGTCGGGTTCCGTTGTATGGCTTCGATGGATACAAATTTCTTCAGTAAGTCTCAATACGATTCATCGGCGAAAAATCTCAACACAGCAATTCAGAAAAGTTTGTAATTTGTACAACTCCATCTATTACGTCCTTTGTGTGAGAAAACATCCTTTTTAAATCTCTTTTTGTGTTTTAAGTATAAATATATTAATTATTATGGAACGTTTTTTTTACACACAAATCTTTTTATTACTATTTCTGAGATTTTATGGCGCCATTGAACAAATTCGAACCTACATTTCAAAATAATAATCATTACTTTCGATAGAATTAACCAATTTTAATAAAACAAAGATTAAATGTAACTCGAAGATACGCTTTATGATTTTCTTAACGATTTCTTTGAAAATAAAAGATGTTTACTTTAGACGTGATGCGTTCATATAATAACAGACAAATAAACATACAGACAATTCTAAAAATTATAAAATGTTCTTATTTAATTATTTTCAGTTCCCCATAATGATTTTAGCCACCAAAATATATACCTATACAATGTACAGAAAGAGACACAACATGTTATCATCATTTTTATTATATGTATATATTTAAAGAGAGATGGCGCTGCTAACATCAATTCTAAAAATAAAAGAGATTAATTGACGCGACTGATACATTATATAAAACGCAAGAGAACTTATAAATCAGTGCCTGCACAGTAAGTAAAAAATAAAGTTTGACTCTCGCCAAAACCAACGATTTGTTAATAGCTCTTTTAAAATTTGATTTACCACATAGAGTACTCGGCGGTAAAGAATAAATTGAGTTTGTCAACACGCAGTAGGGCAGCGAGTAATATAATAAAGATTAGCAGTAAATATGAAAACTCATCTACAGGAAAAAACCACATTGCAATTGCATTACATTTTCACAACACCACCATCTATCGAAGAAATGGGAAAACTATTGTGCTTCAGATTTAGTTAATAAGGTTAATATATTTTTGTATAATATATTTAATACGTTCTTTAATACTTTGTTTACTGCGTTTTAGGTATACATAATTATATCATTATTTTACATAATTTAACTATGATTTTATGATATGATATTAGTTTAAAATGCACTTGATGACTCAAACAAAGCCACCGTTGAGCAAATTCGTACCTATACTTCCCTACCCATACTTCAGAATATTTATCATAACTTTTGATGGAATGAACTGATTTTAATGAAATAAAGACTAAATGTAACCCGAAGATACACTTTATAATTTCCTTAACAATTCTTATGATATAAATTAGTACTTTATACGTGATACGTTAACAAACAAACAGACAGACAGACAGACAGACAGACAGACAGAAAATTCTAAAAATGGTAGAAATGTATTTAATTACTTATTTTTAGTACCCCTCAATCACTTTTATTACAAAAATATAAAATGTACAGACATCTGCTATTTACAGTTTTATTATATGTATAGATAAAGGCTTTAAATCGGCTCATGCAGTTGGTAAAGCCCAAATACCAAATACCGAGACGAAAAAGTGATTCCACAACTGTATGAACAATTGAAAAGCACTATTCAAGGCATTGAGTTATATGTACTACGTACTAGAGAAGCCATTCCAAACAAAAATTGTGTCCTACTCTATGTCTTCGCACATGCGCGGGAGTAGTAGTCGCGCATGCACGATGAGTTTAATTTGATATAAAATAAGATATTAATATAAAATACATATAAGAATTTAATATAAAATATCTTAATTTAATCTAAACAAACATATTATATTTCTAAATAAAATGTAATCATTATTATTTTATGGAATTTAGAAATCTTCAATTTACGCAATATTTAGTTTGTACGGATTGCACTACAGTTCAGTTGAACATAGTCAATGTTCGGAATGGCTTCTCTAGTATGTAGTACATATAACTCAATGATTCAAGGTGAACTATCTAAGGCCAAATGTCTACCAGCTACATCTGACGTATGGACAAACGTGTTCGTACATTTCAATACAGTGGTCACTGAGTACCACTTTAACGAATGTTCGGTGATTTAGCAGAATATTCGACCGAATACGAATATTCGGTGAAGCTGCCGAATATGCCGAATACCGAATATGAAACGAATATTCGGCCCATCTCTAATATCCACTGCTGAACATATGCCTCCCCCATAGATTGCCTTATAGGGGGGATATTTGCCATAGTTGCCACGCTTGGCAAGCGGGTTGGTAACTACAGTTTTTTTTTTTTAGCCGCCACTACACGGTTAAGTTGACTATGTCAAGGAAAAAAATGCGTAGATTTAATGAGCTTCCTTAGTTTTTTTTTTACATATAGATACACCTATATGTAAAAAAACCACTCTGCAGTAACTGTTTTTCGATCCTCTAAAACAATTGTTGCGTAATGACCTGTCCTTCCGAAAAACGAGGCCACCATATTTTTTCCCACGCTTTGACCTCTCTTCACTTCTCTCGGCAACTCCTTGGAAGGTAAACACCCAGACAGCAGACTGTCTCTTAGTTTCAGGATCATAACAATCCAGCTTCCGTCGCCCGTAAGCATGTCGAACACAGCATTTGAGTCACCTCCGTTAAATTTTTGAACCATTTCACGACACCAACGGAGTTTTTGGGCCTTTGTCAAATTGTGAGGTATCCACCGGGCACAAAGTTTCCTGACCGCTAAATGTTCTTGGAGGATATTGTGCATTTGACTCCTACCGATGCCTAAGCTTGTCCGAATCTGCTGATAAGTCACTCTTTTGTCAGTCTCTATCATACGCCGCACAACACTGATGTTATCTTCAGTCGTCGCCGTAGAAGGCCGTCCCTCATGCAGATCATCGGTGAGATTAATGCGACCACGTTTAAACTCATTAAACCAGTTGTACGAGAATGTCCAAACAGTGGCACGAGATGGGACTTCATCGTGAAAGGCCAATCGAAGTCTATCATAACTTTCTTGTTGACTTAAATTACATCGGAAGTCATAAAAAATCATTGTACGAAAATTTTCTCGCGTTAAATTCATGCTGACGTGACATAGACAATTTTCAATTTGCCGCCAAATCCCAAACAAATGACAAATTAATCAAATACATACACACTAATACTGGGAAAGAGTTCCATTTTCAAAATTTGAACTTATTTTTTTATTATGTCGTTTACAAGTGGCCAGTTCTAAAAACTTTCAGTGTCGCCCAACCGTACAACCGGAGTCATTATTGTATAATATTTTTTGAAAAATGTTCCAGCAGGTTTCTTGCTGGTTCTTCTTACGACAGAAGTTTTTTTCGAACCAGTGGCAGTGGAAAAAGTAAACAAGTTGTAAAATTAAAAACTTTGTCATTGACTTTTCATCACAATGTAGTCGAAGTCAATTAAATACGCATTATTAAGGATAACTCAAAAACTACTAGTCAGACCTTGATCAAATTTATATGGGACCACATGTGAAGCACCAGCTTTCAAATAAAAAAGAACCATCAAAATCGGGTCACCTGGGAAAAAGTTCTGAGGTAACACACATAAAAAATAAAGTCGAATTGAGAATCTCCTCCTTTTGTTGAAATCGGTTGAAAAATGAATTTCACTTTTAAGTCATTTATTTACATAACATTAAAATATATACAATATTTAAAAAAAAACTATAATAAAATGAAACTAATACTAAAAACTTAAATTATCAGATAGTCCTACTCCCCGCGGTTTTTCTACCGACTTCAAAAAGGAGACGGTACTCAATTCGACTGTATGTTTTTTTATGTGTGTTACTTCATAATTTTTTACTGGGTGAACCGATTTCGATGATTCTTTTATCATTTGAAAGCTGGTGCTTCACATGTGGTTCCGTATAAATTTGATCAAGGTCTGACTAACAGTTTTTGAGTTATTCTTAATAATTTATATTGAAGTCGGTTGTACAAAATTTTTTATTTTTTATTATTTTAATGTATTTTGATTATTAGCTGTTTTGTTGTTCATATAATTACAATAATTCAATTCAGCTGGGCAACGTTCGGGAAATTACGACACATCTTCTCGTCAGGCATACATACCTCAAAACCTTAAAACTAGATTGTAAAACCAGTGCGTGTTGCTAGTGATGAACTATGGATCTGAAACGTGGTCCTTTACAGCTGGCCATATGAGGAAGCTCAAGGTCACTCAGCGAGCTATGGAGAGGGCTATGATCGGGGTTTCCTGCGTGATAGACTTAAAAACGAGGATATCCGCAGTAGAACCAGAGTGACCGACATAGCCCAAAGGATTAGTAAGCTGAAGTGGCAATATAGCTCGTAGAACCGATAACCGATGGGGAAGAAAGGTTCTCGAGTGGCAGTCTCGTACCGGCAGCCGAAGCGTAGGGCGTCCTCCCACTAGATGGAGTGACGACCTGGTAAGACATGCAGGAAGTCGATGGATGCAGGTGGCTCGAGATCGTGCTTTGTGGCATTCCTTGCGGGAGGCCTATGTTCAGCAGTGGACTTGTTAAAGGCTGTAATGATAATAAAGATAATAATAATAATAAATTAATAAATCTTTATTGAATAAAAATATAGTTCTAAAATCCACACTCCGTTCACTGTTCGTATTTTATGTACACAAAACTTTAGGCATTAAACTGTGACATTGTCGCGTCTACACACAGCTATTCTTTGTCGGGTCATCTGCGATGTTCACGGACTTTCACCTTTTCGTCGGCATGTGCTTTCACAGTTGTCTCATTTGACGATAACTACTTAGTTATAATCGATTTCCAATATTAAAATGACATGTGAATAAATTAAATGTCCCTGTGGTAGCAGCGTCGATAAGTTTGGGCTCCACGGACTTTCATGTAAGAAAATTGCTGGTAGGTTTTCACGGCACGGTACTTTGAATGATGGGCACTTACCTCTAAAAATGTTCCCTCGGTTTTACAGCCTTGTGGAATATTTTAAACCTTGGGAGAGAGGTAAAGGCCTAGTGTGGGATGCTACTTGCGTAGACACTCTGGTGGCCTCTCATCTCAGGGGTAGGTACCCCCGTTTAGAGGCGGGGCGGCATCAGAGGCAGCTGAACTGAGTAAGTGGCGCAAATATTGAGTCTCTGAGAGATGACTACATATTTGTGCCATTTGCTGTAGAGACTATCGGTCCGTGGGGTCCACGTGCGGTGAAGTTCCTAAAGGAATTGTATCCGCGGCTGGTCGACGCTGCTGGTGATAAAAAAGCTGGTTCTTTTCGCGCTCAAAGGCTAAGTATGGCCATTCAGCGGGGAAACGTAGCCAGCGTTATTGGCACGATACCGCGGGTAGTAGGACTGTATGATAACAAATTAAATGTAAATTGTCAGTCTATATACGTTAAGTAAAACTAATTTATTTGTAACTAGCGAGACGCCCCGGCTTCGCACGGTTGATGTTTAAATCATTACAAAAAGGCCATTTACCGGGTCTAATAATTGTGAATCTAAACCAATCTCTAATCAACTTTATCACGCACACAAAATATCATTAAACTCGGTCCAACTGTTTAGGAGGAGTTCAGTCACATACACACGAACAGAAGAATTATATAATATATAATATGCATGTATTATACATATAAACGTTCTTCTTAAATCATTATGTTTATTTATGAAAACCGCATCAAAATCCGTTGCGTAGTTTAAAAGATATAAGCGGACAGACTGCGGGAAGCGACTTTGTTTTACACTATGTATAGAGATATTTCTTGTGTTTTTGTTTGGTAGCGCCACGCTGTAGCTATATTGTTGTGGCACGAATAGGTCGGCTCGACCGGGGAAGGACCACGCTCTCACAGAATACCAGCGTAAAATAGCAGCTTAACGCTGCTGTGTTTCGCATGGTGAGTGTAGTGAACCGGAGACCCTTTTTACTCGAAAAGAGGCATTCCATCTTAGTCCTCACGGGTGGCAACGTATTTGCATTGTAATTCGAAATCGACGATAGATGAAAGTGTCTATGGGCCACAGTAACCACATACCATTAGGTGACTGTGTGCTCGTTTCTCATCTTTATCCTTTAAAATGTGTTTCGATTTATGCGGGACATCTCGATTCCCAGGGTTCCGTGGTCACGTCCCGATTTACCCATGATCTTGGCGCCAATCGTCCCGAATTCGGGTGATTCAGACTTCTTTTAACAGAACCTTCCATTGTTTATCGAACTTATTAAAATTTTACATGATGCTGTAATGAAACTAGAAAAATGTTGCCTTTTAAAAGTTATTACCCGATTGCAGAGGGTAACGTGTTTATCAGCCTATATGTGTATGTATGAAAGAAACCTAATGAATTGCGTACTCATTTGCGATTCTCTATTGAAACCATTTTTGTAAAGATTGATCACTGGTGACGACAAGTGGATCACCTACGACAAGAACGCGCGAAAAAGATCATGGTCTAAGGGTACTCAAGCTCCACAGACTGTAGCGAAACCCGGATTAAAACGCAATAAAGCGCTGTATGTATTGTGGAATTTTTTTTATGGGAAAATGTCAACACATATATACACATATATATATATATATATATATATATATATATATATATATATATATATATATATTACACAAATTATTATTATTATAATTAAAGGTAGTTACACTCTGAAAGCCGTGGTAGCTCAGATGGTTAGCGTTCGCTGTAAATTTCACAGTACGCGAACAACCCAGGTTCGATCCCCGCCGGCAGCAATGAAATTGTTAATTGCAATTTTAAGTGCTGATTTACCATGTGCTCGGCGGTGAAGCAAACATCGTGAGGAAACCTGTGTGTGTCTGAGAAATAAGAAAATAAAAATTTCGATAACATGTGAAGTTTGAAACAAAAGAAGAACCAACACTAATTTGGGCAGCGCGGCGGCTCTACAACGTATAAAAATGCAAATTATGCAAAAGCAACACGTTTAGTATATGGTAGAGACTTGCTGCAGTTGTATATAATGTAGCTGCAGCATGTCTCAACCAGCTGCAACTGCTGAGCCGCAAGAACGAGTCGGCTCGACCGGGTAAGGAACACGCTCTCACAGAATACCAGCGTAAAATAGCAGTTTAACACTGCTGTGTTTCGTATGGTGAGTGTAGAGAACCGGAGACCCTTTTTTACTGGAAACGAGGCATTCCATCTTAGTCCTCACGGGTGACAACGCATCTTCATTTTGATTCTTAATCGAGGATAGATGTAGATGTCTATGGGCCACAGTACCCATTTACCATCAGGTGGACTGTGTACACATTTGTCAACTTTTTTAAAAAAAATACCATAATCATACACATAAGGCGTGTCGAAAGGAGTGACAAAGGAAAACAAACCAGGAGACCAGCTGCGATGTCTTCCAAACAACAACTTAAAAAAAAAACAAAACAAAACACAAACAAGTGTCGTGGAACACTCGGTTGGAACGAAGTTCCTTTCGTAGTATTTTTTCAAATACTAGTAATGCTATTAAACATTACTAATATTCCCTTTAACCACTTCTGGTAAGCTTAAAATGCTTGTGTTAGAAGTGGTTCACGACAGTAGTCGAATGGCGTATTCGAACTCACGACCTTTCGAGTCCGCGGTACGCGCCCTGCCAGCAGTGACGCTTCTAATATATTATTATTGATAAACGTGAAGTGAAAAAAATGAAGCGTCATTTAAAGCAAGATAAGAAAAAGTGCGAAGGAGATGGATATTATTCCGCCTCGCTTTCTTACAGCCGCCAAGGTCGTCTATACTACGTCAGAAGGGGTCGTGACGGAAAAATCTTACACTTTTTCTTATCTAGCCCCCATCCGTCAAATTCGTACCGTCCGATAAGGAACTTCGTTACAAAAATGCGATTCTAAAACTTGGCTATCATGCGTGACATTAATTTATAAGGAAGATCCCTATGAGGTAATCAATGGGGGATGCCAAAGTCCAGATGTGAACTTTTACTATGCTAACCGTAAAAAACTGTCTTACAATCAATGTAAGTTACGAAATCCTTGTTAATGACTTCAGATGAATAGATCACTATCAATTGTGAAGCACCTCACACCGCTTAACTATACGAGAGTTATCGTCACGAAATACAAGAACAATTTAAGCGAGATGCTAGAGATGGGCAAGGGAAAAGATATATCGATATATATCGAATGGAGATTTTTAAACAGTATCGATATATATCGCGAGATGAATATCGATATATAGATAGATCGTCATCATTTGCATGATATAAAGAAAAGGTCCAAAATTTTATATTACTGCCGGGTGAAGGACGAAAAAAACCTCATTCCGTTCTCTACCTCATTTTGTTGTTACTTGTTTTGTCATTAATACAATATTTTAAATTATATCGAAATTGATACGAATTCGATACTCTAAAATAAATATCGATATATCGAAATATCGCGATTTTAAATATCGACGATCGACGACGAAATATCGATATTTTTTAAAAAAAATATCGATGTTTCGATATATCGATATTTTTTGCCCAAGCCTACGAGATGCTCAACGTGATCCGGCTTGACCACATTCCCTCTGAGAAAGTGAACGCGCAGGTTGTCGAAAGTTGATTGACCACCGAGCATAATTCCGAAAGATGTATGATATGTTTATTTCAGTGTTTCTCAAAGTAGAGAACACGAACCCCTAGGGGTTCACCCAGTTGATTTTCCCCTAAAAATCACAGTTAAATATTTTTGCCAAAAAATAAATACGTTACCCGCACAAGAATTTTCTTCTGTGTTATGTGGACCGTTTTACTTTTATATATTTTTTAATAAGAATAAGGGTGACAATCGAGCACACAGTCCACCTGATACTGTAGCCCGCAGACACCTACGTTTTGGTTCGTTGTCGCCCTTGAGGACTAAGATGGAATGCCTCGTATCCAGTAAAAAGTGTCTCAGATTCTCTACACTCGGCATACGAAACTCAGCAGCATTAAGCTGCTACTTTACGCTGATATTAGATCGCAATGACTCATGATCTCTGCATTAGCAGGCTTTATTAAGCAACTAACTCGTAACGAATTCGAACCGCAAGCGACGTTCTAGGCGTAATCTTCCGTGACTAATTGAACGTAAAATCGTAATTTATTCACGTAAAGAAATCTCCTGACAAATGATCCATCCGATTTTGACGGGTAATGGAGGCGTAAGAAAAATTTGTCGTCCCTTTTTATGCTGTCGGAGTCGTAAGAGGCGGCTTAAGGGAGTTTTGGCGGGAACTTGACTGGCGGCGGTTTGCTGCTCCTGTATTATTGTTTAAATAAATAAAAAAAAATTATAGTTTGAAGTGGACTTTGATATGTAAAAGTGGTGCGATTTTGTGTATTAAGTGTCTGCGCATGTGAACTATTAGTGCAAACCGTGAAACAAGTGCTCCGATGGTGATGTGAAGCTCAAGATAAGGTGTCTGTCTGCTTAGGCGCTTCGAGATACCATTGCCAACTGTCAGCTGTCTGCTGGCTCAAGTTGCCGTCAAAATCTCCCAAGGGCTGCACAATGTGACGCATCAACATATTGTGAAGCAGTGTACTATGAAGGATAATTATACATTGTAACTTCAAGCTCAGAAGGGCTAGAACCCAGAGCCGTAAAGCCAGTTATAAGAAAAAGCGGCTTAAGGAAATGCCAGAAAAACTTATGGCGCCCCTAGGCACGTGCCTAGTTTGCCTCAAGAATAATCCGTCACTGTCCATTGGTCGTTACCAAACTAGAAAAAAAAAACTTTTCATTTGCTACTTTTGCTGCCACCAGGGTGGCACTTTGCAATGAGGTGTAATATTTGACAGATTTCATGGCGGTGGAAGTAAATTTGTTAGAAAAGTGTAGAGATTAATGTTCTTACTGAAATATTAGTTATATTTTATATTCATTAGATTAGAAATGGATAAACAAAAGTATGGATATTCTTAAAAGTAGAAGAAATAAAAAATAGTTAGGATTATGATTGGATTAAACTTAATTTTGATGAAAAAAAATTGTATTCGTCACTTTTAAAATATATTATTTACGTGTTTGAAATTTAGCGCTCTATTATTTTAAAAGGTAGTGTCACCTACAGGGAAAAAAATTAAAATGTTTACCAAAATAAACCGATTACACAAAGTATAAAATCTATATAGGCTGTATGGTACATTTGGTCTTTGTCTATCAAGGGCTAAAAAATATGAAAGCGCCATTATATTTTTAATAGCAATAAAACTTATAAAAGTTAACAAACTACGCCTACTAGGTTATTGATATGAATTAGGAAACAAGTTTATGTAATTCTGAAGTAAATAAAAAAAACCCGGTCTCGATAATTAATTTCTTTTCGGGAGTTATCGTGACCACACACAAAATCAACATTGGGACGTCCACGTAAAAATTTTTCAAACCGTTTTTTTTTTAAAGTAGTAATATAAAATGATTTTTAGGATTAATTAGAGTGTTTTCTTGATATACGGCTACTCATATTATCGTATAAGTGCAATATGGTTATGAAAGAGGCATTTTAATACCACAAAATTGCTTGACCTTGACGTGTTGAGAGTAAAGCTCTAACCCAAACGCTTCGCGTTATGTAGCGTGCAAAAGTTAAAAATATGTAAAAATTAAAGATCACAAGAAACCCAAAAACTTACATTCAAATCGCAACTTTTCAATGCAACAAGTAGTTCGGTCGTATAAAATTCATATTTTTAACAGTGGTAGATCCACACGGCAGCTTTTGCTGTCGCACGGACGGGCCGGCTTGAACCGGGGTGGTACCACGACCTCACAGAATACCAGCGTGAAGTAGAGGTTTACCTCTGCGTTTCGCTTGGTGAGTGCAGGTGGCCGGAGGCCCTTTTTACTGGAAAAGAGGCATTCCATCTTAGTCCTCACGGGTGACAACGCATCTGCATTTTGATTCGCAAACGAGGATAGATGTAGATGTCTATGGGCCGCAGCAGCCACTTACCATCAGGTGGACTGTGTGCTCGTTTGTCACCCTTATCCTATAAAAAAAATATCATCGTCACTGACAAACATACAAGAAATTATTAAAAGTATAATTTACAATTACTTGATACTGGCAAAGACCGTGAAAAAAAAATTTAAAGGAAAAATTATTAAAAAGGTCGACTTCGTGTCTCGTTTGTCATAGCACTAACTATAGAATGTTTTTTTTTATATAATAATTCACCTCAGTTCCAACTAGCGCCATCTGGTGAGCGTAAGCTTATCGCCCTCATTTATTTTATATGAATGATTCTAGTGACATGATTCCTCAATCGAGTTCAGAGTCGAGTTTCTAATGAGTTTTGAGATGCGATGTCACAAACTCATCAATTCATAAGTTTTTGTGATTAGAAATCTTTTCCATATTTATAACATTGTCTGTAAGACGAATAACCTAGTGGTGAGAGTACCGGACTCCGTGCACGTGGGTCTCTAGTTCGAACCCAATCTAAACGAGTGGAGCATAAATATTTTTTTTTGTTTTGTTGTTTTTGTAATTCGGGTGGCTCAGGATTTTGAAATATTTTTCCATTAATAGATAATTTATAACTTACATATAATAATAAAACACATATATTAAAATTACAAATAAAAAACATATAGCAACGTTGTATTAATAACGCCTGCCCACACATTGACACTAAACCGGTGTTGAAAGCTATGCGGTCTTGGTTCATGTGGATTTTCATAGCACCACAAGTGTTCATTGTGCGAATTAAATAGTCCTATTCTGCCGAATGTTGCTTCATCAGTCCATAAAATGTTGGCTCGTTCAGCAGCTAGTAACCAGTTGCAAAATTTAACTCGCGCTGGTTTGTCAGCTTCGCTGAGTTCATGAACACGATGCAAGTGGAAAGAGTACTTCCCTTCATTGTGTATGACACTCCATGCGTAGTACTGTGACACATTGAACTGTCGGGCTGCCTCACAAGTGCTCGCTGCTGGATTTGGTTCAAAAAACTGCAGTATGTCTTTCTGCTCACGTACTGTTCGCCGCGGTGGACGACCACGATCGATTGATACTGGTTGGAATTGCCCGTAATCTCGCAATCGCTGTGTAGTACCTAGCATCGTAGCGTAGCTCGGTGCACGTGAGTTGGGAAATCGCCTTGAATATTCACGGCAGGCTTCACTAACGTTATCATTGCAAATTGCTAAAATTCGCACCATTTCGGTATACTCAATATTTAAGTATCGGTAAGCCATCGTAACAACGCGTAACGTTCGCGATATTAATCTCACAACGGAAGGAGAAACGTCGCGGGCGCACCAAAGGCGACTGACGACACAGGTAATTAGGTCAAGTTCAAATGAGCAAGCGCCGCCTCCTACACCCCTCCACCCCTACCCCGCCCCGCGCTTTATTTTGCTATTTTGGACTATTTAGTCGGAGAGCTGGCTACGAAAACGTGAACTGATAAGGTGTAGTAACGAATTATATATATAACCTCTCCTTGGTAGCTTATAAGTACAGAGTGAGGCCCGTCAGAACTCTCTCCCAGGGCGGAAGGCGTGGGTGGGCGGTCAAAGTCGTAAATTTTCAATAAGAATAAAATGATTAGGTGCAGTTCTGAAATTTGGTAGAGTTATAGTTTTTAACTGTAGGAATCTAGAAAAATTATTGTCAGAAGTCTAGGTTGGCAGAAGTCGACAAAGTTGTAAAGAAATTGTTTAAAAGCTTTTACAAAAATTTACTTCGCAAATATCCGCGTTATAAAATAAAATGATGTGTCTTACCTAGTATGAAGAGCACCTCCCGCCCTCCCTCAATAGCGTGCACTATCCCTGTCACCACTAATCCCAGCACCGCTACTCCCAACACCACTACACTAGGCAAGACACACCACTGACGATAATACGACACGTGTTTCGCCTCTACACGAGGCATCCTCAGGTGATATAGACTCTACGGTGTAGTGGTGTTGGGAGTAGCGGTGCTGGGATTAGTGGTGACGGGGATAGTGCACGCTATTGAGGGAGGGCGGGAGGTGCTCTTCATACTAGGTAAGACACATCATTTTATTTTATAACGCGGATATTTGCGAAGTAAATTTTTGTAAAAGCTTTTATATAATGGATTTCCGCAAAGTAACGCCAGATTCTATTAATTAAATTGTTTATATTTAAACCACAAGGTGCAGTTCTGACAAATGCATTTTTATATTATTTGTTGCTTATCGAACCTGTATATAAATTGTCAGAAGTCTTAATAATGGCTAAGTACATAAAAAACTATAACTCTACCAAATTTCAGAAGTGCACCTAATCTTTTTTTTCTTATTGAAAATTTACGACTTTGACGTGTTCTGACTTCTGACGGGCCTTACTCTGTACTTATAAGCTACCAAGGAGGATATAATTTGTTACTACACTTTATCAGTTCACGTTTTCGTAGCCTACCTCTTAGACCAATTGCCGTTTAGAAGGTCCAATTAAAATATTTTTATTTTTGTATGAAAATAAAAATTGAAGAAATATATTTTTTTTCTTACAGATGTTGTTGTTATGATGTAAATAATATATTCCCAAAAGGTCTTCAGTAAATTAAAAATTACCCTGTATACATATATATTATATTATATTATCATAACTTAAAGTCACTATACTATATTATATGCTAATGATTTTTTTTATTGTTACAGTTCCCCCCATGGAGGACGGTAAGTGACAGCAATAAGAACATGTTGTTGTACCAACGTAAGTGTAATTTAAAATTAAAAATTTTGTACAACTGACTTCAATATAAATAATTAAGAATAACTCAAAAACAGATCAAATTTATATGGGACTACGTGCGAAACAAAAGCTTTCAAATAAAAAAAGAATCATTGAAATCGGTATACCCAGTAAAAAGTTATGAGCTAACACACATAAAAAAAACATACAGTCGAATTGAGTACCGTCTCCTTTTTGAAGTCTGTAGAAAATCTATAGTGTTCCATAGGCGATTGGGAATCCAACTCCATGGTGTTCCGTGGGCGAATGGGTTAGTTAATCATGAGGGACATACTGGCAAGCTGTCGCGCAAGTGTCAGGAGTTGCTTTGTAGCCTGTGGCGAGCCAAGAATGAAAATTAAAAGTCGACTTCGAACTACTAAAGAGAATACAATAATTTCACATTTACTGGAAACGAGGCATCCCATCTCAGTCCTCAAGGTTAACAACGCATCTGCATTTTGATTCTTTATCGAGGATAAATTATTTCACGATCTATACTACACTATCTCACTATATATCTCTACATGGTAGAGCCACGCTGCAGCTATATAACGGTTGTAGCACGAATGGGTCGGCTCGACCGGGGAAGGACCACGCTCTCACAGAATACCAGCGCAAAATAGCAGCTTAACACTGCTGTGTTTCGTATGGTGAGTGTAGAGTACCTACCGGGGACCTTTTTTACTGGAAAAGAGGCATTCCATCTTAGTCCTCACGGGTGACGACGCATCTGCATTTTGATTCTTCATTGAGGATAGATATAGATGTCCATGGGCCACAGCAACCACTTACCATCAGGTGGGCTGTGTGCTCGTTTGTCACCCCCATTCTATAAAAAAAAATATTTTATAGAATATGTTATGTACACTTGTAATTGATATGCATATCAGAAAATATAAAAGTGTGTATGTTTTTGTGACAATGTCATATATGTATATAGTAAGTGTACTTGTTAAATAAATAAATAAATAAATAAATAGAATAAGAGTGACATACGAGCACACAGTCCACCTGATGGCAAGTAAATGCTGACACATAGACATCTACATCTACCCTCGATTAAGAATCAAAATGCAGACGCGTTGTCACCCGTGAAAACTAAAACAGAATGCCTCGTTTCCAGTAAAAAGGGTCTCCGCTTCTCTACATTCACCATACGAAACACAGCAGCATTAAGCTGCTATTTTACGTTGGTATTCTGTGAGAGCGTGGTCCTTCCCCAGTCGAGCCGACCCATTCGTGCTACAACCATAATAATATAGCTAAAGAAAGGCTCTACCACGTATATATTCTATAAAAAAGCACCAGGTATACATGCGTAGGTATATGGAACGAGAGGGGTGTGACAGGATCGTGACAAATGGAAGTCCATAGGCTCTACCTACCCCTCTGAGTGCTAGACGTGAGTTTAAAATATATGTATGAATAACACTATATAAGAGCGCTCAGCCCCAGACCCTGAGCTACCAGTATCTGAAAATTCATTAAAACTTCTGTTTTCATAGACACTAAAATGTATAGCTTATGGATGTCACCCTGACGTGAAAGTGAACGAGCCATTTTTAATGTTACGAACAGTAGAGTCATAATACAGATTCGAAGCAAAAACACTTTCACTATTAGCACCTCGTGCCGTTGCGTAGACTTTAGAACTTCTAGATACGGCATATCATTCACGGTCCGACACCAAGGTCAGGTAAACACTTCTACCCCGAATAATTATTCAACCATGACAATGATAAACATACTATAAAAGCGAAAGTACCTTAATGGCGGAGTGTACCGCGAATTCAAAAAGTCGTGGATTCAAATCCGCCATTCGACCACTGTCGTGAACCACTCTTAACACAGGTATTTTAAGCTTACCAGGTCAACCACCTGCAATCAATGGAAATATTATTAATGTTAACAGCATTGCTTAGCAAGTATTTATTTGACACTGTTTCAGTAACTTCTTTTAATCTTTTATGAAACATTTAGGCTTAGTACGTAGGTATAGCAATACCTAAGTACAATTTTCGTCGGTTCCGCTTGATGGCGACTTGCAACTCTATGATAGATTTTTGGAAAACCCATCATTTTTAATGTATCAATTAATGGGATTTTTCTTTCTTATGCATATGACTAATGATTTGCGTATATTGTATTAAAAACAATGTGAGAACTGTTTAAGGGCATGTTATAGTGCTTTAATTTAACTGCATGCGTAAGCAATAAAATATTTCGAAGATATGTACCATCTATGTCCTCAGGGATGACAACGCATCTGCATGCTGGTTCTTAATCGAGGATAAATGTAGCTGTCTATGGTCCACAGCGTTTACTTCCTATCAGCTGGACTGTGTGCTCGTTTGTCACCCTTATTCTATAAATAAATTTGAATTCCGATAACACCCACTGGAGCAATATGGTGGACTAATTGGTTCATAACCCTCTCGAAATGACAGGCCTATGCCACATGAGTAGATTCCGTTTATCTACTCATGTGCATATGCCTAGCATTTGGACGCATATGATCAGCAACTTCTTCTATTAAAATCCAAATCAGTCTATCACATAAAATTGTAAAAGTAAGCGTATTGTGTCAACTGTTGTTTAAACAAACATTTGTGATTGTCAATTCTAAACATTTTATGTCTATAATCATCTCGTTAGCGTTTCGTTCCGAAAAATTATGCGAATAACAGTTTTCGATTAGCGTTATAGTAAAGTAACGGTTTAAAACGAGTTATAGCTTATTTTTAAATTATTCACTTTCGCGGATCATTAACATTGTGATATCTTTATTAAAAATTCTGCCTACGTAATGCTATTGAATTAATAATTTGTTTGTTTTTTTTTCTTCGTGTTCTTAGTCGGCACGACTACAAAACCGTGTAGTGGCGGTGTAAGAATATCCACTACCCCATATCATCCCGCGGGTGTCGTAAGAGGCTTCAGAGCGAATCTGAAACAGGAGATGGACAGCAGCTTCCTGATGACAACTCAAAATAATATAAAACTACGGTTGACAACCCGCTCGCTAGGCGTGTCAACTGTCAACTATGACAAAATTCTATGAGGCAATCTATGGGGGAGGCCTATGTTCAGCAGTGGACTTTTATAGGCTGTGATGGATGGCTGATAGATGACTACAAAACTAAAAAAGTCGCCATTCGACTAGAGGTGTGAACCAGTCCAATTTTGGTACGGAATATAGACAATTTATGCCAGACTTTTACCGGATCAAACCTCACAGTGTTCGTCTCTTGACATTTTTACGTGGCCACGGCAACCCTTTCGCACTCTACCGCAGCCTCGAAGACAGTAGCCCTTATATGCTCCTTCTGATTTAGGGAATGGACTCGAATTCACCACCCCATTTGTATATGAACTACCTTAAACAAGCCGCTCTTTTTTCGACTGGGAGAAATACCCACGGATGTTTTTTCCCTGATGGGTTAACGGTAAGTTTATGCCGGATTTCTACCGGCATAACCTACCGGTGGGATCTCGGGATCTTAGGATCGAGAGCAACCTTGTCAACTAAATTCATGGTATAAACATTTTAAGCTAATTTTATGTTTAGAAGAGTATTATAATACCTTTAACAGAATTGCACGTATTTAATATGATACGTTTAATTTTTTTTTATAGAATTAGGGTGACAAACGAGCACACAGTCCACGTCATGGTAAGTGTTTGCTGTGGCCCATAGACATCTACATCTATCCTCGATTACGAATCAAAATGCAGATGCGTTGTCACCCGTGAGGACTAAGATGGAATGCCTCGTTTCCAGTAGAAAAGGGTCTCCGGTTATCTACACTCACCATACGAAAACACAGCAGCGTTACGCTGCTGTTTTACGCTGGTATTCTGTGAGAGCGTGGTCCTTCCCCGGTAGAGCCGACCCACTCGTGTTACAACTTATACCAGTAATATAGTTGCAGCATGGCTCTACCACGTAAAAGTTGATACGTTTAATATAATACCCTTCAGGTACGGAGCCCTAAAAATTATCTCTGGTTAAAATCAATATAGACTGATAAATATACATCGGTTTTGAAACTGACTTAGTAGACAAAGGACCGTTTGCCACAATTAAGAGAAAAAAATAAACATCACAGTTTTGGCGGGAACTGAACCGCCGGTGGATGGTGCTGGCTGGTGCTGCTCCCGTTTAATCGGTTTTATTGATAGATAAATTGAATTTTGATACGTAACAGTGATGTGATTTTGTGTATCACCATCATCATTTTACAGCTTCAAAAGTCTAAACAAGTCCAAACTGAATATAGGCCTTCCCCAAGGACTGCCACAAAGCACGGTTTGAGCCATCTGCATCCATTAACTTCCTGCATGTCTTAATAGGTCATCAGTCATCACTACATTTAGTGATTTTATGTATCATACGTGAAATAAATAATGAAAACAATGAAAGGAGTGATCCGATGGGGATGTGAACCTTAAGTTATAGTGTCTTCTTAGACACTTTGAGATACTATCGCATCGACTGCTGGCTTAAGCTGCCGTCAAAATCTCTCAAAAAATTTCCAACTGGCACACTGGCAAAAGTACTACCGTACGAGTCCATTACTAAGGAATGAGAAAGTATACATCAGCTAAACCGGTAACTGTCCTCCGAGACAATGTGTTAAAAACATTTAATAGGACGGTTATATATTAACGAACTTGAAGAAAAGGTAAAAAATGAAAGTAAAAAGGTAGGTACATCTTGCATTTATCGATGAAAGCATCAACGCTTTTCTTTTGACAGTTCTCACGGCCGCCATTGTATGGTGACAGGTTCCGCCTTTTTTCGCGTTTGCGCGGTAAAATATTAAAGTGATGATTGATGACAGATAATAATAAAAGATGTATTCACTATTTGCTTTCGCTAATGCCTATAATAATTATGAATATAATGATGTCAGTTGGTCGGTATAGATGAGGACAAGATATATTTTTTGAAAAACTGTATTTATCATTTTTATTTTTTTTTTATCTTTAGATTTTAATTCTCCGTAAACCGTCTCGTTCATTAATATAAATTTTTATTACTTATTTAATATTTGTTCGATAACAAAATCCAAATCACCAGTATCAAGCGGTCAAAAAAACATCGAGTTAATTAAAAACAAATAATTTTTATGGCTTTAAACGAAATACGTGTTTCGGTAATTAATAAAAGTAACTTGATTATTCAAAACGTTACATGAGCGTTCGAGGTGTGTACTTTTGGATTTTCCAAATTTTTTTACCCTTTATCCTAGCGCCGACTACAGAAACTATTATGTTATTTTATTCTTTTTCTACCAACTTTAAAAAGGAGCCGGTAATCAATTCGACTGTATATTTTTTATGTGTGTTACCTCATAACTTCTTACTGGGTGAACCGATTTCGATGATTCTTTTTTATTTGAAATCTGGTGCTTCACATGTGGTACCATATAAGTTTTGATCAAGGTCTGATCAATAGTATTTGAGTTATTCTTAATAATTTATATTGAAGTTGTACAACATTTTTAATTTTTAATTATTGTTCATCGAAGTCTCAACTCAGGCCGTAAGTAGACGATCAACTCGGGGTCAATTACCGCCCTGCCGATACCAATTAAATTATAATTAGCTTTTCAAAGTGATCGGTAGTATAAGAAAATTTGTAAGGAAACCTGCACGTCTGAGAAATAAAATATCTTTTTTTATATAGAATAGGGTGACAAGCGAGCACACAGTCTACCTGATGGTAACTCGATGCTGTGTAAGAGCCATGCTGCAGCAATATTGTAGTATAGTTGTAGCACGAATGGGTCGGCTCGACCGGAGTAAGACCACGCTATCACAGAATACCAGCGTAAAATAGCAGCTTAACACAGCTGTGTGTCGTATGGTGAGTGTAGAGAACCGGAGACCCTTTTTACTGGAAACGAGGCATTCCATCTCAGGCCATAGGGGTGACAACGCATCTACATTTTGATTCTTAATAGAGGATAAATTTAGATGTCTATGGGTCACAGCAACCACTTACCATCAGGTGGACTGTGTGCTCGTTTGTCACCCTTATCCTATAACAAAACAATAAGCGGGAACTTCCAGTGATGGCCTGTAGGCTTAACCGTATTTTTTTTAAATAATCCAATTTTCGATAACTCCGGTTTTACTGTGGATATGCTATTACGAAGTCTATCACGCGAAACTACGACCATTGTTCTCTTCATACCTTGCTGAATGAGCACACTGTCAGTAGTGAAGGTCCACCTCTCGGTTCCATTTAAAGAGGGCTAATAATTTTCTGCTCACCAGATGTCGCTAGTTGATACTGAGGTAAAGTTTTTTGTTACACGTCATCATCATTACAGCCCTTCACAAGTCCACTGCTGAACATAGGCCTCCCCCAAGGAATGCCACAAAGCACGGTCCTGAGCCACCTGCATCTACCGACTTCCTGCATATGTTACCAGGTCGTCACTCCATCTAGTGGGGTTACGCCCTACACTTCGTCCGCCGGTACGAGGCTGCCACTCAAGAACCTTTTTTCCCCATCGGCTGTTGGTTCTTCGAGCTATATGGCCGGCCCATTGCCACTTCAGCTTACTAATCCGTTGGGCTATGTCGGTCACTCTGGTTCTACTGCGGATATCCTCATTTCTAAGTTTATCACGCAGAGAAACTCCGAGCATAGCTCTCTCCATAGCTCGCTGAGTGACCTTGAGCTTCCTCATACGGCCAGCAGTGAAGGAACACGTCTCAGTACCATAGGTCATCACTGGCAACACGCACTGGTTGTAGAGTCTCGTTTTCAAGTTTTGAGGTATACCTGACGAGAAGATGTGCCGTAATTTCCCGAACGCCGAGTTGAATCCGTCGATTGACCTCTCGGTCGAAGTTGGACTTCCTATTCGGACCATTTGTCCCAGGTAAACATACTCGTCAACAACTTTGAGCTTAGTGCTCCCAACAACTACCGGCATAGGTGTGACATGGACATTAAACATGATCTTTGTTTTGTCCATGTTCATCTTAAGACCTATCCGTTGGGAAACACTATTGAGGTCATTGAGCATAGTGCATAGGTCCTCCAAAGATTCTGCCATAAGGACTATATCGTCGGTAAATCGAAGATGAGTGATGTACTCGCCGTTGATGTCAATACCGTATCCTTTCCAGTTCAGAAGCTTGAAAACGTATTCCAATGCAGCGGTGAAGAGTTTCGGGGATATAACGTCACCCTGTCTTACACCTCTCTGCAATTGGATAGGTTTCGTACTCTGGTTCTGTACTCGGATAGCCATCGTAGCCCTACTGTACAAGCACTTCAGCACTTCGATATACCGACAGTCAACTTGGCATCGCTGAAGGGACTGCAGCACCGCCCAAATTTCGACTGAATCAAAGGCTTTCTCATAGTCCACATACGTCAAAAATGGTGGCAAATTGTACTCCTCGGACTTCTGTACAATTTGCCGAAGGGTATGTATGTGGTCTATGGTGCTAAAGCCTTTTCGGAAACCGGCTTGTTTGAGAGGCTGAAAGTCGTCAAGTCTGCGCGCGAGACGATTCGTAACGACTCTCCAAAACAGCACGTAGACGCGGCTCAAAAGGGAAATCGGTCTGTAGTTCTTCAAGAGAGCGTTGTCACCTTTCTTGAAGAATAAGACCACCGCACTTCTGCTCCACGCCTCCGGAGTAGTGTCACCATGGAGGACGGAATTAAAGAGCTTTTGAAGGACTTCAAGTACCGGTTTTCCACCCGCTTTCTGAAGCTCCGCTGTATTTCCATCCTCGCCTGGGGCCTTTCCGTTTTTAAGGTGCTGGAGAGCCATTCTGATCTCGCTCAGACTGACGTCCGGGATATCATCGGAATAGTGTCGGATAAGACTCGCTCTTGGATCGTTACTCACACTTGCGTGTGGCTCCAAAGATGATGTGTACAGCTGCCCCTATGGGCAGGTTCTATAACCTCTTAATCTCACTCAAAATCTCAGGTGTCCCGGAAACGACGCTGCCACACTCGGTCTTCAGCTTGGACAGTTGGCTCTTTCTGGCAGACAGATCTCTAGCAAAGACTTTGGAGCCCTGGTTCCGCTCGATCGCTTCTTCAATACGAGCAGTATTAAAGTTGCGTAAGTCCCGCCGCATACTTTGGAGATCTGTCTGCTCAGGTGCCTGTATGCTGTCAAATCTACTGAAGAATGCAGCTTCATATCCCGTCTAACAGCCATTAATTTAAGAGTGTGATCGGTGAGTTTTTGTGTTCTTCTGAGGCGGGTCTTGCAAAAATTAGCTCCGACCGCATGGACAGTTTCCACGAGCTTGTCATTCATATCGTCCACTGCATTGCAATCTCCTAGGCACTGAAATCGGTTTCGTAGCTTGAGCTGAAAGGTTTTGGGAGTTTGGATTAGAGCACGAGGGGGACGGAGCGTTGACTTCATTAGACGTGACCTATCCAACTTAACGTTTAGGTTCCGTGTGCCTCTCACCATTCGGTGATCGCTGCCAGTTTCCACCCTCGCGATTACTGAGACATCACTGAACAGTTGTCCTCTGGTCGTCATAATGAAGTCAATCTCATTTTTTGTCTAACCGTCGGGGCTCGACTAGGTCCACTTCCTGTGGGGCCGCTTCTGGAAGAAAGAGTTCATCATAAAGAGTCCCTCTTTCTCCATGAAGTCGGCCAGCTGCTGGCCCTTTGGGTTCCGTTGCCCTATTCAGAAATTCCCTACTTTCAGCTCACCGTTCTCTCTTGTGCCTAATTTTGCGTTGAAGTCTCCCATTAACACCGTATAGTGGGTTTTGGAGGAATTCATGGCTCTAGAGATATCCTCATACATTTCCTCCACCTCCTCATCGGGGTGTGCCGAGGTTGGTGCGTAAACCTGTATGACCTTCAGCGAATACCGTTTGGTGATTCTGAGTATAAGGTACGCATCCCTCGTTGACACACTCACAATCTTTACTATGTTGTTAACGAGAGACTTGTGGACGATAAATCCGACACCTCCTTGGGACAGATGGTCGCTCTCTCGGTGATAGAACAAATTGCCGTATTCAAGGATTACCGTGTCCTCCCCCTCTCTTCGGACTTCGGATAATCCTATGACATTCCAGCGCAATTTGTCTATCTCTTCTTCCAGCTTCACGATCTTCTCGTCAGTCCTCAGGGTGCGTGCGTATGTTGCCAGGTCGAGTCGTCGTAGGTGGCAACCGAACCTCCACCGGAGATTCTAAGCACCCCCTGCCCCGCAGTTACCATGGTCGCCACCGTAGTCAAGAATAGCGGGGCTGCCGGGGACTGGGGGCCGTCTCTTCGTTACTTTCATGAGAGTATATTGCCATAGTTGCCACGCTTGGCGAGCGGGTTGGCAACCGCAGTTTTTTTATTGTTGTTTTGCTGTTATCAGAAAGATGCTGCTGCCGATCTTCTGTCTCAGGTTCCCTCTGTCGCCTTTTATGACACCCACGGGAAGATATGGGGTAGCGAGTATTCTTACCCGCCACTACACGGGGTTTTGTTACACATTGTCATTTAATTGAGAAGTTGTTTTTTAATTAAACTTTATCAGTTGATAGAGTATTATATTAATACACAAAACAATGCGTCAGTGGTTTGCTCTATAATTTTTTTACACATTTTTAACTTTTTTATTTTTTTTTACTTTTATGAATATCTATGGTTTGGTTTATTTATTTATAATGTTATTAATATAAAATATAGCTAACAGTACAAAAAGAAACAATAACTTTTATATTTTCCGAACAAATTAACTTCCCCACTATCAAATCTGTGAAATCACTTTCTAGTGGCGCCGCCCTGGTGGCAGAAAAAGTCGTGGATGCTCTCATTGTTTTTGAATTTAATAGGAATATATTACAAAAATTTTAATTAATAATAAAATTGAAAGTCTTTTTACAAATTGCCACCTAAGCGAGATATTTGTCTTAGTTGTCACACATTCTATAGGTAGTTGTTATTTTTAAAGCTCTGCCTCTTAAGATACCCACTGGACGTTAGGGAGTAGTGGATGTTTGTACAAATAAATAAAATTGAAGTGTCTGTTTGTAATGTCAAAATAACAATTTTATACTAAATGCATGTGAAAGTATATACGGTACTAATATCAAAAATAAAATTTTTAAAGTTTTTGTCTGTCTGCCTGTCTGTCCGTCTGTCTGTCTGTTTGTTCCGGCTAGTCTCCGAAGCGGATGTACCGATTTTGACAGGAATTTCACTGGCAGATAGCTGATGGCACACACAAATAACACGCGGGCGAAGTCGCTAGGAACAGCTAGTTCTATAAATAAGTAATTAACTCCCTTGCGAAACTCGTGCAGCAACAAAACCTTCTCAACCTTTTAACAGTTTGTTGTGTGTGTCTGTGTGTGTGGGAGCGATGAAAATTACGTATACGTAATTGTGTGTAATCACAATTACCACAGACAAGACATTTGCGACCTCATTTTTATCGATCACTTTTTTAAATCTTACCTAATACGTAGGTGCATGTTTAAAACATACCTAATCACAACATCTCAACAAAGCGCGGGAAAAGTGTCTGTACACAGATAAATCGTGAACTATATATTTACGATACACTTGAACACTTGAACCACCGAGCAAATACAATTTGCTCCGTGGTTCAAGTTTATTAAATATGACATATACACATAATATTTAATTTCTAATGCGAAATAAAAGGAATTTATCTGCCAACTAAGTCATCCGGTCAGAGCACGTGTTTCCGACTGATATAGCAACTTAATTCTCACTGTTGCATCTAACAATTTTTGTTTTTAATTGTATTTGTGTACTTATTTCCGAGATGCCAACTTAATAAACAATGAGTTTTTTTTAAGAAAAAAAAATGACACCGATCGCGTCTTCATTCTTCGTCCAAACGACTAGTGACGTCTTGCTTGTCGATAAATCTGTCCTGTAGAATTACATTGTGATTGCTTTTTAAATCATTCTTAATTTAAATTATTGTACATGTATATACTTTTACAACAAAATCCCAAAAAATATACAAAATTGTACCTCCTCAAAGTATAAAAACTTTATTAAAAAAGTTTTGTATAAAAAGGGTTATTATAATATTAAAGAATTTATGTATGATAATAACCTCTAGCAATAAGGTGATCGCTACCGAGCTATTTCTAATTTCTTTTGTGTTGTTAATTGTGTAACATATATAAATGTAAATTGTTTTTTTTTTCAAAAGAATGTCCCGTTGGGTTTTTTGTTGATTCTTCCCAGGTTTGAGGTTTTTTCAGAACCAATAAGTATTATTTATAATATACTAGCTGTTCCCCGCTACTTCACCCATGATCAATTTAGGGTTTTAATTTTTTTACGCGGAACCCTAATTATTTTTCTAAAATAAAAGTAGCCTAAGTTACTCCTTATAATATCAGCTATCTGCCAGTGAAAGTCCGTCGAAATCGATCCAGCCATATCGGAAATTAGCCGCAACAAGCAGACAGACCAACATACAGGCAAAATTTAAAAAAATTGTGTTTCTGTTATAAGCACCGTATACACTTTCATGTGTGTTTAGTAAAAAGCTGTTATTTTGATATTACAAACAGAAACTTCAATTTTATTTGTATATGTATATGTATATAATATATATTGAATAAAAAAGTTTCTGTTTCGGTGTCAGTAAAATCTATTTTTTATTAACATTAAAATTTATAAAAACCCCGTTACAAAATAACGAACTCTTAAACATTAAAAATAATATCAGTTTACCGTACTGCCTACCAAAAGTTCACTGCTGAACATGGCCTGTGTTTCCCCATATATTTTCTAACTATATAGATATTCGCACTAAACAATCTAATTTAATATAATATGTATTACTTGAGAGATACATTGTGTTTTCATGCGACTGCCAAGTCAATCTATTTATTTAAAACATAAAAGATTTTTAATATTGATATGGTCACTATAAGACGTTGTTAGGTTAGATAATTAGGTAATAACTTAAGACAGAAGGACCCTTAAGTAGGGACTCAATAAATTAACCGACTTGGTATTACATGGATCTCATAACTTTTTACGGTAGAAGAACTGAGTTGCGAGACTTGGTTTTTTTTACAAGTTATGTTTTTGAGTAGAATTGCAGCCCTTTTCAGGGCTGCAATTCAATGCAATGCAACGAGGGTTAAGGCGTCCCCCCAAGGCGACGCACACCAGCTCGTCCCCGTTGGTGTGGAATGCAGCGCGCAAAGCGGCGATGGGGACCGCCACCCGTCACGCACAGCCCGACACGGCGGAAGGTGGAGGACAGAGTGCAGAGTTGGCACGTGAAATGTTAGAGGAGGCATGAGAGATAAGACGAATGAGTTGATCGAAATAATGAAAGAAAGAGAATTAGATGTCGTGTGTATGTCGGAGACCAAACGGAAGGGCAGTGGTACTGAAGAGCTCCCTGGCGGGGCGTTTGCTCTATGGTCCGGAGTCCCGGAGAGCGAGAACGCCTGCCAGGGAGTGGGGGTGCTGCTGTCTTCTCGGTTGGTCGATGTTATGACTGAATATAAGTTTGTGAACTCAAGACTTATCTGGGTTCGCTTTAAATTGGCACTGACGAAGTTATTCCTTTTGGCTGTTTATGCGCCGGTAGCTTCGTCGTCCAGGGCTGAGCTGGAGGAGTTTTGGGAGAATGTAAGAGAAGTTCTAGATTTGGCTAGGGGAAACGAAAGAATTGTTGTATGTGGTGATTTGAATGGATGGGTTGGTACCGCTCGACCAGGGTACGAGTCGGTACTTGGAAAGTTTGGCGATAAAAGGGTTAATGATGCTGGCAAGCTTATACTGGCGGTATGCAAGGAAAAGGGTCTTCTTGTGACAAACACTATGTTTAATCACAAGAAAATCCATATGTATACTAGAGAAAGAAAGAATGAGAGAAGTATGATCGATTTGTTCCTGGTGGATGACCGACTGCGAAAACAGGTTATGGATACGCGAGTGTTCAGGGGTGCTGACCTGGGAACGGATCACTATCTAGTGATTACTAGATTTAGGGGTCTGTTCGCGGGTTGGCGCTACCGGACAACAGTGACAGAACCACAGTCGGTCTGTCGCATCCGAAGCTGGAAGCTTCTATATTATTACTTCTATATTCTTATACTAGGGACAAATATCATGCGAGGGTAGCCGAAAAGCTTGACACCATCGCTGGCAGGAACGAATGTGTAGAAAGAACATGGCAGAACCTTAGGGATGGAATGGTAAGTGCAGCGGAAGAAGTGTGTGGAACAATAAAAAGAGGCAGTAGTAAAAGAAGAGATGCATGGTGGAATGATGTAGTGAAAGAAGCTGTAAAGAAGAAGAAGAAAGCATGGTTAGACTACTTGGCCTCTAGTAATGATAAGGATATGAGAGAGAAGATGAAAGAAAGATATAAGCTGCAGAAAGTTCACACGAAAGCATTGATTGAGGAAGCGCGTGAAAGGTGTAGAATGGAAGCGGATGAAAGGTTGTCGCACAACTTTAAAGAGAACTCCAAACTCTTCTGGAAAGAGGTTGGAAGGACCCGAAGTGGTGCGACGGCCTTAAGAATGAACAAAGTGCTTTCGAGAACTAATGACGTCCTCTCAGAAAAATCGGACGTCATGCAGCGATGGAGCGAATTTTATAGAGAAATGTATGCGTGTGATGATCTTAGTGAGGGATCCGGGGATGACGCCGTGACTGGTACGCCAGACCCGGACCTCGATGACACTGAGGTCATCAGTATGAAAGAGATTGAACGTGCGATTCGAAGTTTGAAATGTGGTAAGACTGCGGGACTAGACAGAGTTACTGCTGAAATGGTCAAGTATGGTGGGCCTCGCGTCTGGGACAGCTTTCATCTGCTGTGCAATTTGTGCTGGCGGACGGGGGATGTCCCGGATGATTGGCGATCCGCAGTCATTGTGTATAAAGGTAAAGGTTCACATTTTGACTGCGGGTGCTATCGGGCGATCAGCTTGACCAGTTTAGCAAGTAAAGTTTACTCGAAGGTTTTGACACGTAGGATGCAAGAGAAATCGGAAAGATTTCTATGGGAGGCACAATGCGGATTTAGACCTGGAAGAGGATGCACGGATCAAATGTTTTCTCTCCGCATGATCACAGAAAAGCTTCTGGCTGCTAACCAGAAGATTTTCTGTGCTTTTGTGGATCTTGAGAAAGCATTTGATAAGGTTGTAAGGAAGAAAATGTGGGAACTGTTGCCGGGGTATGGTGTGGATGGCCGATTGCTAAGGGCTGTGCAGTCTCTTTACTGTGACTGTAAAGCCTGTGTGCGGGTAGGGCATGACCTGTCACCCATGTTTAGCGTCCAAACGGGCGTAAAACAGGGTTGTGTCATGTCTTCCTGGCTGTTCATACTGTATCTCGACAGATGTTTACAAAAGCTGAAAGATAGCTGTTTGGGTGTGAAATTGGGTGACATAAAAGTAAATTGCCTGCTGTATGCTGATGATGCAGTGCTTATTGCACCATCAGAGGCAGAACTGCAGGCATTAGTCACGTGTATGAAAGAGGAATGTGAAATTAAAGGTCTCCGTTTGAACGCTAATAAAACTAAGGTTCTGGTATTTGAAAGGGACGAAGAGAGAACGAAGTGTGAAATATGGGTAAATCAGGAATGTCTAGAACAAGTAAATGAAATTGTATACTTGGGGAGTGCTTTTAGCCGGGATGGAAGATGTGATTTAGATGTGGACAGGCGTGTCGCTGCCGGGAACAAAGTCAATGGTGCCCTGACTGCGTTAGTCAAAAGGCAAGGCGTAGTGAAGAGTGCACGCCTTGCAATACATAACGCAGTGTTGGTACCGACTTTGTTATATGGCAGCGAAACCTGGGTATGCCAGAAGAAGCATAAAAGCAAGTTGAATGCAGTGGAGATGCGATCTCTTCGTAAAATGTGCGGCGTTACCATGGCCGACCGAAAGCGAAACGAAGAGATTCGCAATATGGCAGGTTTGAAAGATGACCTTATCACAAAAATTGATAAGGGCGTGCTTCGGTGGTTTGGGCACATTGAGCGAATGAGTGAAGACCGAATGGTGAAGAAAATATATAGCGCGAAAGTTAATATTAAAAGGTGTTGAGGTAGACCGAGACTAACTTTCGAAGACCATGTGAGCAAATTGCTCGAAGAGGGTAGGGTCAAGAGTACTCGGATACCTAGACGTGCATGCATGAAGAAGATAATGAATCTGAAAGAAGCGAAAGAGGTATGTAAGGATCGTGACACTTGGCGATCTGTTCTCTCTGGCTACCCCGTCAGGGATTGTGCGTGAAGATAAGTAAGTAAGTAAGTATGTTTTTGATGGCATCAGCTTTTTTATCCAACAAACCCATACACAGTAGTAGGAATATTCTTGATTAAGAATTGAAATGGGTAAGAGGTTACTCACCTGGACGAATCTCTATACAGAGAAGGTGCCCTTCTTCTTCTTCATTAGTCCGCTAATTGAGATGGCTGCATTGAAGACGAACTAACGAGCAAAACCTTTGACGCTGGTCTGGTCTGTCTCACGAGACGTGATAGTTATATCACAATTTATTCGTAGCCATGGGATCTTTCAGGCATTAAACGTTATTTGTATCTGGTAGAGTCAGGCTTTCGCGTAGCTGCAATATTAATGGGTTGGCTTGATAACGGAAAAATCCGACTCACCTGTGTGAGTGTGATTTTTCCGTTATCCAAATAGCCGAAAGGCGTTCTTAATATGATGGTGGGTTACCAGCAACCGGACAAAGGCGCCGTCCTTGGGGAGCAGTAACGGGTGTCGAGACCCGTACGGCAGTTGGGAATTTCTCAAACGTCCACCAACGCGCAGCATCCCAGCGTCGTCCAGGAAGAGGTTCAGACGGGCCAGAGCGCCCTTGACAACGGAGCCCCGCTTCAAGTTTTCAATCACGGGCTCAAAATGCTCCGCTTGGACCATACGGGTCGAATGCATCAAAGCTTCACGACGCTCGCTAGGGGATAAAACGAAATCAGAGATTCGGTGGGACGGGTCTCTCGAATTGCGGACAAATCGGCGCAACCAAGCAGTCACTCCTAAGAGCTTATCGAGTGAGCTGTACCGTTCTAGAAGAGAGAGAATATAAACGAACCGAATATAAACGTATGGTGAGTGTAGAGAACTGGGGACCCTTTTTACTAGTAACGAGGTATTGTACGATTCCTAATCGAGAATAAATGTAGATAAAGTCCTATATAAAAACCATGTTCTAACGACTACAACTTGTTTTTTTTTGTGGTTGTTTTCAAGCTATGCTAGCTTAGGGTCTTGGTGCTCACTGTGAATTTCGCCCCGTATTCGAAACCCCCTGGCAATAAAAATATTATAAATTCTGAATTAACACTAACTTGGTGGTGAAGGAATACGTTGTGAGGCCTGCGTGTATGAGGAATAAAATATTTTGAAGACTGGTGAAGTCCACCAACATGCACTGAAGCTGCGCGTCGAATAAATCTCTTTATAACCCTCTCATAAATGGGAGGAGGCCTGTGCCTAGATAGATATAGATCAATTTATTTTTTTAATTGAATGCAGCACACAGACTAAATAAGGCTCTTCACTATATTGTGGGAAGTTAGAATATTAAAGTTTTTAAAAAGTTACCTCGCGTTCATCCGCTCTATAAAATAAAATGATGTGTCTTACCTAGTTTGAAGAGCACCTCCCGCCCTCCCTCAATTGCGTGCACTATCCCCGTCACGACCGTTCACTGCCGCCAAGTTTCTTGTTTGTCGGTCTTCTACAGTTTCTGTCTCCGAAGTACAATCTGTATTGTACATCGGAGAGTGTGCATATTAGTGAGCTTCATAAGTTGCTACCGCCACCTCCATTCTACTATCGGAGTACCAGACGTACTGCAGGTTACCATCCACATTTGGTTGACATTCCGAATATTCGCACTAAGCGCTATAAATCATCTTTTATAAGGCGCACAGCCAAGGAGTGGAATGCCCTGCCGCGTCTGTTTTTCCGAGTACCTATAACCTCCTATCCTCCTGGGCAAACTCGCTTTATCGTAGACCTCACCTTTCTCCTCGAGTCATATAGAGGTCAAGATTGAACCCATTTTTATTTAAAAAAAATTATGCCGCAGAATTAAGTGGCAAAGTTGGCAAAGAACGCACTGGATGTAAGATTATAGGCCACATTGGCTATATATTGTCATGTCAGAATCACTTGATCCTGATTTTGCTCTAACCTATTTCCTGGAAACAATGAATGAAAAACAACAATAATGCTCTATCGAAACTAGTACATTGGTTTAACGCCAACAATTTGCTCTTAAACGGCAATAAGACAAAATGTATTAAATTTACAATACCTAATGTAAAACATTCGAAAACCAATGTGCTCTTAAATGGGGAGGAGTTGAGTCTTGTGGATACCACTGTTTTTCTCGGTATTACTATTGACGCGAAACTTCAATGGGGCCCCCATATATCTAAATTAGCAAGCAGACTTAGTTCTGCAGCATATGCTGTAAGAAAGATTAGAAGTCTCACAGATGTTGAGACAGCTAGGTTAGTGTATTTTAGTTACTTTCATAGCGTAATGTCTTATGGAATTTTGCTATGGGGTAATGCGACTGATATTGAAGCTATATTTGTTTTGCAAAAGAGAGCCGTACGGGCGATTTATAATCTAAATTGTAAAGAGTCCCTTAGAGAAAAATTTAAAGAAATAAACATATTAACTTTGGCATCGCAATATATTTATGAAAATGTAATGTATGTACATAAAAACATAAATAGCTTTAATAAGAATAAGGATGTTCATACCTTAAACACTAGGAACAAACATAAGCTTGTAATGCCACTTACAAGACTCCACAGAATTAGTAATTCATTTATGGGGCAATGTATACGCTTTTACAACAGAATCCCAGAACATGTTCAAAGTTTGTCAATAAACAAGTTTAAAAGTTTTATTAAAGAAAAACTGTACAAAAAGGGTTATTATAATATCAAGGAATACATGAATGAAAATAACCCCTGGGAATAAGGTGATCGCCACCATGCTGGTTCTATGAAAATTCATTTAAAATTGTATAAACAAAATTATTGTTAAGTGAAATTATGTTTAAAAAAAAGTCCCGCTGGGTTTCTTGCTGGTTCTTCCCAGGACAGAGGTATTTTCCGAACCAGTGGTAAATAAAATAATGACTTTCAATAAGTATTATGTAATAATCCATATTGAATAAAAATCATTCTATTCTATTCTATTCTATTCTATAATGATATCCACTCTAAATAAAAATTCTCAAACTGTTTCTTTAGCAAGACGTAAGAAAATTATAAGGCCTTGGATCACACCAGGTCTTTTACGCTGCATGAAAAATAGAGACAAACTGCATTATAAAGTAAGAAAATATCCAAATAATTAAATAATTAAAATTACTTATACTCGCTATAGAAATTGTTGTAACACATTGCTAAAAAACGTAAAAAGAGCTTATGAAAAGGATCAAATAAAAGAAGCTGGAAATAACAATAAAAAATATAGCATATAATTAAAAATATAACACACACAGCTAAAACAAAAAAATCTTTATTGAATTTATTGAAAGATGAGTCTTGTCCGTATAAGTCCGTCAATAAAATAAATGAGTATTTTATTAGTGTTGGTGTAACTTCAGCAGAAACAATAGCGATAAATCCAAACTATAATTTTTCTAGCGCTTCCAAGGGTCCTGCTTCCGGCTTCATTAATTCTTTTGTTTTATTAGAGACTGACATTGCTGAAGTTAGTAGTTTAATTCTGAATCTTAAAGATAATTGTGCAGCTGGTTGGGATAATATTTCAATCATATTCCTAAAAAAAATACTTAGTCCCGCCTCTTGCATTTATTTTTAATCTTTGTTTACAAGTTGGGGTCTTTCCTAATTATTTAAAAAAGTCCATAGTTATTCCGATACATAAAGGTGGTGATGAAGATCTTATCACAAATTATAGGCCTATATCATTACTTCCTGCTATATCTAAGATCTTAGAAAAACTCATTAATATCAGACTGGTGAGTTATTTGGAAAATCATAAGTTACTTTCTGATAACCAATTTGGTTTTCGTCAGGCAAAGTCTACTTCAGATGCAATTCATGCAGTGACTAATTTTATTGCTACGAATTTAGATAGACATAATAAATGCTTAGCCATATTTCTAGACATTGCAAAGGCGTTTGATACAGTATCGATTCCTATTCTACTAAATAAGCTCGAGTCTGTAGGCATAAGAGATAATCAGTTGAATCTTTTTAAGAGTTACCTTGCAAATCGTGTTTAAGCTACAGCAGTTGAAGAATATATTAGCACATATGCACCTATATCTTATGGAGTTCCACAGGGCAGCGTTCTTGGACCAACTCTATTCCTGATTTACATTAATGAACTAAGTTCATTTAAACCTTTAAATGGTATTCTGATCTCCTATGCTGATGATACAGTTCTATTAATTTCAGCCATTTCCTGGCAGAAAGTTTTTGATGCTGCGCAGGATGCTTTTGTGAGACACTATTGTCTCTAGATGGCTGGGTGAAAATCTTTTGACACTAAATCCTAATAAAACAAAATACATTCCTTTTTCTATTCGGAAATTGAAATGACTTGGAGATAAATTGCATCTTGTGGCTCACAGCTGCAATTTTGTAGATAAAAATAAATGTTCCTGTCCTAAATTAGAGCGTACTAATGAAATAAAATACTTGGGGTTAATGTTAGATTGTCACTTAAATTTTAAAACGCATATTGAATTATTGAGCAAAAGAGTGCGGAAATTAATAATAATATTTAAAACACCTCGACATACTGCAGATTATAAACTCATAAAGCAAATTTACTTGGCACTCTGCCAATCACTGATATCGTACTGCATTACTTCTTGGGGAGGAGCGCCAGCTTCTACTATTAAGTGCTTAGAAATTGCCCAGCGTGCAGTACTCAAAGTAAGCACTTTTCGACCTTCCTTATTCCCAACCAAACTCCTCTTTGAAAACTGCCGTCAGACATCTGTTTATTTTAGGTATAATCTTGAAACAACACAGTGAAGTAATTTTTGATCCTCAAAAATGTATAAACTGCAGAATAGTCAGACCTTGTGAACTAAAACAGTTTCATACTTCATTTGTTCGGAGATTTTACTGTGCTTTAGGTCCTTTTGTGTTTAAGCAAAGTTAATAAAATTATTTCAGTTTACTCCCTACATATAAAGCAATGCAAAAAGAAAATAACAGCTTGGTTACTGTCTCTAGGATATGATGAAACGGAAGATCTTTTGACAGTGCAGCGCTAAGTTATTATGGACAGTGCTCGAATTTCTATTGTTAGGGAACTTAAGGTATTCATTAAACTGTATTATTCACCTTGTACACACCCTCTTACACGCGCACAAACACACACAAACACACACACACACACACACACACACACACACACACACACACACACACACACACACACACACACGTACACTAGCACCATATACAAAAGAGGTACATTTTACATATATATATTTTTTTAATTTCAATTCACATTTTGTTTTATACTTTATTATTAACAAAGTTTTGTACATTTTCCATAATTTAAATAAATAATTTATGTTTATTATGTCTGGGGAGTGGCGCCATATGTTAAAATACAGGTTTTGGCCTAGTTCGGCAATGGATGCTATTTTTCTTGTTATAAGATGAAATAGTCCTATGTAGTTTATAAATAGACATATTGTTAACTGATAAACATAAATGAACATTATTTTATTATATAACATGAAAATAAACATTATTATTAAGGGGTATCTATAAAGTTTTCTCATCTGGTTCGGCAATATAAATATATAATTGTAAATAAACATGGTAAACGTACATAAATATCAATAAAATAAAATAAATACATAAAAAATACATAAATATATAAAAACCCAACCAGATAGAAGCCCTCGGCAGAGGAGACCAGACGGCCAAGGGTTAGGGGGAAAGGGAAAAAAACCGGCGGACGTTGCGGGCGGTATCGAGGTTTATTATTATTATTATTATTGTTGATGGTTAAATTAAGAGAACCCATAAACGTTGAGCATGTTTGCGTAGATACAAGGATGTAAAAGAAGCTAGAAAGGTGTGTCAGAATCGACTCAAATGGAAGTCCGTAGTCTCTGTCTACCTTTTTGAATGGCGGGTGTGAAAGTGTGTCATGTTATGTTATGTATTTTTTATTAAATTATAATAATACGACTTTAATAATGCAGTGAGAGGCGTGAAAGTTTTTGGTTTGATATGTCATGTAATTTTATACCAATCTAATACTAATAACTACTAAAATAATTGAAGCTCTTAGATATCGTTTTTTGAATTTAAATCGATTTAAGGCGGTTCCAAAGGTAAGATTTTTATCGATAAATCAGATTGTAATTTTCCCATCACTATTCAATAAACTAGTTCGTTGGCTTTCATTGTATGTAGGATAAACGTGGGATCGGCGACAAAGTAATTAACCGATCTTCTCACGTATTCATTAGAGACTCGAGTCACTGATACTTCTGTACACTTACGTATTAATAAAGTAATAATTTAAAATTAAAAATTTTGTACAGCCGACTTCAATATAAGTTATTTAAGAATAACTTAAAAACTATTGGTCTGACCTTGATCAAATTCATATGGGACCACACGAGAAGTACCAGCTTTCAAATAAAAAAAGAATCATCGAAATCGGTTCACCCAGAAAAAAGTTCTGAGGTAACACACATAAAAAAAAAACGAAAAAAAAAAAACATACAGTCGAATTGAGTACCGGCTCCTTTTTGGAAGTCGGCAGAAAAGTTTAGTTTTCTTTTTTCAATCGGTCATTGCGTGTTGTTGATTTTGTTTTTGTTATTGTTACCGTTACAGACCATTAAAGTCCACTGCTGAACATAGGCCTCACATAGATGGCCATAGTTGCCACGCTTGGCAAGCAATAAAAAAACTGCGGTTGCCACCGCAGTTTTTTTTTTAATTTTAATCGTCGTTAGGAAGACACTGCTACCAAACTTTTCCCAAATTTGGTAATTAAACAGAATATTGGCTTACAATAAGTATTATTTATAATCTATATTGAATAAAAAAGTTTCCGTTTCTGTTTCCTATCGCTTGTTACGAAACTCACGGAATGATATAATATAATACTTATAATAATAATAATAAATCCTTTATTTCGACCAACAATAGTCATAGATTGTTAGTAAAACTTACTTAGCCTAATGTTGGTATAAAATAAAATATAAGTTAATATTAAAATGTTAGGCACAATTGTACTTATCCTATATTAGTAACTTAACCTACCCCCAGCCTCACATAGCGAACTCCAGGTGGGATTCTCCTCGTGCTGGTGTGTGCACGATTCCAAGCCCTCCAGAGCGGGCTATCCAGCTTCACAGGCAATGCACTGAGAAGGGTGTTGGAGCTCCTCAATAGCCTGCTCATCGTGGACGCGGCACGCTTGCACTTGCGCATGTTCGCGTAGAAGTCGTCCACACGAGCATCCGCAAACATAGTCGACGCACTGCAGTGTCGAGGCCTCCTCAACATCACCCTCAGCACATTGTTGTACTGTATATGGTGTAGTGTATATTCTTACACCGCCGCTACACGGTTCTTATTGTCGTTTTTATTTATTTATTTCGGCACCGACAATACAATTTGTAACAAAAAAAACACCATGAGTGATTTGAGAACTTTTCCGACGAGTCCGTCTGGCTAGATTTTTTTATAGGATAGGGTGACAAACGAGCACACAGTCCACCTGATGGTAAGTGGTTTCTGAGGCCCATAGACTGTCTGTCTTCGTTTGCACTTTGCACGTGGTAGAGCCATGCTGCAGCTATATTAGTAGTATACTTGTAGCACGAATGGGTCGGCTCGACCGGGCAAGGACCACGCTCTCACAGAATACCAGCGCAAAATAGCAGCTTAACGCTGCTGTTTTGTATGGTGAGTGAAGACCAACGGAGACCCTTTTTACTTGTGGCACGGTATTCTTTCTTAGCCCTCAGAGTTGATACATTTTGATTCTTATCGAGGATAGATGCAGGTGTCTATGGGCGAATGTTTTCACTTACTGTCAAGAGGACTGTGTGTGTGTGATAGTTTGGCACCCTTATTTTATAAAAAAAAAACTAAACAGACTAGCTAGTGTTGACTGATCACGATAATAAAATGAATTTAATTATGATATTTCACTTTTTACCTTTATGATTATCTTTTTTGAAGTACAGATTAGATCTGACTTTTTCGCTTAAATTTTCGGAGACTATAAGTGCCACGATACGTCAGTCGATATCAAATACCTACCTAGTAAATTAAGGAGGAAACATAACATAAACATAAACACTCACGCCTGTCACCCAGAGGGGTAGGCAGAGATTATGGACTTCCATTTGGTACGATCATGACACACCTCTCTCGCCACCACATCCATATACTTACGCATTTTCAATATATCGCTAATTCGGTCGGTTACAGTGGTATGCTTGTACAGTGGTAAGACTTCAAGACACAGTTAGTTCATTCTGCGTAGATCGGACCAAAATTAATAATTAAAAAGCTGAAGGTACTCCGGGTTAACTTTGACATCGGGACGTCAATCACCTCAGTCCCCCGTGACCACGGTTGCTGGAAAGCAACCGAAACGTCGGGAATATAAAATAAGTTAATTAAACGCGATAAAATCCGTAAAAAATAGTTTTATTCAATATTAAATTCTTATATTTATTTTATATTAATATCTTATTTTATATCAAATTAAAGTCTTCGCGCATGCGCGACTACTACTCCCGCGCATGCGCGAAAACATAGAGTAGGAAACAGTTTTTGTTTGAAATGGCTTCTCTAGTACGTAGTACATATAACTCAATGCCTTTAATATATTATTTTGTTTCAAAATTTCATCACAATATAGCGAAAGTTTTTGGGAGATTTTGACGGGTGCCTGAGCCAGCACATAGTCGATGACGATAGTATCTGAAGGCGCCAAAGCATACACAATAACTTCGGTTTCATCACCATCGGAGCACTTGTTTCATCGTTCCCACTATTAGTGGTATTATTACTATTACCCATGTGAGCGTTAACATTTAATACACACAATCGTACCACTTTTACGTATCAAAAGTCACTTCAAATAATACTAGGGAGGCCCATTAAATATATTTTTTTTATTTTTATTATTTGTTGTTATAGCGGCAACAGAAATACACATTCTGTGAAAATTTCAACTGTATATGTAGGTAGTATAGTGGGTATAGTACAGAGACTGATTTTGTATTTAGGAATAATAATTAATTCGTTTACACGAATTAATTATCCAACGAGTCGGGGATAAACTAGTAACGGAATACGACAAGCCCACCGTTCCACGTCAGAGCCAAGACTGCCGTAACGGCGGCCGCTCCGTCCATTTTATACAAGCAAAACGGGCGCCACCGCAGGTGCAATGGTGCAGGTGTGCGGAACACGCGTTATTTATAAGAATTCTGTCTAGCTACACCAACGGCGCCGCACGTGCAATGGTGCTGGTGCCGTCATATACATATTACGGATCATGAGATACAGTCCGCTAACAGACAGACGGACGGACAGCCGAGGTAATGTGTGATTATGACGATTCGATGAAGATTTTAGTGTTGACTATGCCATAGCATATTAATAAATCGGCCCTTTGTAACCTCTAGTTGAAGGAGTGTTGCAATAAATGATAAATAAATAAAAAATAAATATTGGTAAATCCAATTGGGCATACCTTAAGCGCATTAAAAAAATTACGTATAACATGATTATACGGAATTTTTAAAGTTATTTAAATACATTTCGACAGCACTATCGGCTTCAACACCCTCGAAAACCATGAAAATGACTAGTAATAGGGTCTCGTTGGTTATCCTTCGGGTACGGAACCCTAAAAAGGAGCAGCAATCCACCGTAGGTCGAGTTCCCGCCAAAACGAATGTCCATTTCGAATACCATAACTTATTATAAGTTGTATTGTTTTTATTTTCAGTTCCTTCTGCTATGGCTGAGCGTGGCAGTGCTGGCAGAGGACTCGCCGCCCGGGCTGGTGTCTAAGGACAGTGAGCAGGACTTGGTCGCTGAAGCTTCACAGTCAGGTAGTTCACAATCATAATTATAATTATTTATTTGCATAGAATGTACGTATTACAAAAGTATTATTAAAACATAAAAGTTCCGACACATTCTGCCTTGTCAAGGCGTGCAAATTTCGACTTATAAGTTGCAATACATTTTCTTTACAGTAATTATTCATGAAATTAATTTACTAATATAAATATATCCTAATAATACTAATAAAAATGTCCAATTAATAATAAAATAAATGTCAAATAAATAATTACGAAATACAATGTGACACAATCGTTTACAAAAATGTCAAAATATAAATGTTCACATGTAAAAACAGTAAAATTAACCAACCAATAATTATTATTAATTAAATAATTATTAAATAAATAATAATTATTCCATCGAAATCTTATTTTATTTATTCACTGCAATAAAATTGAAGCAATTTAGATACAGATATTAAATGTGTAATATGTTTTGATTTTTATGATCAAGATACTCATTAACGGTATAAAAACAATTAAGTAAGAGCCATTCGTGAAGTTTGTTTTTTAACTTTGTCATTGGGAAATTTTTAAACTCGTCGGGTAAAAAATTAAAGATTTTAATCTCTATTATGTACACATTTTTTTGAGAGAACATCAATTTACATTTTGGAAGGTATATTCTGTTATTAGATTTTTTATTTAGTTACTAAAATATATTTTTGGTATTATCAACTCGTGAACAGAACACTACTGACACTTATAATAGCGACTATTTATCATAATATAAAAAGAAAATTGGCGATCGCTGTGCTATCCCATATCATCCCGTGGGTGTCGTAAGAGGCGACAGTGGGAAACAAATCAGTAGATGGGCAGCAGCGTCTTCCTAATAACGATTAAAAACCAAAACCTGCAATCCGCTTGCCAATAATGGAAGCTATCGTAACTGGACTTTTATAGCACATGACCCATGACCCACTAAGAGGTGATATTATTAAATCAACAGTAACATTACAACTATGTCAAAATTATCTCTATGAGGCAATCTATGGGGAAAGCCTATTTTCAGCAGTAGAGGCTGTAATGGATGGATGCATAGAAGATAATCTACCAGGAACACATGGCCCACTGAGAGGTGAAATACAATAACATTACAAACTATGGCAAATCCCTCTTATTAGAAGCACTATTAATATGTGGGAGGGGTCTATTTTTTTATAGGATAAGGGTACAAGCGAGTATACAGTACACCTGATGGTAAGTGGTTGCTGTGGCCTAAAGACATCTACATTTATCCTCGATTACGAATCAAAATGCAGATGCTTTGTCACCCGTGAGGACTAATATGGAATGCCTCGTTTCCAGTAAAAAGGATCTCCGGTTCTCTACACTCACCATACGAAACACAGCAGCATTAAGCTACTATTTTACGCTGGTATTCTGTGAGAGCGTCGTCCTTCCCCGGTCGAGCCGACCCATTCGTGTAACAACTATACCAGAAATATAGCTGCAGCATGGGGCTCTACCACAACGAATCTTCGGTCGGTAGACGGTCCGTCCGACGTTGTTAACAAACGGTCTATGTTAACAGTTGACTTTTTATATGCTATAATTGATGGATGTATAGAAGATAATCTACCAGGAGCACATGACCCACTGAAAGGTGAAATTATTAAATCAACAGTAATATTACAACTATGGCAAAATCCTCCATATGAGGCAATCTATGGGTGTGGTGTATGTTCAGCAGTGGACTCTTACGGGCTGTTATGAATGGAATATAAATCCTAAGATATCTAAATTCTTGTTTCCAGGTGCACAGGCGCAAAAACGCGACGCTGGTTTATCCAACTCGTACGGGGAGCCGCTTCCCGCAGATGCATATGGACCTCCACTGGACTTATCTAATGTTGGTGGGTGATTTTTTTTTCTACTTCTTCAATATTGTCCTTACTATATGATGACACAATGTGTTCAACTACATGCTCTTATAGTATTCCTAGATATTTGGATATGGGAAAGAAACGAGAGAGGTGTGTCAGGATCGTGTCAAATGGAGGACAAAAATGTCTATTCACTCCTCAGGGTGATAGACGTGAGAGTTTAGAAACCGTGTTGTAGCATGGTAAGAATATGCACTACCCTATATTATCCCGGGGGTATCGTAAGATGCGACATAGGGAAACAAACTAGTAGATGGGCAGTATCTCCCTTGATGCAATCTATTGGGGAGGCCTATGTTCAACCGTGGACTTTTCATTGGCCGTAACGGGACGGATGTATAACACGTTTTATCTAATTTTATATTTTCTTCTTTCTTCTTTATTAGCCCTTTACAGTCCTCTATTGATCATGAGCCTTACCTGTCGTAAGAAGATTGTCATAATCACCACACTAGATAGATGGATTGGCGATCGTAATACCAGATGTGAGCATCCTTTACACAGCTGACTATCGCCGTTTTAAATATTACTTCTGGCGTGAAAGATATAGTATACTACCATTTATTGGAAACCAAGAGGTTTTTGACATTTTCTATAGAATAAGGGTGACAAACGAGCACACAGTTCACCTGATGGTAAGTGGATACTGTGGTCAATTTCAACGTGGTAGAGCTACACTGCAGCTATATTATGATTGTAGCACGCATGGATCCGCTCAGCCGAGGAAGTACCACGCTTTCATTGAATACAAGCGCAAAATTGCAGCCCAATGCTGCTGTGTTTCGTATGGTGTGTAGAGAACTGAAGACCCTTTTTACAGCATAAATACAAGGCATTCCATCTTAGTCCTCATTGGTGACAACGCTTTTGCATTTTGATTGTTAATCGAGGATAGATGTAGATGTCTATGGGCAGTATATGGATGTTCTTATTCAATAAAAAAACACTTAGCGGCAAAATCAATCCACTATTTAATACAAGCAAGCGTAACTTAAAGATACAGTGCAATGAGGGCATCCACGACTTTTTCTGCCACCAGGGCGGCACCACTATAGAATAGAATATAATAGAATATTTTTTATTCAATATACATTACATGTGTAATTCTTATTGAAAGTCATTTTTTACTTTACCACTGGTTCGAAAAAAACCCTCTGTCCTGGGAAGAACCAGCAAGAAACCCAGCGGGACTTTTTTTTAAAATAAATTTTACAATATAAATGATTACGAACTATTTACAAAATTTATTTTAGAAACTGCTTGGAAGCGATCACCTCATTCCCAGGGGTTATTATCAACCATGTATTCATTTATACTATAATAACCCTTTTTATACACTTTCAGCTTAATAAAACATTTAAACTTGGTAATAGAGAGAACCTGTACACTTTCCGGGACCTTGTTGTAATAGCGTATACATTGCCCCAAGAATGAATTACTGACTCTGTGGAGACGAGAAACTAGAAAGTGAGGTATAATATTTGACAGATTTCGTAGTAGGGAAGTTAATTTGTTCGGAAAATATAAAAGTTATTGTTTCTTTTTGTACTATTAGCTATATTTTATATTAATAATATTAAAAATAAATAAACCAAACTACAGATTTTCATAAAAGTAGAAAAATTAAAAAAAAAGTTAATAATGTGCCAAAAATTAAAGAACAAACCACTGACGCATTGTTTTTGTATATTAATATAATATGCTAGAAACTGATAAACTTTTATTAAAAAACAACTTCTCAATTAAATTACATTGTGTAACAAAAAAACTTTACCTCGGTGTCAACTAGCGACATCTGGTGAGCAGAAAATGATTAGCCCTCATTGACCTAGCCTCCTGCATCCATCGTTCAGATTTCTCTTTCTTAATCTATCCGTCAAAGTATACTGCTGAAACTGGGTGTTGTATAGTAAGAAGCATTTGGCAAAATCGCACTCTCCGCATTCGGTATGTCGATCACAGTCGGCTGGTCATCGTACACCTTCGACTCTGCTCTTCGTCGATGATCTAAGTATATTATCATTGTAATCATCATAATCATTACAGTTCATCGTCATTCCACTGCCGAACATTATTTGAGCTCGAGTGATGCAAATTATTCAGCTTCGGAAGACCGAAGTTATTCAGACTCGAGGGACCAAAATTATTCGAGCTCAGAGGATTAAACTCACTTAAAAATAAATTAATGTTATCGTAAAGTGGCGATGTACGATAATCGTTCATCATCATCATTATTACAATCCATCACAATTCCACTGTTGAACAAGAATTCCCCCCCTAAGAAATGCTACTAAGCGCGATCCTGAGTCACCTGCATCCAATGACTTCTCGCATCTCTTACCAGGTCGTCACTCAATGCAATGGACAGTATACTTCGCTATGTATGCAGTACGAGGTTGCTATATTGCATATACGAGATGGTTATTTAGATATCTATCGGCTACCACAAGAAATTTTTGGCTACTTACATAACTCCTCATATGACACCACGGAGCAAATACAAAGAGGATGTGTTGTAATTAGATTTCACTATGTAACAACGCGTGACAATTTGCGAGGTGAAGGGATGTTAAGCCTCAACCACTTAACTATTTTCAATCTACCGATAAATAGTAAAACTACTAGCTCGTTCCATATCGATGTTGCAATGTAATTTAGCTACCTTTACGATAGATGGTGGCTTGTTCACAAAATGATTATATAAACTATAAAAATAATATTTTAGCGATTAAAAAAAATCTTTTGGACGGAATGCAAAACAAATTTCAGTATTAGAGTATGATTATTTTACCAATACTGAGCTCTACGTACCTTTATATTTTTAGTTCTCATGACACAAAGTGTCGCCATCTAGTGTCGAATATATTTATTAATATTTGAAAGCACGCGCAAAGATATTTTTCTAGAACTGTTTTAATAAATTAGCTATATAATTACTTAAAAATGAAAGGTGATGCCTTCCATAGCATCAAAGCGTCTATCTGAGTAGATTTTACACGATAAAACAGAACACTTCATCCTTTTATTGTTAATACTACGAAAATACACCGATTTGCGATTTTCCACACATTAGCGCACAGAACGAGCGCTAACAGTATACTAACTAAAGCCACGCCCACTGTGATCACGTCAGGACCTTGTTAGAATCACAGTGCACAGTGGGTTAGGCCGTCTCCTCTTTATATTTGCTCCGTGTACGACACCTACAGAATAAGGGATTCTGGAGTCTTTTACATCACTGGCACATTGCGTGCATGTTTATTTGTTCTATACACTAGCTCTTATATACTATGTGGTAGGACTTCTTTTCTGCGTGGGAGTCCGTCTGAGTACTTAACACCTTCTTACTTCTGATGTCATACATCATACGTCTTATATCTGACGCCAAAAAGCAATGCTTGCAATACTGTTTTTTTTTATAGGATAGGGTGACAAACGAGCACACAGTCCACCTGATGGTAAGCGGTTACTGTGGCCCATAGACATCTACATCTATCCTCATTTGTGAATCAAAATGCAGATGCGTTGTCACCCGTGAGGACTAAGATGGAATGCCTCTTTTCCAGTAAAAAGGGTCTCCGGTTCTCTACACTCACCACACGAAACACAGCAGTGTTAAGCCGCTATTTTACGCTGGTATTATGTGAGAGCGTGGTCCTTCCCCGGTCGAGCCGATCCATTCGTGCTACAACTATACTACTAATATAGCTGCAGTATGACTCTACCACGTTAAAATCTGTTCCAGTCTGAAGGTTATAGAGATCCAGTATAATTACAGGCTGTCAAGATTTCCATCTTAGTCCTCAGAGGTGACATCGCATCTGTAGTCTTCTTCGCTTAAAGTCGGCTGCAGGTGTCCATGGACTGCAGTAACCACTTACAATCACGTGGACTGTACATTTCAGTTTTTATGGGAAAAAAACACATTAAAAATGCATTAAAATTTATCCCAGTTCCAGATCTCCAGTCACCAGCGCCCATTTACGGAGTTCCAGAGGTGAACAACAATCTTTTCTCGGATACACCTCCAGGAGCATACGGTCCGCCATCGCCAGTGGTATTCCCGAACCAGAACTACGAAGGCCCACCGCCCCCAATTTCGAAGCCCAAACCTATTTACGGCCCCCCAAAACATGTATATGGACCGCCAAAACAGGTGTACGGACCGCCAAAATCGGTTTACGGACCGCCAAAACCAGTATACGGCCCACCAAAAACGATCTACGGGCCTCCGAAAAAAACGTATGGTCCTCCAAAGTTTTCTCTACCAAAATCAAATTACGGTGTACCTTTCAAACCTCCAAAGATAACATTCCCGAAACCTGTATACGGAGTACCGAAACCGGTCTATGGAGTCCCCAAGCCCGTTTATGGTCCACCGAAAGTGACTTATGGCACGCCATTATTTAATGTACAAAATCTTCAATTTTCTGAGCACTCACACGTGTCTTTACCGCAAGTATCATTCCAGCAGAATGTTGGCAACACAGCCAGTGTCGACTTGGGATTGAACTTACCTGCTCCAATATACGGAACACCCTTGTCTAGTCTGCCTTTAGATTTGAAACCGAACTTCAAAATCCCAACCGATACGTATGGGCCACCGGGACATATATTGGGACCGATTGGACCAAATGATCAAGTGGTTGTAGAAGATATTGATAACGTGGGTCACTATGGACCACCACAACCAGATCCAAACCCTAGACCACCACATCCAGGAATCCCGGCACCTCCCACACCTCCTCATGTACTGTACGATGGTTGGAAACCTATACCTGGAGTATCGAAACCCTTTATTGAACACGCTGAACAAAATATCCATGACAATGGCCATCAAATCCAAGTAATTGAGGACCAATACGGGCCTCCACCACCTCCACCTCCAACAGTTCAAGAGGTTCATATAAACCTCGATGGAAACTCATTATCTAATGGAGGAGGGCAAGGACACCAATTTTCTGACGCTCAAATCACCACCGGCTATTCGAGCGTACATCAAGACGCTTTAGCCAATATCGACCTTAATGCTATCGTCGGTGGCAATTCGAATCATATCGATCAATCAAAGACCGTCTTCGAAGCTCATTACACAGAGAACGATAACCCTCATGCAGACTTGGCTATAGTCCAAGCAGCTATACCTTCAGGTCATGATAGTCCTATAGATTCTTACGGCGCACCACCAATAGATTCGCTATCTAATGGACCTTATCCACCATCGATAAGACAGCAAGGAGCCAAAGGATTGACACCTCCATCGGGCATTTATGGTGTGCCATCTGGAGGTCAATACGGGGTACCTTTGAGAACGCCACCAGCAAACCTACCTATACCATACGGTACTTTCTCCGGCGGCGGTCATTCTATACATACTGGAGGAAACTCACCAAAACACCCAATTAAATTTAGAGAATCGGTACCAGAAGGTTTGATCCAACAAATCGGTCACACAGTACACCATAAAGATTCTCATGGAATTGACCACTTGAAACAAGGCCCGGCGTATTTGCCACCTCCAATTAGAGAAATCAAAGATACAAATACACAAACTGGAAACCACGGATTCAACGAACTATCTCTAACAATTGAACCATCTAGTCTGTATAGTCTACCGCATTCGGGTAACCCTATAAACTTCCAGAGCCAACAACAGCCTAGTAATTTATACGGATCTGCAATAGATTCGTATTCTGTGCCATTATTAACTGTAGGAGATCACACAGCGTCAGGATCAAGCAAAAATGCAATAACAGCAACAATAGATGGAACTATTCTGGCAAATCTTTCTAACCAAGAAGCTGCTGCTATTTTAAAACATTGCCCATACCACGAAGCTATACTAAAAGCTGCAAAATCAGGAGAAAAAATACCGTCAGACTTAGCCTCAAAATATGTCGCCAGTTTAAGTTCTTTGGGCACCGCATTTTCGAAAAACTATCAAACGCTAATTTCTCCTCAAAATAGTTTCAACACGCCAGCACCAGGAAGTGAATCGGTCTCGTATAACTCAAAAGATCTTTCCACTGCGTCTCATACCCTCGTACAAACTATTTTACCGAGTAACACCATCCAAAATGAGAAAACAGAAAAAACAAGTGCGCAAAAAGGTAAATCGCTGAAAGACGATTCTGGAAAACATAACTATAAAGAAGATAGCAACATAAATTTCGTTTCAGAACAAATCTATCATACGTCAGAGAAGATTAGGAATCTAAGCGAAGAGACTAAGCAATTGCAGCATAAAATCGAGGCAAATAGTCAAAACATAAATCAGGTTAATGGTCAAATCACTCAGTTTAGATCAGAAATACCTATAAAGGGTAATTTCGGAACTTACTCTCTAGAAATACAATCAGCCGATGATGGTAAAGCAAGCTCTCCATCAATTCCTCACGAACAATTGCTCTCTGAGGGTCTCCTACAAAGTATATTACAAGCTATAGAACAGCCAACACAACCTCAGAACCAATTGAACGGTTCCCAACAAAACTCACAACAGTCTAGCAATTTAAATTACAGAAATTTAGATGTTGGTGGACTAGTCCTTCCAGCAGGATACGAACCCGTAGACCGAACCAAAGAGAACACGCAAAATTCACAAAGAGAAGTAGACCAACAAACGCAAGGTACTAAAAATATTCAGCACTACCTTCAAAGAGAAGCAGTTCACAAACAGAAAGATGATCTTAAACGCAGTGACTGCGATTTAAAAGCTGATAACTCAGTCACTCACACCATAGTCGTCCCGGCACCGAGTGTTGAGAATGTGCAACCAATTGAGGATGTCGATGACAACGATGTTGCTATATACTTTGGCGAGAGTGCCACTGCTTCTACCGAAAAAACTTCTGAGCCAGTAACTGAAATCTCAGTTTCCACTAGTATAAGTGAAGATGATGAACAATACAAGAACAAGACGCCACAATTCGGCGATAAGGTAGCGAATAAGCGCTCATAAGCTTAAGGGCATAGGGTAGATTCTAGTCTGATAGACCAGTGAGCTATGATACAATAAAATAAGAAGCAATGTGCTCAATTAGTACAAAAGTATATTTTCAATGTAAAATAATAAACTGTTTTTAAATGCAGTCTCATAGCAATTTAATATAGCCGTGAGATATTTATACACATTTAGGAAAAGCTCACTGGAGCCATTTGTAGGCCTTAATAAATAAATAATGTCTATGAATACATACGAATTCCAACAATTTATACGATATCGTAAGGTATTATAGCCATGTTTTAAAACAATTCCGCGTCTTGACAGATTTATTATGACGATAGACCTTTCAAGGCCTCGGAATATGTTTCAAATGTTTTATATTTTGTAATGAATTTACAAGTATAACCTTATTTATATACAATTAATCGTAGGTAATAAGATTATTACAGTATTGAGAGTGCGTGAGGACAGATGATAAATTTTGTGACAATTATATTTAGAGACGAAAGCATAACGACCTTGACAGTGTGATCGAGAGTATGGAATTTATACAAGCATTTCACAACGCACGCACACAAAAGTTGAGTTCACTTACAGTAGTGGACAGAGAAAAATGCAATACCTGCGTCGGCCAACGGCTACAAAATTCGCGTTATTGTCTCTGTGTGCTACTGTAGATGAAAACTGCGCTTGTGTGCGTGCGTTACGAGACGCTTGTGTAAAGCTTCCGTACTCTATTTCACTCTATTACTGGACGTCGCATTCGCTCGTATGGTTGTCACAACATTTAGTGATGTTCCCATTGTTTATTTATTAGTTGTCGATTCGAGTGAATATTTCTTGTATGTACAATTTTTGTACAAATTTATAAGTTAATGCATGTATGTGGATGAATAAAGTTTATTGTAAAATATTTGTTTTATTTACCTTTTACATACTAGCAACCCGCCCCAGCTTCACCTGTATAGAATCAATTAATGTGTTTTTTTTTTAATATTTAAGTTTTTCTTATGCCTAGATCCCTTCTTCTTTATCTATAAAAATAAATAAAATTAAAGTGTCTGTTTGTAATGTCAAAATAACAGCTTTTTACTAAATACATATGAAAGTATATGCGGTACTTATAACAAAAACTCTTTTTTTATTTTTGTCTGTCTGTCTGTCTGTCTGCCTGTCTGTTTGTTCCGTCTAATCTCCGAAACGGCTGGACCAATTTTGACGGGACTTTCACTGGTAGATTGAATGTTATAAGGAGTAACTTAGCTACTTTTATTTTTAGAAAAAGATTTACGATTCTGCGCAAAAAAATTAAAACTCAATTACATGCGGGCGAAGTCATAGGGTACAGCTAATATGTTAATAAAGTTTCATCGCAATCGGTACAGCTATTCAAGATTAGCCCGGACAAACAGACATAAAGACCAAATTAAAAAAAAATGTTATTTATGGCATATTAGAATGCAAATAACCCCTTAAGCTTAATAGAAACCAGTTATTTGATATTACTGACATACACTTAAATCGTGTAGTGGCGTTGAAAGAATATCACATCAATATCTTATAAAGTACCGTGGGTGTCGTAAGAGGCGACAGAGGGAAATAGAAACAGATGGGAAGCAGTATATTTCTAATAGCCCCTCAAAATAATAAAAAACTGCCATTTCCAACCCACCCATCAAGTGTGGCAACAATGGCAACATCCCAACAACTTGTTAGAGAGGCTTATGTTCAGAAGTGGACTTTTATAAATGGAATAGACAGACATTTCAAGTTTATTTATATTTATAGACTAGATTTTATGCATGATCTGTATTATCAATGCCTGACGAAATTTAGTAGAAATTTAAAAAAAATATTTTTAAGAGTTATATTCTTCAGCTTCATTTGAACTATGGAGTGTAGAGGAGAACCATCTTATAAGGGGCGAAAGTTGAAAAAGTGTCCTACTATTTACTGAAAATAGAGGTTCCAAAATCTACCACAACAGCGCTGGCGTCTGAAAAACTACGATATGAAGATAGCTGTTGTGAACGGAGTGAAGTCAGCTGAATTCAAATATTTAAAAATTTCATGACTAGAGTCGTTAGTAAAACGCCAGTATACAAAATCTCAACTATTTAGGTAGTACAAAACCAAACGGGTTGGTCTGTCCTTGTTTATTTCTCCGTCTTATTCTAATTACTTTTGGCGCTTTTTTTTAAATTTATCCCATGCTACTGCAGCGCCACCCTTATTGGACACGTTTTTAGGGACACTTTTCATATATAGAGATGGTCCTCCTTCTCTCTACACTCCATAATTTGAACATAAGCAAACGACTGTGACATGGTTTTTCGCAATGTTATGAGAATTTGCCGGAAATGTCACGTCGTTCGACGGATAGCAATTTTAACCTCAAACATATTATATAATATATAATAATAATAAATAACGTACATATATTACTACACTGGTTCCCGACTGGAACATAGCGGTGCTTAGCGGAAGGCTTTAAAGTTAACACCTACCTAAGGGTAACAAATAAATAACTTCCTTTTTTAGCAATTAGAAGTTGGTTTTTACTTTTTTGTTAGAAGTCTTAAATATTTCTAATAAAATTCCTAAACGTGTGGGAGTTCTGCCACCTCTCTTGAATAAAACAACTAGTCATTCAATTTGTTTTATTTTTACGCCCTAAATGCACATAACCACGCGGACTTTGAACAGTAAATGCACTTAGCCATAGGGCATCGCGGCATGTCGATTACTCGCTTTCGGACTTGTCTTCGCGGATCGAGGGCAGTGAGTCAGCCATTCCTTATATAATATTGTAGTCTTTGGTCAGCCACTACGCCCAACATCGAACAAGCGCTGGCGCATTATTTTTATAGAAGTGCGGGCAAACGAACATGCGGCTCACTTGATGGTAAGTGTTGACCGCCGCCCATCAACAACTGCAACACAAGAGAAATTGCAGGTGCATTGAATTTTAAGGTCCCTAAACTACTTTTATTAATTATTTTTTGTCCCTGAGTTTAACGATAACCGTTGTATTAGTATTTATAGATGTGTAAAATCTTCTCCGCAATCTGTGGGAGTGATTTCTTGAAAAGGAACGGAAGTGTGTAACAGAAAGCCGGGGAAGCGCGCTCTTTGGTTTGACCAATGAGCGCGCGCGGTGGTAGTAAAGTGTACAGTTATCATCATTCATCATTATCATTACAGCCCTTCACAAGTCCACTGCTGAACATAGGCCTCCCCCAAAGAATGCCACAAAGCACGGTCCTGAGCCACCTGCATCCATCGACTTCCTGCATGTCTTACCAGGTCGTCACTCCATCTAGTGGGGGGACGACGTACACTTCGCCTACCGGTACGAGGCTGCCACTCGAGAACCTTTTTTCCCCATCGGTTGTCGGTTCTTCGAGCTATATGGCTGGCCCATTGCCACTTCAGCTTACTAATCCGTTGGGCTATGTCGGTCACTTTGGTTCTACTGCGGATATCCTCATTTCTGAGTTTATCACGCAGAGAAACTCCGAGCATAGGCCTCTCCATAGCTCGCTGAGCGACCTTGTGCTTCCTCATCCGGCCAGCAGTGAAGGACCACGTCTCAGTTCCGTATGTCATCACTGGCAACACGCACTGGTTGTACAGTCTCGTTTTCAAGTTTTGAGGTATACCTGAACGGAATTGTACCTTTACTGTAATACTAGCACTACTAGTCTCGTTATATAAATTATACTGGTACTATTAAAGTAAGAAACTTTAATCCTTACATTTTCCTAACAAATTTACTTTCCCGCTATGAAATCTGTCATATATTTCACCTCATTCCAAAGCAGCATCTCACTGGGGGCAGCAAAAATCGTTGATGCATTTATCAAAATGTGCAAATAATTAAAGAGCAAGCCATTGACTTTGGTAGATTTTAAATCTCTGAAAGGTAACACTGAACTTATCTATCAGTCTGTCAGAGAGTTTTGGCGGAAACTTGACCGGTGGTGGTTGGCTGCTCCTGTATTATAATAGTTTAAATAATAGTTTGAAGTGGATTTTGATATGTAAAAGTGGTGCGATTTTATGTATTAACTGTCTACGCATGTGAACTATTAGTGGAAACGGTGAAACAAGTGCTCTGATGGTGATGGATTCTCAAGATAAGCTGTTTGTCTGCATAGGCGCCTTGAGATACCATCGCCAACTGTCAGCTGTCTGCTGACTCAAGTTGCCGTCAAAATCTCCCAAGGGCTGCACAATGTGACGCATCAACATATTGTGAAGCAGTGAACTATGAAGGATAATTATAAATTTGGGGAAATTATAATAAACCGAATAAAAATACTCAAGACTGGGCCTAAAGGTCTAGATACCAGGCCATAAACTCCAAACAAAAAAATCAGTCTGTCAATTTCAATTGTCAAATGTCAACGTCAAGTGTCAACTGCTATGCGCTATTTTTGTTTGTTGTGTTTGTGCAATTATAGCTATTTGCTTTATTGGTCATTGCATAAACTTTCATAATGATACGGAAAATAGTGACTGTCTTGTACTACGAGTAGTTTTTGTTGTAAGATTGCAATAGTTTAGTGTAAGATATATATGTTTCATCAGAAAAACTTGAATTTGAATAAACCATGGCTTCAAATTTACCATTTCTCGGTTCAATTTGCGAAGGATGTCTCAGTATTGATAGACGTTTAACAGCAATAACTGAAGAAAATAATCTAAAAATTTTTGGTGAACTACTGGGTGATTTGGTAAGTAGGATAAAATAAAAACTATAAGCCTTAGCATGATGTCTTTCTCGTCAAACAGATTGACGTTTACTTCTGAATATTGAAAGTGCTGGGCGTTTAATAGTTCACAAGTTTCTGTGACAAACACCTACTAAACAACACGAACAAACTAACTAAAAATTTATTTGAAAGTAATGTCTGCAACTTATGAAACACCTGCAATAAACTTCAATACTACAGGTGCATTGCCAGTTTCAATTCTAAAGAGTAGAGTTAAAAATCATAGTAGAAACTGAGAATGGCAGTATTCTCAGTTTCTACACTGATTTTTAGATGCAGATGTACAGTGGTGGCTAACCAATCAAGACTAAGTGATGAAGATTTTCTTTCACAAAAAAATACACAGTTGTAGACAACTAATTGAGAACAAAGTATTGAATAAAACTATGTTTACGGATTTTATCACGTTTAATTTACTTATTTTGAATTCCCGACATTTCTTGTTATGTTTTAACTTATAGCTGTTTATTGAAGCTCTGAGGCTCCACGAAGTCTGCAGTCTGTGAACATGTTTAAGATCGTCCCCACCAACAATCACCAATTTCTACCAAGGATGATATGCAAGGCTATTGAAACTAAAATACATCCTAATTTCAATAGAGAAAATGAATGGGTACTATTATGTGCTTGGGATCCTATAATTAGCGAAATTAAATCCAAACCCAAGCATACCACTGCAAGACTTAATTAACAGAACCAAAAACTGAAGGTAGCCCGGCTAACTTTGACATCGGGATGTCAGACATCTCAGTCCCCCACGTGACTATGGGTTGCTGTGCACCCAAAACAACGGAAATTCAAAATAAGTAAATTAAATGCGATAAATTTGGAAACAAGAACTTTGAAGGTTAAACTATAGACACAAAATTAGTTCTGCAACGGCTTTAGCGCTGCGGGAAGTGCAGCCCCTTCGCCCTTGCCTAGCAAATCACAGGCACCCATGCTCACCTCCGCAGCTTCGGCTTATTGGTCGCCCTCGGTGACCAGCCTCAGCCGCTACGGCTCACACAGGGGCCTGCGATTTGCTACAGCGGGCGGGGGCTGCTCTCCCTCCGCGCCTACGGCTTACAAAACACTCTAGCGGTAGCGCAAACAAGACTACGTAGAGTCGGGGAGTTCTGATTCAGTTTTAGTACAAATTTGATCTATCTTATCTATAAAGTCAGGTTTCCCTAAACTCTGCTATGATAGTGGTAAATGAAACAATGTAGTTTAGTTTAGTTTAGTTTACGACGGGCTGTTTTCCGCAACTCCACGTCTATGCGCGTATTTTGCGTGTGGGCAGGAATAATGTGATTATTCGAGCCATGAGATCTCTCCGAAGAAGCTCAACAGGCCCTTGATGTTGCATGCAACTTCGGGGAGTGATCCCGGCGTGCCGAGATGTTTAGCCCTGTATGTAGCGACCTCCGGACATTTCAGTAGCACGTGGGCCGCCGTTTCTTTCTCCCCCATACATGCCCTGCACAGGGGACTATCTGTAACACCTATAGTAAATAAATGTTTGTTAAAGGTGCCGTGTCCTGTGAAAGCACTTGTTACTATCCTAATCTGCGGCTTGTTCAGTCTCATTAAAACTTTTGTTAAGCGACTGTTAATTTCAGGCAGGGCATCCCTAGCTTGTCTACAGTCTACTAGATTTTTCCAAAGCTGAGCGTGTTGATTAGTGAAGTGTCTACGTACCAGTGAACAAACGTTACCAAAGGGGATTGGTATGATTGGTTCCGGCCCTATAGTGGCCAAAGCCGATCCTCTTCTAGCCAGTTCGTCTGCTGCATCGTTGCCTCTGGATCCACTGTGTCCCTTTATCCATTGCAGGGTCACATTGTTGTTTTTACATACCTCATTTAATCGTTGATGGCATTCATATATTAGTCCCGAGTTCACCACATTGCATCTCAGGGCTTGGAGTACCGCCCTACTGTCGGTCAGTATTCTGATGGGGAAGTCATTAACCTTCCTAGCATCTATTGCTATGGCCGCTTGAATGATACCCATACATTCCGCCTGAAAGACCGTGTTATAGGTACCCAGCGGTGTGCATATGTGAATATTGAGGTCTTCAGAGAAAGCTCCAGAACCTACACCTTCATTTGTTTTAGAACCATCGGTGAAAATTCTAAGCTCTTTTGGGCTTAATCCTTCCGGCTGGCTGTTTTCATTTAACTGTATCTTGTATTTCTTATCGAAAACAAATTGTTTAGGAATCCTATCGTATTTGGCTTGTAGGATAGGAATTTTTGAGTGAATTCTATCAATTATGCCTGTATGAGGGACACTATTCTTACTCCAAAGATTTAGGGTCTTGAGTCTGATGGCAGCTAAAGTCGCTTCTTGTTGTATATGTAGATGAAGCGGAGTTAGCTCCAGCATCGCTTCTAAGGCTGCTGTTGGCGTAGTTCTCATGCAGCCTGTGGCAGCCATACATGCCAGTCTCTGGTAGCGCTGAAGCTTTTTAATTATGGTGGCTTCATTTGTCTTGGTCCACCATACCAGAGCGCCGTATGTGATCATGGGCCGAATTACAGTTTTGTAAAGCCACAGTATGATTTTTGGCGTCAATCCCCATCTTTTGCCAATCATGTTTCTGCATTGCCAGAAAGTTATACTAGCTTTGTTGATTTTGTTTTCTATGTGTTTATTCCAGTTAAGTTTGCTGTCCAAGGTAAGACCTAAATATTTTACCTCAGAGGATAGCTGGAGTTTTGTGCTAAAAAGACTTGGAGGATGATAGTTATTCAGCTTTCGTTTTTGTGTGAACATAACTAAAACCGTTTTATTTGGATTGACGGTTAAGTCGTGTTCCCTGCACCATCTCTCCACTATACGGAGGGCCGCTTGGGTCAGGTCGCACACTATGCTTGCTGTCTTTCCAGAGACCAGTATTGTCAGGTCATCAGCATAACCTACTGTATAGAAGTGATTGTCATTTAATTTGCTGATGAGTTCATTAATGACCATATTCCACAGGAGAGGTGAGAGAACCCCACCCTGCGGGCAGCCTTTCTTAATTTGAATTGGTTGAGATTCACCAGCCATCTTTATTATTCGTGTACTGAGCATGTAAACTATCCAGTCGATCAGTGCCGGTTCAACTTTGTTTCTACCGAGTGCACCTTTTATGCTGGAGAAGTTCGTTCGGTCAAAAGCACCTTCTATATCTATGAAGGAACCTAGACATATTTCTTTGTTTTGGATGGCCTCTTCAATCTTTGTAATTACCTTATGAAGGGCCGATTCTGTTGATTTGCCTAGACTGTAGGCGTGTTGCTTGTCGTGTAGTAGTAAGTTCATTAGCGCCGACCCCCTTAATTCCCTTTCACACATCCTCTCCATCGTCTTTAGGAGAAAGGATGTGAGGCTAATGGGCCTGTAGGATTTAGGGTCAGTGTAGTCGCTCTTACCTGGTTTGGGTATGAATGTAACTTTCACTTCCCTCCATCCCCTAGGAACATATTTAAGAGCAAGACAGGCTCGCATTATGGCAGCAAGTCTGACTATTAGGGCTTTACCCCCCCACTGTAGGAGTGCCGGGAATATGCCGTCGGGTCCTGCCGCCTTATAGGGGAGGAAACTGTGAATGGCCCAATGGATTTTGTCCATCGTTACCACTCTCTGTGCTAAATTCCAGTCTTCTGCTGTTGATGTCAGTATGTCGTCATGCCGGTTTGCCTCCTGGGTTACGCAGCAACCTGGGAAGTGCGTTTCAATTAGGATGCGTTGGGCTTCATCCGGCGATGTTGAGTAGCTACCGTCGGGTTTCTTTAGAGACATGGATCCCGACGTGTTCTGTTTAGCTAGAATATTCCTAATCCTATTTGCTTGTTTGCAGGTTTCTATGTTGCCACAGAATTTACGCCACCCAATCGAGCGTCGATACCTGATACATTTTTTGTATTCAGACTTAGCTTTCTTATATAATAGCCAGTCTTCATCCATTGAGGTATTCATGGCCCTATTTAGAGCTTTTCTTACCTTCTTACGTTTTCTATCGAGTTCTTTACCCCACCACGGTTGTTTTACCTCGGCATGTCTTGGTGGAGTGATTTCTGGACATGATTCATGGTAGCTGTCTATCATGGCCTTAGTAACAGCTGCTACCTGTTCTTCTAGGAGCGACTGATCTGCTATAGTATTTATCCCCTCAAAATCCGCTAGCAAAGACGTCAGCCTATTTAGGTATTTTGTTTTATCTGTCTTGCGGGGATTTCTCCATGGTGGTGTAGAGGGGATATCGACCTGTAGTGCGAAGCAGATCCATCTATGGTCTGAGCATGAGGCCTCTCTCGACACATGCCATCCCGTAATTAGTTTGGCTGCTCCTTCTGTTGCAAGTGTGAGGTCGATTATAGTGCGACAGCGTTTGTTTATGAAAGTAGGTTCAGAACCTATGTTTAAAATGGTTAGGTTAGTACTAAATAAATATTCAACTAAAACTTTACCTCGTTCATTTGGTTTTTCCATTCCCCAAAGGGGATGATGTGCGTTGGAGTCCGTCCCGATCACAACCTGTAGTCCGGTCCTCTCGCAGAAGTTCACCAGCCTGCTGAGGTCATGAGGGGGAGGAGTGTCTTCCTCCGGCATGTAGACCGAGGCGACGACTAATCTACTCTCCTGTGTGTACTGTATTGCTACGGCATACATGTCTCTAGAACAGAAATCTGTTAAAGGTTGTGCACAGATATCTTTAGTAGTGTAAATACACGCTCTAGGCTTGTCGTGTTCAGAGCTGTAGAATAACTTACCTTTTAGGTTGTTTAGGCCTTTAATTTTACCAGCCCCAACCCATGGCTCCTGGATTAAGGCTATGGCAGTCCTTTGAACCTCCAACCACTTGCGTAATTGAGCCGACGCAGTTTCGCTGTGGTGGAGGTTGGCCTGCACTAGGCTAGTTTTAGACGAAGGGCACGCCATCATTGATCGCGTCCTCCCCGTCCCCGCCCAAAAATAGGCCTGCCAGAAGATCTCGGGTTTCATCGTCAGCCACCGAGTCGGAGGTGGTCGGCAAAATGCAGTCCTCCTCGTCACTCAGTGAGCTGCCGCTGAGCCCAATCTCCACTGGGGGCTTCGGCTCAATTGTGCAGGCCGTTTCTTCACTGGACTTGGCCTCCAGTGATTCCGCTGTACCGGTAACTATGGCTCCGGTATCCATAACTTCCGGGTTGTTTTCTACCTCTTTGCTCGGTGGAGTATCAAAGAATTTGCCTCCACGACCCTGGAATTTTACGTATACCGCCCCGCATACACATGCGAGACGGCGTCCGGCCTTCATCAGGGTCGGGATATGATCCTCCGGCACCGAAACAACGAGGAACCACCCGTCCGTCTGCTTATCTGCCTTGAGTAACAGCCAGTCCCTGATGTTAACCCAGCGGTTCTGGTACGCCAACACGCGACCAATGTCGCGTGAGTCTTTCCAGGCCCCCTGGGCATCAGGGATAAGGATACCACATTTGACTCTTTGTGGTATCTCTGACTGTTTCTTTATTGTCAGCAAGGTGCTGGATTTAAGGTCGAGGGTAGCAATGTTCCCCTTCAACCAGTCCAGAGCCTTCTGATCGTCGCACCACAGTTTCAGGACACCTTCCGTATAAACGGGTTTGCCCCTAAAAACTGGGCCCGACGCATCAGGGTCCTGGCTACTCCAGGCCTCGCTGATCATCTTCCTCTGTATTGCTACGAGGATGTCGTCTGCTACTTCCTTCGTAATGTGACCTGAACGCGCACACGTTAAGGCCACACCCAAATCTGCATTAGCAGCGGAAGCGTAGCTCGTTCTTGCAGTCTTTGGTTGCTGTTCGAGTCGCACTTTTTTGTGTTCACCTCTAGGCGAGGTGGACTCTTCCAGCATCCTTTTGGCTGCTCTTTCCTTCTTCCCAGGACGCTTGGCCGCTCGCTGCTTCCTGGCGGATATCCTAGAGCTGGTTCCCGCGTCCGCGACTTCCACTTGGGCTGGATTTTTATCCTTCCCAGCTTCAGCGCGGCTACTGGTTCCAGCGCCAAGCACCTCAGTCAAAGTAGCTTGCCCAGCCTCCTTGGTTTTGGTATCTGAAGCAGCCAATGCGGCTCATTCTCTACGGCCTTTTTCCCGCTGCTTCTTGTTCTTCTTTTTGGCCTTTCCACTACTGCCTGCAGGGATAAACCCTCCTGATGGTCCGTCAGGTCGGCAAGTCACCTTTTTGGGTGCCTTGCCTTTCCCCTTACGGCTCACCACTTGCCAGGCAGCAGAGAAAAGGTCGTCAGTCCGTAGTGGCTCCGCAGTTTTATCACTTGCGGGCTCTTGTTTCTTTTTCTCTTCCAGCTCCTTGGAACTGGTTTTGGAAACGTTCAGCGAGGTTATCCCTTTGGTGGGGGCACCTACGCTGGACGGTACTGTCCGTGGAACCGTCGGTTTAGTGACGGTTCCCTTTTGTTCTTTGGTGTCTCTGGTAAGCACCTCTGACACCTCTCCCTCTTTCTTATTGGGCCTTAAATTGTCCATAATTTGTGTTTTTTAAAATTCATCCCCCCGGCTTCCCACCCTCCATGGAGCCCGCACCTTTGGGAACGCCCTACTTTAGAAGCAAAAGGAATTTCAGGCGTTAGGATTACCGGGAGAATATAGGGACGCGAAGTTGGCTCACAGCGCGACATCGGGAGCTCGATCCAGCTGGTAGATGGGGCTGACAAGGCCCATCCCCACCACCCGAATAAACTGTCACTTGCTTCGTCAGCATGGCCTTTACCACCACCCAGCCCCCTTTTCAGGAAGACTAGGCAGCCCCCACATCCCTCGCCTGCGACCCTCTGACGGGGCGCTTGGCCATTTCCCTATCTGTGGCTAGCAGATAGGGCCACCGTTTAGCTTGAAATCCGGACCAAAGAGGGCGTGTTGCCTCTCGCCACTATATACCCCAGCGACGATCGGCTCAACCCTCCAGGACTCCTTCATCCCCGCGTACGGCGCTCGACTGCGCAGGTCCTAGCGCAGGTGGGTGTGTTAGTCCACCGGATACACCCACTCTCTCCGGCGGATTCGTCCCCTCCTCCTTTCTCATCCGGGCTTGGGACCGGCAACGGCGGAGTTATGAAACAATGTAATTTTAAATCAAATAAGTTCAAAAACAGAGCAGAAGTCGTCGAAAAAAACAGGGAAAACACAGCACTAAGCACAAGAGAACATTCGTGTGACCACTAGAGAAACAGAATGACAATTGACATTTGACATCATAGATAATATATTATATTTGACATTTACGGTTGCCCAAATTATGGCCGTCAACACTGTCCCGTTTCACACTTTTTTACATCGATTATTGACATCTAATCTCATACACTATACAAAATGTCATATTTGCGTTTCGTTATACGGAATTTTTAGTGAAATTTATATTTATCGTAATTAATTCAAAACTCATTTCCGACATTCAAAAACAGTGTAAAAGGTTCATGCTTAGCCCAGACAAGCCTCCTAAACTGAAAACATAATTAAAATTAAGTACCGGATATCTATAGCCAACCCACTTTGAATAAAAGTATTATTCAATGTGTAGTGTTTGATTATATATTAGAAATCATTATAGGAACAAAGTACTGAATCAAGAATTTTTTTTTCCACTAGACCCATAACTATTTTTAACCAACTTTAAAAATGAGGAGGTACTAAATTTGACTGTATTTTTTTATTTTTTATGTGTATTACCTCATAACTTTTTCTGGGTGAACCTATTTCGCTGATTCTTTTTATGAAAGCTGGTTCTTCTCGTGTGGTCCCATATAAATTTGATCAAGTTTTGACCAGTAGTTTGTGAGAAGTTGGTTGTACAACATTTTTATTTTTATCACTTGTATTCATCATACTTTGTTGATTAAGGTGTTACAATCATAAATATAATAAGATTAGGAAAAATCTTTACAACTTACTTCTGCAATTAATTTAAAACATTGGTTCTCTTGTGTGTTACCTGAGAGCTGTAAAAGTTATTAAAGACATTTACCAAAACATACCAAATAATTACCAGTATACAAAATAACAAGAAAGTATGGAGTTTTTATTTACCATGTTTGTGTGTTGTTAGAATTCCACAACCCCACATATCCCATGGGTGTCATACATACAACGGAGGGTAATGAAACAGGAAACGGGGAACAGCGTCTTCTGGATAACAACTTTAATTATTTTTATAGGATATGTATGACAAACGAGCACACAGTCCACCTGATGATAAGTGGTTGCTGTGACCCATAAACATCTACATCTATCCTCTACTACAAATCAAAATGCAGATGCGTTGTCACCCGTGAGGACCAAGATGGAATGCCACATATCTAGTAAAAATTCTCTACACTCACCATATGAAACACAGCAGCGTTAAGCTGCTATTTTACGTTGGTATTCTGTGAGAGCGTGGTCCTTCCCCAGTCGAGCCAACCCATTCGTGCTACAACTATACCACTAATATAGGTGCAGCATGGCTCTACCACGTATAAAATTAATAAACTATACTTGCCAACTTTCCCATTGAACTTACTAATTTTAAATCAAATTATTTTAAAATCAACGGGTAGATATTCCTCTCTTACCTATTTCTGCTGTGGAAGAGTGTCTGCACTGCTGTACCGGTCTGAGGAGTATAGAGAACTGTAATAAAATAAACGCTAGCTGGTTCAACACTGATTTTATTATTTTTACTAGTTGTTCCCCACGACTTTGCCCTCGTGTAATTTAAGTTTTTAATTTTTTTGCATGGAACCCTAATTCTTTTTCTAAAACAAAAGTAGTCTAAGTTACTCCTTATTATAACGTCAGCTATCTGCCAGTGAAAATCAAAATCACGTAGTAGAGCCATGCTGCAGCTATATTAGTAGTATAGTTGTAGCATGAATGGGTCGGTTCGACCTGGGAACACCTGCGACCTGTTTCGTATGGTGAGTGTAAAGAAACGGAGAGACCCTTTTTACTGGAAAAGTGGCATTTCATCTTAGTCCTCACGGGTGACAACGCATCTGCATTTTGATTTGTAAACGAGGATTGATGTAGATGTCCATGGGCCATAGCAACCACTTACCATCAGGTGGACTGTGTGCTTGTTTGTCACCCTATCCTATAAAAAAAATAATCGGTCCAGCCATTTCGGAGATTAGCCGGAACAAATACAAGACAGACACAAAAATTTTAAAAATTGTGTTTTTGTTATAAGTACCTTATATACTTTCATATTCATTTAGTGAAAAGCTGTTATTTTAATGTTACAAACAGACACTCCAATTTTATTTATTTGTATAGAGGAAGGTACAGTATCGATACAAAATATCAATCTACCCACAATATACTACAAGAACTAGTATAATGACGGACTGCGAGGCGCTCCATCTCAGTCCTCAGAGGTGACAACGTATCTGTAGCCTCTTTGTTCACTGTTGGCTGCAGGTGTCCATGGACTGCAACAGCCATTTACCATCAGGTGGATTGTAAATTTGTTTGTCACTTCTTTTTTTTTACATAATTTAAAATTAAAAATATTTGTACAACCGACTTCAATATAAATTATTAAGAATAACTCAAAAACTATTCATCAGACCTTGGTCAAATTTATATGGGACCACATGTGAAGCGCCAGCTTTCAAATAAAAAAAGAATCATCGAAATCGGTTCACCCAGTAAAAAGTTATGAGGTAACACACATAAAAACAAAAACATACAGTTGAATTGGGTACCGTCTCCTTTTTGAAGTCTGTAGAAAATGTAAGAACTTAAGGAACCGTTATGGAAGTTGGTACATGTTCTGATACCATCTCCTTTATCACCTAAACTGACAACCCTGAGCATAATTTGTATTGAACTTGGCCCCTTTTCACATTTATGATTATGGTGAGATTACAGGATGGGCAGCAGCATCTTTCTGATATCAGCAGAATTACGATTAAAAGACTACAGTTTGCAACCCGCTTACCAAGGGTGGCAACTCTGTATGGCAAACATCCTCCGATGAGTTATAACACAAAATGCTTTGTGGCAGTCCTTGAAGGAGACTTATGTTCAGTAGTGGACTTATGAAGGGCTGTCATGATGATGATGAACAGATACAATATCATAGATATGGAGAGAATCGATAAGTTGAGAAGATGATGATCTAAAAAGGGATTTTTTGTTTCATTCCAGGACTCCATAAGTCAACCGTTATTGTTGTGTTGGGAGTGCACAGCCATAATTAAAAAAATATCAAGATTTATCCGCCAAGTGAAGACGGCTCATAACTGTCTAGTTAAATATATGGTGAGTAGAATTAATACAGAATGAATAACAAATTTTTAAGTTTTCATGTTGCTGCCTCAGTAATCGGAATCCTCGGCGTCGACATATCGAATAGTGTGCAGTTTCATAGTCACTTGGAAGGGAAGAAACTGGCCTCTAAAGGGAAAAGGAAAGGGAAAAAGCTTGGCGTGCTCAGCAGAGTGAGACAGTATTTCATGCTGGCTGTTACGGCCTTCGGCTGCTCCCATAAAGGTCAAATCCTCAGGGGTCCATTCAGTTGAGTTTCGACGAGCAGACGTAGGTCGGGCCTCCTAAGGCCAAAGTGGAAAATCTCTAGTTACACTAAACAAAAAAGGGGGAGCGTTCTATACTACGGCAATTCAACAGGGAGAATATTAGACGGAGCTTACTTACCTATATCCAAGGCGACTGCTCCCTCAGGATTCGGTCAGATCGCATGTGGTTGTGTAGTGCAAGGGAAATAAGGTGCTGTGATGTGTATCTGGGTGTGACTGATGGTGATTGACCTTAGTAGATCTCACATTCGGCCGCAGCCCGGGCGGCAGCACCGCTCCAAATTGAGGTAATCTTACGCGGCGCCGTCCACAGTCACTTTCTTCGTTCGTCACGATGACAGTCCATTAACTCTATCGTACTATTAACTAACTTACAGAAGCCACTAACTCTCGTTTGTTTTAAAGCTTAACACACAAAACTAACAGGGAGTGTCCGGATCAAAGGTCACTACCGCTTCGCGTAGCAACAGTTAATTCTAGAATATCAAAGGCCGCTCTAGCTAATATTGCCGAATACACTTATACAGCTTCTGAGTCGGACCCAATAAGTCCTGGGAAAAGCTATCCAACAAGGAATGCGCGTTATAAATCCTAGACAGGATATTTACTAGACGCCTAAACTATTCCGCGGTTCCCGCACAAAATTGACAGCGTGCTGACGTTAGCACAGCTGGCCGACGACTAGCTTTCGCCTTTACGCGTTCTCAACACCCACCGCTCGACCGACGTCAAAACCGGTATGGCACCGAGCCGCGCGCCCCCGAACAAATCCCCGTCCCGGACATAAGGACCTATGTCCGCGAGCAAACCGGCAAGCGGGAAAGGGTCGCGACGGCACGTTGCAAGACCGAATCTACACCAAAACTAGGTCACCTTAGGTACCCCATCAGATCTTGCAACCCTAACCAACGCCTCAAAATTACAGCCCCAACATGGGCAAGCCAGAGGGTTGAACTGGATGCCCTTCCTGGACATCGCAGCCCATAAATAAGTCCTATTCCTAGATAGAAATCCGACGACCTCTTTCAAACACCTGTCTGTGCTCTTATGATTAATTCCGCAATCCGACCGGATCAGGTCTGCAAACAGCGACATGACACGAAGCGGCCCAGAGTGACCTCCTAAGCTTCAGTGCAGAGAGCACCCCCAAATTCCCCATGAACGTCGTCTGTGGAGAGCCGAACGAACGCACAGATAGTCCCTAGTATGAATTTTCAAACAAGTAGCCATAGCCAAGCCATCCACCATACAATCATTTACCAAATGGTGCGACAGCTGATTTCCATCTGATAATCTACAGACTAGCCAGCCTGTTAGACAAGTAGTCCTATGCTCATATTTCAACTAATTTTTCAAAGCATCAATGTCCAACTATAGAATTAATTCAAACAAATTAATCACCGATGTACATAGGTCAACTTGCAAATTAAACAAAACAATAAACGTAAGGGACAGCCCTACTTCTCATTAAAATAACTTAGACAGTGCTAACCAAATGTAAACCAAAGGAGAATTGACTTTTATTTACTTCGGCACAAATAGGGTTATCTAATTTCAACCTTCCCTTTCACAAAGCAAAATGATTAAACACTATCACAAAACATATACATAATTTTCCAAATAGCGCGACATTCAATTTCAAATGAATTCAAACCTTCCCTTCAGCAACCAGGCGCAACAATGAAATACAATTACAAAGTATACGCACAAGCATTCAAAAGGGCACATAATTCAATTTCAATTTTCCGTGCAGAAACAAACACAGTGATTAAATATATTTACAAAACATATGCAGCAGCATTTAAAGGAGTAGATTAAATTCAGTTCTTTTAATCACAACCACTACAAATATGGAAATTTCTCGGAAAACCCAAAAGCATTTTTAATTTTAATTTAAAGAATTTTTAACTAAGTGCTCGACCAAACCAATCTAATACCCCTTGACAGCGTGATTCCACGCTCCAGGGGGCCCTAATCTTCCCACCACCAAGTGGAGGCCACACGGTGTGAACCCGAGACCAACAGAGCGCGAACCGCTAACAGTCGCCACTCGGGTTGTACGCCTTCACTGAGGCCGTCGGCAACAGGACATTTTGACAAGTGGACTGTTGACGGCTTAAGGCTCAGTGGAGGCGGCCGTGGTGGGAGCTAAGGCGGCAGCTAGCCAGGGCCGCCTCCATCAAATGGGGAACAGTGGTACACCAGTCGCGGCCACTCAGCTAACGGGAGTGAGAAGGGTCCAGCGGACCGATGATTGGCCGTGAAGTTCCTCTCCACACGCTGAGGGGGGGTGATGACACCCCCACCCCTGGGGAATTACCCCCCGACTGGTCGGGGGAGGGACCCCTTTCAAACTTAGGGGCCTGGTGGCTGGCCGGCGGGCGCCGAGAGTCGCCCGGCAGAGGGCGTGGCTGAGCGCCCCCGCCCGTGGGGGTCGAGGGCCTGGCAGAGCCCCGAGAGGAGACGCCGTTCGCACCCAGGCACAAAACTGCATGATGATTGCCCTGGCAATGCAGACAGGGCCGCCGATGCGGACAGTCTCGCTGGAGGTGCCCTCCCAAACATGAGCAGCACCAGCGGCGCTCCTTGGCGACAGTTCGCCTCGCCGGAACCGGCTTACCTAATGATTTCGGGCACGGCGTTACCCGGTGATCAGATGTTCGACAATAGGAGCAGGGGGGGGGTTGACGACGACTTGCCTGGCGGATTCAGCCTCTCACTGGGCACGTCTCGTAAGTCGTCAACGGTGCCCGCCGCGTTCTTGATCTGCCGGCACTGCTCCTCCAAAAACCGCAGCAGGTCACAGAAGGGCGGAATATAGGAGGCCTCGTCCCCGCCGTACCTCTCCTCAAAATTGATGTCTTTTTTTTTTAAAAAACGTTACCCCCACACTAGGATTTTCTCCTGTGTCGTGGAGGCAGTTTACAAACATAAATTGCACAGGGACAAACATCCAGACCCGGAACAATTATTTGTATGCCATACAAATACTTGTTCCGTGCGAGATTTGAACCCGTGGCCCCCAGCGCAACAACTGATTGCTAAGCCACTGCGCCACGGAGCCGTCAAAGGTCGAGAGGTAGACGGGACAGCACGATGCGGAGCAACAAAAAAGCCCATTCGCCCACTGGTAATTCCAGCCGCCTCAACGTATTACAGGCCATCAAGACTGGATCCAACAGGTCCGGACGTAGTCTGGCCCGGTCACTAAGCAGCGGGAGGCTTAGAAGCTGCTTAACATGTTCGTCCGCAATTCGCCGAACGTTGGCGTATCTTCTGGCTAGGAGGTCCCGAGCAGTCTGGTAGGCGTCGTCGACGACGCCCAGGGCCTCCCCCTCCAGTGAGGCCAGGAGGTATGCCATCTTTTGGCTCGGGGTCAAGTCACTCCGGGCGTCCACTAGGCTGTCGAAAAGACCAACGAAGGTCAGCCATTCGGAAAGGACCCTGGAGAACCTTGGCAGGTCTAGAGTTGGGAGCCGTCCCAACAGCTCCGGCTGAAGCTGCTTCCGAGAGGACTCGGGCAGGCCACTCATCCGAGCTTCACGCGCCTCCTCGGCATACCTGCCTTCAGCCTCGATCAACTCGTCCGTGAGCGAAAAGAACTGCTCGTAGTCCGCGAAGCAGGAATCCAGGACTCCCTTTTCCACATCTGAATCCTCGAGCTCATCGTAAGCCTCCTCCACTGCGTCCCTTCGATCATCCACCTGCTCGAACCGCTTCATCAAGTTATGGACCCTATCCGGTCGACCTATCAAAGCATGGGCGCTTGTGGCCCAGCGTAACTCAGTCCGCAGGCAACGGATTAGTAGCTTGGGCGATGACATCACTACTAAATACAAATTACGACGCGGCTCGAGCACAAATTACAAAGATAACAAATAAAAAATACAACAAAAAATTAACAGTTAATAAATGCAGTTCCTATCAAATCGAGTTGAATAGAAATTACACAAATACGAATTACTACGTATCAACCATATACAAGTTAGCACAAAAGAAAAGACACAAATCAAATCAACAAATAACAAACACTAATGCGATCAAATCAAGTTAAATTCAAATTGCGCAAATACAAATGACTACTCTTTAGCTCAAATACAAATTACAATACGACTAAACATACACATCACGGTCGATTAACAAAAAATGCCTCGCTCGGAAATCGACCCTTCGATAAGCAATCCACTACAACTATCCGACAACGATAATTAACCGATTACGTGATAATATCCATCTACCTACATGACGTATACCTCTAGAAAAGCTCCCGCTTGCGCACTAAAAGGGCGAGGCTTTCAAATCTACCCGCTAACCAAATAAGCAAGCAACAAAGGAAAATAATTTTATTATGACGTACAAAAAAATATTTTTACGTATTACGGACGGGCGTGATTGTAGATACAAATTAAACCAATCAAACCAACGCTCCCTGCCACCAGAATTGTTTAATTTTTATCAAACACTATGGTCGAGATCGACCGGGGAATCGAACCCGGAACCACGCTCTGCTACCAGTTTGTTACGGCCTACGGCTGCTCCCATAAAGGTCAAATCCTCAGGGGCCTATTTAGCTGAGTTTCGACGAGCAGACGTAGGTCGGGCCTCCTAAGGCCAAAGTGGAAAATCTCTAGTTACACTAAACAATAAAGGGGGAGCGTTCTATACTACGGCCATTCAACAGGGAGAATATTAGACGGAGCTTACTTACCTATATCCAAGGCGACTGCTCCCTCAGGATTCGGTCAGGTCGTATGTGGTTGTTTAGTGCAAGGGAAATAAGGTGCTGTGATGTGTATCTGGGTGTGACTGATGGTGATTGACCTTAGTAGACCTTGCAGTCGGAAGCAGCCCGGGCGGCAGCACTGCTCCAAATTGAGGTAATCTTACGCGGTGCCGTCCACAGTCACTTTCTTCGTTCGTCACGATGACAGTCCATTAACTCTAACTATTACTATTAACTAACTTACAGAAGCCACTAACTCTCGTTTGTTTTAAAGCTTAACACACAAAACTAACAGGGAGTGTCCGGATCAAAGGTCACTATCGCTTCGCGTAGCAACAGTTAATTCTAGAATATCAAAGGCCGCACTAGCTAATATTGCCGAATGCACTTATACAGCTTCTGAGTCGTACCCAATAAGTCCCGGGAAAAGCTATCCAACAAGGAATGCGCGTTATAAATCCTTTTTAATGTTAAAGTTTTTTTGAAAAAAAGTTATTTCCTTACGTTTGAATACTGACTCTGATAACGCACTTAAAGGGAACCACAGGGTTTTGTTACATGTTGTACATAGTCTCGTGGGTGTCGTAAGAGGCGACAGAGGAAACCGAAACAGGAGATGAGCGGCAGTGTCTTCCTCATAACAACTAAGAGTAATAAAAATGTGTGGTTGCCAACCTACCTGCCAAGCATGCCAACTATGAGAGCGGTCAATGTTTAGCAGTGTGCTTGTAATATGCTGTAATGTATGATAGAATTTTAATGCCTATATCAGGAGTCCGTTTGAGTAAGTAACACTCTCTTTTTTATAGAAAAAGGGTGACAAGCGAGCACACAGGCCACCTGATGGTAAGTTGATACTGTGTCCCATAGACATCTACATCTATCCTCAATGAAGAAATTTAAACACAGATACATTGTCACCCTTGAGGACTAAGATGGAATGCCTTGTTTCCAGTAAAAAGGGTCTCTGGTTCTCTACACTCACCATATGAAACAGAGCAGCATTAAGCTGCTATTTTACGCTGGTATTCTGTACGAGCGTGGTCGTTCCCCGGTCGAGCCGAACCATTCGTGCTACAACTATACTACTAATATAGCTGCAGCATGGCTCTACCACGTATAATGTCACTTTTGAGAACCGGAGACCCATTTTACTGGAAAAGATGCATTGCATCTTAGTGACAACGCATCTGCATTTTTATTCTTTATTGAGGATAGATATAATGTCTATGGGCCACAGCAACCACTTACCATCAGGTGGACTGTGTGCTTGTTTCTCACCTATCCTATAAAAAAAACATTTCCTCAGAGGTCAGAGGTTCCACTATATAATGTTTTGCAGGTACAACAATCGACACACCTATTGCCCCTGTCGAAACTATCAAAGAAAGACGTAGACACAAACACCCAAGAATTCAAATATGATGAAACCCTCGAGCTGTCCCAAAATCTACACGAACCTGATGGAACCCTGCCATTAACATTCATTAAGATAGAGGATCAAGATCACGAGTCTGTTGATGATTTTTATATTGATGATGTGTGTGATAAGAATGTGGAAGAACAGGGACTGGACAATGAGGATCTTAAGGTATGTACTACATAATTAAAATAATAGACTTTTGCCCACATCTATACAAATAAATAAAATTGAAGTGTCTGTTTGTAATTTTAAAATAACAGCTTTTTACTAAATGCACATGAAAGTATTTATGGTACTAATAACAAATCAAAAAAAAATTTTTAAACTTTTTGTCTGTCTGTCTGTTTGTTCCGGCTAATCTCCGAAACGGCTGAACCGATTTTGACGGGACTTTCACTGGCAGATAGCTGATATTATAAGGAGTAACTTGGGATACTTTTATTTTAGAAAAATAATTAAGGTTCCGTGCAAAAAATCAAAACCTATGAAATCGTAGTAAATTCTACGCGGGTGAAGTCGCGAGGGACAGCTAGTCACTAATAATATTTATTAATTATAGTGCCTGTCGAAAAAAACCTTCTTTTGGAGAAATAATTTATAGCGACCAATCTCAACTAGCCTTCAGCGCAATACAGGATTATAGTACACGAGTATGTGCGCAAGCACGGGTTCAGTCAGTATTCCCTCACTCTCATAGTCCAATGGCAACGGTAAACTGGAGAGAGATCAGGCGCAGGAGCAACGGCTTTACGTGATTTCCGAGGCACGGGGTGAAACATCACCAACTTCCTGACTTAGGGCTGTCACTGAGAATATTTTTACAGAAAAAAAACCCATAAACTGATTTTGGCATGAACCGGGATTCCAACCCATGAATTCGGCCATATGGTAAGCAGTTGCGTTTACGACCACTAGATCAACGAACGATATATAATAGAATAGAATCATTTTTATTCAATATAGATCATATTACAGTACATAATACTTATTGAAAGTCATTTTTTTCTTTTACCACTGGTTCGCAAAAAAAACCTCTGTCCTGGGAAGAACCAGCAAGAAACCCAGCGGTACTTTTTTTTAAAAAGCACAATTTACAATATAATATTTTATACAAATTACTATTTATTAAATTAAATACAAATTACACTACACGGCAAGTACACACTACAGTCGGTCAGCAAAGATGCCTCGCTCAGGCGACCGACCCTTCGGCAATTTAATCTACCTACCCGAAATACCTGACGCGTAGGTACCTAACCCTAAACTACACTCCTGCTTGCGTAGCCTAACGGGCGTGGTTATAATTCTACCCACCGATCCGCTAACAAAACACAAAAAATATTAATTTTTTTTTATTACGGCCGGGCGTGATTGGAGAAACAATCAACCACGCTCTGCTACCAGAAAATGTTACGGCCCCCAGTTTCACCGACAAAAGTCGACTGTACTAGGGCCCATGAGTTCCAGGGCATTCGACGAGCAACAGAGGGTTCGGGCCCAATGGCCTATGGATAATTCTTAACTAGTGGCTAATAAGCAAACACCACTTACCGAGTTCAGGAGGTAGGGTTGACCACGAGGCAAAGTCAGGCGATAAGTAAGTGGATGTAAAGTAGTGTGTGAAAGTGTGTATAGATGTAATCTGACGTCACCGATATGATCCGAGAGCAGATCCACAGGCGCTGCCTTTCTCCAAATGTGCGATCCCTCCAGTGGGCGTTCATCAATTGAAATCTTCTGCTTTTATTTTCACTATATTAGTTTATCAACTTTATTGTACATTTAATCAACTTTAAATTCAACCAAATCAACGTTAATCGAAATTAAAACAAGTGACACGCTGCACAACTTAAGAACGGTCGGTCAAAGTTCAATGTCCCACGAACACGAAATTATAACCACGAGCACGAACGCGATCTCTTCTCGAGTCACAAGGTTTAGCGTCCACCCGACAAAGCAAAATTCCTTCGTACGATATTAAAATGCCACAAAAGCAACTCGTCGACGCAAATTAATGGCAATAGAAGTTAATTTAATCACTCAAACTATTACAACAAGAATTATAATAAGACAGACCTCGTTGTCACGCAAAATGCACGAGATTAGACAACGCTATTAGAGGCAGCCGTCACGCGACCAAACTATACGAGAGTAACTTCTAGACTATAGGGAGCGGCCGGCCGCTGCAAAACCCGGACCCGCAGCTAAGCCGTCAACCGGTTCTTCGCCCACACGTCAGGCGACAGAGATTGAGCGTAATGAATGCAAGTTTTAAAATTGTTAATATTTAGCCTAAACAAATTATTATGAAAACATTTAGAAACAGCATGGTAGGGATCACCTCATTCCCAGGGGTTATTATCAGTCGTGTACTCTTTAGTAGTATAATAACCGTTACTAGACAATTTTTGCTTGATAAATAAATTAAACCTTTTGAGAGAAAAGGTCTGCATATTTTCAGGGACTTGGTTATAAAAGCGTATACTTTGCCTCATGAAAGAATTACTGACCCTTTGGAGTCGAGTATCTGGTATAACTAACTTGTACTTGTTCCTAGTATCTACAGAATGTACATCACTATTTTTAATAAAACTATTTTTGTTTTTGTGTACATACAATAAGTTCTCGTAAATTTGTTTTTATAGGATAGGGTGACAAACGAGCACACAGTCCACCTGATGGTTAGTGGATACTGTGCCCCATAGACATCTACATTTATCTTTAATTAAGAATAAAAATGCAGATGCGTTGTCACCCCTGAGGACTAAGATGGAATGCCTCGTTTCCAGTAAAAAGGGTCTCTGGTTTTATACACTCACCATACGAAACACTGCAGCGTTAAACTGCTATTTTACGCTGGTATTCTGTAAGAGCGTGGTCCTTTCCCGGTCGAGCCGACCCATTCGTGCTACAACTATACAATTAATATAGAAGCAGCATGGCTCTACCACGTGTAAATATATTGAGAGGCCAAAGTTAATATATTTATTAACTATAGCCGATCGTGCAGTGGCAGTGTGAGAATATTTAATATATATATATACTCGATTCATTGGCGCTGCGAAGAGATGTTGCATCTCTTTGCATTTTCTTTCGCATTTACCACGGGGAGTGATCTGAGGAATTGTTCGGATTAATCCCAGCCGCCAAATTTCACGAACGCACATCGCGGTAGAACTCCCGATACCATCCACACCATCTGGATGATTGGCGGTCCATCACTGTGTGATTTAGATGTTTTCTTCCTCGCACAACTTCCTTGTGGAATCGATTACCATCAGCGATTTTTCCGGACCGATACGACTTAGGGACCTTCAAGAAAAGAGCCTACTCCTTTTTAAAAGGCCGGCAACGCATCTGCAATTCCCCTGGTTCCCCTGGTGTTGCGGTTGTTCATGGGCGGCGGTAGTCACTTACCATCAGGTGAGCCACATGCTAGTTTGCCCCCTCTCCTATTAAAAAAAAGTATCCACTACCCCATATCCGTTCCATGCGTGTCGTAAGAGTCAACAGAGGGAATCTGAAACAGATGGAGAGCAGCACCATCTTCGTGATAACGACCCAAAATTGCCAACCTGCCAGCCAATCGTGGCAACTATGGCAATATCCCATATGAGGAAATCTATGTTCAACAATAGACTTTCATAAGTTATAATGGATTGTGCAATTGTAAGTGAAATTCGTCGGTCGTGTCGCAAACCTCAGCGTCTAGTCGCTTAACAACGGCTCCGTGGCGCTGTGGCTTATCAATGAGTTGCAGCGTTAAGGGACGCGGGTTCGAATCCCGCACGGAACAAGTACTTGTATGGCTTACAAATAATTGTTCCGGGCCTGGATGTTTGTGCTTGTGAAATTGATGTATGTAAAACTACGATAGAGAAGAAAATTTTAATGGTTCTACTCTTTTAAAAAAAAAACTAAAATAAATAATAAATGCAATGCACATTTATTTACAGACAGTTATTAAATCGGATCCTTTCATCCAAGAAGATGCAATTCATAACGGCAAAACAAAGACAAATGATAATAAAAGAAAGACTCTAACAGAAGACTTTACTGACTCTGACGATGAACCATTAAAACTTAAGAAGAAAGATACAGAACTAGAAACAGAAAGAGTGCAGCGTAAATCTAAAAAGAGAAAGAAAAAGAAGGAAGGTAAGAAAAGTGTTTTTCATACACTTTAATTAGCATTACCTGTGTGTATGTGTTGGTTGTGGATTATCTTACTATTGCACTACATCAGATAAACACGTGGGTGTCGTAGGAGGCGGCAGGTGCAAACGAAATAGGAGATGGGAAGCACCATCCGCCATCTTGGGGCATCCGCCATATTGAAATTAGAATGACGTCACGTATCCTTAGCCAACTACCAAAATGCCTCAAAAACGTTTTTGATTCGACTCTTTGTTTCTTGTATGTATGTTTTTTTTTTTAATTTTTGTTATGGTGAACTGAATATGATGATTATTTTTTATTAAATAGGTTATACTTTCTATTTAATAAAAATAGAGGGGGCTGTACACGCTCCTAGCTGCCCCAATCAAGGATGACGGGATTAGAGCCCATGAGTAATCCCATCGACGAGCAGCAGAGTGACGGGGCCAGAATATGGCCACGTGAAATATCCTAATTACAATAAACAATATGGGAGGAAGCTAGAAACACATAGTACTTACCATTATCCGAAGCTAACTTCGCACCAAGGCTTGGGCAGGCCGTGAGTGTGTGTAATAGTGGATGGCGAGTAGTGTACAGTGGGGTGTGAATGTGTGGGGCCTTGTCAAGCATAGGCGACCAGCAGCGGCCGAGTTCCAGGCTGCTCCAAATGCTGCACCGCTTCAGACTGCTTCGGCGCTGGACCACTTCTTCGTTCGTCACGATGACAGTCCATTAACTCTATCGTACGATTAACTAACTTACAGAAACCACTAACTCTCGTTTGTTATAAGGTTAACGCACAAAAAAAAACACGGAGTGTCCGGATCAAAGGTCACTACCGTTTCGCGTAGCAACAGTTATTTCTAGAATATCAAAGGCTGCACTAGCTAATATTGCCGAGTGCACTTATGCAGATTCTGAGTCATACACAATGAGTCCCTGGGAAGCTCTCCAGCAAAGAATGTGCGTCACAAATCCTAGACCGTATATTTACTTGCCGCGCCTAATTATTCCGAGTTCCCGACAAAAATGACAGCGTGTGGTCCCAAGCACAGCTGGCAGACGACTCTTTCGCCTTTACGCGTTCTCAACCCACCGCTCGGCCGATGTCAAAACCGGTATGGCACCGAGGCGCGCCCTCTCGCGTTAGTTCCTGAAATTAGCGTTTGGCGCGAACAGTTGCTAATAGTTGTATGACATCAAAAAGTTTTTTTTAACTATTTACGATTACAAAACACTTTCATACAGCCAACTTGTTTTATAGAATAAGCCTGCCAAACGAGCACACAGTCCACCTGATGGTAAGTGGTTGCTGTAACCCATAGACATCTACATTTATCCTCAATAAAGAATCAAAATGCAGATGCGTTGTCAGCCGTGAGGACTAAGATAGAATGCCTCTTTTCCAGTAAAAAGGGTATCCGGTTCTCTACACTCACCATACGAAACACAGTAGTGTTAAGCTGCTATTTTACGCTGGTATTCTGTGAGAGCGTGGTCCTTCCCTGGTAGAGCCGACCCATTTGTGCTACAACTATACTATTGATATAGCTGCAGCATGGCTCTACCACGTATAATATATATTAGACGTGGTAGATCCATGATATCCACTCCATATTATGGTAAAAAAATAACTTTAAATAAAAACCTACTTTGTATTGAAAGTTAATTTTCTTCAATTACGATGGGCTATTAATAATTTTAAAATAAGTAATGTGTGTGCGTTTGTTTTTTGTAAGAATTTAGAAAAAAACATTTTCTACAGAAATAAAAATCGATCGCCGGAAGCATCCAGCGCCAAAGCGCGAGAAGCCAGCCGGCGTGGTGACCAACTCCAGGGTCAGTAAGAAACTGCAACAGCTGAACATGGACAGCAGCCAGTTGGAGATGGTCGTGCTGAGCTGGGAGGAGGTACGTAATATCATAGTGCGTAAAAGAGATAGAATATAACCTGGATCACTTTCGGCATTGCTTTCTACTTGCATAGTGCCGCGTATTGTGAACAATTTTGTAAACGTTTCTGTAATTTATTATGACAGCATTCTATATATTATTTTTGGCTAAAGGCCTTGTAGCCATGCCACAATAACTGAATAAAAAAACAATTGATATAAAAATTATTTACAGTTCTATGCTTTAATTTTTTATTGAAGTAATGCTCACTAACGAGCATATTATTTGCCTGTAGACACCTACACAAGCACATTTACGTGGTGGAGCCACGCTGCTGTAATTTAATGAACTGAGGAAGGACCACGCTCTCACAGAATACCAGCGTAAAATAGCAACTTGATGCTGCTGTGTTTTGTATGGTGAAAGTAGAGAATCGTAGACCCTTTTTACTGAAGAAAGTTATTCTATCTTAGTCCTCACGAGTGTCAATGCATCTGCATTTTGATTCTCAATCGAGGATAGATGTAGTTGTCTATGGGCTACAACAATCATTTACCGCTCGTTTGTCATCCTTATTCAATAAAACAAATTGCATGTCAACATTTGATGTATTTTACTGGCGAAGGCCTTGTAGCCAATGTCACAATAAAAGGATAAAAACTATATATATACAATTAATTAATCAATATTAAAAATAGCTGTATATTCTCTCATCATCATCATTACAGCCCTTCACAAGTCAACCGCTGAACTTAGGAATGCCATAAAGCACGGTCCTATGCCACCTGCATCCATCGATTTCCTGCATGTCTTACCAGGTACGAGGCTGCCACTCGAGAAGGTTTCTTCCCCATCGATTGTCTTCAAGCTGGATATATTATAGAGCTGGCCGGACCATTGCCACTTCAGCTCACTAATTGGTTGGGCAATGTCGTTTACTTTAGTTCTACTGCAGATATCCTCATTTCTAAGTTTATCACGCAGAGAAACCCCGAGCATAGCCCTCTCCATAGCTCGCTTAGTGACCTTGAACTTCCTCATACAATAGGCTATATTATCACCTAATTGTACTAATTATGTAATAAATTATCCGAGTTGGTCGAAAAAAGGAGATTATTATTATTATTATAAACCTAAGTCTCGTCTGCGAAGGTAGAAGAGGAACGGCAGAAGGCACTCCTCAGTGAGACATTCACGAGGCACGAGTACCGGTGTTACGATTGCGCGCTCGGCTTCAATCACCGGTTCAAGTTGGACAACCACATGAAGAAGCACGATCCGGTGAGTGCGTGCATCTCTTTTTATTAGGGTTCCGTACCCGAATGGAAACCAACGGGACCCTATTACTAAACCTCTGCTATCCGTCCGTCTGTCTGTCAGCGGGCTGTATCTCATAATCCGTAATAGGTAGACAGTTGAAATTTTCACAGAATGTGTATTTCTGTTGTCGCTATAACAACAAATAATAATAATAATTTAAAATTAAAAGTTTATTACAACTGACTTCAATATAAATTATTAAAAATAATTCAAAAACTATCGGCCAGACCTTGATGAAATTCATATGGGACCACATGTGAAGCACCAGCTTTTAAATAAAAAAAGAATCATCGAAATCGGTTCACCCAGTAAAAAGTTATGTCGTAACACATATAAAAATAAAAACATACAGTCGAATTGAGTACCGGCTCCTTTTTGAAGTCGGTAGAAAATAATAATAAATTAAAGGGGGCTCCCCTACTAGAAACGTGTTTTTCGTGCATACGTAGTATTAAATCTGGTACAATGGTACGGAACCATTCATTCAACAATCCGGCTCGCACTTGGCCGGTTTTTCGTTGTTTAGAACTGTTAAGATTTGGGAAGCAAACTACTATGTAATAATTTTGATATCTTTCTTTTATTCTACTACCTACAGAACACAACAGTCATTACAATTCATACTTACAATCGTGGTTGTTTTTTTTAAAGGAAAGAGACATCGTCCACAGACTCATCCATCCATTCATCCATTACAGCCTGTAACAGTCCACTGCTGAACATAGGCCTCTCCCATAGATTGCCTCATAGGGAGGATTTTGGCATAGTGTAATGTTACTGTTGATTTAATAATGTCACCTCTCAGTGGGTCATGTGCTCCTGGTAGATTATATCTTCTATACATCCATCATTACAGCATACAAAAAGTCCACTGCTGAACACAGGCCTCCCCATAGATTGTCTCATAGAGAGATATTTGCCATAGTTGTAATGTTACTGTTGGTTTAATAATGTCACCTCTCAGTGGGTCATGTGCTCCTGGTAAATTATATCTTCTATACATACATTCATTACAACATATAAAAAGTTCACTGCTGAATATAGGCCTCCCCATAGATAGCCTCATAGGGGAGTTATTTGCCATAGTTGTAATGTTACTGTTGGTTTAATAATGTCACCTCTCAGTGGGTCATGTGCTCCTGGTAGATTATATCTTCTATATATACATTCATTACAACATATAAAAAGTTCACTGCTGAATATAGGCCTCCTCATAGATAGCCTCATAGGGGAGTTATTTGCCATAGTTGTAATGTTACTGTTGGTTTAATAATGTCACCTCTCAGTGGGTCATGTGCTCCTGGTAGATTATATCTTCTATACATACATTCATTACAACATATAAAAAGTTCACTGCTGAATATAGGCCTCCCCATAGATAGCTTCATAGGGGAGTTATTTGCCATAGTTGTAATGTTACTGTTGGTTTAATAATGTCACCTCTCAGTGGGTCATGTGCTCCTGGTAGATTATCTTCTATACATACATTCATTACAACATATAAAACGTTCACTGCTGAACATAGGCCTCCCCATAGATTGCCTCATGGGGGGATTTTGCCATAGAAGTCTTTGGTAGGCTGGTTGGCAACCATAGTTTTAAAAAAGGCCGGCTACGCATTTTTCTTGAAGGTTTCTAAGTTGTATTGGTCCGGAAAAATCTCTGGTGGTAGTCGATTCCATAGGGAAGTTGTGCAAGGGAGAAAAATTCTCGTAAATCGCACAGTGGTGGACCGCCAATCATCCAGATGGTATGGATGGTATCCCAAGTGTTGTCGCGACGTGCGATAGTGAAATTGAGCGGCTGCAATTAGTCCGAACGATATGTATGAATTTTAATAATTTTCTTTTATTCTACTATCTACAGAACACAACCGCCAATACAAATTCATACTTGCAATATAAATTTATATGGTCCCATATAAATTTGATTTATATGGGATATATATGGGATTGATCTAGGTCTGACTAATAGTTTTTGAGTTATTCTTAATAATTTATATTGAAGTACGTTGTACAATTTTTTTAATTTTAAATTATTAAAGAAAAAGACATCGCCCACAGACGACTACACACGGATAAAACAATTTGCTGCTTTCAAAACACAAGTACTAGCGACTCGTCCGTGCTCCAGCCGGATTGAATGTATTAATTTGGCGCTATTTATATTTAAGATAACCATCATAGACCTATTTTTTAAGGATATTTCTTACTAGTTTTTCAGATATAATACAGCCTACATTACTCCTGGCCTTACCTTCTATCTGTTCGTAAAGTTTCATTACCATTGGTTCGGCCATACCGAAGATTATTAGTGTCTTTATAGAGCTAGTTATTACGATATACAGACAGACACCTCAATTGTATTTATATGTATATAGGTATACGATAGAGATCATGGTATTCATAACGGTACGCCACAGGTCACGAGTAACGTACTGTTAAAATTAGCAGTCTATATGTGATGTGTGCTGTTTGAGTATGTGTTGAATTAGTGTATATGTGTATATACAGGGTATTTTTGGAACGCTCCCGAAAACTAAGACAGGCGACAGCACCAAGTATACCTTTGATCATGGGTTACAAATAAAGTCGATCCTGATGAAAAAAAAATCATCTTTTAACAACGTTTTATTAGCTTTATTCACGCGCCATCATGTTAGTACAGCTAAATGAAACGATAATTTCATAAAAAATATCATGGAAATACTGAAACATAAAACCAGCAGTGGAAAGTGAATTGATATCACCTGACTAATGGAGGTTAATGTACGCGCGAACGGTGAAAAACAAACGCTGGCCTTGAACTTGGGCACTGAGCGAATTATCACATATTGGTACGAAAGGCGCGCGACGGGGGAACAATCCGCCAGTATTAGTGTGCCTGCATGCTATTGGTTCCCGCGCTTTGTTCGCTCCAAAAATACAGTCGCATACACAGCTTACTTTGCGACTGGCGACGATGTTTTAAAAAGGAAGGAAAGAAAAATTATTTATATCTATTGTTTTATGACTAAACTAGTGATCGAAAAGGTAAATATGATAGGAGAAGGTAAATGGGGAAAATTGTGCAGTAAAGTTAAAAGTGTGGAGGAAGAATACCGAAAAAATTACCATGTGATCGACCTGATGACGGAAGCTCAAGCGAAGATGAAAGTGATGATGAAGTAGCATCCAGTAACACCAACACACCATTAACATCTGGCTTCCATGTGACCCAAGACGTCATAATGGACGGCGTGTTACCCTTAGCTAAAGTTTTCTTGTTACAAACTACTTTATATATTACGATAGAAATAACAAATAATGCTCATGTAAACATTATCCATTTTTAATTCCCACCTCTTCCAAAGTTCTAAGTAGCTAGTAAAACACCTATTATGATTCTACATTAAAACAATTAATTACTATAATATTATAAAACAATAGCCCAATACCATGTAGTACTTTAGAACGCGACTGTACCCACACCCCCTCCGCTATCGACCTGTATCTAGCTCGGTACGAAACAATGCTGCGGTCGTAAGAAAAAAGGGCGCATCTAACAATTTATGAATAAATGAGTTAAATATACCATTCGATTCATGATAAGAAGGCGCATCTACTAATTTTTTTTAATATTCACAAATATCAATATTTTAGAAATTATCGTAAGAATTTTAGACGTAACTGTTGATCACAGATGACTTTTTTTAGTAGAAAAGACTTATACAAATTCAACATAAAAGAAAAGACTTATTTAACCAGTTGCTACGTCATCTTTAACAATATTTGCATCGATTACTTAAATTTCAATTATTCTTGGTCTTGTCTTATTATTCTATATCTTATTATTAAGAGCTTATATCTTATTGTTAAGAGCTGGTGTTTCACATGTGGTCCCATATAAATTTGATCGAGGTCAGACCAATAGTTTTTGAGTTATCCTTAATTATTTATATTAAAGTCGGTTGTACAAAATTTTTAATTTTTAATTATTATCGTAGTAAGTCTTGTATGATATCCCCTTTAAAATCATTACTTTTTAAAATTATTATTTTTTGTGTCTCACTACCAATGCTTTTCTAATATTTATTAAAAAAAAGTAGTAAATTACTATTAGCGTCCTTTCAACTTCAAATGACCTTTCCAAAATATGTAAAATTGTTAAATGAATGGCAGTTTTTTTTTTAATTTATTAGATTGGAAAGACGCAAATAGTTATATGCGTCTTTCCTTCGATGTTTTTGTGTTGCCAGGTGTGTTTTTTAAGCTAAGATGAAAAGGAAAATTCGTTTTATTTAAATAAATAAACAAACTATCAAAAAATTTGTTCGTCCTTAAAATCTTCATGTCTCTACGTATATATTTCAATTTTCATATAGATACCTTTTAATATACTTTAGACACAGGGTCTGAAAGAAAAATTCATCAATTTATTTTTTATTTCCATTTTACGTTTTTGTTAGTTGCGTCCTTCTTTATGTAACCCGACGACGGCAGAATGTAACCCGGCCGGCTCGTGTCACCTCACGCTGTGACGCAGTAGACAAAGAGTATAATAACTGTCCTAGCAGTAGGTTTCAGTTTTGTTGGGGTTCGTTATTAATTGTAGTTTTTGAAACAGTTCCGTGTTGATTTTGTACACACGTGCGCGAGCGACAGCTCAATCGTATTGTTATTACTTGTGATTACGTGTTGGTATTATTCTCGTTGTTACGTTTTTTGTTTTAATAATGCTTAACGCGTACTTTTATAGTGATTGTGAATACAGCAACATGTTATCCGAACCCAGGTACACGAAGTATCGCCAAATAAATTGTTAAGACGTCGGGATGGAACAAGTGTGTCATACTGTGCAGTGCACAAAGTGCAAGCTTTAGTTCCCGGCGATCACGACCGCCGACGAGTTCTCTGCCGTTGGTTATTATACCAGCGACAACGTGTGCCTGGTTCCATTGAGCACATTATCTGGACGGATGAGTCGACATTTACCAGAAACGGCCTGTGGAACCGAAGAAATACACACGTGTATTCAGAGGTTAACCCGCACGCTGTTCGACAAACCGGGCACCAAACCCGATGGTCGGTTAACGTATGGGCAGGTTTATTTAAGGATCGCATACTGGGACCAGTGTTTCTGCCACAGCGACTGAACAGACAGCGATACCATGTCGTGAGGTTCGTATACATGAGAATAATAAACATACCTACACGATGAATAAAAACGCATGACTCCAACCTTGGTTACATTTCATTTAAGTATTTTTTCATTAGCGTATGTAGTGGTATGGCCCGCTGGTTGCAGGCCGCGCGAATTTGCGTTCGCGAGTACATTGACCTTTAGTCAGGTGATACAATTCAGTCATTCCACTGCTGGTTTTATGTTTCAGTATTTTCATGATATTTTTTATGAAATTATCGTTTCATTTAGCTGTACTAACATGATGGCGCGTGAATAAAGCTAATAAAACGTTGTTAAAAGATGATTTTTTTTTCATCAGGATCGAATTTATTTGTGACCCATGATCAAAGGTATACTTGGTGCTGTCGCCTGTCTTAGTTTTCGGGAGCGTTCCAAAAATAACCTGTATATAGTATGTATGTAAAAAAAAAACAATTCAAAAATAATGAACCAATTTTAATATTTGGTCGATGTGCACCTCATAACAAGCTTTGCACTAAATATGTATAAATAAAATAATAAAATAGATGTTAGCATATGTTAGTATATGTATAAGAAATGATACTTCAGATTATAATATAAACATAAGCATGTAAGACGAGAACTACTGCCGACAAACTGTAATGCAGTTTGGCAGATGAAAATGTTAAAAACGTTTATTGTATAATTGGAAGAAAAAAAATAAAAAAAAATACAGTTTTAAACATTCCTACAACTAGATGTAGTTAGGGAAATATAATATACTTACACCGCCATTACATGGCTAATGACAATAATGATGAGGAATAATTTATTTATAGAATAAGGGTGACAAGCGAGCACGCAGTACACCTGATGGTAAATGGATACCGTCGCCCATAGACATCTACATCTATCCTCGATTAAGAGTCAAGATGCGTTGTCACCTGTGAGGACTGAGATGGAATGCCTCTTTTCCAGTAAAAAGGTCTCCGGTTCCTCTACACTAGAGTAGGGTCCAAGGGGTAGGCATTGGCCGTTAGTTTGGACATAGCGAATGCCTTTGATCGGGTCTGGCACAAAGCGCTTCTTTCGAAGCTTCCTTCCTATGGGCTTCCCAAAAAATTGTGCAAATGGATCACCAGTTGTCCTGAAGCGACAATTAAATACAAAAGAATCTTACCTAACAGCAGCAAAACAACAAAAATAGAACAAAAGCAAATAATATATTTAAAATTTAAAAGATATTTACAATTGTATATAACAAAATGGAGTATGAAGATGAGGATGGATGTCGTGATTTACAATTATTTAAAAAAAAAAAATAATTAAAAAAAGGATTAGTGTTGAAGTTGAGCCCGAAGATCCAAGGTGTACAATAAGTGCTCTCAGCGCCTGGAACGAGCACGCACAGCGTAGGTGAAGGTGTGGGCGTCTCTAGGCGACGACCTCGGGTGAATGCGGAGGTTTGCAAGATCCGGCGACTTCAGGCAAGACAGGGGCTTGCAGGATCTTCAGCGACTTCAGGCAGGACAGAGGCCTGCAGGATCCGGCGACTTCAGGCGGGACAGAGGCTTGCAGGATCCGGCGACTTCAGGCAGAGCAGAGGCGTGCAGGATTCGGCGACTTCAGGCAGAGCAGAGGCTTGTAGGATCCAGCGGCTTCAGGCAGGACAGAGGCTTGCAGGATCCCGGGGCTGTACGGCCCCAGGATAAGGCCTTTAGGAGATGCTTCGAATTTGAGAACTGAAGCGAGACTGACTTTCTTGACCGATTGTTCGGCTTTAATACCTTTTTAGAGAGAATGGAAAAATTATATAAATTAAACGCAAATTTTTTGTAAATGGCCAAGAGGAAAGAGTATTTATGTGGAATTATCGAAGTAGAAACAACAGACCGGTAGCGAATTTGAATATAATTGTCATGACAACCAGATAAACAACGATGTCAAAACATGTCAAATTTTGGTTTTAGGCTCGTAATAGAAAAACGGCAAGATTTAAGTGAAAAATTAGATATTATTGATATAGGAAAAAAGGTAGCGCACCTGCGCGCACAAAGCCCGAAATTGCAGAGTTACGGAAAACTAAATAAAAGATCGAAAAAGGTAGACTCCATTGACACCAATTTAAAAGTGCTGATAGTGTGAAAATACGAAGTGAAAATGATTTGTTATTGTGTTCTTATGGTTTAAAATCGTTACAGGATCCTATGGAAATAAAGGTGATGTAAAATATCCAGTTTTGAGGTGAATGCAGAAAATCGAAACAGAATGGAAAAATGAATTTAAAATAATGTAAAATGATATGTAAGTAACAAAACACTACACAGTTTCCTTGCTGATTGGAGCATCAAGGTCGTAGTAGACGGTGCATGCTCTGATTTCAAGCCTATCAACGCTGGTGTTCCACAAGGCTGCGTGCTATTACCAAGGCTGTTTCTCCTGCATATCAATGATATGTTGCAAACTGGTAGCATTCATTGCTATGCAGACGACAGCACTGGTGATGCCTTATATACCGGCCATGTCAATATTTCTCGGGAAAACGTCGCCGAGTACCGGGATAAACTTGTGTCTGAAGTCGAGTCTTTGCTGGACAAAGTCTCGGATTGGGGGCGACTAAATCTAGTCCAGTTCAATCCCCAGAAGACACAACTTTGCGCGTTTAATGCTAAGAAGAACCCGTTTGTCGTATTTCCTCAGTTTCGAGGCACTCCCCTTGCTGCCTCAGCTAGCTTCGGAGTCCTTGGCGTCGACATATCGAATAGTGTGCAGTTTCGTAGTCACTTGGAAGGGAAGGCCAAATTGGCCTTTAAAAAGCTTGGCGTGCTCAGCAGAACGAGACAGTATTTCATGCCTGCACATCGCTTGCAACTTTACAAAGCGTAAGTTCGGCCTCACATGGAATACTGTTCTCATCTCTGGGCCACCCCAGTGCCAGCTCCTTCCACTTGACCGCATCCAGCGCAGAGCGGTTCGAATCGTCGACGACCGAGTTCTTTCGTAGAGATGTTGCATCTCTTTGCGTATTTTATTGCATCTATCACGGGGAGTGCTCTGAGGAATTGTTCGGACTAATTCTAGCCGCTCAATTTCACCATCGCACATCGCGACAAAACTCGCGTTACCATCCATACCATCTGGATGATTGGCGGTCCACCACTGTGCGATTTAGAAGAAGTTTTCTCCCTCGCACAACTTCCTTGTGGAATCGATTACCACCAGCGATTTTTCCGGACCGATACGACTTAGGAACCTTCAAGAAAAGAGCTTACACCTTTCTAAAAGGCCGGCAACGCATCTGCGATTCCCCTGGTGTTGCGGTTGTTCATGAGCGGCGGTAGTCACTTACCATCAGGTGAGCCGCATGCTCGTTTGCCCCCTATTCTATAAAAAAGAACAGTCACCATACAAAACACAGCAGCATTAACCTGCTATTTTACGCTGGTATTCTGTGAGGGCGTGGTCCTATTCCCGTCGAGCTGACCCATTCTTGCTACAACCACAATAAAGTTGCAGCGTGTCTCTACCACGTATAATCTTCTTCTCTTAATATATTTTTTTTATTATCTATTAGGAATCCGGTCCAGAAGTGTGCAACATCTGTAAAGTGCGCTGTAGAGATGCTCATGCACTATGCGCTCACAGAAGAAGACATCGAGTTAGGTGAGTGTTAGGGTGTTACCACACCAATCGATCGATCGTCGATCGATGGCATCGACTGACGGTGAAATAGGTTAGTCGATGTCGATCGATAGTTTCTACCACACCGATTGAATTAGTCCACGACGATCGAGCTGCTTGATTATTCGAGAACCCGGCCCGCTCCACCGACCACTCCCTATTGTTCTCTCCTGAATACATTTTTTATAGGATAGGGTGACAAACGGTGGACTGTGCCACCTGATGGTAAGTGGTTGCTGTGGCCCATTGATATCCACATCTATGATGATAGATGTGGATATCAATGGGCCACTACAATACAATACAATAAAGAATCAAAATGCAGATGCGTTGTCACCCGTGAGGTCTAAGATGTAATGCCTCTCTTCCAGTAAAAAAGGTCTCCGGTTCTCTACACTCACCATACGAAACACAGCAGTTTTAAGCTGCTATTTGACGCTGCTATTCTGTGAGAGCGTGGTCCTTCCCCGGTCGAGCCGACCCATTCGTGCTACAACTATACTATTAATATAGCTGCAGCATGGCTCTACCACTTACAAAGATACTGATGGTGAGCCCACCACCACATCGATTAATTGGCGATAGATGATCAAACAACGTTATATCGACCAGTATCCGTCGATCAGCTAAAGCTACCACACCAAATGGGTGTTGGATGATCGATCATTAGCATCGATAGACAATCGATCGATTGGTGTGGTAACACCCTTAAAATTCTTTATCCGATCCTTTCAGACGTTACATAAAACATTACTTTAAGTAAGAGATGTTAATATTAATAAGCTAAGGTCGCCGTAATAAAATAAAATAATCAAAATTCGGTCTGGATAGAGATGCCATATGTCAGGACTTTTGAAGTTTGTCCGGATTTCGGTCTAATTTTAGAAATGTCAAGCTTTTTCCATTTTTCAACAAAATATAGTAGGCTTTTGCGTGGGACGGGTGGAATCTGCAACGTGGGTTGCGAGTGCACAAAACCAATAATTCGTGTTTTTGCTTGTTAATTTTGTTTGCTATATAATGTCAGGATTTTCCCATGGAAATCAAGTTATTTGCCAGAACTTTTTAATTTTCCATCGGGTAACCCTTCCCTCCGTCTGGATTTATTTATTTAGATAATTTATTTTATTTTATTTTTGAAAATTTATTTTATATTTTAATTATGGAATAGGTTGGCATTTTTTTTAAATTATTTAATGTACATAATATATTATTGAATATCTATGATGAATTTTAATTATTAAGGAGGTAGAATAATTATACAGGATGTTGGTGAAATGCTCTCGAAAATGAAGACAGGCGATAGTACTAACGATACCTTTGATGATGTGTCAGAAAAAAAATCCATCTCGAGGAAAAAATCATCTTTTCACAACGTTTTATTAGCTTTATTCACGCTCCATCATGTTAGTGTAGCTAAATGAAACGATAATGTCTTAGATTATATAAAAAGTCCAGGTTCCTAGTAGGCCACCGTGAATTGAAGACAAATACAAGTAGTCAATATTGACTACTTCGTTCGATCCACGCGCCACCAGGCCGAATGCGCGCGGCTTGCAGCTAACGATGGTACAAATACCTAATAATTTACAACACTTGTCTAAATACCTAACTTATCTACTTAACCTACTATTTGCCACTGTGCTTGTCTCCACGTAGCCACTTTAATTCGAATTCACAGGTTAAATAAACCAAATATTGGCCTTATGAGATTCTCCAAGGCAAATTAACATGTTGCCGTATTCACGAGAATTATAAACGTACGCGCTAGGTATTATTAAAACAAAACAAGAAACACAAAACGTAACATCAAGAATAATAACAATAAGTAATAACAACAAGAATTTCATAAACAAAACGACTGTCGCTCACGCGCACGTGGTAGTCTACACGGAACTGGCCCAAAAACAAAAATAAAACAAAAATTAATAACCAATTCCGCCAATACAAAATACCTACCGTTAAGTGCATGCGTCCTAACGTCCTTGCCATAAGCACTTTGATCGTTTCCACAGATCGTTAAACCGTTACGACATTACCAAAGTTAATTTTATAAGTTTAGTTATCCCTACGACTAGTCTTCATATGCAATTTAGAAGTTATAGTTGTCATTTTTTAATAGAATTAGACAATCAATTGTACTCTGATGCAACAAGCCGTTTCATTACTACAAAATGATATTGAAATTAATAAACGTATCTAATTGGGTTCTCACTCACACAATTATAAACACTATTTCATCGTTATCTTTGATTTTGTACAAGAAAGTAGAAATGAAATGGTACTGAATAATTTAATAGTTAAAATCAACTGCAATTATGATGGACAGTTAATTAATCTAAAAAAATACTTATTATACTTTATTTAAATTGACTTTCCGTTATTAATCCGTCCAATACTTTGAATTTAAAAAGAGGTCCGTCAAAGTATTAACAATTACTTGCAAGTTTTATTGTGATTGCCGCGTCTAATTCTTATATCGCCTGCAAACAAATCTTAGTAGGTAAATTTCGATGTAACATAGCAGTTTTGCCAACACCAATTTGTCAAATTCTCCGAAAATTCATGTCAAATCCCCCAATGTAAGGACAAAACTTCAACAGATTCTCCATAAATTCCCCTCAATTTTATTTTAAAACTAGCTGTTCACGGCGACTTCGTCAGCGTGAATTTATTACGATTGGATTTCATGGGCTTAAATTTTACCCGAAACCCTAATTATTTTTCTAAAATAAAAGTAGCCTATGTTACTCCTTATAATATCAGTTATCTGCTTGTGAAAATCCTATAAAAATCGGTGAAGCCATTTCGGAGATTAGCCGGAACAAACAGACAGACAGACAGACAAAAATTTCAAAAGATGTGTTTTTGTTGTAAGTACCTTATATACTTTCATATGCATTTCGTACATAGCTGTTATTTTGACATTACAAATAGACACTTCAATTTTATTTATTTGTATAGAAATGAAATAATTTTCAACTAATTTTATAAGATTTATTTACTACTACTACACTACTAACTAACATTTTTTTCTTTTTTATCGAAATTTTTCTTTCACACTCCATATTTTTGTTACAAGCATTTTACTCCATGGAGTATTTTTAATTCCTTCCCTTGCTGCCATAAAAAGTACCACAGTATCTGCATTTATATGCATGCGGTTCTCTGCTTTAAAATTAAAAAATAAAGAAAGGAAAAGCATTGAATGATACACAAAAGTTGCCGAAATAAATCCGAAAATTAATGTGGTGCAATGAAGATAATTAAAAAAAAGTCATTCGATATTCATAAGTAACCTAACAAAAATGTTAAGATAAGTATTTAAATTTCATGAGAAAAGGTTCTGACTTGGCCCGGAATATGGATTTTCAAAATCCCCGCGTTTTCCGCGCATAATACCAATCCGCATAAAATTTCCAACTAACTTTAAATGCCCTGCAATTTGGGGCATTCCGTTAATATAGTAAATGGGTCTATTAATTCTTCTGAGCTACTTACTCACATAATGCTTCTGTTCGCGCTAAACGCTAATGTCAAGAATTGACACCAGGGGGCGTGCAGAGCGGTGATTTCCTACGGTTTGACGTTCGCGCAAGACCGGATTGGTTGCTTGTGGGGCAGGTCGGAAGTGATTGAATGCAGTGCAGTCACTAGCACGTTGTGAGGTCGTCCCGTATAACCTCTATTAATGTCGGTTTGTAAGCAAATTATGCAACGACGAGGAATTTGTGGAGTCTAGAAAAATAGACTCCGGGTCGATTAATTGTTTGGAAGTTAATGTCTAACTGTACCGTCGCGTTAAGTGCCTTTTGTGTGTTGTCTATGTAGTTTTTTTGCGTGCCAGCCAGGCGGACTTTGAATCTTAATGCGGGCGTAGTAGTTAATATCGTACGAAGGAATTTAGTTTGTCGGTTGTGACGCTGAACTTTGTGACTCGAAACGGAAGTGACCTTTGATCCACCGTTCATTAGTCGTGCCGTGTGTTACGTTTTTGATTACTATTGACGGGGATTTAGTTGAGTTTGAAGTTAATTAAATGGACAATAAAGTTGATGGATTGAAATAGTGTACAATAAAGTTGATAAACTGAAATAGTGAAATGAAGACAGAAGTTAAAAGCTTTTACAAAAATTTACTTTGCAAATATCCGCGTTATAAAATAAAATGATGTGTCTTACCTAGTATGAAGAAGCACCTCCCGCCCTCCCTCAATTGCGTGCACTAACCCCGTCACCACTAATCCCAGCACCGCTACTTCCAACACCACTACACTAGGCAAGACACACCACTGACGATAATACGACACGTGTTTCGCCTCTACACGAGGCATCCTCAGGTGATATAGACTCTACGGTGGCTAACCGCTAAGATAGAAGTCTTAGCGGTTAGCCACCGTAGAGTCTATATCACCTGAGGATGCCTCGTGTAGAGGCGAAACACGTGTCGTATTATCGTCAGTGGTGTGTCTTGCCTAGTGTAGTGGTGTTGGAAGTAGCGGTGCTGGGATTAGTGGTGACGGGGTTAGTGCACGCAATTGAGGGAGGGCGGGAGGTGCTTCTTCATACTAGGTAAGACACATCATTTTATTTTATAACGCGGATATTTGCAAAGTAAATTTTTGTAAAAGCTTTTATATAATGGATTTCCGCAAAGTAACGCCTGATTCTATTAATTATTAAGACAGAAGTTGTCAATTGGTGATCGCCCCCTTTTGAGAAATCTCGCCTTTGAAGTAGAGGCAGCGCCGGTGGATCTGCGGTCAGACTTCAACGGTCCAGTCAGATCAAAGTTTATACACACCACTAAACACCACTTTACATGCACCTACACCTACCTACGGCCTGACCGAGCCTTGGGGTAGTATTCGCCTCGGAACCAGGTACGTCCTATTTATTTACCTAGCCTATCTCTATTGTATAGGTCAATTGTCCATAGGCATTTTGAGCCCCGTCCTCTGCTGCCCGTCGATTGTGCTACTGATGGGCCTAGTCCAGTCTACCTTGGTTGGGGCAGCTCAGGGCGTGTACAGCTTCGGACCGTATTAATCAGATTTAGACAGCGACTCTTGCTATTGCTATATACAGGCTGTTTGTGAAACACTCCCGAAAACTAAAACAGATGATAGTACTAATGACACCTATGGTCATGGGTCACAAATAAATTTGATTCCGATGAAAAAATCATCTTTTCACAACGTTTTATTAACTTTATTTACATTCCATCACGTTAGTACAGCTAAATGAATCGTTCATTTCATTATAAAAATCATGAAAATGCTGAAACATAAAACCAGCAGTGGAATTACTGAATTACAATCAGTTGACTAGAGGCAGTGACTCGTCGACGCCGAAATCGCGCTGCCCGCAGCTAGGAATGTTACCACAATACCTAATAATTTACAACACTTGTCTAAACACTTACCTTATCTACTTAACCTACTATTTGGCCAAAGTGCTTGTCTCCACTTCGCCACTTTATTCACAGGTTAAATAAACAAAATACCTGGTTCGATTCCCCACTAATAAAAAAAATACTTAAATGAAATGTTAACAAGGTCAGAGTCATGCTTTTTGTGTAGGTATATGTTTATGATTCTGATGTATTCAGTTATATACCTATTCAGATGAGTTCAGTACTAAGTTATTTAAAAAAAAAAATGTTATGAAACAGCTTACCGATCTAAATCTTATGAGATTCTTCAAGGCACATTAACATGTTGCCGTATTCACGAGCACTATAAACGTACCTACACGTTAGGCAGTATTAAAACAAAACAAGAAAAACAATACGTAACAACAAGAATGTAGTAAACAAAACGATTGAACTGTCGCTCACGCGCACGTGATAGTCAACACGGAACTGTATCAGAAACTAAAATTAATAATCAATCCCGCCAAAACAAATGCGCACGAGGAATTCGTCCTTGAAGCACTGAGCTCTACCACAGACCGTAAAACCCTTACGACATCGCCAACGTTTATTTTATTTATAAGTTTAGTCTAGTCTTCATATGGAATTTAGAAGTTATGGTTGTCATTTTTAATACAATTACACAATCAATTGTACCCTGACGCAGCAAGCAGTTCTTTTCTACAAAAATTATATTGAAATTAATAAAGGTACCTAATTGGGTACTCAGTACTCACTTACATAATTATAAACACTATTTCATCGTCATCTTTGATTTTCATAAGAAAATAGAAATGAAATGGTACTGAATAATTTAATAGTTAAAATCAATTGCAGTTATGATCGACAATCGACAGTGGAGGGAGTGTGTCTGCGCATGGGTACAGTCGCGTTCTAAAGTACTACATGGTATTAGGCTATTGTTTTATAATATAATAGTAGTTAATTGTTTTATTGTAGAATCATAATAGGTACTTTACTAGCTACTTAGAACTTTGGCTCTTCCAAAGAATTAAAAATGGATAATGTTTACTTGAGCATTATTTTTTATTTCTATCGTAAATTAATAAAGTAGATTGTTACAAAAAAATTTAAGCTAAGGGTGACACGCCGTCCATTATACCGTTGGAACATGGAACATGGAAGCCAGATGTCGATGTTGTGTTGGTGTTATTGGATGCTACTTCATCATTACTTTCATTTTCGCTTGAGCTTCTGTTATCAGAATCATCATCATCAATGCGAATAATAAATGTTTCCGTCATCAGGTCGACCACATGGTAATTTTCTCGGTATTCTTCCTCAATACTTTTAACTTTACTACACAATTTTCCCCATTCACCTTCTATTTTATATATCTATTTACCTTTTCTTTCACTAGTTCAGATATAAAACAATAGATATAAATAATTTTTCTTTCCTTCCTTTTTAAAACCATCGTCGCGAGTCGTGCAAAGTAAGCTGTGTGTGCGACTGTATTTTGGAAGCCAACAAAGCACGGGAAGCATGACCCAATAACATGCGCGCACAGTAATACTGGCGAGCGTTCCCCCATCGCGCCCCCTTCGTACTACCAATTTGATCGATAAATCGCTGTGTTCAGGTTCATGGCCAGCGTTCTTTTTACGTGACAGGACCTATAAGAGTGTGGCGTCCAAGCGTACATTGACCCCTAGTCAGCTGATTGTAATTCAGTAAATTTTCTGCTGGTTTTATGTTTAAGAATTTTCATAATTTTTTTTAATGAAATTATCGTTTCATTTAGCTGTACTAACGTGGTGGAGCATGAATAAATCTAAAAAAACGTTGTTAAAAGACGATTTTTTCATCAAGATCGATCGTTTTCGGGAGCGCTTCACGAATACCCTGTATAACTTTTGCTTTAACAAATTATAGAAGAAATCCTTTCTGTCTGTGTAGCACAATGTAATTTAATAAGCTTTCTTTTGTAGTAGCTATAGACCGAATTTCTATAGTTCGAAATCTGTAAAAAAACTGTGATGAACAGAGAATTTTTCATTCTTAGCCGCGACTAGCATGACTCAAGTTGCCAGGTGCTTGGTCTCACGGCAAGTAAAACTATGCGTTTTTTTTTCTTATTACTATTTTTGCATTTTTTGTTATTGTTTTTGTGACTAGTTTAAGTAATCCCTGGAGTATTGTAAATTTGTATAAAGTTGGATGAAAGTAATATGTAGAGGCTTGTAACTAGCAACTCTTATCACCATTTTGTAACTTTACGAAGATATTAGTTTGTAAGCCTTCCTAAAATGAATAGATAAATAAAAAAAATATGAATGTCGTGTCACACCCGTTTAGAATAAAGTTCCTTTCTTAGTACATTACTATTAATAAACGTATTATATTCTTGATTAACAAATACAACTAAATGAATTATTGGCGTCTATTAAAATGAAGCGTCATTTAAAATAAAATAATATTTATTTTTTGGCAAGATAAGAAAAAGTGCGTGAATCATCATTCATCATCATCATTACAGCCCTTCACAAGTCCACTGCTGAACATAGGCCTCCCCCAAAGAATGCCACAAAGCACGGTCCTGAGCCACCTGCATCCATCGACTTCCTGCATATCTTACCAGGTCGTCACTCCATCTAGTGGGGGGACGCCCTACACTTCGCCTGCCGGTACGAGGCTGCCACTCGAGAACCTTTCTTCCCCATCGGTTGTCGGTTCTTCGAGCTATATGGCCGGCCCATTGCCACTTCAGCTTACTAATCCGTTGGGCTATGTCGGTCACTCTAGTTCTACTGCGGATATCCTCATTTCTGAGTTTATCACGCAGAGAAACTCCGAGCATAGCCCTCTCCATAGCTCGCTGAGCGACCTTGAGCTTCCTCATCCGGCCAGCAGTGAAGGACCACGTCTCAGTTCCGTATGTCATCACTGGCAACACGCACTGGGTGTACAGTCTCGTTTTCAAGTTTTGAGGTATACCTGACGAGAAGATGTGCCGTAATTTCCCGAACGCTGCCCAACCGAGTTGAATCCGTCGATTGACCTCTCGGTCGAAGTTGGACTTACCTAGTCGGACTATTTGTCCCAGGTAAACATACTCGTCAACAACTTCGAGCTTAGTGTTCCCAACAACTACCGGCATAGGTGTGACATGGACATTAAACATGATCTTAGTTTTCTCCATGTTCATCTTAAGACCTATCCGTTGGGAAACACTATTGAGGTCATTGAGCATAGTGTTTAGGTCCTCCAGCGATTCTGCCATAAGGACTATATCGTCGGCAAATCGAAGGTGAGTGATGTACTCGCCATTGATGTTGATACCGTATCCTTTCCAGTCCAGAAGCTTGAAAACATCTTCCAATGCAGCGGTAAAGAGTTTCGGGGATATGACGTCACCCTGTCTTACACCTCTCTGCAATTGGATAGGTTTCGTACTCTGGTTCTGTACTCGGATAGCCATCGTAGCCCTACTGTACAAGCACTTCAACACTTCGATATACCGACAGTCAACTTGGCATCGCTGAAGGGACTGCAGCACCGCCCAAATTTCGACGGAATCAAAGGCTTTCTCATAGTCCACATACGCCAGACATAGTGGCAAATTGTACTCCTCGGACTTCTGTACAATTTGCCGAAGGGTATGTATGTGGTCTATGGTGCTAAAGCCTTTTCGGAAACCAGCTTGTTCGGGAGGCTGGAAGTCGTCAAGTCTGCGCGCGAGATGATTCGTAATGACTCTCGAAAACAGCACGTAGACGCGGCTCAGAAGGGAAATCGGTCTGTAGTTCTTCAAGAGAGCGTTGTCGCCTTTCTTGAAGAACAAGACCACCGCACTTCTGCTCCACGCCTCCGGTGTAATGCCACCATGGAGAACGGAATTAAAGAGCTTCTGAAGGACTTCAAGTACCGGTTTTCCACCCGCTTGCAGAAGCTCCGCTGTAATTCCATCCTCGCCTGGGGCCTTGCCGTTTTTAAGGTGCTGGAGAGCCATTCTAATCTCGCTCAGACTGACGTCCGGGATATCATCGGAATAATGTCGGATAAGACTCGCTCTTGGATCGTTACTCACACTTGCGTGCGGCTCCAACGATGACGTGTACAGCTGCCCATAGAACCTCTCAATCTCACTCAAAATCTCAGGTGCCCCGGAAACGATGCTGCCACATTCTGTCTTCAGCTTTGACAGTTGGCGCTTTCTGGCAGACAGATCTCTGGCAAAGACTTTGGAGCCTCGGTTCCGCTCGATCGCTTCTTCAATACGAGCTGTATTGAATTTGCGTAAGTCCCGCCGCATGCATTTGGAGATCTGTCTGTTCAGTTGCCTGTATGCTGTTAAATCTGTTGAAGAATGTAGCTTCATCTCCCGTCTAACAGCCATGAGATTAAGAGTGTGATCGGAGAGTTTTTGTGTTCTTCTGCGGCGGGTCTTGCAGAACTTAGCTCCGACCGCATGGACAGTTTCCACGAGCTTGTCATTCAAATCGTCCACTTCATTGCAGTCTTCTAGGCACTGAAAACGGTTTTGTAACTCGAGCTGAAAGGTTTCGGGACTTTGGATTAGAGCACGAGGGGGACGGAGCGTTGACTTCATTAGACGAGACCTCTCCAACTTAACGTTTAGGTTCAGTGTGCCTCTAACCATTCGGTGATCGCTGCCGGTTTTCACCCTCGCGATCACTGAGACATCACTGAACAGTTGTCGTCTGGTCGTCATAATGAAGTCAATCTCATTTTTTGTCGAACCGTCGGGGCTCGACCAGGTCCACTTCCTGTGGGGCCGCTTCTGGAAGAAAGAGTTCATCATAAAGAGTCCCTCTTTCTCCATGAAGTCGGCCAGCTGCTGGCCCCTTGGGTTCCGTTGCCCTATTCCAAATTTCCCTACTTTCAGCTCACCGTTCTCTCTTGTGCCTAGTTTTGCATTGAAGTCTCCCATTAACACCGTATATTGGGTTTTGGAGGAATGCATGGCTCTAGAGATATCCTCATACATTTCCTCCACCTCCTGATCGGGGTGTGCCGAGGTTGGTGCGTAAACCTGTATGACCTTCAGCGAATACCGTTTGGTGATTCTGAGTATAAGGTACGCAACCCTCGTCGACACACTCTCAATCTTTACAACGTTGTTAACGAGAGACTTGTGGACGATAAATCCGACACCTCCTTGGGACAGATGGTCGCCCTCCCGGTAATAGAGCAAGTTGCCGGATTCGAGGATTACCGTGTCCTCCCCCTCTCTTCGGACTTCGGATAATCCTATAATATGCCAGCGTAACTTGTCTATCTCTTCTTCCAGCTCCACAATCTTCTCGTCAGTCCTCAGGGTGCGTGCGTTGTATTTTGCCAGGTCGAGTCGTCGTAGGTGGCAACCGAACCTCCACCGGAGATTCTTAGCACCCCCTGCCCCGCCGTTACCATGGTCGCCACCGTAGCCAGGAATAGCGGGGCCGCCGGGGACTGGGGGCCGTTTATTATTGTCATTGCTCATGGGGGGTATATTGCCATAGTTGCCACGCTTGGCGAGCGGGTTGGCAACCGCAGTTTTTTTATATTAGTGCGTGAAAGATGGATATAATTCCATCTCGCTTCTTTATTTATGTCAGAAGGAGTTGTGACGGAAAAATGTTATACTTTTACTCGCCTAGCCCTCCAGTTCCAGTTCGTTCTAAAAAAAGAAAAAATATCATCCCTACCCTGATTTGTATATGCAGGTGGCGCTGCGTGCAGTGCGGGGGCGCGTGGTCGCGCGCGGGTGTGGGCGCCGACCACGTGGCGCGGCAGCACGGCGCGCCCGCGCCCGCGCACCGCTGCTCCGTGTGCGGACACCGCGCGCCGTCAGTACCCAGCCCACCACGCACTGCACACACACACTCACACACCACGTGCGTACTCACACATACTGCATACACTCACACTTACTGCATGCACACTCAGACACACCGCATGTACACATACACTTACCGCATGCATACACACTTACCGCATGCGAACTCACACTTACCGCATGCGAACCCACACTTCCCGCATGCACACTCACACTTACCGCATGCATACACATTTACCGCATGCACACTCGCACGGGCCGCATGCACACTCACACCTGCCGCATGCTCACTCACACTTACCGCATGCACATTTACACTTACCGCATGTACTACTGTCACCCATGTTTAACGTCCAAACGGGCGTAAAGCAGGGTTGTGTCATGTCTTCCTGGCTGTTCATACTGTATCTCGACAGCTGTTTACAGAAGCTAAAAGATAGTTGTTTGGGTGTGAAATTGGGTGACATATAAGTAAATTGTTTGCTGTATGCTGATGATGCAGTGCTTATTGCACCATCAGAGGCAGAACTGCAGGCATTAGTCACGTGTATGAAAGAGGAATGTGAAATTAAAGGTCTCCGTTTGAATGCTAATAAAACTAAGGTTCTGGTATTTGAAAGGGACGAAGAGAGAACGAAGTGTGAAATAATCAGGAATGTCTAGAACAGGTAAATGAAATTGTATACTTGGGGAGTGCTTTTAGCCGGGATGGAAGATGTGATTTAGATGTGGACAGGCGTGTCGCTGCCGGGAACAAAGTCAATGGTGCCCTGACTGCGGTAGTCAAAAGGCAAGGCGTAGCGAAGAGTGCACGCCTTGCAATACATAACGCAGTGTTGGTACCGACTTTGTTATATGGCAGCGAAACCTGGGTATGCCAGAAGAAGCATAAAAGTAAGTTGAATGCAGTGGAGATGCGATCTCTTCGTAAAATGTGCGGCGTTACCATGGCCGACCGAAAGCGAAACGAAGAGATTCGCAATATGGCAGGTTTGAAAAATGATCTTATCACAAAAATTGATAAGGGCGTTGTTCGCGCTAAACGCTAATTTCAAGAACGAACGCGAGAGGGCGCGCGGCTCAGTGTCATACCGGTTTGACATTCGGTCGTGCGTAAAACGCCCAAGGGCAGTCAGTCGTCCTTAGGCAGTGCTCACGATTGGCACGCAGTCATTTTGTCGGAAACTCGGAATAATTCGGCGCGGCCAGTAAATATACGGTCTACCATTGTGACGCGCATTCCTGCTGGAGAGCTTCCCAGGGACTCATTGTGTTTGAATCAGAATCTGCATAAGTGCATTAGGCAATATTAGCTAGTGCGGCCTCTGATATTCTAGAACTAACTGTTGCGACGCGAAACGGTAGTGACCTTTAATCCGTAAACTCCGTGTGCGTTTTGTGTGTTAACCTTATAACCCGCGATAGTTAGTGGCTTCTGTAAGTTAGTAAATCGTACGATAGAGTTAATTGACTGTCATCGTGACGAACGAGGAAAGCGACTGTGGTCCGGCGCCGAAGCAGTCTGAAGCAGTGTGGCAGCATTTTGGAGCTATGCTTGACAAGGCCCCACACATTCACCCCTCACTGTACACTACTCTCCATCCACTATTACACACACTCACGGCCTGCCCAAGCCTTGGTGCGAAGTTAGCTTCGGATAATGGTAAGTACTATGTCCTTCTAACATTACACATTATAAAAAACCCAAGGCGTCTAGTATACACCTACTGCATATCACACCACATCCTTTTGACTCTTTAAACCGTGTAAACCAATTCTTCGCAACTATTGGAAAAAAACTTGCGGATGAAATCATAACCCTAACTGGACAAGCATCTAGATCTGTCACTTACTTAAATTCACTATCTCAAATTAACTCGTTCGTCCTACTTGAGACAGATCCAGCAGAAGTGGATAGCATACTTGGATCACTTGACTCAGAAAGTGCTTCGGGGTGGGATTGCATACCTGTGGGTTTCCTTAAATTATCTCGAGAACTAGTCGTTCCTCTTATTAGCCAGTTGATTAATATGTGTTTCGAAACGGGCGTATTTCCTGATGCGCTAAAACGTTCTATAATTACACCCGTGCACAAAGATGGGGACAAGAGTGATGTTAACAATTATCGGCCGATATCTGTCTTAACATCCCTTTCAAAAATAATAGAGAAAATATTAAACAAAAGGCTACTAGTAAGTTATTTAAATAAATACAACATTATTTCAGATTCACAATACGGTTTTAGACAGGGACGGTCAACTCAGGATGCGATCATTGCGTTAACATCTGAAATCGTTAATAAGATAGACAATGGTTATAAATGCGTTACGGTGTTTCTAGACCTGAAAAAGGCTTTTGACACTGTATCTGTTCCCATCCTTGTGCAGAGACTTGAAGCTATAGGGATAAGAGGTAAAGCTCTCTCCCTCTTTGACAGCTACCTCCGAGGTAGGAGACAGCAAGTTAAAATAGATAACTTGCTTAGTGAGGAGGAAAACATTATTTACGGTGTCCCACAGGGCTCGGTTCTCGGCCCATCACTGTTTCTAGTGTATATTAATGAATTATGCAACCTACGAAGCAGTGGTGGGAAAACCTTCTCCTACGCGGACGACACGGCCATCGTTTACATTGGGGACTCGTGGGAAGAAGTATGCAATAATGCCGAGCAAGGATTAGTTGTTATAGATAGATGGCTCAAAGCCAGTCTGCTAACCATTAATGTGATTAAAACGAACTACATTTGTTTTTCTCCTAGTTTAAGATCTAAACCAGGCCAAAATTTTAAAATTAGAATACACACGTGTGCGGACCACTTGAACCATAATTGTAATTGCCAGGTCCTTAAACATATAACGTCCACAAGATACTTGGGAATTATAGTTGACGAGTGTTTAACTTGGCATTCGCATATTGAGATTGTTACATCACGGGTGCGCAAATTTATATGGATTTTTAAAAATTTAAGATATGTGATGCCTCAGAAGACACTAAATAGCATCTATATTATGCTTACGCAATCAGTTCTTACATATTGTTTACCAGTCTGGGGAGGAGCCACTAAAACTAAATTCCTTGAGTTAGAAAGAGCCCAAAGGTCACTTATAAAAGTAATGTACTATAAACCATACAGATACCCCACCGACGATCTATATAGAATCAGTGGCTTACTTTCAATTAGAAAACTATATTACTTAATTACGGTCCTATACTTACAAAAATCTATTCCATTTAACCAAGACAGTCAGGAGAGGAGACGAAAAGACATAGTGGCTTACTCCCTAAGGGTCCGAACCGCTTTTGCACGGCGTCAGTATGCAACCCAATCAGTCTACATTTATAATAAAATAAACGTAAAATTAAAGTTCCACCATGAGGTACTACACGTATGCAAAAAGGTAATAACTGAGTGGTTAAAAACCTTAACATACGAAGAAACTGAACAAATTTTAGAAAGACTTAGTTAAGCAATTTTTTTTCTTCTTTCTTATCAATAATGTACGTACTCACCGAGCTTAATCTATTACATGCACTTCGAACACACCGGCACTACAAAGAAGACACACCCTCACACACATAAACGCACGCACACACACACACACACACACACACACACACACACACACACACACACACACACACACACACACACACACATACACGCACGCAAGCACGCACGTTTAAAAACAAGATGCACTACAGTTTCACACAGGCGTACAACTACAGTTACACAAAGAGCTAATAATTACTTTATAAGTCACTTACTGTTATTTTTTCTTCATAAATTTATCTTTACTTACCTTTTGTATAATAGTCTCAATATTGTTAATAATTAAGGGAAAGAGCGAGATAGCCCCAACACAAGTATTATCAATTACTTACTGGGGATGTCTCATTTATAATTCATGTAACTGTTTTGAGACAAATAAACATTTTCATTTTCATTTTCATTTTCTAACGTCCTCCCATCTGGTTTATTGTAATTAGGAATTTCCACGTGGCCACATTGAGGCCCGACCTACGTCTGCTCGGGAAGTCTTCTGCTCATGGGCCCCAGAGGATTGGACCCTTTAAGGGAGCAGCCGTAGGCCGTAACAGGCGTGCTTCGGTGGTTTGGGCACGTTGAGCGAATGAGTGAAGACCGAATGGTGAAGAAAATATATAGCGCAAAAGTTAATATTAAAAGGTGTCGAGGTAGACCGAGACTAACTTTCGAAGACCATGTGAGCAAATTGCTCGAAGAGGGTAGGGTCAAGAGTACTCGGATACCTAGACGTGCATGCATGAAGAAGATAATGAATCTGAAAGAAACGAAAGAGGTTTGTAAGGATCGTGACACTTGGCGATCTGTTCTCTCTGGCTACCCCGTCAGGGATTGTGCGTGAAGATAAGTAAGTAAGTAAGCATGTACTTTCACACCTACCGCATATAACAACACACTTACCGTATGATACACGCTTACCACATGACACACACACCGCGTCTACACACACTTACCGCATGCACACTCACACTTCTTGCATGTACACTCACACTTACCGCATGCACATTCACTTACCGCGTGCACACTCACATTTACCGCATGCACATTCACACTTAACGCATGTACATTCACACTTACCGCGTATAACAACACACTTGCCGCATGTCACACACTTACCGCATGTAAACGCACACTTACCGCATGACACACACACCGCATCAACACTCTCACTTATCGCATGCACACTCACACTTCCTACATGTACACTCACATTCACCGCATGCACACTCGAACTTACCACCTGTACACTCACACTTACCGCATGTACACCCACACTTACTGCATATAACAACACACTTACCGCATGATACACACTTACCGCATGTACACGCACACTTTTCACATGACACACACACACACCGCATCTACACTCGCACTAACCGCATGCACACTCACACTTACTGCATGTACACTTACACTTACCGCAAGTACACTCACACTTACTGCATGGACACTCACACTCACCGCATGTACACTCACACTTACTGCATGGACACTCACACTCACCGAATGCACACTTACACTTACTGTATGTACACTCACAGCCACCGCATGTACACACACTTACCGCATGTACACTCACACTTACTGCATGGTCACTCTCACCTACCCCATGCACACTCAGTCTGAGATCTATAAACCGTTTGCTCAGACTTTACTTTCGAGCTAAGACAGTGTCGGTATTTATAGAGCTAACTTCGTAGTCTTGTTGAGTGCGCGCTTAGCAAAGCTAAAGGCAACGAAATTGACGACTTACGAAAAAGTCAGGATTATATCCGAAACCACCGTATTCATTTTAAATTGTTGTATTTATGTAACTCTAATTATTTATAGCAATAAATAGATAGATTCAGGTCGTCTTCTAATTTTAAATAGCATTAATCCATTTTCTATTAACGTAATTTCATACTTATTTCGAATTTCTTAAAACCTTCTGTTTTATATTTTCTGATTTTTCACTCTTCTCTTCCGTTCCCGTTCCCATACCATACGCACGTTTTCTATTTCAGATAATAATAATTTATTAATGAAATAAAATTTGGACTGTTTTCAATTATTAATGTTTTTTTATTTTTTATTTTTATACAATAAAATCCAGAACATAATGCGTGGAATAAATCATCCATTAATTTTTAGACTGTCTGTGTCTTAGCAAAAGTTTAGCTTAATCTTAGCCCAATACAACTATAAATTCACAATCAAAGATTATACTCAGGTAATTTATTCGGCAGTAAAGTCTGAGCAAAGTAAAAGTACGGTCTATAGATCTGAGCCTCAGACTTACCGCATGTACACACACACACTTACCGCATGCACACTTGCACTTATCGCATGTACATTCATACTTACTGCATGCACACTCACACTTACCGTACACACACGCACGCCTACCGCATTTACAGTCACACTTACCGCATGTGACACACACACACACACCGCTTATACACTCAAACTTACCGCATGCCACTAACACACATCGCTTGTACACTCACCGTTACTGCATGCCACATATTTACCGCATGTACCCGCACACATTGCATGTACACACACACTTACTGCATTCACACTCACACTTACCGCATGCACTCTCACACTTACTGCATGTACACTCACACTTACCGCATGCACTCTCACACTTACTGCATGTACACTCACACTTACCGTATGCACTCTCACACTTACCGCATGCACACTTACTCTTACTGCATGCACTCTCACACTTACCGCATGCACACTTACTCTTACTGCATGCACACCCACATACCGCATGCACATTGACACTTACTTCATGTACACTCACACTTATCGTATGCACTCTCACACTTACCGCATGCACACTCACACTTACCGCATGTACAGTCATACTTATCGCATGACACGCTCAGACAGTGCATGCAAACTCGCTCTTACCGCATGACACTTACACACCGCATGCACACTCACACACAACGCATGCACACTCACACTTACCGCATATACTGTCATACTTATCGCATGACACACTCGCACACTTAGTGAATGCAAAGTCACTTTTACCGCATGACACTTACACACCGCATGCACATCCACACTTACCGAATAACATACTTACCGCATAGCACTCATACACACCGCATGCACACCCACACTTATCGCATGACACACCCTTACCGCATGGCACACACACAACGCATGCGCACTCACACTTGTCGCTTGATCCTCACATTTACTGCACGAAACATACACAACGCATGCACACTCACGCTTACCTCATGCATACTCACACACATAAACCGTATGTACAGTCACACTTACCGCATGTCCACTTACACTTATTGCATGAACACTCACACACACCGTATGTGCAGTCACACTCATCGCATGAGACACACGAACCGCATGTACACACACACACACACTTATCGCATGTACAGTCACACTTACCGCAAGTACAATCACACTTACCGCATGTACACTCACACTTACCGCATGCACATTAACACTTAGCGCATGCACACTCACACTTACCGCATAACACTTGTACCGCATGCACACCCACACTTATCGCATGACACGGTCACACTTACCGCATGTTCACTCATACTTAACGCAAAGACAGTCACACTTAACGCATACACACTCACACTTACCTTATGTACAGTCACACTTACCGCATGACACTAACACACACCGCTTGAACACTCACACTTACCGCATGACACTCAGACATACCGCATGTTTTACGTGGTTTGGCCATGCTGCAGCTATATTAATAGTATAGTTGTTATATTAATTGTATAGTTGTATAGCACGAATGGGTCGGCTCGACCAGGGAAGGACCACGCTCTCACAAAATACCAGGGTAAAATAGCAGCTTAACACTGCTGTGTTTCGTAAGGTGAGCGTAGAGAACCGGAGACCCATTTACTGGAAAAGAGGCATGTCATCTTAGTCCTTACGGGTGACAACGCATCTGCATTTTGATTCGCAAACGAGGATAGATTTATATGTCTATGTGCCACAGCAACCACTTACCATCAGGTGAACTGTGTGCTCGTTTGTCACTCTATCCTATAAACAAATACCACTCACACTTTCCGCATGACACACTTACCGCACAACACTCACACTTACTGCATGCTTCCTCATACTTACCGCATGAAACCCACACACACCGTGTGCACACACACCGTGTGCACACACACCGTGTGCACACACACCGTGTGCACACACACCGTATGCACATCCACACTTATCGCCTGACACTCTCACTTACCGCATTCACACTCACACTTACCGCATGCACACTCACACTTACTGCATGTACACTCACACTTACCTTATGCACTCTCACACTTACCGCATGCACACTCACACTTACTGCATGCACACTCCAACATACCGCATGCACACTCACACTTACTGCATTACACAATTACCACATAAGACTCATACACCGTATGCACACCCACACTTATCGCATGACCGCATGCACACACACCCTTACCGCATGACACACACACACGTACTTTATGCACACCCACTTACGCATGCAAACTGACATACACCGCATGTACAGTCACACTCACCACATGGCACACATGCACACGCACCGCATGTATGTACACAGACACTTTTCGCATGTACATTCACACTTACCGCATGCACACTCACACACACTGTATGTACAGTCACACTCACCGCATATCATGCACACACAAACACGTAACGCATGTACACACACACTAATAGCATGTACGGTCGCACTTAACGCATCTACACTCACCGCATGCACACACCCACACTTACAGCATGCACTCTCACACTTACCACATAACACTCAACGTACCGCTTGCACACCCACACTTATCGCATGACACTCACACTTACCGCATACACACTCACACCTTAGATACAGACACACTTACCTTAATGACTGTACCGTTAAGGGTACAGAAATAGGTGGGTTCTTAAAAAGCCAACAATTGTTGTAAATTATTTATTTTTCTTACTTCCGTACACGTACAAGTAAGTTCTATGAAGGGGATGACTGGCCTGACGTAGGGCGAAGTCCAAGCGCTATTCCCCCAGGGCCGTAGACAGCCAGCTAGCAGAAGTAGCCGGTGAAGCCCAAGCTCGACAGTGATGATGGCTGTTGGTAGGAGGGTAGGCCAACACTCCGTTAGCTCGCGGCTCGGCAACAGTAGCTCTTAGGTAGCAGGTAGATGCTAGGTGGTAGTAGATCCTAGATAGCAGTAGATCCTGGAATTCCAGACGGAGGCCAGCATTAGGGAAACTTCCTATAGCACTATATGTACCCTAGTCAATTCCAGCACCCCTTGTAGGAAGTTAAAATTCTTAAAGCTAAGCACTAAGCAGCCTCAGCAAAAGAGGTAATAATTAAGCAGAACAGTTACAATGTTTCAATAAATAAAAACTCACCCCAGCGGGATCAACCGCACCTCGAATAATTTAGATTTTAATTGTAGGTAAACAGGTACAACGGTCGTTATTAGGAGGGTCACGCGAGTTGCGAACTTGAAGCGGTCTCAGGTGGAAATGAAAGAGGAATGGCCCGAACGGGGACTCGTCGTCGTGTCCGAATCCTACCGAGTCTTTTGTTTTAGAGATCGGTGAGAAAAATGGTTCACGCTGCGCGGATAAAATTAACTAGTTTATGGTTCCGTAGAATAACTATTTTAAATTAACAATATGTAATAATTTAGTACTTTTTATTTTTAGATTAGAATATTATATTCATCATCATCATCATCATCATTACAGCCTTTCATAAGTCCACTGCTGAACATAGGCCTCCCTCAAGGAATGCCACAAAGCACGGTCCTGAGCCACCTGCATCCATCGACTTCCTGCATGCCTTACCAGGTCGTCACTCCATCTCGTGGGGGGTCGCCCTACACTTCGCCCACCGGTACGAGGCTGCCACTCGAGAACCTTTCTTCCCCATCGGTTGTCGGTTCTTCTAGCTATATGGCCGGCCCACTGCCACTTCAGCTTACTAATCCGTTGGGCTATGTCCGTTACTCTAGTTCTACTGCGGATATCCTCATTTCTAAGTTTATCACGCAGAGAAACTCCGAGCATAGCCCTCTCCATAGCTCGCTGAGCGACCTTGAGCTTCCTCATACGGCCAGCTGAATATTATACTACTATTATTTATTTAAGATTATATCTATATTATTATCAATTTAAGATTTTAATTAATTATAAGTATTTGTAAGGGTGCATTCAGATGTACCGTTACATGACACTAACACTCACCGCTTGTACACTCACACTTCCTGCATGATACTCACACATACCGCTTATACTCTCATACTTACCACATGTACACTCACACTTACCGCATGACACACTTACCGCATAACACCAACACTTACTGCATGCAACCTCACACTTACCCCACGACACACACCGCTTGCACACACACACCACATGAACTTCCACACTTACAACGTGACACTCACACTTACCGCATGTCAAACACACACCGCATGCACACCCACACTTTTCGCATTACACCCGCAAGGGCACTTTCACTTACCGCTTGACACACACACACTTACCGCACGACACATACACCGCATGCACATATACACCGCATGCACCCACACACCGCATAAACTTCCACACTTACCACATGACACGCACACTTACCGCATGTTATACACACACACACCGCATGCACACCCTTACTTTTCGCATTACACTCACACTTACCGCATGGCACACACATACCACAAGCGCACTTTCACTTACCGCTTGACACTCACACTTACCGCACACACACACACACCTCATAATACTCACACACACACACACACACACCGCATAATACTCACACTTACCGCATGACACGCATACACACTTACCGCGTAACATACACACACCGCATGAACACACCACACGTACACTCACACTTATTGCATAACACTTACACGTGCCGCATGCGCAAGCGTACTTATCGCATGACACTCACACTTACCGCATGTTTACTCACACTTACCGCAAGTACAGTCACACTTACCGCATGTACACTCATGCTTACCACATACACACTCACACGTACCGCATGCACACCCACACTTATCGCATGACACTCACACTTAGCGTATGTTCACTTAAACTTACCGCAAATACAGTCACACTTACCGCATACATACTAACGCTTGCCGCATGTACAGTTACACTTTCCGCATGACACTAACACACACTGCTTGTACACTCACACTTACTGCATGCCACTCACACTTACTGCATGACACTCACACACACCACTTATAGTTTCACACTTACCACATGTACACTCACACATACCGCTTGACACTCTAACACACCGCTTGCACACACACTTGTTGCATGCCACTAACACATACCGCATATCACTCACACTTACTGCAAGCATACTCACACTTACCGTATGACACTCACACACACCGCATGCACATCCACACTCACCACATGATACTCACACTTAACTCATGTCACACACACACACCGCATGCACATTCACACTTGCCGAATGGCACACTTACCGCATAAAACTTACACCGCGTGTACACTCACACTTACCGCAAGTACAGTCACACTTACCACATGTACACTCACACAGACCGCATATACACTCACAGACACCGCAATTTAACATCTGATTAAATTTATGCATATACTAACACCGGTGAAGCGAGATGAAAATTAAATCTTATCGGTCTAATCCCAACCAAAAATCTTAATTGAGAAAGTCCAGTCACCGAGCATAAAGACTGCCATTAATTTTTATTTTGTAGTATTGTAAATACTACGGCCAAAAACTTCTTTTAATAGGTGGTAAGACTCATTCTCTACGTAAGAGTCCGTTTGTACCACCCTCTTACGTATTTCTGCCGCCAGATAGTAGTGTTGAGTAAAGGGCATAGAGCCAGTATAATTACAGGCAACAGTGAAGCCTCGTAGTCCTCAGATCACACAACAGATAAAGTAATTACTGGTTTATAAGTTGCAGTAACCTCTTACCATCATCTGTTGTGTAATGGTCTAAATGCCTGTATAATTACACGATGTGAGGCAGAATGGGATAAAGAGCCAGATGACAGGCTGCAAGGCATTCCATCTTAGCCCTCAGAGATGACTTAATTTTTAAAAATTTGTACGAGTAGTTACCTCTTACACTCACGCGGCGAAGGGAACATACTAAAGTATGTGAAGTAAACGCGACGCGTAGGTAAAGGCGGAAACTCGTCATTTGAAGTAAGTTCTCTTAATTTAGACAAGCGTAATTTTGTAACGAAACTAATTCTAATAAAATTTTATTTCTATAATTCTTATAATTAACATTTAAAAAATAATTGTTTTTAGCACTCTTGTCTATGGTTCTGAATAAACGTAATGATTATATACTCTTTGGTTTAGAGATGTCCCTTCTAAATATTACCATACTCTTTGGGTTCTACAAAGGTGACCTTGGATTATTTCATGTATATATAGGTCCGCAAAGGGACAGATTAAAACGTCGTTAATTTCCATGGTGTTACAATCACTTTGACTTAAGTCATAGAGACAGCAGAAGACTTATAGATATCTTATAATTAAGCAGCACTTGAGCATAAATGAGTAAATTACACTACAGCCATGTTGTGGAAAAATACATTGAATTGTATAAATAAATATGAAAATGAAAAGAGTACTATATTGTTACGAGCTTGGGGTTTGAGACAATTAAAAACTGCCGAGTGAATTACCAAAATTGACACTTTAATTACAGAACACTAATTACAACTTAAACCACACTAATAATAAAACACAATTGTACTTTTGATCACTTTAGTTCGCATTTGTATCGCTTCGAAGTATTCGCTTGTATCGCCAATTCAATACTCACTCCGGTCGCGGTCCATACCGGCCTTATGTAGGGTCTCAGATAGTTCCCAGAGCCTTCTACTGTAGAAACATCTAGAATGTTCGAGTACATACCGGTCCCGACTGACTAGGTGTCGATAGTTCTAGAAAGTTCTTCTATGGAAATTTCTAGAAAGATCTTGACTCTCTTAATTCTGCTACTCGATACTAGAGGGCGCTAGTGGTAACTAGTGTTGCCATGTACCATGCATTAATTATGGCGCGCAACAATATAATATAAATTTCCGCACAGGGAAAGTGACTAATGGCCAAATACTCAAACGCTACTCAATTTAAAGATGTTAAGTCTCGTGGTGTCTCAGGCACTTCGACTTGAAGTGATAGAGGCAGCACGACGTCAATGACGTCTTAAAATTCAGCGGCGTTTGAGTATTTGGGCGTAAATGACTTAACTGCAGTATCCACTTACAGGACTGTATCATTTTTATCACTCCAGTTTTATAAACTAACTCATGTTGAGTTACTTAATGACTTAAAAAAGTTAGTAAGTGAGTAAATACCGCTACGAAAAATATTTTAACACATATTTTCATAGCAAATTAGCGGGCTACGTCCACGTACCTCGCTGAGATAAAATACACTTCTCCATAGTACCCTGGGCAAACTTCGGAACCATATAAAGAATCACTCGGAACGGCAGAAATGTGACTTGTGTGGGAAGACGTTCAGGGATCGAACTTCTCTGCGGACACATCTTTTGTGAGTATTGTTTTAAATGTCTTCTTTTTCATCAACTCTTATTAGTCTACTTGTGGACGTGGGCCTCTGATTTTGTAGAGAAGAATTGCCCAAATCGTCACGTCATTGGTCTGAGTATTTTATGTCAGGTGTTAACGAGATAGTTGTAGATCTAACGAAATCCAAAAGATCTTTCTGGTGTTCCAGTTCTTTTACGACACCCACAGTATGAAATGAGTAGTTGGGATCCATACATGGGATCGTACACCGCCACTATAATATAACTATAATTTAATTTACAAGTGAGTTTTGTCCTCCGAGATTATAAAAAAAATTGGTCCCTTAAGCCTGAATAATTCTGGTCCTCCGAGCTCGAATAATTTTGGTCCTCCGAACCCGATAAATTTTGGTTAAATAACTTTTTACCGCGTTTTTATTAACTCTCTTTCTTCCTTTGAATATTAAATAAAGAGCAATGGCAGACTTTCATACATAAAATTAGTTGAGAAGAAATGGTAGCGTCTATATACCAAAAATATCTTAAAATGTTAAGCGTCAGTCCCTTAATAACTCTGTCAAAGAATTTTGTACTGAGAAGGCGTCAAAAAAAAGATATTTACATTTGAACCTTTTTAGGTTATGTCCTATGTCACTTGGAAAAAGTCATGTTTACTGTGGTTGTTTGATGTTAGCTTAATACATAATACATAATTGAGAGTTTTTAGATTATTGTATCTCTATTATATATTTGCATACTATAAATGTATATTTCTGTCAAGGTTCTAGGGCTTTTGTACCATAGTGACATTCTCAGAAGGGCTAGAACCCAGAGCCGTAAAGCCAGTAAAAAAAACAGTGACATTTTATTTTAGATAGTGTTGGCATAACATTAAATGGAATTATTACATAGTACTATGATTGAGATAATGTATTATTGTAGGAAATTCTTTGTAAGAGACTTATTCTCAGCCATATTACCGATAGTACAGTTATTACTACTAATAACTTAATATAAAAATATTTTGTGTATTGTGTTGGTAGTGTTACAAAGTGTATACGAAAATAGTAGGAATATACTAAATGGCAACATTTGAATAGAGTAAAATGATTTCAGTCATTTGATATTCCCAAAAATGTTTGTTTTTTTCTGTGGCTTTAATTAAAATACATTTTTATTTGAAAAATCATAGAAAAATAATAAAACTCATTTTATATATAACTTATTTCTAGACGCTACAATTTTTGTCAACTATTTTTCTGCCATTGCTCTTTTGCATTTGAATTTAAATTTCCTTCCCGATGAGCTTAATGACTAATTTTCAATATAGCTCAGAACTATATGACAGTGCAATATAAACTCATTCTCTTATCTGTCTGTTAGTTGGTCAACAGGTAATTGTTGGGTAAAAATTTTGCAATCGAATTTAATTTCACTTCCCGATGAGTTATAGAATTGAAACTTCAATATAGCTCAAAACTAGTTAACACTGCAATATAAAATCATTATCTTTTCTACTGTTTGTTTGTTTGCCTGTTCTCTACGAAGTTCGCAATCGATTTTAAACTAACTTCTCGATAAGCGATAGACTTGAATTTTAACGGGATAATAAGACCACCAATCCATCCTTCCGTTACTGCCTATAAAAGTCCACTGATAAACATAAGCTTCCCTCATAGATTGCTTCATGGAGGGATTTTGCCATAGTTGGGACGCTTGGCAAGCGGTTGGCAACCGCATCGTTTGAATTATATTTATTTTTAATTGAACCATCCCTAGTATCCACAACGGAGAGAAGGAGTACGAGTGCCCGCGCTGTGGGAAACGATTCCTGTTCAAAAAGGCCATGCAGATCCATCTCGTCACACATGAGTCCTCCGCGCAGGTCTACTGCTATCAGGTATATTGACTTCTTCTTTCTCCTTCCTCAGCCCGTCAAAGTACACAGATTAGTGGTTACCTAGTGGTCGAAATTCGGTCGTAATTCATTACATTTTTGTTTATTAAGCAAGCTATATTTCACTTTCAACCGCATATTAATCTATATCTATACTAATACAATAAAGCGGAAGAGTTTTTTTTTTGTTTGTTTAAACACGCGAATCTGTAACTACTTACTAGTCCGATTTAAAAATTATTTTTATATATGATAGCCAGATTCACGAGGAATAGTATAGTATAGCATTAGGCTACACCGCTCCGCTAACCTAAAATATTGACTTTTGTTAGGCAAGTCAGAAGAAAAATCGCTCCCGAAATGATTTCTTCGCGTGCGCTGGCGTAATGGTTAGTGATACGTAACTTCAATGTTGTACAAAAATATAGATCTTTCATCTTTTTTTTTCTTTAAAAATACTTTACCCCCACACTAGGATTTTCTCCTGTGTCGTGGAGGCAGTTTACAAACACAAATTGCACAAGGACAAACATCCAGACCCGGAACAATTACTTGTAGGCCATACAATTACTCTGGTTCTACTGCGGATATCCTCGTTTTTAAGTCTATCACGTAAATAAACGCCGAGCATAGCCCTCGCCATAGCTCGCTGAGCTACTTTGAGCTTCCTCATACGGCCAGTAAGGAAGGACCACGTCTCAGATCCATAGGTCATCACTGGCAACATGTACTGGTTGTACAATCTAGTTTTGAGGTATGCCTTACGAGAAGATGTGTCGTAATCTCCCGAACACTGCCCAGCCGACTTGAATCTGTCGATTGGCCTCTCGGTCGAAGTTGGACTTACCTAGTCGGACTATTTGTACCAGGTAAACATTCAATTGCAGAGAGGTGTAAGACAGGGTGACGTCATATCCCCGAAACTCTTCACCGCTGCATTGGAAGACGTTTTCAAGCTTCTGGACTGGAAAGGATACGGTATCAACATCAATGGCGAGTACATCACTCACCTTCAATTTGCCGACGATATAGTCCTTATGGCAGAATCGCTGGAGGACCTAAGCACTATGGTCAATGACCTCAATAGTGTCTCCTAACGGATAGGTCTTAAGATGAACATGGACAAAACAAAGATTATGTTTAATGTCCATGTCACACCTATGCCGGTAGATGTTGGGAGCACTAAGCTCGAAGTTGTTGACGAGTATGTTTACCTGGGACAAGTAGTCCGACTAGGTAAGTCCAACTTCGACCGAGATGTCAATCGACGGATTCAACTCGGCTGGGCAGCGTTCGGGAAGCTACGACACATTTTCTCGTCAGACATACCTCAAAACCTTAAAACGAAATTGTACAACCAGTGCGTGTTGCCAGTGATGACTTACGGAACTGAGATGTGGTCCTTCACAGCTGGCCGTATGAGGAAGCTCAAGGTCGCTCAGCGAGCTATGGAGAGGGCTATGCTCGGAGATTCTCTGCGTCATAAACTTAGAAATGAGGATATCCGCAGTAGAACTAGAGTAACCGACATAGCCCAACGGATTAGTAAGCTGAAGTGGCAGTGGGCCGGCCATATAGCTCGAAGAACCGACAACCGATGGGGAAAAAAGGTTCTCGAGTGGCAGCCTCGTACCGGTAGGCGAAGTGTATGGCGACCCCCCCACGAAATGGCGTGACGACCTGGTAAGGCATGCAGGAAGTCGATGGATGCAGGTGGCTCAGGACCGTGCTTTGTGGCATTCCTTGAGGGAGGCCTATGTTCAGCAGAGGACTTATGAAAGGCTGTAATGATGATGATGATGAATGTATTTGATATACATATTATGAATAAATTTTAACTTGATGCACGCCTTCTCCATAAAACTTTAACTTTGCCAAATCTCACACTCCTCCGTGCGTACAATATTCTTAAAAATGGATACAATTTTTTTTTCTTCACGTATTAATATACAAATTTTGTTCCAGTGCGACATGAACTTCAAAAACCAGATGTCGTATAACCAACACATTAAGTACAACTTGAAGCATATCGATCCGGCGAAACTGAAGTAAGTATTCCGCTTATAGCAACCTATACTGATACGAGTACTATTCTTAATATTTGTTTTTATTATGGAACTTTTAATCTTGGCCGTGTTTTCAGGATTATAATTATTTCTGAAATTAAATGCAACAAATTTTACGGATTTTATCGCATTTTATTTAATCTTTATATTCCCGATGTATGGTGTACTTTACAGCACCCATGGTCACGGTCACTACTGAGGTGTTTGACGTCCCGATGTCATAGTTAGCCCGGCTACCTTCAGCTTTAGAAAATTAATTTTTGGTCCAATCTACGCAGAACGAGCTTACAGTATTTTGAAGTCAATTTTTACCATCAGTCAAGTGTAATATCTCTCTACAAGATGCAGAAGTGTACAAGCTTGATTATGAATGTGGTCTCTCTTACATAGGACAAACAAAAAGATTTGTAAAAACCAGCGTAAAAAAACATAGCTGACGTGGAGCACCGACGCTCTGGAAAGTATGCAGTCTGTGAATATGTTCGAGATCGTCCCCGCCACTACATCAAATTTAATAGACCACAAATTCTCGCAAAAGAACACCGATTCCTTCCACGGATGATTCACGAGGCTATTCAAATTAAAATACATAAGCACTCGAAACGTAGGGAAACAAAAGCGATAAAATCCTTAACATTAGTTTAATTTAATGTGTAGTATTCGCGTAAATATAAGAAATCATTTGTTTTGGAAAGTTCCACTGCTGGAAAAATCTAAGTAGGTTCTGTCTATTCTAGATACGCATGCCAACTTTGCGACAAGAAGTTCGTGAAGGCGAAACGATTGGAAGAGCACAACCTCGCCGTGCATTTGAAGGTTACGCCGATACAGTGCACGATGCCGGGTTGTAGTTTTGTAAGTACGTCCAATAGTATAACACAAAAATGAATTAAATAGAATATAACAAACTTTAGTACTGCCAATGCTCCATATGTGATCAACAATCGAAGTCTAAATCTTGTTGCTATAAAGAATTTATACTTGGTAGAATAAAATATATTTTTTTATTATTAAAAACGTACTGCATAATATTTCCTAGCCACTAACTATACAAAAACTGTACACTAACACTAAAAAAACTATACCATCTTCTTTATTATGTGTTTGAAATAAAATCGTAGTTACGTCTGCGTAACACATTAATTTGCAACGGGCTAATATTTCATATCTTTATTTTCTCACTTTCCAACACATTATATCTATACCCATCGCACACACGTCTATAATGTTCATACAATATAAACATGTTGGTCCGAGTATGCTTCCCTGTGGGACGCCAACTGTAACCGATGTCGAGTAAGGTATGGCGTTATTGAGTTTGATTCGTTGTGATCCTCCGGACTGAAAGCTGCGAAACCATTCAAGTGCAGTACCCCTGATTCCCGGAAATTCGAACTAATTCCAATTTCCTAAGTAAGATAGAAACTGAGACAGGGTCAAAGGCCTTAGTTAAGATTCTGCAGCATGCAGGATAGGATCACACTCCCACACAATATCAGTGTGAAATAGCAGGTTAAGATGAGGATTTCTTTCCTTCTCCGCTGCATGCACATTTGTACAGCACGATTGAAAGGGCCTATTGCCACAATTAAGAAAAAAAAGATCAGTAGTGCATCGCATGTTATTTCCCGCCGAAACCTCGTAATGGAAAAGTTTGATAGGGATTATTATTTTTTAAAGCTAAATTTGTGTGCTTTGGCTGTATCACCAATTATTATGAAGCGCGATAATAATCAAGCACTGGCTTATACTAATTAAAAGATCAAATAAAACTTTTTAGATTAGATTTTAATTAAATTACTTTTTTGTATGAATTTTCCTACAATAACTTGGGGAAGTCAAGCGATGAACAAAAAGAGTCGTGCCACGTGTATTAATAAAATTGCTTAACTAGTAATCTCAGTTTCATAAAACTGTGTACGTGTAATAAACGGTACATTCTGGTCCACGAAACTACCTATACAATTATCGGTTACAAACAATTACGTTAAATAATGCCCACCTCCTGCAGGCATTTCGCCGAAGCAAAAGTTTAACTTGATACTGAGTTAGTGGTCAAAGGACTGTTTGCCACAATTAATAGAAAACAAGAGAAGTAGTGGGTGGGCTGTAAGTTCCCGCCGATACCCCCTGATGCCAAAGAGTGATAGCGATTCTTATTTTTTTTTATAGAATAAGGGTGACAAACGAGCACACAGCACACCTGCTATGGGCCATAGACATCTAAATCTATCTTCGTTTGCGAAATAAAATGCAGATGCGTCGTCAGTCGTGAGGACTAATCGAATGCCTCTTTTCCAGTAAAAAGGGTCTTATTGTATAAAATATCTTTATTTCCAACTGCAGAACATAACACAAAAATTATTTGTATTTGAATTGAATTTTGGTATGATTTTTCATATAAAACCTCTTGTTAATCTGAGATTTTTAAGTCCCTTGTAAATAGACATTATGCAATGATATTTCATAAAAAATCCGTTATTGGTCTGAGATTTTAGGCCCCATGCTGTTTGTATGAGACATATAACAATAAAGTACGTGCCAACAATAGTATTTTGCTCAGCATGTCGTAGAGGCTACTAAGGATATATTGTGGTTGTGAGCGTGCAGGCGACAGGCAGCCGTCTATCGCACGCAGTAGCACACTCAAGTGTTGCCGTTTTAGCGACTTTGTCGCTAGATCTAGTGGATTGTGTATATGTTTGGCGACACTTTTTCTAACGACTAAAAAAATAAAAAAAGAGTGCTACTTTTTGTATACTAAACTCCGGTAGTGTTGTGAAATTAGAAGAGGAACTATATATTATAATACAATATTTAAATGTAGTTAGCTAGAAACAATACGAATATTGCTATTGGTTTTTTTTGGAAAACCCCTACCAGAATAACATTTGATCTCGAGAAACGATCGGTTTGAAGCCTTCTATCAAACGATACATCAGGTATCACGGTTTCTTTATCTTACCATTTCATTCCTTCATCACCACCGTTAAAGGAAGGACTAACCAGTTTCTACGTTACATCATCGCAGAACAAACAGGTTTTCATCAGCATAAATAGTTTAGTTTGTTCAATTGTCGTCATTTATATTAGAATCTAATTGTGGAAATGGAAATTCCTATAAAAAAGAACACTTATGTTCAAAAGTATGGATGAGAATGGCATCAATAAGAAAAGTTTAAAATGTGGTTAAAAGCTTGTACACGCCCCTAGCTGCCCCAACAAGGCTAACGGGATTAGGGCCCATGAGTAAGCCCATCGACGAGCAGCAGAGGGACGGGGCCAGAATATGGCAACGTGGAATTTCTCTAATTACACTAAACAATATGGGAGGACGCTAGAAACACATAGTACTTACCATTATCCGAAGCTAACTTCGCACCAAGGCTTGGGCAGGCCGTGAGTGTGTGTAATAGTGGATGGCGAGTAGTGTACAGTGAGGTGTGAATGTGTGGGGCCTTGTCAAGCATAGGCGACCAGCCGCGGCCGAGTTCCAAGCTGCTCCAAAATGCTGCACCGCTTCAGACTGCTTCGGCGCCGGACCACAATCACCTTCCTCTTTCGTCACGATGACAGTCAATTAACTCTATCGTACGATTAACTAACTTACAGAAGCCACTAACTATCGCTGGGTATAAGGTTAACGCACAAAACGCACACGGAGTTTACGGATCAAAGGTCACTACCGTTTCGCGTAGCAACAGTTAGTTCTAGAATATCAAAGGCCGCACTAGCTAATATCGTCGAATGCACTTATACAGATTCTGAGTCGGACCCAATAAGTCCCTGGGAAGCTCTCCAGCTAGGAGTACGCGTCACAAATCCCAGACCGCACACCCACGGGCCGCGCCTAATTATTCCGAGTTCCCTAACAAAAATTGACAGCGTGCAGACATTAGCACAGCTAGCAGACGACTCCCCTTTTCGCTCGCGACCCGCGCGCCACTGCCACGCTCGGCCGAACTTCAAACCGGTATCGCCCAGAGCCCCGCGCCCCCTAGACGTCGATTCCGACAACAGCGTTTGGCGCGAACAAACCCCCGTCCCGGACATAAGGATTTAGGTCCGCGAGCAAACCGTTCAGCGGGACAAGGTCGAGACTGCAAGTTGCAAGACCGAATCTACAACCAAACTAGGCCACCTTAGGCAACCCATCAGATCTTGCAACCCTAACCAACGCCTCAAAATTACTGCCCCAACGTGGGCAAGCATGCGCTTCCTGGACATCGCAGCCCATAAATAAGTCCTATTCTGGACAGTAGTCCGACGACCTCTTTCAAACACCTATCTGTGCCCCTACGATTAGTTCCGCAATCCGACCGGATCGGGTCTGCAAACAGCGACGCGACACGAAGCGGCCCAGAGCGGCCTCCTAAGCTTCAGTGCAGAGAGCACCCACAAATTCTACATGAACGTCGTCTGTGGAGAGCCGAACGAAACGCACAGATAGTCCCTAGTATGAATTTTCAACAAGTAGGCCTAGCCAGGCCACCCACCATATTATCATTTACTAAAATAGTGCGGCAGCTGATTTCAATCTGATAATCTCCAAAACTAGCTAGCCTGTTAGACAAGCAGTCCTATGCTCATATTTCAACTAATTTTTCAAAGCATCAATGTTCAACTACAGAATCAATTCAACCAAATTAATCACCGATGCACATAGGTCAACTTGACAAATTAAACAAAACAATAACGTAAGGGACAGCCCTACTTCTTCATAAAGCAAAATGATTAAACACTATCATAAAACATATACATAATTTTTCAAATAGCGCGACATTCAATTCAAATGAATTCAAACTTTCTTTTCAGCAACCAGGCGCAACATTCAAACACAATGATTAAATATATTTACAAAACACATGCAGTAGCATTTAAAGGAGTAGATTAAATTCAATTCTTTTAATCGCAACCGCTACAAACAGGAAAATTTCGCGGAAAGCCCAAAGCATTTTTTAATTTTAATTCAAAGTATTTTTTAACTAAATGCTCGACCAAACCAAATCTAATACCCCTTGACAGCGTGATTCAACGCTCCAGGGGGGCCCTAATCTTCCCACCACCAAGTGGAGGCCAGACGGCGTGAACACGAGAACAATAGAGCGCAACCGCTAACAGTCGCCACTCGGGTTGTACGCCTTCACTGAGGACGTCGGCAACAGAACATTTTGACAAGTGAACTGTTGACGGCTTAAGGCTCAGTGGAGGCTGCCGTGGTGGGAGCTAAGGCGGCAGCTAGCCAGGGCCGCCTCCATCAAATGGGGAACAGTGGTACACCAGTCGCGGCCACTCAGCTAACGGGAGTGAGAAGGGTCCAGCGGACCGATGAGTGGCCGTGAAGTTCCTCCCCACACGCTGAGGGGGGGTGATGACACCCCCGCCCCTGGGGAAATTACCCCCCGACGGGTCGGGGGGTAATTTCCCTTTTCGAACCTAGGGGCCTGGTGGCTGGCAGGCGGGCGCCGAGAGTCGCCCGGCAGAGGGCGTGGCTGAGCGCCCCCGCCCGTGGGGGTCGAGGGCCTGGCAGAGCCCCGAGAGGAGACGCCGTTCGCACCCAGGCACAAAACGGCATGGTGATTGCCCTGGCAATGCAGACAGGGCCGCCGATGCGAACAGTCTCGCTGGAGGTATCCTCCCAAACATGAGCAGCACCAGCGGCGCTCCTTGGCGATAGTTCGCCTCGCCGGAACCGGCTTGCCTAAAAATTTCGGGCACGACGTTACCTGGTGATCAGATGCTCGACAATAGGAGCAGGGGGGGGGGGTTGACGACGACTTGCCTGGCGGATTCAGCCTCTCACTGGGCACGGCTCGTAAGTCGTCAACGGTGCCCGCCGCGTTCTCGATCTGCCGGCACTGCTCCTCCAAAAACCGCAGCAGATATGTACGCAATTATTTTTTATCTGCCTAGTTAACACAGAACAATATTTTATAGGAGGGGCCAAACGAGCATGCGGCTCACCTGATGGTAAGTGACTACCGCCGCCCATGAACAACCGCAACACCAGGGGAATTGCAGATGCGTTGCTGGCCTTTTAAAAAGGAGTAGGCTCTTTTCTTGAAGGTCCCTAAGTCGTATTGATCGTGGACCACCAATCATCCAGATGGTGTGGATGGTATCGGGAGTTCTGCCGCGATGTGCGTTCGTGAAATTTGGCGGCTGGGATTAAAAATTATTCATTCAATAGATATTAAAATGTTCAATTTAATCGAGAGTCGATTATATTGCGTTCGTTTTAAATCAAATCGAATATCTCTTTTGTTCTTTTAAGTAAATAGTTTGGAGTTTGAACTGTCAGTCAAGTTTCAAAATGAGAAGTCCTCTATTCGAAGATAACGTTCAGAAATGAGAATTTCACTAGTGTATGTATTCTTTATGGTAATCGATTTATTGTCATAGAAAATACACGAGAATCGATTTTCTAACTTATTTCTTATTTTATTGTTTTTTCGAATTCTATATTGTAAAAAGAGCTACTTTTTTGTATTTTACTTTAGAAAAATATGGCCAATTTTTTAAAGTATAAACAAAGTAACTTCAGACCCAAAAATCCCATTCTCCTTTGCTTTTATTTACACAATATTTTGTTACTATGGAATATTTTGAAATGTTTAGCGACGTCTAGTGGATCTAGTGGATTTTTAATCTGTGGTCTGGAGACTTTCTCTTTTCTGAAACGGCAACACTGAGCCGGCGCTTGCCCGCAGGCGTGCTCGTCGCGGCCGGTGCTGCGCACGCACGTGCGCGTCACGCACCGCAACGTGCGCGCGCGCCCCAACCACGTGTGCGACGTCTGCGGGAAGGCCTACACCGTGAGTACTGCGAGCTGTTCATACTTGTGCTCACTTGTAGCTCCCGATGTCACATCTGCAGCTGGATCTAGCAGTGCGATGAGTTCACTGTACGTGCTGCACCGCAACGTGCGCGCGCGCCCCAACCACGTGTGCGACGTCTGCGGGAAGGCCTACACCGTGAGTACTGCGAGCTGTTCATACTTGTGCTCACTTGTAGCTCCCGATGTCACATCTGCAGCTGGATCTAGCAGTGCGATGAGTTCACTGTACGTGCTGCACCGCAACGTGCGCGCGCGCCCCAACCACGTGTGCGACGTCTGCGGGAAGGCCTACACCGTGAGTACTGCGAGCTGTTCATACTTGTGCTCACTTGTAGCTCCCGATGTCACATCTGCAGCTGGATCTAGCAGTGCGATGAGTTCACTGTACGTGCTGCACCGCAACGTGCGCGCGCGCCCCAACCACGTGTGCGACGTCTGCGGGAAGGCCTACACCGTGAGTACTGCGAGCTGTTCATACTTGTGCTCACTTGTAGCTCCCGATGTCACATCTGCAGCTGGATCTAGCAGTGCGATGAGTTCACTGTACGTGCTGCACCGCAACGTGCGCGCGCGCCCCAACCACGTGTGCGACGTCTGCGGGAAGGCCTACACCGTGAGTACTGCGAGCTGTTCATACTTGTGCTCACTTGTAGCTCCCGATGTCACATCTGCAGCTGGATCTAGCAGTGCGATGAGTTCACTGTACGTGCTGCACCGCAACGTGCGCGCGCGCCCCAACCACGTGTGCGACGTCTGCGGGAAGGCCTACACCGTGAGTACTGCGAGCTGTTCATACTTGTGCTCACTTGTAGCTCCCGATGTCACATCTGCAGCTGGATCTAGCAGTGCGATGAGTTCACTGTACGTGCTGCACCGCAACGTGCGCGCGCGCCCCAACCACGTGTGCGACGTCTGCGGGAAGGCCTACACCGTGAGTACTGCGAGCTGTTCATACTTGTGCTCACTTGTAGCTCCCGATGTCACATCTGCAGCTGGATCTAGCAGTGCGATGAGTTCACTGTACGTGCTGCACCGCAACGTGCGCGCGCGCCCCAACCACGTGTGCGACGTCTGCGGGAAGGCCTACACCGTGAGTACTGCGAGCTGTTCATACTTGTGCTCACTTGTAGCTCCCGATGTCACATCTGCAGCTGGATCTAGCAGTGCGATGAGTTCACTGTACGTGCTGCACCGCAACGTGCGCGCGCGCCCCAACCACGTGTGCGACGTCTGCGGGAAGGCCTACACCGTGAGTACTGCGAGCTGTTCATACTTGTGCTCACTTGTAGCTCCCGATGTCACATCTGCAGCTGGATCTAGCAGTGCGATGAGTTCACTGTACGTGCTGCACCGCAACGTGCGCGCGCGCCCCAACCACGTGTGCGACGTCTGCGGGAAGGCCTACACCGTGAGTACTGCGAGCTGTTCATACTTGTGCTCACTTGTAGCTCCCGATGTCACATCTGCAGCTGGATCTAGCAGTGCGATGAGTTCACTGTACGTGCTGCACCGCAACGTGCGCGCGCGCCCCAACCACGTGTGCGACGTCTGCGGGAAGGCCTACACCGTGAGTACTGCGAGCTGTTCATACTTGTGCTCACTTGTAGCTCCCGATGTCACATCTGCAGCTGGATCTAGCAGTGCGATGAGTTCACTGTACGTGCTGCACCGCAACGTGCGCGCGCGCCCCAACCACGTGTGCGACGTCTGCGGGAAGGCCTACACCGTGAGTACTGCGAGCTGTTCATACTTGTGCTCACTTGTAGCTCCCGATGTCACATCTGCAGCTGGATCTAGCAGTGCGATGAGTTCACTGTACGTGCTGCACCGCAACGTGCGCGCGCGCCCCAACCACGTGTGCGACGTCTGCGGGAAGGCCTACACCGTGAGTACTGCGAGCTGTTCATACTTGTGCTCACTTGTAGCTCCCGATGTCACATCTGCAGCTGGATCTAGCAGTGCGATGAGTTCACTGTACGTGCTGCACCGCAACGTGCGCGCGCGCCCCAACCACGTGTGCGACGTCTGCGGGAAGGCCTACACCGTGAGTACTGCGAGCTGTTCATACTTGTGCTCACTTGTAGCTCCCGATGTCACATCTGCAGCTGGATCTAGCAGTGCGATGAGTTCACTGTACGTGCTGCACCGCAACGTGCGCGCGCGCCCCAACCACGTGTGCGACGTCTGCGGGAAGGCCTACACCGTGAGTACTGCGAGCTGTTCATACTTGTGCTCACTTGTAGCTCCCGATGTCACATCTGCAGCTGGATCTAGCAGTGCGATGAGTTCACTGTACGTGCTGCACCGCAACGTGCGCGCGCGCCCCAACCACGTGTGCGACGTCTGCGGGAAGGCCTACACCGTGAGTACTGCGAGCTGTTCATACTTGTGCTCACTTGTAGCTCCCGATGTCACATCTGCAGCTGGATCTAGCAGTGCGATGAGTTCACTGTACGTGCTGCACCGCAACGTGCGCGCGCGCCCCAACCACGTGTGCGACGTCTGCGGGAAGGCCTACACCGTGAGTACTGCGAGCTGTTCATACTTGTGCTCACTTGTAGCTCCCGATGTCACATCTGCAGCTGGATCTAGCAGTGCGATGAGTTCACTGTACGTGCTGCACCGCAACGTGCGCGCGCGCCCCAACCACGTGTGCGACGTCTGCGGGAAGGCCTACACCGTGAGTACTGCGAGCTGTTCATACTTGTGCTCACTTGTAGCTCCCGATGTCACATCTGCAGCTGGATCTAGCAGTGCGATGAGTTCACTGTACGTGCTGCACCGCAACGTGCGCGCGCGCCCCAACCACGTGTGCGACGTCTGCGGGAAGGCCTACACCGTGAGTACTGCGAGCTGTTCATACTTGTGCTCACTTGTAGCTCCCGATGTCACATCTGCAGCTGGATCTAGCAGTGCGATGAGTTCACTGTACGTGCTGCACCGCAACGTGCGCGCGCGCCCCAACCACGTGTGCGACGTCTGCGGGAAGGCCTACACCGTGAGTACTGCGAGCTGTTCATACTTGTGCTCACTTGTAGCTCCCGATGTCACATCTGCAGCTGGATCTAGCAGTGCGATGAGTTCACTGTACGTGCTGCACCGCAACGTGCGCGCGCGCCCCAACCACGTGTGCGACGTCTGCGGGAAGGCCTACACCGTGAGTACTGCGAGCTGTTCATACTTGTGCTCACTTGTAGCTCCCGATGTCACATCTGCAGCTGGATCTAGCAGTGCGATGAGTTCACTGTACGTGCTGCACCGCAACGTGCGCGCGCGCCCCAACCACGTGTGCGACGTCTGCGGGAAGGCCTACACCGTGAGTACTGCGAGCTGTTCATACTTGTGCTCACTTGTAGCTCCCGATGTCACATCTGCAGCTGGATCTAGCAGTGCGATGAGTTCACTGTACGTGCTGCACCGCAACGTGCGCGCGCGCCCCAACCACGTGTGCGACGTCTGCGGGAAGGCCTACACCGTGAGTACTGCGAGCTGTTCATACTTGTGCTCACTTGTAGCTCCCGATGTCACATCTGCAGCTGGATCTAGCAGTGCGATGAGTTCACTGTACGTGCTGCACCGCAACGTGCGCGCGCGCCCCAACCACGTGTGCGACGTCTGCGGGAAGGCCTACACCGTGAGTACTGCGAGCTGTTCATACTTGTGCTCACTTGTAGCTCCCGATGTCACATCTGCAGCTGGATCTAGCAGTGCGATGAGTTCACTGTACGTGCTGCACCGCAACGTGCGCGCGCGCCCCAACCACGTGTGCGACGTCTGCGGGAAGGCCTACACCGTGAGTACTGCGAGCTGTTCATACTTGTGCTCACTTGTAGCTCCCGATGTCACATCTGCAGCTGGATCTAGCAGTGCGATGAGTTCACTGTACGTGCTGCACCGCAACGTGCGCGCGCGCCCCAACCACGTGTGCGACGTCTGCGGGAAGGCCTACACCGTGAGTACTGCGAGCTGTTCATACTTGTGCTCACTTGTAGCTCCCGATGTCACATCTGCAGCTGGATCTAGCAGTGCGATGAGTTCACTGTACGTGCTGCACCGCAACGTGCGCGCGCGCCCCAACCACGTGTGCGACGTCTGCGGGAAGGCCTACACCGTGAGTACTGCGAGCTGTTCATACTTGTGCTCACTTGTAGCTCCCGATGTCACATCTGCAGCTGGATCTAGCAGTGCGATGAGTTCACTGTACGTGCTGCACCGCAACGTGCGCGCGCGCCCCAACCACGTGTGCGACGTCTGCGGGAAGGCCTACACCGTGAGTACTGCGAGCTGTTCATACTTGTGCTCACTTGTAGCTCCCGATGTCACATCTGCAGCTGGATCTAGCAGTGCGATGAGTTCACTGTACGTGCTGCACCGCAACGTGCGCGCGCGCCCCAACCACGTGTGCGACGTCTGCGGGAAGGCCTACACCGTGAGTACTGCGAGCTGTTCATACTTGTGCTCACTTGTAGCTCCCGATGTCACATCTGCAGCTGGATCTAGCAGTGCGATGAGTTCACTGTACGTGCTGCACCGCAACGTGCGCGCGCGCCCCAACCACGTGTGCGACGTCTGCGGGAAGGCCTACACCGTGAGTACTGCGAGCTGTTCATACTTGTGCTCACTTGTAGCTCCCGATGTCACATCTGCAGCTGGATCTAGCAGTGCGATGAGTTCACTGTACGTGCTGCACCGCAACGTGCGCGCGCGCCCCAACCACGTGTGCGACGTCTGCGGGAAGGCCTACACCGTGAGTACTGCGAGCTGTTCATACTTGTGCTCACTTGTAGCTCCCGATGTCACATCTGCAGCTGGATCTAGCAGTGCGATGAGTTCACTGTACGTGCTGCACCGCAACGTGCGCGCGCGCCCCAACCACGTGTGCGACGTCTGCGGGAAGGCCTACACCGTGAGTACTGCGAGCTGTTCATACTTGTGCTCACTTGTAGCTCCCGATGTCACATCTGCAGCTGGATCTAGCAGTGCGATGAGTTCACTGTACGTGCTGCACCGCAACGTGCGCGCGCGCCCCAACCACGTGTGCGACGTCTGCGGGAAGGCCTACACCGTGAGTACTGCGAGCTGTTCATACTTGTGCTCACTTGTAGCTCCCGATGTCACATCTGCAGCTGGATCTAGCAGTGCGATGAGTTCACTGTACGTGCTGCACCGCAACGTGCGCGCGCGCCCCAACCACGTGTGCGACGTCTGCGGGAAGGCCTACACCGTGAGTACTGCGAGCTGTTCATACTTGTGCTCACTTGTAGCTCCCGATGTCACATCTGCAGCTGGATCTAGCAGTGCGATGAGTTCACTGTACGTGCTGCACCGCAACGTGCGCGCGCGCCCCAACCACGTGTGCGACGTCTGCGGGAAGGCCTACACCGTGAGTACTGCGAGCTGTTCATACTTGTGCTCACTTGTAGCTCCCGATGTCACATCTGCAGCTGGATCTAGCAGTGCGATGAGTTCACTGTACGTGCTGCACCGCAACGTGCGCGCGCGCCCCAACCACGTGTGCGACGTCTGCGGGAAGGCCTACACCGTGAGTACTGCGAGCTGTTCATACTTGTGCTCACTTGTAGCTCCCGATGTCACATCTGCAGCTGGATCTAGCAGTGCGATGAGTTCACTGTACGTGCTGCACCGCAACGTGCGCGCGCGCCCCAACCACGTGTGCGACGTCTGCGGGAAGGCCTACACCGTGAGTACTGCGAGCTGTTCATACTTGTGCTCACTTGTAGCTCCCGATGTCACATCTGCAGCTGGATCTAGCAGTGCGATGAGTTCACTGTACGTGCTGCACCGCAACGTGCGCGCGCGCCCCAACCACGTGTGCGACGTCTGCGGGAAGGCCTACACCGTGAGTACTGCGAGCTGTTCATACTTGTGCTCACTTGTAGCTCCCGATGTCACATCTGCAGCTGGATCTAGCAGTGCGATGAGTTCACTGTACGTGCTGCACCGCAACGTGCGCGCGCGCCCCAACCACGTGTGCGACGTCTGCGGGAAGGCCTACACCGTGAGTACTGCGAGCTGTTCATACTTGTGCTCACTTGTAGCTCCCGATGTCACATCTGCAGCTGGATCTAGCAGTGCGATGAGTTCACTGTACGTGCTGCACCGCAACGTGCGCGCGCGCCCCAACCACGTGTGCGACGTCTGCGGGAAGGCCTACACCGTGAGTACTGCGAGCTGTTCATACTTGTGCTCACTTGTAGCTCCCGATGTCACATCTGCAGCTGGATCTAGCAGTGCGATGAGTTCACTGTACGTGCTGCACCGCAACGTGCGCGCGCGCCCCAACCACGTGTGCGACGTCTGCGGGAAGGCCTACACCGTGAGTACTGCGAGCTGTTCATACTTGTGCTCACTTGTAGCTCCCGATGTCACATCTGCAGCTGGATCTAGCAGTGCGATGAGTTCACTGTACGTGCTGCACCGCAACGTGCGCGCGCGCCCCAACCACGTGTGCGACGTCTGCGGGAAGGCCTACACCGTGAGTACTGCGAGCTGTTCATACTTGTGCTCACTTGTAGCTCCCGATGTCACATCTGCAGCTGGATCTAGCAGTGCGATGAGTTCACTGTACGTGCTGCACCGCAACGTGCGCGCGCGCCCCAACCACGTGTGCGACGTCTGCGGGAAGGCCTACACCGTGAGTACTGCGAGCTGTTCATACTTGTGCTCACTTGTAGCTCCCGATGTCACATCTGCAGCTGGATCTAGCAGTGCGATGAGTTCACTGTACGTGCTGCACCGCAACGTGCGCGCGCGCCCCAACCACGTGTGCGACGTCTGCGGGAAGGCCTACACCGTGAGTACTGCGAGCTGTTCATACTTGTGCTCACTTGTAGCTCCCGATGTCACATCTGCAGCTGGATCTAGCAGTGCGATGAGTTCACTGTACGTGCTGCACCGCAACGTGCGCGCGCGCCCCAACCACGTGTGCGACGTCTGCGGGAAGGCCTACACCGTGAGTACTGCGAGCTGTTCATACTTGTGCTCACTTGTAGCTCCCGATGTCACAGTGCGATCTAGCAGTGCGATGTACGTTCAAACGTGGCAGTACCACCGAGCGACCGTAATCACATGTGATACACAAGTATTTTTATTCATGCGAGCTCTTACTCCTGAACTACCAACCACTCTCGGCACTGTTCTCGTGTAGAGTAAATGGTAACTGATTTTTATTACAGACTCATACGTTCACACACGCACACACATATTTCATTTTTGTTATTAACAGTTTTGTTACTGCTTAATAATTTATTATATACAATATACACGTTATCATTATCATTATAGCTCTTCACAAGTCCACTACTGAACATAGGCCTCCCCCAAGGTATGCTACAAAGCACGGTCCTGAGCCACCTGCATCCATCGACTTCCTGTATGTCTTACCAGGTCGTCACTCCATCTAGTGGGAGACGCCTTACACTTCGCCTGCCAGTACGAGGCTGCCACTCGAGAACCTTTATTCCCCATCGGTTGTCGGTTCTTTGAGCTATATGGCCGGACTATTGCCACTTCAGCATACTAATTCTTTGGGCTATGTCGGTTACTCTGGTTTTACTGGGGATATCCTCGTTTTTAAGTCTATCTCGGAGAGAAACGCCGAGCATTGCCCTTTCCATAGCTCGCTAAGCGAGTTTGAGCTTCCTCATACGGCCAGCAGTGAAGTACCACCTCTCAGATCTGTAGGTCATCACTGGCAACATGCACTGGTTGAACTATCTAGTTTTGAGATTCTGAGGTGTGTCTAACGAGAAGATATATCGTAATTTTTCGAATGCTGCCCAGCCGAGATTCGTTAATATACACGTACCACACCTTAAGTTAAGACATAAAATAATAATTAATAGTAGGCAATTGTATGGGAGAAGTCAGTGCCTCCTGAGAAACACAGTTTTGCTTTATCTTATAAATTAATTTCAACACATCATATGGTAATATTTTACGTCAAAAATAAACTAAATTCCATTATTTTTCTAATATTTTAGCGTGTTCTTTAATTTAACACGTGCACTACGCATATTTCTAGCAAATAAATGTATTTTCTTTCCTCCCTTCTACCTGGCGACGATGTCGACTGCTGCACTCCCGATGGGTCGATGGGTCCAGAGCAAGAAGAGCCTGGAGGGCCACCTGCGGGCACACTCCGGCGAGCGGCCGTTCGGCTGCGCGCGCTGCCCGGCCGCGTTCGGCTACGAGGCGGCGCTCTACAACCACAACCGCCTCGTGCACCTCAAGCCCAAGGTCACACCGTTCCCTTACCTATACAATATGTAACGTTCGGCTACGAGGCGGCGCTCTACAACCACAACCGCCTCGTGCACCTCAAGCCCAAGGTCACACCGTTCCCTTACCTATACAATATGTAACGTTCGGCTACGAGGCGGCGCTCTACAACCACAACCGCCTCGTGCACCTCAAGCCCAAGGTCACACCGTTCCCTTACCTATACAATATGTAACGTTCGGCTACGAGGCGGCGCTCTACAACCACAACCGCCTCGTGCACCTCAAGCCCAAGGTCACACCGTTCCCTTACCTATACAATATGTAACGTTCGGCTACGAGGCGGCGCTCTACAACCACAACCGCCTCGTGCACCTCAAGCCCAAGGTCACACCGTTCCCTTACCTATACAATATGTAACGTTCGGCTACGAGGCGGCGCTCTACAACCACAACCGCCTCGTGCACCTCAAGCCCAAGGTCACACCGTTCCCTTACCTATACAATATGTAACGTTCGGCTACGAGGCGGCGCTCTACAACCACAACCGCCTCGTGCACCTCAAGCCCAAGGTCACACCGTTCCCTTACCTATACAATATGTAACGTTCGGCTACGAGGCGGCGCTCTACAACCACAACCGCCTCGTGCACCTCAAGCCCAAGGTCACACCGTTCCCTTACCTATACAATATGTAACGTTCGGCTACGAGGCGGCGCTCTACAACCACAACCGCCTCGTGCACCTCAAGCCCAAGGTCACACCGTTCCCTTACCTATACAATATGTAACGTTCGGCTACGAGGCGGCGCTCTACAACCACAACCGCCTCGTGCACCTCAAGCCCAAGGTCACACCGTTCCCTTACCTATACAATATGTAACGTTCGGCTACGAGGCGGCGCTCTACAACCACAACCGCCTCGTGCACCTCAAGCCCAAGGTCACACCGTTCCCTTACCTATACAATATGTAACGTTCGGCTACGAGGCGGCCCTCTACAACCACAACCGCCTCGTGCACCTCAAGCCCAAGGTCACACCGTTCCCTTACCTATACAATATGTAACGTTCGGCTACGAGGCGGCGCTCTACAACCACAACCGCCTCGTGCACCTCAAGCCCAAGGTCACACCGTTCCCTTACCTATACAATATGTAACGTTCGGCTACGAGGCGGCGCTCTACAACCACAACCGCCTCGTGCACCTCAAGCCCAAGGTCACACCGTTCCCTTACCTATACAATATGTAACGTTCGGCTACGAGGCGGCGCTCTACAACCACAACCGCCTCGTGCACCTCAAGCCCAAGGTCACACCGTTCCCTTACCTATACAATATGTAACGTTCGGCTACGAGGCGGCGCTCTACAACCACAACCGCCTCGTGCACCTCAAGCCCAAGGTCACACCGTTCCCTTACCTATACAATATGTAACGTTCGGCTACGAGGCGGCGCTCTACAACCACAACCGCCTCGTGCACCTCAAGCCCAAGGTCACACCGTTCCCTTACCTATACAATATGTAACGTTCGGCTACGAGGCGGCGCTCTACAACCACAACCGCCTCGTGCACCTCAAGCCCAAGGTCACACCGTTCCCTTACCTATACAATATGTAACGTTCGGCTACGAGGCGGCGCTCTACAACCACAACCGCCTCGTGCACCTCAAGCCCAAGGTCACACCGTTCCCTTACCTATACAATATGTAACGTTCGGCTACGAGGCGGCGCTCTACAACCACAACCGCCTCGTGCACCTCAAGCCCAAGGTCACACCGTTCCCTTACCTATACAATATGTAACGTTCGGCTACGAGGCGGCGCTCTACAACCACAACCGCCTCGTGCACCTCAAGCCCAAGGTCACACCGTTCCCTTACCTATACAATATGTAACGTTCGGCTACGAGGCGGCGCTCTACAACCACAACCGCCTCGTGCACCTCAAGCCCAAGGTCACACCGTTCCCTTACCTATACAATATGTAACGTTCGGCTACGAGGCGGCGCTCTACAACCACAACCGCCTCGTGCACCTCAAGCCCAAGGTCACACCGTTCCCTTACCTATACAATATGTAACGTTCGGCTACGAGGCGGCGCTCTACAACCACAACCGCCTCGTGCACCTCAAGCCCAAGGTCACACCGTTCCCTTACCTATACAATATGTAACGTTCGGCTACGAGGCAGCGCTCTACAACCACAACCGCCTCGTGCACCTCAAGCCCAAGGTCACACCGTTCCCTTACCTATACAATATGTAACGTTCGGCTACGAGGCGGCGCTCTACAACCACAACCGCCTCGTGCACCTCAAGCCCAAGGTCACACCGTTCCCTTACCTATACAATATGTAACGTTCGGCTACGAGGCGGCGCTCTACAACCACAACCGCCTCGTGCACCTCAAGCCCAAGGTCACACCGTTCCCTTACCTATACAATATGTAACGTTCGGCTACGAGGCGGCGCTCTACAACCACAACCGCCTCGTGCACCTCAAGCCCAAGGTCACACCGTTCCCTTACCTATACAATATGTAACGTTCGGCTACGAGGCGGCGCTCTACAACCACAACCGCCTCGTGCACCTCAAGCCCAAGGTCACACCGTTCCCTTACCTATACAATAAGTAACGTTCGGCTACGAGGTGGCGCTCTACAACCACAACCGCCTCGTGCACCTCAAGCCCAAGGTCACACCGTTCCCTTACCTATACAATATGTAACGTTCGGCTACGAGGCGGCGCTCTACAACCACAACCGCCTCGTGCACCTCAAGCCCAAGGTCACACCGTTCCCTTACCTATACAATATGTAACGTTCGGCTACGAGGCGGCGCTCTACAACCACAACCGCCTCGTGCACCTCAAGCCCAAGGTCACACCGTTCCCTTACCTATACAATATGTAACGTTCGGCTACGAGGCGGCGCTCTACAACCACAACCGCCTCGTGCACCTCAAGCCTAAGGTCACACCGTTCCCTTACCTATACAATATGTAACGTTCGGCTACGAGGCGGCGCTCTACAACCACAACCGCCTCGTGCACCTCAAGCCTAAGGTCACACCGTTCCCTTACCTATACAATATGTAACGTTCGGCTACGAGGCGGCGCTCTACAACCACAACCGCCTCGTGCACCTCAAGCCTAAGGTCACACCGTTCCCTTACCTATACAATATGTAACGTTCGGCTACGAGGCGGCGCTCTACAACCACAACCGCCTCGTGCACCTCAAGCCTAAGGTCACACCGTTCCCTTACCTATACAATATGTAACGTTCGGCTACGAGGCGGCGCTCTACAACCACAACCGCCTCTTGCAGCTCAAGCCTAAGGTCACACCGTTCCCTTACCTATACAATATGTAACGTTCGGCTACGAGGCGGCGCTCTACAACCACAACCGCCTCGTGCACCTCAAGCCTAAGGTCACACCGTTCCCTTACCTATACAATATGTAACGTTCGGCTACGAGGCGGCGCTCTACAACCACAACCGCCTCGTGCACCTCAAGCCTAAGGTCACACCGTTCCCTTACCTATACAATATGTAACGTTCGGCTACGAGGCGGCGCTCTACAACCACAACCGCCTCGTGCACCTCAAGCCTAAGGTCACACCGTTCCCTTACCTATACAATATGTAACGTTCGGCTACGAGGCGGCGCTCTACAACCACAACCGCCTCGTGCACCTCAAGCCTAAGGTCACACCGTTCCCTTACCTATACAATATGTAACGTTCGGCTACGAGGCGGCGCTCTACAACCACAACCGCCTCGTGCACCTCAAGCCTAAGGTCACACCGTTCCCTTACCTATACAATATGTAACGTTCGGCTACGAGGCGGCGCTCTACAACCACAACCGCCTTGTGCACCTCAAGCCTAAGGTCACACCGTTCCCTTACCTATACAATATGTAACGTTCGGCTACGAGGCGGCGCTCTACAACCACAACCGCCTCGTGCACCTCAAGCCTAAGGTCACACCGTTCCCTTACCTATACAATATGTAACGTTCGGCTACGAGGCGGCGCTCTACAACCACAACCGCCTCGTGCACCTCAAGCCTAAGGTCACACCGTTCCCTTACCTATACAATATGTAACGTTCGGCTACGAGGCGGCGCTCTACAACCACAACCGCCTCGTGCACCTCAAGCCTAAGGTCACACCGTTCCCTTACCTATACAATATGTAACGTTCGGCTACGAGGCGGCGCTCTACAAGCACAACCGCCTCGTGCACCTCAAGCCTAAGGTCACACCGTTCCCTTACCTATACAATATGTAACGTTCGGCTACGAGGCGGCGCTCTACAACCACAACCGCCTCGTGCACCTCAAGCCTAAGGTCACACCGTTCCCTTACCTATACAATATGTAACGTTCGGCTACGAGGCGGCGCTCTACAACCACAACCGCCTCGTGCACCTCAAGCCTTAGGTCACACCGTTCCCTTACCTATACAATATGTAACGTTCGGCTACGAGGCGGCGCTCTACAACCACAACCGCCTCGTGCACCTCAAGCCTAAGGTCACACCGTTCCCTTACCTATACAATATGTAACGTTCGGCTACGAGGCGGCGCTCTACAACCACAACCGCCTCGTGCACCTCAAGCCTAAGGTCACACCGTTCCCTTACCTATACAATATGTAACGTTCGGCTACGAGGCGGCGCTCTACAACCACAACCGCCTCGTGCACCTCAAGCCTAAGGTCACACCGTTCCCTTACCTATACAATATGTAATGTTCGGCTACGAGGCGGCGCTCTACAACCACAACCGCCTTGTGCACCTCAAGCCTAAGGTCACACCGTTCCCTTACCTATACAATATGTAACGTTCGGCTACGAGGCGGCGCTCTACAACCACAACCGCCTCGTGCACCTCAAGCCTAAGGTCACACCGTTCCCTTACCTATACAATATGTAACGTTCGGCTACGAGGCGGCGCTCTACAACCACAACCGCCTCGTGCACCTCAAGCCTAAGGTCACACCGTTCCCTTACCTATACAATATGTAACGTTCGGCTACGAGGCGGCGCTCTACAACCACAACCGCCTCGTGCACCTCAAGCCTAAGGTCACACCGTTCCCTTACCTATACAATATGTAACGTTCGGCTACGAGGCGGCGCTCTACAACCACAACCGCCTCGTGCACCTCAAGCCTAAGGTCACACCGTTCCCTTACCTATACAATATGTAACAAATCCCTGTGCTTCCCGTTAAGTACGTCATCAGCATCATTATTCAAACGTATAGAAATAACTTTTAAAAAACTCGACCATATTTTTAAATTTTTTACACTACACTTACACTAGCCGACACTAAAGAGTGATCGCTATTTAAATTAGTTATTACAATAATACGTGAATCGCACTCGTAAATATATATTGGTTGTTGCCTTTGAATTTTCTCATTTAAACTACACCTCTTTCCTGCGTTGGTTCCAAATCGTATTTTTTTTTTCTTTATAATACGCAGAACAATTAGCGCTATTACCCAAATCCAACGGTGGCTTGTGATTGGACGAAATGTATGAGCGTTTTCAATGGCGCTCTGCTATTGGTTGAATCTCCGCCGCAGAAACAAAATCCCAAAATGTTTTTAATGGCGCCAATTTTTTTTAATATTTAAGATAACGAAACACCCACATACAGCCTACTTTACAGAAAGTAGGCCACATATGCGGACTATTTACTTATTGAAACTTCAACGCAATACATTTAATTCGATCGATGAGTTTTCTACAGAAGTTGGTTACAAGTGGGCAGTTTGTTAATTTGTTTTTCATTTTAGTTTTATTAAAAAAAAAATTAAAAGTATTTATTAATGTGTCCACATTACAGATCGGACGAGGGCGCAACGCAACAAGCGACGCCGCTGCAGGAGCAGTACCAGCAGTGGAGCCCAGCGTCCCACGGGACCCAGTCGAGACCACCGTCCCACAGGACTGGCGCTCCGTAGAGTTATCAATTCAACCAGAGGAAGTTTCTTCGCGGCAGTCCGTTACAGACACCATGTCACTTAAATGAATTAGGAAAAAAGAATTTATAATAAAATCGATATTTTTAATACAGTCTGTCGTTTTATTATCATCACGCCGATGCCCCTTAATGAGCCAATCTATGGAGTTTTAGGTCTATTTTCAACAGTAGACTGAATGGTAATTTATCTGTAGTGAAGACACTCAACAATAAATAATAAATACAATCAATAAAAAAAAAACAAAGATACGACTTGACCTCTTGAGACAGAGGCGGATTAAATGTCGACTGCGCCCTAGGCTAGCCTAGCTATTATTAATTGACTGCCTCGTTGGTTTATTGGTTGTAGTAGTGCGACTGCTGTTCGTGAGGTCTCGGGTCGGGCAAAAAAAAATCAGTTATTGAGTTTTTCCATCGAGAAATTCTCAGTAGCTACCTGGAGTCAGGAAGTTGGCAGTGTCTCACCACCTTGCCTCGGAAAGCACGTAAAGCCGTTGGTCTTGCGCCTGATCTCTCTCCGGTCGTGTCGGTTTACCGTCCCATCGGACTATACGAGTGAGGGAATAGAAAGTGTACCTGTGCTTGCGCATATACTTGTACACTATAATCCAGTCCTGCGCCGATGGCTAGTCTCTGCTGAGACTGGCCACCGTGGCCGAAATTCGATCTGGAGGACATTATTATTGTAAATTAAATATACTCATTTTTCAAATAAACTGTTATAATTTAAGGTCTCATCATAACTAACATAACGAGCACTATCTTGGCACACCTAGTTCTACTCGTCGAGGAGTTCTTGCAGATATCGAAGTACACCTTCAGGTCTCCATAAAGTCCAAGATGTATAAGAAACAAAATATTGTAATAAAAATCTGTGATTACAAAAATAATAATAATAATTTACCTTGGTCATGTAGGTATCAAATTTAGTTTTTGGAATATTTTGTATTTCTAAAGCGATCGATATTTTTCAGCACGAACCGCTGTAAACAAACGACCACTCACGACGATGGCTAAGCCCGGAGTAAAAAGTACTCTGTCATCTGTAGCCGGGAGTGAGGCAAAGCGTATTTAGTAAAATAAATTAATATAAGGCTGCTCAAAACACCGAAAATTTCGCTATATCTCAACTGAAAAAAAAATTATAACTAAACAAAACTGACATTTACATTCCATGGCTTCCCACATTATAGATGAAGAGTTTTAAAAATAGATTGAGTTGAACAATTGATACTTTTAAAAGTTATCGTGTTTACGTCTCCATGCGGACTTGATAAATTTATACCTTATGGCACTAAAACCGCTTTTTATGTAAAAATAGCATATGATTCATTTTTAAAAAATAATAATAACTTCAACAATCATTTACCTTTCTGACAGTGTGCTTTTTATATCATTTATATGTTCAATATGATTATTAGATACGATTTCATGCGACAAAACGTTGGAATCTTGATTTTTCGGCGCTAGTAGAACATACCTACGCGCTGTGCATTTAAGGTGTATTTAAGGCATGCAATAATAAAAACTTTATACGTGTTTTTTTTTATTTTATATAAAAAAAATTATAAAACTAATCAACAGTATATGTACATGATATTATGTAGCTACTGCAAGTTTCTCGTCAGGGACTTGTATTTTTTTATTTGTAATGGCAAGTCCATAACTGTTATCCTTTTGTCAGTGTCAAGTAAATTTATTTCAATACTTTTCAATAATATATTAATGCGTCACGTCACATTGTGAACTTTTGGGAGATTTTGAAGGCAGTTTGAGCATCACTATGCGCAGTCAATTCATAAACAAAATCACACCACTTTACGTATAAAAATCTACTACCATTATATTAAAAGCAATATAGTATTAATATAGTATTATTTGCTGATGATACATCCTTGATTTTTAAACTTAAACGTCAATCATTTAAATGTGACGAAGTGAATAATGCTATATCAAAATTAGTGCATTGGTTTAACGTTAATAATCTACATTTAAACGGAAATAAAACTAAATGTATTAAATTTACAACAACAAATGTTAAAAATCTGAGTACCAATGTGTTTTTAAATGGGGAAGAACTGAGCCCTGTTGAATCCACTGTTTTTCTTGGCATCACTCTCGACGCAAAGCTTCAGTTGGGCCCCCATATATCCAAACTAGCAGACAGACTCAGTTCTGCAGCCTATGCTGTAAAAAGGATTAGAGGTCTCACTAGTGTCGAGACAGCTAGATTAGTTTATTTCAGTTATTTCCATAGCATAATGTCTTATGGGATTTTGCTATGGGGAAATGTGGCTGATTCAGAAACTATTTTTGTTTTACAGAAGAGGGCCATTAGAGCTATTTACAACCTAAAACCGAGAGAGTCTCTTAGAGATAAATTTAAAGAAATAAATATATTAACTTTGGCCTCTCAGTATATTTACGAAAATTTAATGTATGTTCACAAAAACAAAGGTAGTTTTAGTAAAAAAGTGATATACATTCTGTAAAACTAGGAACAAACACAAGCTAGTGATACCAGTTTCTCGACTCCACAGAGTCAATAATTCATTCTTGGGGCAATGTACCTATACGCTATTACAACAAGGTCCCGGAAAGTGTACAGGCTCTCTCTATTAGCCTGGGAATGAGGTGATCGCTTCCAAGCTGTTTCTAAAATAAATTTTGTACTTATATAGTTTGTACAACCATTAAAGTAAAATTTGCTTTAAAAAAAAGTCCCGCTGGGTTTCTTGCTAGTTCTTCCCAGGACAGAGGTTTTTTTTTCGAACCAGTGGTAAAGTAAAAAATTACTTTCAATATGAATTACACATGTGATCTATATTGAATAAAAAATTATTCTATTCTATTCTATTCATGCGAGGCCTGTATACGTAGGCATTAATCGTACGAGTAGCGTCTTTATCCGTAATCGATTCGCGTATACGCGTAATAAGTTTCGACTTCGCTTTTTTTGTAACTAATTATTTCTGAATGGAGACTTTGGTTATTTTATTAAAGTACATTCGTATTATGATTACGAATATCACAATCGGGGTAAACTGTTACGTGATATAATTTTTATTACTTTCATGTTATTATTTCATTAGCAATTTAGACAATACCAGTATAATACCGGAGAACCTTTTAACTGATAATAAAGCATTCCATTTCAGTTCTTAGAAACAAAAACGCGACTGCATTTTAATTAGTAATCAATAATTTTTCATAATTATAATATTAAATTTTATATTTCAAATGTTGTTTTACCATAGTAATAAGTCTTTTATTTTAATAACGACAATAATTTTGGACTCAATTACCTTGAATCCAGGCCAGAACCAAAAACAATTATAATTGACATTGACAATTAACATATCTAAACATTGATTGCCAAATGCAAATGCCAATTGCCAAACTATGAAAAGATAATAAACATAAAAAATTTGCCAAAATAGGAAAAAAAAAACATAAAAAATAACCTAAAAGTATTTACCTAACTATATGTTATAATGAGGCTAATTAACCTTTTAAAAAATCTTCGAATAAGTTACACTCAAGCAATACGAAATTACTCTGATAATTATACGCCGAAACCGTTACGAAGCTTAAAAGCAAAGTCCAACAGAAATTACGTTCAGTATTATGTAGATTCTTGTAGAATAAGGGCTATTGGAGGAAATGGGGGAGATGGCTGCATTTCCTTCTTGAGTGCTTGGTCTAAGGAACATGCTGGGCCTGACGGTGGAGACGGTGGGCACGGAGGTCATGTTATATTTCAGGTAAGTTTTGAAGTGACGATATATGCAGTACAATTAGATTACCTATTGCTTATGATATTTAACAAGCAACTTATTATTGGCTTCTTTACAATGTTATCCTTATCCCGAGTCGCTTAGAGAAAATTAAAGAAATAAATATACACTTTGGCCTCTCAGTATATTTACGAAAATTGAATGTATGTTCACAAAAACAAAGATAGTTTTAGTAAAAAAAGTGATATACACTCTGTAAACACAAGTTACAAACACAAGCTAGTGATACTGGTCACTCGACTCCACAAAGTTAGTAATTCATTCTTGGGGCAATGTATACGGTATTGCAACAATGTCCCAGAAAATATAGAAGGTATATCTATTACGAAGTTTAAATATTTAATTAAACAAAATCTGTATAAAAAGGGTTATTATAATATAAATGAATACATATATAATAACCCCTGGGAATGCGGTGGTTGCTTCCAAGCTGTTTCTAAAATAAATTTTGTAAATAGTTTGTAATCATTTATATTGTAAAATTTGTTTAAAAAAAAGTCCCGCTAGGTTTCTCGCTGGTTCTGCCCAGGACAGAGGATTTTTTCGAACCAGTGGTAAAGTAAAAAAATGACTTACAATAAGAATTACCTGTAATCAATAATAAATAAAAATTATTCTATTCTATTCTATCTGCCATGGAAATCAGCACTTAAAATTTCGACTAACAAGTGTTTCTCAGTTGAGCCAATCCATTCTGTTTATAACCTAAGAGAATGCAGAGTATTATTAGATTTTAGATTGGCAGTTCTTAACAATTTAGTGATGAATGAACTTTTAATTAATTTTTTTCTTGCAAAAGACCACCATCTTTATGACATTAATGACAGTAAGATTTATTTTTAAGTTGTTATTTAAATTATAGACATATCACTGAGTTTATAATCATAAATAATAATAAAAAACCCACCATCTACCTATTTATGTAATATAATAATTTACTTTTACAGGCATCACACACGGTCAAGAGCTTGAACCACTGTAAATCAGTGATCCAAGCAAAACATGGAGATCGTGGAGACAATAAGGACTGCACTGGAAAGAATGCCCAGCATGTTATTGTTCCAGTGCCTCTTGGTATACCTATGCATTTTTTAAATTTATTTATAGAATTTGATGACCCTATAACTTTGTCATTAGAGTAGACAATTTAAAGGCTGTCCAGCGCAGATGGTTTAGTTTGCATTAAAACTGGTTACCGTGGCAAAAATTTGAGCAGGAGGTTATTGATACTATGACATAAATCGCACTAGGACCAATTCCACCTATGGTTTTATAATTCTGATGGTGTTAGTAGATAATATAGAGATAAAGGATTTATTCAAGGTTTTCACTATGCAGGTACCATTGTAAAAGACTCTTCTGGGCGTGTCATTGGTGACCTCTCGGCTGACGGGACGATGTTCATAGCGGCGCGGGGTGGTGCAGGGGGGAGGGGAAACAAATTCTTTCTCACAGACACGCAACAGGTAAGGGGTTAGGGAATGTAAACTACAGCTAATGTGGCTTGTTTCTATAATTATAAAGCTTAGCCGCCACCAGAAGTACCCCTGAGATGAGAGGCTTCAGTCTCTACGAGTGCAGCGTCCCACACCCAGCATGGGCTGGGAACAAAACATTTATCCCACGATTATATCCACTGACAAGTGATAAAATTATCTTGTCCTTATGCCAAAGCACGGCATCGGGGAGAAGTATATCCCCCCGTCCGTAGCATGGAGCCAAATGACAGATTTGCTTTTTTGATATTTGAAAGGGAAAATTTTATCCTAGTTCATTGGACGTGGGTTTAAGTTTATATTCATACAATAAATCTTTCTATCCATTTTATCGGCTGCATAGGGGGGGGGGGGCTTTGCCATAGTTGCCAAGCTTGGCGGAGGGGTTTGCAACAGTTTTTTTTTTGTTATTTCAGTTGTTATCAGGCAGATGCTGCCACCCATCTGGTTTGTTTCCCTCTGTCGCCTCTTACGACACCCACGGGACGATATGGGGTAGTGGATATTCTTACACTGCCATTATACGCTCACTAAATATTCCACAAGGGTCTGTAACCTCCCAGAATATTTCTAGAGACAAGAGCTCTTCGGATGGCATCGTTCAGAGGTTCACAGACCGACAGACAGGACAACCTACCAGCACTTACGAGTTGTTTCATCTTAAATCGTTTGAGCATAGCATAGCTTTTCATAAAAACTGTATTTTTAATGACTACCAACCACTACACTAACGAGGTTAAAAGTCGACTGACTTATACTATATTGTACAAGTCTCTGCCTCGTTGATTACTGACCATAAGGTTCTGGGTTCAAATTCCGAAATTCTCCATAGCAGCCGGGAGTCAGGAAGTTGGCGGTGTTTCAACCTTCTGGCTCAGAAATACGAAAAGCCGGTGGTCCTGCGCTGATCTCTTTCTATTCGCTTCGGATTGCCGTCCCATCTGACTATAAGAGTGAGGGAATAGAGAATGAACATTTGCATATACTTGAAAAACTACCAATCCTTCTGGGACAGTCGGGTAAAAGGTACAATATTGTACTTCAAAAAGGAGACGGTACTCAATTCGACTGTATGTTTTTTTTATGTGTGTTACGTCATAACTTTTTCTAGGTTAAGCGATTTCGAACATTTTTATTAATTAAAGCAGGCAAAGATATAAGACCATACAGCCAAGTCTGATTTATATTTTCTACCGATTTCAAAAAGGAGACTGTACTCAATTCAACTGTATGTTTTCTTTTTTTATTTGAAAGCTGGTGCTTCTCATGTGGTCCCATATAAAATTTATCAAGGTCTGACCAATACCAAATGACGGCTCCGTGGCGCAGTGGCTTAGCAATGAATTGTTACCTGGGGGCCGCGGGTTCGAATCCTGCACGGAACAAGTACTTGTATGGCCTACAAATAATTGTTCCGGGTCTGGATGTTTGTCCTCGTGCAATTTATGTTTGTAAACTGCCTTCACGACACAGGAGAAAATCCTGGTGGGGGGTAACGTTTTTAAAAAAAAAAGGAAGAATAGTTTTTGAGTTATCCTTAATAATTTAAATTGAAGACGGTTGTACAAATTTTTTAATTTTATCACTTGTCTTTATACGGTTTATTGCAGGCCCCAGATATAGCGGAGTATGGAGCAATAGGCGAGACCCAAGTGTACACGCTGGAGGTGCGATCGATGGCCCACGTGGGACTCGTGGGCTTTCCCAACGCTGGGAAGAGCACGCTCTTGCGAGCCTTGACCAGAGCCAGGCCCACTGTTGCACCGTACCCGTTCACAACACTTCGTCCACACATTGGTAAGTATACAGATCACAATATACAGATTTACACAATAATACTGGTTTAAAACCTAATTTAAAACGTAACAAAACATGCTCGAAGAGGGTAAGGTCAAGAGTACTCGGATTACCTAGACATGGATGTATGAAGAAGATAATGAATCTGAAAGAAGCGAAAGAGATATGTAAGGATCGTGACACTTGGCGATCTGTTCTCTCTGGCTACCCCGTCAGGGATTGTGCGTGAAGATAAGAAGAACAAAACATTTGTAAAATTACTTCTTTTACGCAAGATCGAATCGTAACAGGAAAGTGTTAAAATTAAAAATTTTGTCCAACCGCCTTAAATATAATTTATTGTTGATTTTTACAGAACCGTTCGACCGATTTCGTAAAAATTTAAATTTGACCACCTCGGAACTATACCCTTTGAAACAAAAAACGGAATTTTCAAATTGGTCCAGGCGTCTTCGAGTAATTGGTGAACATACGTAAAAAAAAAAGATTGCGACAAATTGTAAACCTACTCCTTTTTTGAAGTCGATTGAAAAAAGTAATTTTAAAATAGAACGTAAAAAAAATTATTCTTACTTTTCGACGAGATCTATGCGCCGTGTAAGACAGTTCTTGTCGTGCCCGCCAAGGAACCATGACTAATGTTTTTTTTTTTATAATTCCAGGTATGGTGCCATACGATGACTATGAACAAGTTGCTATTGCGGATCTGCCTGGACTTATTCCCGGCTCGCACAAGAACTATGGACTTGGTGAGTTGATCTTTATCATAAAGTGTGGTGGTGTTTACCATGCAGTGACGGTGTAACTATATCCAACTACCTTATATCATCCCATGGGTGTCGTAAGAAACGACAGAGGGTAGCAAGACAGCAGAATGTTCTTGGTAACAACTGTGTAATAAATAGAAAATTGCGTTCGCCAACTCGCTTGCCAATCGTGATGACTAAGGTACATATCCTAGGGATGGGCAAGTTACAAAATATATCGATATTCATCTTATCGATCGTTTTAAACAGTATTTATAATTATCGCGTGGTAAATATTGATATATCGTTCTATTTTGCATTATGTAGTGGGATGAGGGCCAAAATTTTATTACTGGACGTGAATGAAGCACATGAATGCTTTTGTAGTTTTACTTTGTTGTTTAATTGTTTCTTCTGTTAAATTACATTGTCTATTACATTATAAAATAAATTTATCATTTTAAAATATATCGAAATTGATACGAATTCGATACTCTAAATTAAATATCGATATATCGCGATAAATAATATCGATAATTTTGTGAGAAAATATCGATATTGCGATGTGTCGATGTTTTTTACCCAAGTCTAAAATATGCCACCTTAGAGTCAATCTATAGGAGAGGTCTTTCAGCAGTAGACTTACACACTGCAATGACAGACAGACAGACAGACTGCAATGGTAATAAGATCCGAATGAAAAATAATAATGACGTGTCTTACCAGTTTTAAGATCACTTCCCTCCCTCAATTGCGTGCACTATCCCCGTCACCACTAATCCCAGCACCATTATACTGGGATTCTAGTGGTTAGCCATCACAGGGTAATTTCTCCGGATTATGTCTTGTGTAGAGGCGAAACCGTGTCGTATTGTCGCCGGTGGTGTCTCTTTCCTAGTGTAGTGGTGGTGGGAGTATGGTGACGGGGATGGTACACGCAATGAGGACATCCACGACTTTTTCTGCCACCAGAGCGGCGCCACTAGAAAGTGAGGTATAATATTTGACAGATTTCATGGCGGGGAAGATAATTTGTTTGTAAAATGTAAAAGTTATAGTTTCTTTTTTGTACTATTAGCTATATTTTTTATTAATAAGATTAAAAATAAATAAACCAAACCACAGATATTCATAAAAGTAGAAAAAATTAAAAAAAGTTTAAAATGTGCTGAAAATTAAAGAGCAAACCACTGACGCATAGTTTTGTGTATTAATATAATACTCCAGAAACTGATAGACTTTTATTTAATAACAACTTCTCAATTAAATTACATTGTGTAACAAAAAACTTCACTTCTGTGTCAACTAGCGACATCTGTTGAGCAGAAAATTATTAGTCCTCATTGAGGGAGGGGAGAGAATTGCTTTTTAAATTAGTTTGAAGATCAGTACTCTCTGAATTTCTTACTATGGTAAAACACATCATATATATGTTTTACACAAATCTTAGCTTGTTTTTGTAAACATCCTTAATTTTGGGATAGGCCCGTTCTACCCAGCTCCCCCTCTATATACGTCAATGCGTTGTGATGCGTTGCGTTGACGGCTCCGTGGCTTAAAAATGAGTTGCAGGATCGCTGAGGGCTACGGGTTCGAATCCCGCACGGAACAAGTACTTGTATGGCCTACAAATAATTGTTCCGGGTCTTGGGCTGAGATCTATAGATCGTACTTTGACTTTGCTCAGACTTAGCTTACGAAAAACTTTGCTGAGTATATGCTTAGCATAAACTTTGATTCTGAATTTATAGTTGTATCGGGCTAAGATTAAGCTAAACTTATGATAAGGCCCAGACAGTCCAAATATTAATGGATGCTTCATTTCACGCATTATGTTTTTGACTTTACTGTATAAAATTGAAAAATATATACATTTAAAATAGAATCGTCCAAATTGTATTCCATTAATAAGTTATAATTACATGAATTAGAAAACGGACGTATGAGAACGGGAACGGACGAGATATGCGAAATCAAAAAAGAGAAAATAATAAGATTTTAAGAAATTTGAAATAAGATTGAAATTACGTAAATATAATTTTTTTTTATAGGATCGTGTGACAAACGAGCACACAGTCCACCTGATGGTAAGTGGTTACTGTGGCCATAGACATCTACATCTATCCTCAATAAAGACACAAGATGCAGATGCGTTGTCACCCGTGAGGACTAAGATGTAATGCCTCTTTGCCAGTAAAAAGGGTCTCCGGTTCTCTACACTCACCATTCGAAATACAGCAGCTATTTTACGCTGGTATTCTGTGAGAGCGTGGTCCTTCCCCGGTCGAGCCGACCCATTCGTGCTACAACCATAATATAGCTGCAGCATGGCTCTACCACGTAGAAAAAAAATGGAACTATGTTATTTAAAACTAGAAGACAGCCTAAAACTACCTATTTATTGTTATAATTAATTAGAGTAACATAAAAACAACAATTTAAAATTAATACGGTGGTTTTAAATAATATCCTGAGTTTTACGTAAGTCGTCGATATCGTTGACTTAAGCTTTGCTGAGCGGCGCACTCAGCACGACTTCGAAGTTAGCTCTATAAATACCGACATTGTCTTAGCTCGAAAGTAAAGTCTGAGCAAAGTCAAAGTACGGTCTATAGATCTCAGCCTTAGTGTTTATACTCTTGCAATTTATGTGTATAAACTGCCCCCACGATACAGGAGAAAATCCTAGTGTGGAGATAATGTTTAAAAAAAAGAGAAGAGAAAAGAGAATGGTTAAGCAACTGAATTTCCATACCCTTTTGTAGGAATCCAGTTCCTCCAGCACGCGGAACGCTGTCGAGGCCTGATCTACCTCCTGGATGGTTCCGATGACCCACTGCATCAGCACCAAACCCTCATGTTCGAGCTGGCGCAGTACAACGCTGCCCTGGCCGAAAGACCCAGTGTCGTGGTCATCAATAAAATCGATTTACCAGAAGCAAGGAAGAGCTTTGAGGAGTTGAAGCAGAAAATGGACGTTATAGGTATCTCGGCGAAGACTGGAATCAATTTGAATGAACTCTTGAGGGTAGTTAGGATAATGTACGATGGTGAAAATAACGAATCATAATTTAATAATAAATGTTTAAAGTTTAAATTGTTTTATTATGTAATTAATTTATCTTTTTTTAACTATAAGTCAGTTTTTTCGGAACGAAGGTCTTTCACGCACGGTACGAATTGACAAATGGAGCCTAGGCGACAAAAAGTTTAAGATATTTCCGTCACGACCCTCTTTATATAGTGAGAGCGAGATGGAATAATATCCATCTCCCTCGCCCTTTTTTATCTTGCCGTGAAATAAATGTTATTTTAAATGACGCTTCATTTTAACAGGAGCTAGTAATTTATTTGTATTTGTTAATCAATAATAATACACTACGAAAGGAACTTCGTTCCAACCGAGTGTTCCACGACACTCATGTTGCATGTTTTTTTTTTTTAATTATAGTAAAATCATCCAATCTCAACGGATACTAGCCGTTGCGCGGGACAGGATTATAGTGCCCAAGTGTATGCGCAAGCACAGGGTGCACTCTCTATTGCCTCGCTCTCATAATCCAATGGGTCGACTTCGACACGAGCGGAGAGAGATCAGGCGCAGGACCAACGGCTTTACGTGCTTTCATTATATGCTCGCATATTGAATAAAATTATCTTAATATACCATTCCACGATTTCATAAGTTAACGCCATCTAGCGTCTATAGTACGTGCAACTTTGAGAGTCAATCAAATGTTCCTTACAAAACTGCCTATAGTGAGCAGTAGATGGCACTATAATCAATATTATTTTGCTTTATTACACTAAAATAAGGATTGTATATGCGCAATATCCTCTTAGTAAACTGCTATAAAATTAAACTTTTATCTTATATTTAATGCCGCACTTGTAGTTGAAAATTATCATATTATTAAATAAATCATTTGCCGTGAAATATTTATATTTCACTTCATATGAAGGTTTTACTTGTGAAGCATGTGAACTGGACACATTTATTTTTATTTTCTTACATTTTAGACAGTGGTAGAGCCACGCGGCAGCTTTTGCTGTCGCACGGATGGGCCGGCTCGAACCGGGGTGGTACCACGACCTCACAGAAAACCAGCGTGAAGTAGAGGTTTACCTCTGCGTTTCGCTTGGTGAGTGCAGGTGGCCGGAGACCCTTTGTACTGGAAATGTGGCATTCCATCTTAGTCCTCACGGGTGACAACGCATCTACATTTTGATTCGCAAACAAGGATAGATGTAGATGTCTATGGGCCGCAGCAACCACTTACCATCAGGTGGACTGTGCTCGTTAAAAAAAAAAAACATAGTCATCTGATTCTGCGCTACATTCAAAATGTCAGTCTCTAGCTCATCGGGAAGTTAGTTAAAATCAATTACTGAATTCGACCCGAACAGACAGACATACACGAAAGCGAATGAGGGCTAACAATTTTCTGCTCAGCAGATGTCGGTAGTTGACACTGAGGTAAAGTTTTTTGTTACACAATGTAATTTAATTGAGAAGTTAGTTTTAAATAAAAGTTTATCAGTTTCTAGAGTATTATATTAATACACAAAACAATGTGTCAGTGGTTTGCTCTATAATTTTTTTACACATCTGTAACTTTTTTTAAATTTGTCTACTTTTATGTATAACTCTGGTTTGGTTTATTTATTTTTAATGTTATTAATATAAAATATAGCTAATAATACAAAAAGAAACAATAACTTTTACATTTTCCGAACAAATTAACTTCCCCACTATGAAAAAAAGTTGTAAGAGATATCATTTTTTGCCGTTGGAATATAGACGTAAAGTCAATGATATTTGTTCCCTAGTTAATATTGTAAATGGATCTATTGATTCTTCTGAGCTACTTACATAATGATTCGAACCGATTTAATGAGATTTAGACAGCGACCCCTGCTATATATACCTCTTGCTTCAACGAATTATAGAAGAAATTCCTTCTTTCTGCGTAGCGCAATGGAATTTAATAAACTTTCATCTGTAGTAGATATTGATCTATTTTCTACTAGTTCTAAATCTGTAAAAAAAAGTGATGAACAGAGAATTTTTCACTCACAGTTGCAATGACTCAAGTTGCAAGCTCCTTGGTCTCATAGAAAGTTAAACTATGTGTTTCTTTTTTCTTGTTATTGTTTTTGCCTATTTTTTTTTTGTTTATGTTATTTTTTTTATGAGTATTTTAAGTAATCCCTAGAGTATTTTAAATTTGTATAAAGTTGGATTAAAGTCATATGTGGAGGCTTGCAATTAGCAATTCTTATCACCATTTTGTAACTTTAACGAAGATATTAAGTCTGTAAGCCTTCCTAAAATGACTAAAAAAATTAATAAATAAATAAATCTGTCAAATATTATACGTCACTTTCTAGTGGCGCCGCCCTGGTGGCAGAAAAAAACATTAACAAAAACATGGCAAAAACCCTATCCGATTACTGGATGACCTATTTCAAGTCGTAGGTACTTTATAAAACGAAAATTTGACTGTGGATTCTTGGGGCTTGTCATAAATAAAAAGACAAAAATACATATTCAAAATACATATTTATTTACAATCGTTTCGAATGTTTCGTACAATCAGATCAGTTGTTGGCTTATTATATTTTCAGTCTAAAAAATTAACTTAACTCTTACACGTGATTTTTTATTTGTGCATAAAAACGGTTCACAAATGACTACAATCATTAAAAATATTTAGACGCATACAAATAAATTATTAGTCTGTGATTTTCGAGTGTTTTCATTATGAATATATTTGTCATAATCATTATTACAGCCAAGGAATGCCACAAGGCACGGACCTGAGCCACCTGCATCCGTCTACTTCCTGCGTGTCTTACCAGGTCGTCATCAGGTGGGACTCCTAGGAAACGATATAGATATCTATAGGCCACAGCATTAACTGATCATCAAGACTGCGCAGATTTGTTTGTCTACCCACGTAACAAAACGTGGTAATGTAACCTCTTACTTGGTCACAACTGTAAGTCTTTTCATAACCAAACGAGATCATAGTTGATACGCGTCGATAAAAAATTTAAAAGCACAGACAAATATATTTATTTCGTTATAATCAATAAAGTAAATTTTAGGCGGGGCCAGGATGAGGCGGGAGGATATGTTGCGGAGGCAGTAGAGACGGCATCAGGTCGTTCTGCATCTTCTTCGCTTTTCTCGTCTTCTTCGGTTGTACTTTCATCTGCGGAAGTACACGAAGCAATTTCATTATTTTTTTTTTCTAAGCCAGCGCCGAACTACAATCCCACCTGATGGTAAGTGGTGATGTAGCCAAAGACGGTGAAGCGCACTGACTTAATAAAAGCCTATTCACTCTTGCCTTGAAGACACTAGACTTTGTAATTGTATGGAAAGACACATGCTGGCAACTTATTCAACTCCTGTCTGTCGTCGCATGACGAACGACAAACTCATTAAAGATGTTAAAAATTAATTAGGTAAGACTCCAGTAGAGCCTACCTCACCTGAGGATGCCTCGTGTAGAGGCGGAACCCGTTACGTATTATCGACGGTGGTGTGTCTTCCCTAGTGCAGTGGTGTTAGTAGTGGTACTGAGATTAGTGGTGACGGGATAGTGCACGAAATTGAACGAATGGGAGGTGCTCTTCAAACTAGGTAAGATCCGTCATTTTATTTTATAACGCGGGTCTTAGCTAATAGTCTTTAATACCTTTAATATCCCTTCAAGCGTTGGGTGAGTACGTGTAGTGGTACAGTGCACAAGTGAGTAGTACGTGTAGTGGTACAGTGCACAAGTGAGTAGTACGTGTAGTGGTACAGTGCACAAGTGAGTAGTACGTGTAGTGGTACAGTGCACAAGTGAGTAGTACGTGTAGTGGTACAGTGCACAAGTGAGCAGTACGTGTAGTGGTACAGTCACAAGTGAGTAGTACGTGTAGTGGTACAGTGCACAAGTGAGTAGTACGTGTAGTGGTACAGTGCACAAGTGAGTAGTACGTGTAGTGGTACAGTGCACAAGTGAGCAGTACGTGTAGTGGTACAGTCACAAGTGAGTAGTACGTGTAGTGGTACAGTGCAAAAGTGAGTAGTACGTGTAGTGGTACAGTGCACAAGTGAGTGGGTACCTTGTAGTGCACTTCCCGCACGTGTCGGTACAGACTGGAGTACCAGCCGAACGCAGCACTGCATCGCTCGCACTGGTACGGGGTCTCGCTGGTGTGCATCGCCACTATATGGTACTTCAGCTTGGCCGCGTTCTGTTCACAGTGCACTTGTAAAGGATTAATGTGATAGGATTTTTAGCTTTCACAAACAATTTATATTCATAGAACACTCAGATATTTAGAATAGAATAGAATAGAGTTATTTTTATTTAATATAGTTTACAAAAATACTTATTGAGAGTCATTTAAGCTTTACCACGGGTTCGAAAAAAACTGCTGACTTGGGAAGAGCCAGCTAGAAAACCAAGGAGACTTTTTTTGTAAATATAATTAATTTATAATATATTATGTTATTTTTTTTATAGAATTAGGGTGACAAACGAGTACACAGTTCACCTAATTGTAAGTGGTTGCTGTGGCCCATAGACATCTACATCTATCCTCGATTACGAATCAAAATGCAGATGCATTGTCACCCGTGAGGGCTAAGATGGAATGCGTCGTTTCCAGTAAAAAAGGGTCTCCGGTTCTCTACACTCACCATACGAAACACAGCAGTGTTAAGCTGCTATTTTACGCTAGTATTCTGTGAGAGCGTGGTCCTTCCCTGGTCGAGCCGACCCATTCGTGCTACAACTATACTAGTAATATAGCTGCAGCATGGCTCTACCACGTATATAAAAAGGTTCAGAACCCCTGATCTAAACCATACAAACCAAAATAATTCGCTATCGTATCGTAGACCAGCAGTTCGTTCAGGCTTCACTCTTATCCTGGATTTCTCTCACCTCACTACATGGTTGAACAGTTATTTCTTTCAAAAACCTCTCAGCTACTCGTATTCTGTACTAGCTGTTCCTCGCGACTTCGCCCGCGTGTAATTTAGGGTTTTAATTTTGTTGCGCGGAACCCTAATTATTTTTCAAAAATATAAGTAGCCCAAGTTACTCCTTATAACATGAGCTATCTACCAGTAAAAGCCCCGTCAAAATCGGACCAGCCGTTTCGGAGATTAGCCGGAACAAACAGATATACAGACAGACAAGACAAACAGACAGACAAAAATTTTAAAAATTTTGTTTCTGTTATAGGTACTGTATATACTTTCATATGCATTTAGTAAAAAGCTGTTATTTTGACATTACAAACAGATACTTCAATTTTTATTTATTTGTATAGATGTATTGATTCCAGAGTCAGTAACATGAAGCGATGTCTACGCTATTACAACAAAGTCCCATAAAACATACAAGGTCACTCTATTACCAAGTTTAAATATGTTATTAAACAAAAACTGTATAAAAAGGGTTATTAGGTTTAGGTTAGGTTTAAAGACTTACATTAAAAATATTAAAAATAATAACAAAATTTTAATTCGTTATGGTGGTCATTGTAAATTTGTGTACTCAATTAACACATTGGTCTATTTTGTGTAATTTTTTAAAACGTATTCTACTAATTTTGCTTTAAATGTGTTAAATAAGTGTACATTTTTAATGTGTGCAGGTATGTTATTATATGTTAATGTTTTTCTACCATAGGACGTTCTAGTTTTAGGTACGACAAGAAAGCTGGCTGTTCTCGTTCTTCGTTGTCTGAGGTGTTTTGCTTTTGTGAAAGTGATACTGGACTGAATGTTTTTGTCAATAATTTTCCGCATTAAAAGACACGAGTGGTAAATGTATAACTGTTGTATGGTCATAATTTTTGTTTCACTATAGATTTTTGAGATGGATTTTCGAAAAGGATATTTGGGATAATTGGGAGAGTATTTTTATGACTTTATTTTGAGCGACTTGATTCATGGTTGATAATAGCCCCTGGTAATGATGTGGTCACTTCCAAACTGTTTCTAAAATGACTATTGTAAACAATTGTACAATTTGTATTATATAATTTAATAAGGAAAAAAAAAGTCCCACTGGGTTTCTTATTGGTTCCTCCCGGAACAGAGGTTTTTTCCGAATAATGTGTTTTAATTATTATTACGTGGTAGAGCCATGCTGCAGCTATATTAGTAATATAGTTGTAGCACGAATGGGTCGGCTCGACCGGGGAAGGACCACGCTCTCACAGAATACCAGCGTAAAATAGCAGCTTAACGCTGCTGTGTTTCGTATGGTGAGTGTAGAGAACCGGAGATCCTTTTTACTGGTAACGAGGCATTCCATCTTAATCCTCACGGCTGACAACGCATCTGCATTTTGATTCGCAAACGAGGATAGATGTAGATGTCTATGGGCCACAGCCACCACTTACCATCAGGTGGACTGTGTGCTCGTTTGTCACCCTATCCTATAAAAAAAACCACCAGTCAAATTATAAAATTTACATTAAGAATTATTTATAATCTTCATTCAGTAAAACAATTATTTGTACAGTCCAAAAACCATACATTTAACTTCATAGTGAAGCGATTCGAACCGCCGCGTCGCTTATTACTTATAATGTAACATTTCTTAATTAAACTTAGTGTGTGTATTAAACTGTTGAAGTAACAAAACGTATGCTTACTTTATATGTCATACCTACTTATGTACTACTAGCTGTTCCCTGCAACTTCGCCCGCGTGTAATTTAGGGTTTTAATATTTTTTTTTGCGCGGAACCTTAATTATTTTTCTAAAATAAAAGTAGCCTAAGTTACTCCTTATGACATCAGCTATCTGCCAGTGAAAGTCCCGTCGAAATCGGTCCAGCCGTTCCGGAGATTAGCCGGCACAAACAGACAGACAGACAAAAATTTTTAAAAGTGTATTTTTGTTTCATATTATGCATTTAGTAAAAAAGCTGTAATTTTGACATTACAAACAGACATTTCAATTTTATTTATTTGTACCAATATCTAACAAATCTCTAACAAAACATGTACTTACTTTATACGCCACACATACTGACGTACTATCGACTTAAACTGTTTTTAAACTACCAACGTATTTACGTCCCGCTGCTAGGCACCAGGCCTCCTCTCACTTCTGAGAGTTTCAGGGCAAGCAAATGTCCGCCGCGCTGCCCCAATGGGTGTTGGCGAACTTTACATGCCTTAGAAATACTTTTTTAAATCTTATTTCTCAGACATGCAGGTTTCCTCACGATGTTTTACCTTCACCGCCGAACACGTGGTGAATTAGCACTTAAAATTGCATTTAACAATTTCATTGGTGTTGAACCCGGATTGCTCGCGTACTGTGAAATTTACAAGTTAGGGGGCCTTGTTACATTACCTGATACGACTTGCCGCAGACGTGGCAAAGGTTGTCTTTCTTCTCCTTATTCTGGTGAACGTTCTGCATGTGCACGTACAGGGACGTGTGGCACTTGAACGGCTGCGACATATATTTACATAATATGCAAACAATATGTTTACAAACACTTTTAAGTTACTAAAATAGCTATACCATGTAATGGCGGTGTGAGAATGTCCACTACCCCATATCATCCCGTGGATGTCGTAAAGAACGACAGAGAGAAACTGAAACAGGAGGTGGGCAGCAGCATCTTCCTAATAACGAATAGACATTAAAAAAACTGTGGTTGCTAACCCACCTGCCAAGCATGGCAACTATGGCACAATCCCCATCTAAGAGACAATCCATAGGGGTGGCCAATGTTCAGCAGTTGACGTCGGGACAGAATGCGGTGATCGTAAACACTCACGCCTGTCACCCAGAGAGATAGGCAGAAACTACGCACTTCTATGTGGCACGATCCTTATTCACCTCTCTCGCCACCTTTACAACCTACGCATACATTACATACTCGTCGGTTAAAGGTACTCCATTTTCAATATATCGCCAATTTGGTCGATAAACTTTCGCCTAGGGCGTCCCTTCCCTACTCTGCCGTTCATTTCTGCAACGTATATTTGCTTTGCTTTGTCATTCTTTCTACATAACCAAACCGCCGAAGCATTCCTTTCTTAATAGGTTGTGTAATGTATAGAAGATAATCTACCAGGAGCACATGACCCGCTGAGAGGTGAAATTATTAAATCAACAGTAACATTACAACTATGGCAAATATCCCCATATGATGCAATCTATGGGGTAGCCTACGAGGGTGGATTGAAAAGTACTCAGCCTAACACAGATCCATTCAATTCTAAAAATCAAATCTACCCACATTATTTAGTTCAGTTCAGACTTGTTCATTGTGTGAAGTTCGAAACGTGTGCGATAATTAGTTGTGATTTTATAAATTTATTAACAAAGTAATCGGACATAATTTCCGCGAATGGAGCAAATCGAGCAGCGTGCCGTCATTAAGTACCTCCATAAGAAGGGGCTATCATCAAAAGCCATCCATGATGACATGGTCAGTACATTAGGCGATTGTGCTCTGTCATATTCATCCGTCAAAAAATGGATAGCAGAATTTAAGCGTGGTAGAGAGAGTGTGAAAGATGAACCCCGCTCTGGAAGGCCTTCGACGTCAACTACTGACGAACATATTAAAAAAGTACTTGATTTAATAATGGGAGACCGCAGATTAAAAATTAGAGAGATAGCCGAGATTATAGGCATCTCTTATGAACGAACTCAAAACATCATTGTCAACGAGTTGGGTTTCCACAAGGTGTCTGCGAGGTGGGTTCCGCGACTGCTTTCAGTTGAACAAAAAAGGACGCGATTGACTATTTCACGCGACTGTTTGGAGTTATTTGAAGCCGATGCAGATGATTTTTTGAATCGTTTTGTTACTATGGACGAAACATGGGTTCATTACTGTACACCGGAAACAAAACAACAATCAAAACAGTGGAGAAGACCTGGTTCACCACCCCCTAAAAAGGCTAAGTCGATTTTGTCGGCAAATAAGGTGATGGCTTCAGTATTCTGGGACTCGAAATGTGTGATTATGATTGATTATCTTGAAAGGGGTCAGAATATAAACTCTGATTACTACTGCACCTTACTACGTCATTTACGAGAGGAAATAAAAGAAAAACGTCGAGGAATGCTCAGAAGAAAAGTCCTGTTTCATCAAGATAACGCCCGTGTTCACACGTCAGTACAGTCAATGGCTGAAATTCACAACTGTGGCTTTGAACTGTTACCGCATCCGCCGTATTCACCTGATCTGGCACCATCAGACTTCTTTCTGTTCCCTAACCTAAAAAAGCACTTGGGAGGTCAAAGATTTTCGACAAACGACGAGGTCAAAGCAGCTGTAGACGCATATTTTGACTCTAAGGAAGAATCATTTTTTTTCAACGGTCTAAATGCTTGGAAGGGGAGGTGGCAAAAGTGTATTGAACTTGATGGTGATTATGTAGAAAAATAAAAATATAACTGATTTAGTATTTGTTTATTTTCTTGGTTAGGCCGAGTACTTTTCAATCTACCCTCGTATGTTCAGCAGTGGACTTTTTTATAGACTGTAATGGATGTATGTATAGAAGATAATCTACCAGGAGCACATGACCCGCTGAGAGGTAAAATTATTAAATCAACAGAACATTACAACTATGGCAAATATCCCCATATGATGCAATCTATGGGGTAGCCTATGTTCAGCAGTGGACTTTTTTATAGACTGTAATGGATGTATGTATAGAAGATAATCTACCAGGGACACATGACCTACTGAGAGGTGAAATTATTAAATCAATGCTCGGGCCACACTAACGAGAAATGCCGTTAAATGTAAGTGTGGCCACGACTTAACGCGTTAATTTGACACAGCCATCTTCTCTATTGAAATTAAGATGTTTTTTAATTTCAACAGCCTAGCGAATCATACTTGGTAGGAATCGGTGTTCTTTTACAAGGATTTGTGGTCTATCTAATTCTGATGTAATGGCGGGGACGATCTTGAATATATTCACAGTACACACAAAAAGTTAAAATTAAACGCGATAAAATCCGTAAAGTTAGTTTCATTCACAAATATAAGAGATCACGACTCACCTTGTTACACAGCTGACACCTGAACTTGATTTTCTTGAGGTGCTCCCAGTCTATGTGGTCCCGGAGTCGAGTCTTGTTCACGAACTTCTTGCCGCACTCGTCGCACGTGAAACTGGAAGACATCCCATGTATGATTTTAAATATTATTACAAAAAAAAATCTGATCGGAGAAAGCTGGCTCCAATATCATAGAATACCAGCGTAAAATAGCAGCATAACGCTGCTGTGTTTCGTGTGATTTAATAATTTCACCTCTCAGCGGGTCATGTTCTCCTGGTAGATTATCTTCTATACATTCATCCATTACAGCCTAATAAAGTCCACTGCTGAAAGATAGGCCTGCCCCATAGACTTGGCTCATAGGAGAGTTATTTGCCATAGTGTAATGTTACTGTTGATTTAATAATATCACCTCTCAGCGGGTCATGTTCTCCTGGTAGATTATCTTCTATACATCCATCCATTACAGCCTATTAAAAGTCCGCCGCTGAACATAGGCTACCCCTATGGATTGCCTCATAGGGGGGGGGGGGGGATTCTGCCATAGTTGCCACGCTTGGCAGGCGGGTTGGCAACCACAGTTTTTTTTTTATTTTCTAGTCGTTATTAGGAAGATGCTGCTGCTCATCTCCTGTTTTAGTTTCCCTCTGTCGCCTCTTACGACACCCACGTGACGATATGGGGTATTGGACATTCTTACACCGTCACTGTTCTGTAGAGAACCGGAGATCGTTTTTACTGGAAATGAGGCGTTCCATCTTAATCCTCAGGTGTGAACGCATCCGCATTTTGATTCTTAACCGAGGTTAAATGTAAATTTCTAATTTCTATAGGCCACAGCGTCCATTTATCATCAGGTGGGCTGTGTGCTCGTTTGTCACACTTATTATATTAAAAAAATAATAATGTTGAAGACATCATAATCATTATTTCAAATTCGAATCTATTTTTATTTGTGACTACTTACAAGAAGTGAGACGGAACCGATCTTTATTTCAAGCATTATTCAAAAATATCCTTTAATGTTGACTAATAATTTTCCGCTCACCAGATGTCGCTAGTTGACACCGAGGTAAAATTTTTTTGTAACACAATATCAGTTAATGGAGAAGTTTCGTTTTAAATAAAACATTATCAGTTTCTAGTGTATTATATTAATACAAAAAATAATGTCTCAATAGTTTGCTGTTTAATTTTTTTGCACATTTTTAACCCTTTTTTATTTTATATAATTCTCTGAATATCTATTGGTGTGGTTTATTTATTTTTAATCTAATTAATATAACAAACAACTAATATTACAGAAATGAACAGTAACCTTTACATTTTCCGAACAAATTAACTTCCCCGCTACATATTTTCAAATATTACATCTAATTTTCTAGTGGCGCCGCCCTGGTGGCAGAAAAAGTCGTGGCCTTCATTGGAGTCAACTGGTCCAAATATATTAAAACGTCATAATCATTATTATAGGTTTCCATAGATTGCCTCATAGGGGGATTTTTTTTATAGGATAAGGTGACAAACAAGCACAGAGTCCACCTGATGGTAAGTGGTTGCTGTGGCCCATAGACATCTACATTTATCCTCAATAAAGAATCAAAATGCAGATGCGTCGTCACCCGTGAGGACTAAGATGGAATGCCTCTCTTCCATTAAAAAGGGTCTCCGGTTATCTACACTCACCATGCGAAACACAGCAGCATTAAACTGCTATTTTACGCTGGTATTCTGTGAGAGCGTGGTCCTTCCGACCCATTCGTGCTACAACTATACTATTAATATAGCTCCAGCATGGCTCTACCACGTACAAAAATTGTATATTTCAAATTTTAATTTCATTTGATTTGTGAATATAACACTGAATAAATCTTTGAAATTTCTAAATGTTTTACATACATACATAATTGTATAAAAATTGTGCGCCTGCAAAACGCGATAAACATTTATTTGCTAAAATATTTTTCTACAAGTGCAGACTTAAAATAATCTCGTCGTGAAAGACTGCATTGTGGAGAAATGCTCCAACCCACAAAAGCAAAGTTAATCAGTATTTCAATTATTCAATGCATAATACAAAGATAATTGCATTTCATGTGGCAGAAGCCCAATATTACATCACTGAACACGTATTTTATTTTATTATTTTTCGAAAACTTACAGCTAACATTAACAATAAATAAATGAATAACAACTAGAAGGCCATTTAAAAGTTTTCACCTATAAGCAATATGAACTTAAAAATAATAATTCTAGTCGGTAAAAGATAAACATCGATTAAGACAAATACAGTAAATTAATAAAATTAAACAGAAGAACACTCAACAAAAGAATTTTTGCGCTAAAATATTTTTTAATTGAGAAACACTGGTATTAAACATATCCAAGTCAACGCTATTGGAAATGTCATTAAAAGTTCTGCATGCACGTATCATAAAAGAATTAGTAATTAATTATAGTGCTCATAAAAATAGTTGTTTCTTAAAACTTTAATAACTTTATATTATTTTTTCTAGATAAGGACCAAGTGTATAATTAGTAAAACTTAGAAAACCTAATGAGGGCGCCACCACAACTTTCACTGACATCCACGACTTTTTCTGCCACCAGGGCGGCGCTACTTTACAATGAGATAAAAATCTTTGACAGACTTCATAGCGGGGACGATAATTTGTTAGCAAAATATAAACTTTAATGTTTCTTTCTGTATTATTTGTTATATTTCATATCAATTAGATTAGATATGAATAAACCAAACTTTAATATAACGAAAAGTAGAAAAATAAAAAAAGAGTTATAAAATACAAAAAATTTAAAATTAATTAACTGACATTGTGTATAGCACTCATTGAAATCTATCCATTAGTTTTTCCGTGATGTGCGCACAACTGCAAACCTCTATCATTTTATTTATATAGATATAAAAAAAATGTAAATTTTGGGATTACATGTTATTTTTCGGAAGTCTTGGCAACTCGTATATTATTCGTAATTTACTTCACAGAATCGACCTATGTGTCAGTAGAGGGCAGTAGTAGCATAAGTAATTACAGCTATAAAAGTTCATAATTACATTATGTAGATGGCGCTAGTGGTATTTTAATACGCGCTATAGTTTAACCGAACTGCGAATCATTAACGCTTACAGATTCTTTTGCAACGTGTTCAGCAGTGGACTTTAAAAGGCTTAAAAATTAATTTTTTTTTAAACCTTCTGCATGCTCAGTGCAGATAGGTTTTATAAACTTAACTATGGGATAGGAGAAAGATATAAGGTATGGGCTATGGAAAAATAATTAAAGTTTATTCATTTATTAATAAATAAATGAAAGAAATTAACGAATAATGTAGTGTAGTGTAGTGTAAAAAAAATTGGAAGAAGTTCACAAATATCTAGTTTATTTTTTATATAGTTTATTGTCCAATATTTTTGTTTTTGCCGATTGATTGAAGAAATAGTAATTTTGAGACAAAGAAGTACCTTTCAATATGTTTCTCTGTTGATAAAGAGTTGAGCCAGCTATTGAAAATAATTTAAAAATAAAATTTTTGTACAACTGACTTCAATATAAATTATTAAGGATAACTCAAAAACTATTGGTCAGACTTATATGGGACCACATAACGACGCACCAGCTTACAAATAAAAAAAAATTATCGAAATAGGTTCACCCAAAAAAAGTTATAAGGTAACACACATTAAAAAAAAAGAACATACAGTTTTCTTGACTTTTGACAACACAACTGCAGGCTCAACGCCTCTTTCTACATTCAATTATAAAATATTATTAAAACATAATATGTCTGTTATATTAAAATAAATATACAAAGTATTATAAAGTGCCAACAAACTGATTTTAAAAATTACGTGTCACATTGTTTGTCCGCGATGAACTCGCTAAACTACTGAACTGACTTCAATGAAATTATGCACACTCTGTGCAGTTTGGTCCAACTTGAGAGATAGGATAGTTTTTATCCTGATAAGTGACACTCAATATTTTTTTACTACGAATTTAAGGATTTTTATTGGAGATAGGGTCATCTCAGGAAAGGGCAGAACGTCTGCCTGGTCAACTAGTCTTTATGTATAAAAATTACGTGTCACATTGTTTGTCCGCGATAAACTATTAAACCACTGAAATTATTTCAATGAATTTTCGCACACTGTGTGCAGTTTGGTCCAACTTAAAGAGATAATGTTTTATCCCGATAAATGACTCTGTATTTTTTATTGCGAATTATTTATTGCAAAGGATTTTTATAGTGCAAAGGTTCGCCGCTAAGGGCAGAACAACGTATGCCTGGCCAGCTAGTATTATATACATAGAATTATTACGTAAGAATACTAGTACGCGCACCAACAATGAAGCAAGTAAAACTAACGCGAAACCGCGTAAGTTGACTCTTTCAAAACTGCTTGATTTATTAATTCCAAATTTATTTCAAAGTATAAAGCAAGCATTGTGATAATAGTGTTAGTAAAAGAAGTACTTATTAAAAACGAACAAAAAGCTTTGTAAATATATATATATATATATATATATATTAATAAATTAATATATAATACTTTTGATTTAGTGATAGTAAATAATATAGAAATAGCTTCAGTTTAGGTTTTAATATAATAAGGAAACAATGTCGCGAGATAACTCAAAGTGTTCTGAGGGAGTTTTTCGAAAAAAACTGACAATTTAAATAAAAAAGCGCGTTGTAATATATGTAAATACCGGCCAAGTGCGAGTCGGACTCGCGCACCGAGGGTTCCGAACAAATCCGTAGGTATATAAGTTTAAAATTATTAAAAATATGTTTATTATATGATGTAACTAAAAATTTATGCTTTTCGCAATTTTTCCTTTATCTGTACTATAATACGTTGCTTCGTACCAAATTTCAAGATTCTGAGTTCACGGGAACTACCCTGTAGGTTTTGATTCCCCTGCGAAAGTCGAAAATTTGCGGCATAAACGGCTGTATCTTTTGATTGCGTTGGCTTAGAAGTTTGATTTTTTCACAGCTCCAAGGGACAGTAGACTTGAGTATTTGATATGAATTTCAGCTTGATACCTCCACACGTTCCTGAGAAAAAGGGTCTTGACAGACAGACAGACGGACATCAAAGTGATCCTATAAGGGTTCCGTTTTTTCCTTTTGAGGTACGGAACTCTAAAAATGAATTTAGTTTTAAGCCGACCTCAGGTAATCTGAATTCACATTTACGGCAGCGACAGAAGCGCTCAAACAAGTGTCGTTGGAACAACAAAAGATTGCTAGATTTTCGAGACCTGTGAACACTTTCGGTGTCCCAGCCCTCGCGTCAAGTCCTAACTTAAATAATAACTTTATAAGTCAGCCTTCGACGTCAAATTCATCCTCCGTGATGCCATTAGCTGTACCGCAGTCTCAACCCAGACAAGGAAAAATGGATGCCTTTATTCCTAGAAAGTTGTCAAAAGATCTAAAGTCCAAAATTGACTCAGATCTGCTAGATTTATTTATAGACGGCTTTCAGCCATTTAGTTTGGTAGAAGAAAGATCTTTTATAAAATACACCCGATGGATACCAGGGTACACGCTATCATTGCGAAAAAAAGTATCTTCATTATTGATACCTGCTCTTTATGAACGGAAAAGAGAAGAAGTCCGTCGTTCTCTTGCAGATGAAGTGACACAAATATGCATAACCAAACATGTGGACATCATGCGTCAATGAAAGCTATATGGCAATCATCATCATCATCATCATTCATCAATACAGCCCTTCACAAGTCCACTGCTGAACATAGGCCTCCCCCAAAGAATGCCACAAAGCACGGTCCTGAGCCACCTGCATCCATCGACTTCCAATGGCAATATGGCAATATGGCAATCACTGGGCATTATTTAACTCGCTATTTTCGTATGAAGACTGTGCTGGTATCCTGTGACTAGTTTTCTGATCGCCATACCAGTGAAAACTTCCAAAACTTTTTGAAGGAGTCTCTGAAGGAGTCCAAACTCCTTGAGAAAAAAGTAAACTTCGCAATAAGCGATAACGCAGCGAATGTGCAAAATGCCCACACAAATCTGGGTATTAAGCACTATGGATGCTACGGACATAGCTTGAACCTAGTAGTTCAAGATGCTATGAGTGGTGTCATGTCCACGTTAGACAAGGTGAAGGTTATAGTGCGGCACTTTAAAAAAAAACAGTGTAGCCACAGAAAAATTAATAAAATACCAAAAAAGTGACAACGAAAATGAAATTCCAAAACAGCTCATACAAGAAGTTCCTACACGATGGAACTCCATGTTCCACATGATTCGGAGATTTGTTGAGCTTGAGGCAGCCATACGAGCTACCATAGCAGTAATTGCTAAAGTTTACCTGTTGTAGCAATGAAGAGTGTAGGCTATTGAGTGAACTGACGAAAATCCTCAAGCCATTCGATGAGATAACTGATTCCATGAGCGGCGAACAATATATCACAGCGAGCTCAGTAATTGTCATTACCGAGTGCCTAATCAGGACTTGTGACAAGCTTCTACGTGAAGGATTTTGCTGGCCTGCGTATGAAGTTGTAACTGCATTAAAACAGGGTCTAATGGAAAAGTTCGAAAATGTGGAAAAAAAGTAGTACATTTGGTATATATGTACTTTCTTAGACCCTCGATATAAAATTTCTGTATTTAAGGGAGAATCCGAACAAAGGTTTGTGAGGAAACTAGTTGAAGACGCAATCACTACAATTATAGACAATGAGACCAGAAACAATGCTCCAGTTCCTGGAGTAATGGTTCTGTTCATAATTGAACACGATACATTTTCACCGTTGATCGCCTTTGATGAATTATTACGTGGGACGACAGGGACACCTATACAGCGTGTAAGTCCGCTGTCTAAGGCGTTTCAAGAAATTAACCGCTACTTAGAAGATTAAATGTTACCTATCCACAATGCGGACAGAAAGTGGAATTGTCCGATGGAGTGGTGACGTAACAATAACCAAAAACACCCACACCTGGCTAAATTATTTCTCAAATATGGCAACATTGTAGCCACTTCATTGCCTTGTGAAAGGATGTTCAGTAAAGCAGGCCTCATCATTTCGGATCGCCGCACCCGGTTAGATCATAAAAAAGTGGGCATGATAATATTTTTAAATGTAAATATTATGAACCAAGAAAGATTTTGTTTTTAGTAAACTTAGTTTATTTAAAACTAAATTTAAAATATTGTAAATAATTATGTAGCTGTTAATGTACATAGAAAGAGAGATTATGTATATAAAATGAACTTTTAAGTACGCCTGATTTGCTCAGCTCAGAAAAAGTACGAAGGAAAGTTCATTTCAGAAACTAAATTAGTATTTACATCTTATCAGTTTACATCACGAAACGAAAATAATTTTGATGATAACTGTTCTATAACTAGGTATATTATTAAATTGCCGTTATGATAACGTTATCCGTTGTACCATAACGATAACGTTACGTTATTTACAAAACACATAAACGACCCACGGCTACTCCAACTTCCAAGTCCAAGTTAGAAATCATGGTGGCGTTCACGTCAATCACGTATTCACGGTTTCTTACTAAATGGGTATCAAGTAATGATATCAGTACAACTCTGACAATCTCACCATGAGGATGATATAACATTACATATAAAGCCCTGAGCATACCAATGCTAGGGGCTTCAACAAAAAGTATTATATGAGCTATACAGCCCACCTGATGGTAACGTTGCACAGGTTTCCACACAACTAGTGTTATATGAACTAGTCAAACAATATCGTGTTTTGGAATACTAGTTGCGCCATCTAGCGACTAAGTTTTTAAATAACTGTACCGCCACCTAACGGCATATGTTTGATTCATGTATTCAAGTTTTAAATAATTTTTCATTTGTGCGTGGGTTTTTTTATATAACCATGGAATTAAACTTTTATAAATTTACACTTCTTTTTTATTTGGAATAAGTTATAATAATGATAATTTCGTAGCAAGTTTCGGTAAAAGCCAACCTAGTATTGGAAACAAAACCTAATAATCCATTTCACACTAAATTCCAATAAATATTAAAAAACATTTTTAAAAACAATCTCAATATCAATATTTATTTGCATTCCATAATGTACAGATTAATAAATTAAATTATCACAATATGGACCCTGTTGGGTATAGCAAATTAGAAAATTAGAACACAGGAGGCCGCATAGATGTTTTATAATTCATTATTATTATTATTATATCATTCATTATTATTATATCATTTATTAGTCCATAATTATTCATATTAATCATTCATTTGTTTATAGTATTGCATTTGTCATTCAGGTATTCATGTAAAGTATAATAACATTTATTGATTAGAAACACTTTTAATTGTCTTATAAAAATATTATCATTTGTTTCGTTTTTTAATGAGTTTGGTAGTTTATTATAGACAGTTATCTTATTATCTTATTTAAATGCTCCAAAAAGAAGAAAATAAAGTTTAAATTAAATCAAACCCATTTTTATAAAATACATTTTTTTTCTTATAATTACCTACTTCGTCAATATCAAGTTAAATATTGTATGTACAAATCTCGCGACAAGTTAAGTTTGATTTAATTTAAACTTTATCTTCTATTTTTTGTTTTTATTTTGGTGTTCCTCAAGGAAGCGTACTTGGGCCTTTGTTATTTTTTACCTGTGACTATTTGCAGGTAATAGTTCCATGGTGTTTACATGTACAGACATAAATAATCGTGAAAATGAAATTAATAACAACCTGAAGAATATAATTAGCTGGTTTAAGTCAAATAATTTAATAATAAACTTAAAAAAGACTCAAATAATGATTTTTTTTTATAAAATATGCAATCAATTTTATCCTTACTGCTAAGTACTTAGTTTATATTTGCTTTGAGAGATTACGCATAAATGAATTTTTGGTTCCGTGTTTGGGTGTTCGCTTACTAGAATCTTCGAAATATGCGATCAATATCGTTCCTTATTATACAGTTGTTAAAGACTATATTTGCGACATTGTGTTTTGTTAAGTATTTGTTGACTAAAAATATTTTTTGTTTTCATGTTGTTTACGTTTAGATGCAAATTTGTCCTTGGTGCAAAGTGCGCGCGTGCCGGTCAGGCGTATCAGTAAATTATTTTAGTAGAATTTATAGTTTTTAATTATTACTTCAGAGTTTAGTGTTTAGTGTAAACAAATTAAAAAACAGTTTTGTAAGTGAATTGTGTGAGTGTATTTATATGAGTAAGTTTATATGTATATATAACATTTTTATATATTTTTGATTTTGACTATTAAGTTTTTTTATTTAGACTTTTTAATTGATTAGACGAGAACTGGTTTGATTTTCAAAATGTCGCGAATACCCAGTGAGATACGGACTCATTTTGACAAAAATTATATCTTATAATTCTACAACGGGTAACCTAAGCGCTCATTTAAAACGATCTCATCGAAGTAAAGTGACCTCCAAGGTCTTTTACCTCTGTTACCCGCTGCAAGGCTAATCCGTCTGTATTATATTTGTATACGTGAGACTGGCGTGAATGTGTGAACGACATGACTGAGCATTTGGAAGTGTTAAAAAAAATAACTTATTCCTATGAGTCCATTGTACTACTCTGTCAATGTCCGCCTGTAGTTTGTCACAGTCAGCTGAGTCCCTAACGATTGATACCAATTTTAGGTCATCCGCAAAGAGAAGACATGTTGATTGCCATACAACATCGGGTAAGTCGTTAATCATTAGGACAAATTTCAGCAGCCCAAATTGCTACCTTGACTTACTTCTGACCTGGTAAGGTATGGTTTTGACAGTTGACCAGCCCAGTCTCCAAATTGGCTCCTGCTTCTCATGTAACTGGCGAAAAATGACAATTTTTTCAGCGTGCAACCCGCCTGCGCCAGTTTCATAAGTAAGAGATAGAGACAAGGATGAAATCTATATACCAGATGAGTAGTTGACATCTGAAGAGAAGTTGCAATCACACACCATAATAAGGACATTACCACAACGGCAGAGAAAACAACCAGACAGGTATGGACTTATGTGCAGAGAAGAGTGTAATAAATATTTCAGCAATAAACTGACATTAGAAGAAGCATTGTGAACAAGCTGTCAAGGAAGAGCTTAAAAGCTTTGAAGACAACAATGCATGGAATGTTGTTGACATTCCTGTAAGTGGCAATATTGTAAAATGCAAATGAGTTCTCAGGAAGAAATGTGATGCTGAAAATAATGTCCGTTATCGAGTCAGGTTTGTGGCTAAAGGCTGTTCTCAAAAATATGATGTGCACGGACTATAATGAAACATTTTCTCCTGTAGCGCGGCATACAATACTTAGGTTATCATTTGCTTTATCAGTGCAGTTGAATCTAAATGTGACTCATCTCGATGTGTCTATCGATAGATCGATTGTCTTATAAGAAACTATCGATTACTATCGAATACTTGAACAATAATTGATGTTTAATAAACACTAAGTAAATAATCGATTTAATATTAATCGATTTTTTTCACTCAATGTCACATCCGTAGTATCTAGTGAAACCGGTACACCATTCACAATCTCATTCTATATCACCACAATAATGGTATCACATCACATATCACATATAACTTACAAAGCCCTGTGCATAAAAATGCTAGTGGCTTCAACAAAAAGTTTTAAACGAGCTATACAGCCCACCTGATGGTACCCTGGCACAGGTTTCCACACAACTAGTGTCGTATGAACTGGTCAAACGGTATCGCGTTTTGCAATACTAGTAGCGCCACCTAGCGACTAAGTTTTTAAATAACTGTACCGCCACCTAACGGCATATGTTTGATTCATGTTTTCAAGATTTAAATAATTTTTTATTTATTAATGTTGCGTGGGTTTTTTCATATACCCATGGGATTATACTTTTATAAATTTACATTTCTATTTTTATTTGGAATAAGTTATAATAATGATAATTTCGTAGAAATTTTCGGTAAAAGCCAACCTAGAATTGGAAACAAAACCTAATAATCCATTTCACACTAAATTCCAATAAATATGAAAAAAAAAAACATTTTTAAAAACAAACTTATTTAAATGTTCTAAAAAGAAGAAAATAAAGTTTAAATTAAATCAAACCCATTTTTATACAATACATTTTTTTTCTAATAATTACCTACTTCGTCAATATCAAGTTAAATATTGTATTGTTATTTATGTACATATCTCGCGACAAGTTTTTATATAATATAAATTATGTAATGTAATGAATTGATGCGTTTGATTTAATTTAAACTTAATTTTCTTCTTTTTTTTGGTTGTTATTTTGGTGTTCCTCAAGGAAGCGTACTTGGGCCTTTGTTATTTTTTACCTATGACTATTTGCAGATGATAGTTCTATGGTATTTACATGTACAGACATAAATAATCATGAAAATGAAATTGATAACAAGCTGAAGAATATAATTAGCTGGTTCAAGTCAAATAATTTAATAATAAACTTAAAAAAGACTCTAATAATGATTTTTTTTTATAAAATATGCAATCAATTTTATCCTTATTGCTAAGTACTTAGTTTATATTTGCTTTGAGAGATTACGCATAAATGAATTTTTGGTTCCGTGTTTGGGTGTTCGCTTACTAGAATCTTCGAAAAATGCGATCAATATCGTTACTTATTATACAGTTGTTAAAGACTATATTATTTGTGACATTGTGTGATGATTTTTTTTTGGTTAAGTGTTTGTTTACTAGAAATATTTTTTTGTTTTCATGTTGTTTTCGTTTAAATGCAAATTTGTCCTTGGTGCAAGTGCGCGCGTGCCGATCAGGCGTATCAGTAAATTATTTTAGTAGAATTTATAGTTTTTAATTATTACTTCAGAGTTTAGTGTTTAGTGTAAAGAAAATAAAAATTGTGTGAGTGTATTTATATAAGTGAACAAGTTTATATAACATTTAAATATTTTTGATTTTGACTACTAAGTTTTTTTTATTTAAACTTTTTAATTGATTAGACGATGTGTGTGATGCTGAAAATAATGTCCGTTATCGAGTCAGGTTTGTGGCTAAAGGATGTTCTCAAAAATATGGTGTACACGGACTATAATGAAACATTTTCCCATGTAGTGCGGCATACAATACTTAGGTTATTATTTGCTTTATCAGTGCAGTTGAATCTAAATGTGACTCATCTCGATGTGTCTATCGATAGATCGATTGTCTTATAAGAAACTATCGATTACTATCGAATACTTGAACAATTCGCACCATCGGTGGAACAAGGGCACAACTAACAAAAAATCTGAAAATGATTTAAGTATGCCAATGTGCTTTAAAAACATCCCTTTAACTGGTGGAACAAAGTCGCTCATTAAGTTCAGTCTCATGTCGCTAGAGCGCTATTGTGCCTTTGTCTTCTTATTGGTGCGTTTTTTGTAAAATATTGGAACGACGACATCGCATTGGTCAGTTGCGTCGTCGCCCGCGCGTTGTGTAGGTAGTTGTGTGTTGGACCGTCAAAGCCGTTAAGGTAAATATGCCCTTTTTTGTTTGAGGTTCGGGAAAGACAAAGTCACATTTGGTGTACTTATGCCTATTATATCGGCACATGTTTGGAAGAACAAAGTCGTTTAAGCAGTTGTGCCTTTGTATGTCCAACATGTGCACATTTCGTAGTCTTCAATACAAATCTCACTTTGTCATTCCAATTCTTGTAGTATTTAGGTACATATAATATATTTTTTTATTTACATTTATGATTTTTCATTCGAAATTGCTTATCTATTTTTTTTTATTGTAGTGTATGATATTCATTAACCCTTAGTCAAGGTTATTATCATTATATTTTTGTATTATTTTTGAACTTTTCATTAAGATAATAATATAATTTTTTCAGAACATAATGGAATCACGAGGAAGAAAAATTTTAAGTATGGTTCTTGATGATCAAGCCAATAGGCATACCGAGGCTACTGTGGAGCCTCAGATTGCTGAGTATTTAGAATACACCTGTGTTAATGAAAATGATCACAATACGGCAATAACTACTCCCAAACATTAATTCATCGACGGGTATGAAAATTCTATTATTTTTGCTGACCTAGATTATTTATATTAACTTTTACTTAAAATTTTAATCAGAATAGATTTATATTGATATTTATTTTAAGATTCGTCGAAGAGAACAATGGTTGAAAAATGGATAGATAGTAATAACTTTGAAAATCAGGATCCTATGCTGTTAAACAGTGAGACTTCAGAAGCAGTAAATACACCCATTATAACTGCATCGGATACAGATGATATTACGGTTGTGAAATGCACAGACAGCAATGACTATAAAATTCAGAAGCCTATGTTAGTGGATATTTCGGACGGAGTAAACCCACCCATTATAAATAAAACGTCACGTATGAATGCAAAACAATTATTAATCTAGTAGTATAATTATTTATATTAATTGATAAAGTACAAAGATGGTAATTGAATCAATTAGAAAGTAATATTGTTTTACGTGCTATTATATTTAACTAATTAAATTAATATTCCTGTTTTTAAGGTAATGAGGATTCCGATTCCTCAAATAATGGAGATTTTTCACCATCGGAAGGTTCAGAATACAAGCCTCCAAGTCGTGCGAGGGAGATTGAACGCAACACTAGATCCTCCCAACCTAGAAACTTATCAAGTTCTTCTAGTTCCAGCAGTAGCTCTTCTAGTTCCAGCACCAGGTCGCCTCAGCCTATTACGGTCGATTTGGAAAATGATGAAGGTAATATTGAAACAGAACCAACTTTCCGCACAAATGAGGATAATGTTGTCCTAGAATCGAATAGAAAACGGTCTAGAAAACGTCAAAGAAATATGAGTGAGTGCAAACAAGTTATATCGAAGCGTTTAAAGAACAGTGGCCTAGAGTATATAACAAAGAGAGGAAAACTTGTAGCAGCAAAAACTATTCTTCCTCCTTGCACTAACAAATGCCGACTATCGTGTTCCACTAAAGTTTCTTCTGAAAAGAGGAACATCATTTTTAAATCCTACGGGTAACTGGGAACACATCAAAGACAAAGAGATTTTCTTGCGTCCTGTGTCAAACAAATTCATCCTGCAACCCGAAGAGTCACAGTCACTGTTAATAGCACCTGTAAAGAACCAAGAAAACCAAACTCGAGCTTCTACTTTATAATAGATGGAAAAGGAGTTAGGGTTTGTCGGACATTTTTGCTAAATACATTGGTTATTGGTGAAAAAACTTTACGAAATGTAATTGACAGTATCATGCTTTGCGTGTGAGTTTTTCTGATAAACGTGGAAAACACGGCAAATATTGTAAGCTTACTGATGAAGAAATACAATCAGTTCATGACCACATAAATTCGATCCCACGGACGGAGAGTCATTACCTAAGGGCGAATACAACTAGAGAATACATAGATGGAAGTCTGACTATAGCTGAGCTCCATCGCAGTTATCAAAGACTCAGACAAGAAGCTGGTAGACCAGCCGTCAATTACGACGCTTACCATCGAATCTTCAAAACTGATTTTAATTTAGGCTTATTTGCACCTCGTAAAGACCAGTGCGGCGAATGCGAAGCCTACAAAAACGCTGTCGACAAAGAACCATTGATGGCTAAGCATAAATTACACCTTGAGGAAAAAAGTCTGACCCGATTGGAACTTGAAAAGGACATAGAACAAAGCAAACAGATAGATTCGAATAATATAGTAGCCATATTCGACCTACAGGCAGTCTTACCATGTCCTATTGGCCAATCGTCAGCTTTCTTTTATAAGTCAAAGCTTAACTGCTACAATTTCACGGTATGAGTTGCTATTTTTTAAATATTAACTTAACATTTATAAAATTATAACAAACGTCATTCTTGCACTGAATTAATTATTTATTTTTGTTTAAGGTTTAAAATATCAACGAAGACACAACATTATGCTTTTTATGGCATGAAGGTCTCACAAAACGTGGAGCTAAAGAGATAGGGACATGCGTCTACAAGTTTCTGGAAGAACTTAGTCACAAACAACCTGACAAAGACATCATATTATATTCTGATAATTGCTGTGGGCAGCAAAAGAATAAGTAAGTATCTTGCATCACAAGTTTATCTCTAATTACTTGCTTGTTTGTTACTTAGATCGTCACAATCACAATATTTTTTTCACATAAATGTAAACTTTAATTTCAGATACGTTTTCGGAATGTATTATTATGCTGTTAATACATTGCCAATCAAATCAATTACTCACAAATTCCTCATTAGAGGACACACTCAGAATAAAGCTGACTCTGTTCATTCCGTCATTGATAAGAACATTAAACGGGCCAAGAAAACAGGTCCTATATACTCTCCAGTCGAATATATAAGTCTCATCAGAAACGCAAAAAACGCTTTAACAAATTTATAGTCAAAGAAATGAACTTCAATTTATTCTTTGATTTAAAGCTGTTAGCTGATGAAGTCAACTTGAATCTTAACAAAGATATTGAGAGAAATAATGTCAAATTATCCGAAATGAAAGCCATAAAGTTCACAAAAAGGTCAGAGACATACCAATTCAGAAACAGCTATAAATCAGTCGTCTGGTTTATAGCTGCGACAAAAGCGAATGTCAAAATAGGCCGGACTGCTAATAGAAAACAGCTGAAAGACATTACATTAAATGTGTTGTACACTGAAAAGTTGCCGATCCCCGATCGGAAAAAAGAAGACATTCGTCAACTGATTGCTTCAAACATTGTTCCAAAATTCTATGAACAATTTTATAATGTTTTATTTTAATGACACATTCCAAGAAAATGTTTCTTGTTAGTTACGTAAAATAAGGCACTATAAGTAAGGATTAAGAAAATATTACTAAAATATACGACTTTTTCTAAATAGAGTATTGTTTTATTACATAAATCATGATTCACTAAAAAGAATGTGTTACTAAGGTCATAATTACAAAATTATTTAAATTTTGGTGCAAAAAGGGCAAAAGTGCACATCAAAAATATTATTTATTAAATTATAGTACAAATAATAAATTATTTACTCCTGTAAAGTACCTACCTAAATTCGCAAAAGTGTAAAGCTTACTTCACTCAAAAAATATATATGACCTAAAATCAATTTAAGCAAACAAACTCGATATTATTCTACAATAATCATAGAATGTCTCTAGTGAAAAATTACAAAACATGCATTTGTGCCCTTATTCCACCGATGGTGCGAATTGAAGTTTAATAAACACTAAGTAAATAAACGATTTATTATTAATCGATTTTTTTCACTCAATGTCACATCCGTGGTATCTAGTGAAACCGGTACACCATTCACAATCTCATTCTATATCACCACGATGATGGTATCACATCAATATAACATATAAAGCCCTGAGCATAAAAATGCTAGTGGCTTCAACAAAAAGTATTAAACGAGCTATACAGCCCACCTGATGGTACCCTGGCACAGGTTGCCACACAACTAGTGTCATATGAACTAGTCAAACAATGTCGTGTTTTGGAATACTAGTTGCGCCATCTAGCGACTAAGGTTTTAAATAGCTCTACCGCCACATGAGGGCATAAATTTATAAAAGTTTAAATCCATGGGTATATGAAAAAACCTACGCAATATTAGTAAATAAAAGATTATTTAAAACTTGAATACATTCGAATAAATTTACATTTCTTTTTTATTCGGAATAAGTTGTATTAATGATAATTTCGTAGCAATTTTCGGTAAAAGCCAACCTAGTATTGGAAACAAAACCTAATAATCCATTTCACACTAAATTCCAATAAATATTTAAAAAAAAAACATTTTTAAAAACAAACTTATTTAAATGCTCTAAAAATAAATTAAATCAAACCCATTTTTATAAAATACATTTTTATTCTAATAATTACCTACTTCGTCAATATCAAGTTAAATATTGTATTGTTGTTTATGTACAAATCTCGCGACAATTTTTTATATAATATAAATTATGTAATGTAATGAATTGATGGGTTTGATTTAATTTAAACTTTATTTTCTTCCTTTATTGGTTTTTATTGTGGTGTTCCTCAAGGAAGCGTACTTGGGCCTTTGTTATTTTTTACCTATGACTATTTTACAGATGATAGTGTTCTGTGTTTACATGTACAGACATAAATAATCATGAAAATGAAATTAATAACAACCTGAAGAATATAATTAGCTGGTTTAAGTCAAATAATTTAATAATAAACTTAAAAAAAAACTCAAATAATGATATTTTTTTTTATAAAATATGCAATCAATTTTATCCTTACTGCTAAGTACTTAGTTTATATTTGCTTTGAGAGATTACGCATAAATGAATTTTTGTTTCGGTGTTTGGGTGTTTGCTTACTAGAATCTTTGAAATATGCGATCAATATCGTTACTTATTATACAGTTGTTAAAGACTATATTATTTGCGACATTGTGTGATGATTTTTTTTGGTTTTTTGTGTTTGTTTACTAGAAATATTTTTTTGTTTTCATGTTGTTTTCGTTTAGACGCAAATTTGTCCTTTGTGCAAAGTGCACGCGTGCCGGTCAGACGCATCAGTAAATTATTTTAGTAGAATTTATGGGTTTTTAATTATTACTTCAGAGTTTAGTGTTTAGTGTAAACAAAATAAAAATTAGTTAACTAAGTGAATTGTGTGAATGTATTTATATAAGTGAGTAAGTTTATATGTATATATAACATTTAAATATTTTTGATTTTGACTATTAAGTTTTTTTATTTAGACTTTTTAATTGATTAGACGAGAACTGCTTTGATTTTCAAAACGTCGCGAATACCCAGTGAGATACGGACTCATTTTGACAAAAATTATATCTTATAATTCTACAACGGGTAACCTAGGAGCTCATTTAAAACGATCTCATCGAAGTAAAGTGACCTCCAAGGTCTTTTACCTCTGTTACCCGCTGCAAGGCTAATCCGTCTGTATTATATTTGTATACGTGAGACTGGCGTGAATGTGTGAACGACATGACTGAGCATTTGGAAGTGTTAAAAAAAATAACTTATTCCTATGACTCCATTGTACTACTCTGTCAATGTCCGCCTGTAGTTTGTCACAGTCAGCTGAGTCCCTAACGATTGATACCAATTTTAGGTCATCCGCAAAGAGAAGACATGTTGATTGCCATACAACATCGGGTAAGTCGTTAATCATTAGGACAAATTTCAGAAGCCCAAATTGCTACCTTGACTTACTTCTGACCTGGTAAGGTATGGTTTTGACAGTTGACCAGCCCAGTCTCCAAATTGGCTCCTGTTTTTCATGTAACTGGCGAAAAATGACAATTTTTTCAGCGTGCAACCCGCCTGCGCCAGTTTCACGAGTAATAGATAGAGACAAGGATGAAACCTATATACCAGATGAGTAGTTGACATCTGAAGAGAAGTTGCAATCACACACCATAATAAGGACATTACCACAACGGCAGAGAAAACAACCAGACAGGTATGGACTTATGTGCAGAGAAGAGTGTAATAAATATTTCGGCAATGAACTGACATTAGAAGAAGCGTTGTGAACAAGCTGTCAAGGAAGAGCTTAAAAGCTTTGAAGACAACGATGCATGGAATGTTGTTGACATTCCTGTAAGTGGCAATATTCTGAGTTCTCAGGAAGAAGTGTGATGCTGAAAATAATGTCCGTTATCGAGTCAGGTTTGTGGCTAAAGGATGTTCTCAAAAATATGGTGTGCACGGACTATAATGAAACATTTTCCCATGTAGTGCGGCATACAATACTTAGGTTATTATTTGCTTTATCAGTGCAGTTGAATCTAAATGTGACTCATCTCGATGTGTCTATCGATAGATCGATTGTCTTATAAGAAACTATCGATTACTATCGAATACTTGAACAATTCGCACCATCGGTGGAACAAGGGCACAACTAACAAAAAATCTGAAAATGATTTAAGTATGCCAATGTGCTTTAAAAACATCCCTTTAACTGGTGGAACAAAGTCGCTCATTAAGTTCAGTCTCATGTCGCTAGAGCGTCTTCTTGTGCCTTTGTCTTATTGGTGCGTTTTTGTAAAATATTGGAACGACGAAATCGCATTGGTCAGTTGCGTCGTCGCCCGCGCGTTGTGTAGTTGTGTGTTGGACCGTCAAAGCCGTTAAGGTAAATATGCCCTTTTTTGTTTGAGGTTCGGGAAAGACAAAGTCACATTTGGTGTACTTATGCCTATTATATCGGCACATGTTTGGAAGAACAAAGTCGTTTAAGCAGTTGTGCCTTTGTATGTCCAACATGTGCACAGTTCGTAGTCTTCAATACAAATCTGACTTTGTCATTCCAATTCTTGTAGTATTTAGGTACATATAATATATTTTTTTATTTACATTTATGATTTTTCATTCCGAATTGTAGTGTATGATATTAATTAACCCTTAGTCAAGGTTATTATCATTATATTTTTGTATTATTTTTGAACTTTTCATTGAGATAATAATATAATTTTTTCAGAACATAATGGAATCACGAGGAAAGTAAAATTTTAAGTATTGTTCTTGATGATCAAGCCAATAGGCATACCGAGGCTGCTGAGGAGCCTCAGATTGCTGAGTATTTAGAATACACCTGTGTTAATGAAAATGATCACAATACGGCAATAACTACTCCCAAACATTAATTCATCGACGGGTATGAAAATTCTATTATTTTTGCTGACCTAGATTATTTATATTAACTTTTACTTAAAATTTTAATCAGAATAGATTTATATCGATATTTATTTTAAGATTCGTCGAAGAGAACAATGGTTGAAAAATGGATAGATAGTAATAACTTTGAAAATCAGGATCCTATGCTGTTAAACAGTGAGACTTCAGAAGCAGTAAATTCACCCATTATAACTGCATCGGATACAGATGATATTACGGTTGAGAAATGCACAGACAGCAATGACTATAAATATCAGAAGCCTATGTTAGTGGATATTTCGGACGGAGTAAACCCACCCATTATAAATAAAACCTCAGGTATGAATGCAAAACAATGAGGATCCGTAACGTTTTTAGTTGAGAATGCAGATTTATAGATCTAAGAAATCCTTAACATACAGTGCAAAAATTTTTGTTCTACGACAAAAATTAACGAAGTTATGATCAAATTACTAGCGAAGTTCACTGACGGCCCGGTGCGGTAGCTGTGACGTCACTATGACGGTCTTCGCCAGTTAGCCGTTGGCAGTAATAAGGCGCGCAGTGTTTTGTTTGGTTAATTGTAACTTTGAAACAAATTAAGTGTCCGATTTGTGTCTAATTTACCTTTTTAACTATGTATAAATATTGTATAGTGCCGAAATGTACAAACACTTCTATTAAAACACCAGAAAAACTATTTTTTAACGTACCGAAAGACCCCAACTTCGTAAAAAAATGGTATTCCATTGTAAAAAGAGATGATAAAACTACACCCTCTGCCCAGGCTACAAGAAATTGCTGTGAAGATCACTTCGATGTACGTACCTACATATCTATTATACCTATTATTTAGTTGATATGGAAATAAGTTGGTACCTTATGTTACGTGTAGTGTACCTGTATATTCTCTTATTTTAAGCCTGCTGTATTAATAAAAACATACCTATTTACTTTTTTTAAGTTTTGTTGATAAAACTACGCACTAACGTATCTACTAACGTAAACCTATATATTCGCCCGTTCCCATTTCTATGTATTACTAGCTTTTGCCTGCGGTTCCGCCCGCGTTGAATTCAGTTTGTCACAGAAAGTTTTTATCTCACCGCTATTTCATCCCCGTAAAGTTTAATTTTTGTGATGAAAAGTAGCCTATATCCATTTTAAGATCTCAGATCGAAGTCATTAAAATCGGTTCAGATGTTTATATGTAAAAACATCGTATTTCGTATTCCAGGGTCAAAACAATGACATAGAGACGTACTCGGGTAAAAAGCAAAGAGTGAATGATAATATTCTATAATCATTTACATAACAGCGGTGATTTTATGTATCTGCCTCAGCTATGCCTTATTGTTAGAAGCAAATAAATTAATACTTATATACATTTTTATATTTCACTTAGAAGAAGATATGGAAAATTACGTAAAGTTTAAGTTACTTGGAGGAAAGCTTAAACTGAAGAAGGAAGTTTTGCCTCATAAGTTTGAATGTTTGAAAAATGAAAATTGACCGACCGGGTTTTAAAAAACGACAAGACATAGAATATTTTGAAAGAGTTTTAAGTAGAGATATTGGACGCGAAGACCTGTTGTTGCATTCCATGGAAGTAGTAGAGTGTGAGAATCAAGACTCAAATAACCTAAGCACCTAAATGAGGCCAATCAGGTTTTAAAAAGAAACCACAATTTTCAATAACTACTTTCCTTGTTTTGGCTATTTCTGTTCTGACATTGGATTCCAATCGTTTGCCTCTTTTCATAGACAGAGTCTCTGGTACAGAGGCACCAAATATTTGTTCAATCAAAGCACCATCAGGAGTCTTGCAATGTGTGGCTTCGTGAACTTTAGACGCGGTTATTCTACAATACCTTAACTCATGCCATAACGGTGAACTAGCTTGACAAACTGTTGCTTCCTCTGCTTTGTGATATTTCTCTATGGTGATTTTAGTAGAACAATAATCAATAAAATTATCTGCACTATTTATATTATTGCCTTCATTTTTGTATTGATGAATGAGGTTATGCAAGGACAATTTTTTATACTGATTCTTTGTAACGTATACTGATAACTGATTTTTGATAGGATTTTCCTTTAGGCTTTGCACAACTGCTAGGAAAAACTGATTTGAATTGGCGTTATCAGTATTTTTATCTTCAGTAGTAACTGAGCTGAACTGTCATCGCTGGAGCTAAACGCAAGTGTGAGTAACGATCCAAGAGCGAGTCGTATCCGACACTATTCCGATGATATCCCGGACGTCAGTATGAGCGAAATTAGAATGGCTCTCCAGCACCTGAAAAACGGCAAGGCCCCAGGCGAGGATGGAATTACAGCGGAGCTTCCGAAAGCGGGTGGAAAACCGGTACATGAAGTCCTTCAGTAGCTCTTTGATTCAGTCATCCATGGTGGCATGGTGGAGCAGAAGTGCAGTGGTCTTGTTCTTCAAGAAAGGTGACAATGCTCTCTTGAAGAACTACAGACCGATTTCCCTTCTGAGCCGCGTCTACGTACTGTTTTCAAGAGTCATTACGAATCGTCTCGCGCGCAGACTAGACTACTTTCAGTCTCCCGAACAAGCCGGTTTCCGAAAAATATCCCGAACAAGCCGGTTATCGAACGTAGATAAATAAGCAGCACCCTTACCTTTGTAGTTTCCAACCACGGATTTCAGCGCTGGTGAACTTAGAATGATTACTTAGATAATCAAATACCTTGAAAGAATCCACTTTTGGACGGTTATCTGATTGAGCTTGCACAAAACCAGCTTCTACTTTATTAGCACTCATATTATGTACTTTTAATACTTAAACAATCAGAAAATTATACGGTAACAACGCTTTATTCATAAATTGCTAAATATAGTGCCCAACCGCGTCTCCGCACTCCATCGAATCGTGAACTACCACAGAATACATGTATGTACTACTATGATGCGTTCGTTTCCGTCACAGTGACGTCACGCGGACCTGCGTACATTGACTTTTAGCAACAGTAACGGCCTATGTTTATTACTTAATATCTTCGTAAGTAATGGTCCGATTTGGCTAATTTAAAAAGATATATAATTCTTATCTCATAAAGAATAACATGGATACTAGTTTTATTGAATTTTCTATAACTTTACTGATCCTCATTATTAATCTAATAGTATAATTATTTATATTAATTGATAAATCAATTAGAAAGTAATATTGTTTTACGTGCTATTATATTTAACTAATTAAATTAATATTCCTGTTTTTAAGGTAATGAGGATTCCGATTCCTCAAATAATGGAGATTTTTCACCATCAGAAGGTTCAGAATATAAGCCTCCAAGTCGTGCGAGGGAGATTGAACGCAACACTAGATCCTCCCAACCTAGAAACTTATCAAGTTCTTCTAGTTCCAGCAGTAGCTCTTCTAGCTCCAGCACCAGGTCGCCTCAGCCTATTACGGTCGATTTGGAAAATGATGAAGGTAATATTGAAACAGAACCAACTTTCCGCACAAATGAGGATAATGTTGTCCTAGAATCGAATAGAAAACGTCAAAGAAATATGAGTGAGTGGAAACAAGTTATATCGAAGCGTTTAAAGAACAGTGGCCTAGAGTATATAACAAAGAGAGGAAAAGTTGTAGCAACAAAATCTATTCTTCCTCTTTGCACTAACAAATGCCGACTATCGTGTTCCACTAAAGTTTCTTCTGAAAAGAGGAACATCATTTTTAAATCCTACGGGGAACTGGGAACACATCAAAGACAAAGAGATTTTCTTGCGTCCTGTGTCAAACAAATTTATCCTGCAACCCGAAGAGTCACAGTTACTGTTAATAGCACCTGTAAGGAACCAAGAAAACCAAACTCGAGCTTCTACTTTATAATAGATGGAAAAGAAGTTAGGGTTTGTCGGACATTTTTGCTAAATACATTGGTTATTGGTGAAAAAACTTTACGAAATGTAATTGACAGTGTATCTATTCATGCTTTGAGAGTGAGTTTTTCTGATAAACGTGGAAAACACGGCAAACATTGTAAACTTACTGATGAAGAAATACAATCAGTTCATGACCACATAAATTCGATCCCACGGACGGAGAGTCATTACCTAAGGGCGAATACAACTAGAGAATACATAGATGGAAGTCTGACTATACCTGAGCTCCATCGCAGTTATCAAAGACTCAGACAAGAAGCTGGTAGACCAGCCGTCAATTACGACGCTTACCATCGAATCTTCAAAACTGATTTTAATTTAGGCTTATTTGCACCTCGTAAAGACCAGTGCGACGAATGCGAAGCCTACAAAAACGCTGTCGACAAAGAACCATTGATGGATAAGCATAAATTACACCTTGAGGAAAAAAGTCTGACCCGATTGGAACTTGAAAAGGACATAGAACAAAGCAAACAGATAGATTCGAATAATATAGTAGCCATATTCGACCTACAGGCAGTCTTACCATGTCCAATTGGCCAATCGTCAGCTTTCTTTTATAAGTCAAAGCTTAACTGCTACAATTTCACGGTATGAGTTGCTATTTTTTAAATATTAACTAAACATTTATAAAATTATAACAAACGTCATTCTTGCACTGAATTAATTATTTATTTTTGTTTAAGGTTTAAAATATCAACGATGACACAACATTATGCTTTTTCTGGCATGAAGGTCTCGCAAAACGTGGAGCTAATGAGATAGGGACATGCGTCTACAAGTTTCTGGAAGAACTTAGTCACAAACAACCTGATAAAGACATCATATTATATTCTGATAATTGCTGTGGGCAGCAAAAGAATAAGTAAGTATCTTGCATCACAAGTTTATCTTTGCTTGTTTGTTACTTTGATCGTCACAATCACAATATTTTTTTCACATAAATGTAAACTTTAATTTCAGATTCGTTTTCGGAATGTATTATTATGCTGTTAATACATTGCCAATCAAATCAATTACTCACAAATTCCTCATTAGAGGACATACTCAGAATAAAGCTGACTCTGTTCATTCCGTCATTGAGAAGAACATTAAACGGGTCAAGAAAGCAGGTCCTATATACTCTCCAGTCGAATATATAATTCTCATCAGAAACGCAAAAATAAGCGGCGACAAATTTATAGTCAAAGAAATGAACTTCGATTTATTCTTTGATTTAAAGCTGTTAGCTGATGAAGTCAACTTGAATCTTAACAAAGATATTGAGAGAAATAATGTCAAATTATCCGAAATGAAAGCCATAAAGTTCACAAAAAGGTCAGAGACATACCAATTCAGAAACAGCTATAAATCAGTCGTCTGGACAAAAGCGAATGTCAAAATAGGCCGGATTGCTAATAGAAAACAGCTGAAAGACATTACATTAAATGTGTTGTACACTGAAAAGTTGCCGCTCCCCGATCGGAAAAAAGAAGACATTCGTCAACTGATTGCTTCAAACATTGTTCCAAAATTCTATGAACAATTTTATAATGGTTTATTTTAATGACACATTCCAAGAAAATGTTTCTTGTTAGTTACGTAAAATAAGGCACTATAAGTAAGGATTAAGAAAATATTACTTGAATATACGACTTTTTCTAAATAGAGTATTGTTTTATTACATAAATCATCTAAAAAGAATGTGTTACTAAGGTCATAATTACAGTCATAATTTTGGTGCAAAAAGGGCAAAAAGTGCACATCAAAAATATTATTTTTTAAATTATAGTACAAACAATAAATTATTTACTCCTGTAAAGTACCTACCTAAATTCGCAAAAGTATAAAGCTTACTTCACTCAAAAAATATATATGACCTAAAATCAATTTAAGCAAACAAACTCGATATTATTCTACAAAAATCATAGAATGTCTCTAGTGAAAAATTACAAAACATGCATTTGTGCCCTTATTCCACCGATGGTGCGAATTGATGTTTAATAAACACTAAGTAAATAATCGATTTATTATTAAGCGATTTTTTTCACTCAATGTCACATCCGTAGTAACTAGTGAAACCGGTACTCCATTCACAATCTCATTCTATATCACCACGATGATGGTATCACATCACATCACATATAACATAAAAAGTTAAAAAGCCGTGAGCATAAAAATGCTAGTGGCTTCAACAAAAAGTATTAAACGAGCTATACAGCCCACCTGATGGTACCCTGGCACAGGTTTACACACAACTAGTGTCATATGAACTGGGCAAACAATATCGTGTTTTGGAATACTAGTTGCGCCATCTAGCGACTAAGGTTTTAAATAACTGTACCGCCACGCCACATGAGGGCATAAATTTATAAAAGTTTAAATCCATGGGTATATGAAAAAACCCACGCAATATTAGTAAGTAAAAGATTATTTAAAACTTGAATACATGTCAAACATATTATGTACATAATATGTTTGATTCGTAGCAATTTTCGGTAAAAACCAACCTAGTATTGGAAACATAACCTAATAATCCATTTCACACTAAATTCCAATAAATATTTAAAAAAAAACATTTTTAAAAACAAACTTATTTAAATGATCTAAAAAAAGAAAATAAAGTTTAAATTAAATCAAACCCATTTTTATTAAATACATTTTTTTTCTAATAATTACCTACTTCGTCAATATCAAGTTAAATATTGTATTGTTGTTTATGTACAAATCTCGCGACAAGTTTTTATATAATATAAATTATGAAATGTAATGAATTGATGGGTTTGATTTAATTTAAACTTTATTTTCTTCTTTTTTTTGGTTGTTATTTTGGTGCTTTGGGAGATTACGCATAAATTAATTTTGGGTTCCGTGTTTGGGTGTTCGCTTACAATCTTCGAAATATGCGATCAATATCGTTCCTTATTATACAGTTGTTAAAGACTATATTTGCGACATTGTGTTTTGGTTAAGTGTTTGTTTACTAGAAATATTTTTTTGTTTTCATGTTGTTTTCGTTTAGATGCAAATTTGTCCTTGGTGCAAAGTGCGCGCGTGCCGGTCAGACGTATCAGTAAATTATTTTAGTAGTATTTATGGTTTTAATTATTACTTCAGAGTATAGTGTTTAGTGTAAACAAAATAAAAATTAGTTTTATAAGTAAATTGTGTGAGTTTAAGTTTTTTTATTTAGACTTTTTAATTGATTAGACGAGAACTGCTTTGATTTTCAAAACGTCGCGAATACCCAGTGAGATATCGACTCATTTTGACAAAAAAAGAAAATGCTTTTGGAGTTGCAGTGTGTAAATATTGCAGCCAAAGTATATCTTATAATTCTACATCGGGTAACCTAGAAGCTCATTTAAAACGATCTCACGCTTCAATTTATTTGGGCGATCAATTTAATTATTCGTTCTCTGTGACGTGACGTCATAATCGCCCGTTCGGAAGTGGTCGTTTACCTACATTTTATATCGAATGTCAGAGTTGATGTCCGGTTGACTGTATTAGATGACATAATACTTATAATAGACCCAACAACTATATAATAATTTTGAACTAATAATTTATGAATAGTCTAAACTAATATGAATAATCTAATCCAATGGAATCAATATTATTTAATATTAATAATTTAATCCAATAATCTAATCTATTATTATGAATAATGTAATCAATGAACTATATACAATAATATTTGACATTTGTATGCCAATGAGGCTGATCACATACTGAACTTTATTTGTGTTTAAATATCTTTTTGTAAACTGTGAATCACAAATGAACTATTTGATTTAATTTATAAACTAAAGTGTTGAAAATTTAGCTTTTATATAATTATATTTATATGTATAGTCACGGTGAGTAGTGCTGTATAAAGAAGAAAATGGAAGCGGGCTTTGAAGAAAGACAGTCAGCTAATCTGTCAAATGTGGATGTTTTTATGGTTGCGCAGTATTTTTCAGGAAATTATGATTTTTTTATCATCATAAATGCATGGAATAAAGCTCTAAGGGTAAGTTACTAATAAAAGATTACGAAAAGTATACAGCTTTACCATTGATTAGTAATTAGGCAGTAATACATAGGTAGGTATTAACTGATCGAACCATGAAGTTGCACATGATTTACAACGACATAAAATGAAAAAACTTACTTAAACTTACTAATGCAGTGATTATTAATCAACTCGTATTGTTATTTAGTACCTAGTGAAACGTGAAGAAATTTTGTTGGTTACGTAGTTCGTCAGTGGTTGCAAACATATGGTCCTAGTTTTACTTTGACTTACTTTTGAATAAACTGATTCCGGTATTAGGTTGGTAGTTGGTACCTAAACCGTTTTGAAAATGCAATGGTCGTAAACATTCAATGCGTGTAATACTAAACTGATTTTGACAAAATTTTGCATTAAGGTATAACTTGATCTACAGGATTTTATTTTCTCATATCGGACTTTTATTCTCAAGGAGAGTGATATAACAGAAATTAAAAAAAAAACAAAATAAAGGTTACTGATGAATAAATAACATGAAAAGGACAATATGGAGTAATAAATATGGAGAGAATAAGAAAAATATAACAATAAAGACTACTGGTGGCTTCGAAGTGTCGGTTTGTGACATCATATCGCAATGCGGAGCAAAGCGGTCGCCCTTACCGTAAAACACCACTTTACTCATCAATATTTCAGTCATTTTAAAAGGTAAAAAAAAAATAAGAATACCGTTGAATTCGTAATTTATTATACAATTTTTTGATACCCATAACAAAATTGGGTGGCCAGACCCATTGTAGCTTCTCCATCTTCAGTAATTTCAACATCACCATCGGCACCAGCAGTTCCTCCACATCAAAACTCTATAGCCCAATACATTTATAAATCACCACCCCTTCGAAAAGTCGAAGCAATTGACAGACAAGTCGTTAAGATGATTGCTAAAGGACATCACGCATTACGAATTGTTGAAAAACCAGAAATGCGAAAATTAATTCAACTGGTTTCTCACTGTCATGGATATCAACTCTCCTCTAGAAAAACGGTATCAACAAATTTATTTCTGCATGTTCATGAAGAAATACTGAGCGATGCACGAAAAAAAATTTTAGCTGCAGTTGCATTATCTCTCACTACTGATGCTTGGACTTCTAGCAATAATGAAAGCTATATGGCTGTAGCAGCACATTTTATAGACGACGAAACCAAACTTTGCTCTAAAAAATATTATGCTAGAGTGGGATATTTCTCATAAAGTTACAGCTATCTTAAGTGACAATGCGTCAAATATTATAAATGCTGTCAAACTTGGACAGTGGCGATCAGTCGGCTGCTTTGCTCATACCTTGAATCTGATTGTCCAAACGGCTACCAAAGAATAATCTGATATTTTAGTACAAGTCAAAATAATTGTTGAATACTTTAATCGAAGCACACAAGGCCAAAAAAAAATTAACTATAACACAAAAACAACTCAATTTACCCGTACTAAAACTAAAGCAAGACGTCCCAACTCGTTGGAATTCTACTTATGACATGCTTCAACAAGGATGCTGTGATCACTACTATTGCTTTACTACGTCCCGATTGAAATATAAAGCAACAGGATTGGCAGGTAATAGAAGAAGTATTACCTTTACTTAAACCATTTTATGAAGTGACAGTGGAAATAAGTGTCGAAAAAAATGTAACTTTGTCCAAAGTTATAGTATTTAATAATTTAATTCAAGGTCTTTTAAGAAAATATGTTTCTCCGAATCAATAAATCTTTGCAGTACAATCAGCTTTGAAAAAAGGTATGGAGATCGGCTTTAAAGATTTAGAAAATAATATTTTTTACGCTGCATGTACCATTTTGTATCCACGATTTAAAGCAAGAGCATTGAAAAACAAAGAATGTCGTGAGCGCACAATAAAGTTAGTAAAACGCTGTTGCAATCACTCGAATACAATGAACAAGAAGTTTCATCAAGTACAATTGCTTTTATTCCTGTATCAACTACTAATGAAAATGGAAACAGAAAATATCGTATGAGCATACGGGAGGAATATGATAGTGAAATCAGTAAAATAACAAGGCCTGAAAACAAAACTGTGGCTGGCATTCGTGAGGTGGATAAGTATTTAATCGAAGAGTACTTAGATCGTAAAGAGGATCCTTTGCTGTGGTGGCACGAACGGCGCTGTACATATCCTCATATATACGCATATATTTTAAAAAGGTTTTGCATCGTCGCAACATCCGTGCCTTGTGAACGAGTGTTCTCAGGGGCAGGACAAATTATAAGTCAACGCCGAAAGCTTTCATAACCTAATAAAGTTTGCACATTGTTAATTTTACACAGTAATATGTAACGAAGTACCCTCTGGATTTCTTGACGTGTAATAACTATTGTGATATCTACATAATATCCTATAAACAAGGCTGTTTGTTGACTAATTAAAATGATCACTAATCTATTTACAGTTGATCAGTATGGTTTAATATAAATTATATTCTAAGATATGGCTCAGTATACATTATATTCTATGAAGAGTTTATTTTTTCATTATTATATCTTTAAGTGATTTTATGTGCCATAAATAATAAGGGAAGCTCTTTGTTCACTGATTATTATCAGTAATCTAATTATAGTTGATCAGTATGGTTTAATATACATTATATTCTATGAAGAGTTTATTTTTTCATTATCATTTCTTTAAGTGATTTTATGTGCCATAAATAATAAGGGAAGCTCTTTGTTGACTAATTATCAATAATCCAATTATAGTTGATCAGTACGATTTAATGTAAATTATATTCTATGAAGAGTTTATTTTTTCATTATTATTTCTTTAAGTGATTTTATATGCCATAAATAATAAGGGAAGCTCTTTGTTGACTGATTATCAATAATCCAATTATAGTTGATCAGTATGATTTAATATAAATTAGATTCTATGAAGAGTTTCATTTTTTCATTATTATTTCTTTAAGTGATTTTATGTGTCATAAATAATAAGGGAAGCTCTTTGTTCACTGATTATCAATAATCTAACTATAGTTGATCTGTATGGTTTAATATAAATTATATTCTAAGATATGGCTTGGTGTAAATTATATTATATGAAGAGTTTATTTTCTCATTATTATAGCTGTAATTGATTTTATATCTTTATAGACTTGTAATACTACATACTTTTTAAATAAAAATAAACAGAATTTGCAATAATCATAAATATACATCTTCTTTTTTTAATTACATCTGAAATTTTTTAAAAGAACTAAGGAACTAAATGAACGAACTAGTTCGCTCAAGTAATTCGAACTAAATTGAGCGCTCCCAATGGCGACCGGCTATGCCCAAGACTAATTCTATAAATAGTTTATTTTATTTTATCAATAATATTTCTTTAAGAGATTTTATTTTATATGCCATAAATAATAACGGAAATCCTTGACATGATGATGACATGACATTACATAAAAAGCCCTGAGCATTAAAATGCTAGTGGCTTCAACAAAAAGTATTAAACGAGCTATACAGCCCACCTGATGGTAACGTTGCACAGGTTTCCACACAACTAATGTCATATGAACTGAGCAAACATAATCGCGTTTTGCAACACTAGTGGCGCCATCTAGCGACTAAGTTTTTAAATAACTGTACCGCCACCTAACGGCGTATGTTTAATTCATGTATTCAAGTTTTAAATATTTTTTCATTTTTAATGTTGCGTGGGTTTTTTCATATAACCATGGAATTAAACTTTTATAAATTTACATTTCTTTTTTTAATTGGAATAAATTATAATAATGATAATTTCGTAGCAATGTTTGGTAAAAGCCAACCTAGAATTGGAAACAAAACCTAATAATCCATTTCACACTAAATTCTAATAAATATTATTAAAACATTTTTAAAAAGAAACTTTTTTTTTAAATGCATATATATCATATAAATTGTGTAATGTAACAAACTGAATTAATTTAATTTAAAGTTTACTTTATTTTCTTCTTTTTTTTAGTATTTATTTTGGTGTTCCTCAAGGAAGGGTACTTGGGCCTTTGTTATTTTTTACCTATGACTATTTGCAGATGATAGCTCTATGGTGTTTACATGTACAGACATAAATAATCGTGAAAATGAAATTAATAACAACCTGAAGAATATAATTAGCTGGTTTAAGTGAAATAATTTAATAATAAACTTAAAAAGACTAAAATAATGAATTTTTATCAACGAAAATGACCCCTTGATTTGCTTAACATTAATTACGATGGTGATACCGTTAGTGAAACCAAAGTAACAAAATTCTTAGGTTTTTATATTGATAATAACTTAAAGGGCGAGACTCATGCACAATATATTTGCAAAAAGTTAAATCAACTTTCTTACGCTCAACAAGTATTATCCTAAGTAGTAAATGAAGTTGCTTTATGGACGATATAACACGGCTTCGTATCTTCTACTGTGCGCTACGGTGTAATTTTTTGGGGCAATGCTACAACGCGCGAAGATATATCTAAAACGCAAAAGAAGTATGTGAGTGCTAATTTGCAGGTCAGGGTCATGTTGTATGTATAACAAAATATGATTCGCGACCGTAAAGAGTATGTGTTTACAGAATTATTATCATTAAAATCACCAATACAACCCTCTAAGTTCATATAACCCCTTTGAATAAGTTATTCTGGAAATAGCCATATAATGGGATTTTACGAACTTAGAGGGTTGTATTGATGATTATAATGATTATAATTCTGTAAATACATACTCATTTTGAGGTACGGAACCCTAAAAATAAGATGGAGATTCCACCACAATTTCAGCCGCACAAGTCTCGAAAAGTTGGCTCTACTTTATTTGGTTTCACGAAAAACATAACTATGTGGTCACATGTCCCAAAGCCTAACAAAACTGTACTATTGATTTCCTCAATGCATCACAATGACAATATTGATAACATTACAAAAGTACCAGTGATTATAAAATTCTACAACTCCACTAAAGGAGGATTGGATGAAATAGACAAGAAATGCTCCATTTACTCAAGCAGTCGACGAACGAGAAGGTGGCCTATGGTCATTTTATATCGAGTTCTTGACTTACGTGGTGTCAAGGCTTATGTTCTATACATTCCAACATTTACAAAGAAAAGCGATACAGTCAATGGCGGCTATCACTTGAAGGGTACCTCTTTTACCAGAGTATATGAGGCTTGTGATCTTGGAATAATTCAATACTCTAAACTTATCTATGACAAGCATATATCTAGCATTATAACTAGGGCATATAAAGGCATGGGATTTGACATCCGCTGTTGCCTTCAACAGCCTAAAAACGATAAAAATTCTCTACTGGTCATTTGTACGGCCTATTCTGGAATATGCGTCACAGGTCTGGAACCCACTATATGAGGTATATAAGTCTCGTATTGAGGGTGTCCAGAAAAGGTTTTTAAAGTATCTTGATTACAGAGCGCATACGGATCCTCAGGACTATGAAGAGAGGTGCAAACGATATCACTTTCTTCCTTTATCTGTTCGGCGTAATATTAATGTCGTATGTTTTTATCTAAAAATTTGTAATGGTTCAATTTACTCCCCGGAATCATTATCTGATGTTACTTTAAATGTTCCATTAGCAAATAAGAAGAAACGCAAACTTCTTTACATAAACAGAGCTCATACGAACTGTAGACGTAATTCTTTCATGATTAGAACTGCTAATTTTATAAACTCGCTTAACTTTGATATTGATCCATTTAATACTACCCCAAGTGTGGCCAAGAGTACCTTAACCAGTGAATATTTTGCTTCAATTTTTATAAGTCTTAAGATATTCATAATACACATAGCTTTTTAACTTGAAGGTACCTATTGTTAACTAGTTTATTTATCTTTGAACTGTCTTTTTTTTTAATACTTTTTATTTTTAATTCTAAAAGTGAAAACTTGTAAGTGGCTTAGTAGTATATTAATATATTTTTTTATTTAATTATAAGAAATTCCTGTAAATTTTCCGAATAAAATAAAATAAAAATAAAGCTTATGTTCTATACATCCAACATTCGGTCAAAAATATAGAAAGAGGTGATTTCCAAAAAAAAACTTGCACGATATTTAGTCGTTCCACATATACAAAGACGTGCAATAAAGCCAAATATCGCAAATGAATTAAAAATGACATTGAAGCGAGTTCAAGCTCAGGAGACTGACATATCAAAGCGAAAAACATGTCGTCTTTGTCCCTCGAAACTAAAGAGGAAGTCCAGCTATACTTGTATAAATTGTAAACAGGTTATATGTTTACAGTGTTCCAAGCCGTTGTGTAAGGACTGCCAATAATTTGATACGTATTGAACCATTGTCAGAATTTTTATATTTCATTTTGGGGAGATGTTAATTTGTTTTTATGTTAGTATAAGCCTTAGATTTAAAGACAATAATGTAAATAATTCTTAAAAGTTTAATTGGTTTTCAGTCCTAAACCTGATCTCCAACTAATTTATGCCAAATATTGCCTTTAACAGTTAATATGCTTAAATTATGTAAGAAATAAATAAAGATTGATTAAAAGCATCCGAACTAATTTATTTGAATATGTCTAGATAATAATAAATATGATATAGCATAAAAATAAAATTAATATTTATATAATATTTTGGCTTCATAACGTAGCGACCCGAGAAACAACACGTCCATGGTAATAAACAAAAAAATGACATCCATCAATAAAGGTTAAGCATTGGAGCTTCTTTTTCGAAAATTTTAGCATAAACCTCAGATGGTGATAAACACAAGGAAATAACTCAGAACATAGTAGAAATGATATGCCGGGACAGTCTACCCTACAGTATGGTGGAAGGAGTAGGTTTTAAAAAATTAATGAAGACTGTATAAAGCTCCTTTGTATAAAGTTTTGTGCTGAAAACCTATCACAGATCTCATAGAATATTAAATATGAAGAAAAAAAACCCTTGTCATACAAAAATTAAGATTAGTGAAAAACGTCTGTCTCACAACAGATGAATGGAAAGATATGCATGCAGTTGAGGATTTTTTTAGGAACGACAGTGCACTTTATGGAAAACTTTGTAATGAAGTCAATCAACATTGCATGTGAACTACTTCACGATCACCAATACAGGAGAGTATTTGTCAGAAACGTTTAGTAAAATTTGAGTAGATTGGGGTTTGTCTCACGAAATAATTGTAAACGTTACTACTGATAATGGCAGCGACATAGTTAAAACTATTGAAATTATTTTTGGTCGAGCAAAACATGTTCGGTGTTTAGCACATACACTGAACTTGATGGTCGAAAATTCTGTAAATACAACTGATATGAAACATTTTCTAGACAGAGTCCGTAAAATCGTGATTTGGTTCCACCAAAGTGGTGTTGGCGCTGAAGAATTGCGACAAGCGCAAAAGCTTCGAAATGTTCCCGAAGGAAAATTGAAACATTTGATTTGGGGACGTATCCACAAGATGGAACTAGCAATTACATATGATAGAACGTTTCGTGTTAATAAGCAGCACTATAGGATCTGTTTTGATAAATTATCCAAACGCGCCCCAAATGCTTACAGCAAACGAAATTGTTGTGTTGAAAGAAATTGAAAAAAATTTAAAGCCTTTTCAAAATGTTACCGAAGAAATGAGTGCAGAAAAATATGTTACAGCTGGTAAAGCCACACCTACTATTGAATGTTTGAGAACGCTGTTAGATGGAATAACACGCCAATGAGTGATTGGGCAAACCAACTAAAAAATTCCTTGCAAACAGAATTAAGTAAAAGATTCGATAATATCCAAAAAGTGCACCTTTTTAGGGTTTCGTACCTCAAAAGGAAAAAACGGAACCCTTATAGGATCACTTTGTTGTCAGTCTGTCTTGTCTGTCTGTCAAGACCCTTTTTCTCAAGAACGCGTGAGGGAATCAAGCTGAAATTCATATCAAATACTCAAGTCTACCTTGTCTACCTTGAAGCTGTGAAAAAATCAATCTTCTAAGCCAACGCAATCAAAAGATACAGCCGTTTATGCCGCAAATTTTCGACATTCGCAAGGGAATCAAAACCTACAGGGTACTTCCCGTGAACTCAGAATCTTGAAATTTGGTACGAAGCAACGTATTATAGCACAGATAAAGGAAAAAATTGCGAAAAGCATAATGATGAGATTTTAGTTACATCATATAATAATAATAATATCTTTAATAATTTTAAACTTATATACCTACGGATTTGTTCGGAACCCACGGTGCGCGAGTCCTACTCGCACTTGGTCGGTTTTTTCGGTAGCGACGTTTTTGGATCGTAGATAAGTAGTTGGTAGATTCAAAAAAATATATTTAGATGAGATGACAACAATAAATTATATGAACAGATGTTTGAACTTGAACAATAGGAATGATGATAATCCAGTAGCGGCTAGTTCTGCATCATTTGCTTCATCAAGAGCGGCTGTCCACGGATACGATATATGACAGGTACACCATGGAAAAATAATGGCAGCCAACACGACAATAGCCAAAAATACAGAATCGGACCTATATATTGCGGCACCGCTATCAAATCTCAAGGCAGATAGATCCCCTCAGATATTGTTAGGAAAACACGTAACCGTATTTTAGGAAAGAGACTACCAAAATTATTGTTTTAAACTGATTAACTGAGAACTTATGGCAATATTTTTTTTACTTTCTTTTGTTTACACAACTTTAAAAAAGATTTGCCTTGTATTATAGTTTTGAGACCAAAAGGTTGTCGTTTATTTATAATTATATTTTTATTTTATCTTCATTCTAGCCCAATGTAAATGGTACTGAACATTAGTGGCAATAATTATTTATAGATTTTTTGTTTAAACTTAAATGTCAAAAAAGATTTATTTTGTATTTTAGTTTTGAGACCAAAAGGTTGTCGATTATTTATAATTATATTTTTATTTTATTTTCATTCTAATACAATGTAAATGGTACTGAACATTTGTGGCAATAATGATATTTAGGTTTTTATTTTGTTCAAACTTAGTTTAAAAAAGTTATCGTTTACTAAACTTATTGGTTTATTTTTGTTTTTGTACGATTTGATATAGGGTTATAGGGTAAAAGTGATATTACCCATGCCTAATTGGGATGTTTGATGATTATCGATGTTAAAAATTAAAACATCGATGTTTTAACATCGATTTTGACACATGTCAAACATCGAAACATCAATGTCAATGAACCCATAATCGATTATTGGGAACTTGCGAACAATGCGAACCCGCGAAAGCAATATCAACTAAATCTTGCATCTCCTCTGAAGACTTAAAATTTTGAATAATTCTGAATTCCAACGCATGGCTAACCTAAAAAAATATCATTATGGCGTGTCAAACTTAATATTCAAATGTCATCTGTAATGTCACAGTGGTCACTGCTTTCGCTTTATTTTGTAGTGTCGTTGTCGGTTGTCGCATAATGTCTATTCTACGTAAATTGATATTCAAGTTAACTGTTACTTTTCCCTTGCTGTGTATACTGTATACCCACATAATTTTGAAACAATATCTAAGTATATCTACACATACACATATACAAAAAACATCGATAATGGTCAACATCGATGTTTTGAATAGGCTAAACATCAAACATCGATGTCATCAATGATGACGGCCCGTAAATTATAAGGGAAGTTCAAGGCATTACATTAAAAGCCCTGAGCATAAAAATGCTAGTGGCTTCAACAAAAAGTATTAAACGAGCTATACAGCCCACCTGATGGTAACGTTGCACATGTTTCCACACAACTAGTGTCATATGAACTGAGTAAACAACATCGTGTTTTGGAATACTAGTTGCGCCATCTATCGACCAAGTTTTTAAATAACTGTACCGCCACCTAACGGCATATGTTTGATTCATGTATTCAAGTTTTAAATAATTTTTCATTTGTGCGTGGGTTTTTTTATATAACCATGTTTAAATCAAATAATTTAATAATAAACTTAAAAAAGACTCAAATAATGAATTTTTATCAACGAAAATGACCTCTTGATTTGCTTAACATTAATTACGATGGTGATACCGTTAGTGAAACCAAAGTAACAAAATTCTTAGGTTTCTATATTGATAATAACTTAAAGGGGGAGACTGATACACAATATATTTGCAAAAAATTAAATCAACTTTCTTACGCTCTACAAGTATTATCCTAAGTAGTAGATGAAGTTGCTTTATGGACGATATAACACGGCTTCGTATCTTCTACTGTGCGCTACGGTGCAATTTTTCGGGGCAATGCTACAACGCGCGAAGATATATCTAAAGCGCAAAAAAGTGTGTGAGTGCTATTGCAAATATATACAGAGTACAGAAAGCTGAAAATCACAATTTTTTTTTAATTATTAACATTTCCCGCGCTGTACTTTTATGAAGTTGAGATATTTGTCAAAACTAATCATGAAAGATTTAATGATTACTTAATAACAAACAATCGACGTAAAAAATAAAATTCACACAATTTCATCATAGATTTCAAAAAGCTTTAGGAAAAGAGTTTTCGGTATATTATAAAAAATCTACAATATGCGATCAATATTATCTATACTGCTAAAAAATAAAGTCTATATTTGCTTTGCGAGATTATGCGTAAATGAATTTTTGTTTCCGTGTGAATGCGATCAATATCGTTCTTATTATACAGTTGTTAAAGACTATATTTGCGATATTGTGTTTTTGTTTTTTTTGTTTTTGGTTAAGTGTTTGTTGAATAAAAATATTTTTTGTCTTCATGTTGTTTTCGTTTAAATGCAAATTTGTCCTTGGTGCAAAGTGCGCGCGTGCCGGTCAGACGTATCACTAAATTATTTTAGTAGAATTTATGGTTTTTAATTATTACTTCAGAGTTTAGTGTTTAGTGTTAACAAAATAAAAATTAGTTAACTAAGTGTATTGTGTGAGTGTATTTATATAAGTAAGTTTATATGTATATATAACATTTAAATATTTTTGATTGTAACTATTAAGTTTGTTTATTTAGAGTTTTTAATTGATTAGACGAGAACTGCTTTGATTTTCAAAACGTCGCGAATACCCAGTGAGATATGGACTCATTTTGACAAAAAATATATGTTATAAATCGACAACGGGTAACCTAGAAGTTCATTTAAAACGATCTCACGCTTCGATTTATTTGGGGCAAAAGGTGAATACCGATTTAGGAAATAATCAGCAAATTGGGACTATAGAGTGTTTGGCGAGTACATCTAGAGATACGGGTGACTTAGTTCAAACTGCCGCGGTCGCTGACAAGGAGACAAGTTCCCAGATTCCAGAGCAGATTTCCAATCGAATACGGCAAAGAACTATGCAAAATTATATTATTAAAAATGTCCACAGAAGAAAGTAAACGAGTTGATCGTGATTTGTTAGGCTCAATTGACATTGCGGCGGAATGGAAGCGTCAATTTCGCCGCGTCGCGCGGCAAGCCGCCGAATTCCAGAGACTGCGCCTCGCTTAGCTTGTACGTTATGCAAACACTCCAAAAATAAAACAGGCTTTTGAAAATGTGTATCAATATTCTAAAGGTGGTGCAAAATACGACCGGATAACAGATGCTATTGCGTATTTTATTGCAGTTGATAACAGGCAGTTTTATGCGGTTGAAGGAAAAGGTTTTCGACATTTGATTAAAGAACTAGCCCCTTTGTATAAAGTGCCTTGTCGGGAAACAATTAAAGCAAAGATTGATAAAAAGTATGACACATTATCAAAATATGTGGCGGATAAATTGAAAAATGTGGATTACTTTAGTTTGACTACAGACATTTGGACAGAGACATTGACTAACACTGGTTATCTGGGACTTACTGTTCATTTTTTGCAACAGAATGAATTACAATCTGTGACTATTGGAGTTATCGAATTAGAAGAAAGTCATACTGGCGATTACATTGGACAACAATTGACAGGAATATCAAGAAGTTGGAATATAGATACTGAAAAAGTTATGGCTTTCGTTACAGATTCTGGTGCAAATATGGTTAAAGCAATAAGAGAGACGTTTGGGGCACACAAACACATCCCATGTTTTGCTCACATGATAAATAGAGTTGCTGAAGAGGCCATAAGAAAAACTTCCGGACTGAGTGATATAATAGAGCATGTTAGGAATATAGTAAAATACTTAAAAAAGAGACAAGACATGACATTGGAATTAAAAAGAAAGCAAATAGAAAGTAAAATACCCGATGAAAAAGCTCTTAAAGTGATACTTGATGTAAAAACGAGGTGGAATTCCATGTACTATATGCTTGAACGATTTTTGGATTTGGCGCCATATACATATAAGTGACATAATTTTTTGTAAAATAGATGCACCTACAATGTTGACAGCAGTTCAGCTCAACACTATAAAAGATGTTGCTTATGTTATGCGTCCACTATAAACTATCACAAGAGAGGCTTCTGCCGAACGTTACGTCACCATTTCTAAGATTGTACCCATGGTGAGTTGTGCAATTGACCAATACAAGGAATTGGGGGTGACTTCGACTATTGCTGACGAATTGAAGAGAAATATAACGCTGGAGATAGAAAAGCGTTTCGGCCATCTTGAATACAACATGTTGTTAGCCGTTTCTACATTGCTAGACCCGCGTTTCAAGAACTTGCATTTTAAAAAACCGGAAGCTTGTGCGAAAGCAATGTCTCGAATTAGAAAATTCATTTCTGAATATAAATCTGCCGTAACGGCTTCGTCAACTTCTTCAGAAGATGAAGAAAAAGTTGAATTTGATTTTTGGAAGTACCACAAATCTTTGACTCACACGCAGATAAAAAGAAAAAAAACTGACGGTGACGATGAACTCACGTTATATCTCTCTGCCCCTGTAAATACTTTAAAAGTTAATGTTCTTGAAACATGGCAAGAGATGCAGGGTGTATATCCGAATCTTTTTAAAGTGGCAATGTGTCATCTACCGATTGTAGCAACATGTGTTCCATCAGAACGTCTTTTTTCGAAGGCAGGAGCTACTATAACCCAGAGCCGAAGCAGACTTTCTATGTTATTATTTTTAAGTTCAATAGCTGGTACAAAATACTGGAATTAATTTTTTTTAAATTATATATTAAAATAATAAATTTTTTATTTCCAAATTTTCGTTTTATTAACCTTAAAAAAAAGGAAAATATCGATGAAATATCGATATATCGGCTTCGGCGTACTTGACCGATTAATCGATATATAAATATCAACTTCATTCAATATATATCGATATCAATATATCGATATTTTTAAAAACTGGAACTGCATCGCTACTAACACCTAACTTTGAATTATAATTACGACAAGCACATCACACAGTGTGATATGCTTTTACAAAAAGTATGATATGTAAGTAACATAACACTACAAGTATTATGAGCTTAACTTAGATTTCAACACAACTAGTGTCCTATGCTCTGATTAAACAATATCGAGTTATAAAACACCAGTGGCGCCATCTAACGACTGATATTTTTTTTTAATAACTGTACTGCCATCTATCGGCATATGCCCGATTCCTGTTCTAAGTTAAAAAGAGTCATCACTGGTATTTAGTCTCAATTTTTCGCCACCAGGGCGGCGTCACATTGGAATGATGTGAAATATTTTGACAGATGGCATAGCCAGTAGTACAGGGGCCATAATGGTTAATGTTTATTTTTGTAATTTTACTTATATTTTATATTAATTAGATTAGAACTGAATAAACCATGTGAACCAAATGAATAAACCGTGGATGTCCTAATTAAATAAAATTGTATAACAAAACAACTCAGTTATGACTGTTAGGACTTAGGAGTCTCCGAAACGCATTCTAAATAATTCGCAAACAACTGCATGTATTTATGTAACTTTTTTTTTATAGGATAAGGGTGTCAAACGAGCACACAGTCCACCTGATGGTAAGTAGTTGCTGTGGCCCATAGACATCTACATATATACTCGAATACGAATCAATATGCAGATGCGTTGTGAGGACTAATATGGAATGCCTCTTTTTCAGTAAAAATGGTCTCCGGTTGTCTACACTCACCATACGAAACACAGCAGCGTTGAGCTGCTATTTTACGCTGGTGTTCTGTGAGAGCGTGGTCCTTCCCCGGTCGAGCCGACCCATTCGTGCTACAACTATATTACTAATATAGTTACAGCATGGCTCTACCACGTATGAGTCATAATCATGCTACCAACGCTGGACGATAGAGCATCAGTAGAGCAGAGTTAAAAAAGTTACGATATAAGCATTGAACGTCACTGCCTATAGATGTCTCACATTTCTACAGGTGTGTAGGTTTGTCTCTAGCTCTTTACTTTGATAGACAAGTTAAGGTAGTCATAAGGCCACAAACACTACAGCACTAGCGACATCTAGTGACCGGTCAATGAGGGCATCTACGACATTTTCTGCCACCAGGGCGGCGCCACTAGAAAGTGATGTATATAATATTTGACAGACTTCATAGCGGGGAAGTTAATTTGTTCGGAAAATGTAAAGGTTAATGTTTCCTTCTGTACTATTAGCTGTATTTTATATTAAAAAGATTAAAAATAAATAAACCAAACCTACATATTCATTAAAGTAGAAAAAAACTAAAAAAAAATGTTCAAAAAATTAAAAAGCAAACCACTGAGGCATTGTTTTGTGTATTTAATATAATACTCTAGAAACTGATAAACTTTTATTTCAAACAAAATTTGCAATTTAAATGATTTAAATTGTGCAACAAAAACTTCACCTCAGTATCAACTAGCGACATCTGGTGAGCGGGAAAATTATTAGCACTCATCATACTGACTCTTGACATCTTTTAATACCTGAACACAGCAGTGCAAGCACTGCAGGATGGTGTCCAGATGGACTGCAGACTACACAATGAATGCAACCGCCGTGTGAAGTATAGAATAAGATAATGAGTCACCTGAAGTCAGTTTCAAGCACGTGCTTCCTGGATATCCGCAGGTGCTGGCGGTACGTGGCCACGGAGGCGAACGCCTTGTTGCACACCTCGCAGTGCAGCTCGCCGGAGTCGCGCGCCTGATCGCGAATATAACAACAACATTAACGATTAAAACTGTAATTTGAAAAAAACTGTCAGTCGAAGTACTGCACGTCAGAAGTAAAAACTTCGTAGCTTCACTAACTTGTGAACATTTATTTTTGAATTGTTAAGGAATATTTCCAGGAAATATTTTTATTAGAATCTAGCTGGTACTCGGCGCAATGTTGTCACAGAAAAAATATTTGTCGAAATGTCGTTTTAAATTTGGAAAAGTTATATTATTTAACTAGCTGTTCACCGCAACTTCGCCCGCATGTTATTTGGGATTTTAATTATTTTTTTTTGCGCGAATCCCTAATTCTTTTTCTAAAATAAAAGAAGCCTAAGTTACTCCTTGTGACATTAGCTATCTGCCAGTGAAAATACCGTCAAAATCGGTCCAGCCGTTTCGGAGATTAGCCGGAGCAAATAGACAGACAGACGGACAAAAACTTTAAAAATTGTATTTTTCTTATAAGTATCGTCTATACTTTTACCTGCATTTAGTAAAAAGCTGTAATTATAGCTCAACGCTGCTGTGTTTCGTATGGTGAGTGTAGAGAACCGGAGACCCTTTTTACTGGAAACGAAGCATTCCATCTTAGTCCTCACGGGCGACAACGCATCTGCATTTTGATTCTAAGCCGAGGATAAATGTAGATGTCTATGGGCCACAGCAACCACTTACCATCAGGTGAACTCGTTTGTCACCCTTATCCTATAAAAAAATTGAGGAAATATTAAAAACGCCATATTACCTTATGACTTCGCATATGCCTGCCCAGATTTGACTTCCATTGGTACACCTTCCCGCACCTTGGACACGGGTGACTGTTCTGCCCCTTGTGCAGAACACTGGAATAGAATTATTAATTGATTTAGTTTTTGAAAACCATCGCGATTCTATATTTCTATATTTACTAATGATTACATACAGCTATGGGGAGGGTTATACTCGGGGTTTCTCTGCGTGATAAACTTAGGAATGAGGATATCCGCAGTAGAACCAGAGTGACCGACATAGCCCAACGGATTAGTGAGCTGAAGTGGCAATGATCCAGCCAGCTCTATAATCTTTATATATAAAAATTACGTGTCATATTGTTTGTCCGCGATGAACTCCTAAACTACTGAACTGACTTCAATGAAAACTTGAGAGATAGGATAGTTTTTATTCCGATAAGTGACCCTCAACATTTTTTATTGGGAATTTAAGGATTTTTTTTTATTGGAGAAAGGGTCATCTCAGGAAAGGGCAGAACGACGTCTGCCTGGTTAGTATATATATATATATATATATATATATATATATATATATATATATATATATATATATATACACATCTCCAGCTCGAAGACAACTGAGGGAGAAGAAAGGTTCTCGAGTAGCAGCCTCGTACCGGCAGGCAAAGTGTAGAGCGGCCCCCACTCTAGATGGAGTGACGACCTGGTAAGTCATGCAGGAAATCCATGGATGCAAGTCGCTCAGGACCGTGCTTTGTGGCATTCCTTGGGGGAGGCCTGTGTTCAGCAGTGGACTTGTGAAGGGCTGTAGTGATAATGATGTAACATAGATTTATTACCCCATTCCATCCCTTGGCAGTCGTAAGACGGTAATTATAGGACATACATACATAAACTTCCACGCCCGTCACCCAAAGGGGTAGGCAGAGACTGCGGATTCCCATTTGATACGATCCTGACACACCTCTCTGAATTATTTCACATCCATATACCTACACGTACACGCTCGTTGGTTAAGGGTACTCTTAATTTGGCACATTTTTTATAGAATTATAGTGACAAACAAGCACACAGTCCATCCGATGTTAGTGGATGATGCTGTGGCTCATAGACATCCACATTTATCCTCGATTACGAATCAAAATGTAGATGCGTTGTCACCCGTGAGAACCACGATGGAATGCCTCTTTTCCAGTAAAAAGGGTCTCCGGTTCTCTACACTCACCATACGAAACACAGCAGCGTTAAGCTGCTATTTTACGCTGGTATTCTGCGAGAGCGTGGTCCTTCCCCGGTCGAGCCGACCGACTGGTGCTACAACCGTTATCAGCATGGATCTACCACGTGTATGCACTATGCATCATTCCATTTTAGGCCCATAAACGTTACTTAACGACTAACTCAAGTACGTAATCATTTGATACGCCCACATTACGACATCAGCATCTCATGATCGTTGCTAATTAATAAATACATAAAAACGGTATCTCAAGACGCTGTACTTAGGAATACTATTGTCTGACTTAAGGGTTGAACTTGTGAATGTTTACGTCACATAGACCGAAATTTAGAATATCATTCATTACGTTTCGTTTTTGCTATATCGTGAGATTTATTGAATGCTTTTATTTTGATAAAACTTAAATACTGGAACTGGAACAAAATAACTGTGGAATACAACGCTAGTCCATACGCACCTTTAGCCAGGTAGGTGGTGTTTGTAACGTCAAAATAACAGCTATTCACTAAATTCATATTAAAGTATATATGGTATTTATAACAAAAACACAATTTTTAAAATTTTTGTCTGTTTGTCTGTCTGTTTGTTCCGGCTAATCTCAGAAACGGTTGGACCGATTGTGATGGGACTTTCACTGGCAGACAGCTGATGTTATAAGGAGTAACTTAAGCTTTTACTTTTGTTTTAGAAACATAAATTACACGCGGGCGAAGTCGCGGGAAACTAAAAACTTCAAATGCATGAAATTAATTTCACTATTTTCGACTGTATCAACTTTAAACTCCGTTTTCGCACAAAAATGCCATATAAAGTACCAACTATTTGGTCATATTTTGAGAGCTAAGAAACCCATAAAGTTTTTGACATTATCAGGAAGTTATTCAGTCAGGGTTAAGTAATTTTTTTTTCAAGTTGAAATCAAATAGAAATGTCTCTCAAGCAGAAATTTTAATTTTGTGAGCCAAATCTGAGCTACTAGTAATTAGAATTTTGGTGTTTAGTGTTTTTACAAACGAACACATATGCTAGCCATAATACTAAGAAAAAAAAATTCCAAGAATTACTTTACAGAAAAGGTTATAGCTAAAACCGTCCAAAATTAAAAAAAAACCTGAAAATATAACAAAAAAATTCATATCTCGAAAACTACAAAAATCGCGAATCATACACGGGGTCCAATCGATAGGTATTGGTGTTCTCAGACCACGGACCTTCGCTGGTACAGGTTTCCTGAGACATCCTGTATAAATTTTTGGTAAACCATATCGCAAAGGCCGTAAAATATCGTCGTTGTACTCGATTTTGTCTTAATAATTAATATCTCTTAAAATATTTTCAATCTCCACTCCATGTCAAAAATCACGATCTTAACTCAAATTCAAATTGTTTATTGCATGTCACATTACAAATTTAATATGTTACCTTTGATAGGTATACATGTGACGCCCTGCAAGGGCATAGCAACACTAGAGGACTAACTATTTTTGTATAATCTAACTTTTAAAAATAAATTATAAAACTCACGGACTGCCTGCACTTAGATTTTAGCATCTTAAGTATACACACTTGAGAGGCGAGTTTCGTTTATTAATCAGGGCGTCACTCAGCTGATATCGTAAACCTAAGCCGCATCTTGAGATATTATGTTTAGTATAATATTATAATTTTAATAAGATCATAACCTCAAGATTGTACTCAAGTGTATGTACTTGAGCTGAGTAACGTTTATTAATACGGGCCTTAGTCCGCGATCGCTAGATGGCGCTACTAGTATTGCAAAACGCGATAACGTTTGCCCAGTTCATATGACACTAGTTGTATGGCAACCTGTGCAACGTTACCATCAGGTGAGCTGTGTAGCTCATATAATACTTTTTGTGAAAGCCATAGTAGCATTTCAATGCTACAGGCTTTTAATCATACCTGTTATTATTGTGGACGTTAATAACATATTGATGCCATCAATATGAAAAAATGTCATAGAGTGATTGATGTTGTAGAAACATCGATATTAACATTGATATCTCAACATCGATGTTCGATGTTTATAGTTTATACTACTCAAAACATGGATGTTGGCCGTTATCGATGTTTTTTGTACATGTATTTAATAGGTCAGAATTAGATGAATGAAAACATTGTCATGTTGTGTATGATTTAGAATTAATGAAATAAAAGAAATTAATAAACAATGTAAAACAGTAATTAAAACAAATTCGAAGAAGTTTTCAAATATCTAGTTCATTTGTTATAATGTAGTCCAATATTTTTGCAGATTGATTGAAGAAATAGTAATTTTGACAAAGAAGTACCTTTCAATATGTTTCTCTGTTGATAAAGAGTTGAGACAGCTATTGAAAATAAATTAAAAAATAAAATTTTTGTACAACTGACTTCAATATAAATTATTAATGATAACTCAAAAACTATTGGTCAGACTTATATGGGTCAAATTTACATGAGGCTACATGACAAAGCACCAGCTTTCAAAAAAAAAAAAAAAAGAATCATCGAAATCGGTTCAACCAGAAACAAGTGGAATTGAGCACCTCCTTTCTTTTTGAAGTCTGTAGATAACCGCTCAGATGGCGTTGATGTAGCGATTTTGGTCAAATATCTCATCGCAAGTTTTTTTTTCTTTAATTTTAGATAGGTAGAAAAAATAACACTGTTCTAAACGTGCGTGTTTAAGATCAACCATTGGATTTTTTTAAAAACATCCGATATAGAAACAGACACAACAACGACACTAATAATAAAACGAAATCAGTGACAACTGCGACATTAGAGTTGACACTTGACAGTTAAATTTGATACACCATAATAATATATTTTTAGGTTATCGATGCGTTCAAGCATTCTGAATACTTCAAAATTTTAAATAATTTAGATGCAAGATTTTGTTAATATTGATTTCACGGACTCCCAGTGTTTGCAAGTACCCAATAATCGATTATGGGTTTATTGACATCGATGATTCGATGACGTATGGCAACATCGATGTTTTCATTTTTGACATCGATAATCATCGAATATAAAAATAATGATTTAATTAGTATGTAGTATATGTACTACATAATATATAATATATGTATGATACTTATCAAGAACTATTTGATTATATGGAAATTAAAATTAAATATAATAAACGAAGCTAAACATCGAACATCGATGATCATCGAACATCGATGATCGTCGATCATCCCTAAAATGTCACCGGTTTCATCACAAGAGTAGATAAACGGAACAGAGTAAGCATAGACGTTTTCAGTTTTTAGTAGTCTTGGTTGGGCATAGTCGGTCGCCATTGGGAGCGCTCAATTTAGTACGTAGTCCTATAGCGAACTAGTTCGCTCATTTAGTTCGTTAGTTCTTTTTTAATTTTTCAGTAGATCTTATTAATAAGCGGCCAAGTGCGAGTCGGACTCGCCCAAGAAGGGCTCCGTAGCAACAAGTAACATAATTTACGATTTATGACGTTTAAAAATAACTACTTACTAGATCTCGTTCAAACCAATTTTCGGTGGAAGTTTACATCGTAATGTACATCATATATTTTTTTTAGTTATATCATTCTCTTATTTTAGAAGTTACAGGGGGGGGGGGGGCACACACATTTTACCACTTTGGAAGTGTCTCTCGCGCAAACTATTCAGTTTAGAAAAAAATTATATAAGGAACCTCAATATCATTTTTGAAGACCTATCCATAGATACCCCACATGTATGGGTTTAATGGAAAAAAAGTTTTTTTTTCTATTTTAGTGTGAAAATCTTAATGCGGTTCTCAGAATACATCAACTTAACAAGTTTCAACAGATGACTTTATTAAATGTCAGTAAATAAAAGTTAATTGAATTTACGTTACAAAAATATTAATGATTTAATTAGCATGTAATATAGGTACTACATAATATATAATATATGTATGATACTTTATCAAGAACTATTTGTTGATATGGAAATTAAAATAAAATATAATAAACGAAGCTAAACATGTTTTTTATATTTTTGAAGTGTATTGAATTAATGAAAATACAACAACTGCAATTTATAGATTACATGTCGCTAATTAATGTAACATAGTAACACAGTGTAATCTTGATATAACAAATCTCAATATAAAGAATTCCTCGGTTCCACGAATTTTTCGAAATTCCCTAGAACTGCTTGTAAGAGCTAATGCAAAATATAACACAACATTACGAATAGATTTTATCAGAAACATCTTATACAATATTTGTTATTTGTTGTTAATTGTGCACTAATAAAACTTTAAATATAGACTATAAATTAGATACTTTAATAAGAAATTCTGGTAAGAGCGGTAAGAGTAAAAATAAATCAGTCGGTTAGCCATGCAGCGCCACTCCATTATAGAGTGGACGCAAGGAAAATAATTATATAAAGAACTAAGAGCGAGATTGCTGAGGAACTAGTTCACATAGTTCACCTAAAGGAGCGCTCTTCCCACCTAGGTCGTTCGCGAACTACCCAAGACTACAGTGTTCGCAAGTACCCAATAATCGACTATGGGTTTATTGACATCGATGTTTCGATGTTTGACATGTGACAACATCGATGTTAAATCATCGATGTTTTCATTTTTGATAATCTTAGATATCTCAAAGTAGTAATCATCAATGTTTATAATATTGGTTTTAAAAATTACTGTGACTGTCACGCTGGCAAACGGTTAACGGCGGAAACTAAGAGCGTGATTGTCTACAAACTAGTTCGCATAGTTCACCTAAAAGAGCGCTCTTCCCACCTAGGTCGTTCGCGAACTACCCAAGACTAGTTTTTAGCTGCAACGGTTACATAACCGATATTTAGTTTTCACATCGATATTGAAAACAGTTTTCAAATATCGATATCAGTAATAATGGTTAGCTACTGAATGCGCAAACGACAACCGAAACATAACCGAATATTGTGCACCGGTTTTATCACAAGAGTAGATAAACCGAACAGAGTAAGCATAGGCGTTTTCAGTTTTTAGCTGCAACGGTTTTTAGTTTTCACATCGATATTGAAAACCGTTTTCAAATATCGATATTAGTGGTAATTGTTTGCTACTGAATGCGCAAACGACAACCGAAATATAACCGAAAACTGTAGAACGAGTGCAACATTTATTTTACGAATTACTTCGATTACTTTAGTTTAGAAGTCAGAGGCTCTAATATAATCTTAGATGTAACATTTAAACATGTATGTTAATATATAATTTATGTAAATTCATTGTTATGTAGTTTTGTTACCTATTTTTTTATTTTCAAAGTGAGACATATAGTGTTATGATACTCACGTATCATTTTACATTATTTTAAATTCATTTTTCCATTCTGTTTCGATTTTCTGCATTCACCTCAAAACTGGATATTTTACATCACCTTTATTTCTATAGGATCCTGTAACGATTTTAAACCATAAGAACACAATAACAAATCATTTCTACTTCGTATTTTCACATTATCAGCACTTTTAAATTGGTGTCAATGGAGTCTACCTTTTTTTCGATCTTTTAGCTAGTTTTCCGTAATTCTACAATCTCGAGCTTTGTGTGGGCAGCTGCGCTACCTTTTTTCCTATATCAATAATATCTCATTTTCCACTTAAATCTTACCGTTTTCTTATTATAAACCAAAAACAAAAATTTGACATATTTTGTCTTTCTTATTTATATCGTTTCCATGGTAATTATATTCAAATTTGCTACCGATCTATTATTCCTATTTCGATAATTCCACATAAATCCTCTTTTCTCTTGACCATTTACAAAAAATTTGCGTATAATTTAAATAATTTTTCCGTTCTCTCTAGAAAGGTATAAAAGCCGAACAATCGGTGAAGAAAGGCAGTCTCGCTTCAGTTCGCGAATTGGAAGTATCTCCTAAAGGCCTTATCCCGGGGCCGCACTGCCCCGGGATCCTGCAAGCCTCCATTTACACGTGAAGTCTTCGGCGAAGCCTTCTTCAAACTCGGGCCGCGCCACTCCGGAATCCTACAAGCCTCCATCTACCTCGGAAGTCGCTTCGAGTCTACTACAAGCGCGGGGGCCACACTACTCCGGGCGCTACGACTACTTACTCCAGGCGCCGAGTGCACCTACCGCCGGCGCTACCTTTGGGCGCTGCAACTGCTGGCTCTAAGCGTTGCGCGCCCCTTCTCCAGGCGCTACGTGCGCCGGCTCCGGACGCTGCGTGTACTGGCTCCAGGCGCTGCGCGCCGTCGCTGCTAAGAAACCTACTTCTACAAGCGCAACGTGTGTCGCTTCGACTTTTAGGCCCCACTTCAACGCTATATTCCCCTATTCTCTCACCTTTATTTTTTTTATAATCTAATTGTATTCTCACTTCATCCATCATCATCCTCACATCATTTTTTTTATAAAATTGTAAATACCTTTTATAAATTTAAATATATTGTTTTTCTGGCTCTACTTTTGTTGTTTTGTTGTACTTAGGTTAGGTTCTATTTTTTTTTATTGTCGCTTCACGACAGACATAGGATCAGAGTTTGATTTTATAGTCTATAATTAAAGTGTATTCATATGAAATAAACATAATTTAAATAATATATAGAAAATAATTTTAGAATAGAATAGAATAATGATTTATTTGCATTGAATGTAGGTAATAACAATAAGGTGTTGACAGAGTACATAGAAGATCCGTACATTCTACCATTTTGGCATGCAAATATTAATTTTTTTTTATAGCATAATGGTGACAAACGAGCACACAGTCCACCTGATGGTAAGTGGTTGCTGCGGCCCATAGACATCTACATCTATTCTCGTTTGCGAATCAAAATGCAGATGCGTTGTCACCCGTGAGGACTAAGGTAGAATGCCTCTTTTCCAGTAAAATGGGTCTCCAGTTCTCTACACTCACCATACGAAACACAGCAGCATTAAGCTGCTATTTTACGCTGGTATTCTGTGAGGTCGTGGTACCACCCCGGTTCGAGCCGGCCCATCCGTGCGACAGCAAAAGCTGCCGCGTGGCTCTACCAATTATCTTAAATTTAAATTAAATTAAAAATTAAATCAAAAATTAAATAAAAAAACTTAGGTACAAAGTTTCTTTATTAATGATTATTTAAGTTGGCGATTGTCCTTCGTGCTTAACTAGGTTTAGGACTAGCATAAAAGTTTTAAATTCGAATTCCCCAAAATACAAAATAGCCAAAAAAAAAATACAGAATAGATGTGCGTTACATTGCAAAATAAAGTAAGTTAATCATAACGTAGTAGATATAAGAGAAAATAAAACTTTTCAGGCGTATTTAAAAATTGCCGTATTAACAAATGATTGTGTACTTTATGTGGGGTGTGGTATGTGCGTGTTATTGGCTAATTATGTATCTGTTACTTATGTCTGATAACATCGCAATATAACTCACAGAAGGTGCCTATCGGGTGCAGTAAATAAAGTCTCAAAGTCACTGATATTGTATTACTAAATCACAATTTTACAAGTAATACTAATATTTTCTAGTGGGCCGAATAGGTCGGCTCGACCGGGGAAGGACCACGCTCTCACAGAATACCAGCGTCAAATAGCAGTTTAACACTGCTGTGTTTCGTATGGTGAGTTTAGAGAACTGGAGACCTTTTTTTTTACTGGAAAAGAGGCATTCCATCTTATATATATAGATATAGATTTATATGGGCCACAGCAATCACTTACCTTAGGTGGACTGTTACACTATCCTATAAAAAATCCCATTGTCCAACATATAATAGTCTATGGTCAAACTGCCTCACAGAGATGCCAAAAAGAATGTTACAATGTTGCCAACAAATTATTACTAATTGACTGAATGAGTTGTGAATTTTGTGTGATTTCAAATGTTCCTTTTTATTAGTCTGTGGAGTGTTCAAGGCAAACATGTGGTGAAATTTAAAATGTTTGTACAACCGACTTCAACATAAATAAAATGAGAACATCATCAATCTAGTCCGAAGTCAATTAAATACGCATTACTAAGGATAACTCAAAAACTACCGGTCAGATCAAATTTATATGGCACCACATGAGATGTAGGGTAAACCAAGGTATAACTGGCCACTACCAATAACTAGCCATTTGGTACTTTATCTATTTAAAATTAGAATAATGTTTTATTAGCGCGTGAACGTATCAAACAAATGCCTTGTCATTCACCTTTCATAGTAGTTCAACTTTTTTCGCTAAGAATACTAGCGCCAAAGCAAACGACCATTTACTGAAAGTCGGTGTACGTGTCCCGACATGTAAGTTACTTCACTACGTAAATGTTAGTGGCTAAGTATATACAAATTTTAAATTATTAGTGATAATATTTGGCGGTGGTGAAAGAATCGCATATTTCTACATCTTTGCTTGGTGAGTTATATGAATCTTTATTTTAATTCTAAGAAAATCTTAAATAAGCAGTTATTGGAAGGGTGGCTAGTTTCTGAAGTATTTTTTGCATGTTTTTAGTTATTAGCCACCTATGCCAGTTACTAAAGTTTTACCTATTATTCAAATTTCTTTAAAAATAACTCTTTGTTATGATGTTTATAAGGTGTAGTATTGTGTATTTTCTTTTCAGCAGAATTAGTCGACTCTGATCAGTAACTGGCATAGGTGGCCAGTTCGTGGCCAGTTATTAATCTATTTTCTTATTTTTTTAACAGTTCATTGAAGTGTTAGTAAAATGTCTAAAAACGACAATACGGCAAAGAAACAATAGATAAGGCTCTAAAATTTATTGAGAATAAAGAGGGTTCAATTCGAGAGGCGGCAAAAGAGTTTGGTGTGCCCAGAAGTAGCCTCCAATTTAAAATTAAAAATCCTGACACAAAGTTTAAGTCTAGACTAGATCCAGTGCTAACTGAGCTGAAGAATACAGTTTGTGACTTCATCATACAACTATCAAAGCGTGGCTTCCCAAGAAAGGAAGAGCATATCCAATTATGTGTTCAGAATTTTTAGAAAACATTGTTTTATTAACGTTTACTGTTGCTGGACACGTCTTTTGACCAATGATTATAGATAATATCCTTATATCCGGATACCTGACCGAGTTTCACTGAGTGTGCCATCTGATTGAGGAATAGGGCGAAGCGACACAGGTTGGATGACTGCAGCAGTTTTTTATGATTATATCTCTGTTTACAACCACAAATTTTAGAAGGCAATATCCCACTTCCTGTAATTCTGTTTTTCGACGGACACAGATCCCATATAACTATAGAAGTATCAGAACTATGCCGCCATCTTCAAACACATCTTTTCGCCTAATAAAGGTTGCTTGGAAGAAGGTACTGCGCGATCGGTGCGCTGTGAATAATGACCAGAAGAGTCTGACCGAAAATCCTTTGCTCTACTGTTAAAAATAGTTGTAGACTCGTTTTGTAAGAAATATACATTAATAAATGGATTCAGAAGAATAAGATGACGAATGAATAAGATGAGAAAAACTCTAGGAAGATTCTTGATAAATTTACAGGTGAGCTAATAAATAAAACCGAAGAAAGAGAAGATAATAGAAGGAAGTGTATAGTAAGCCGGATACTTCAGAATAATTTAATAGAACGTAGTCTCGCTCCGCAGCCTAGCACGTCAAAACAAATCACATATTCTAAGGTTTCCATAATTTCTAATGTGTTCATAATCTCTAACTGAATATTTGAAAGAGAAGTTACAATTTTCACCTAAACGCCAAGGAAAGCGTGGTACAGCCATGCTGCAGCTATATTAGTAGTATAGTTGTAGCACGAATGGGTCGGCTCGACCGGGCAACGACCACGCTCTCACAGAATACCAGCGTAAAATAGCAGCATATGGTGAGTGTAGAGAACTGGAGACCCATTTTACTGGAAAAGAGGCATTCCATCTTAGTCCTCACGGGTGACGACGCATCGACGCACTTACTATCAGGTGGACTGTGTGCTCGTTTGTCACCCTATCCCATAAAAAATAGAAAGACTGCCATCTGCTTTAACTTCAGACCAATACGTGGAAAAAATAAAAGCAAAACAGTTAAAAAAAGGAAGAAGAAGCTGCATAACAGAAAAGAAAGAGACTACGAGAAGAAAAGAAAAAGGAAAAAGAAAACATTATATCTAAGAAGAAAATCAAGAAAAAGTGACGGAAAAAGCAAAACAAAGATAATTAAAGAAAATATATGTAAAGGCAAGACTGAAAATACATATGAAGTTAATGAACAATTAGTTTTTTGTGATTTTTGTTCGAATCTCATTACACATAGCGTTATTGAATGTAACCAGCGTAGAAAACAGTTTCCTTTTAATTGTATTCCATCATATCACAGACTCCATGTACCTGTGGAAGATGAGGATCAGGTTTTGTGCCACATTTGCTATCGAAAGAGTAATACTGATTCATCTGACGGTGATTGTGATGCCATTTTTGGCTCTGCTTGTGAAGAAGCACGAAAGCAAAGCTTCGGTTCAAGCTTTATGCTATTAAACTACATTAATCTTAGATTCGTTGATTTGTTGTTCGAGTGAATTAAGAAAGTTCCTATGTCGTATTATTTTTGATCTCATATTAATATTACGGGTAAAGTTTTGATTTATTGTCTAACATAATGAATGTTTTGTTTAAAGTTTATTTTTTATATTACTTTATAGATGAGACTGAGGCCTATTTCATGTGGCCAATTAATAGTTTGATGACGGCCAGTTTCTAAAATTAGTGGCTAGTAACTACCAAAAATGATAGTTTTTTGATTTTATTAAAATTTGATACCAAATATTGTTTTTTTTTTACTTTTAAAACCCTGAATTATATAAAATAATGTGCACATTATTGTGTGGCATTGCAAAAAATCTAATATAATAACTCATTTTGACATAATTAAAGTCTGACTTGGTGGAAATGCTTAAGTGGCCAGTTACTGGTGGTTTTACCCTACCAGCTTTCAAAAATAATCATCGAAATCAGTTCACCCAGAAAAAATTTCTGAGGTAACACACATAAAAAAATACAGTCAAATTGAGTACCTCCTCCTTTTTGAAGTCTGTTGAAAAGCGTTTATTTTAAATGTTGCATATTATATGGTTATCTTTTATATATTAATGTACAGATGAAAGTTAAACACAGTTTGCTTAACAAACAAACTTAAAAAAAATGTATGAACTACGTTCGAATTTCGATCACTAGGCGAGTCCCTTTTTTTATAGAATAAGGGTGACAAACGAGCACACAGTCCACCCGACGGTAAGTGGTTGCTGCGGCCCATAGACATCTACATCTATCCTCTGTTACAAACCAAAGTGAGGAGGAGTGAGGACTAAGATGGAATGCCTCATTTCCAGTAAAAAGGGCCTCCGGCCACCTGCACTCACCAAGCGCAATGCAGAGGTAAACCTCTACTTCACGCTGGTTTTCTGTGAGGTCGTGGTACCACCCCGGTTCGAGCCGGCCCATCCGTGCGACAGCAAAAGCTGCCGCGTGGCTCTACCACTGTTGAAACCCTAGTATCTAATATATTAAAATCATCTATAATCCCATGCAAAAGTTTTCTAAAAACTGTCGTCAATTGTTTCGACGTAATTCTAGAAGAAATAAATATACATTAATGTAAATTCAACCTTAAATGCACAGCCTAAAGTTGTATTCACAAAGCCAAGTGCAAATTAAAAGCGCACCCAAATGTTCGAATGGGAGCTCATTCAGTAAAGACATTTTTTGTCACTGATTGTGTATCTAGGTTTTTTATTAGTGATCGATGATTAAAATTAAGGTTTCTTTGTTCGTATTTTACGCGCTGCCATACCGTTCATAAGATTGCGCTAAAACTTTGTCAACTTATTGCTTGCACTTGCGCGAAGTTTATTGGCATAGTACAATTAACTTACAGTAGGCGGCGCGCGTGTCGTACCGACATATTTATTTGAAAGTCAAAATGTGTCATTCAATTTCATTGAATGTATTATCATTTATAATTAAACAAAACAACTCTACCAAATTTAAAACGATATTTTCACAATTATTTCTTCTGCTGCAGCAACGCGCCGGGTACCAGCGTATGGCGTAATCGCGGAGCAGGAAGAATTTCAAATTATTGCAATTCATACAAATGTGAACTTTAACCACTTGAGAATAAATTCGGTTTTCGAATCACAAACACTGTTCAAAAGGTCCTAAAGCTATCTTAGTTGCAATAAAAATAAAACTTTTCATGATGGAAATTAAGTTTAAAAATGCAAAGCAATAAAAAAATTCCCGCTCCGCGAGCGTGCTTCAGTATGAATACAAAATAAAGGGAACTCACTTGAGATGGTACCTATATGTCTTCTTTGAGCTGAATACCTTGCCGCACTCCACACACTGAGGTCTGTCCGGTAAAACTTCTCTAGAGCGCGGTGCTCGTGTTGTGGTGCCATTGACGTGGGGAGGCTGGAATATTTTAAAATTCTATCTAAAGTGACATATATGAGAACCGGAGACCCTTTTTATGGAAGCAAGGCATTTCAAATAGTCCTCGGCGGTGACAACACATCTACATTTTGATTCTTAAGCGAAGATAGACGTTGCTTTTTTATACGTGGTAGAGCCATGCTGCAGCTATATTAGTAGTATAGTTGTAGCACGAATGGGTCGGCTCGACCGGAGAAGGACCACGCTCTCACAGAATACCAACGTAAAGTAGCAGCTAAACACTGCTGTTTCGTATGGTGAGTGTAGAGGAACCAGAGACCCTCTTTACTGGATACGAGGCATTCCATCTTAGTCCTCACGGCTGATAACGCATCTGCATTTTCATTCACAAACGAGGATAGATGTAGATGTCTATGGGCCGCAGCAACCACTTACCATTAGGTGGACTGTGTGCCCGTTTGTCACCCTTATTCTATAAAAACATAATTACATAGAAGTACTTGAATTTACTGACGGCACGTGGTAAATCAGCACTTAAAATTGCAATTAACAATTTAATTGGCGCCGGTGAAGAAAAACAATTAATATTTAAAACCTGAAAGGGTCAACTATGACGTCAGTGGTTCTAACATCTCGGTCCCATCACCGTCACCATGGGTGCTATAACCGCAACACTCGTAATCAAAAAGTTAAAATGGAAGCCGATAAAATCCAGCCTAACAGTTGGATTTCCTCAAGGTTCTGCATTGGGACCAGTGATTTGTACAGACTACACCATGAATCTATCCCAAATAGATAACGTCATCATCATTTCATATCATATAATTTTAGATGAATTTATATAAAAATAATTATTATTTATTATTATTAATAATAATGCCGTCGTCACAAAACGAAACACCAAAATTATCGCCGAGTCCGCTTGACACACGAATGTTTATCAAAAGAAACTGAATATATGAACATATTTATAGTTACGTGCGTTCATCTCGTAAACACGATAAAATCCGTAAAATGAGTTTCATTCAATTTATTTTATAGTTGAAAAATAAGATCTTTGTAGAAAAAAAAACCTACTCTCATTCTCATCTGCGTTTTAGGCATTCAGTAGGCGTTTGACATAGTATTCCATACAGAATTGCTCTACATAATTAACACAAAATACATATAAACGCCATAGCTACTTAGACATAGTGACTTACCAAATTAAAACAAGTTAATGCCACCTTTCAGTTTTGGGAAATAACAGCTGGAATTCCTCAAGGGTCTGTATTGGGACCAGTGCTTTAAATAATCTACGCGGCACTCCCCTTGCTGCCTCACCTAGTATCGGAATCCTTGGCGTCGACATATCGAATAGTGTGCAATTTCGTGGTCACTTGGAAGGGTAGGCCAAACAGGCCTATAAAAAACCTGGCGTTCTCAGCAGAGCGAGACAGTATTTCATGCGGGCACATCGCTTGCAACTTTACAAAGCTAAAGTTCGGACTCACATGAAATACTGTTCTCATCTCTGGGCCGGGGCACCCCAGTGCCAGCTCCTTCCACTTGACCGCATCCAGCGCAGAGCGGTTCGAATCGTCGACGACCGAGTCCTTTCCGATCGGCTCGATACACTGGCGCTGCGTAGGGATGTTGCATTCATTTGCATTCTCTATCGAATCTACCACAGGTAGTGCTCTTAGGAATTGTTCGGATTAATTCCAGTCCCCAAATTTCACGAACGCACATCGCGTCAAAATTCACGATACCATCCTCACCATCTGGATGCTTGGCGGTCCACGACTGTACGTTTTACTAGGAGTTTTCTTCCTCGCACAACTTCTCTGTGGAATTGTTACCCACCGGCGATTTTTCCGGACCGATACGACTTAGGGACCTTCAAGAAAAGAGCTTACACCTTTCTAAAAGGCCGACAACGCATCTGAATTCCCTTCGTGTTGCGGTTGTTTATGGACGGCGGTAGTCACTTACCATTAGGTGAGCCGCATGATCGTTTGCCCTCTCTTCTATAAAAAGAAAAAAAACACCATGTATATACCCTAATGGATGACGTAACAACTGTCACATTTACTTGTCGGATAAATATATATACATATAAAATAAAGTTCAAATTACGTTGACAAAGTGGGCACATAAATAATGACAACGTTTTCTTAGTCACGTTAAACAAAATCAGTGTTAGATTGTCGAAACAACGTTCGCGGTTTACAAAATAAAGAACTTGTTATCTCGGTCACTCGCAGTCGAATGAACGAGTTACGGAGAATTGACCGTAACTTAGTGCGCAATGTATTAGTACCGTAGTGCCCGTTTAGTGATATATATATATAGGTCTTTGACAATTACTGCGAAAGTAGTCCCTTAAGTTAACATTTTGTACATTTTTCGATAAAATCCGGTTGCTGTGGATTTGACTTTTGCGGAAGTAAAATCCAAACCTTATTTTATTCTGGCTACACAAGTCGTAAATCGGATAACGAAACGGTCTTTCGTAGAGCAAGTCGTGACGTTTAGACGTGTAGTGTTGAATCAATGTAAGTGCTACTAAAATAGTGAATTGTTCAATGCAATTGTAATAAAGTGTCTCGGTGAGTGATAAGTGATTATATGTCATATAAAACTAACGCCACATAAAATATATAGTTGTATAAGAACAAGTGTATAATTTTACGTACATTTATTTAACTCCTATCCGATAGTTCTTCTAATATATATATATATATATATATATATATATATATATATATATATATATATATATATATATATATATATATATATATATATATATTGTAGAGTATCTAAAAATAAGTAAGTTTCAAATCACAACTCACCGATGCATGGTTTTCTTTCAGATGATTCTCTAAACCATCTCCCATTTCTACTTCCGTATCACAGGGGTTACTCACAATCTCCTTTTTCTCTTGTAACACCTTCTCTTCTACATTCTGTGACGTTTCGTTATCTTCATTATTGTCTGACCAGTGCTCCGACTCGCTTATGTAGGTCAGAGTGTTAGATTTAGGTGGCTTTTTCTTCTTTACCTTCTTTTTTATCCTATTTTTAGTTGTCTGTAAATAAATATAGTTAACATTGTAATCCCATATAAAGTAATTTTCTCCAAAAAAAAAAAACCGACTTCAAAACTTTGCCCAATACAATACCTCTTTATTGCACACCAAGAAAGGTTAAAAATATTAAAAAGAAAAAATAAACAACTATTGAGGGATATAGAAAGGGTGGTCTTATTGCTACATAGCAATCTCTTCCAGACAACTCAGAAGCATAAATAAATAAAAATAAAGAAAAAGAACAATGGATATGGCATTAAAATAAAAATTAAAAAATGTAATAAAAATAAAAATAAAGATATAAACTTATGCATTAAAATGGCAACATTCATCAATGACCATAATTAAGCGGAGGAAGGGAGAGCGGTTAGAGAGACAAATAGAATTCCTTAACCTGTTTCTGGAACACATTTAAGGATGGTGCACTTTTAATTGACTGGGGTATGGAGTTCCAGAGTCTTACTCCAAGAACAGAAAATGATTTGTCATAATAAATCGAGGAGTCCACAGGAGTGCACACTACCAAAAAGTTTAAAATAATATTTTTGGTTGCTAAGAAAAGTAGAAATTTATAAGTTGTATATTGTTATATTGAGTATTATATGAGTGACCGACATAGCCCGACGGATTAGTAAAATACATTTTTATGTAGTGATGAGATCCTATTTTTTGGCTAAATCTGAAAATAAACGCTATGAAGCTGCCAAAATTAAGACCAAAGCAAATAGGAAAAATGCCAAACTACTGTCATAACTACACATCAACTTGTTATTAATAAAAAAAATGTTTAACTATAACTATTGTTAAAGATGTTTATTTATATAATTTAATAATATAAATCGTTGAATAACCCTCTTGTTGATTTATTTTGTATTTACACCTTATTTATTCCATAAGACTTGTTATTTTTCTTTCAACAAATAAATTTTTAACAAGTTAAAATAATTTCAAATTTTACTTGTAATTCCCTCAAATTTTCCGCATTTCAATTTCCGACTGAAAAAAATAGTTTAAACGTTTGTTAATTTGATTGTATGAAACGACGCTTTTTTAATTTTAAATTTATATTCCCTTTATATGATTATAAATCATAATATCATATGTTGCTCCGACCATATATATTGTTTGAAAAGTGCGCCAAAACCAAGTGGTAGTTTAAGTTAAGTAAGAACAAGTTTTTAACAGTGGTAGAGCCACGCGGCAGCTTTTGCTGTCGCACGGATGGGCCGGCTCGAACCGGGGTGGTACCACGACCTCACAGAAAACCAGCGTGAAGTAGAGGTTTACCTCTGCGTTTCGCTTGGTGAGTGCAGGTGGCCGGAGGCCCTTTTTACTGGGAATGTGGCATTCCATCTTAGTCCTCACGGGTGACAACGCATCTACATTTTGATTTGTAACAGAGGATAGATGTAGATGTCTATGGGCCGCAGCAACCACTTACCATCAGGTGGACTGTGTGCTCGTTTGTCACCCTTATCCTATAAAAAAAAAGTGGATTGGTCGGTCCTTGTTTATTTCTCCATCTTATTCTTATTACTTTTGGCGCTTTTTTTAAATTTATCCTATGCTACTGCAGCGCCACCCTTATTGGACGCGTTTTTAGGGACACTTTTCATATACAGAGATGGTCCTCCTTCTACTCTATACTCCATGGTACTTACATGCATTTACTTTTACTATGGAAATCCCGCCTCTTAAACGTAGTGGTTATATTCTCTTTGCTTGTCATACGCATTTGGCATTGTGGTTGTATTTGTGGATATATTTCGTGTTTTAATTTAACTTGACCCGTGGCTTTTCTCGTGATTTACAGGACAGTAGGTTGTTGCGCCCACATAATGACAAATATGTGTTACTTAGGTTTTGAGAGGAATAGAACAGACAATGTACAGTCTCAGGCTGTTTTTTGAGATGACATTTTATTAATAATTGCAGAAAATAATTAAACAATTAAGAAAGTTTGAGTTGTATTTTATTTTATTTAATAATAACTAAAAATCTGCATCCTTTTGTGTCTTTTCAATTTATTGAAACAACTTATCCAAAGAACGAGTGATTTTACTACATAACCTAAAAATAATAAACCAAAATAAAAACAAAACCACAGGTTTTACAAAAATATGATTTTTTGTCGTATGTAGCAAATGTTTAAATCTTTAAAATAAGATATATTTAACCTTTGTTTACGCGGGCCCAAGCTTGTACGGAACCAAGTTCATCTCCTTTAAACCTAAGCTTAAATATATAAATAATGATATACAGTTACTGAAAATTTTGAAAATACGAGTAAATAAGGCTTCTATTTTTATTTGAAATTATCCCAAATTGAATGTAGTGTGGGCAACAACATTTTTGCCTACCGATCGACCCTTACGAATGTATGCATGTGCAGTAAAATCAGTTAAAATAACGCATTACCATGCATTTTGAATTTAAAAGATAAAAAGGACATAACGTTTGAGATTTTTTTTAATTAATGTTACGTCACCATTTGCCTATATTACTTATTCTGAACCTTCTCTGCAAATTTGTCCCATAATTGCAAAATAACCCTATATAAAAATGATATATTTACACAAATATACATTCATCATCATCATTACAGCCCTTCACAAGTCCACTACTGAACATATTTCTCCCCCACGGTAAGCCACAAAGCACGGTCCTGAGCCAACTGCATCCATTAGATCAGCTTGACATTACCATATTGTTAAGTCATGTAAACTACGTTTAAGGTTTTTTTTTTTTTAAATAAACGTTACCCCACACTAGGATTTTCTCATGTATCGTGGAGGCAGTTTACAAACAGAAATTACACAAGGACAAACATCCAGACGCTGAACATTTATTTGTAGGCCATACAAATACTTGTTCCGTGCGGGATTCGAACCCGCGGCCCCCAGCGCAGCAACTCATTGCTAAGCCACTGCGCCACGGAGTCGTCATATGTATGCATATAAGTGCCAAGTTTCATTAAAATTTGTTAACCGGAAGTTAGTAAAAACCAAAATTACTTAAACAAGAGTCCAATATGAGTCTTCTTCTCCTATTTTAAACCCTTAGGTCTAGAATATTTCTTCAAAATAATGGAACCACCCTGAAGGTAAAGCCTATTTAGTAAAAAAAGAAAATTGAAATTGTACCCATTTGTGTTACAAACACAATATAGATAATAGCTGCAGTGTGGCTATACCACGTATAGATAAAAGATAATGTACCATACCTTTTTAATACTTTCCTTCTTTTTGACCTTCGGACTCTCCAGCTTCAGATCCCTCACAAAGGTTTCCGGTTCACAGTGTGTTTCTGTATCACTTTCTAGATTTTCAGTCTTGATGTTCTCTATAGTGACATTTTCTTGATCACTTTCCACCTTTACAGTCTCAGGGTAACTTACGTTCAAAACATGCTCTATTTTTAAAGTAGACTCCTTGCAGAGTGATAACTTTGGAGAATTATCCTGTAATAGAAAATGAAACATTGTCACCCTTCAGTTTTTTTTTTATAGAATTATGGTGACAAACGAGCACACAGTCCTTCTGATGGTAAATGGATGCTGTAGCCCATAAACATCTACATTTATCTTGAGTAAGAATCAAAAAGCAGATACGTTGTCAGTTGTCACCCGTGAGGACTACGATGGAATGCCTCGTTTCCAGTGAAAGTCTCCGATTCTCTACACTCACCACACGAAACACAGCTGCATTGAGTTGCTATTTCACACTGGTGTTCTGTGAGACCGTGGTCCTTACCCATTCGTGTTGCAACCATTATATATCAGCAGCGTGGCTCTATCATGTATGAAAGTGAAACATTCACAATGAGTCAAATGATAACTTTGTGGCGCTGTAGTCGCGCCACAAGCGAAACAAATCGATGCCTAAATCACGCTAACAAAGTTCCGAAGTTAAAGTAGTATATATAAAATAGCTCCGAGTTGTAGTTCGGCCGGTTGGCCGCTCCCCGGACCTTGCCCGGCGGGAGATCTCCCCTTTTCCTTCTACCCGCCACACCTTTATTGTAACTCTTACAGACTATCAAAGTCCACTGCTGAGTACAGGCCTCCTCTATAGATTGCCTCATAGTGATTACCTTTGTTGCCACGCTTGGCGAGTAGATCGGCCACAGCAGTTTTTATTTTTTAGTCATTATTAGGACCCATGCTACTGCTACCCATCTTCTAGTTTGCTCGGAAAGAAACGTAAAGCCGGTGGTCCTGCATCTGATCTCTCTGCAATCTGTGTGAGGAAATTGAGAGTGCACCCGTGTTTGCGCATACACTGGGGCACTATAACTTTGTACCGCACAGAGGGCTAGTCTACGTTGGAACTGGCTGCCGTGACCGAAATTCAGTCTGGAAGACATAATTATTCTGTCAGACTTTCCCTAAACGTGACACATTTTATAAATAAAATAGCAGTCTAATCATATAACGAGTATACAAGAAAAAGTCATCACCTACCTGCCGTTGAATATGCTCCAGAAGCTCAGCGTAGCAACGTTGCGCCTGCACTTTGAAGCGCTGGAAATTACGGAGTGCCACACGACATTCCCAGCACACGCGTACACATACGACCGAGGCATCATACACCTGCAAACACGTAGGTATTCATCTTAGTCTTTTTCCATCCATCCATCCATCACAGCCTATAAACTTCCACTGCTGAACATAGGCCTCCCCATGGATTGCTACATAGGAAATATTTTGCCTTTCTCTGCCATAGGGTTGCCAAGAATCCCATGAAGAATTTTATTAAAATTTGTGATATCACTTTTGTTATACAAGTTGGAATAAGCTACCACAAAATGTCATTGATGCTCCTACAGTGAACACCTTCTAAAACAGAATTGGGTTATTATTTTGAATTGTGATAAGGAAGACACTGCTGAGTCCAAACTTATTTATGCCGCTACAACAAGGGCATTGATGAGGTTGACAGATCACTCTTAGTAGGATTTGTACAGCTACATATAAGGTTTCCCTTCTAGATTCCTTAGTCGAAACAGCTAGAAGGAGGGCGTGATCATGGTCACAATGGAAATTATGTAATAAATCTTTCCTACTGTTTATATTGGTTAACTTCCAGTGAAACATTTCCACTGGGAGTGTGTTTGCCAGGTCTACCTTGGTACGGGGTACAGGTGCTACTTTTAGCATCTATCCCATTATTTCTATATGTTCTGGGTTAACTGGGAGGGAATACCGAAAAGCATTAGGTCCGACCTTTGTAATCCTTTTATTGAGGTGTTTTACAATAAATTACATAAATACTGCTTCAGCTGCAACAGAGCTCACAGCTTTTCACAATGTAAATAAAGGAGTTTGATCAGTCTATATTGTATGTTCTATACAAATACATATCCATTTTTCTTAACAGAATAAGAGTGACAAACCAGCACACAGTCCATCTGATGGTAAGATGCTGTGGTGCATAGACATCTACATTTACCCTTGATTAGGAATGAAAATGCAGATGTGTTGTTTTCAAATGCGCTAGAGCCATGCTGCAGCTATGTTATGGTCCTAGCACGAACAGGTCGGCTTGACTGGGGTAAGCCACGCTCTCACAGAATACCATCGTAAAATAGCAGCTTAATGCTTCATATGGTGAGTGTAGAGAACTGGAGATCCTTTTTACTGGAAATGAGGCATTCAATGTTAGTCTTCAGGGGTGACAACGCTATTTTACGCTGATATTCTGTGAGAGCGTGTTCCTTCCCCGGTCGAGCCGACCCATTCGCTACAACTATACTACTAATATAGCTGCAGCATGGCTCTACCACGTATGAATGTATATTAAGATAAGAACTATTTCTAGGTGGTAATACACTTTTCTGCCTAAAAGTCCATCTATGTAAGTACCACCACCGTCTTACCTATTATTTTTACTTAATATAAGTTGGTGCTTGACCACAATCCCACCTGGTGGTAAGTGGTGGTGCAGCCCTAGATGGTAAATCACACTGTTTCTGCCACCAAGTAGCAGTGCTTACTCTGCCTGTCTTAAGGGTGTTGAGAGCCAGTATCTTTACAGATTGTTAAGCATTCTTTGTATGAAGTTGGCTACAGTAACTACTTACAATGATGAACTGTAAGTTTGTTTTTTAAATTAATTTTACCATTACAGCCTATATTATTCACAGCTGAACACAGATCCCCCATAGATTGCCTCATAGAGGGATATTTGCAACAGTAGTAATGTTACTGTTGACTTAATAATTTCAGCTCTCAGTGGGTCATGTGCTCCTGGTAGATTATCTTCCATACATACATTGTTAGTAACAAATTAACCGAATCAGATCAAGACGTTGCAATGGTTTTCGAGAAATATTTTACTGATATTCCAATATTAACCACTAAGTCACTGAATTCTTCTCCTGCAGTCGCCGAATCATTACTTAAACAAAATGTAAATGCGTGTACAAAGAATTTTGCATTTTATAAAGTATCATCAAAAGATATTGTAAAATATTTTAAAACTATTGATGTTAAGAAAACTGCGGATCTGTGGGGGATTTCCGTTAAAGTTATTGCGTCTATAATAGATACAATCGCGCCTCATTTAGCTACTATTTTTAATACTAGTATCGAATCTGGTGTGTTTCCTGATTTAATGAAGCATAGTAAAGTAATACCTTTATTTAAATCTGGTAGTACATTAGACCCCGCCAATTTTAGACCTATTTCTGTACTACCAACACTTAGTAAGATTTTTGAAAAAATTATTCTAGATCAAATGTTAAATTTCTTTAATATAAATAATTTACTTCATAAAAATCAATTTGGTTTCACAAGGGGTCGCTCGACAACTGATGCCGCTGTTGATCTGATTAAATATATATTTAATGCATGGGAGAATTCACAGGATGCTTTGGGTATATTTTGTGACCTATCCAAAGCCTTCGATTGTGTTCACCATGAAACATTAATCAGAAAACTTCAAAACTACGGTGTAAGAAGTGATGCACTTAAATTAATTATTTCATATTTAAGTAAGAGAACGCAAAAAGCTGTCATTAACGGTATGAGTTCTTCCGGGTCGATGGTAAAAATGGGCGTGCCTCAAGGCTCAATTCTCGGCCCCTTTCTGTTTCTTGTATACATTAATGACTTACCTTACATAGTAGGAGATAACCATGATATAGTATTATTTGCAAATGACACTTCTTTAACTTTCAAATTAAGTCGACAATTGCTAAAATATGACGCAGTAAATAATGCTATATCTAAATTAGTAAATTGGTTCAATGTTAATAATTTACATTTAAATGGCACTAAAACGAAATGTATGAAATTTATGACTCCAAATGTCAAACAATTAAATACTAATGTAATTTTAAATGGGGAGAAACTGAGTCTTGTAGATACCACCATTTTTCTTGGAATCACACTAGACGCGAAGCTTCAATGGAGCCCCCATATATCAAAACTAGCAAGCAGACTTAGTTCTGCAGCATATGCCGTAAAAAAGATTAGAAGTCTAACTAGTGTTGAAACAGCTAGACTAGTTTACTTTAGCTATTTCCATAGCATAATGTCGTATGGTATTTTGCTATGGGGACACGCAGCTGATACTGAAATTATATTTGTTTTACAGAAGAGGGCCATAAGAGCAATTTATGATTTAAAGCCTAAAGAGTCGCTGCGACAAAAATTTAAGGAAATTAATATATTAACTTTGGCCTCTCAATACATTTATGAAAATGTAATGTACATACACAAAAATAAAAGTAGTTTTACAAAAATAAGTGATATTCATTCTGTAAATACTAGGAACAGACACAAGCTAGTAGTACCAGTTACTTGACTCCATCGAGTCAGTAATTCATTCTTGGGGCGATGTATACACTTTTACAACAAAATTCCAGAAAATATACAAAATTTGACCTGCTCAAAGTTCAAAAACTTTATTAAACTAAGTTTGTATAAAAAGGGTTATTATAATATTAAGGAATTTATAGATGATAATAACCCCTGGAAGTGAGGTGATCGCTACCAAGCTATTTCTAATTTGTTGTGTTGTTAATTTGAGTAACATACATGATTGTAAGCTGTTATTTAAAAAAAAAGTCCCACTGGGTTTCTTGCTGGTTCTTCCCAGGACAGAGGTTTTTTTTTTCGAACCAGTGGTAATCATACAAAAGAGTAACTTTCAATAAGTATTATTTATAATCTATATTGAATAAAAAAGTTTCTGTTTCTGTTTCTGTTTCCATTACAACCTATAAAAGTCCACTGCTGAACATAGGCCCTCTATAGATTGCCTCATATTTGCCATAGTTGTAATGTTACTGTTGATTTAATAATTTCACCTCTCAGTGGGTCATGTGCTCCTGGTAGATTATCTTCTATACATCCATCCATTACAGCTTATAAAAGTTCACTGCTGAACATAGGACTCCCCCATAGATTGCCTCATAGGAGGATATTTGTCATAGTTAACACGCTTGGTAAGCAGGTTGGCAACTGCTTTTTATTTCTTATTGTTATTAGGAAGGCACTGCTGCTGATCTCTTGATTTATTTCACTCTGTCACCTCTTAGGACACCCACGGGACGATATGGGGTGTTGGATATTCTTACACCGCCACTACAAGATCAAACTATGTTATTGATTTAGTTAATAATTTAATTTTATTAAAAACTAGCTGTACCCCGCGACTTCGCCCGATTGGAATTTACTAAGATTTCATGGATATCAATTTTTTTGTGCGGATCCCTAATTTTGTTTTTGAGTAATGTTACCATCTTATAAATATTGACATTAATGTTTATACGGTACTAACGTCACTCAAATATTATGCCTTCCTGGAACCCCTCCACTAACACTTAAACTTTAAGGTATAGTATTAAAGTTCAAATTGACTTTTAAGTATTATTACGAATCTTTTGTATGGGTATATAGAAAAGTGTTGTTTTTAGACTTTTTCCGGCAATTTTTTGACTTTTTCTCTCCATAAGAACCATCTTCGTACTTCAAGGAATATTATAAAAAAAGAATTAGCAAAATCGGTTCAGCTGCTCTCGAGATTTGTGCTTAGCAACACATTCAGCGATTCATTTTTATATTATAGATAAATATCTCACCTCAATTTCACTTAAAATTTGACAGTACAGATTGTAATATCCAGTCTCTCCAATGAAAACTAAATTCCTTCCAACGCACAAGCATGTTGTACAGAGATCCTCCATGTTGATTTTTTAACGTTTATGAACTTTATTCTCATTTAAAAAAAACACATCATCCTGAAAACATAAAAATTTTACAAGTTATAACTGTATCTAGGGAAAGACAGAAGTTGGGGGTACATTACAAACACAGTTAAAACGGTCACAGAGAGAGAGACACAATCACAGATATGAAGTTGAACTACACTCACCAAGTTACAAGAAGTGGCATGTGAGACATATTTAGTAATATTTTATTCTAATTTGAATGTGAATAAAGAAAAGAAAATTCTTAATGAACACCTTTACTTATTAACCAAATACTAGTTTCTACTATTCCTTAATAATGTCAAAATTGTGTGGATATGCCATTTGCATAATTATGACTCGAATAGGAGAAGAGAAGAGGGGCCATAGTAGCATAGGGGCTTAGCGGTCGCTGTAAATTACAAAGTATGCAAGCAACCCGGGTTCGATCTCGGCCGGCACCAATGAAAATGTTAATTGCAATTTTAAGTGATGATTTAAAACAAAACCTGCATGTCTGAGAAATAATCCACCTTCACCAGGTTGAGATATATTAATGCGGTGTTATATAGATTTAAGATAATTATAGACCATTTTATTGTAGCAAATTTTCGTTTTATCTCAAAAAAAAAGTTTTTCATATAAAATATAGTCTAGATCCCTACTAGTATTGCTTTATATCTGTTTGTAAAGTTTCATCACAATTGGTTCGGCTATTCCAAAGATTAACTCAGACTGGCAGACAGACAGACATACAGTAATTTAAAAAATGATTATTTATGTTTTAATAGCATTCAAAGAACCCCTTGAGCTTTTGTACATTACAGACAGACACATCAGTTTTATTTATATTTTATTTAGATGTATAGATATAGAATATAATTCTTAATTGTCAAATATTAATATAATAATGATTTAATAGTTTATCATCCTCTTATCCTAAGATCATAATCAGAACACTATTACTCCTAGAATATCATAAATAGATCTAAGATAGGAAATTTATAAAGTGCATTTTTTTAGTTTATATAGTATAGACTTGGAGGATACTCCCCTCTCCATCCTACTCAAAATTTGATGTTGTCTAAACAGTTTCAACAGGTTCGGTCTGTGCGGAGGTAGACCAGCACTTGGAAAAGAGTAGATGCCATAATTGTTTGTGCCCAGATTTCTATATATATATATTGGATTAGATTCTATGTTTAAATAAAAAAAATGCGGTTGAAAAAATAAATAAATTGTGTTAAAAGCACAAGGAAATAATACTTGTTCTTATTTATTTGTCAGATTGTTAAATATTCATAAAAATGAATATAATTTCTTATAAGCTATTCTGAATTTATTAAAAATAGTATTGATTATTATAAAACTTAAAAGTATATTCTGAACCAATATTTCCGATGTATTTTTCAAAAAACACCTCATACATTCTTAAAGCATAAGTATATCCACATAACTTTAAGTAGATAGTAGAACTTAATTGATTAAACGAAATAAAAAATACAGACTTTATTTCACTGCTTGTTTTCAATACAACACAATACAAGTAAACAACAAGGTAACAATACAAAACAAATTGAATTGAAATCAAAGCGTCATATTATTTTTGAGTTTGACACTAAATTGTTGTTGTTGTTGTTGTCACGATTCAACGATTATGGTAGACAAAAGCCTTAGATCATGCAGCCTATTCTGATTTGTATTTTGTTAACAAATTCATAATTCCTGTATGTGAGCACTGAAAGACAATGCCGGGAATATGCAAAATGAATTGCTTAGGATTTAATAGTAAGCCTAAAGCAATTGTAAAACGGATCCTGGAATTTGTAAAAAAATATATATAAAGTTACAACTCTTAAAGTGTGATCCCTCAGTTCACACAGTATACCAGTCAGAACTCGGAAAGTAATTTAAAAATGAAGTTAATGTGGTGACAGATATTTAGTAAGAAATTTGTAAAACTTATTTTAATAAGTAACAAGAGATAAAGTGTTACAGCTATAAGAAACAAATATTTACGCGAAGGGCTGTAATGATGATGATGATTTACGCGTAAACAGTGGTCCCTCGAACCAAACATTTGTTTCATACATTAGTAAAAATATCTTAGTCAAATTACTGTTAACGCAATGAAATATAAAATAATTTATTATAAATAAATATGCACTTATGACACAATATATGTATTCAATTAATATTTGTACAGAGCACTCAATATTACAATTTATGTAATCACAACACTTAACTACACTTTGACTAATTCGACGCGTATTCTCAAAATAGAATACCTAAGATGCACCCTATTTTATAACATTTCCCTTTCCACTTCCCATCCGTTGTGCACGAAGAGGGGCGGACGATGTTGCCAGTAATAAAGTTGCCAACATTACTTTTACTTTTTTCCAGCAGAAGTTTTAGGTCGTAAAAAATTGTAACAAGTGTTAAAATAAAAAAAAATTGTAGAATTAACTTCCATATAAATTATTAAAAATAACTCATAAACTACTGGTCAGACCTTGATCAAATTTATATAGGACGAAGCAAAGCACAAGCTTTCAAATAAAAGAGAGAAATACCGAAATCGGTTTACCAAGAAAAAAGTTATGAGGTAACACCAGGTAACACACATAAAACATACAGTTTAATTGAGTATCGCCTCCTTTTTGAAGTCGGTTGAAAAATAGAAATAGGGATTATTGGCGCAATTTTAAGATAGCTACTGTTAAAACTGGTCCCTCATTCTACACGTCTAATTTTCATAATCATCGTCGTAAATAGAAACCTAGGCTCATAGGAAATGAACAAATATATCTGATTTCGAGATAATAATAATAATAGAATAATAATGATATGGATAAAAATAGAACGCGCATAGGGCCGCTGCCTGGGGGTCGCCGGGGGCGCTTTTGGAGCTGGCGCTGGACGCGACAGCATGCGGGCCGCCAGCCGAGCGCGAGGTGCTGCACGACCACCTAGCAGCACCTCGCATCCATCATCCCCGCCAGACGGCTTTGTGTCGGCAGGGTCGTCTCGGACTCGGCAAGAGGCACCGGCCGCTGGTGGAGTACGCCGCCGCGTTGGACAAAATATATAAACGTATACGCATTGCGGGCGTACTATAGGGCGAAAGGGGAAGAAACTGGAGGGATAGCGTATCGGGCTCGGATGCATCGCTTTTTTGCTGAGCTGGAGCCGTCTGTTCCCATCACAGAGCAAAACCTGGCAGACCAAGTTCGGTACATCATACGCTCGAAAATATTTGATGATGCCGAACTCGAACGACTACGGCGTGAGGCTATTCCCTCATCGAATGAACCAGCTATAGCTGGGGATGCGGCTCCTAAGGTCATAGACCAGCAGCCATATGTGGAAGCCGCCATGGATCTTCCCGCTTTGGTTGATTCAGGCGATGATGGAATGGTCACCCAAGAACTAGAGCAGATGAGGAGTAAATTGGAGGGGGCGATTGTGGAAACGCGCAGTATGCCTCTCGAAAATCGACCGCGACTTCCCTGCATACCCCTACGCAAGCGGAATCGGGCTGTCGTGAGGGCTCTCAACCCAATGCTGGTGACCTATTTGGAAGCCAGCCGGGACCTTTGCGAGACGGACTCAATTTTTTTTTGGGCGCCGCATTGTCATTTTGCCGTATTATTGGCGCCAAACTTCCCAAGGCTAGACGCGCTACTAGACAAAGTAGCGCCATTCCAGCCTGGAGAAGAAGGATTGAGGACCGTATCGCAAAGGCAAGGGCCCTCATCGGCAGGCTGATAAGCTTCAGGTCACACTCAGGATAGCGTTTGCTGGGACAAATATCAGTTTGTCCCAGCCGGATATAATGCAAAAACTGACGGAGCGCATAGACGACCTGAAGCAGAGAATCGCTGCTTGGGGGAAGCGGATTCGGCGATATACCGAGAGGTCGACACGTTTCAACCAGAATCGTTTCTTCCAGAGTGATCAGAAGAGGCTCTATGAATCATTGGAACGACCAATGGTACGTGGGACGGGCCCAGCATCGAATCATGCCGACACTATCGCATTCTGGCGCGGCCTGCGGTCAGAGCCCGTAAACCGAGGGCCCTTGGACGGAAGTTGTGGTGAGTCAGTGTGCGAATGTTACGCCCATGGACCCCTTCATCATAACGCCGGATGACGTAGCTGAGGCGGTCCATAGGGTCCCGAACTGGAAAAGTCCGGGGCTCGACGGGCTGCATCACTACTGGCTGAAGGGGTTCGTGGTGTGTTACGCTGTGCTCGCCCGACAGTTTCAAGAGGCTCTCAACCAGAAGTCGCTCCCGAGCCTCTTCACTACTGGGATCACTCATTTGGTTCCTAAAGATCAGGATACCACAGACCCGAGCAAATACCGCCCCATCACATGTCTACCCACGATATACAAGACACTAACATCCATGTTAAACAACAAAATACAACTAAATCTCTTGCGGAATACGTACATACATAAAAAGACAAAAAAAACTATCTGTAATAAAACTTAACCTCTTTTATATCCTTTCAGGTTTTCTGTTCAATTAGGGCTTTGTACTCATCCAGAAATGTCTTGCAGACCTTGCTGTGGTGGCTGTTGTGGTGGATGCAGTGGTGGGTGCAGCAGCGGACCCTGTTGTCCATGCATCACTATCTACACGTGCTGTACGAAGATCTGTTAGTGCGTTGCCATGGCCAGTGTCTGCAATACTTCGTCTCAGCATATTATAATTGGTGCCGTTACGTGGAATTTTGAGCGCGAGAACCACTCGTCACCTGAACTCAAATCAGGTGATGTCGCGCGCTCAGAATGGACGTAGGGGCGGTGGTCGTGGAACCAAGGAACCACTCCTCATTGACGCGGTCATTGGCAAGGTGGTTTAACGCAACCGTCGGAACCTCTCCGCCGCCTGGATTGACTACAAATAGGCATTCGACTCGGTGCCTCATACATGGCTTAAGAGGGTCCTCGAGCTGTACAAGGTTAACTGTACAGTTCGAGACTTCCTCGGCAGTGTATGGGGCAATAGAGTACGATCCTTGGTCATCTAGGCGAGCGCATGACGGCTGCGGAGAACCACATAAGGATAGTGTTGCCCAAAATCAGTCTTGGTCTTGTTCTTGCATTTTTGCAAGACCAAAACCAAGAACAAGACCGCCTCTTTTTAGCAAGACCAAGACCAAGACTGACCGTGTAAGATTTGCGCAAGAACAAGACTAAGCTTGCGAGACTCTTGCGTCTTGCAGTTAGGACTAAGTGTCGTTTCAGGGAGTATAGGAGTTCGGGTATACGCTTAGGGACTCTATGAGACGCAAAAAAATATAATGAAAAAAAAGTTGGAAAATTGGACTTATGCGCATTACGAACAATACCATAAACATACATAGCGAATGAAAATATCCATTAAAAGAAAAAAGAGTGCATCCCTAGTTTTGACCATCGGCACTTTGATAGTGCGCGGCGTCTTGTTGTCGGCGTCATCAAGGGTCGGATACTGACCTGTCAAAGAAATTGTGTAGCTATTCGAAAGTACAAGGTCAAGATACACGTGCCGGCGGCTACTATTGATATCGCATACAATCGTCGCCGCCGCGCCACACGCACTACATTTGACACTGTTTGATTGCCGCCACAGAGTACATGTTTCAAAGAATAAAATAAGTTTCCGGGTGCTCAGAATGAATACGAATACATTATCCTGATCTCGCAAGAAATATTGTAATTAGATAATAGGTAGGTATCAGAATAATTTATTCTAGTAAGAAATTATTACAAAATTAACTATATGGATTTATAATAATTACTTACTATTATTAAGTGGCGAAGCTTGCGAAGTCACTTATTGATTTCACGATGTCTGTCCGTCTGTCCCACGATTATCTCGAGAACGGTTTTTGAATTTTCAAATTCTGTTTTCAGCAATCGATTACTGATCACCCAGGCATCTGAACCTCCTATTTTGAAACTGATTGCTCAACGGCAACCGTTAGAAACCGCTACAATTTCAAATTCTCAACAGACTGACACAGGGCATGTAGCATATCAATCGACAGGTCTTTAGAAAGATAAATGATTGTTGAAATTATTAATGATTTTGTTAAATCGATTAATTGCTATTTTTAAATAAAAAAAAGGGTTTTAGTGGCTTATGGTGTGGATTTATGTCCCTGTGGCTTGTAAACACGATAACTTTTGAAAATATCAATTGTTTAACTCAATCTATTTTTTAATCTCTTCATCTATCATGTGGGAAGCCACTGAATGTAAATGGCAGTGTAATTTTGTTTTGTTTAGCTATAATTAATTTTTTTCGGCTCCAAAATGGCGAAATTTTCGTTGATTTGGTAGCCTCGTATATAAATAATTTCGGTTAGCCTCGAACCTATGAACTCAGAATACTTAGACCAAGTGCCAGATGTAATTGACACTAAAGAGGTGGCCTTAGAAGCCATCTCTCACATCACCTCTCATATGAACGATTTGAAAAATTCAAGAAAATCAAAAACATGCGACTAAGCTGATTGCTTCGCCACTTTGCTATGCTGTTAGCTTGCTAGGTTTAGTGTTATTATTATTACCTAAAAGATAAAGATGTTCAGTAAGTTCACTGCAAATCTCGACTTTTGCAAGCGTGTGTTTTTAAAACACAAAGTGCTCGAATATGTCGTCACACATTTGATAAATATGGTTGACACCATAGCACTTTTAAAACACTTGAAATGTGTAAAAATGGATCTGGATCTTGTCTTCAAGGCTTAGTTGTTAAGGAGTTGGAGGGGTACCTAGGTAAACCCAGAGCCGTCATCTCGGAAGATATTTTAGACTGTTGGAGGACGCATGAGACAAAATATCCGATTTTATCGAAGATGGCCCGTGATTTTCTTTTAATACCTGCAACTTCAGTACCTGATGAGAGATTATTTTCTAAAGCATCATTAGTAATTAGAAAACATAGAAATAGGTTAAGTGATGAGTCAGCCAGATGGTTACTTTGTATTAATGCTTTGTCAAAAGAATAAATATAAAGTAACAGTAATGTCAAAGCTGTTGTGTACATACTATGAAGTAATTTAATTTGCATCGTATTTTATTTTTTATTTAAATAAATTGTATATTGTATAACTCTTTTATTCCATTTCATATATGGTGAGGGTCCATCAATCTCTTTCTAGAAAGATAATGTTATTTAAAATACAGTGTAGTTAAATCCATTAATTTGTTTTTATATGTATGTTTAACCATGTTTTAGCACATGTAAGCTTATTAAATGTAAACGTTTATTAAGAAACTGACGCCCGTGGCCGTGGGACACGGTAGATAGCTCAGTTGGTTAGAGCATCGGCACGGATCGCTTAGGTCGTAGGTTCAAACCCCACCCGGTGTCAGTTGATTTTTCGAATTTCTCATTAAATGTTTAGACATTTATTAATATGGTTGGTCTTTACTATGGCTATGTTAATTCAAGCTCAATATGTACCTACTCTGTTAAGTTGTTATAAGATCTAAAGTAACGTTTAATAAATAGTAATAGGCTAATAGATCATTGCGAGACTTGCGAGACTCTTGCTGCAAGACCAAGACCAAGACCAAGACTGGGAGCGCAATACCAAGACCAAGACCAGGTGTATTGGCGCAAGACCAAAACCAAGACTTCCTAAGTCTCGTCTTGTTCTTGCATTTGGGCAACACTACATAAGGATAAGATATATCTTCCAGGGCGATTGTTTGAGTCCAATCTGGTTCTGCCTCTCTCAGTACCTTACTGGAGGGTTCCGGGAGGGGATTTCAGCTACAGAGAGGAGGTACAAAAGTGACCCACCTTTTCTATATGGATGATCTCAAATTATTCGCCTCCAGTCGCTCTCATCTAATGAAATCGCTAAACATCACTTGTGATTTTAGCAATTCTATTAGAATGTAGCTGGGGACGGATAAGTGTGCGATCCTCCATGTTGAAAGGGGAAGGGTTGCTAAATCTGAGGGCATAGACTTGTCTATGCCTATCAACATAAAGACCCTATTCGAGGCTGAAAAATACCGATACCTGAATATGTCACAGAACATAGGTATCGATGAGGCGGACATGAGGCAGTCAGTTTGCTACGTGTTTTATGCACGCTTGACAAAAGTGCTTAACAGTCTTTTGCCGGGCGTTAATAAGACACACGCATATAACGGTTGGATCATGCCAGTTCTCATGTATACATTTGGCATACTCAGGTGGACTCAGACCGAACTGAACGCTGTGGATAGAAAAGCCCGCACTATTATGACGTCTCACAGGATGCATCATCCGAGATCGTCAGTAATGAGGCTGTAATTGCCGCGGAAACATGGTGGGCGCGGCTTTTAAGCGCGCTTACCATGCATAATCGCGAAGTGTGCAGCCTCCGTAATTACTTTCTGGCGAGAGCGGATTTTTTGTGATAAAGGACTTACCCCTCTATCCTTAGCCAAGGAGCAATGGCAAGACCCGGCAGTACAGAGCATTTCCGACCGGGAGACCGTGTGGAAGGAGAAGGAGCTCCACGGGAGTTTCTACAAGGCTCTACATGAGCCTTTCGTAGACACAGTTGCCTCCCTCTACTGGCTACGTTTTGGTGACCTCTTCGGGGAAGCCGAGGGTTTTGTCTGTGCAATACAGGATCGGGTTGTTAAGACCAACAACTATCGGAGATACATCCTAAGGGATGGCAGTGGCACCGTCCGGTGAATTACCGTTTTGTTGAACTAGCCACTTTAAACTGTGGCCACATATACGAGATCTGACTGGTAGTCTGTGTGAACCGAGGGACCACACTTTAAGGGCTGTCATTTTTTATATATTCTTTATTATTATTATTTATTTAATTTCAAGTATCTAGGAATCATTATTATATTAGGTACGTTTTTTAATTAGAATCTATACAAATAAATAAAATTGAAGTGTCTGTTCGTAATGTCAAAATTACAGCTTTTTACTAAATGCATATGAAAGTATATACGGTATTAATAACAAAAATACAATTTTTAAAGTTTTTGTCAGTCTGTCTGTCTGTCAGTCTGTTTGTTTCGGTTAATCTCCAAAACGGCTGGACCGATTTTGACGGGATTTTCACTGGCAAATAGCTGATGTCACAAGGATTATCTTAGGCTACTTTTATTTTAGAAAAAAAAAATGAGGGTTCTGCGCAAAAAAATAACACGCAGGCGAAGTCGCGGGGACAACTACTTAATATAAAAATAATAATTAAATACTTAAGATTGGATACATGCATATTAAATTATTAATTTTTACGTAATGCTACATAATGTTATGTCCAGCCGTCAATTAACTGCTGGGCACATGCATTCAACATGGTTGATAATAACCCCTGGGAATGAGGTGATCGCTTCCAAGCAGTTTCTAAAATAAATTTTGTAAATAGTTCGTAATCATTTATATTGTAAAATTTATTTAAAAAAAAGTCCCGCTGGGTTTCTTGCTGGTTCTTCCCAGGACAGAGGGTTTTTTCGAACCAGTGGTAAAGTAAAAAACGACTTTCAATAAGAATTACACATGTAATGTATATTGAATAAAAATTATTCTATTCTATTCTAACAGTGTTGTAAATGGGACAGTTCTCTCTGTCACCTATCATTTTAAGAATGCCGTTGGGGTTGGCTGCACCTGCGAACCAGCGATGCAGCTCTTTTACGCATAGTTGCGTAAAAACAATTAAAAGGCTTATTACATTACACGATTTCTCGGGCGCTGCCCGCAGGGTAATAAGAAACAGGGAGTCAGGGTCCCTAAACATGGCGACCGAGTGGTTCCGACCGCCCTGCTTCCCTGCCGCGCTGTGGATCGTGTAGTGTACAATCTACACGTTTGTTTATTTAAAGTTCTACTATGTCGATCTACTCTCTAAATCATTACTCGTATTTATGTCATGCGCTAAAGAAAAAGATCCTTCTCAATGTCATCGACATCTACAAAGATATGCCTTATCAAATCTTGATAGGAGTTTCCAGTGGCCAAAGTCGTAAAGTGACAACCAATCTCTCTTAAAAAAGTATTCTTTTGAATAAAACTTCTTTTACGGATTCTATCGCGTTTAATTTTTTTTTTATTAATTCCCGACGTTTCGGGTGCTTTACCACCCATGGTCACGGGGGACTGGTTGCTGTAAAGCATCCGAAACGTCGGGAATTAATAAAAAAAATTAAACGCGATAGAATCCGTACAAGTAGTTTTATTCAATGTGTAGTGTTCGCGTAAATATAAGAAATCATTAAAGTATTTTTTTCTATTAAAGGCGTTACTAAGCTTAATAACTCGTCGAATTGGTTTTCACCTACTCTTTAAAACAGTTTCGTAGGTCTGTTGGCTGCAAAACGCTATTTGCATATTCGATAGTTTTTCTCTGAGGAGCAAATATTTTTTCATCCACATTTAACTTTCCTTCCTTTTTTTTGCTTGGCCTTGCACGTTACCACCAGCCAAAGTTTTTTTTTATAGAATAAGGGTGACAAGCGAGCACACAGTCCACCTGATAGTAAGTGGTTGCTGTGGCCCATAGACATCTACATCTATCTCCGTTTGCGAATTAAAATGCAGATGCGTTGTCAGTCGTGAGGACTAAGATAGAATGCCTCTTTTGCAGTGAAAAGGTTCTGCGGTTCTCTACACTCACCATACGAAACAGCAGCGTTAAGTTATTTTACGCTGGTGTTCTGTGAGAGCGTGGTCCTTCCCCGGTCGAGCCAACACATTCGTGCTACAACTATACTACTAATAGCTATATAGCTGCAGCATGGCTCTACTACGTAAAGGTTTTAGAGTTCCAGGTATTAATAAAAAAATGTTCATTAAGATCGTTAATTTTTTAATATAAATATCAATGGGTAGTTGTCACAATTATTAATAAATTAACATAGCATATGGTTTGAATTTCATACTTTCTGCGGTTTTTTTTTTAACTATTTTCCAGTTCTTGATTACCATCATACCTGATGGTAAGTGGTGATGTAGCCGAAGATAGTAAAACGCAATGACTCAAGAAAAGCCTATTCATTCTTGCCTTAAAGACATCCGATGTCTCAAACCTTTCTTGTTTTTTACTTTTAAAATCTTTTCTTTTAATTTAACCTAAAAATCTTTGATTAATTAACAGGAAATATTCATTACAAGAAACTAATATATCATGATGGCCGTGAAGTTGCGGTGTAAGAATATCCACTTCACCATATCATCCCGTAGGTGTCGAGGAAAGAGTGACAAAGGAAATCTATGTTGCAGATGTGAACGCCCGAGTCGGGAAGGGACACCCTAGACGAAGGTTTATCGACCAAATTGGCGACATTATGAAAATGGGCCAAATTAAGAGTGCCCTTGACCAACGAGCATGTATGCGTAAAGATATGAATAGAATAGAATAGAATAGAATATTTTTTATTCAATATACATTACATGTGTAATTCTTATTGAAAGTCATTTTTTACTTTACCACTGGTTCGAAAAAAACCCTCTGTCCTGGGAAGAACCAGCAAGAAACCCAGCGGGACTTTTTTTTTTTAAATAAATTTTACAATATAAATGATTACGAACTATTTACAAAATTTATTTTAGAAACTGCTTGGAAGCGATCACCTCATTCCCAGGGGTTATTATCAACCATGTATTCATTTATACTATAATAACCCTTTTTATACAGTTTCAGCTTAATAAAACATTTAAACTTGGTAATAGAGAGAACCTGTACACTTTCCGGGACCTTGTTGTAATAGCGTATACATTGCCCCAAGAATGAATTACTGACTCTGTGGAGTCGAGAAACTGGTATCACTAGCTTGTGTTTGTTCCTAGTGTTTACAGAATGTATATCACTTCTTTTACTAAAACTATCTTTGTTTTTGTGAACATACATTAAATTTTCGTAAATATACTGAGAGGCCAAAGTTAATATATTAATTTCTTTAAATTTATCTCTAAGAGACTCTCTCGGTTTTAGATTGTAAATAGCTCTAACGGCCCTCTTCTGTAAAACAAAAATAGTTTCTGAATCAGCCGCATTTCCCCATAGCAAAATCCCATAAGACATTATGCTATGAAAATAACTAAAATAAACTAATCTAGCTGTCTCGACACTAGTGAGACCTCTAATCTTTTTTACAGCATAGGCTGCAGAACTTAGTCTGCATGCTAATTTGGATATATGGGGGCCCCACTGGAGCTTTGCGTCAAGAGTGATGCCAAGAAAAACAGTGGATACAACAGGGCTCAATTCCTCCCCATTTAAAAACACATTAGTATTCAGATTTTGAACATTCGTTGTTGTAAATTTAACACAATTAGTTTTATTTCCGTTCAAATGCAGATTATTAACGTTAAACCAATGCACTAATTTTGATATAGCATTATTCACTTCGTCACATTTAAATGATTGACGTTTAAGTTTAAAAATCAAGGAAGTATCATCAGCAAATAATACTATATCATGACTATCCCCTACAAGGTGAGGTAAGTCATTAATATACACCAGAAACAGGAATGGGCCGAGAATCGAGCCCTGAGGTACACCCATTAGTACAGGTGACCCGGAAGAACTTTTACCATTGATAATAACCTTCTGTTTTCTATTACTTAAATATGAAATAATAAGTTTAAGCGCTGTGTTCTTGACACCATAGTACTGTAGCTTCCTGATTAATGTCTCATGGTGAACACAGTCGAAGGCCTTGGAAAGGTCACAAAATATATCCAAAGCATCCTATGAATGTAAAATAGGCGAGAGAGGTTCGTCAGTATCGTGCCAAATGGAAGTCCGTAGTCTCTGCCTACCCCTCTGGGTGACAGGCGAGTGTTTATGTATGCATGTATCATTTTACTTATAAAGAACTATGAACTACTAACTCCAGAATTAATTGCTTCAGGTTTTTGTTTCTCTTCTTTATTTCTCTTCTGTTTCTTTTTCTTCTTATTAAGAGGATTTGTTTGTTTGTTCATGTCGTTATATTTAAGTAACTTCTTATACATTTTAAGAAGTTGCTTTGCATCTTTTTTCATTTCTTTCGTGATTTTCCCTTCTGTAACTTCTTTCGTTTCATCTTCAATTTCTTTTTCCTCACCTACTGGATCGACATACTTCGTTAAACCTTCCAAAGTGTTATAATGCTCTATAGAACCTTCTTCTAAATTTACTTCTATATTCTTTTCCACAATTTCAGGCGCTGTTGTCACTTTCTCATTTTTAGACTTTTCTAACTTTCTTTTAAGTTCTTTGTTCTTTTTCCTCATAGCGTTAAGAATATTCGATGTAGACAAGACTTTTCTAACTTTTTTACTCACTAAATACCGATCCTTCCATGAAATATTTTCTGCTTCGCTCTCAGCCTCCTTCTCGGCTTGAAAACGTTCGTGTTCTCTTATTTCTTCTTCAGTAACAACTTCTACTCTTTCTATTTCGTCTATTTTAGCCGATAGAGCTTCGATTTCTTCAGCCGTAGGTTCTTTAGATAATACTGTCCCTTCTACGTCGTTGCAGGAAGATTCATCAGAGAGCTCTAGAACCTCGTAAACATCGTCATCAATATACGATTCAGCGTCTATTTCGACACTGGTATGCGCAGTGTTACTTGGTACATCTGAAGTAGCCACTTTTGTTTTAGATTCTTTGTAAAAATTTTCATCCTCGCCATTACGAAAATCCTGGGACTTTTTTGATTTCTTTTCTTTCTTAGTTTTCTTCTCCTTTTTGTTCTTCTTTTTCTTGTGGCCTCGTTTACTATCTGTTTCTTCATCGGAAATACAAACGATCTCAGGTTTTAGGTCGGAAGCTTCAACTTCTGAACTTTCATGATCCGAAATTTCCCCTTCCGATAGCTGTTTTGAACTTTCTTTTAAATTGCTATCCACTTTCTCCTCAATGCAGTCTTTTACTTCCTTAGTATTTACCTTATAATTAGCATCTACCTCAGTTATTTTTGGATTGACACCATCTACTCCAGATTCCCTTACATTAATACAATCGTTTTGTTTCTCACTTCTCTCTGTTATTGAAGAATTTTCTTGAGTAACACCCTGTAAGCTTTCGTCATCATTACGTAACGGGATATCTTCTAACGTATTTACTTCAATCATCATGTTATTTGTTTGAGTCTCAGGTGAAGTTTCAACTTTACTATCAAGTTTGTTTACTTGTGCATCAGTTGTTTCAGTCATAGGTAAACTTAAAATATGACTATCAAGTTTATTTACTTGTTGTGCATTAGTTGTTTGAGTCTCACGTAAAGTTTCAACACTACTATCTAGTTTACTTTCTTGATGTTCATTTGTTTCACAGATTTCGGATATTTCGCCTAGTTTATTTTGAGTACTTTCATGGGAAGGTGGTGTTGTTTTTTCATATTTTTCATAATTTTTAACATTCTCTACTAATTCTGAGTTAGTAGCGTCTTCCTTAGGCATAGTTTTTAAAACTTCTACATTTTTATCTTTAAATGCACAATTAACACTATCTACATCGTCTTCTCTACTATCCGAGCTGCTTTCTGAATCCTCTGTAGAAGAACTCGATACATTGTCATAATTCTTCCTATCTAAATCTTCCAAAAGATCTATCTTCTCTGAATCGGATAGTTCTAATGTTATTTCGTCGTGATCGCTTCCTTCTTTGTTTTTACCCTTTCCTTTTTCCTTCTTCTTCTGTTTTTTCTTTGTTTTGTCTTTTAGTCCACTAATCTTCTCTGACGATTGTGATTTATCAGTAACAGTTTCAGATTCAACTTTGTCAGTCTTATTAGTAGATTTAGAAATGTCGCCGTTCTTGTTGTTTACTTTTTCATCAATCTTATTAGTCAATTGCGTTGCATTTGTTTTATCAACTGCAGAAATTACACCACTAGCGTTTAAAACTGAAGCAGAGGGTTTGTTTCTGTTTAGTTTAATTTTACGTGTCGGTTTCGTTTGAGGCACAGTGATGATAAGATCGTTTATCCTTTTCGTAACTGTTTGTGTTTCTCTGGTTGAAGCTTCAACCGAATTTTGTAACATTTCTGAAAAGAAGTACTTATTTGTAAGTTTGTTTTTTAAATTAATTTTACCATTACAGCCTATATTATTCACAGCTGAACACAGGACCCCCATAGATTGCCTCATAGGGGGGATATTTGCAACAGTTGTAATGTTACTGTTGACTTAATAGTTTCAGCTCTCAGTGGGTCATGTGCTCCTGGTAGATTATCTTCCATACATACATCCATTACAACCTATAAAAGTTCACGGCTGAACACAGGACTCCCCCATAGATTGCCTCATAGGGGGATATTTGTCATAGTTAACACACTTGGTAAGCAGGTTGGCAACTGTTTTTTATTTCTTATTGTTATTAGGAAGGCACTGCTGCTAATCTCTTGATTTATTTCACTCTGTCACCTCTTAGGACACCCACGGGACGATATGGGGTGTTGGATATTCTTACACCGCCACTACAAGATCAAACTATGTTATTAATTTAGTTAATAATTTTATTTTATTAAAAACTAGCTATACCCCGCGACTTCGCCCGCGTGGAATTTACTAAGATTTCATGGATATCAATGTTTTTGCGTGGAACCCTAATTTTGTTTTTGAGTAATGTTACCATCTTATAAATATTGACATTAATATTTATACGATACTAACATCACTCAAATATTATGCCTTCCTGGAACCCCTCCACTAACACTTAAACTTTAAAGTATGGTATTAAAGTTCAAATTGACTTTTAAGTATTATTACGAATCTTTTGTATGGGAATATAGAAAAGTGTTGTTTTTAGACTTTTTTCGGCAATTTTTTGACTTTTTCTCTCCATAAGAACCATCTTCGTACTTCAAGGAATATTATAAAAAAATAATTAGCAAATTCGGTTCAGCTGCTCTCGAGATTTGCGCTTAGCAACACATTCAGCGATTCATTTTTATATTATAGATAAATATCTCACCTCAATTTCACTTAAAATTTGACAGTACAGATTGTAATATCCAGTCTCTCCAATGAAAACTAAATTCCTTCCAACGCACAAGCATGTTGTACAGAGATCCTCCATGTTGATTTTTTAACGTTTATGAACTTTATCCTCATTTAAAAAAAACACATCATCCTGAAAACATAAAAATTTTACAAGTTATAACTGTATCTAGGGAAAGACAGAAGTTGGGGGTACATTACAAACACAGTTAAAACGGTCACAGAGAGAGAGACACAATCACAGATATGAAGTTGAACTACACTCACCAAGTTACGAGAAGTGGCATGTGAGATATATTTAGTAATATTTTATTCTAATTTGAATGTGAATAAAGAAAAGAAAATTATTAATTAACACCTTTACTTAGCGTATATGCGTAGGTATATGGATGTGGAGGAAGCGAGAGAGGTGTGTCAGGATCGTGCCAAATGGAAGTCCATAATCTCTGCCTACCCCTCTGGGTGACAGGCGTGAGTGTTTATGTATATGTATGTATGTACCTTTACTTATTAACCAAATACTAGTTTCTGCTATTCCTTAATAATGTCAAAATTGTGTGGATATGCCATTTGCATAATTATGACTCGAAGAGGAGAAGAGAAGAGGGGCCATAGTAGCTCAGGGGCTTAGCGGTCGCTGTAAATTACAAGTATGCAAGCAACCCAGGTTTGATCCTGGCCGGCACCAATGAAAATGTTAATTGCAATTTTAAGTGATGATTTAAAACAAAACCTGCATGTCTGAGAAATAATAAAACCTTCACCAGGTGAGATATATTAATGCGGTGTTATATAGATTTAAGATAATTATAGACCATTTTAATCTAGCAAATTTTTGTTTTATCTCAAAAAAAAAAGTTTTTCAAATAAAATATAGTCTAGATCCCTACTAGCATTGCTTTATATCTGTTTGTAAAGTTTCATCACAATAGGTTCGGCTATTCCAAAGATTAACTCAGACTGGCAGACAGACAGACATACAGAAATTTAAAAAATGATTATTTATGTTTTAATAGCATTCAAAGAACCCCTTGAGCTTAATAGAAGCCAGTTATTTGTACATTACAGACAGACATGTCAGTTTTATTTATACTTTATTTAGATTTAGTATAGATATAGAATATAATCCTTAATTGTCAAATATTAATATAATAATGATTTAATAGTTTATCATCCTCTTAACCTAAGATCATAATCAGAACACTATTACTCCTAGAATATCATAAATAGATCTAAGATAGGAAATTTATTAAGTGCATTTTTTTAGTTTATATAGTATAGACTTGGAGGATACTCCCGTCTCCACTCTACTCATAATTTGACGTTGTCTAAACAGTTTCAACAGGTTCGGTCTGTGCGGAGGTAGACCAGCACTAGGAAAAGAGTAGATGCCATAATTGTTGTGCCCAGATTTCTATATATATATTGGATTAGATTCTATGTTTAAATAAAAAAATGCGGTTGAGAAAATAAATAAATTGTCTTAAAAGCACAAGGAAATAATACTTGTTCTTATTTATCTTATTTGTCAGATTGTTAAATATTCATAAAAATGAAAATAATTTCTTATAAGCTATTCTGAATTTATTAAAAATAATATTGATTATTATAAAAATTAAAAGTATATTCGGAACCAATATTTCCGATGTATTTTTCAAAAAACACCTCATACATTCTTAAAGCATAAGTATATCCACATAACTTTAAGTAGATAGTAGAACTTAATTGAAAAAACAAAATAAAAAATACAGACTTTATTGCACTGCTTGTTTTCAATACAACACAATACTTGTAAACAACAAGGTAGCAATACAAAACAAATTGAATTGAAATCAAAGCGTCATATTATTTTTGAGTTTGACACTAAATTGTTGTTGTTGTTGTTGTCACGATTCAACGATTATGGTAGACAAAAGCCTTAGATCATGCTGCCTATTCTGATTTGTATTTTGTTAACAAATTCATAATTCCTGTGTTGGCGACGCATTGTTTTGTATGTAATATTTATTATTAATTGTCTAATATGTTGTATCTTAGGTTAAGGTTTGTTTGTATAGTATAATAACGGTTATTTTATAAATTATGTGTAGGTAATCTTGTATGTATTTGTAATATTATCCGTAAGGTAGATAATAAGGAGTGATCCCCCGCCAGCAATCTTGGCGGGCAGTTGTTGCCGAGTCTCCGCTTGTGTGCACATATATACGTTTAATTCGTCCCGCGCTTTGAAAAATCTAACGGTCATTTTGTATTTTCACCGTGTGGCGCAATAAACATTTTATGTAACCAGCACGAGTTCTTTTTCTGCTACGGTCCGACACAACCTGTATGTGAGCACTGAAAGACAATGCCGGGAATATGCGAAATAAATTGCTTAGGATTTAATAGTAAGCCTAAAGCAATTGTAAAACGAATCCTGGAATTCGCAAAAAATATATAAAAAGTTAGAACCCTTAAAGTGTGGTCCCTCAGTTCACACAGTATACCAGTCAGAACTCGGAAAGTAATTTAAAAATGAAGTTAATGTGGTGACAGATATTTAGTAAGGAATTTGTAAAGCTTATTTTACTAAGAAACAAGAGATAAAGTGTTAAAGTTATAAGAAACTAATATCTACGAGTAAACAGTGGTCCCTAGAACCACATATTTGTTTTATACATTTAAAAATATCTTAGTTAAATTATTTATCTCTTACTTTTTTCCAGCAAAAGTTTGAGGTTTTAAAAAAATTGTAACAAGTGTTAAAATGAAAAAAATTGTAGAACTAACTCAATATAAATTATTAAAAATTACTTCCTAAACTACTAGTTAGACCTTGATCAAATTTATATGGGACGAAGCAAAGCACCAGCTTTCATATAAAAGAGAGAATCACCGAAATCGGTTATCGGGAAAAAAGCTATGAGCTAACACACATAAAAAACATACAGTTTAATTGAGTACCTCCTCCTTTTTGAAGTCGGTTGGAAAAAAAGGAATAGGGGTTATTGGCGCAATTTTAAGATAGCTACTGTTAAAACTGATCCCTCATTCTACACGTCTAATTTTTCATAATCATTGTCGTAAATAGTTTATTATTACACCCCCTACCCCCTCCAAGATACAATTTCAAATACATTTTGTAAAAACCTAGGCTCATAGGAAATGAAAAAATATATCTGACTTTGAGATTTACTAGCGTGGCCCTTCAGTGCGCAGCGCATATACATAAACATGTGGTAATAATTAAAAGTACCCTTAGCCGACGAGTATGTACGCGCAAGCATATAAATATCAGGATCAGGCCAATTGAGTCCGTAGTCTCTGCCTACATCTCTGGGTAACAGGCGTGCTACAACTATAATATGCAGCCAGGCTCTACCACGTTAAAACCACGACGTTGTCTAAAGAATATATTTAGTTCTTCAACTATGAAATTGCCGTTTAGTTGAACTGGCCACTTTGAACTGTGGCCACATTTTTTTTTATAGGATAAGGGTGACAAACGAGCACACAGTCCACCTGATGGTAAGTGGTTGCTGCGGCCCATAGACATCTACATCTATCCTCGTTTGCGAATCAAAATGCAGATGCGTTGTCACCCGTGAGGACTAAGATGGAATGCCTCATTTCCAGTAAAAAGGGCCTCCGGCCACCTGCACTCACCAAGCGAAACGCAGAGGTAAAACTCTACTTCACGCTGGTATCCGTGCGACAGCAATTCTGCCGCGTGGCTCTACCACTGTTAGATACACGAGATCTGACTGTTAGTCTGTGTGAACCGAGGGACCACACTTTAAAGGCTGTCATTTTTTATATATTCTTTATTTTTATTATTTATTTAATTTCAAGTATCTAGGACTCATTATTTTATTAGGTGGAAGTGGTGCGACGGCCTTAAGAATGAACAAAGTGCTTTCGAGAACCAATGACGTCCTCTCAGAAAAATCGGACGTCATGCATCTTCTTCTTGATAACTGGCTTTACGGCTCTGGGATCTAGCCCTTCTGAGCCTGAAGTTACAATATTATATTATAATAATTATTCTTCATAGTATACTGCTTCACAATATGTTGATGCGTCACATTGTGCAGCCCTTGGGAGATTTTGACGGTAACTTGAGCCAGCAGATAGCTGACGGTTGGCGATGGTATCTCAAGGCGCCTAAGCAGATAGGCACCTTATTTTGAGAATCACATCACTATCAGAGCACTTGTTTCACAGTTTCCAATAATAGTTCACATGCGTAGATACTTAATACACAAAAACGCACCACTTTTACATATCAAAGTCCACTTCAAACCATTATTTAAACAATAAAACAGGAGCAACAAACCGCCGCCGGTCAAGTTCCCGCCAAAACTCTCGGACGTCATGCAGCGATGGAGCGAATTTTATAGAGAAGTGTATGCGTGTGATGATCTTAGTGAGGGATCCGGGGGTGACGCCGTGACTGGTACGCCAGATCCGGACCTCGATAACACTGAGGTCATCAGTATGAAAGAGATTGAACGTGCGATTTGAAGTTTGAAATGTGGTAAGGCTGCGGGACTAGACAGAGTTACTGCTGAAATGGTCAAGTATGGTGGGCCTCGCGTCTGGGACAGCTTTCATCTGCTGTGCAATTTGTGCTGGCGGACGGGGGATGTCCCGGATGATTGGCGATCCGCAGTCATTGTGCCTTTATATAAAGGTAAAGGTTCACATTTTGATTGCGGGTGCTATCGAGCGATCAGCTTGATCAGTTTAGCAAGTAAAGTTTACTCGAAGGTTTTGACATGTAGGATGCAAGAGAAATCGGAAAGATTTCTATGGGAGGCACAATGCGGATTTAGACCTGGAAGAGGATGCACGAATTAAATGTTTTCTCTCCGCATGATCACGGAAAAACTTCTGGCTGCTAACCAGAGGACTTTCTGCGCTTTTGTGGATCTTGAGAAAGCATTTGATAAGGTTGTAAGGAAGAAAATGTGGGAACTGTTGCCGGGGTATGGTGTGGATGGTCGATTGCTAAGGGCTGTGCAGTCACTTTACTGTGACTGTAAAGCCTGTGTGCGGGTAGGGCATGACCTGTCACCCATGTTTAGCGTCCAAACGGGCGTAAAACAGGGTTGTGTCATGTCTTCTTGGCTGTTCATACTGTATCTCGACAGCTGTTTACAGAAGCTGAAAGATAGCTGTTTGGGTGTGAAATTGGGTGACACTAAAGTAAATTGTCTGCTGTATGCTGATGATGCAATGCTTATTGCACCATCAGAGGCAGAACTGCAGGCATTAGTCACGTGTATGAAAGAGGAATGTGAAATTAAAGGTCTCCGTTTGAATGCTAATAAAACTAAGGTTGTGGTATTTGAAAGGGACGAAGAGAGAACGAAGTGTGAAATATGGGTAAATCAGGAATGTCTAGAACAGGTAAATGAAATTGTATACTTGGGGAGTGCTTTTAGCCGGGATGGAAAATGTGATTTAGATGTGGACAGGCGTGTCGCTGCCGGGAACAAAGTCAATGGTGCCCTGACTGCGTTAGTCAAAAGGCAAGGCGTAGTGAAGAGTGCACGCCTTGCAATACATAACGCAGTGTTTTTGATATATGGCAGCGTGACTTTGTTATATGGCAGCGAAACCTGGGTATGCCAGAAGAAGCATAAAAGCAAGTTGAATGCAGTGGAGATGCGATCTCTTCGTAAAATGTGCGGCGTTACCATGGCCGACCGAAAGCGAAACGAAGAGATTCGCAATATGGCAGGTTTGAAAGATGACCTTATCACAAAAATTGATAAGGGCGTGCTTCGACGGTTTGGGCACGTTGAGCGAATGAGTGAAGACCGAATGGTGAAGAAAATATAGCGCGAAAGTAAATATTAAAAGGTGTCGAGGTAGACCGAGACTAACTTTCGAAGACCATGTGAGCAAATTGCTGGAAGAGGGGAGGGTCAAGAGTACTCGGATACCTAGACGTGCATGTATGAAGAAGATAATGAATCTGAAAGAAGCGAAAGAGGTATGTTAGGATCGTGACACTTGGCGATCTGGTCTCTCTGGCTACCTCGTCAGGGATTGTGCTTGAAGATAAGTAAGTAAGTATTATTTTATTAGGTACGTTTTTTAATTAGAATCTATACAAATAAATAAAATTGAAGTGTCTGTTCGTAATGTCAAAATTACAGCTTTTTACTAAATGCATATGAAAGTATATACGGTATTAATAACAAAAATACAATTTTTAAAGTTTTTGTCAGTCTGTCTGTCTGTACGTCTGTCAGTCTGTTTGTTTCGGTTAATCTCCAAAACGGCTGGACCGATTTTGACGGGATTTTCACTGGCAAATAGCTGATGTCACAAGGATTATCTTAGGCTACTTTTATTTTAGAAAAAAAAAATGAGGGTTCTGCGCAAAAAAATAACACGCAGGCGAAGTCGCGGGGACAACTACTTAATATAAAAATAATAATTAAATACTTAAGATTGGATACATGCATATTAAATTATTAATTTTTACGTAATGCTACATAATGTTATGTCCAGCCGTCAATTAACTGCTGGGCACATGCATTCAACATGGTTGATAATAACCCCTGGGAATGAGGTGATCGCTTCCAAGCAGTTTCTAAAATAAATTTTGTAAATAGTTCGTAATCATTTATATTGTAAAATTTATTTAAAAAAAAGTCCCGCTGGGTTTCTTGCTGGTTCTTCCCAGGACAGAGGGTTTTTTCGAACCAGTGGTAAAGTAAAAAACGACTTTCAATAAGAATTACACATGTAATGTATATTGAATAAAAATTATTCTATTCTATTCTAACAGTGTTGTAAATGGGACAGTTCTCTCTGTCACCTATCATTTTAAGAATGCCGTTGGGGTTGGCTGCACCTGCGAACCAGCGATGCAGCTCTTTTACGCATAGTTGCGTAAAAACAATTAAAAGGCTTATTACATTACACGATTTCTCGGGCGCTGCCCGCAGGGTAATAAGAAACAGGGAGTCAGGGTCCCTAAACATGGCGACCGAGTGGTTCCGACCGCCCTGCTTCCCTGCCGCGCTGTGGATCGTGTAGTGTACAATCTACACGTTTGTTTATTTAAAGTTCTACTATGTCGATCTACTCTCTAAATCATTACTCGTATTTATGTCATGCGCTAAAGAAAAAGATCCTTCTCAATGTCATCGACATCTACAAAGATATGCCTTATCAAATCTTGATAGGAGTTTCCAGTGGCCAAAGTCGTAAAGTGACAACCAATCTCTCTTAAAAAAGTATTCTTTTGAATAAAACTTCTTTTACGGATTCTATCGCGTTTAATTTTTTTTTTATTAATTCCCGACGTTTCGGGTGCTTTACCACCCATGGTCACGGGGGACTGGTTGCTGTAAAGCATCCGAAACGTCGGGAATTAATAAAAAAAATTAAACGCGATAGAATCCGTACAAGTAGTTTTATTCAATGTGTGGTGTTCGCGTAAATATAAGAAATCATTAAAGTATTTTTTTCTATTAAAGGCGTTACTAAGCTTAATAACTCGTCGAATTGGTTTTCACCTACTCTTTAAAACAGTTTCGTAGGTCTGTTGGTTGCAAAACGCTGACTATTTGCATATTCGATAGTTTTTCTCTGAGGAGCAAATATTTTTTCATCCACATTTAACTTTCCTTCCTTTTTTTGCTTGGCCTTGCACGTTACCGCCAGCCAAAGTTTTTTTTTATAGAATAAGGGTGACAAGCGAGCACACAGTCCACCTGATAGTAAGTGGTTGCTGTGGCCCATAGACATCTACATCTATCTCCGTTTGCGAATTAAAATGCAGATGCGTTGTCAATCGTGAGGACTAAGATAGAATGCCTCTTTTGCAGTGAAAAGGTTCTGCGGTTCTCTACACTCACCATACGAAACAGCAGCGTTAAGTTATTTTACGCTGGTGTTCTGTGAGAGCGTGGTCCTTCCCCGGTCGAGCCAACACATTCGTGCTACAACTATACTACTAATAGCTATATAGCTGCAGCATGGCTCTACTACGTAAAGGTTTTAGAGTTCCAGGTATTAATAAAAAAATGTTCATTAAGATCGTTAATTTTTTAATATAAATATCAATGGGTAGTTGTCACAATTATTAATAAATTAACATAGCATATGATTTGAATTTCATACTTTATGCGTTTTTTTTTAACTATTTTCCAGTTCTTGATTACCATCATACCTGATGGTAAGCAGTGATGTAGCCGAAGATAGTAAAACGCAATGATTCAAGAAAAGCCTATTCCTTCTTGCCTTAAAGACATCAGATGTCTCAAACCTTTCTTGTGTTTTACTTTTAAAATATATTCTTTTAATTTAACGTAAAAATCTTTGATTAATTAACAGGAATATTCATTACAAGAAACTAAAATATCATGATGGCCGTGAAGTTGCGGTGTAAGAATATCCACTACACCATATCGTCCCGTAGGTGTCGAGGAAAGAGTGACAAAGGAAATCTATGTTGCAGATGTGAAAGCCCGCGTCGGGAAGGGACACCCTAGACGAAGGTTTATCGACCAAATTGGCGACATTATGAAAATGGGCCAAATTAAGAGTGCCCTTGACCAACGAGCATGTATGCGTAAAGATATGAATGTAAAATAGGCGAGAGAGGTTCGTCAGTATCGTGCCAAATGGAAGTCCGTAGTCTCTGCTTACCCCTCTGGTTACTTATAAAGAACTATGAACTACTAACTCCAGAATTAATTGCTTCAGGTTTTTGTTTCTCTTCTTTATTTCTCTTCTGTTTCTTTTTCTTCTTCTTAAGAGGATTTGTTTGTTTGTTCATGTCGTTATATTTAAGTAACTTCTTATACATTTTAAGAAGTTGCTTTGCATCTTTTTTCATTTCTTTCGTGATTTTCCCTTCTGTAACTTCTTTCGTTTCATCTTGAATTTCTTTTTCCTCACCTACTGGATCGACATACTTCGTTGAACCTTCCAAAGTGTTATAATGCTCTATAGAACCTTCTTCTAAATTTACTTCTATATTCTTTTCCACAATTTCAGGCGCTGTGGTCACTTTCTCATTTTTAGACTCCTCTAACTTTCTTTTAAGTTCTTTGTTCTTTTTCCTCATAGCGTTAAGAATATTCGATGTAGACAAGACTTTTCTAACTTTTTTACTCACTAAATACCGATCCTTCCATGAAATATTTTCTGCTTCGCTCTCAGCCTCCTTCTCGGCTTGAAAACGTTCGTGTTCTCTTATTTCTTCTTCAGTAACAACTTCTACTCTTTCTATTTCGTCTATTTTAGCCGATAGAGCTTCGATTTCTTCAGCCGTAGGTTCTTTAGATAATACTGTCCCTTCTACGTCGTTGCAGGAAGATTCATCAGAGAGCTCTAGAACCTCGTAAACATCGTCATCAATATACGATTCAGCGTCTATTTCGACACTGGTATGCGCAGTGTTACTTGGTACATCTGAAGTAGCCACTTTTGTTTTAGATTCTTTGTAAAAATTTTCATCCTCGCCATTACGAAAATCCTGGGACTTTTTTGATTTCTTTTCTTTCTTAGTTTTCTTCTCCTTTTTGTTCTTCTTTTTCTTGTGGCCTCGTTTACTATCTGTTTCTTCATCGGAAATACAAACGATCTCAGGTTTTAGGTCGGAAGCTTCAACTTCTGAACTTTCATGATCCGAAATTTCCCCTTCCGATAGCTGTTTTGTACTTTCTTTTAAATTGCTATCCACTTTCTCCTCAATGCAGTCTTTTACTTTCTTAGTACTTACCTTAGAATTAGCATCTACCTCAGTTATTTTTGGATTTACACCATCTACTCCAGATTCGCTTACATTAATACAATCGTTTTGTTTCTCACTTCTCTCTGTTATTGAAGAATTTTCTTGAGTAACACCCTGTAAGCTTTCGTCATCATTACGTAACGGGATATCTTCTAACGTATTTACTTCAATCATCATGTTATTTGTTTGAGACTCAGGTGAAGTTTCAACTTTACTATCAAGTTTGTTTACTTGTGCATCAGTTGTTTCAGTCATAGGTAAACTTAAAATATGACTATCAAGTTTATTTACTTGTTGTGCATTAGTTGTTTGAGTCTCACGTAAAGTTTCAACACTACTATCTAGTTTACTTTCTTGATGTTCATTTGTTTCACAGATTTCGGATATTTCGCCTAGTTTATTTTGAGTACTTTCATGGGAAGGTGGTGTTGTTTTTTCATATTTCTCATAATTTTTAACATTCTCTACTGATTTTGAGTTAGTAGCATCTTCCTTAGGCATAGTTTTTAAAACTTCTACATTTTTATCTTTAAATGCACACTTAACACTATCTACATCGTCTTCACTACTATCAGAGCTGCTTTCTGAATCCTCTGTAGAAGAACTCGATACATTGTCATAATTCTTTCTATCTAAATCTTCCAAAAGATCCATCTTCTCTGAATCGGACAGTTCTAATGTTATTTCGTCGTGATCGCTTCCTTCTTTGTTTTTACCCTTTCCTTTTTCCTTCTTCTTCTGTTTTTTCTTTGTTTTCTCCTTTATTGCACTTATCTTCTCGGACGATTGTGATTTATCAATAACAGTTTCAGATTCAACTTTGTCAGTCTTATTAGTAGATTTAGAAATGTCGCCGTTCTTGTTGTTTACTTTTTCATCAATCTTATTAGTCAATTGCGTTGCATTTGTTTTGTCAACTGCAGAAATTACACCGCTAGCGTTTAAAACTGAAGCAGAGGGTTTGTTTCTGTTTAGTTTAATTTTACGTGTCGGTTTCGTTTGAGGGACAGTGATGATAAGATCGTTTATCCTTTTCGTAACTGTTTGTGTTTCTCTGGTTGAAGCTTCAACCGAATTTTGTAACATTTCTGAAAAGAAGTACTTATGTATTAAAATATCATAGAGTGAGGGCTACATATTGCAGTTATTAAATACCAACTTAAACTAAAGAATGTAGTATATGTTTCTTTTAAAGAAAAAATATATTATACCATGGTACAATAAAACTTGGTCGGTTTTTAATTAAACACGAACAGAGGCCGCGGGTGAAAGCTAGTGAATGATAAAAATGACAACATATTGAAAATATAACACTCTCTTTACCTTTCTGCAAGGCTTCGATGTTCGGCTTCTCATCCTCGCTACTGATCTCAACTACTTCGGGTGGCTCTTCTTTAATCTCCACTTCATCATCAGAAGTGTGATGTGCTGCTGACGCTGAAGCAGACTCCGTTACATCTGCTAAACACAAAAGCATCATAAAGTTTCAGCCTATTTACGTCCCACTGCTGGGAACAGGCCTCTCCTCATTTCTGAGAGGGTTTTAGGGCAAGTAAATGTCCGCCGCACTGCCCCAATGCGTGTTGGCGAACTTCACATGTCTTCGAAATATTTTTTTTCTTATTTCTCGGACATGAAGGTTTCCTCACGATGTTTTCCTTCACCGCCGAGCACGTGGTAAATCAGCACTTAAAATTGCAATTAAAATTTCATTGGTGCCGGCGGGGATCGAACCCGGGTTGCTCGAGTACTGTGAAGCTTACAGTGAGCGCTAACCATCTGAGCTATATATATGATACTATATAATTAAACGGTAATGAAAAGTGACAGGATTGATAATTACCCACGAGAATGAGATGATCGCTACCATACTGTTTCTATATGTTATATATTTAACTTTATAAAATGGTATTTTGAAAATTATGTTTTAACAAAAAGTCCCGCTGGGTATTTTGCTGGTTCTTCCCAGTATTCTTGTAATGCATATAGAATGAAAAGGGTTCTTTTTTTTTCATAGCATAGAGTGACAAAGGAGCACATAGTCCCCCTGAGTCCGAATGATGGATGAAATAGCAGCTTAACGCTGCGTGATTCGTATGGTGCGTGTAGAGAACCGGAGACCCTTTTTACTGGAAAAAGGGGCATTCCATTTTAGTCCTCGAGGATAACAACGCATCTGCATTTTGGTTATTTATTGAGGATAGATGTAAATGTCTATGGGTCACAGTAGCCACTTACCGTCAGGTGGACTGTGTGCTCGTTTGTCACACTATCCTATAAAAAAAACTACTGTTGCATATATGTTTATATACCAGAAAAACATGGGACCTGTTAGCTCCAGATTAACATAGGATATCCAGAGAAGGATAAAGAATGAGCAGAAGAGCATACACAATGCAGACGAAATCTTACCAGCAGCTTGCTCCTGCTGTAGTTGAGCTCGTATGGCCCTCGCGCGAGCTTGCAACTCAAGCAGTTCCAGAACAGTCAGACCGCTTCTAGAGGCTTTGGATCTGTCCGCATTGTTCTCTGACGCATCGGACGATGACTTCCGTCGGTGTTTGGACTTGGATTTCGAACGGCGATGGCGGTGTTTGTGCTGGTTAATATAAATAAAATAGCTTTATTACCACGTTTTTATCGACTTTCATTCGTCCTATATCTGTTCGGGTCGAATTTAGTAATATACAAATATTAAAAAACTATAATATTAAAAAAAAAACTAAAATAACTTATTGTAATTATCATAGAGTCCTACTCCCCGTGGTATCGTGCTAAGAACGCTGGCTGCGTTTCCTCGCTGAATGACTATACTTAGCCTTTGAGCGAGAAAATAACCAGCCCTCTTATCACCAGAAGCAGTGACCAGTCGCCGATAGAGTTCCTTTAGGAACTTCACCTAACTGACCGATAGTTTCCACAGCAAATGGCACAAACATGTAGTCATCTCTCAGAGACTCATATTTGCGCTACTTACTCAGTTCAGCTGCCTCTGATGCCGCCCCGGCTCTATACGAGGTACCCCTGAGATGAGAGGCCGCCAAAGTGTCTACGCAAGTAGCATCCCACTCTAGGGCTTTACCTCTCTCCCAAGGGACCAATGTCGTATCGTCAGGTCTCTTGCCATCGTCTCTAAATATTCCACAAGGTTCTAAAACCGAGGAAACATTTATAGAGACGAGCTCTTCAGATGACATCGTTCAAAGAACCATTTAGTAATTGATTTTAAACTAACTTTCAGATGCGCTTAAGACTTGAAATTTTGAACATAGCTCAGTATTGGATAACAATGTAAGAATATGAAAAGAAAGTGGTATAACAAAAAATCTTAATTTTTGTTTCCTTGTTTTAAGTAAGTTGACAAACGAGCACATGGTCCACGCGATGGTGAATGGATATAGTGGTCCATAGACACTATATCTATCTATCATCAAAAAGCATCTAAATGCAGAATGCATTCTCACTGCTGATGGCTATGATGAAATGCCTTGTTTCCAGTAAAAAGGGTCTCCAGTTCTCTACACTCACCATATGAAACACAGTATTAAGCTGCTATTTCACATTAATATTCTGTGAGAATGTGGTTCTTCCCCGGTAGAGCTGATCCATTTGTTCTGAAGCTATAATACAACATGCATCTAACACATTATTTATACAAATAAATAAAATTGAAGTGTCTGTTTGTAATGTCAAAATAACAGCTTTTTACTAAATGCATATGAAAGTATATACGTACTCATAACAAAAACACAACTTTTAACATTTTTGTCTGTCTGTCTGTTTGTTCCGGCTAAACTTCGAAACGGCTGGACCGATTTCGATGGGACTTTCACTGGCAGATAGCTGATGTTATAAGGAGTAGCTTGGGCTACTTATATTTTAGAAAAATAATTAGGGTTCCGCGCAACATATTTGAAACCCTAAATTACACGCGGGCGAAGTCGCGGGTAACAGCTAGTATTATTATATAAGATATATTACAGACAGATACTTCAATTATATTTATATGTATAAACATAAATATTATAATATATGAATTTTAACGTGGTAGAGCCATGTTGCAGCTACATTGTGGTTGCAGCACGAATGGGTCGGCTCGATGCATGTAAGCATGTGTGTTTCGCATGTTGAGTGTAGAGAACCAGAGAGCATATTTACTGGAAACGAGGCATTCTGTCTTAGTCCTCACGGGTGACAACGCATCTGCATTTTGATTCTTAATTGATGATAGATGTAGATGTCTATGGGCCACAGTATCCACTTACCATCAGGTGGACTGTGTGCTCGTTTGTCACCCTTATACTATGAAAAAAAATTAGTTTCTCATCTTTGTAAGATTTTTAATTGCTTAACCAAAGTCGAATTCTCACCACTTCATGGGTTGACTGATTGAAAATGCTTGTAGGTATTTAGTTCATCCTTTGTATCCCTTCTTAATAGGAATTGCAATAAATATTAAAAATAAATAAATAAATAAAACTAAAATATTTTTCATTCAATGGGTAGTATTGCATAATTATACAAAATCATTATCTTACATTATATTTACCTTCTTCTTTTTGCTACTACTTTCACTTAAAATCTCCTCGTCTGATGAAATGCTGTCCAGTGAGATGGTCTCCAACTTCTCTGGAGAAGGGGATCTGCTCGATGATTCTGTATCGGATGGTGGTTCAGCACCATCAAGTATTGCACACAGACGTTTAGAGCTTATCCCCAGAAGCTGAAAGTTTACAATCAGATGTAATTTATTTTCTTTTTTTGACTACTTCTAAGATAGGAGGTTGTTTCCAAACGGATTTGTATGTTCTTCACTTCATCAACCAGTAAGCAGTTTTCTTAGCAGTTAACTTTGCACTTTGTATCACAAGTGCTCTAACTGGGCATGAATTGTTTAAAATACATGTGTTTACTATATGTGTATATATAGACCACAAATCCTCGCAAACGAACACCGATTCCTACCAAGGATGATACACGAGGCTATTGAAATTAAAAAAAAATCCCAATTTCAATAGAGAAGATGGATGGGTGCTGCCATCTGCTTGGGATCCTATAATTAACAAAATTAAATCCAAAGCCAAGCATACCACTGCAAGACTTCAAGATACTGTAAGTTCATTCTGCGTAAATCGAACCAAAAATTAATATTAAAAAACTGAAGGTTGCTGGGCTAACTGTGACATCGGGACGTCAAACATCTCAGTCCCCCCCGTGACCATGTGTTGCTGAAAAGCACCCGAAACGTCGGGAATTAAAATATTAATTTTTATACGTGGTAGAGCCATGCTGCAGTGATATTATGGTTGTAACACGAATGGGTTGGCTCGACCGGGGAAGGACCACGCTCTCACAGAACACCAGCGTAAAATAGCAGCTTAATGCTGTTGTGTTTCGTAGTGTGAGTGTAGAGAACTGGAGACCCTTTTTTACTGGAAACGAGGCATTCCATCTTAGTCCTCACAGGTGACAATGCATCTGCATTTTGATTTGTTATCGAAGATATATGTAGATGTCTATGGGCCACAGCAACTACTTACCAACAGGTGGACTGTGTGCTCGTTTGTCACCCTTATCCTATAAAAAAAACCACAATAAAATGTGTAAATAAATACTTTTATTCAATATGCCATATTCCCCTTCAAAGACAATCTATAAGCAGGCCTACGTTCTGCAGTACGCTTTAGATAAGCTGTAATGATGAGTAAAATATTGATAAACTTGATTATCATCAATTCCTTCACATTTTGTTACTCTAAAATCAGGTACGGTCCTAAATGATTGATAGTAAAATTGTGTCTCAATATTTTATAATAGAAAAGGATAGTTCCACTTTCTCAGAACTTGGCAGTATTTACATTTGGATACAAAGACTTCACGGTATATTACTAGATAGGTTCTGCAGCCTTAATAAATTGCACACTAAGTGCCGGTACATTCTCTGTAACTTCTTAGTGGATTGCAAGCATGTGTGAACACTGTCTGTGAATTGTGTGTGAACTGTGACACTGTGAATGCTGTCATTATTTATGTGCAAACTTAGTCAACATAATTTGAAGTTTATTTAAGATTTGGGTGCTATACTAACACTTAATAAAGTTACTATATATGTCCCACTGCTGGTCACAGGCCTTCTCTCATTTTTGAGAGAGTTATAAGGGCAAGGAAGTGTCTTCACAGGTCTTCAAAATATTATTTTTCTTTTAAATACAGGCTTCCTCACATTGTTTCTTTAAATAAATGTGTCTAGGAGAAAAGTCAGTAAAACAAAATTATTATTACAGGGTCCAAAACTTTCCATGGATTCAATCTCCAATAATAAAACTACAGAGGTCATCAATAAGTTTTCATAATTAATTCCTGCTCCCAAAACCTATTAGATATAAAAGGAATATGCTCCCCAGCAACAGATTAATACTTAATAACCTGCCAAGTGCACGTTTAACTTGCGCATGAAAGGTTCTATATATCTGTATAACATGTTTCTAGTAGGGGAGCACCCTTTAAATTTTTAATTTATTTTTATTATTTGTTGTTATAGCGGCAACAGAAATACACATTCTGTAAAAATGTCATATGTTGACCTATTACGGATCATCGCTGACAGATAGACGGGCGGATGGTCAGCAGAGGCTTAGTAATAGGGTCCCAATGGTTACCCTTCAGGTATGGAACCCTAAAAAGAAGGCTGCAGCTGATTGACACCCTTGAGAAACAGATGAAATACCTAACAGCCTGTAAATATTCTGACTCCTCATAGATATTCAGTAAGTACCACTCACCAAGTGGTATACCCACCCAAACAGATTCCTGTGCAAAAATCTTATATTACATACCTCCTCCATACACAACTCTTGTAAATCATTAATGGAAATATATTGCACACACCGTGGAGCCATCGCTTTTAGCTCCTTAGCTTTTAGTACAGAGAAAACTTGATGCATTAATTCCACTCGGTCATGAATGTAGTAAGTTAAGTCAAATTCTTCTTTATCACGAATAGAGGTAGAGGTTTCAGGCTGCTCTTCTTTCACTTTATGTCTTTTTATGCGTTTCATATTGGATAATGAATATTCTTAAATAAATACTTAGCGGAAAAAAAATATTTCAACAAAATAACTTTTACTAAATGGACTATACAATAAAAATTGTTTGGTGTTTCGTACAAAAATGTAAGTATTATTAGCATTTCTTTTTAATTTAGTAGGATAATACTCAGATAATCCTGTCACTTTTGACGTTTGGAAAACTGTTCAGAACTGAGGTTCAGAATGTAAAAATCTTTTTGAAGTTTTGAAATAGCCTATTTAACCTGTTTGGAATTCTTTTCCTCTTATACTTCATTGACAAATTTGACATTAAAGTATGAACAAGAAAATTAATTCATATACTTAAAATTGTAATGTAAATAACAAAATTAAAAAAAACGGACGAAATGCAACTGGAGGAGTTTTTGAGCGGATGCCTGGATCGAGTTATTCAAGAAACGTTCAAATCGCTCTTGTCGCATTTTTGTCCAACAATACTAACATTTTTGCCATCTTCACAAAATTTTAGTGAAACATTAAATCCAAAGTTTAATGTTAAGAGTACATACTTTTTATTTATTTAAAGTGACGCTAAATGTATCATTCAAATTTTCGCGCGCTTGAAGTAAATAATGGCGGTAGTAAAATTGTATGAAAGTGACCAATTTCTTGTAGTGAATAAACCTTACGATATGTTTATTAATTCAGATGATGAAAGGGAAAAGGTAAATGTTAAATTTGTTTTATATTTCTATTTTATTAACAAATTTTTAAGGTTATTTTATTTATTTTTATTACCATCATAAACTCACAGACAAATAATTTAAAATTAAAAATTTTGTACAGCCGACTTCAATATAAGTTATTTAAGAATAACTTAAAAACTATTGGTCTGACCTTGATCAAATTCATATGGGACCACACGAGAAGTACCAGCTTTCAAATAAAAAAAGAATCATCGAAATCGGTTCACCCAGAAAAAAGTTCTGAGGTAACACACATAAAAAAAAAAAAAAAAAAAACGAAAAAAAAAAAAAACATACAGTCGAATTGAGTACCGGCTCCTTTTTGGAAGTCGGCAGAAAAAGTACCATGTGCACAGACATCAAAATTTACCACCACAAAAAAAAAATTAAGTGCAGAAGCAATTAATATAATCGATTTTATGATTTAATCGATTTATAATAAACGAGCACACAGTCCATCTGATAGTAAGTGGTTGCTGTGACCCATAAACATCTAGATATCTATCCTCGATTACAAATCAAAATGCAGATGCCTTGTCACCCGTGAGCACAGAGTACCTTTATATATTGCCCGTGAGTGACGTGACTAAAATGAAATGCTTCTTTTCCATTAAAATGGGTCTCCGGTACTCTACTTTCACCATATGAAACACAGCAGCGTTAAGCTCATGCTACTACCATAAACCATATTATAGCTACAGTATTGCTCTACCACGTAAAAGAGCTGAATTGGCTGTGGGCCGGGTTTATAGCTCGATGAACTTATAGCTAGACTTCCTGGCCGAAGCTGAATATTAGGCATAAGTATTTGGCCAGGAAGGAAGTAGTGTTTATTCTTGAGTGCGTTTACTCTCTGAAGCTGGGTTTGTCTACTAGAAGAAAAGGCATAAACTACTGCCTGAAAATGAATAGCACTAACTTAACAAAAGCCTATTCACTCTTGCCTTGAAGATGCCCGGTGTCTCAAGCCGTTCTTGTTTTTTACTTTTAAACTAGCTTTACTCATAATTTAACGTAAAAACATTGATCATTAACAGAAAACTTTAATTACAAGAAACTAAAATATCATGATTACCGTTTAGTCTAGGACGTACTACTAGAACTTGTAGGCTGCGGAGGATAGATGCTCTAGGGATTAACTACGAGGGTGGATTGAAAAGTACTCGGCCTAACACAGATCCATTCAATTCTAAAAATCAAATCTTCCCACATTATTTAGTTCAGTTCAGACTAGTTCATTGTGTGAAGTTCGAAACGTGTGCGATAATTAGTTGTGATTTTATAAATTTATTAAGAAAGTAATCGGACATAATTTCCGCGAATGGAGCAAATCGAGCAGCGTGCCGTCATTAAGTACCTCCATAAGAAGGGGTTATTATCAAAAGCCATCCATGATGACATGGTCAGTACATTAGGCGATTGTGCTCTGTCATATTCATCCGTCAAAAAATGGATAGCAGAATTTAAGCGTGGTAGAGAGAGTGTGAAAGATGAACCCCGCTCTGGAAGGCCTTCGACGTCAACTACTGACGAAAATATTAAAAAAGTACTTGATTTAATAATGGGAGACCGCAGATTAAAAATTAGAGAGATAGCCGAGATTATAGGCATCTCTTATGAACGAACTCGAAACATCATTGTCAACGAGTTGGGTTTCCACAAGGTGTCTGCGAGGTGGGTTCCGCGACTGCTTTCAGTTGAACAAAAAAGGACGCGATTGACTATTTCACGCGACTGTTTGGAGTTATTTGAAGCCGATGCAGATGATTTTTTGAATCGTTTTGTTACTATGGACGAAACATGGGTTCATTACTGTACACCGGAAACAAAACAACAATCAAAACAGTGGAGAAGACCTGGTTCACCACCCCCTAAAAAGGCTAAGTCGATTTTGTCGGCAAATAAGGTGATGGCTTCAGTATTCTGGGACTCGAAAGGTGTGATTATGATTGATTATCTTGAAAGGGGTCAGAATATAAACTCTGATTACTACTGCACCTTACTACGTCGTTTACGAGAGGAAATAAAAGAAAAACGTCGAGGAATGCTCAGAAGAAAAGTCCTGTTTCATCAAGATAACGCCCGTGTTCACACGTCAGTACAGTCAATGGCTGAAATTCACAACTGTGGCTTTGAACTGTTACCGTATCCGCCGTATTCACCTGATCTGGCACCATCAGACTTCTTTCTGTTCCCTAACCTAAAAAAGCACTTGGGAGGTCAAAGATTTTCGACAAACGACGAGGTCAAAGCAGCTGTAGACGCATATTTTGACTCTAAGGAAGAATCATTTTTTTTCAACGGTCTAAATGCTTGGAAGGGGAGGTGGCAAAAGTGTATTGAACTTGATGGTGATTATGTAGAAAAATAAAAATATAACTGATTTAGTATTTGTTTATTTTCTTTGTTAGGCCGAGTACTTTTCAATCCACCCTCGTATATACTTGGAATACTGTAGTTAATAAAAATAAATCAAACATAACACTTCAAGGTCTCAAAGTATATTTACCTTATTCTCAAAATTAATTATGAAAAGCTGCAGGTTCCAGAGTTAACTATGACATAAGGACTTCAAACGCTTCAATCTCCTCGTAACTAACAAGAAGTAATCATGTGTTGTACAGTATTAACGTCTGGTATATTTTAAGTTTAGATACTCGCTGAGCACAGACGAGTAGGCCCGAGTATTCGCCTGTTCTTCACTCGATGTCGGTTTTTTGGCATGAGTAAAAGGAATACTCGTGTGATTTCGTATCGGTGTTTACATAATCGTCATCATTCGCTTGACCCGTGAACTTTTAAACTTTATTTTTCTTATAAAATAATTTTAAAAAATAATAAGAAATATACCTAACTACTGCGATGGATTGGAATAACGAATCCACTAATTTTATAAAACTTTATCATGGAGAACCCGTGATATGAGGTCCTAGAAATCAGTTTTAAATAAATATTAATGAAAATAAATATTTCATTATCATCATCATCATCATCACAAGTCCACTGCTGAACATAGGCCTCCCACAAGGAATGCCACAAATCACTGTCCTGAGCCATCTGCATCCATCAACTTCCTGTATATCTTACTAGGTCGTAGTTCTATCTAGTGTGGGGAGGGAAGGCAAGTGCTCCACACCCCCAAATAAATATTTATGAGTCTGTAAATATCATGTAGATATAAATTCGTGGCAATGAGACGCACGTCATCCATTTTTAAATGATCTACGTTGAACGAATATGTAAGCGCGTCGTACTCGTCGACGAATAACTTGGTGAGTTACTCGGCGAGTTGCTCCATAATGAACACTCACGCCTGTCACTCAGAGGGGTAGGCAGAAAAAAATAATTAAAATCTATTTATTTCTTTCTCAAGGCATACTAAATAATAAAGTAATTGGACCTTCCTAGTAAGTATAAAAGAAAACCTGTGTCAGGATTTACCGCTCTTCCTAATAATATTAAATATTGAGATAAGCCAGGTATGATTACCTATGATTTAATGTGGGCGTGTGTTTGTTTTGTGTGTGTGTGTGTGTGTGTGTGTGTGTGTGTGTGTGTGTGTGTGTGTGTGTGTGTGTGTGTGTGTGTGTGTGTGTGGTGTGCGTGCGTGCGTGTGCGTGTGTGTATGTGCAATTGTAGGTGCTTAAAAGCGTTAGCATATCTATTATTATTATTATTTTTATGTCATCATCATCATCATGATCATCATCATCATCATCATTACAGCCCTTCACAAGTCCACTGCTGAACATAGGCCTCCCCCAAAGAATGCCACAAAACACGGTCCTGAGCCACCTGCATCCATCGACTTCCTGCATGTCTTACCAGGTCGTCACTCCATCTCGTGGGGGGACGCCCTACACTTCGCCTACCGGTACGAGGCTGCCACTCGAGAACCTTTCTTCCCCATCGGTTGTCGGTTCTTCGAGCTATATGGCCGGCCCACTGCCACTTCAGCTTACTAATCCGTTGGGCTATGTCGGTCACTCTGGTTCTACTGCGGATATCCTCATTCCTAAGTTTATCACGCAGAGAAGCTCCGAGCATAGCCCTCTCCATAGCTCGCTGAGCGACCTTGAGCTTCCTCATACGGCCAGCAGTGAAGGACCACGTCTCAGTTCCGTAAGTCATCACTGGCAACACGCACTGGTTGTACAATTTCGTTTTAAGGTTTTGAGGTATGTCTGACGAGAAGATGTGTCGTAGCTTCCCGAACGCTGCCCAGCCGAGTTGAATCCGTCGATTGACCTCTCGGTCGAAGTTGGACTTACCCAGTCGGACTATTTGCCCCAGGTAAACATACTCGTCAACAACTTCGAGCTTAGTGCTCCCAACAACTACCGGCATAGGTGTGACATGGACATTAAACATGATCTTTGTTTTGTCCATGTTCATCTTAAGACCTATCCGTTGGGAAACACTATTGAGGTCATTGAGCATAGTGCTTAGGTCCTCCAGCGATTCTGCCATAAGGACTATATCGTCGGCAAATCGAAGGTGAGTGATGTACTCGCCATTGATGTTGATACCGTATCCTTTCCAGTCCAGAAGCTTGAAAACGTCTTCCAATGCAGCGGTGAAGAGTTTCAGGGATATGACGTCACCCTGTCTTACACCTCTCTGCAATTGGATAGGTTTCGTACTCTGGTTCTGTACTCGGATAGCCATCGTAGCCCTACTGTACAAGCACTTCAACACTTCGATATACCGACAGTCAACTTGGCACCGCTGAAGGGACTGCAGCACCGCCCAAATTTCGACGGAATCAAAGGCTTTCTCATAGTCCACATACGCCAGACATAGTGGCAAATTGTACTCTTCGGACTTCTGTACAACTTGCCGAAGGGTATGTATGTGGTCTATGGTGCTAAAGCCCTTTCGGAAACCGGCTTGTTCGGGAGGCTGGAAGTCGTCAAGTCTGCGCGCGAGACGATTCGTAATGACTCTCGAAAACAGCACGTAGACGCGGCTCAGAAGGGAAATCGGTCTGTAGTTCTTCAAGAGAGCGTTGTCACCTTTCTTGAAGAACAAGACCACCGCACTTCTGCTCCACGCCTCCGGTGTAATGCCACCATGGAGGACGGAATTAAAGAGCTTCTGAAGGACTTCAAGTACCGGTCTTCCACCCGCTTTCAGAAGCTCCGCTGTAATTCCATCCTCGCCTGGGGCCTTACCGTTTTTAAGGTGCTGGAGAGCCATCCTAATCTCGCTCAGACTGACATCCAGGATATCTTCACTGTGTTACTCACACTTGCGTGTGGCTCCAACGATGATGTGTACAGCTGCCCATAGAACCTCTCAATCTCACTCAAAATTTCAGGTGTCCCGGAAACGATGCTGCCACATTCTGTCTTCAGCTTTGACAGTTGGCTCTTTCTGGCAGACAGATCTCTGGCAAAGACTTTGGAGCCTTGGTTCCGCTCGATCGCTTCTTCAATACGAGCTGTATTGAAGTTGCGTAAGTCCCGCCGCATGCATTTGGAGATCTGTCTGTTCAGATGCCTGTATGCTGTCAAGTCTGTTGAAGAATGTAGCTTCATCTCCCGTCTAACATCCATGAGATTAAGAGTGTGATCGGAGAGTTTTTGTGTTCTTCTGCGGCGGGTCTTGCAAAACTTAGCTCCGACCGCATGGACAGTTTCCACGAGCTTGTCATTCATTATTTTTATGTAATTATATTTTATTATTTTCTATTCTAATAAACAAATATATTATTTAATTCTGTGACGTAGAATGTTTTTTGTGCTGTGATAAGTTAATTTTTTAAGATGATCGGTATGTATTTTTTTACATTCGCGATAATTAACCCGGTGAAAGTTTAATGTTTTATTTAAATAATTGTACATATATCTTTGTTGGGCACTGTACTGTCTCTCAGCAAATCAAATCCTGACACACCTCTCCCTCCTCCTTTACATCCATACATTTACGCATACATATTCATCGGTTACGGGTACTCTTATCTGGTCCATCCTTAATATATCGCCAATTAAGTCGATAACCTTTCGTTTAGGGAGTTGGAAAAAATAAAAATAACATAATTTAATGCCATGTGTAACATTTGCAAAAAGAAATAAATAAAACAAAAAAGAAGATATCATTAAGCTCCTAACACTGGTACAGTGTGGAAATAGTGAAGAAAACCATTTACATCAGATATATGTAATTATAATACATTGCCATTGCGGCAAATTTTTTTACGTGGTAGAGCCATGCTGCAGCTATATTAGTAGTATAGTTGTAGCACGTATGGGTCGGCTCGACCGGGGAAGGACCACGCTCTCACAGAATACCAACGTAAAATAGCAGCTTTACGCTGCTGTGATTCGTATGGTGAGTGTAGAGAACCGGAGACCCTTTTTACTGGAAACGAGGCATTCCATCTTAGTGCTCACGGGTGACAACCCATTTTGATTCGCAATCGAGGATAAATGTAGATGTCTATGAGCTGCAGCAACCACTTAGCATCAGGTGGACTGTGTGCTCGTTTGTCACCCTTATCCTATAAAAAAATGAACTCAGATTAGATTTGTAAATCTTATTACTTTCGAAATATAAGTAACTTGTTGCATTTAATGGTAAATCTAACATCGCGTAATTTTGTTATAGAACACAGTGACATGTCACATAGCCTCGCACGATTCCCATCGCGCGAATTCGGCCAACCCCCTACACTTTGTGCAACGTCTCGACTACTCCACCAGTGGCATCCTCTGCATAGCTTTGACCAAAACCGCAGCGGCTAGTGCCGGTAAACTGTTCGAGAAGAGAATGACAAAGAAATATTACCTTGCAATAGTAAGAGGTCACATAGATGTGGAGATGTGTGATATACAGTATCCGATTGGTAAGTGTTATAAATATAAACGATTCCTTATAGCTTAGGTCTGCGAGGTTTTCGCGCGGTAAACTTTTGGCGGGAACCATATCCGACACTGGGTGTATTAGCTGGTAACGAGAGCGTATATATTATCACATATTATACTTCATTGCAACCTATAAAAAAGTTCACTGCTGAACATTGGAATCTCTCATAAATTAGTGTTCCTTAAACATTGATAGACTATCGATTAGTCGATAGTGTTTGCACTATCGATTCTATCGATAGTCTGGTTAAACTATCGATTGCCATACTTATCGTAATTTTTATCTATAGTAGATGTCTCCCTTTGGTCTAAGATCAGAGAAATCCCCGTAAATAAACTGCATGTGAATAGCTTATTAATATGTGCGACGCTGACGTAAGTCGCTATTTGAGTGCCAGAACGGGCGGTTGATCTTGCGTTTTATAGTTTACTGATTTGTTTCGTATTTGAACTCCTTTTTAAAAGGCCGGCAACGCATCTGCAATTCCCCGGGTGTTGCGGTTGTTCATGGGCGGCGGTAGTCACTTACCATCAGGTGAGCCGCATGCTCGTTTGCCCCCTCTCCTATAAAAAAAAAAAATAATAAAACGAAAATTTATCCTAAAAATCAATCATTAATGTGGAGTTATTTCTAAATAGTGGACAGTAATAGTCCGTTTGTAAAGTGTAACTTTTATAATCAGAACATACAAGCATTCTAAGAGATCACTTGAAAAGAAAGCATGTCGATAAAATAGATAGGTTGGAGTTGGAAGAGGGATCATCGTCAGAATATCAAGTTACAGATGAGATGCAACCAAAAAAAAAATCTAGAAGTTCTTTTAAGAATTATTTCAATAAAAATCAGTTGTTGAAGACAAAGTTTATTGTGGCTTTCCTTCACAGGTCTACACTAGCCAGTGACAAATTGCGTATTTCTCAAAGACGACCAACAATAAAGTACAATAATTACTTATTGTTATTTTTATTTGTGATACCTGCTCAAAGACAATCAACAGTCTATCGATACATCGATGATCTTATAAGAAACTATCGATTACTATCAAATACTTCAACAATCGATGTTTAATGAACACTATCATAAATTGCCTTCACCACCGTGTAGTGGTGGTGTAATAATATCCACCACCCATATCGTCCCGTGGGTGTCGTGTAAAAGACGACAGAGGCAATGTGAAGCAGGGAATGGTAGCGGTATCTACCTGATAACAATTCGAAATGCGGTTGCCAACTCGCCTGCCAAACGTAGTAACTACGGCAAAATTCCATCTATGAGGCAATCACATATATATAAAGAGACATTTTTAATTAATTCGGCACCTGCGCCCCCTTTTCCCTAAAGAGGGTCGCTTACGATTCGGCAGAAAGGCCTCTACAGCCAACGCCAGTCTCACAGGTGGTGTTTAGTGGGTAGGCACTTAGGTTAGGTTAGTCGCAGTGAGTCCCACATAACCAGGATAGTCGGCTGTCGTGGTATGCTTAGAGCATTCACCACATCTCTTCCTTGCTTTCCGGAGGGTAGCCCTTTTCAATTGCCATCTCATCTAAAAATTAAATGTTGTTACGCTCCTCTCGTAGTTCGTCGTCTAAGTGAGAATATTTCATGATCGCTTGGTGAAAGTACCTTCGCACATTTGACTCAACGCATCTGCATTATTTTGAGTCAAAATAATGCAGATGCGTTGTCACCCGTGAGCACTAAGATGGAATGCCTCGTTTCCAGTAAAAAGGGGTCTCCGGTTCTCTACACTCACCATACGAAACACAGCAGCGTTAAGCTGATATTTTACGTTGGTATTCTGTGAGAGCGTGGTACTTCCCCGGTCGAGCCGACCCATTCGTGCTACAACTATACCTACTTCTAATATAGTTGCAACATGGCTCTACCACGTAAACTGTATTTGTTAATCAATAATAATATATTACTAAAGGAACTTCCTTCCAACCGAGTGTTCCACGATACTCACGCTTGTTTTTAAAACCAAAAGCCCTTAAATAAAATCAGATGGAAAAATTTTACTTGTTATTTACTCTTTAATGTTATAAAAATACCTTTACAGTCTATCAAAGACCACTGCTGAACATAGGCCTCCCCGATAGGGCTTATAAAAATTTATTGTACAATGTACAGGCGTCGACCAAACATCGTCAGAGACCAGTCATAAGATGATTGCCTTGACGGAAACCACGGAGGCTGTGTGTGGACTCCCCAGAGCAGCTCATACGCGTTTACTGGCACTCGAAACTGGGTACTACGAGGGTAATCCAGTTTCAGTCGTGCTTTTGAAGCCTGTCACGGGTAAGTTTTGGTGTCAGTTCGCTTTAAATCTACGCTTTGATAGTCTTTTCTATCGACTTCAAAAAGGAGACGGTACTCAATTCTACTGTATGTTCTTTTTTGTTATTTTTGTGTGTTACCTCATAACTTCGTTCTGGGTGAACCGATTTCGATGATTCTTTTTTTATTTGAAAGCTGATACGTCACATGTTGTCGCATATAAATTTGATCAAGGTCTGACCAATAGTTTTTGAGTTAAAGTCGGTTGTACAAAATTTTAAATTATTATGTTTTTTTTTTTTTTATAGGATGAGGGTGACAAACGAGCACACAGTCCACCCGATGGTAGGTGGTTGCTGCGGCCCATAGACATCTACATCTATCCTCTGTTACAAATCAAAATGTAGATGCGTTGCCACCCGTGAGGACCAAGGTGGAATGCCTCATTTCCAGTAAAAAGGGCCTCCGGCCACCTACACTCACCAAGCGAAACGCAGAGGTAAACCTCTACTTCACGCTGGTTTTCTGTGAGGTCGTGGTACTACCCCGGTTTGAGCCGGCCCATACGTGCGACAGTAAAAGCTGCCGCGTGGCTCTACCACTGTTAAAAATGTTTGTGAAATTGAGTATTTGACCTTAAGGCGACGATTTCCTCCCTTTTTCGCTGCGTGCTTAAGCGTGCGACATTCGGTGGACAATTAATTACCTTATTTGATACGTTTTTTTTTTATATAGAGGAGGAGGCAAATGAGCATACGGCATACGGCTTACCTGATGGTAATGGATCACCGTCGCCCATGAACAACTGTAACACCGGAGGAATTTTGCTTATTATCCGAAAATAAAGGATGTATACAAATGTAGCAGATGAAGAATCTAATTCAACAACATGCCTTGCCATATTATTGACAAAACGAAAAAAAAAAAAACGAGAACTCGATCGTTAAAGGCGTTTCTACTTTTTGCTATTTCAAGAAGTATCAATTCTCACGCGACCTTATCGTGTCTAAAATACGATATTTTGTCTACCCTGGCCTTAAACACCATATCCAACTAAATGATTTTGCCTTCAATAGTAGAGTGAATAGGTTTTAATATACTAGTGCGTTTTATTAAGACTGCATCACTACTTACCATTAGGTGGGATCGTAGTAAAGCACTAACTAATTATTCTTCATCACCGACCTCTTAAAATCCACTCTTGAATATAGACCCGTCCTTTGAAGGGAGGACTTTCCATATTTGCTACACTTGGTAAGAGCATTAACGATCGCCGTACTGTACTAGATAATTTCGCTCCTTTTTTATAGAATAAGGTTGACAAACGAGCGCGCAGTCCACCTGATGGTAAGTGAATGCTGTGGCCCATAGACATCTATTTATCTTCAATTTAGAATCAAAATGCAGATGCGTTTTTACCCCTGAGGACTTAAATGGAATGCCTCATTTCCAGTAAAAAGTGTCTCCGGTTCTCTACACTCACCATACGAAACACAGCGGCATCATGCTGCTATTTCACGCTGGTATTTTGTGAGAGCGTGGACCTTCCCCGATCGAACCGATTCATTAGTGCTGCAACCATAATATACCTGCAGCACGGCTCTACCACGTAGAGTACCCTTAATAAAAAATTTGTAAGTAAGGTCTTTCTAGTATTTTCGATGGTTGCCTCTTTGACACCCACGGGACTAGATGGACTAATAGATTCTCTTATAACATTAACACTATGTAGGTTAATTATTATTGGAAAAAGTTTGACGGTTATGGTCTTTTATTAATTTTGCAATATGAAGGGAGGCGCCATCAGCTAAGAGTTCACTGTACCACCATTGGGCACACAGTACTCGGTGATTACACATACAGTGAACGACAAGACACCGCTCCACACAGGATGTTCCTTCATGCCACCAGGTAAGGTCAAGTCTTCCACCAGCCTTGACTCTGATTGACTGTTTGAGAATTAAGAGTTACAATGTAACCACAGTCCACCCGATGGTATGTTGCCGCTGCAATTCATGCACCTATTGACAGTGATAAACAAAGAAGGCTACAGGTGTGTTATCATCTCTCAAAAAATGAGATGGAATTCCTCCTAACCTGGAATAATGATTTAATTTTATTTAATTTAGAAGTGCCGTAAATTTCATAATACTTGATCAACCTGATTTGCATCTTCCCCTGCACTAATGAAATTTTTAATTGCAATTTTAAGCGTTGAATTACCAGTTCTTCAGCGGTGATGGAAAACCTCGCAAGGAAACCTGCATGTCTGAGCACATGTGAAATCCGCCAACAAACTATAGCAAATTCTCAAAAATGACAGGAGGCCTGTGCTGTGCCCAGTGTTGGGACGTATGTAGGCTGTGACTTTACGCTTTATTTGACTGGGTCTAATCGTGTTGATTGTTTCCGAGGCCATTCGGTAACTACTTGGACGCATAATATAAAAGATGTTTTTATATTCTTCTTTTTTTATTTAAATAACGTTTCCCCCAAACTAAGATTTTCTCCTGTATCGAGGAGGCAGTGTACAAACATAAATTGCACTAGGCCATACAAATACTTGTTCCGTGCGGGATTCGGACGCGCGGCCCCCAGCGCTGCAACTTATTGCTAAGCCACTGCGTCATTGAACCGTCAAACCCTTAATGCTTTACTGTTATATTAGGCATGGAACTAGTGCTAAGTAATCCATCGTACCATAAAGATAGTGTTTTTACGAGGTAGATATAGTTTATAAACTGGTAAATAAAAAATGGCAGCCTTGAGAAATTCCCTTTAAAAGTCGTTAATGTGTGGTAAGTATCATGAAATGAACTTTGAACTCGTTCGTTTGTCACTTTATCCTATAGGAAAATATTTCACAGAATATTATATTTTTTTTATAGGAATAGGGTGACAAACGAGCACACAGTCCACCTGATGGTAAGTGGTTGCTGAGCCCCATAGACATCTACATTTATCTTCTATTACAAATCAAAATGCGTTGTCACCCGTGAGGATAAAAAGGGTGTCCGGTTCTCTACACTCACCATATGAAACACAGCAGTGTTAAACTGCTATTTTACGTTGGTATTCTGTGAGAGTGTAGTCCTTCCCCGGTCGAGCCGACCCATTCATGCTGCAACTATACTTTTAATATAGCTGCAGCATGGCTCTACCACGTATAAAAAATTAATGCTGCTGTGTTGCGTATGGAGAGTGTAGACAACCTCAGTGGTGACAACGCATCTGCATTTTGATTCCTAATCATAATCAAGAATAGATGTATATGAGTATGGGTCACAGCATCCATTTACCCTCAGGTGGACTATTTGCTCGTTTGTCATCCTTATTCTATAAAATAAAATATAATAATACGAAATATAAAAGATAATCTTTTATTGTAATCTGTTAATTAATCATTAATTTCTTTCCACCAGGCTAGTCCTACCTTTACGCGAAGAACCTCTAGATATTCAAACACTAGAGCCATTTTTCTCAGATGATCGCTTCAGTTCGAGATGGAAGCCACTGTCCGCGAAATATAATTACAAAAACAAAGAGGATTTTTTAGCCGTCTGTGATATAATTGACAAGTCCTATGAGATTGGTGTTCAGTATAAACTGTTTAGTTGAACTGTAATATTTAAATTATATTAAATATAATAAACGTATTGTATTTGAACGTGTCTTATTTTATTCCTATAAAATACAACATGCGGTCGCATAACGTAGCCTTTGTGTGGAACTAGGCGTGTGTATCTCTTTACGGAAACGACTCACTGATACGAATCACTGAAGTGACACAAAAGATTGGTTCAGTAACAACGTTTCAAATGTATCATTTGTATCTGGAACAGTGAAACATTACTTTGCTCTTTGCTCATTTCGCGCGACGCGTCGCTTGCGAGGCGACTGAGCCACGAGCGAGAGAGAGAGACTGAGACAATGATTAACTTAACTATTGACTCACGAGTGGCGAGTGAGCGGGCGAAATAATTATAATTCACACAGGTCAGATAGAGATAACAAATAAGAAATGTATCACTCAACTCGTACGGATTTTCGCTGACGTTATTCATGCACGTAAAAATTACCACTAAGGCGCTTATGTGTCAAATACTATACGGTCGTTTTTTGTATGTAACGTTTGCATTAACAAGTTGTCATTTTACGTTGATGCGGCACTTGTCAAATTGTTTATATTCATTAGCGCCTGTTTACGAAAACATACTGAGTTATGTTTAGGATTTCTTTGCGTAGTGATTATTGTGACTTTACTTTCTTCCTTTTCATCATAAAGTTTAGAGTTATGATACTTTACGAGTAAATTCTGTGTACATAGACATTGCTGTTTTGTGTAAATGGACATTTTTGTAAATAATGAATTGACATAGTGACATTTTTGTTAAAGTATGAAGGAGAATCGATTTTATATACAATCTTATTACGGTACACAATAAATAATCTAAGCACTTATATTATTCAGCATTGTTGCCACATAACATTTCACGGATCAGTCAGTAATAAACGCCCGCAACGCAACTTAATGTATTCGGAACATTCTTTCTTTTATATCTTTTGAGTCGATGATACAAATGAGCCAAATGAAACATATCAGTGTTTCGGAACATTTCAGTGATCAAGATGCAAATGTTCCAATCCCAAAAATGATACACTTTGCCCACCTCCATGTGGAACATGACTCCCGTGGAATCATGCGATTTAAACGATAATTAGAAAAAACCGTTATATTTTAATACAATGATTTTGTAGGAATTTTGTAGAAATTCGATACATTGACACGTATGGCCGTGTATTGATACAAAATATCGATATGCGTTATGCCGTGTCGATATTCCGATATCGTTTGTACCAAATTTGACAGTGACCAGAGCACAACATATTAGTCTGTGGACCAGAGTAAGGACGTGGTAAAGGTTAAAGAGAATAATATCACTACGTTTACATATAATTTTTTTTATAATTTTAATAGATGTACCAACTAAAGCCAACTTGTAAAAATTGCAAGTCGAGTTAACTCGAGTTGAAATTCACGCAACTCGAAGTCTTTTTTTTATAGGATAGGGTGACAAACGAGCACAGTCCACCTGATGGTAAGTGGTTGCTGTGACCCATTGACATCTACATTTGTCCTCAATAAAGAATCAAAATGCAGATGCGTCGTCACCTAAAAATGGTCTCTGGATCTCTACACTTACCACACGGAACACAGCAGTGTTAAGCTGCCATTTTACGCTGGTATTCTGTGAGAGCGTGGTCCTTCCCCGGTCGAGCCGACCCATTCGTGCTACAACTATACTACTAATATAGCTGCAGTATTGCTCTACCACGTATAGAAGTCTAAACTCGAGTTAAGCAACTTGAGTTAGCAGTACGAAACAGAGTAAATGGTTTGTTACAAATTACTTATTTATCTATCTAGCTCTTTGATGAGTTGGGATAGTTATAATTACGAAACTTATTATGTAGGATTCAAATAAGAAAAGGTATATTTAGTATGTGTCACAGACTTATGTATTTTTGGTTTTAGTCTTCGTTACGAGTATAGTAAATAAGTACCTGTATTTAACAACAAAACTATTTATATAGCAGTCTTCATGAAACAATATTAGTCTAGCTTTATGATTTAGGTACATAAGTTATCAATAGTTTAACTATCATAGTCAAAATGTTCTTAAATTAATTAATTTTTTTTCAAATTCAATATATTTTTTGTAAATTAAGTGTTAATTTAAATTAATTGTTAAAACGTAATTGTTGGCGTTAATTTAAAACATGATGTATCTTGCAACTTAAGCACTCTTTTCAGGTCTGCGACTTACAATATTGATCATAATTAATCAAAATTATAAAAGAAATTAAATTCTATTACTTACCTATTATAAAATTCTAAATAACAAATCGATTTGGTTGTAGTTAAATACTCTTTAAAACACAAAGCGTGCACATAACGAACGAATCGCGCTCTTACTCTTTTTCTGGCTCACTTGATCCGTCCATGTACAGCAGCCCAAACTCGAGTTAGGGAGATTCCAACCCGAGTTTACTCAAATTAAGCGTAACTCGAGTTTCTAACTCGAATTGACCCATCACTATTACATATCATATTAGTCTGTGCATGAAATAAATAAACGGAATTTTATTGGCCTAAAGGTCTAGATACCAGGCCATAAACTCCAAAAAAAAAACGGAATATTGTATGTACATACTGGTACATACTATGGAGTGTAGAGTAGAAGGAGGACCATCTCTGTATATGAAAAGTGTCCATAAAAACGTGTCCAATAAGGGTGGCGCTGCAGTAGTATAGGATAAATTAAAAAAGAAGCGCCAAAAGTATTTAGAGTAAGATGGAGAAATAAATAAGGACCGATCAATCCGCTTGGTTTTGTACTACGTAAATAGTTGAGATTTTGTATATTGGCGTTTTACTAACTACTCTAGTCATGAAATATTTGAATTCAGCTGACTTCACTCCGTTCATAACAGCTATCTTCATATCGTAGTTTTTCAGACACCAGCGCTATTGTGGTAGGTTTTGGAACCTCTATTTACAGTAAATGTATATACTAGAATCTACTAGTTAGTTCCTGTATAGGACAGTTATTATACCATAAGGTCCGCCACATACATACGGAATCCCGTTTCGAGATTCCGTTTCGATATTCCGATTCGAAATCCCGTACGCAGCAAGTCCATATAAAATCTATGACCCGCCACACACGTACGGTAGTTTTCCGTTCGATATTTTGCGGGCAAAACGGGATTCTGTTTGTGTGTGGCCGACCGTTCGAAATTCCGAAACGGAATCTCGAAACGGAATTCCGTATGTATATGGCGGGCCTAAAATCTATGACCCGCCACACACGTACGGTAGTTTTCCGTTCGATATTTTGCGGGCAAAATATCGAACGGAACGGCCTAAGGCCCGCCACATACATACGGAATTCCGTTTCGAGATTCCGTTTCGAGATTCCGTTTCGGAATTCCGAACGGGTCGGCCACACACATAAGGAATCCCGTTTTTCCCGCAAAATTTCTAACGGAAACCTACCGTACGTGTGTGACGGGTCATAGATTTTAGGCCCGCCATATACATACGGAATTCCGTTTCGAGATTCCGTTTCGGAATTTCGAACGGTCGGCCACACACAAACAGAATCCCGTTTTGCCCGCAAAATATCGAACGGAAAACTACCGTACGTGTGTGGCGGGTCATAGATTTTGTATGGACTTGCTGCGTTCGGGATTCCGAATCGGAATATCGAAACGGAATCTCGAAACGGAATTCCGTATGTATTTGGCCGGCCTTATATGAACTTGCTGCGTGCGTTCGGAATCTCGAATCGGAATATTGAAACGGAATCCCGAAACGGAATTCCGTATGTACTATGTATATTAGGGTGGGCCGAAAATTTTTTTCTATTTTCTTTTCGTAATAGCGATAAAAAGGTGCCTTATGGGTTAGAACTAGTATTTATGAAGTATTTTCAAATTCTGTTTTAGGTAACAGCCTCCGGATTGACTTTCAAATTTTGGAAAAATATGATTTAAGACGTGTTTTCGCAACCCAGTAAAAAACGTTCTAATTGAAGTTTTACCAAGTTTAAAGTGTTTTTCAATAGGAAATATAATAAAATTTTATTAGGGTAATACCAAACGTATCACTAATAATAACCAACGGCGTGAGGTGAGGGGGCGGGGAGCGGAGTTTGCATTTGGCGCGTTATTTTTTTCGCATCAGTGGCGCTGCGACTTTTGAGGTTAGAGGTCGCGTTTTGCTCTGTGTCACAATGGAACGTACTCGAAAGTGTTATAAATGTCCACTGCTTGGTGAATTATATGATATTAAACTCAATATGCTGCCAACATATGAAGATGTCATCAAATACTACGAGTGGACGAGAAGGCAAGTCAAGTTTAATAATAATTCCCAGAAAGAGCCATCATTTTTCGAAATCGCAGAGTTAGTGACTAAAAAATTGAAGAGATTTGGCTTAAAGCGTTGCTACCAACTGTGACACATGTAAGAGTATGTCAAATGCTAAAATCTTATCACATCAAGTACAAAAACCTTCTCAAATCCCACCCCAAAATACCTAAGAAAAACATTGACACGTTTCAGCGCGACAACAAAGTTCTCTTCGACATTTGTGTCGTTACATGTTGCAAATGCAAGAACTTGAGCGCTTGCACCTGCTCTAAGGAACGAAAAGTACCTACTGCTGAACGTGATTTTCTGATTGATCAACGCACCTCTAGAAAAATGATAATAGGAAATGTCGACGTTGCTACTACAAATCAACTCAGAAAGACATTGAAAAAAAAAATTTTCTAAGCAGCAATCCGCACAGAAAAATCAATTGGAACGAGTCGAAGTATCCACAGACCTACAACTTATTTCTTCTTCGTCTTCAATCACCGACGAAACTGATTGTGATGATTTCTTAGTGTTCGAGGAGCCCGGTAAATCTCAGCAAGAGAAGACATACCAGGATATGGATTTTTCTGCGCTTTCGAAGACATGTGACAGGTTTGGAATATCCGACAGGGCAGGAGCTGCTATTGCTTCAGTAGTTTTGAAAACTACAGACACGGCTGCCCCAGTAATTGACAAAAACAAATTGCGCCGGGAGAGAAGCAAAACACGAAAAACCATAATATCTAAAGACAAACCCCAACAAATACCCGCATTATATTTTGATGGTCGAAAAGATAAAACTCTCATAATGACAAGAAAAGGAGAGAAATATTACAGAAGGACGTTACGGGAGGAGCATATTTCACTTATTAAGGAACCAGGCTCTATTTACTTGGGTCACGTTACACCAAGCTCGGGAACTTCTAAAGATATAGTAAAGGCAATTACGGACTACTTTTTAAATGAAAACATATCTATGGGTGATTTACTGGCTATTGGATGCGATGGGACAAATGTAAACGTTGGAAACTATGGAGGTGTCATTCGTTTAATAGAAAAACAATTAAAAAAGCCTCTGCAATGGATTGTTTGCTTGCTACATATGAACGAACTGCCACTGCTGCATTTATTCGAGCATATTGATGGCGCTACAACGGGACCGAATACTTTTGCGGGGAAAATCGGAAAACAGTTAGAAAACTGTGAAAAGAAACCCGTTGTAAAGTATCAGGTAATACCGTCGGAGTTACCACAATTGAAAGCCCAAGATCTCAGCACAGACCAGTCTTACCTGTACAGTATTACGTCTGCTGTCTCGACCGGCGTGCTTCCCGAAGATTTAGCAAACAAGTCACCTGGAAAGATGTCCCATGCTAGGTGGCTTACCCGGACTAATCGGATTCTGCGGTTCTATATTTCGACAAAACCGCCTAAAGAGTTGGTGATCTTAGCAACTTACGTTGTTAAGGTTTACGCTCCGACTTGGTTCTCTATCAAGACTCACCCCAGCTGTAAGGATGGAGCGCGACATCTGTATAAGCTCATTTCTGCTTCTAAATACCTCATAGCAGAGCTAAAAGCTGTAATAGATCCAGTAATTATACGGAATGGATATTTCTCTCATCCAGAGAACTTATTACTGGCAATGTTGACAGACTCGCAACAACATATTCGAGAGTTAGCCGCACGTCGTATCCTGAAAGCCCGTACCGTTCCTCAAACAAAATTAAGACTTTTTAAAGTTCCTGCCCTTAAATGTAGATGCATCATTTTACGTCGACTTGATTGACTGGCAGAATAACATTACGCAGCCCCCCATTCTCGAGAGTTTGAATGACGAAGACCTGCAGTTATTCATTTCACAGAGAGGTGAAGGTGAACTGCCTCTTCTACGCCTGCCATACATGTCAAGACAGTAACCCAAGCAGCAAATACATTATGTAGCAAAACTGCAAGAGAAGGCTTTATTAGAGCACAAATAGTGTCTTGCAAAAATATGCCAAAATTCGAGAGCAAACAAGATTTTAGGGTTAATTAAAAAAATAAGTAAATGTGTATTTTACTTTTTTACGCATTTCTTTGTAATAATAAACAAATAATTTCCTAAAGCGTGTGTTTTCAATTTAAAAATATTTTTTTAACATAATTTACATTGTATTTAGTGCTTAAAATCAAATTTTCTTAATTTTACTTAATTTCAAAATCAATCCGGAGGCTAAATATGATATCCAATCATTCTGATTTTTTGCATGTGCAATAAGTACATAATAAGGCACCTTTTTTGTGCTATTACGTAAAAAGAAAAGAACTTTTTTTTTTCTTCATACATTGGTGGCCCACCCTAATGTATATGGCGGGCCTTGGTCTGTGGTACTGATTGCACACAAATTATAAGTTGTATGTTCCTGTATAGGACATGATAGGACAGTTACCACAGAGTACATTAACAGTTACTATACTCTTTGGTTGTATGGTGCTGATTGTCATAGATAAGAGTGTATATACTGAACTGATTGTACTGCTGGCTTGATTTTATTGATAGTGTTTATATTTATAAATTTATTTTAAATAGTTAAGATTGATATTGAAAAATGAGTCGGAAAAATGAGAATGAAAAGTGAAAACCAAAAATTTTGTGTACAAAATGGATATAGCTTCAAAATCCGAAATATCTAAAGTTAAATCTGAAGAGGACCCATTGGAAGGCAGCAGCTATCATGTCGATTTGTCAGTTAAAGCTGAGAATAATGAAGAAGATGACGAAGAATATAATACTATGTAAGTATAATGTGACACCTGCTCTATGTTCAATAGAAGTCTTGTGGAGAATTGTAATGTAGATCGATAATTGTTTGACTACCATAATGCCTTATAAGCCCCAGGCCTCGCTTTCCACACCGTCGTCCATGTAGAGTTGTGTGAAGTATTAGTGTTGGACTCTAGTGGAACACTTAACACAAAATCTTCTACTGTGAGTATTCTGTGCAATTGTGTGTGTGCAAGTATTAAACTCTGAAGAGCTGCTAGTGCCACCTTCCATGCCACTGCATGTGTTAGTGATAGACTATAATGAGCCACAGGCACTGGCATCCACTTCTAGTGTTGCTGCACAAGTTACAGGCTGTTCTTCATGTGCAAATTGAATTTTTGCAGCTGTCAATCTCAAAACAGAAAGTGGACAATGGAGGGATCTGAAGAATTGGGTAACTTCTAGGTAAGTAGTGAAAAACTCACATTGCTGAATCTGCCAAGCCCAAATCCCTTGTGGTACTTGTCTTTCCTACACACAGAGTGTTTTAGTAAAATTGGGGGTGTGGAGGGAGGGTAGCCCCAAGTGCAAGGGCTGTATTTCCTGTAGCACTGGAGGCATTGAAACAGAAATAGTTTTTTTTTAATTTAATGTAGATTGTAAATAATACTTATTGAAAGTCACTCTTATGTTTAATTACCACTGGTTTGAAAAAAAAACCTTTGTCATGGGAAGAACCAGCAAGAAACCCAGTGGAACTTTCTTTTAAATAACAGCTTACAATTATGTATGTTACACAATTAATTCCAAGTATAAATGACTTTAAAATAATAATTTTGAACTGTCTGATTGTTTCAGAGAAGCATGAACAGTGCTTAGCATTTGCAGAGGACTGAAACCCTGTGAAATATATGCACCAATGAATCTCAAACTTATCTCAGTTCAAATAGGTAACTTTGTTCAACAATGCAAGACTGACAATAATTTTTTTTCAAATTACATACATGTTGAGTAATTATTATACTAATTAACAACAAGAAAGAGTGGCAGTAGGCTTACAACCAGCATTATCCACTGATAATATAATCAGGTATTACTTTGTGAAAATCAAATATAAAAGGTCTGCCTATAAATGTGGCATCATTGGGAGAAAAATACTGTATGATGGTTGACCACACAAGGAAAAATCTGTTGTATTATCGATGGTGCTGTGTCTTTCCTAGTGTAGTGGTGTTGAGGATAATAGTGTTCGGGATTATGGTGAAAGTGATAGTGCATGCCATTGAGGGAGGGATTAAACTTTTTCCTCGTGTTTAATATAATGAAATGTTTGATTCATGAAGAAAATTATGAGGATATATAATAATTTCACAGAATAGCTGATTGAAACTGTGTTTCAAATAAATGTAAAAAATAAATTGTTAAAATATATATTAAATTTACAATAAATATAAGCTTTATTTTAAATTTTTGTTTCATTTACTTACAAACCCTTTTCTCTAAAAAAAATTTAACAAATTGATGTCTGTAAGTTAGGCAAGATGTAACCCCACAGGAAGTGAGTAGTGAGCTGAGGAGTTACATTTTTAAAGTGGCAAATGATACAGCCTATCCAAAATATGAGTTTTGTTTTTAAAAACAAAAGTGATATATAAACTTGCACCCAGCCTGATGACAAGCAACCCATGGACACCTTTTTTTTTATATAGGATAGGATGACAAACGAGCACACAGTCCACCTGATGGTAAGTGGTTGCTGTGGCCCATAGACATCTACATCTATCCTCGTTTGCGAATCAAAAAGCAAATGCGTTGTCACCCGTGAGGACTATGATGGAATGCCTCTTTTACAGTAAAAAGGGTCTCCGGATCTCTACACTCACTATACCAAAACACAGCAGTGTTAAGCTGCCATTTTACGCTGGTATTCTGTGTGAGCGTGGTCCTTTCCAGGTCGAGTGTTTTTATACGATAGGGTGACAAACTAGCACACAGCCCACCTGATGGTAAGTGGTTGCTGTTACCCATAGACATGTACATCTATCCTCAATAAAGAATCAAACTGCAGATACGTTGTGACTGGTAAGGACTAAGATGGAATGCTTCTTATCCAGTAAAAAGGGCCTCTGGTTTTATGCTGGTATTCTGTGAGAAAATGGTCCTTCCCCAGTCGAGCCGGCCTATTCGTGCTACAACTATACTACTAATATAGCTGCAGCATGGCTCTGCCACGTATATTTCCCTCTGTCGTCTCATACAACACCAAAGGGATGATATCTCGTAGTAGATTCTTTTACACCAGCACTGACATAATATGAGATGAAACAAACGTATAAGTTTTTAAGCAGAAGTAAAACTACTTATTACAAAATAGAAATATGTATGTGCGTGCGTGTGTGTGTGTGTAAAACCAGCTTTTTCTACCCAAGAGCAGAGTTAAGAGTAGCTCAGGGGTAAAGCGCTCACTGTAAATTTCACAGTATGCATGCAACCCGGGTTTGGTTCCCGCAGGCGCCAATGAAATTGTTACTTGTAATTTGTTTAACAAGTTTTGATTAACAACCACATGCTCGGCAGTGCAGTAAAATATCTTGAGGAAACCAGACATGTGAACAACTTTTTTAATTTTTTTTATTTCTGTCGTGCTGCATTACTGGTACTGCAGTGTTTTATTGAAGGCTTTTATAAAAATAAAACATTGTCTTTTAAAATATACTAAAAAGTATTTCTTATATTTTAACGTATGTAGTGATTTAGTTAAATTATTAGGGGAGATAAAACAAAATACACAGGAAGTTCGAAGTTTATGTAGGTACCTTCTTTAATTATGTAATAAATTAATTAAATGTACGAAAGTTACTTTTAAAAAGGAGAATATTGGTAAGTTTTAAGTGTTATTGGTTTAATTGCTAAGAAAAGCAAAAACCATAGTTTTGTTATAGTTAATATAATATGTTTCAGTTAACATTTAATTTTAACAGATATCAGTACCTTGGTAATACGAGTATATTCATACTTTTTTTGGTAGTACTAAACTTATTTTTATCAACTTCTATTAGTCCTTTGCTGGACATGGACCCCTACCATAATAGGGAGGATTGCTATGATCGCAAAAGCTTGCCAGGCGAATTATCTATTGTAGTTACCCTTTACTTTTACTTTTGACGTTAATCGCCATTGTCGTTCTAGGTATGTTCCAACAGACATAAGAAGGCTAAACCATCTTATTACAAAACGTGTTTTATTGATAGTATCATGTTAAACCTACGGTTAAGAAGAGTTCTTCTGGAGTCCTTCTAACATCTAACTAAAGAAGTCCCTTGTCTGTGGCACCACAGTCTGCGATATTCGACATTCGCTGACTGTTTTCTTTACATTTTAGTTTGCATAATTCCGCGGCATTTCTTTTTGAAGTAGAGTTTTGTTTTGGCCTGTGACTAATTTTAAACTGCTTTTTGTTATAAGGCCGTAAGAGTTTTTTGGCGTTTGCCATAGTCTTGACACCCGAATGATCAAAATAAATGAAAACAAATAGGTGTTGATGCCGTCGTCGTGGCTCAGTCGCGTGTACTACCTCCGTCACCACTATACCCAACAACACCACTATACTAGGAAAGGCACTACTACGACGGTAATTTCTTTGCTCTCAAACGAAATCAGGAGGTCGAATATAGGCTGTAACTTTGACGGGCACATGGCGTAGTGTATCATAGATTTGTGGCGCTGTGGGTCACGGGTTCGAATCCCGCACAGAACAAGTATTTGTATTGACTACAAATAATTTTTCCGGGTCTGGATGTTTGTCCTTGTGCGATTTATGTAAGTAAACTGCCCCCACTATACAGGAGAAATGCCTAGTTTGGGGGTGGTTTTTTTAAAAGAAAAGGAAGAAAAGAAAACATTAACATTGATAGAATTACATATTGTGACGTGGTAGAGCCACGCTGCAGCTACATTATGGTTGTAGCACGAATAGGTCGGCTCGACTGGAGATGGACTACGCTCTCTCTCTCATTACCAGTGTAAAATAAAAATATAGCAGATTAATGCTGCTGTGTTTCGTATGTCTTTTTACTGGAAACGAGGCATTCCATCTTAGTCCTCACGGGTGACAACGCATCTGCATTTTGATTCATAATCGAGGCTAAATGTAGATGTCTATGTGCCACAGCACCCCCTTACCATCAGGTGGACTGTGTGCTCGTTTGTCACCCTTATTCAATAAAAAATTACCAGTCTTCTCAGAGAAGTGCTGTATAGATAATTTATGAAATAAATTACTTAGGTATCACATAATTTTATTATATTTATAATGGTAATATACATTTTTATAACTTTTAGGGCTTTACTGGAATTAGCACAGTGTGTACAAACCAACCATGATCCAATTGAATTCAATTCTACGGAAGCGACAGTCAATCCGAAAACTGGTCAAATGATGTGCCTGCATTGCTTCGAGGATGTGGACAGCAATCTGCTCTCAGATCACATGGTCAATGCACATAACTACAGGAGAATACTATATAAGTGTCATATTTGTGAAAATACATTTCAGGTATTATATTGAGCTGTTTTTAATGTTTTTTTTTATAGAATAGGGTGACAAACGAGCACACAGTCCACCTGATGGTAAGTGGTTGCTGTGGCCCATAGACATCTACATTTATCCTCAATAAAGAATCAAAATGCGGATGTGTCGTCACCCGTGAGGACTAAGATGGAAGGCCTCTTTTCCAGTAAAATGGGTCTCCGGTTCTCTACACTCACCATACGAAACACAGCAGTGTCAAGCTGCCATTTTACGTTGGTATTCTGTGAGAGCGTGGTCCTTTACCGTTCGAGGCGAACCATTCATGCTACAACTATACTAACTGTTTAGGCCCATATATAGGCATTTGACGAGGCATCCAATCACGTACGATTTAGTGTCTCACCCGATGGTGTGAGGTGAGGTAAACACCGCCGAAGGGGAGGTGCGGTCGCGTGCCGCTGGCAGTGGCGCAGTATTTGTGCGCGTTACTTCGCTACTTAAATTGTGTTTCGTGAAGACCGTCTCGGATTCGGTTGTCTAAGCTTTGCTGTGAGTCTACTCTAGCCGTGCAACGACGAGGAATTGTGTGGTCTAGAACATTAGACGCTGGGTGACTAATTGTTGGGAAGTTAATGTTTAATTGTACCGTCGCGTTAAGTGTCTAAAAAGGTCGCGTTCGGTTCTCAAAATAATTTGTTGCAGAGTAAACGGAAGTGAACTTTATTACCCCGTTCATCAGTCGTGCCGCGTGTTACGTTTTGATTATAATTAACGGGATTTAGTTGCGTTTTGAAGTTAGTTAAATGTACAATAAAGTTGATAGAGTGACATAGTGAATTGAAGAAAGAAATTGTCCATTTGTGCCGCCGCTGGAGAATACCACACCGTGGGGCGGTGCCGGAGTCAGGGTTGCTGCCGACTTCAACGGTCCAGTCAGGTCAACCATAATACACACCACGAAACACTACTTTACATGCACCTACACACCTACGGCCTGACCGAGCCTTGGGACAGTCTTCGCCTCAGCATCAGGTAAGTCGCATTAAGTACCTAGTCCATGTGTATTAAATATCCATAGGCATTTGAGCCCCACACTTAGTTGTTCGTCGAATCTAACAGCTGTATGGGCCCCTGTATGGTAGACCTTATTCTGGGTAACTAGGTGCGTATACAATGTTGGTAGCAAGAGCGTGGTTGATTGATTCTCCAATCCCCCGGCCGTAATATATATAAAAATATTACGTAATAAAAATTACATATAAATATTTTTTGTTTGTTGGCGGGTAGAAGGAGGAACCACGCCCGTAGTGTTGTTAGGGCTAGGTACGCGTCAGGTATTTTGACTAGGTAGATAAGGTTATCACGTAATCGGATAATTATCGTTAGCGTATAATTATAGTAGATTAATTGTCGAAGGGTCGGTTGTTTGAGCGAGGCATTTTGCTGATTGACCAGAATCAGAATCAGAATATTTATTGCCAATAAGCTGTGTATGTACAATTTGCGGGTGACATTGCAATTAAATGTTACACAGTTTACCCATATCGGGTATGCAATAATTAAGAATTAAAACTTTATATAAATTAATGTTTGGTATTAAAATATTCATTTAAATTATAAAACACATTATATATTAACCACTTCTTGAGGTGTATTTTAAATCTTGGTAAGTCCATAGCTTTTATATTAGGTGGCAGATGATTGAATATTTTAATACCTGTACAAAAAGTGCTCTTATAATACATGTAATTATTAATTTTAGGTGTACATAAATTGTTCTTATATTGACTACGTATTGGACGTGAATTTAAGTTTGATTTAATCTGAAAATATTTGTTATTCTGTTTGATAAAAATTGAAATTTCTAAAATGTAAATATTAGTAAGAGTGAGATAACCTTTTTCTTTGAATACATTAGAGTTTAGTCTGAGTACATATTATAAATGATCCTCAGACATCGCTTTTGTAGAATAAATGTTGACTGCACGTTTGTAGAATTACCGGAGAAAATAATGCCGTAAACTAATAGAGGGTATACCTGGCCGAAGTATGCAGCCCTTGATACATCAACGGAAGTTGTTTCTGCTAATATGGATAATGCGTAACTATAGCTAGATATTTTTTTGTTTATTTTTTCAATGTGGGATTTCCAGTTTAAATGACAGTCTATGGTGACTCCAAGAAAATTAATGTTATCAACTGTTTCTATTTGGGTGTCTTTATCTGCAATATTTAAATTTAAAGATTTTGTTTTGTAATTTCTGAATTGAATAATTTTAGTTTTTGTTAGATTTACGTTTAAATTAATTTTATTAAGCCATTCGACTGCTATTTTAAGGTTTTATTTATGTTATTTTCAAAATTCATTTGAGTATCGGGTATAAAGATAGTTGCATCATCAGCAAACATAACACATCTATTGTCAGTGACATTTGGCAAGTCATTCACATAAACTAAGAATAACAGAGGGCCCAAAATACTCCCCTGTGGCAAACCTAGTGTCATTTTAACTGGCTTTGACTGTACTTCTTCGAAAGTTTTACTGATTTTGTCAAATTTTTCAATAGCTGTGAGTTGTTTATTTTTTAAATAGCTTTCTAACAGTTTTAATGCCAAACCACGTATACCTAATTTGTCAAGTTTATTTAATAGTACATCGTATATTACACAGTCAAATGCCCTTGACATATCTAAAAACAAACCTACACAAGAAGTTTTATTATTTAAAGATTCCCAAATTTCCTTAAGTATTTCATACATTGCAAGTGTAGTGGATTTATTTTTCTGAAAACCAAATTGATTTTTATTTATTATACTATATTTTTTGAAAAACTATAATCCTATCGTAGATGATTCTTTCAAATATTTTTGAGAAGTTGGATAAAAGAGCTATGGGCCTATAGTCTTTGATATTACATTTTGAACCTTTTTTGAACAAAGGTTTGATTTTTGCTGTTTTTAATTCATGTGGAAAGGTACCAGTTTCTATCATTAAGTTAAGTAAATAAACAAGCGGCTCACTAATATACTCTATGGATTTTTTAATAATTTGGATCGATATATTGTCATAGCCGCAACTCTTTTTATTTTTAAGGTTTATGATTATTTTTTTCAATTCATTTGCGTCAACGGGTGATAAATATAGGCTATGTAGATGTGTAGATGGTAGAGGGTAGGTATCTGTGGCTTGTGTTTGAGTGTTAATGGTAGCAAAATAAGTGTTAAAAACTTCTGCTATAGCATCTGCATCCGTGATATTAGTATTATCAATGGTCACATTTTTAATAGTTGTTTTGAATATGTTTTGTGAAGTGGTTTGCTTTCTTATTAAGAACCATGTTGCTTTATTTTTGTTGTTACTATTTTTAATGAATTTTATATTTGATTTTTGTTTTGCTAAACGTGTTACGGATTTTAATATTTTGCAGTATTTCTTATAATACGGTATTAATTCGTTTTTCTTATATTTCAGTATTTTTTGATATAAGTATCTTTTAGTTTTACACGCTCTTTTAATGCTAACTGTCGGCCAATTTGACCTTTTCTTAAAATAAATTCTAACCTTTTCTACAGGTATGCAAAGATCGTACAATAATTTGAATAAGCTAATGAAACTATTATACGTCTGATTAACATCACGATACGAGAAAACTTCAGAAAAACTTAATTGAGAGAGATATTTTAGAAAGATAATTAAATACTTATTTTCATTCCTCCTATGTACATACCAATATTTTTCAATATAACCTTGATTACACGGTACGTTTATGTATTGTGCAGAGTGATCAGATAATCCTAAATGTAAAACTTTTGAGCTGCAACCTTTAATATTTGTTATGACTGTAGTGTGTACCTTTAATTGTAGTGTAATTTGTATTTAATTTAATAAAAAGTAATTATATTTAACTTGATTTGATCGTACCTGTATTTGTTATTTGTTAATTGATTTGTATTTGAGCCACGTAGTAATTTATATTTAGTAGTGATGCCATCGCACAAGCTACCGATTCGTTGTCTGAGCGCGGAGCTGCGCTGGGCCGCTAGCGCCCATGCTTTGATAGGTCGACCGGATAGGGTCTATAGTTTGGAGTCTCAGATTGGGGGCGACTAAATCTAGTCCAGTTTAATCCCCAGAAGACACAAGTTTGCGCGTTTACCGCTAAAAAGAACCCCTTTGTCGTATCTCCTCAGTTTCAAGGTACTCCCCTTGTTGCCTCAGCCAGTATCGGAATCCTCGGTGTCGACATATCGTGTGACGTGCAGTTTCGTGGTCACTTGGAAGGGAAGGCCAAATTGGCCTCTAAAAAGCTTGGCGTGCTCAGCAGAGCGGGACAGTATTTTACGCCGGCACAACGCCTGCAACTTTACAATGCGCAGGTTCGGCCTCACATGGAATATTGTTACCATCTCTGGGCAGGGGCTCCCCAGTGCCAGCTCCTTCCACTTGACCGCATCTAGCGCAGAGCGGCTCGAATCGTCGACGACCGAGTCCTTTCCGATCGGCTCGACTCATTGGCGCTGCGAAGAGATGTTGCATCTCTTTGAATTTTCTTTCGCATTTACCACGGGGAGTGCTCTGAGGAATTGTTCGGATTAATCCCAGCCGCCAAATTTCACGAACGCACATCGCAGCAGAACTCCCGATACCATCCACACCATCTGGATGATTGGCGGTCCACCACTGTGCGATTTAGAAGATGTTCCTCGCACGACTTCCTTGTGGAATCGATTACCATCAGCGATTTTTCCGGACCGATACGACTTAGGGACTTTCAAGAAAAGAGCCTACTCCTTTTTAAAAGGCCGGCAACGCATCTGCGATTCCCCTGGTGTTGCGGTTGTTCATGGGCGGCGGTAGTCACGTACCATCAGGTAAGCCGCATGCTCGTTTGCCCTCTCTCCTACAAAAAAAAATGTCACATTATTTAGACGCCTAAATTTATATGAATGCGCGAAGACGCGCGTCACCGCGCGTTTGAAGCGTTCGTATGACGGCATATGTAGTACGCGCAGCAGTCTGGCATCTTTGCTACTCATTTTTCCTGCATCTATGCGTCAGTCCGCCTCAACTCGCGCGGATCAACTGAACAGGTTCGTAGAACTTGAACCGCGCGCTACCCTGCGGTGTCGCGCGGTTCAAGATCTTGCGCGCGGGTCGCAGCGCGCCGCGCGGTCTTGTGAACTTAGTCTTAAGATAATAAAGGCCATTTGTGTTATCAATATTTCGTTTTTTCTATAACTTCAAGTATTTTGTATAAAATATTGCCTGGATCACTTCTGGGATTACTCTCACATCACAATCGGTTCAGCCATCTCCGAAGATAGCCTAGACAGACGGACAATTTTTACACGAAGTAGAGACATGCTGCAGCTATAACTGTATAGTTGTAGTACGAATGGGTCGGCTCGACCGGAGAAGGACCACGCTCTAATAGAATACCAGCGTAAAATAGCAGCTTAACGCTGCTGTATTTCGTATGGTGAGTATAGAAAACCGGAGACCCTTTTTACTGGAGAAGAGGCATTCCATCTTAGTCCTCACGGGTGACAACGCATCTGCATTTTGATTCTTTATTGAGGATAGATGTAGATATCTATGGGTCACAACAACCACTTACCATCAGGTGGACTGTGTGCTCGTTTGTTACCCTATCCTATAAAAAAAAACAATTTTTTTAATGGTTACATAATATGTCTTAATAGCATGCAAATACCCCCCTAAGCTTAATAGAAGCCATTTATTAGCTCATTACAGTCCTCCACAAGTCTGAACACAGGCCTCCCTCAAGGAATGCCACAAAGCACGGTCCTGAGCCACCTGCATCCACCGACTTCCTGCATATCTTACCAGGTCGTCACTCCATCTAGTGGGGTTACGCCCTACACTTCGTCCGCCGGTACGAGGCCGCCACTCGAGAACCTTTTTTCCTCATCGGCTGTCGGTTCTTCGAGCTATATGGCCGGTCTTCACTCCATCTAGTGAGGGGGCCGGCCCACACTTCACCTACTGGTATGAGACTCCCACTCGAGAACCTTTCTTCCCCAATAACAACTTAATTCACTTTAAATATTACAATGCAACTGTACTCGTCTTCCTCTTATACGTCTTACGTTTTCACTCAAATCGCAATACTTCTCCTCTCTCCCTGTCTCATATATCCATAGACTTGAATATACTGGCCTACATAACATCCGTCCCGATCATTCACTTCTACGTTAATTTTTATGCGTTCAAAACTATTATTCCCACATATATACCTAGTCAGGTCATAAGTATTGTCACACAGTAAAAACTTTTCTTTTAGAATGTTGGCCACAAAAAAGTTTATTGAATTCGAATTTCGAATTGTTCATGAAAATAAAACTATACTTTTTAGAATTTTACTCATTCTTTAATATGGAGTGGACGCTTAAAGAAGACCGTGTTGCAGTTATTGCGTTGCATCGTTGCGGTTACGCGCCAATTAAAATTTTTGACATACTGAAAAATTTGAATATAACCAAAAGATTCGTTAATCGTACCATCAAACGATACAATGATGACTCTAGTGTAGATGACAGGTCAAGAAGTGGTCGCCCTCGGTCTGTTAGGACTCCAGCAGTGATAAAAGCTGTGAAGGCGCGAATTCAAAGAAATCCCAAACGTAAGCAGAAACTGTTAGCCCTTCAGATGGGGTTAAGCAGAATCACTGTGAAAAGGGTGTTAAATGAAGACTTAGGGCTTCGGGCATATCGAAGATAAACAGGACATCGTTTGAATGCTCGTCTAATGGACCCGAGACTGAAGAGATGCCGCGCTTTATTGAAGCGGTACGCGGGAAAAAAATATCAGGAAATTCTTTTTTCGGATGAAAAATTTTTTACCTTAGAAGAGAGCTACAACAAACAAAATGATAAGGTGTATGCATACAGTAGTGAAGAAGCGAGCAACCGTATTCCGCGTGTCCAACGAGGTCATTTTCCATTCTCGCTCATGGTACGGTTGGGAGTTTCTTATTGGGGCTTAACAGAGGTACATTTTTGTGAGAAAGGTGTAAAAACGAATGCAGTTGTGTATCAAAATACAGTCCTGAAGAACCTTGTGGAACCTGTTTCTCATACCATGTTCAATAACAGGCACTGGGTATTCCAACAAGATTCGGCGCCAGCTCATAGAGCGAAGAGCACACAAGACTGGCTGACGGCGCGTGAAATCGACTTCATCCGGCACGAAGACTGACCCTCCTCCAGTCCAGATTTGAATCCGTTAGATTACAAGATATGGCAACACTTGGAGGAAAAGGCGTGCTCAAAGCCTCATCCCAATTTGGAGTCACTCAAGACATCCTTGATTAAGGCAGCCGCCAATATTGACATGGACCTCGTTCGTGCTGCGATAGACGACTGGCCGCGCAGATTGAAGGCCTGTATTCAAAATCACGAAGGTCTTTTTGAATAAACTTTAGTGTCATAAGAATCTATGTTTTGTTAAGTTCATTTTGGTTTATAAATGGTTACATAATGAATAAACTTGTTTCAATTATTTTATATTAAACATGTGACAGAATTTATGACCTGACTAGGTATATATAAAAAAATCTTTCCAGGAGCGCAGGGTTCTGCTCATCCACAGACAAGAATGCACGCCACCGGCCAAGAAGAACAAACGTCGCACCTTCCAGCAAATAATGCGCGAAGTGGAGACCAGCTTGGACACAAACATGTATGATACTGTCACTTGCCCCATCTGCGTTTTGGAAATGGCGAAATATACCCTGAAGGATCACTTGCTGACCGAACACAGCAGTCCAGACATGGTGCTCACCTGTGCCAAGTGCAATAAGAACTTCAAGTCTAAACTGACCCTGAGGGAGCACGTCAGATTGGTGCACGAGGCTGTCGAGGACTCGGTTGAGTGTGAGCTGTGCGGGCAGAAGTTCAGATCGTTCAAGTATTTGTCGAATCACAAGAGGAATGTGCATCCTACAGGTGAGTTTCTGATAGCTGGCTTGTTATTCTAAATAAATAAGTTTAAAAAAAAAAACTAAAAATGCACGCTTTTGTAGATAACCGAACTAAAAAGTTGAAAATAATTATCAATAAGTTTAAAATAAGAAAATAGTGATAAACATAAAAAATTATTTTATTGTTAAAAAGCGTGGGGTGCTTTTTCAGATATTTTTACGATGATGCTAATTTTACAAATATCTACAATAATATTTACAGTAAATGAAAAATAATATTTACAAAAAAATCATTTTCATCATTAGCGCCCTTCACAAGTCCACTGCTGAACATAGGCCTCCCCCAAGGAATGCCACAAAGCACGGTCCTGAGCCACCTACATCCATCGACTTTCTGCATGTCTTACCAGGTCGTCACTCCATCTAGTAGAGGGTCGCCCTACATTTCGCCTACCGGTACGAGGCTGCCACTCGAGAACCTTTTTTGCCCATCGGTTGTCGGTTCTTCGAGCTATATGGCCAGCCCATTGCCACTTCAGCTTACTAATCCGTTGGGCTATGTCGGTCACTCTGGTTCTACTGCGGATATCCTTATTTCTAAGTTTATCACGCAGAGAAACCCCGAGCATAGCCTTCTGCCAGCTGTGAAGGACCACGTCTCAGTTCCATAAGTCATCACTGGCAACACGCACTGGTTGTACAGACTCGTTTTCAAGTTTTGAGGTATACCTGACGAGAGATGTGTCGTAATTTCCCGAACGCTGCCCAGCCGAGTTGAATCCGTCAATTGACCTCTCGGTCGAAGTTGGACTTACCTAACGGACTATTCTTCCCAGGTAAACATATTCGTCAACAACTTCGAGCTTAGTGCTCCCAACAACTACCGGCATAGTTGTGACGTGGACGTTAAACATGATGTTTGTTTTGTCCATGTTCATCTTAAGACCTATTCGTTGGGAGACACTATTGAGGTCATTGAGCATAGTGCTTAAGTCCTCCATCGATTCTGCGATAAGGACTATATCGTTGGCAAATGGAAGGTGAGTGATGTACTCGCCATTGATGTTAATACCGCATCCTTTCCAGTCCAGTAGCTTGAAAAAATCTTCCAATGCAGCGGTGAAGAGTTTCGGGGATATAACGTCACCCTGTCTTACACCTCTCCACAGTTGGATAGGTTTCGTACTCTGATTCTTTACTCGGATAGCCATTGTAGCTCTACTGTACAAATACTTCAGCACGTCGATATACCGACAGTCAACTTGGCACCGCTGAAGGAACTGCAGCACCGCTCAAATTTCGACGGAATCAAAGGCTTTCTCATAGTCCACATACGCAAGACATAGTGGCAAATTGTACTCCTCAGTGTTCTGTACAATTTGCCGAAGGGTATGTATGTGGTCTATGGTGCTAAAGCCTTTTCGGAAACCAGCTTGTTCGGGAGGCTGGAAGTCGTAGAGTCTGCGTGCGAGATGATTCGTAATGACTCTTGAAAACAGCACGTAGACGCGGCTCAGAAGGGAAATCGGTCTGTAGCTTTTCAAGAGAGCATTGTCGCCTTTCTTGAAGAATAAGACGACCGCACTTCTGCTCTACGCCTCCGGAGTATTGCCACTATGGAAGACGGAATTAAAGAGCTTCTGAAGGACTTCAAGTATACAACTATACCTACTACTTATATAGCTGCAGCATGGCTCTACCACGTAAGAAAAAATTGACGTTGAAAATTTAAGAATTTTCAGAAGCAACTGCAATTATTTTCTATTGAGTGAATTTTTGTGGAATCGTGTTTTGCAAACCGCCACCTAAAATACAATATTTTTTCGATAACGACGTGAAATTACAAAACGATCCCCATTCATATAAATGTGGCTCTATTCAGCCTCTTAATATGGACATACCTCAGGATTCAGAGATTTTAAAAGTTTTCATGCATAGATAATGGAAGATATAATATTATATTATTACTGTCCCGTGTGAGGCAACATTTATACTTATATACATATTCTCATTATATTTTTATGGTTGGTTAGAAAAATTATATCTACATGCAAACTTTGACAGGGTAATTTTTTTTTTTACTATTTTACCCAGCAAGTAGTAAAGCAACTACAATCCCATCGGTAGCCTAAGATGATGAATTGCACTTAACAAAAACCTATTTATTCTTGCCTAATAGCCTTGCCTTTCACTTTAATATTCCGTTGGGCTATGTCAGTTACTCTGTTTCTACTGCGAATATCTTCATTTCTAATTTTATTACGTAGAGAAACCCCTCACCAATTTAAAATTTTTACATTTTTTAGATGATAATTTGTCTAACAATAAAAAAAAACCATAAACCCTAGAATGTCTTTATATAAACGATGTTGGTTGTTCCACAGTTCCACATCTAAATTATATAAAAATGCATTTTTCAATTTCACTAATCAACGTCGCCGCGAAAATTTCGTCTTCTTTGGGCATTTTAAAAATTTATTTATTTTTTAAAACTATATTTACAGTTACCAGTGTACAGATATTAACTAAATTATTTCTAGTCACAAAAATATTTATAATTGAGTATAAACTTAAAAAACTAAAATATATTTGAACGAAGTCGCTCCAACACCGACGCGCGGTCCACCCTCGACGATGTCCGAAAACGGACTACGACATGGCTCGCGTGTGGATTACAGGGCGACGGATCATGCACGCTCGCGCAAATATATTCAATTTCAGGGAAAAATGATATTTTCTCTTATAAAACGGGGAATAAAAATAAAACTCTCAATTAAAAATATTAATATTTTTAAGACCTATTTAAAAAGCTTGTGCCGTTTTGGAGAAATTTTGAAGAATATGACAAAGATAGGTACTCTTTGGGGATTTTTTTCTAATAAGGGGTTGACATAAATAAAATTTTGTTCAATTAAAAACATTTATTAAATACTCTTCTGTTACCCTGTATTTTTTCTTTGTGGATTAAGTCAACAGTTATTGTGATTTTTTTACTTAAATATCTAAGAATTTAAGCATTTCAACCGCAGTTAAGGCCTTAATAGTTTAATTTTCACAGATGTGTATTTCTTTTGTGACTATAACAAATAATAAAAATTAAAATTAAAACGGGACTACTAGAAACGAGTTTTACGATGGTACGGAACCCTTTATGCGCGAGTCCTACTCGCACTTATTCTTTTTTTTTTCTTCTTTAAAAAACGTTACCCCCACACTAGGATTTTCTCCTGTATCGTGGAGGCAGTTTACAAACATAAATTGCACAAGGACAAACATCCAGACCCGGAACAATTATTTGTAGGCCATACAAATACTTGTTCCGTGCGGGATTCGAACCCGCGGCCCCCAGCGCAGCAACTGATTGCTAAGCCACTGCGCTACGGAGGCGTCTATTCGGACGGATTTTTTTAACTTTTCTACTTTTAGGAATATCTGTAGTTTGGTTCATTCATTTTTACGACGTTTCGATGTTACAGTTAACAAAGGCTAACTTCAACTTTGAATTATTAAAAGTACAGCGTAGATCGGAATAAAAAAAAATTTGGTCTGATCTACGCAGAACGATACGCGATAAAATCCGTAAATTTAGTTTTATTCCAATTTGGTTTTTTGTTTTGATGTAGGCGACAAGGTACACCAGTGCAGCACTTGTGGCAAACGCTTCAAGAGCCGCCTGTGCCTGCACCAGCACTGCAAGTACGTGCACCCGCCGGCCAGCGCGTCGGCGACGTGTCCGCACTGCCGCAAGGTGTTCAAGTCGCGCATCAACTTGCAGCAACACGTCAAGGTCTCGCACGGCACCAGGCTCGCTTGATGTCCTGCTAGCCTAATTGCCACCTGCAGGAATGTTCGCTAACTTTGTTGTACAGCAAAATTCAAAATGATAGTTACTTTGTGGTACATTGCGTTGTGTAGTTTCTTAATTTCTTATATTCTGTCAATAATATTATTACGAAAAAATCATGTTATTACAAAATTTATTAGTGACCGACCGAAGATTCGGTTTCGGTTTCGGCAAGTTTCAGCAAAAAATATCTAGTTTCGGTAATAGTTTCGGTTTCGGCAAAAAACCTGCCCAACTTTCGGCGACGTCGAAACTCAAGTGTTCGTGGATTATCGTGCGTCGTTCGGATGACTTCGTGACTCCGTGTATTACTCATAGTTATATTATTACGTTAATGCTCTCATTGAATAATATATTAGTTTTGTCAATATTATGAACACAATAAAATATGTTCTCAATTAGCGAGTAACTTTTTATGGGTGTAATTTTTTTTTTATAGAATTAGGATGACAAACGAGCACAGTCCACCTGATGGTAAGTGGTTGCTGTGGCCCATAGACATCTACATCTATCCTCGTTTGCGAATCAAAATGCAGATGCGTTGTCAGCCTTGAGGACTAAGATAGAATGCCTCTTCTCCAGTAAAATGGGTCTCCGGTTCTCTACACTCACCATACGAAACACAGCAGCATTAAGCTGCTATTTTACGCTGGTATTCTGTGAGAGCGTGGTCCTTCCCCGGTCGAGCCGACGCATTCGTGCTACAACTATACTATTAATATAGCTGCAGCATGGCTCTACCTCGTAAAGAAGTGTTGATTTTTTAAAAAATTTACTTAAAAAAGTATTTCTTAACGTTAAATTGTTGATTTTTTTTTTACTTTGTTGACTTTAAAATATGACAAAATATATTTATTTAATTTAGTATTGTAATAACAATTACTATTTTTCATTAACATGCATTAACTATCTGTATATGCATAAAAAATATACCAGATTTCAGTTTATAATGAAATAAAATGACATATCTAAATATGTTTCGGTTTCCGCCGAAACTGAACATCCAGACCGAAGGTTCGTTTTCAGTTTCGGTTTCGGTTGAAAATCCGGTTTCGATCGGACACTAAAAATTTTCCTACAACGGGGTACAGCACTAGCTCTAATTCGAGGAAAGCCCTAAGCGACGGGGCACGGGAGCACGTGCTGTGCCCTGGCTGCTCGTCTCATACAACATCCTTTCACACTTAATTAATTTTGTTAAAATCAGTATTTTCTTGTCGAAATATTTCTTATAGACTTAAAGAAATATCATTATTCTTCTATGTTAGTTTCCATAAATCGTTTTCACAGATTATTAATACACATTCACATTAAAATTCAACTAAATACCGGCGAGAGAAACAATCAGCGCGCGTGCCCGTTCGTTAGTCACGAACGGAGCTACGGAGCTTATTCAAGTTAACAGGTGTAGGTAATCAACCTTTTTTTATAGAAGAGGGGGCAAACGAGCATGCGGCTCACCTGATGGTAAGTGACTACCGCCGCCCATGAACAACCGCAACACCAGGAGAATTGCAGATGCGTTGCCGGCCTTTTAGAAAGATGTAAGCCCTTTTCTTGAAGGTCCCTAAGTCGTATCGGTCCGTAAAAATCGCCGGTAGTAAACAATTCCACAGAGAAGTTGTACGAGGAAGAAAACTCCTAGTAAAACGTAGTCGTGCACCGCCAAGCATCCAGATGGTGAGGATGGTATCGTGAATTTTGACGCGATGTGCGTTTATGAAATTTGGCGGCTGGAATTAATCCGAACAATTAACCTGATGTTTACCTTTGAATCGTCTATGTACGCTTCAGTTTCGACTAGATCTGTAAACCCTTTTGATGACTTCAAAGCCTTTTTAATTCTGAAATATAAACTGTCCAGATATATCTGTGGCTCAATGTCACTCGCAGAGCAGGATGCGTCTTCTGTTGCGATTTGTACAACAAATATCTTCGAAGTAAAAAAAGATCCTTTTCTTCTTGCGTAAAGGTCTGGCTAGATTGGTCTGTTTTGTGGTGTTCATTTACAATTAATTTATTTTTAGCATTCAGCGTACAAATAATTGGTGAGATTCGGTCGGACACTATAGAAAAGATAAATAAATAGAACACGCAATGTACTACAAAGTGACCCGTTTTGTTGTCAACACAGATAAAAATCCCGCTGATCCTCTAATTGTACAGTAAAATTATAAACATTCTAACCATTTTCTTTTATTTCTGACTGATCCTGGGTCCTACCGTGTAGTGGCGATGTAAGTATATCCTCTACTCCATACCGTCCCGTAGGTGTCGCAAGACAACAGGAAACATAACAGGAGATGGGCAGCAGCATCTTCCTGATAACAATTTAAAATAATTAAAAAATGTGGGTAACCACATTTTTTAATTATTACCCGCCTGTAAAACATGGCAATTATGGCAAATGCAACCCTTACGAAACATTCTATGTTGACATTATACTGGGTGGCGATTAGGTTATCACACTAAACAACACAGCGGTATATACAAGATCATATATGTGAAATAAATCACCTTGATAATATTAGTTTACTGACCAGTGTGCCTAGAGCGAGATGTTGTTTTTACGCATTCGATACCGAGAAAGTTAACTACGATTTGTATGGAATAAAATCAGCGCCAACTAGTGGCAATAATCGGAATCACCATCGAGCATTGACTCTCATTCGACAGTGAGAACGTTAACGCACGTGATTGGTTGGAGCGGCAATTTGGATCGTTCGACACGTAAAACTTTACGCAGTCGGTATCGAAAAAGTTTTCACCTAAACTATGTTTTTAAATATATATTTTATTTCATTATGTGTATATTTGTATATCTTTATGAGTTTACATCTGACATTATAATATGTACTTAAGTATTATACATTTTTATTATCTTATTATTTTTATCATAATTTATTTTATGTATTTTATTTTCATGTACTACATTTTTTTTTTGTTATTTGAGTTTAGTGTTCGCATATTAACTTTTTATTACACCTACTTCATTCTATCTCTGCATCATCCCAAGGTAGTCTAGTAGAAAATGCCTTACGGTGCGTACACATTATATAACATAACAGCTGAATGTTATAAAACGTGTTATATAACGTGGCACAAATGTTATTATTTTTTTTTTATATATATTTATTATGTTATTAAAACTCGAACGGCAGAACAACAAACGACAATGTCATATAACATTGTTATATTGCATTATTATTCTAATGTGTACAGTATTGTTATATGTTGCAATGTTGAAAAACAATGTTACATAATATGGACGTGTTATAAAACAAAAGTTATACAACATGTTACTTGATCTGTAAGCACCCTTAGGCATTAAGTCCGCCTATATACCACATGTGTATATGAAGTTTTAATAAATAAATAAATAAAAGTAAAAAAAAACCGCGATTGCCCACCCACCTGCATAGCAACTATTGCAAATATCTTCCCCATGAGGCAATCCATGCGGGAAGCCCTTGTTCAGCAGAGGACTTTATAAAAAAAACATAAAGGTCTGGTCTGTTCCCACTAACCTCCCATTCGGTACATATTATAAGGTAAAATTTTTATTGGTTATTGAATTACCTTAATCAGGATAAATGCAGTTTCAATTAGCACATAAGGCACGGGAAGATTTTTTTACTCATTCTATAATTACATAAGAAATTCATAAAAAATGGATTTTTATCTTTAACTTTTATATGAAACACGTTTACATAATATTGTACATTTTACCAGAGCGCTCACGAAAAGGGCTTATAATCGGGTGTGAATTTTCATATGTCTTATCAAATTATTTTTTTGTATACATTTATATTCACAGATATTACACGAAAAAGATTTTTCTCTATTATGTTTTTTCATATGTCTTTGCAATTTATTTTCTGTAGTACATCTATATTCGCAGATATTACACGAAAATGGTTTTTCTCTGAAGTGAGTTTTTATATGTGTTTGCAAATTAGTTTTTTGAATACATTTATATTCACAGATATGACACAAATGAGGTTTTTCTCCGGTGTGTATTTTCATATGTGCTTGCAAACCTCCTTTTGTTTTACATCTAAATTCACATTTATGACACGAATAAGGTTTTTCTCCAGTGTGTGTCTCTATATGCCTTTGCAAAATACTTTTTTTAGCACATCTATAGCCACAGATATTACACGAATAAGGTTTTTCTTCGGTATGTATTTTCATATGCCTTTGCAATTCAATTTTTTTAATACATCTATATTCACAGATATTACACGAAAAAGTTTTTTCTCCAGTATGTATATTCATGTGGTTTTGCAATTGAATTCTTCTAATACATCTATATTCACAGATATTACACGAGAAAGGTTTTTCTCCGGTGTGTATTTTTATATGTGTTTGCAAATTATCTTTTGTATTATATCTATGTCCACATATATTACACGAAAAAGGTTTTTCACCTGTATGTATTTTCATATGTCTTTGCAAGTGCATTTTCCTACTACATCTATATATACAGATATTACACGAAAAAGGTTTTTCACCGGTGTGTATTATCATATGGTACGTCAAATTGCTTTTTTTTGTACATTTATAATCACATTTATTACAACAGAACACTTGTTTAGCGGCATGCGCTTTAAAATGTGTCAAAATGTAACGTTTTTGAGATGTTTTAAATTCGCAAATGTCACAATTAAACATTTCCGCTAGTTGCGGTACAGGAGTATGCTCAACTTGTGTCAGGACTGCGGTGGTGTCTGAGTTCTTTTGCGTGTTATGACTGTATGAAATGTGTTTGGCGAGAATGTCTTTACTTGAAAATTTTTTGGTACAACCATCACATTCAAAAATGTATTTTGTTGATGTCCCTGTTGTTTCTTTTGTAAGTATATTTACACTCTTTTGTTTCATAATTTTTGCAAGATTCTTTCCTTTTACATTAATTGGTTGTTCATCTTTTATCACTTTAGGGTTTGATTTAATAGTAGGCCCTTCAAAATCCAGGTTTTCTTTAAGTACTGCGTTTATGTTACTATCAGTAGAATCTGATTTAATCTTCTCAGACGATTCTGAAAGATTATTTGTCTGTGTGATGTACTGTTCTGAAATAAACACGAAATAAACATTTTATTAATTGTAAGACATTGCATCTTTATTGTAAGACACCATAAACGGTTTACAATGGGCGGAGTTCATGTCTTATGGCATTCTCTCTCAGTTAACCCAGGGATAAATACAGAGATAATAATATTTTACAAGTCCACCTGATGGTAAAGGGTTGCTGCGACCCATAGACATCTACATCTATCCTCGTTTGCGAATCAAAATGCGGATGCGTTGTCACTCGTGAGGACTAAGATGGAATGCCTCGTTTCCAGTAAAAAGGGTCTCCGGTTCTCTACACTCACCATACGGAACACAGCATCGTTAAGCTGTTATTTTACGCTGGTATTTTGTGAGAGCGTGGTCCTTCCCCGATCGAGCCGACCCATTCGTGCTACAACTATACTACCTACTAATATAGCTGCAGCATGGCTCTACCACGTATAAAAAGTATAAATAAAACAAAGATACGTCGTCCCGAAATAGTAGTCCATACTGTATATTAGCGACACTTATTTTTTATGCAATAAGAGTGACAAACAAGCACACAGTCCAGCCGATGGCAAGTGCAAGCTGTGGCCCTCAGACATCTTCATGATCCTCGTTTAGGAATCAAAATGACTCTTAAAGTGCTTGTGTAGTACTTGAGTGCAAGTCACAGAACAGTATTCCTAAGTACAGCATTTTGAGATAAGTACTGTTTTTATGTGTTTATTAATTAGCAACGATCTTGAGATGCTGATATCGTAATGAGGGTGTATCAAATGATTACGCACTTGAGTTCGTCGTTGAGTAACGTTTATTAATACGGACCTAATTTTCTTAACACTGTTTACGTAAACAGTTTTTTTGTAAATACTTGTTGAAATAGTTTTTGTTTAGTGTGCGGCTGGGCTTGTAGATGGAGTGAGAGAAGCGAAGATAGGAATTAAAATAAAGTTCTACATATGATGGTTCAATATCTCACACAAGATATGTCCACGATACAAAATTAGAAGGATAACACAGATTACAGCTATAGTTTATAGGACAGAGAAAGAAAGGTAGAATAGAAAATACGGAGTTATAGGCAAAGGCACAAGATGATTTTGGAAAATAAAGCGCGCGCGTATCTATACAAATAAATAAAATTGAAGTGTCTGTTTGTAATGTAAAAATAACAGTTTTTTTTACTAGATGCATATGAAAGTACATACGGTACTAATAACAAAAAAACTAAAAGGCTAATCTCCAAATCGGCTGAACCAATTTTGACGAGACTCAGTGGCAGATAGCTGATATTATAAGGAGGAACTTAGGCTACTTTTAATTTAGAAAAAGAATTAGATTTCCGCGCAAAAAAATTAAAACCCATGAAATCCAATCGTAATAAATTACACGCGGGCGAAGTCGCGGGGAACAGCTGGTTATTTATAAAATTTCATTCGACAAAACGTTAGAATTATGATGGAATGTGAACGGAACGAAGCATATAGAAAATTAGGTTTTTACAAAAATAGCAGGGAACAGCTGGTTATTTATAAAATTTCATTCGACAAAACGTTAGAATTATGATGGAATGTGAACGGAACGAAGCATATAGAAAATTAGGTTTTTACAAAAATAGTGTTGGATTGTATAATAGTATTTTAGCTTTTCCATTGTCGGATAAGGCTAGAAAACTTTATAAACTAGTTTTGTTAGGTATTAGGAACAGATATTTTTTTATTATTGTTTACGTGAATTTATAATAGTCTGATTATATGTATTTGATTGTGTACCTATAAGGGTGACATGATCTGATAGATCAAACCCTCTATAATCAATAAAGATTTAAAAAAAAAGTTAGAATCTTAATTTTTAGGCCCTAGTAGAACATACCGGCGCGCCTAGCGCTTACGGCATGCAATATATATATATTTTTTTTCTTCTTTAAAAAACGTTACCCACTAGGATTTTCTCCTGTGCCGTGGAGGCAGTTTACAAACATAAATTGCACAAGGACAAACATCCAGACCCGGAACAATTATTTGTAGGCCATACAAATACTTGTTCCGTGCGGGATTCGAACCCGCGGCCCCCAGCGCAACAACTGATTGCTAAGCCACTGCGCCACGGAGCCGTCATATTTATACATAATTAAAAGGAAATGTCTAACAGAGATCATTATGATGTCCATGCATTCGCCCCCTCCCCCAAATAGGTAAATTGTACCTTATTTTAATAACATAAAAAAGGGTATATCTCACCTGTTTCATGATTCCCATTCTCTTCAAGTTTGTAATTCTCAATTTCGAAATTCTCTTCCTCAACTTTAACCAAATCAAGGCTAAAAATTTCGTCTTTACAATCATTTTCTATATCTAACTCTTCCGGCCAGATATCTATATGATAAACTTGTGTGAATTGAATCTTATTCCTAGTCTCATATGGTTTTGATGTTGACTGAAACCAAATATTTTTTTTAAATAAGAGAAAAAGCCAGTGTAGTATTGGTGTAGGAGAATCCACACTACCCATGCCATGCTGCAGCTATATTAGTAGTATATTTGTAACACAAATGGGTCGGCTCGACCGGGGAAGGACACGCTCTCACAGAATACCAGCGTAAAATAGCAGCTTAATGCTGCTGTGTTTCGTATGGTGAGTGTAGAGAACTGGAGACCCTTTTTACTGGAAAAGAGGCATTCCATCTTAATCCTCACGGGTGACAACGTACCTGCATTTTGATTCGCAAGCAAGGAGAGATGTAGATGTCTATGGGTCTCAGCAACAACTTACCATCAGGTGGGCTGTGTGCTCGTTGGTTACTCTATTTCTATTAAAAAAAACCTCCAAATGATAATAAAAGTCGGACAAAAGTGAGCGTTATGAATAAACTTAAATAAGAATGTAGATAGTTCATCCGTCCCGAGAATTGAGTCTCAACAATGTTTCGCTTAATATTTACAAATGCCGTATATTTGATAAAGATCTATGAAATATGTAACAGTATAAAATGTTAGTTAATTATTTTTGTAAGTTTCTCGCATATGGCAACGGAAAGCAGTATAGAAGGCGTGAGCAGGTAGTGACCGTCAAGGTGCCTGCCAAGTGATGTTGAAGGCAGCAGTCAATATTTATTAATAAGAAGTATAATATGGTGGGTCGTGTAATAACGGTGTAAGAATATTCACTACCGTATACTGTGTGTCCGGCATCGTATATATGTACTATGCACTAGATTTTGCATTCCGAACATTGACTATGTTCAAGTGAACTGTATTGCAATCCGTACACTTCAAATTGAAAATTTGTGAATTCCGTAAGATAATTATTATTACATGTTATCTAAATAAATAAATATATCATATACTTAAATATTTTTTTTAAAGTTACGAATATGCGAACCCATTTTTTTGTAATGTTAATGATAAACAATGAGCCTATTTTTATCTCGTTAAGACCAAAACTTTGAGATATTTTTTTGAACACACAGAAAATATCTAAAAAAAAAATGGCTGCCACGTTGAGGGGAAGGGGATCAGACATCAGTCTTTAGTATATTTGTATATTAAAACTAGCTGTTGCCCGCGACTTCGCCCGCGTGTTCAGACACTTCAATTTTATTTATTTGTATAGATAGTTGTAATATAAGTGACCAGACACAATGTATACCTACCCACGGGACGGCGTGTCGTAAGAGGCGACAGAGAGAAACCGGAACACGAGTTGGGAAGCAGCATCTTCCTGATGTCAACTCAGATTGATATAAACTGCAGTTGCCAACTTGCCAAGCGTGGCAAAATTGGCAAAATCCCTAAGGGAGAAATCTATGATACTCTTAAAGGTTTTAATGGATAGAATGGATAATACCATGGACCCTCCTGCAAGCAACTGCTCCAAAAGTGCATTCGACTCAATAGCCTGTTGTTGTAATCTTCTGCAACGAATGAGTCTTGCATGACAGGTGAAACAGACAATTATGGGCCCCTCATTCTCATCCGTCTGAAAATGTGAAAGTTCATCATAAATATGGAAAACTACTTAAATATATAAGTTTGTAATAAAATTTATTAGCATGTTAATTCATTTGAAAATAACTAACTACATAAGTAACATCGTAACATAATGCTAAGTAAGCGCATCTACGGAAACGGAAACTAGTCAATACTCTGTGTGACTCTTATGAAATACTTGACGCTGGCAGAATCCATTGGAAGTTGCCAAACAAGGAAAAAAAACATCATTTTTTTTATAATATTGAAGTGACTGGCTCTCAATGAACTTCAGAGTGGAACACATACTGCTGCTTGGTGGCAGAAATAGGTAAGAGACTGATAACTACCCAGACAGACTCCTAGGCTTAAAAAATATCCTACCACCTAGTGAATCATAATCACTGCAACAACACAGTCCTAAGCCACCTACATCCATCGACTTCCTGTCTAACTAGATTGCCACTATCTAGTGGAGGGCCACTCTACAATTTGCTTACGTATGAGCCTACCAATCGAGAATAATGTTTCCCAGTCTGTTGTTAGTGCAAGCTATAAGAACACAATACTCTAGAAGTATATATGCCCTGTATTAATAAACGTTACTCAACGACGAACTCAAGTGCGTAATCATTTGATACGCCCTCATTACGATATCAGCATCTCTAGATCGTTGCTAATTAATAAACACATAAAACAGTATCTCATAACGCTGTACTTAGGAATACTGTTCTGTGACTTGCACTCAAGTACACACACTTTAAGAGTCGAGTTTCGTTTATGTGGACGTGTTATAAAACAAAAGTTACACATGTTACTTAATCTGTACACACCCTTAATCAGTGTGGCACTCAGCTGATATCGTAAACCTAAACCGCATCTTGAGATATGATTATTAATAAGATCATAAACTCAAGATTGTACTCAAGTGAGTGTACTTGAGCTGAGTAATGTTTATTAATACGGGTCTATGAGTCTCCATGACTTTAACAGATATAATTTTAAAAACAGTAGATTCAAACACTTGGGTCCCTCACAGCGGTATTTTCAAGTTTGGGCTTTCACAATTCATCTCACTAAACCTACTTTTAAACATTAACATTAAACTACCAGCATCACTATTAACATTACAAATACTTCTTTTATTTACTCCAAGTAACCTGAAAGTCCTTGCGTTAGGTATAATTTATAACAATAGTCAAATGGCAGATTTGAAGTTAATACTTTCTTGAGTTTGCAGTCCGCACCCTTAACTATTAGGGAACTGTCACTTTCAATGTCAATTTCAAATGGAAGTTAATAACAATGTTATACATTCCCTAGCAGTTTTAACCTTTTTGATTTTATATCAATTGCAGTATGAAGTAAGTTCCAGACTTTTTTTTTATAGGATAGGGTGACAAACGAGCACACAGTCCACCTGATGATAAGTGGTTGCTGTGACCCATAGAGACATCCACATTTGTCCTCAATGAAGAATCAAAATGCAGATGCGTCGTGACCCGTGAGGACTAAGATGGAATGCCTCTTTTACAGTAAAATGGGTCTCCGGTTCTCTATACTCACCATACAAAACACAGCAGCGTTAAGCTGCTATTTTACGCTGGTATTCTGTGAGAGCGTGGTCCTTCCCCGGTCGAGCCGACCTATTCGTGCTACAACTATACTACTAATATAGCTGCAGCATGGCTCTACCATGTAATAAAAATGAGTTTGGACATCTTAACAATTAGCCTATTTTCTACTGACATCAAAAAGGAGGAGGTACTCAATTCAACTGTATGTTTTTGTATATTTGTTTGCAATTTCGATGATTCTTTTTTTATTTGATAGCTGGTGCTTCTCATGTGGTTCCATAAAAATTTGATCAAGGTCTGACCAATAGCTTTTGAGTTATTCTTAATAATTTATATTGAAGACGGTTTGTACAAAATTTTTAATTTTAAATTATACTTATATCTCATAAGGATATGGGCAGCAACTTTTTCCTCATAACAGGTCAGAATAATAAAAAAACTGCTGTTGCAAAACCCGCCCGCCTAGCGTGGCACCTACAACAAATAACAATAATAACACCAGAAATAATGCTAAAATAATGTAAAGCATTTATTCAACCTATTTTGGAATATGCCTTCCAGATTATACTGAGATTACTCATCTCATAGACTCATCAGTGCAGGACAGGTTTATATTGCATGTGTGTGTAAACAAACGCAAGTGTACATTATTCCTTCTTCTGATATCTCAGTCCGACAGGAACATGAGAAAGATGAGTGAGGGAATTTCTGTGTTTGAAAGCAAACATACACTCTCATAAATAAAAAAATAGGATTTTAAGAAATTCGAAATAAGATTGAAATTACGTAAATAGAAAATGGATTAATGCTATTTAAAACTAGAAGACGGCCTAAAACTACCTATTTATTATTTTAATTAATTAGAGAAACATAAAAACAACAATTTAAAATTAATACGGTGGTATTGAATAATATCCTGAGTTTTACGTAAGTCGTCGATATCGTTGACTTAGGCTTTGCTAAGCACGCACTCAGCACAACTTCGAAGTTAGCTCTATAAATACCGACATTGTTTTAGCTCGAAAGTTAAGTATGAGCAAAGTCAAAGTATGGTTTATAGATCTCAGCCTTAATCTCCCACTTTAATAGTCCAATAATAGAACGGTTCTAAGTGGATGAAAGACCAAATCAGAGTGGATGTTAATTTCTTGACAGAAAATTGCAATAATACTAATTGAATTAATATATACTAGAAAAGACATGGCAAACTAAATCTATGCAACAGTGTGGGTCACGTGGAGGAGGCAAAGGTACCTATTTATGGCAAAGACTCAGTAAATTTGTGCCCGCGGGCTCTAACACATCTATTCTAATACTTAGCACATATTACGTTTTTTATAGTATAAGGGTGACAAACATGCACAACGCTTACCTGATGGTAAGTGGTTGCTGTGGCCCATAGATATCTACATGTATCCTGGGGTTGGCTATAGACATCCGTTACTGGATTTTAAAAATGTTTTCAGTTTAACCAGTATGCATTCGTCCATGGATTACGCCTTGTACACCGCACACCGTACTGCGGCGGCGCTGAATGGTGTGCGGGTACAGGGGGCGAAATATAATATGAAATAGCGGTCGGTCGATTGAAAAAATAAGTATAAACGGATCTATTAAATAGTACGTTGAGCGATATTAATTTATATCTCGAGATATAATTTATATTACATTATATCCCATAGTAAAAAGCGGGCTTAAGGGTTAACACTGCATCTTAGCCTAGCCCCGATCTATCGCATTTTATGTCAGGCAAGTTATGTATAAATTTCTCCAGCGATAACTCTTCTTTAAAGGATTTCTCGACGAGGTAAAACAAATTACCGCAGTTTCAATTCGCAATATTAATATATATTAACAAACTTACAAAACTGTTCGTCAATGTTTTGAATAAATTTTGGAGATCAGCCTTCTTTAGTACAAACATACGTACATTAACACATAAACAAATTCTACAAATTTCACTAAAGGCCATTTTATATCTATAGCTTCCACCACAAACAAACTAAAATTAATAATGATTAATAAGCAGTACTTGAGTATGTAGTCTCTAATATATGTAATATGTATAAATCCTTTTTTTATCAATATAACGAAATTTTCAAAAATGTAATGTATTTTTTAACGGGCTTTACGGCTCTGGGTTCTAGCCCTTCTGAGCCTAGAAAAAAAAAATATAAACATAAATATGTAACAAAGAGTATAGTAACTGTCCTATACACAAACAGCCCTATTAATAAACATAGAATTGAGCAAGATTAACTTTACTCCTAGTTTAAAATAACTAATTTCATTATTAATATACATATAGTAAGGAGGGAGTAAACTACGAATCTACTCTCGGAATAAAAGTTAAACCTTGGCGTTACATAGTTTAACGACTGAGTAAGCATAGACCAGCCGCGTATTTTTACATTTTGTAAAACTTTACGTACGTTGTAGCCAAAGAGAAAATAACCCAGAGAGTACTTTTTATAAACTATAACCACTACGTCAAATAAAGCGTATAATAAGTATTTTTTTTATAGGAGAGGGGGCAAACGAGCATGCGGCTCACCTGATGGTAAGTGACTACCGCCGCCCATGAACAACTGCAACACTAGAGAGGGAATTGCAGAATCGTTGCCGGCCTTTTAAAAAGGAGTACGCTCTTTTCTTGAAGATGCCTAAGTGGTATCGGTCCGGAAAAATCGCTGATGGTAATCGATTCCACAAGGAAGTCGTGCAAGGAAGAAAACATCTTCTAAATCGTACAGTGGTGGACCGCCACTCATCTAGATGGTGTGGATGGTATCGGGAGTTCTGCCGCGATGTGCGTTCGTAAAATTTGGCGAGTGCGATTAATCTGAACAATTCCTCAAAGCACTCCTCATGGTAGATGCGAAAGAAAATCTAAATGGATGCAACATCTCTTCGTAGTGCCAATGAATCGAGCCGATCGGAAAGGGCTCGCTCGTCGACGATTCGAGCCGCTCTGCGCTGGATGCGGTCAAGTGGAAGGAGCTGGCACTGGGGAGCCCCTGCCCAGAGATGGGAACAGTATACCATGTGAGGCCGAACCTGCGCCTTGTAAAGTAGCAGGCGGTGTGCCGGCATGAAATACTGTCCCGTTCTGCTGAGCACGCCAAGATTTTTAGAAGCCAATTTGGCCTTCTCTTCCAAGTGATCACGAAACTGCACGTCACTCGATATGTCGACTCCGAGGATACCGAAACTGGCTGCGGCAACAAGGGGAGTGTCTTGAAAATGAGGAGATACGACAAAGGGGGTCTTTTTAGCGGTAAACGCGCAAACTTGTGTCTTCTGAGGATTAAACTGGACTAGATTTAGTCGCCCCCAATCCGAGACTTTGTTCAGCAAAGACTCGACTTCAGACACAAGTTTGTTCCGGTACTCGGCGACGTTTTCCCGAGAAATATTGGCACGGCCTGTGTAAAAAGGTCGGCTTTGTCTTTTACGGCTTGGGACAGTGAGTCGTCCACCCTGTGCAGAGATGGTAGTGATGGGTTACAGAAATTCCCTTGGACAGCCTTGACGAGAGACCAGAATGCACGTGTTCCCGAAGGAAGCCGAAATAGTTTCTCGCCAATTCTGCCTATGTGCTCTGACTTTGCCTTGGCAATAACTCTTTTGAAGGACCTGGAGGCGAAGTTATACTTCTTTTTAAGTGTGCTGGTGTTTACATCCCGAGTCGCCGAAGCCGCAGCCCAGGCTTGATAACACTCCTGCTTACTGCGTAATGCAGTCTTACAGGAGCGACCAAACCAAGGCTGAGATCTGCCTCCGATGGGTACCACAGATGATGGAATAAATAGTTCCATTCCCTGTAGCACTACATCAGTGACAGAGTCAGTAACAGCGTTGGGATCATCCGACGAGAAGCAAACCCGCAAATCTATGGGTAGGATGCAAAGAAAGACCGCATTCCGTCCCAATCCGCCGACCTATAATGCCAAACGCGGCGGCAACCTGCAGAATGCAACCGCGAGGGGAGCGTGTGTGGCACCACACTCCGGATCAGATAATGGTCCGAAGAGCCAAGAGGGGCATCGACGGAAACCTGATATCCGTCCGGATGAGAGGTCAGCAGAAGGTCCAACAGGGAAGGTATATGATCCTCTACATCTGGAATCCGCGTAGGCGAAGTAACCAGTTGTGTCAGACCATATGCCAAGGCAAAGTCATAAACAGAGCTCCCCGCATGATCGGTTAAACGTGAACCGAGCCATTCAGCGTGGTGGGCGTTAAAATCGCCAAGGATCACGATCTCTGCGGATGGGACCTGTTGTAGCACGGAGTCTGCAGCCATTTGGACGTGGTTGATGAGTCGGTCTGTTTCGGCAAGAGCAAGGCCGGCTTCGCCGTCTCGAGATGGTAGTGGACGACGTTTAGGTTCGAGTGAAGTCCCCTTATGTTGCAGAAATTCACGGATAGCGTGGCAGGGGTCGCCTTGGTCTTGTTGCTCAGTTTGCCCCGAGCAGTTATGTTTTTGAGCGGAATTTCCCCCCCCCCCCCCAGAATACGCGGGGCAGCCCGCTCAGGAGTGGAATTACATGGTCGTGGATGCTCAGCGAGGGATTCTCCAGGGGTGCTGGTAACCTCTTGGGGTAGTCTTTCGTGTAATTCCGCTACCATGTTGATGGGTTGATTGGGGGGGAATTGGGCCTCCGGCCACCTGCACTCACCAGACTAAGCGCGGAAGCAGAGCTTCTACTTCACGCCGGTATTCTGTGAGGTCGTGGTACCAACCCAGCTCGAGCCTGCCCATACGTGCAACAGCAAAAACTGCCCCGTTGCTCTACCACCGTTATAGTATATATAATCGACTGCAGGTCGGCCAACATAAAACTCCTGCACACCGTGCTCGACTCAACATATTATCTTCGGACTTGTGCCCACATTGTGATCAAGTTAGAACTATTCATCACCTGTTGTTTGAATGTGGCCAATATAACTTTCAACAACTTTTATTAGATAGTGAAGTGTGTGACAGTGAAAGTGAAAATCAACCCATCGCAAATAATGGCTTGACTGTGTTTTTGAAGAATATAAAATATTTTCTGCCGATTTACAAATAGAAACAGAAACAGAAACAGAAACTTTTTTATTCAATATAGATTATAAATAATACTTATTGAAAGTCACTCTTTTGTTTGATTACCACTGGTTCGGAAAAAACCTCTGTCCTGGGAAGAACCAGCAAGAAACCCAGCGGGACTTTTTTTTTTAAATAACAGCTTACAATCATGGTGTTACACAAATTAACAACACAACAAATTAGAAATAGCTTGGTAGCGATCACCTCATTTCCAGGGGTTATTATCATCCATAAATTCCTTAATATTATAATAACCCTTTTTATACAAACTTAGTTTAATAAAGTTTTTGAACTTTGAACAGGTCAAACTTTGTATATTTTCTGGAATTTTGTTGTAAAAGCGTATACATCGCCCCAAGAATGAATTACTGACTCGATGGAGTCGAGTAACTGGTACTACTAGCTTGTGTCTGTTCCTAGTATTTACAGAATGAATATCACTTATTTTTGTAAAACTACTTTTATTTTTGTGTACGTACATTACATTTTCATAAATGTATTGAGAGGCCAAAGTTAATATATTAATTTCCTTAAATTTTTGTCGCAGCGACTCTTTAGGCTTTAAATCATAAATTGCTCTTATGGCCCTCTTCTGCAAAACAAATATAATTTCAGTGTCAGCTGCGTGTCCCCATAGCAAAATACCATACGACATTATGCTATGGAAGTAGCTGAAGTAAACTAGTCTAGCTGTTTCAACACTGGTTAAACTTCTAATCTTTTTTACAGCATATGCTGCAGAACTAAGTCTGCTTGCTAGTTTTGATATATGGGGGCTCCATTGAAGCTTCGCGTCTAGTGTGATTCCAAGAAAAATGGTGGTATCTACAAGACTCAGTTTCTCCCCATTTAAAATTACATTAGTATTTAATTGTTTGACATTTGGAGTCACGAATTTCATACATTTTGTTTTAGTGCCATTTAAATGCAAATTCTTAACATCGAACCAATTTACTAATTTAGAGATAGCATTATTTACTTCGTCATATTTTAGTAACTGTCGACTTAATTTGAAAATTAAAGAAGTGTCATCTGCAAATAATACTATATCATGGTTATCCCCTACTATGTAAGGTAAGTCATTAATGTATACAAGAAACAGAAAGGGGCCGAGAATTGAGCCTTGAGGCACGCCCATTTGTACCATCGATCCGGAAATACATTAAATCCACAATAAAAAAATATAAAAATGAAGACCCAGGATAAAATGAAGTCTTATCGGCTTAAAGAACAGGCATCTAAGCCAAAAATCTTAATTAAAAAATCGAAGAACAAGAGTTTTGGTGGGATCTTGACCGACAGCGGATTGCTACTCCTGTATTATTGTTTAATTAATGGTTTGAAGTGGGTTTTGATATGTAAAAGTGGTGCGATTTTGTGTATTAAATGTCTGCGCATTTCAAATATTAGTGAAAATGGTGAAACAAGTGTTCCGATGGTGATGTGAATCTCAAGATAAAGCTTCTGTCTGCTTAGGTGCCTTGAGATACTATTGCCAACTGTCTATTGGCTCAAGATGTCATAAAAATCTCCCAATAACAATGTGACGCATCAAGATATTTTTGTGACTGACTAGATAATAAAATCTATAAAAACGATGATCCCGAATGCACTTCTTATTAGTTTGGAACAATGAAATGAAGACATGGTCTACAAAACAAGCATCCAAGCCAAAAACCTTATTAAAAAATACAAAAGTTATTATCTATGGTACGTTGGACATTGCATAGATATTATAGTCTAAAGTTCAATACTATATCTATGGGACATTGTATAAAGCTCGCTATTCACTATGGGATATAATATATATTATATCCCGAGATATAGTTTATATATATTATATCCCGAGATATTAATTAAACTGTGTGCAAAACATCTTGGCTTTCGGACGGCTGAAGATACTCCTATATACATAACCGACCATCTAACTGCTAAAAGCACACGATTGCACTTCCTGGCTAGAGAACTTGTCAAATCAAAAAAGTACAAATTTTGTTGGACTGCCTATGGAAAAGTTTATGTACGCAAGGATGAGGCTTCGCAAATAATAACCATCAAGAACGAAGCCCAAGTTCACCAGTTACTACAGACTGCATGACTAGATCAGAAGGCGCAATTTCTCCGGAATAATGAAATTATTTTACCTTTTTCTGTATTTCTCTTAGTGCGTAAGTTTTTTCTAAGAAATGTAATTAATTCAATAATCTTTAATATTTATATGTACTACACACAACTTATACACTCTAACACACAATTTACACTTACACTTATTAAAACCCTATCACTTTCACAAAAATTCATTATATATAATACTATCATTAAAATACAACTCAATTGTTAAATGAAAAATTTTAATCAAATAGAACAGTATACGGGAAGTGTAATTTATATATTTGGATTCGAACATGCCTTTTTATCTGTAAATATATACATTATATTATGCACAATAGGTATATACACGTATTTATACTCATGCAAACGACAGTTAATTTTACTACTTTTAAAATGGACAATTCCCTAATTACCTGGAAAGAATTGGATGACATCGAAATTGCAAACGTTATTGAGTGCGACATTGAAGACCTTTCAAATTACATTTCTGTGAAAAATAATGACTTAACTATAATATCTCAAAATATAAGAAGTGTGTATAGTAACATAGATGACCTAAATTTAACTCTATCTTTTTTGAAATTTAAACCTGATATTTTGATTTTGACCGAATGCCGACTAAGCCTCCAAAAAACAATTCCATGTATTTCTAACTATACTCATTTTGCTACAACATGTCATCTTAACCAGAGTGATGGAGTTGTAGTGTATATAAAAAATACTATAAATGCTAATGTTACAGAAATAATGTTAGAACACGCTTCATGCTTACAAATAGAGATATATAATAACACTATTTTAGCAATATACCGCTCTCCTTCTAACACAAATGCCAACAAATTCATTGATTCATTAAGTTTATACCTAGAAAACATTAAATCAAAAGAAATCATAATTCTAGCTGGTGACATAAACATTAACATTGCACCTAAAATAAATGAAAATTCGAATGAACGTAGTAACAGAGAGAATTATTTAAATATGTTAAGTATGCACGGCTTAATACCTGGTCATTACTCATCGACAAGAGAAAGTAGTTGCCTAGATCATTTTATTCTAAAGCTAATACAGGGTAAGGTCTATGCTCAAATTGCTATCTTACTTACAACAATTACTGATCACTCAATGATACTACTAAACCTATCCAACTTAAAATTATTAAATGAATGCACAAAGACAAAAACAATCACAGATTTTAAAAATGCTCTTAACAGTTTATTACAAAAGAATATCAATGAATTACTTTTTTGTGAAAATCCCCATACAGTTATAGAAACATTAGTTAATAAATTGAGTGAATCCTTACAAGAACATACAAAGATTGTGCATCTTCCAAAAAATAAACGCATATTAAAACCTTGGATAACTCCTGGCATTGTGCGTTGTATTAGAAATCGCAACAATTTGCAAAAAAAGTTACGTTCCGATCCTCACAATGAAATTCAAATAATTATATATAAAAGATATCGTAACAATTGTAATAAAATAATAAAAAAGCAAAACAGAGCTATGAAAGACAGGTCCTGAGGATGTCCCTCAATAACAGTAAAAGTCTTTGGAATAATATTAAAAGGATAGCACATCTAAATCAAACAAAAGTAAGTAATACAGATTTACTACATATAAAAGCAACACCATTAGATTCGGTAAACTATGTTAATAACTTTTTTGCTAATGTGGGTAAAAATCTTGCCAAAAATATTATAACTAGAAATAATGATAGTAAATATACAACAGTATTAGGGCAGCCCCAGTTTTCTTCCTTTGTCTTGCTAGATACGGATCCTCAAGAGGTACATGATATCATCATGAACCTAAAATCAAACAGTGCTCCTGGATGGGATAATATTCCAGTGCACTTTCTAAAACTTACAATAACTCAAATCACTCCTATAATCTGCCACTTTGTAAATCTTTGTTTTAAGCATGGCGTTTTTCCTGAACCTTTAAAACGAGCTGTTATAACACCAGTCTATAAGAATGGGGATAGATGTGATGCTAGCAACTATAGACCAATTTCAGTACTACCTTCGATTTCCAAAATATTAGAAAAGCTTATCAACACAAGACTTTTAAGTTATCTTACTAAGTTCGATATTTTGTCTAACTGTCAGTATGGTTTCAGACATGGTAAATCCACAGAAGATGCAATCTTAGCTCTAAGCTCGTTCATAGTTAACAACTTGGATCAGGGTAAAAAATGTCTTGCAGTCTTTCTAGACCTCAAAAAGGCCTTTGGTGCTATCTGTGTCCCCATCCTTTTACAAAAATTAGAAAATATTGGCATAAGGGATACAACCTTGACATTGTTTAAAAATTACTTATTAAACCGTACACAAAAAGTTAAAATAGATCAGTTTATTAGTGAGGACACATATACTACCTACGGTATACCACAAGGCAGTATTTTAGGCCCAACTTTGTTTCTAATTTATATCAATGATCTTTGTAATCTGAAAATTGATGGTAACCGAGTGTTCACATATGCCGATGATACTGCTGTAGTTTTTACTGGAACATCATGGGATGACATCCGTAAAGGTACAGAATCTGGCCTCACTAAAATTGCAAGCTGGCTTCAATCCAATTTTCTGACAATTAATGCACTTAAAACTAATTATATTTGTTTTACTATTAAAAATAGTATCCAACCGGGAAATAACTTCAACATAAAGATTCACACTTGCAGCATTGACAAATCTCAAAACTGTAACTGCTCTGTCATTACGAAAGTTTCTTCAACCAAGTACCTAGGAAGCATTATAGATCAACGCTTAACTTGGCATGAACATATTGATATAATAACATGTAGATTTAGAAAAATAACCTGGATTTTTAAAAAGCTTAGACATATTACTTCAGATAACCTTATTAACAAAATTTATGTAGCTTTAGCCCAATCGTTATTAACTTACTGCCTTCCGATATGGGGTGCAGCAACAAAAACAAAATTATTGCAATTGGAAAGAGCTCAGCGTGCCTTAGTAAAGACAATGTACTTTTTGCCTTATAAATTCCCAACAGAGAGCCTATATTTAAAATCTGATGTACTAAGTGTATGAAAATTATATATTTTACACACAATATTAAAAAAGCATAAAGATTTGTTTTATGACCCAAATATTTTGCATAAAAGAAGAAAAGACATTGTATTTAACACTTTTCGTGTTAAAACTGCATTTGCTAGACGTCAGTTCATCAACCAATCTATCTATCTGTATAATTCTGTTAACAAAAATCTTAATATTTACTGTAGAAATACCAAGGACTGCAAGTTATTAATTATAAATTGGCTGAAAACCCTGTCTTACGAAAGCACAGAAAAACTTTTATGTTTCAACACATAAGGTGAAAATAATATTTCCCAAAAAACACACACATGCACACAAACAACACACACACACACACACACACACACACACACACACACACATTTATTGTTGAATAATTTTAAACTACTTTTGTTTTTTTAGTTTTTTTTTCTTTGTATAATATGTAATTATATGTTTCTAGAAAGTTTTGTATAGCTATGGAAGAGCGGGAGTCTCTGACACCAGTGCCTTAAGGTGCTTAAAAGACGCTCCCTACCTTATGCAAATTGTGAAATGCTTAATCAAATAAAAGATGTTATAAAAAAAAAATATCCCGAGATTAGCTTTCATACTGTGATATAGATCTTTTAATCAGTGTGCGTTCGTCATTGGAGTTTGTTCCCCGCACACCGTTCCGCGCTGCCGCAGAACGGTGTGCGGGGAACAGGGGGCGAAATATAATATGAAAATATCGCTCGCTCGATTGAAAAAATATTTATAGTATGAGATGTAATATATATATTATATTACATCTCAGTGTAAATGGTTCCATTAAAAAGTATGGTGATTTATATTAATTTATATCTCGTGATATAATATAATATATTTTACATAATATCCCATAGTGAAATGCAGGCTTAATTGTCAGGCTGAGAAGGGCTAGAACCCAGAGCCGTAAAGCCAGTTATAAAAAAATGTATAATTGTCAATGTCAACAAAATATTTCTTGATTCTTGCTTGTACAAATTTTTCTTTTCCTATTATATTTAAAAACTTTGACTTGTGGAGAGTACAATAATCCTAACAGAATTATTGTCTACTCTTCACCACAATTGGTTTAGTAAAACAAATACAATTTAATTCTGATGCAATGGCAACTATCAGTATTCCAAGGATATTTCAAAATTTAATTGATAAAAAAAACTTTTCATGCTGTGCCCTGTGCTTACGAACAGAAAGAGAAGTGCAAATGACGACTCCGTTGATGTTCAGAAAGGTTCTAGCAGCACTGGACCATTCTGTAAGTTTACAAAAAAATGTTATTTATTTTAGTTTTTAATAAGGACTTAAGTGTGACCTAGTTTGTTGAGATTAGTGCGCCAACAAGCATTGGGGCAGCGCGGTTGACACTTTCTTGTCTTTAATCCCTTTCAGTTGTGGAAGGCGGCCTGTGCCCAGCTGTAGGGCTTTCAATCACTGATGATAGGTTCCCTTTATATAATGAAGGATGATTCCCTTTTCAAACTACCACAAGTACTAATGTTGCTACCACCGTCATACCAAACCATGACATTAGCTATTGACTTTGTTTGTTCTGTAAAAATACCCCTACACTAGTACTTCTGTATTGTGGAGACATTTTATTACATATTATAAGATATATAGATTATACAAGGGCAAACATCCAGACCTAGAACAATTATTTGTAGGCTATAGAAATACTAGTGCCATTCGGAATACAAATCCGTGGCCCTCGTGCCCTAACTCATTGCTAATTCACTAAACCATGCAGCCATCAAACTTTAATTCAACTTTTAAATAAATATTTCAGGACTTTGAAGTAGATCGTATTTGTAACTGGTGTGAAGCACGTGCAGCGACAGTTGCCCGATTTGTGGACATGGTGGATTTGGCTCTGGAGGTGCAGGGAGTTTTAAAGAAAGTGAACAAAACAAACAAAAAAATGGCGGTAATTTGGTTTTGTTTTTTCTTTTTATCATTTTTTAATGGAATATGAGTGACTATTCGATACGACTTAGGGACCTTTAAGAAAAGAGCGTACTCCTTTTTAAAAGGCCGGCAACACATCTGCAATTCCCTCCCTGGTGTTGCAGTTCTTCATGGGCGGCGGTAGTCACCATCAGGTGAGCCGCATGCTCGTTTGCCCCCTCTCCTATAAAAAAAAAATAACATACATACAGTCCACCTAATAGTAAGTGGATATTGTGGCCCATAGATATCTACATTTATCCTCGATTAAAAACCAATATGCAGATGCGTTTTCACCCCTGAGGACTAAGATGGAATGTCCAGTAAAATGGGTTTCTGGTTCTCTACACTCACAATATGAAAACTCGTGTTCTGTGGTAGGCAGCGTTTGGGACACTACGACACATTTTCTCATTGGGTATTCCTTAAAACTTGAATACAATATTGTCCAGTGCATATTGCCAGTGTTGACAGTGGATCTGAGAAGTGGTCCTTCACTGCAGCCGTATGAGGAAGGTTCAGAATATAGAATAAAACACATTGGTTGAATATTGTTATGTATTAAGCTTGGTAACATTACAAAAGACAAGTGTTTTAAGTGAATATGAAATTACCTACATTTAATTTACTTTATTAATTAACAAAGTAAACAAGTACCCCCAAATATTCTATTTGTTATTCTTAACAATAAATCTTTGAATATGGGGGCGTTCAAGTATTACGTCCCGCAATTTTTGAAGATTTTTTACCCTCCCGCCCCCCTATGTAACGCGCCGTAACGTTTATCTGGACCCCCCCTCCCCCTCCCTAAACGTTACGTAACACCCAAGTGACAATTTTTAACTAAAAGTCACAATTATGTTGCGCAAAGTACCGGAAAGTAGCTAAAATAACGTTGTTATTGTTTTAATCGCGTTTGCGGTAATAATAAATAAAACAAGAGATAAGAAATGTCTTAAAACTCACAATAGATGCATATATTGTTTATTTTATTTATTCATATTGTTATTTAATAAATAATCACACATAATGTAATAAACATTTGCTTAAGTTTTAAATATGTTAAAATGGGCTAAAATTCGTCCTAATAAACTTTTACTGCTAACTTTACATTTAATTACGCCGTTTTTCTGACTTGCCCCTTTCCTCACATACATTTTTGGCTTAATTTACCAAGGTCTTCTCATGCATTCTCCTGTTTTAGCTTTTTTTTACTAATAAACTATTAAAATAAAATAACATATTTATTTTAATCTTTGGCAATGCAATGGAAACCTAACTGAAATAAAACATTTTAGTCCAAATAAAATTGTATTCTTAGCTAAAAATTTAAAATAAAAACAGCCATAATTAAAATACGTAGGTATGTAAAAAAAAGATCAATTTAATTGGAGTTAATATTCCTCTGTCCACGGGTTTGCCGGCCACTCAGACTCTTTCATTACTGGCATCCGGAAAGCAGACGCAGTGGATTCCGGAATTGTTAAACCACTTGCATCAACTTTGTCTTCGTCAAGCCAATCGGCATACTCAGACGATGTTTCACAGCATCGCACAATGCAGAGAAGCTCATTTGCCCTTCTGGCAGCAGTCGCTGTGGCTGTACTCTATTTTTACGACGGTCTTGGGCAGTCTTGCCATACACGTAACGACTGTGCATTTGCACACTCTTGTGAGATGTGAAATAGATCCCACATGTTGCACATATTCTGTTCTTGAGGTCAGATTGTACTAATGGGCAAAATAAATCGTAAGGCATCTGCTTAAACCCTTCTAGAGGAGGCGACAGATCATCTAACAACCTCACAAGAAGTGGTGAAAACTTGCATGATCCTTTGTCCAGCTGACCAGGTACGACGAGCTTGCTTGGGGTTTGAAAGATTGGGCAGGGTGGCAGCAGGAAAGTATTTGGAAAGACAGATTTCAATGCACTCCTGCAGCGGGAACAGCAAGATTCATCCGCGCATTTAATCACTTGTAAGAAATATTGCGATTCACGAACGTGAGCCCTATACCATGCCAGATTAGGTTCTGCTGGATTCTGCAAGCTATCTTCCGGCTTTCAATATTCCGCCGAAACATCATAGCTGTCAATTTTCATTTCCCTCCAGATCTTAGCAAGTGTCTCTCCAGCGTGCTGAAAATTGAGTTTTTCCGAATCATCATGATTACTGCCTTTCATAAGTCCACTGCTGAACATAGGCCTCCCCCAAGGAATGCCATAAAACACGATCCCGAGCCACCTGCATCCATCGACTACCTGCATATCCTACCAGGTCGTCACTCCATCTAGTGGGGGATCGCCCTACACTTCGCCTCAAAGAACTGACGAAGCGACAAGCTTCTGTGCAAATCTAAAAAAAATCTGTGTTCAGCAGTCGCATTTTTTTATAGTTGAGGGGGCAAACGAACATGTGGCTCACCTGATGGTAAGTGACTATCACCGCCCATGAACAACTGCAACACCAGGGGAACCAGGGGAATTGCAGTTGCAGGCCTTTTAAAAAGGAGTAGATTCTTTTCTTGAAGGTCACTAATTCGTATCGGTCTGGAAAAATCGCTGATGGTAATCGATTCCACAAGGAAGTTGTGCGAGGAAGATAACATCTTCTAAATCGCACAGTGGTGGACCGCCAATCATCCAGACGGTGTGGGTGATATCGGAAGTTCTGCCGCGATGTGCGTGCGTGAAATCGCCACTAAATTTTAAGAGAGGACAGAGCAAGGAACGAAAAAAGCAAAAGGTGCTTGGCTTTGAATTTTAGCCATTGTTCACACACCAGACATGTTGCGGCCTTATCATACTACGGCAAGGACCCTCTTCAGACCGTTTTTCCAATAGGTAATTTTCCAAAAAATTGTGCCAGAGAAATATTAGTACGTATTAGAAATCGCACCAGGATTCAACCGAGGCAGCTTTTCTTTTGATTTTGAAGTAAATACATCTATGTGTTTCGAACTCAATGCCAACACGAAGCGTACGCCTTCAACAGTATGATCCTGCTGCGGCTTCCGCGGCGGCCGCGCCTCGCTCGTTCAGTCAATTCTTCAGCATTTCCATAGATATTATATATACTACTACTTCCATATATATTATATATATATACTACATAGGCAGGCATTTCGATCAAAACACACTTAGCGAACGGTTATGTCACTCGTTTCCGCGCCACAACCAAATACAAATTGTAGGAAAATTTATCGACCAAGTGAAAAATGAAAAAGTTTTAGCCCCAAATTAGCTGCCCTTAAAATCTGCCGCCCTAGGCTCCAGCCTACTCAGCCTGCTGGTAAATCCGCCACTGGTAAAAGTACTTTGTATTCCAGGTGCATTAAAAGAGAACACAGTCGCAATACAGTCGAGGGATTCCCCGTAAAACATAGACAAAAAAGGTTGCCAACTTGGGAGGACAGAATAAAAATGACGTACCATACAATCAAGGGATTCCCCGTAAAACGTAAACGAAAGGGGTTGCCAACTTGGGAGATTTTAATTTCCTAGTTTTTATTGAAATAAAAAAAAAGTTACGTAACGCGTTATTGGAAAACCCCCTCCCGCCCCTGTAACGCATGGTAACGTTTTATAAGACCCCCCCTCCCCCCAAATTGCGTTACGTAATACTTGAACGCCCCCTATGACAGTTTCACTGCGTGATAAACTTAGGAATGAGGATATCCACTGTAGAACCAGGGTAACCGACTTAACACAATCGATTAGTGAGCTGAAAAGGCAATAAAAGGCCATATGGCTCAAATAACCGACAATCAATGGGTAAGAAATGTTCTCGAGTGGCAGCTTGGTACTAGTTGGCGATGTGTGAGTCCCCCTCCCCCACTTATTGAGTGATATTGAGCTATAATGATTCTGTGAGAGAGTGGTCCTACCTTGGTCAAGCTGACTCATTCATGCTGCAACCATAATATAGCAACTAAAGTGTGGCTCTACCACATACAGACATAGCATGTTACTGTTGGGCGGGCACATTGTGAGGCAGGCGTTGTATGCTAGTTGTCAATTTATTAGTGTTCCTTCATTAGCTGACTGATAAACAAGTACAATGGTTGAAACAGTAATATGAAATAACCCGATTGCATAGAAATGATTACTGGAATGAAAAAGGTTTATATGTGGAAGAGCCATAGCAGCTATATTATGGTTGTATCACAAATGGGTCGGCTTGCCCGGGGTAGGACAATGCTCTCACAGAATACCAATATAAAATAGCAGCTTAATTCTGCTGTATTTTGTATGGTAAGTGTAGAGACCCGAAACGAACACCCTTTTTTAATGGAAATGAGGCATTTCATCTTAGTCCTTAGGGGTGATAATGTATCTGCATTTTGATTCTTTATTGAGGATAAATGTAGAAACCATGGGGTTCTCTACACTCAACATACGAAATACAGCAGCATTAAGCTGCTATTTTACTCTGGTTTTCTGTGATACAGTACCACTACCTTTATAGCATTTTTTTCGCTGCTGAACATGGGCCATAGATTGCTTCATAAGGTGGATATTTGCCATAGTTGCCACTCTTGCTAGGCTTTTTGGCAACCGCAGTTTTATATTTTGTAGTTGTTTAAAGACACTGCGGCCTGTCTCCTGATTTTTTTCCCTCTGTCGCCTCTTAAGACATCTATGGGACAATATGGGATAGTGGATATTCTTACACCGCTGATCATTGATTTCAGAAAAGACGTCTACTGCAAAGACTTCAGTACTACCAGAGCAAGTGTATGGAAATGAGAAAGGCAACGCAACTAACCAATACTGAAGTGCTGGTTATAGATGCCCTAGATGTGAGTCTAAAAAACTGTTTGCAGCCAATTTAAAAAAGGGAGGCGGCTTACAATTTGAATGTGGGCTTAGCTTTCCATTGACGTCCGTCGAGTTGGGGGTTGATATTTATATATATTCAATCAATTCGGTTCTTTGACATAAGTTGAACCTAACCTATTTTATTTGTTATCTGCCCTAATACGTACTGTTAAAATAAAACAAATTTCAATAAGAGATCATTTATTATGGTATCATTCTTGTTTATCATAAAATGTATTTATATTTACATTATAAATGCAAACAAAAAATATCGATATTTTAGAAATCGATTTTTTGTGAATCGATACATCAGCTTACGATTTGAATCGATTTAAAAATCGATCTTTTTCGGAAAGAAACGACATCCCTACTGACGCTGATAAAAACAATACAAAATAGCGTCAGTTTTACGGTAGGAATTGACATAAATATTGCTAAATAATTGATTTTCAATAATTTTTTTCTCAAAAAGTACGTGTTTCCGCATGTTGTAACTTTGCGTGTGTGCTTATAATAATGTAACCTATCCGTAAAATAAAATATCAACCCCCAACTCGACGGACGTCAGTGGAACGACTTACCTGAATGTGTTTTTTTTTTCTTTTTTTTTTGTATGTATGTGATGCAATATCTTCCTCTATTGTGAACCAATTTTTACGATTCTTGTGTTTAAATAACTTCGTTAGTCTAGTGGTCGTAAACGCGACTGTTTATAAGGTCCTGGGGTCCTGGGGAGTTTTCCTGTCAAGAAATTCTCGTAATAACTATTGGTTAATCTGTGACGTCACGAAGCGACCTCAAAATGGCGGCCTCAAAAAGGACTGTCGCCTCACGCAATGTAACGAATTCTTTGATCCCTTAGCTATCGAGTTGTGTAATTACGTTGTGGATGTAGATGATAGATATGTAACTGCAACACCAAACTGTATCCCCCGACTTTGTTATCATCATATCATTTTAAGAAGGAATAAATGATTGGTAATAAGCTTATAATATAAGGCTATGGTAGCGTGTGTCCTTCTGGCACAAGTATTTTAAATACTTAAAAGGAGGTCTCAGTTATAATACCGTATCAATTTACAATGTACTTATTACCCAATAAATATAAAGTTTCCTCATCTGGTTGGGCTGTTTAAATATATAATTGTAAACGAAATATATAAACATACATAAATATCAATAAAATAGAATAAATATATAAAAAATACATAAATATATAAAAACCCAACCAGATGGAAGCCCTCGGCAGGGTAGACCAAACGGCCGAGGGTTAGTGAAAGAAACCGGCGGACGATGTGGGCGGTATCGAGGAGCACCGCCTTCTGCATTTGAGCTTGGAGCGGTCCGTCACGGAGTCCCAGTCGCCTCAGATGACCCGAGAGGCTAACTGGGATTAACCCGTTCGCAGAAACGACCACAGGAATAATTTCGGCCGGCAGACCACCCCACATGTCGGTCACCTCGTGAGCCAGGTCCAGATATTTTGTCAGCTTATCTGTTTCGGCTTTCACGAGGTTCTCGTCATAAGGAATGGTAATGTCGACCAAAAATATCCTTGACTGTGCCCGGTCCATCAGCACAATATCAGGCTTATTCGCAAGAATAGTCCTGTCTGTGATGATGGCCCGGTCCCAGTAGAGCCTGGCGCGGTCATTTTCGAGCACGGCTTCCGGCAAGTACTTATAATATGGCAGTTTCCGATCCACGAGACCGTATTTCAGAGCGAGCTCCTGGTGTAGAATCCTGGCTACTAGATTGTGTCTGTGCAAATACTCAGAGTTAGAAAGCGCCGAACAACCGGAGATGACATGCCTAAGTGACTCACCGGGATGGCGACAAGCTCGACAGATGACGCCGCATGCGTTGGTCAATGCAGATGAACAGCAACGCATTGCGGGCGTATTTTAGGGCGAAAGGGGGAGAAATTGTAGGTTTTGCGTATCGGGCTAGGATGCATCGACTTTTTGCTGAGCTGGAGCCATCTATAACCGTCACCGAGCAAAACCTGGCAGACCGAGTTCGGTATATCTTATTACCCAATAAATATTATTATTATTATTTTCAGTTTTCTAAATTCCCTCCACTTTGGAAGCAATATCTGGGGGCACGGCAGTGCCCTCGCCAAGTCGAGCAAAAAAGCGGCACGGCCGTACCATCCTTTTCTCGAAGCAGTTCAGGCCATTTTCGAAACCCTATAACTTCATTGTGGATAAAACTAAAAGCCTGAATTCAGTAACCAAGTATACATTGTATAAACATGTGTAATATAATGGAATAATAGGTGTAGATAGGTACCTAGATATAACTATCTACAAAAAAAAAATGAGATGCCATCAAAAACATAACTTGTAAAAAAAATCAAGTCTCGCAATTCAGTTCTTCTACTGTAAAATGTTGTGAGATCCATGTAATACCAAGTCGGTTAATTTATTCAGTCCCTACTTAAGGGTCCTTCTCTCTTAAGTTATTACTTAATTAGCTAAACTAACATCTTATAGTGACCATATCAATATTAAAAATCTTTTATGTTTTAAATAAATAGATTGACTTGGCCATCGCATGAAAACGCAATGTATCTCACAAGTAATACATATTATATTAAATTAGATTGTTTAGTGCGATTGCAAGTCAATTTATTTATTTAAAACATAAAAGATTTTTAGTATTGATGTGGTCACTATAAGATGTTGTTAGGTTAGCTAATTACGTAATAACTTAAGAGAGAAGGACCCTTAAGTAGGGACTGAATAAATTAACCGACTTGGTATTACATGGATCTCACAAATTTTTATGGTAGAAGAACTGAGTTGCGAGACTTGGTTTTTTTTACAAGTTATGTTTTTGATGGCTTAAAGATTTATTCACGTCAATAATTATATTTAGACAATACATGTACCCTAAACTCATCTCATTCTCATAGATTACAATTTTCACTAGGTCGTTGTAGGTGCATGTAGAAAGTGACATAAGAGTATAGGAGACATAGGTACGGTGGTACCTACACAAACATACTCCTGAGAAATTACCAGTGAGTGTGTAATGGCAGGCTGTGAGGCATTCCACTGTAGTCTTTAGAGAAGATCTACCTCCGTCTATTGTCCCTTGCCGACTCCGTCACTCACTTCTACTCTATACATTTGCTTTATCACTCTTTCCTTTAAAGTTACAGCCTATATACGTCCCACTGCTGGGCACAGGCCTCCCCTCATTTCTGATAGGGTTTTAGGGCAAGGAAATGTCCGCCGCGCTGCCCCAATGCGTATTGGCGAACATCACATGTCTTCGAAATTTCTTTTTCTTATTTCTCAGACATGCAGGTTTCTTCGCGATGTTTTCCATCACCGCCGAGCACATGGTAAATCAGCACTTAAAATTGCAATTAACAATTTCATTGGTGCCGGCTGGGATGGAACCCGAGTTGCTCGCGTACTGTGAAATTCACAACGAGCGCTAACCATCTGAGCTACCACGGCTCAGAATTTCTCACATGATTCCTTTTCTACAGAATTAATTTTACTTTCATGCCTCCCCCTGCCACATATAACTCTCACTACCATCCACTAGGATAAGGGTCTAGGGTCATTAATTTGCTTTATCATGAAAATATGTTTGATTTTAAATCTGTACGCCATGGCAAAAAGCCTACCATCTAAGCCTACAAAGAATTCTTCTGCCTACCGTTACTTTATCCATGGTTGTCCCATAGGTTGAAGGTGTCGTTGTCGGTTCGGATACTTTGGAAGAGAAGGAAAGAGCGGAAAAAGCACAAGAGATGAACCAGTAAGTAAACTTTGAACTCATATCCACACAAGACTGTCTTGGAGCCAAAACATTCTCTATTCAATTTAGGATAAACTGTCCTTATCCCGATAGAAACTAGTTCAGAACCTGTATAAATAAAATACAAGTTTAAATTTGATTTTGGAATTTAATTTAATATTTATTTTCTGGAGAGCCAACTATACACGTTGAATGCGGAGATCAGAAGGGAAGTTGCCAATACAAAAATTGGTAAATTTAAATTAAAGTGTTGCTAGTAAATTACAAAGATAATAATTAATACACACAGACTACAAATAAATATTAATGTTTGATAATTTATTAAACAGAACCGATCGAATGTTATTCGAAGTTCGAACTCATTTAAATTTCGAACTCTCGAGACCGTAGTAGCCAGCGCACAATCGAATGATGGTTCAAATTGGAATTATCAGTACGAAAGTTTTCAGCTGTCCGCCGCTAGATGGCGCTCGTAATTATAAACAAAGATAACGCTTTTTCTTGATTACTTTGTATTTTACCACATTTTTATTAACTCGCTTCGAATATAGCTCAGAATCATATGAAAATATCATAAGTTGCAGCTAAATTATGGTTGAATGAAGAAACATTCTCTCACAGAATACCAGCGTGAAATAGCAGCTTAGTGCTGTAGTGTTTCGTATGCTGATTGTAGATAATCGGAGGCACATTTTACTGGAAACTAGGCATTCGATCTTGGTCCTCAAGGGTGATAACTCATCTGCATTTTGATTTTTAACTGAGGTTAGATGTAGATACCTATGGACCACAGCATCCACTTACTATCAAGTGAACTGTGTGCTCGTTTGTTACTCTTTATTCTATTAAAAAAAAAACTATACTGTTTAATAATTTTTAAAACCTTAATTTCAGTGCGATACAGGAGATAGAAACAGTAATCATAGAAGATGAAACTCCGAACAGTAAGCACCCTACGATATTGCCTGTGCCTCAACAGTCACAAAATAACCCTCTTGGTAACATCTCATCGGTCACTAGCATGAAGTCAGTCGAATCCACTCTGTCCAATTCATCATCATTCAACGTTGCCATCGGTGCGGACGGGTTCTTGTATATACTGCCATCATCGGACGTCCCTATTATACCACAACAACTAATATCACAACAGCTAACATCACAACAGCTGGAAACTTGTTCAAACGTGTCACAGATTAATTCCGTTAATAACGGAGTCATCACGAGTGCAGAAAAAAGAACTATGGTACCGGCGGAACAAAACAGTAAAAGGCCAAGACAGCTCGAAGTTGATCCTCCTAGAAGCACAAGTGATGATGATGATGATGTCATATTAATCGGTGATGAGGAGCCCAAAGCTCAGGAGCAGGTTGTCAAGTACCCAATCAGAATAGACTCCAAGGTTGATTGGGAGGACAAAATACCTATAGACATTATATCTTTTGTGGTAAGTTACATTTGTACTGTGTAGTGGGGTGTAAGAAGTAGTAAGTCTCCTGATTTGTTTCCCTCCTTCGCCTCTCACGACACCCAGAGGATGTTATAAGGTATGTACCACCCACCATATTGCTAAATCCAATGCCTTCACTACTGTGTTCCAGTTTGAAAGGTATAGAGTATGCTTGTCGTCTTGTTGTGGAACTCCTTGCCTTCATATATTCGACATGCTCAGTCTCTTTTTCCCTTCAAAAATCTACTCAAAACGTATTCATTGGAACTCTCTAATATTTCCCATCATAATTCCCGCCCTTAATTGTATCTATCCTACCTATGCTCAACCGTCATCATCTTGTGTGTATATACTTATAATTTTTTTTAACTTGATTGTCAGATTTATGTACACCTTCCCTATTTGCAATTCGCTGTAAACAACAGCTGTTTGTTATAACGGTTGACTGGAAGAAATCGCTTCCACAGCGATAGTACTGTCTATTGTACTTTTTTTAGGATCGAGTGACAAACGAGCACACAGTGCACTTGATGGTAAGTGGTTGCTGTGGCCCATAGACATCTACATCTATCCTTGTTTGCTATCAAAATGCAGATGCGTTATCACTCGTGAGGACTAAGATGGAATGCCTCGTTTCCAGTAAATTTGGTCTCCGGTTCTCTACACTCACAGTGTTAAGCTGCTATTTTACGTTGGTATTCTGTGAGAGCGTGGTCCTTTGTATATATTTATTTAATTTTGTCTTGTTCTAATGTGTATTGGTGTACAATATATATTGATTATAGAGAGCCATTATAATTACACGCTGTGTGACATTCACCATCTTAGTCCACAGAGGTGACAACGTATCTGTAGGCTTCTTTATTTTTTTTTATAGGATAGGGTGACAAACGAGCACAGTCCACCTGATGGTAAGTGGTTACTGTGACCCATAGACATCTACATTTATCCTCAATAAAGACTAAAGATGCAGATGCGTTGTCACCCGTGAGGACTAAGATGGAATGCCTCGTTTCCAGTAAAAAGGGTCTCCGGTTCTCTACACTCACCATACGAAACACAGCAGCGTTAAGCTGCTATTTTACGCTGGTATTCTGTGAGAGCGTGGTACTTCCCCCGTCGAGCCGACCCATTCGTGCTACAACCATAATATAGCTGCAGCATGGCTCTACCACGTATAAATACATGCTCGTCGGTTATGGGTACTCTTAATTTGGCCCATTTTCAATATATCGCCAATTTGGTCTATAAACTTTCGCTTATGGCGTCCCTTCCCAACGCTGCCGTTCACCTCTGCAACATAAAGAACAGTGGCAGAAATACATAAAATTAGTTGACAAAAAACGGTAGCGTTTATATATCAAAAATATCTTAAAATGTTAAGCGTCAGTCCCTTAATAACTCTGTCAAAGAATTTTGTCCTGAGAAGGCGTCAAAAAAAGGTTTTTAGGTTACGTCTTATGTCACTTGGACAAAGTCATGCAGTTGGTTAATGTTAGCTTAATACATTCTCAACATAATGTACCTACCTAAAAAATTGAGAGTTTTTAGATTATTGTAACTCTATTATATATTTGCATACTATAAATGTATATTTCTGGCATGGCTCCAAGGCCTTTTGTGTCATACAGTGACATTCTCAGAAGGGCTAGAACCCAGAGCCGTAAAGCCAGTAAAAAAAACAGTAACATTTTGTTTTGCTAGTGTTGCCATAACATTAAATGGAATTGTTACATAGTACTATGATTGACATAATGTATTATTGTAGGAAGTTCTTTGTAAGGTACTTATTTTCAACCATATCACTTTTATTTTTATTACTACTGATAGTATAGTTATTACTAGTAACAACTTAATATAAAAATATTTTGTGTTTGTGTGTTGTGTTGGTAGTCTTATAAAGTGTATACGAAAATAGTATGAAGATAGTAAATGGCAACACTTGAATAGAGTAAACTGATTTAAGTCATTTGATATTCCCAAAAATGTTTATTTTTTTCTGTGGCTTTAATTAAAATACATTTTTATTTTAAAAATCATAGAAAAATAATAAAACTCATTTTATGTATAAGTAACTTATTTCTAGACGCAATAATTTTTGTCAACTATTTTTCAGCCATTGTTCTTTGCTTGGTCACTCTTTTTTCAGTTTAAAAAATGTATTATAAGGGTTTTTTGACCTGGACAATGGAACCCTAAAATAATAATACCGTTACTGGTACAGCCTATTAAAGTCCACTGCTGAACATATACCTTCTACATAAGGTACCTCATAGCGGGAATATTTGTCGAAGTTCTCACACTGTGCAAGTGGGTTGCCAACTGCAATTTTTATAATTTTTCAAAAAGAGTCAGTTCCTCACTGTCGCCTCTTACGACACCCATGGGACGATATGAGGTAGTGGATATTCGTACACCTCCACTACACGGAACTTACCCTATACTATATATCTAAAACGGTTTTTCTTTACAGGACAGTCAATCATCGCGTGTCATGCCTAAAATTAAAGGGCCAACGTTCAGCTTGAACAAGAACATCTGTTGAATTAAACTGTGAGTCCTGAACGAGGGCTGATAATGTTACGCTCGCCAGATGTCGCTAGTTGGGACAGAGGTGAATTTGTCACGCATATGGTCACTCAGTGTCATCATCATTGAAAAGTTGCCATTTGAATAAAATTTTTTCGGTTTCTATTGTATGTCGGATTGTCATCCCATCGGACTATGAGAGTGAGGCGATAGAGAGTGCACCTGTGCTTGCGCATACATTCGTGCACTATAATCCTGCGGAGATAGCTAGCCTACGTTGAGACCGGACGCCGTGACAGAAGCTCTGTGTAGAAGACATTAATTTAAACAATTATTTATATTAAACTAGCTGGCCAGGCAGACGTTGTTCTGCCCATACCGAAGACCCTTTGTCCTATTAAAAAAAAATCCTTAAATTCGTAATAAAAAATATTGAGGGTCACTTATCGGGATAAAAATTATCCTATCTCTCAAGTTGGACCAAATTGCACACATTGTGAAACATTTCATTGCAATCAGTTCAGTAATTTAGGAGTTTATCGCGGACAAACAATGTGACACGTATTTTTTATATATAAAGATGTTAATATATTTTTTCACCACGAAGTTTTCCCTATCCAAATAGACTCTACCTCCGACCACAGATACATATAAAAACCCGTTGATATAATGTTATTTTATTTTTTATTTTTAGTAAGTATTGTCTTAAGTTAAATTTTTATCTGTATAAAATGTCTTAACTACTACTTTCTGTATTGTCTTAAATACTACTTTAGTATTTATCTTTAATATATATTGAAGATAATATTGATATGTAATGTGCAGTTTAATTGATTATCAAAAAAACAAAACTCAGATTAAATATATCAGTATGTATGTAATTGTAGTTGATTAATTTTATTTCGATGGGTTTTTGTAATAAAAAGAAAATAAATTTACAATTTAGATTTTCGTTATTAACAATGCTAATGAATTAGTATGGAGTAATAAAAGATGTGAGTTAAACTTTCATACTTTTATTAGTAAAATAACTTTTTCTTCTTAATGTTGCCAGTACAAAACACACAATGTTTTGTACTGGCAACACTGGTATTTGTAGTAATTTGTGGCGGGCGACACTAATATTTCTATAAACACACTTCATACTTTTGTATTATATTTTTATTTGCATTAGAATAACCGATAATTAGAATTAATATAAGATGTAAATAATTAGGTTAAGAAAGCCATGCGACCCGGTGGTTTTAAGAGTCGTTATTTTCAATTAAATAAAATGTATTACATACTGTTGTTTTTTTTTATCGCATACTCCATTACCGTCAACCGTGTAGTGGCGGTGTAAGAATATCCACTACCCATCGATATATGTGTACTACGCTCTAGATTTCACATTCTGAACATTGACTATGTTCAACTGAACTGTACCGTAATCCGTACACTAAACTAAATATTGCGTAAATTGAAGATCTGTGAATTCCATAAGATTATTATTATTACATTTTATTTAGAAATATGTTTGTTTAGATTAAAATAAGAGGATTTTCTATAAAATTCTTATATTTATTTTATATTAATATTTTATTTTATATTAAACTAGCTGTTCCCCGCGACTTCGTTCGCGTGTTAGGGTTTTTATGTTTTTGCGCGGAACCCTAATTCTTTTTCTAAAATGAAAATAGCCTAAGTTACTCCTTATGAAATCAGCTATCTGCCAGTGAAAGCCCCGTCAAAATCGGTCCAGCCGTTTCGGAGATTACCCGGAACAAACAGACAGACAGACAGACAAAAATTTTAAAAATTGTATTTTAGTTATAGGTACCGTATTTACTTTCATATGCATTTAGTAAAAAACTGTAATTTTGACATTACAAACAGACACTTCAATTTTATTTATTTGTATAGATGAAAGTCTTCGCGCATGCGCGACTCTACTATCTCCCGCGCATGCGCGAAGACATGAGTAGCGCACAATTTGTGTTTGGAATAGCTTCTCTAGTATGTAGTACATATAACTCAATGCCCCTACCTCATATCCGTTCCATGAAACTGATACAGGAGATGGACAGCAGCATCTACCTGATAACAACAAAAAATAATATAAAACTGTGGTTGCTAACCTTCCTTCCAAGGCTGGCAACTTTGGCGATATGAGGCAATCTATGTGGGTGGCCTGTTTCTACAGTGGACTTGTGTAAGAATAATTTCACGTATTAATTCTTACGTCGCTTCTTGGTCTTCAGCACTGCTAGCATGGGCTGAGGACAAAACATTTATCCCCTGATTATATCCACTGACAAGAGATAAAATTATCTTGTCCTTATGCCAAAGCACGGTAACGGGGAGAAGTATATCCCCGTTTGACATAACGAGTAGACATATATCCCCCGTCCGTAGCATCATGGGGGTGCAACTTAGAACATTAATTTACGAACAAAATGATACGTTTTATGTGCTTCCATCTACATTCCGAAGCGCTAGGCTAGACTTATTTTAATCTCACTAGAGGGCACTTATATATTAAGTCTATGCATACGCAATAATCCACGCGCACTACGCAGTTAGTAGCGGTCACTGGTTACGCTTAAATTGTTATTAATATTTATTGAACATTATTTATTTTTAGAAAATGCCATTTTATCTGTGTTTTCAGACAATGAAACACTGCTAAAATATTATTAGAATACGAAGGTAAGTTTCGCCACAACGCATAAGCTTATAATAGCTCAGGTGGATAAACGGGCGGTTTCGAAATCTAAAGACCCCGGATCGCGTCCAGCAAGATGTGTTTATTTTTTCCCTTTTTTCAAGTTCCTTCTTTTGTAAGCGCCGTCTGTTATGCAAACATAGATTACCTCCTAAGGAGGTAATCTATGTTTGCACTGAAGAGGACTTAATTACCGAGAATTACCTGAAATTACAAGAAACTCTCTCAGTACCGTATTTGAATGTTGTGCTATTGAACTTGTGTCTTTTAATGTTATAATTATTTGTTTATACAGAACTCCTAATTATAGCAATATCTCTATCTTTTTCGAAAAACTTGAAACTTTGTTGGATAGAGTTAGCAAATATAGAACTAAGAAAACTATAATATGTGGTGATTTTAATATTGATGTTTTAAAAAATTGCATGACAACTAATGTAGTTATTAATCTTTTGTCGAGTCATAACTTTAAAATTGAATTCATGGATGCGACTAGATTACAAAGTGGAACGTGTATCGATAATATCATTCATAACTGCCGTGGGTGTAAAAGCAAAATTTTACATTTAGGATTATCCGACCACACTGCTCAAGTGTTGCAATATCATATCTCAATAAATTACTCCTGCTTGCGATACTGGTTTATCAAAAGACGTGACTATAGTATTGAAAATCTAACCAAATTTAGAGAATGCCTGGAAAGCTTATCCTTTTACGATATTTATCAAAGCAATGATGTAAACGAAGCGTACAATTTGTTTTATGAATTGATTAAACTCTTTTATGACTTATGCTTCCCGTTCAACCTAGTTAAAGTTTCAGCTCAGCGGAAGCCATTTTGGATTACAAGTGGTATCAAAACATCGTGTAAACGCAAAAGGAAAATGTACTTTCAATTAAAATCTAAAAACGATAAACTTAAATATAATGCATATACAGCACTTTTAAAAAAAAGTTATTAATAAATCACAACGCATTCAAAACAACAATTACATCAACAAGTCTAAAAATATAACAAGATCTACGTGGAAGATAATAAATTCAAATAATTTCACAAAGCCAAAAGAAATTTTGAAGAGTGTAACTTATAAAGGGAAAACGATTACTAAGCCAGGTGATATTGCAGAAGCTTTTAATGATACATTTATGAATCCTGTACAGAACTGCAAACCAATAAATTACAGAAGTAACATTGAACGTATATCAAATTCATTGTTTATGAATCCAACAACGCCCGATCATATAGTTAAAATAATTAATAGCTTAAAAAATAAAACAAGTGTTGGTCACGATGAAATAACCACTTGAGTATTAAAATTTTGTAATTTTCAGTTTGCTCGGCCGCTTTGTCACATTATCAACTTAACTATAAATAATGGGATTTACCCTGATAAGCTAAAAATATCAGTAATTAAACCTATTTTCAAGAAAGGGGATAAAGAAGATTGTAGAAATTATCGCCCGATTGCTCTGGTTTCTGTCATTTCCAAAATTTTTGAGAAAATCATATATACAAGCATATATAATTATTGCGAACGATTCAATTTACTAGCATACGAGCAATACGGATTTAGAAAGGATAGATCTACGAATCTAGCCATATATCACATGATAAAAGTTGTATCGGAATGCCTCGACGATCGCGTTCCAGTAACTGCTATTTTTATGGATATGTCAAAAGCTTTTGATTACGTAAATCATGAAAAGCTTCTGCAAAAGTTATATATGTATGGTATCAGAGGACCTATATTTGGTCTTGTATCGTCATATTTAAATAACCGATTTCAATGCACAGAAATCTCTTATATTAATGAGGAAAATCGATCTGAAGTGCAGGTATGATCTCATTCGCAGCTTGTAATGTGTGGTGTACCCCAAGGAAGTATACTTGGGCCGCTTCTTTTTCTATTGTACATCAATGACCTACCTAGACATGTGCAGCATGAAATGATCCTTTTCGCAGATGATTCTACTGTTATGATAAAAAATAACAGCAAAAAATCATACGAATGTGTTATTGCTGAAGCTTTGTCTGATATTATCAATTGGATGAAAGCTAATGATCACGTCATAAACCCAGATAAGACAAAATATATGCTGTTTTATCTTCCCCAAAACCGGAAACAAGAGACTGTTGTTGTTAAGTATGAGGGGCATTTGATTGAGCGAGTAAAACAAATACGTTTCCTTGGTGTGTTGGTTGATGAATGTGTAAGCTGGAAACCGCATACCAAATATCTTACAAGTAAAATTAGTAAATTTGTTTATCCTCTAAGAAAATTAACACAAACTGTCTCACAAAAAGCTGCACTTACTGCTTATCATGGATACGTTGCCACCAACTTAAGATATGGTATCATACATTGGGGAGGTGCGGCTGATGTTAACCTGTTGCCATTGTTTAGTATGCAAAAAAAGTGTCTCAGAGCAATGTTTGGTGCCAAACAAACAGACAGTTGCAGACCTCTGTTTGTAAAATTAAGAATCCTAAATCTGCCCTCATTGTACATATACCAAGCCTGCTTATTCGTCAAAAGTAATTTACATTATTTTAACTCGCACATTGCTAAGCACCGGAGGCAAACAAAGAATAATGTTACTATTATACCGTTTCACACATCTAGGACAGCTTTTTTCTCAAAAAGTTTTTATGCATTAGGACCAAAAATATATAATCATTTACCTGACAAATTAAAAGATTTAGAAATAAAAAACATTAAGAATAAATTATTAGAATTATTGACTGAAAGATGTTTTTACTCCTTAAAAGATTATTTGAGCTACAAACTTACATTCTAAATTAATTGACATTTGAAATATTTTCTGAATTATGTTTTAAGCAAAGAATATTAAAATCACTACGTTTTAGTTATAAGCTTACATGTATTTTGACATATCAATATTCCATTCATAGACTTAGCTTATACTGGCATAATTCCATTGTACTTTTGACATTATTATTTATTATCCACGTTTGTTGATATATTTCATTGTATGACATTATGCTTTATTATCCGTGTTATTTGATTTGATTTAATGAATAATGAGATAATGTTTTAAGTTCCATGATTTTAATAATATTGTAAGCCTTATCTAGGCAGGTTGTGGTGATACTTAATTACTTTTATAGTGTTAAATCTCTTAAACCTACAACTAGCACAATAAATGACTTATTCTATTCTATTCTTTCATTTGGCTATTACTTTTGTTGACAGTGGTAGAGCCACGCGGCAGCTTTTGCTGTCGCACGGATGGGCCGGCTCGAACCGGGGTGGTACCACGACCTCACAGAAAACCAGCATGAAGTAGAGGTTTACCTCTGCGTTTCGCTTGGTGAGTGCAGGTGGCCGGAGGCCCTTTTTACTGGAAATGAGGCATTCCATCTTAGTCCTCACGGGTGACAATGCATCTACATTTTGATTTGTAATAGAGGATAGATGTAGATGTCTATGGGCCGCAGCAACTACTTACCATCAGGTGGACTGTGTGCTCGTTTGTCACCCTTATCCCATAAATAAAATCTTTTTTGACATTTGAAAGGGACAATTTTATCTTAGTTCATTGGACGTGGGTTCAAGTTTATATTCATACAAAAAATCTATCTAAGTCTAATGCTATCTCCCATTTTATCTACTGTGGATATTATATCCACCGGTGTGCCCATGCTCGAAGGGTGAATAAAACTAAGCGAGGGGTTAACCATTTTCTCCTTTCCCCGGGGATAAAATTGTCTCCTACTCATGCTAGCCCTGCAGAGGTGACAACGTACGTACGTTTATTTTTTAATCGAGGATAGATGTAGTATCTATGGTGCAATGTGTGCTTATTTTTATAGGGAATAGGCCTTCCAATAGAGTGGTCTTATAGAAGTTGCAACGTTCAGTAGCCGGCGACGTATGTTGATTGAACGGTTTTTTTTTAAAAATAGAGTATGGGTGACACGATTACTACTATTATTACACGAAGGTAACACTGTATGTGCATTGTGTACGTATTGCAGCCGTAAGCGTGTGTGCGTGTGCGCGGGCCGAATTAGAAAAGACGCGCTAAGATTGAGACTCAAAATTGACTTTTGATATGATGAAATGTCTCCTCATTCATGCGGAAGTAGTTGAAATATTTTTTATAGTCCATTTCCAACTTTTAAAACAGGGTATAATATGTTCCTTCTAAGTATTTTATTTTTAAGGTTGGATTAAATCAAAATTTGACTTCTTTGCGTTGATTATACCTATTTTCGTTTTAAATGTAATAGATATAACAAACAAATACTACGATTTGACGAGACCATTTTTACGTGCTGTAGAACTGAAGCCTGTGTTAATTCTATGTAGTATGTGCCTGTGTAGATTCTATATTATTAAGCTACACATAGTTTTAATTTTATCATATATCATTTTGCAGCCGTAAGCGTGTGTGCGTGTGCGCGGGCCGAATTAGGAAAGACGCGTTAAGTTTGAGACTCGAAATTGACTTTTGATATGATGAAATGTCTCCTCGTTCATGCGGAAGTAGTTGAAATATTTTTATAGTCCATTTCCAACTTTTAAAACAGGGTATAATATGTTCCTTCTAAGTATTTTATTGTTAAGGTTGGATTAATTCAAAATTTGACTTCTTTGCGTTGATTATACCTATTTTCGTTTTAAATTTAATAGATATAACAAACAAATACTACGATTTGACGAGACCATTTTTACGTGCTGTAGACCTGAAGCCTGTGTTAGTTTTGACTAAATTTCAAGCGTAGAACCGCAACGGCACCGGCGCAGTGGAAAAACGAAGCCACGGCGCCGTCGCCGTGCCATCGCCGGCGACGACGCCGCCGTTAGGAGTGTTTCACAACAGTAGTCGAATGGTGGATTCGAACCTACAAGCTTTTGCGATCGTGGGTCATTAGACTACTGTCGCTTATAACACTGTATTCTATCTCATTCTCTCGCAGGCTTTAAGATATGGAAGTATGTTTTTGTCTCTTTTTAGTGTAGCTTATTCGTTTCGAAAGAAGTTTCACTTCAAAAAAAAAACATGCTTATGTTTTAGATAACAAGCAAACACAAGTATATGTAAACAGGTAATTTCTTCACTGAACTGTTTTCTGTGGGAACCTAATGCATTATTGATTAAATAATGGTTTGAAGTAAATTTTGATATGTAAAAGTGGTGCGATTTTGTGTATTAAATGTCTGCGCATATAAACTATTATTGCAAACCGTGAAACAAGTGCTCCGATGGTGATGTGAATCTTAAAATAAGATGCTGTCTTCTTAGAAGCGACTTCAGATACTATCGCCTACTGTTTGCTGGCTCAAGTTCCCGTCAAAATCTCCCAAAAACATATTTTGAAGAATAGAATAGAATAGAATAGAATAGAATAGAATAGAATAGAATATTTTTTATTCAATATACATTACATGTGTAATTCTTATTGAAAGTCATTTTTTACTTTACCACTGGTTCGAAAAAAACCCTCTGTCCTGGGAAGAACCAGCAAGAATCCCAGCGTGACTTTTTTTTAAATAAATTTTACAATATAAATGATTACGAACTATTTTCAAAATTTATTTTAGAAACTGCTTGGAAGCGACCACCTCATTCCCAGGGGTTATTATCAACCATGTATTCATTTATACTATAATAACCCTTTTTATACAGTTTCAGCTTAATAAGAAGCAGTGTACTATAAAGGATTATTATCACGTGAAATCAATAAAAACGAAGATCCCCAACGAAATGGAGATATGGCTTAAAGTATAAGCATCTGAGTTAAAAATCTTTATAGAAATATCTATTTTTCTTATATGTATGCAAAAAATGGCCTTCAAGGATAGAAAAGCTCGAAGGCGTAAGTAAGCATCATATTCGTAGACAGAGAATCCGGCGGGGTCGCGTAACCGCTATTCTGCCTTTCATTCACGCATCACAGTGCTGCCATTTTGGCAACGTTACCCACAAAATAGGGAGCTTTTGCTTGTGAAGCGTACTTCAGTAATTCTAGGCCAATTTATTCACACGTTATTAGGATAGGCTAATTAAAGAAAATGAATCAAATAGGTAATATAAATAACAAATATTAAAACATATTTATTTGTTAAGAAAATCATAATACTTACACTTGAAGGTATTGGTAATTCCAATTGTCCTTGAAATAAAACTAATTCTGGTTTCATGATGTATTCTTATTTCAAAATATCTTAAAACGACAGCTTTAATGAGAAGCATTCTGTGATTGTCAATATAAGGAATTCTTTATTGATGGGATCGATCGAGTTAAGTAGATTGCTATCCTTTTCGTTCACAAGAGCTTTGGCCTTAAACTCTTGAAGAATTTATTCTGGATTTGCCACTTTTATTTTTAGACGCCTTGTTTTCTAACGAAGAGCGTGCGCCATTCTCAACTTCTTCTCCGACAGATTTTGCTGCTGTTATTGAAACAGATTGCTCTTGGTAAGACTTCTTGGCGTACCCAGTGCCTGAAACAGAAATTTAAAATGTTTTAATTCATTTAACATATTAGCGGCCGTTATTGATCGTAAACAAGAGATTTTCAATTGCGTTCATAATGTTACATGTTCATAATGTTACCTATACCATATTCTTCAAAGCAAAATACAAAATGTAAACAAGTAAACCAATGGCTCTCAAAAACAACAACAAATAATGCTGGGCGTAATGTAAGGTAATCAGTCAGCGAGTCTGTTACATATACAAATTTAAAGGTAAAGATAACATATGTTACTGTTCTGTCTCTGGTTTCAGTGTTTAATCCCTTAGCCCACTTAAATGACAGTTAGGTGCCACCAGTTTTCGTATGCGGCACAACATAATCTTTTAAAAACTTAAAACCTACCGCAAATGTGCTTGGTAGTTCCATAACTACATCATCAGTTTAATGCCCATTTTGAGTAACTTTAACGTCCCCTGGAAAAATATCACATAATTTCAAAATTATTTAGCATTCAATAATAAAATATAACAGCATGTCATTACATGATAACTATAACTTTTATATTAATTCTTATCATTAGTACTAGTGTTTAGTTAGCAAGGCAATGAAAATTAAAGACGCACCGTATTTGGTTGTTCCATCACTAAATCATCAGGCTCAAATTGTGTTATATTTTTTAATTTTCTTCTATGTATTCAGTTTTTTTTTTATAAGAGAGGGGGCAAACAAGCATGCGGCTCACCTGATGGTAAGAGACTACCGCCGCCCATGAACAACCGCAACACCAGGGGAACCAGGGGAATCGCGGATGCGTTGCCGGCCTTTTAAAAAGGAATAGGCTCTTTTCTTGAAGGTCCCTGAGTCGTATCGGTCCGGAAAAATCGCTGGTGGTAAACTATTCCACAAGGAAGTTGTGCGAGGAAGAAAACTTCTTCTAAATCGCACAGTGGTGGACCGCCAATCATCCAGATGGAATTAGTCCGAACAATTCCTCAGAGCACTCCCCGTGGTAAATGCGAAAGAAAATGCAAAGAGATGCAACATCTCTTCGCAGCGCCAATGAATCGAGCCGATCGGAAAGGACTCGGTCGTCGTCGATTCGAGCCGCTCTGCGCTGGATGCGGTCAAGTGGAAGGAGCTGGCACTGGGGAGCCCCAGCCCAGAGATGGGAACAGTATTCCATGTGAGGCCGAACTTGCGCCTTGTAAAGTTGCAGGCGTTGTGCCGGCATGAAATACTGTGCCGCTCTGCTGAGCACGCCAAGCTTTTTAGAGGCCAATTTGGCCTTCTCTTCCAAGTGACCACGAAACTGCACGTTACTCGATATGTAGACGCCGAGGATTCCGATACTGGCTGAGGCAACAAGGGGAGTACCTTGAAACTGAGGAGATACGACAAAGGGATTTTTTCGGCATGCTTTCTTTTCAAGTGATCTTTTAGATTGGTCGTATTTCCTATATGCTTATATTCCTGATTATAAAAGTTAAACTTTATAAGCGGGCTATTACTGTCCACTATCTAGAAATAACACCACATTAATAATTGATTTTTAGGATAAACTTTTGATTCATTATGAAGTCAAATACAAAACAAATCAGTAAACTATAAAACGCAAGATCAACCGACCGTTCTGGCACTCACACAAATGGCGACTTACGTCAGCGTAATTAGCTATTCACAAACAGTTTATTTACAGGGATTTCTCTGACCTTAGACTAAACGAAGACATCTACTATAGACAAAAATTATGATAAGGATGGCAATCGATAGTTTAACCAGGCTATCGATAGAATCGATAGTGCAAAAACTATCGATTAATCGATAGTCTATCGATGTTTAGGCCGGTCACATACATACGGAATTCCGTTTCGAGATTCCGTTTCGGAATTTCGAATGGGTCGGCCACACACATACGGAATCCCGTTTTGCCCGCAAAATTTCGAACGGAAAACTACCGTACGTGTGTGGCGGGTCATAGATTTTATATGAACTTGCTGCGTTCGGAATCTCGAATCGGAATATCGAAACGGAAACCCGAAACGGAATTCCATATGTATGTGGCGGGCCTTAAGGAACACTAACTGCCGCACTCAGAGACGTTTAATGATTACTTAAGCCGTCACTAAGTAAAGTTTAGAAAAGTTGACTCTCAGAGTGAGTTAATGGTTCATTAGTAGGCCTAAGGAACCGTTAACTTTAAATAACGCTCTACCCACAGAGTACTTTTTATATACTGAAACTGGCTCTTCCCTTACTTAACTTCGTAATGAAGGATTCTCTATATAACATTGTAGTCTTTGATGAATGATTTTGAAAGGTAAATTTGTGAGGGTATGTGTGTCACTGCGTGGTTATTTTCAAGGATTTGTTTATTGTGGATCAAATTCTGATATTTCGAAAAAAATGTCAGATTATGAAGAGTTTGTTGATTTTGTGGCATTACGCAAGAAGATTTAGAGAACCAGGACCAAGAAGTTATTTGCGTGATTATTCGGATCCATTTCAGAAATATACTGTTCAACAATTTTACTCACGACATCGCTTTACCCCTTTACAGAAAGGGTTTGTTTTTCAATCAATGTACAAGCAGTAACAGGACCTAATTTCGAATTTTTTGATTTGGTTGCACGATGGCCAGGTAGCACACATGACAGCTTTATACATAGGCTTTATATATAATAGCAGTTCTGTCAAACAAAGGTTAAACATTGGAAATTTACAAGGACAGGGTATGCTACTTGGAGACAGTGGATATGCAGTCAGCAGTGTGTTGCTAACACCATTTTTGTCACCTAATCGTATTGGACAAGAACTGTATAATAATAGTCATATTAAAACACGGAATACTGTTGAGAGTACCTATGGAATTTGGAAACGGAGGTTTCCTTGTCTCCAAATGGAAATGGGGATCAAAAAGGAAACCGTTGTGCCAGTGATATGTACATGTGCCACACTGCACAATATTTCAACAATGTTAGATGATGTCATAATGCCTTCTACTGATGACAATATATTAATCAATAACATGGATAATGTTCCTGTACAAGAGAACCCCAACAGTAATGGTTTATTGGTCAGACAATCCGTTGTCAATAGATTATTTTCTTTTTTTAGATTATATTCTCAATAGTAAAAAAAAATTGATACAAGGTTAAAATAAAACATAATTTATCTAATCACTTGTTTTATTTTGTAAACTGTTTTTTTTTAAATCTTCAATTCTAATGTAGCTTTTTCCAAAAGTATTTGATTAGTCTGTAATTCATAAACATTTACATTTATCTTCATTAAGATCAAAATGCAGATGCGTTGTCACCCCTGTGTACTAAGATGGAATGCTTGTTTCCAGTGAAAAGGGTCTTCGGTTCTCTACATTCACCATAGAAAACACAGCAACATTAAGCTGCTATTTTACACTGGTAATCTGTGAGAGTGTGGTCCTACCCCGGTCAAGCTGACCCATTCGTACTGCAACTGTAATTTAGCTGCAGGGATCTGATAGTAATATTGTATCATTTATTTGATGGAGCTATTGTTATACATTTAAAGTTAACTATTTATTTATTTCCAGATAAAATTATATATTAAAACTATGAATATATCTACTAAAAAAGAAGATAACCTAAAATAAAACTAACAAACTAAAATAATAACCCGATGTGAGTTCACTGTACGCTAGCAATGTTTTTAAAAAGCTGGTTTAAAGGTAGCTAGTAAATTATTATAATGTATACCTTTGAATAAATAAAAATCCATTAATCAAATAATACTTATATTTTAAAACATCATTATACAAATGATATAAAGACAAATGAGTTAGAAAGTTTCTCATGTATTGATTTCTTCAGTTCCTCTAATCCTACTTTAGCTTTTTGTAATAAAATTTTATGTCTTTCGTCCTCTAGTAAAGCAGCATGTTTTTTTTTACTTCTGCAACTTCTAATGCAGCATTTTTTCTTATTTCATTAACTTCTAACTGTAAATAATAACATAAGTACATGTAAGTCAATTTTGCAACCAATTAACGCTTCCATTTGCTTTTATCATATTGAGTAGTATTTTAACATTAAAATCAAAGGGTACCTTCCCATATTGGTATAGAGGGAAATGAGTGGTACAAAATGATACAACCACATCTTTCTCACTTCCTTTGGTTTGAAGGCTGCAATATGGGAAGGCAAGAAATTACTACAGCAATGAGGCTTCATTCCGGACATATTCCAATAAAGACATTTGCATTTATGATGGGAAAAGTGAATATGTGTAATTGTGTCAAATGTGGAGTTGTGGAAGATACTATTCATATTATAATGGATTATATAATAGTATCTTAGCTTTTCATTATGGGATTAGGCTAGAAAACTTTATAAACTAGTATTCTTAGGTATTAACAGATAACCTTTCATTATTGTTTATGTAAATGTATCATTATTTAAATTATTTAATTTAATTTTGTGCATTTGATTTGTACCTATGAGGGTGATATGATCTAGTAGACCAAACCCTCTATAGTCAATAAAGTTTTTTATATTAAATTACTGATAAATAAAAAAAATGTAAATTAGTGCAGTATTCGCATAATAAAAAAAAATGTATGCCACAAATTCCCACTAAAATAGTAAAACAGAGGATATCATTCTACTCATATCTTCGACTATGCTTATTATGGCTCCATGTTGGGGTGGTGGAGGTCGTGCATATGGTCCACCCCCAGTCCTAAATCAATTTCCTCTTTCAGTTGTACGAGCTTTACGAGTAAATGCTTTCAAATTATTATTAGTTCAAACTAGTTATTAATTGTTAGGGTTATTAAATCCCATGCTGTTTGTTTCTTTGCGACCGACTTGCCGTCTGTTAATTTAGATGCAACGATTGGTCTCCTTTTAATTAATTGTGCCAATAGAGCCTTTTCATCGGCGGTGAAATTAGCTACTCTTTTGCGTGGTGTTTTTGGTTGTAGATCCTAAATTGAAACAGAAATATAGATAAGAAATATAGAAGTCTTGATTGTCGTTAAATGTTATCATATTATTCACTGAATCTATAGTGATACTTATCATGCTATAATTAAGTTAATTTATGGATGAAAATTAAATTACAATTCACAGCACAAAAGTTTTAAACTCACGAAGTCCGAAGCATAACCGTTTACTTTACATTTATCTTCATATTGACACTTAACAGTAAGTGATGCCATTGAAAAAAGGGCACAAATAATATATTTCATTTGAAGGAAAATAGCTATTTTGCTTTGTCTTTTCTGCCGACTTCCAAAAAGGAGATGGTACTCAATTCGACGCGTATGTTTTTTTTATGTGTGTTAACTCATTACTTTTTACTGGGTCGACCGATTTCGATGATTTTTTTTTTGTATGAAAGCTGATACTTCTCGTGTATTTCATCAAGGTCAGACCAATAGTTTTTGAGTTATTTGAGTTATTCTTAATAACTTATATTGAAATCGGCTGTATACAATTTTTAATTTTTAATTATACAACAAAACGGAAAGTAAAATAAATAATTGTCATTTGTATTTCCATGAATAATAGTTTAAGATGTTTTCAAATTATTTTTTTATTATTTAATATCATCACTTTTTTAAATGTCGCTACACCAACACTTTATCGATATGGAATCGTTAGAGTCATTTAACGTTGCTCCGCCTTACGAATACTCAAAGTTGTCATTAACTAAGGCCCGCCACATACATACGGAATTTCGTTTCGGGATTCCATTTCGATATTCCGATTCGGAATCCCGAACGCAACAAGTCCATATAAAATCTATGACCCGCCACCCACGTACGGTAGTTTTCCGTTCGAAATTTTGCGGGCAAAACGGGATTCCGTATGTGTGTGGCCGGCCTAATGAACCCTTAAATTATATCTCTGGGTTGGCCCGTTCATTAACGGAGTTAATGCTAATTAGTTAAGTACTCATTAAGACTAATTTAATGAACCTTTCTGAGTGCGGCCGTAAGTAACTGTCCTAACAGCCACAAATTATAAATTCTTCTTCTTAATAACTGGCTTTACGGCTCTGGGATCTAGCCCTTCTGAGCCTGAAGTTACAATATTATATTATAATAATTATTCTTCATAGTATACTGCTTCACAATATGTTGATGCGTCACATTGTGCAGCCCTTGGGAGATTTTAAGGGCAACTTGAGCCAGCGATGGTATCTCAAGGCGCCTAAGCAGACAGGCACCTTATTTTGAGAATTACATCACTATCAGAGCACTTGTTTCACAGTTTCCACTAATAGTTCACATGCGCAGACACTTAATACAAAAAATCACACCACTTTTAAATATTAAAGTCCACTTCAAACCATTATTTAAACAAAAAAACAGGAGCAGCAAACCGCCGCCGGTCAAGTTCCCGCCAAAACTAGCTTGCTACATATATATTTATCTATGGCCAAAACTCCACAAATTATAAAGTTGTATGTAAACCACAGACTAGATAGAGAAAATGTAAACAGCTTTGACTCTTGATTGATTGTGGTATTGAGAGTTTTTGGTTTAAAATGGTTCAATCTTGTGTTGTGAATGGCTGTAAAAGTGAATCATACCCTGGTTGTGGAAAATCTTTCCACAGGTAAGAGAATTCTGATTTAGAGGAATTACGGTGTCTGTTATTATGAACTTTGTGGGCGTTCCAAGTGCTTCATATGTAGTAAAGGCCTATGTCTAAAAAGGAACGAAAAAGCCTGATAAATTATGAGTGAAGTCAAATTTATTTGCTGTTTTGTGAATTACCACCTTATTGTTACCACCGTCTATAAATTTAAGAATAGATAAAAAATTAAGGGTTGGGTTTAGAGTCGTTTGGCAGATATTTGGAGGAGAAAGGTGTTGTATTTGATAGAAGGATAGGTCCCCCATTATAACAATACCACTTGCATTAAAAGGCACTGTTTTCGAGAAAATAAAAAAACTATTATGACCTCAAAATGGGTAAAACATGCTAAAACGAATGTAATATTACTGATAAAGCTGAATAGCATACATAATTTTGTGTAAGTGTGACGAGGACGTAAGACCACAACAAAGATTAGTGTCACACTCACATTACATACCTCTATGTTGTTTTTATTCTTCTGTGGTCTATAGGTACTCTTTTAATAAATTATGATTATAAACAATAAAGAAATAATTATTAAATACTTTAAACCGAGAAATCCTTTCACTTGATTTAGGTTAGAAGGCTGTGGTGGGAGCAAGTGCAGCGCAGCTGAATGTAAATAAATTTCTGAATAAAGTGCTGAAAATAAATATCATTATTTATAAATTAATAAAAAAAAATATATTTCAGATTTCCCAACGATGAAGAAACCAGAAACAAATGGATTCAAGCATTGCATATTACTAAAAAAATATCAAAATATAGTGTCGTTTGCAGTCTCCATTTCAAAAAGGAAGACTTTTTGCCCTCACTTTACAAAAAATTAAAATCAAAAGTGGTTCCTTCAATTTTTTCTATGGTATGTAGTGTTATTGTTGCTCTACATAAAGTCAACAACCATTTTAATAATTGAGTTAAATTATTGTTAACATTTAATTGAAAATGTATCTACATTTCACTATTAATTATACTCCACGTTAATTTTATTGGATGCAGTTTTAATTTTGTTGCTTAAATAGGCTTTACCTTAGCTGTGGAACACACTTTTGTAAAAATTTTAGAATATTTTTTACATTCTCTCTAAACATAACACTATAACTATATGCTCTTTCATTGTAAGGTTTGTGTAACCTTTGTGTACTTTTATAAATTCATACTGTTTATGCCCATTTATTAAAAGATTTGCGATTGATTAAAGAGAATGTTTTAGAAGTAAATATTCTAATTAATGAAATAAATAATTCTAAATTCACAACTTATAAATTTAAATAATGCACCATATTCATTATACATGGTAGAGCCATGCTAAAGCTATATTAATATAATAGTTGTAGCATGATTGGGTCGGGTCGACAGGGGAAGGACCACACTCTCACAGAACACCAGTGTAAAATAGCAGCTTAACGCTGCTGTGTAACGTTTGGTGAGTGTAAAGAACCAGACACCCTTTTTACGGGAAAGAGGCACACCATCTTACTCCTCACAACTGACAATGCATATTCGCAAACAAGGATAGATGTAAATGTCTATGGGCTACAGCAACTGCTTACCATCAGGTGGACTGTGTGCTTGCTTGTCATCCTACAAAAAAAACATACAAATAATCAGCACTAATTTTAATGATAGTGATGGAAGTCTTTATACTATTTATTACTTCTAAATCTCTTCAAGCAATGTTTGATTGGAACAAACACAACTTTCTCATTTTTCTGTTTTTTGTGTATGTAAGACAATGACACCAACTGTCCACAGTGATCTGAACTTAAATTTTGAATTATTTATTTATGCAAGGGCTTAACATCTGTAAAAATGTAATTTATACAGGTTGGAATGTCATCAGTCACTAGCATGAAGTCAGTCCAATCGATTCAGTCCAGTTCATTCAACATTGCCATCAGTTCTGATGGGTCCTTGTGTATACTGCCATCATCAGGCGTCCCTATTATACCACAACAGCCTAATCACCTGGAAACTTGCTTAAACATGTCACAGATTAGTAATTCTGGTGATAACGGACCCATATCTAGCACAGAAAAAAGGACTATGGTACTGCTTAAACCAAATAGTAAAGTGCCAAGACTTCTCGAAGATGATCCTCTTAGAAGCACAACTGGTGGTGATGTCATATTAATCGGTGATGAAGAGCCCGAAGCTCATGAGCAAGTTGTCAAGTACCCAATCAGAATAGAATCCAAAATTGATTGGGAGGACAAAATACCTATGGACATTATATCTTTTGTGGTAAGTTATATTTCTACCTAGTGTGTATATGTGTATGTATTTGCACCGTGTAGTGGCGGTGTAAGAATATCCACTAGCCCAAATCGTGCCGTAGGTGTTGCAAGAGGCTACAGGGGAAAGAAAACAGGAGATGGGCAGCTGCGTCTTCCTAATGACAATTAAAAATAAACTCCATTTTCCAACCTGCCGGCCAAGCGTGTCAACTATGACAAATATCCCCCTTATGAGGAAACTTATGGGGGAGGCCTAGGTTCAGCAGTGGACTTTGAATAGGCAATTATGGTTATGGTTATAATAAAGTTACAGCCTATATATGTCCCATAACTGGGCACAAGCTGTTTCTTATTCTGAAACAGTATTAGGGGCAAGGAAATGTCATTGTAATGCAATTTAGATGTGGTATAGCCATGCTGCAGCTATATTTCTGGTATAGTTGTAACACGAATGGGTCGGCTCGACCGGGGAAGGACCACGCTCTCACAGAATACCAGCGTAAAATAGCAGCTTAATGCTGCTGTGTTTCGTATGGTGAGTGTAGAGAACCGGAGACCCTTTTTACTGGAAACGAGGCATTCCATCTTAGTCCTCACGGGTGACGACTCATCTGCGATATAGATGTCTATGGGCTACAGCAACCACTTACCATGAGATGGACTGTATGCTTGTTTGTCACCCTATTCCTATAAAAAAAAGACTTCACATCATGTCTTCGAAATGCAGGTTTTCTCACGATGATATCCTCCACCGCCAAGCACGTGGTAAATCAGCAATTAACAATTTCATTAATGCCGGCGGGGATCGAACCCGGGTTGCCCAACTTAGCAAGCGGGTTGGCACAACAGTTTTTTCTATTACTTTGAGTTATAAGGAAGACGCTGCTATCCATATCTTGTTTCATTTCAGTCTGTCGCCTCTTACGACACCCACGGGACGATGTGAGGTAATGGATATTCTTACACCTCCACTACAGGGATGAACTTACCTTTTACTATAACTAGCCGTTCCTCGCGACTTCGCCCGCCTGTAATTTAGGGTTTTAATTATATTCCTCAGACCCCTAAATATTTTTCTCAAATATAAGTAGCCTAAGTTACTCCTTAGAATATCAGCTATCTGCCAGTGAAAGTCCCGTTGAAATCGGCCCAGCCGTTTCGGAGATTAGGCGGAACAAACAGACAGACAGACAGACCGACAGACAAAAATGTTAAAAATTGTGTTTTTGTTGTAAGTACCGTATATACATTTACATGTATATACATTTACATGTATATACGGTAAAAAGCTTTTATTTTAGTAAAAACCTGTTATTTTAACATTACTAACAGACACTTCAATTTTATTTATTTGTATAGATTCCAAAACGGTTTTTTTCTTTACAGGACAGTAAATCTTCGATTGTCACCCCTAAAGTTAAGGGGCAAAAGATTGGCTTGAACAAGAACATTCTGTTGAACTGAAATAGTGTGTCCAGAATGCGGGGTTAATAATGTTACGCTCGCCAGATGTTGCTAGATGGTACCAAGGTAAACTTATTTTTTTTTATAGAATAAGGGTGACAAACGAGCATGCAGTCCACCTGATGTTAAGTGGTTGCCGTAGCCCATAGACATCTACATCTATCTTCGTTTGCGAATCAAAATGCAGATGCGTTGTCATCCGTGAGGTCTAAGATGGAATGCCTCTTTTCCAGTAAAATGTGTCTCCGGTTTTCTATACTCACCATACAAAACATAGCAGCATTAAGCTGCTAACTTACACTGGTATTCTGTGAGAGCGTGGTCATTCCCCAGTCGAGCCAACCCATTCGTGCTACAACTATACTACTAACGTAGCTGCAGCATGGCTCTACCACGTAATACATAAATTTGTTATACAGATGGTCACAGTGAAATGATTGAAAAGTTGCGATTTTAATAAATGTTTGTCGGTTTCTCGTTTATGTATAAAACAATGCCTCAGTGCTGTATATTTTAATTTTTACACATTTTCTTTTAATTCTTCTACTTGGTGGAATATTTGTAAGTAGTTTGGTTTATCTATTTCTTATCTAAAAAATACAAACTATAACTGATATTTGAGAAAGAAACATTAATCTTTATACTTTTCTAACAAGTCAACTTCCCCCTCTATGAAATCTGTCAAATATTTCATCTATTTTTTAAGTTTTTACTTATGTGGTAGAGCCACGCTGTAGGTATATTAATGCTATAGTTGTAGCACTAATGGGCCGGTTCGACCGGGGAAGGACCACACTCTCACAGAATACCAGCATAAAATAGCAACTTAATTCTGCAGTGTTACATATGCTAAGTATAGAGAATCGGATACACTTTTTGCTCGAAATGAGGCATTCCATCTTAGTCCTCTGAGGTGACAACGCATCTGTATATTGATTCTTAATTGAGAATAAATGTAGATGTCTGTGGACCACAGTGTCCACTTACCATCAGGTGGACTGTGTGCTTGTTTTTTACTCTTATTCTATTAAAAACTACAGTGTTTATTAGTAACCATGGTTAGTAACTAATCATTAATTAACATTTTTTTTAAAACATCTTATTTCAGACCGCTACATGTGATAGAAACTGTAATCATAGATGATGAAACTCCGAACAGTACACTCTGAAACTCAGTGAACTACAGAACACTCTGGAAATGTCATCGGTCACTAGCATGAAGTTAGTCCAATCGATTCAGTCCAGTTCATTCAACATTGCCATCAGTTCTGATTGGTCCTTGTGTATACTGCCATCATCAGGCATCCCTATTATACCACAACAGCCTAATCACCTGGAAACTTGTTTAAACATGTCACAGATTAGTGATTCTGGTTATAAAGGACCCATATCAAGCGCAGAAAAAAGTACTATGGTACTGTTGAAACCAAATAGTAAAAGGTCAAGACATCTAGAGGATGATCCTCCTAGAAGCACAACTGATAGTGATGTCATATTAATTGGTGATGAAGAGCCCAAAGCTCGGGAGCAAGTTGTCAAGTATAGATCCGCCAATCCGAATAGACTAAAAGGTTGATTGGGAGGACAAAATACCTATGGCCATTATATCTTTTGTGGTAAGATATTTTCACCTTGTATGTATATGTGTATGTGTATGTATTTGAACCACGGAGCAAATACAAAGAGAAGACGGCCTAAGCATTGTGATTCTACCATGGTCACGACAGTGGGCGTGGCTTTTGTTAGTATACAAATAAGTAATAAAAATTGTTTACACCTGGTGCATCAAAATATACAAGGCATGATGAGGAAAAGAATTAGAAGTTGAATTGTTTTTAAATAGTAACAACATACATATCCTTTGTATTACTGTACATTGGCTAAAAGATTATAATTTCACTTTTAATTTCAGAAATCACCAGGTGGTCAGTTCCTTCAATAGAGAAAAAAGTTTACGTGGTGGCTCCTTAATACTAGCAGATAAATCATTATTATATAAAGAATGTAAGGATATAGTGAGCCTCTCTGTTGAGCGAACTGTAGAAATGGCTTGTGTCGAGCTCGAGCACCTCATTGTTGTAAGTGTTTACAGACCCCCATGTGCTACTTATGACTATTTTGAAAGGATTGTGGAAGAAGTTTTGTTCAAACTTAGTAAACAGCACAAGTCTGTTGTAATATGTGGAGACTTTAACAACAATCTCCTTGAAACTTCTTCCATTAGTATTAAGTTTAGCTCATTGTTTAAATCGTATCTTGTAAATTTATTCTTAGAACCAACACGTATTGCTGGGCCTAGTGCGACCTGTTTAGATAATATTTTTACAGATGTTAAGCCCTTGCATAAATCAATTATTCAAAATTTAAGTTCAGATCACTGTGGATAGTTGGTATCATTGCCTTACATACACAAGAAACAGAAAAATAAGAAAGTTGTGTTTGTTCCAATAAATGAACATCGCTTGGAGAGGTTTAGACGTAATATAATAAAAATACTTCAATCACTTTCATTTAAAAACAGTGCTAATTATTTGTATGGTACGTTATTTAAAATTATAACTTGTGAATTTAGTAGGATATTTACTTCTAAAACTTTCTCTTTTAACAGTCGCAAATCATTTAATGAATGGGTGACAGTAGGAATTTATAAGAGTAGGCGAAGGTTATACGAGCTTTATGATGAAATATCATATAATAGTAGTGTTATATTTAGAGATTATGTAAAAACATATTCTAAAATATTTAAAAAAGTGTGCTCCACTGCTAAGGCTTTACATTTAAGTAACAAAATTAAAACTGCATCTAACAAAATTAAAATGACCTGGAGAATAATAAACAGTGAAACGGGCAAGGTCAAACCGCGCAACTCGGATTTTCAATTGAATATTAACAATAATTTAACCCGATCTGATCAAGAAGTTGCTATGGCTTTTGAGAAACATTTTACTGGTGTTCCTTTTTTGACAACTAAATCATTAAATTCTCCTACTGTCGCTGAATCATTGCTCAAACAAAATGTAAAGGCTTGTTCAAATACTTTTAAATTCCATAGAGTACTGCCAAAAGATATCGTTAAATATTTTAAAACTATTGACGTTAAGAAAACGGCAGATTTATGGGGGATTTCCGTTAAAGTTATTTTATCTATAATAGATATAATAGCACCTTATCTAGCCACTATATTTAATACAGGCGTCGAATCTGGTGTTTCCTGATTTAATGAAACATAGTAAAGTCATACCTTTATATTTAAATCTGGTAGTACATTAGACCCCGCCAATTTTAGACCAATTTCTGTACTACCAACATTTAGTAAAATTTTTGAAAAAATAATTTTAGATCAGATGTTAAGTTTCTTTAATATTAATAAATTGCTACATAGAAATCAATTCGGTTTTACAAAGGGTCGCTCGACAACTGACGCTGGAGTTGAGTTTATTAAACATATTTTTTGTGCATGGGAGAATTCAGAGGATGCTTTGGGTATATTTTGTGACCTTTCCAAGGCCTTCGACTGCGTTCACCATGAGACATTAATCAGGAAGCTACAGTTCTATGGTGTCAAGAACAGCGCTTAAACTTATTATTTCATATTTAAGTAATAGAATGCAGAAAGTTGTTATCAATGGTAAAAGTTCTTCCGGCTCACCTGTACTAATGGGTGTCCCTCAGGGCTCGATTCTCGGCCCATTCCTATTTCTAGTGTATAATAATGACTTACCTTCTCTTGTAGAGGATAATCATGATAAAGTATTATTTGCTGATGATACTTCCTTGATTTTTAAACTTAAACGTCAATCATTTAAATGTGACGAAGTGAATAATGCTATATCAAAATTAGTGCATTGGTTTAACGTTAATAATCTACATTTAAACGGAAATAAAACTAAATGTATTAAATTTACAACAACGAATGTTAAAAATCTGAGTACCAATGTGTTTTAAATGGAGAAGAACTGAGCCCTGTTGAATCCACTGATTTTCTTGGCATCACTCTCGACGCAAAGCTTCAGTGGGGTCCCCATATATCCAAACTAGCAAGCAGACTAAGTTCTGCAGCCTATGCTGTAAAAAAGATTAGAGGTCTCACTAGTGTCGAGACAGCTAGATTAGTTTATTTCAGTTATTTCCATAGCATAATGTCTTATGGGATTTTGCTATGGGGAAATGCGGCTGATTCAGAAACTATTTTTGTTTTACAGAAGAGGGCCATTAGAGCTATTTACAACCTGAAACCGAGAGAGTCTCTTAGAGATAAATTTAAAGAAATAAATATATTAACTTTGGCCTAAAAATTTAATGTATGTTCACAAAAACAAAGGTAGTTTTAGTAAAAAAAGTGATGTGCATTCTGTAAACACTAGGAACAAACACAAGCTAGTGATACCAGTTTTTCGACTCCACAGAGTCAGTAATTCATTCTTGGGGCAATGTATACGCTATTACAACAAGGTACCGGAAAGTGTACAGGCTCTCTCTATTAGCAAGTTTAAATGTTTTGTTAAGTTGAAACTGTATAAAAAGAGTTATTATAGTATAAATGAATACATGGTTGATAATAACCCCTGGGAATGAGGTGATCGCTTCCAAGCTGTTTCTAAAATAAATTTAATACTTATATAGTTTGTACAACCATTATTGTAAAATTTGCTTTAAAAAAAAAGTTCCGCTGGGTTTGTTGCTGATTCTTCCCAGGACAGAGGTTTTTTTTGTCGAACCAGTGGTAAAGTAAAAAAATGACTTTCAATAAGAATTACACATGTGATCTATATTGAATAAAAAATTATTCTATTCTATTCTATTCTATTCTATACTATCAGCGTTCGTCCTGTGCGCTTGTGTCGAAATACGCAAGTCGGTGTATTTTCGTAGTATTAAGAAAAAAGGATGAAGTGTTGCGTTTTATCGAGTAAAAACTACTCAGATAGACGCCCTGATGCTATGATGGCATCACATTTCATTTGTAAGTAATTTATACCTAATTTATTAAAATAGTTCTAGAAAAACCTCTGCGTCGGCTTTCAAAAATTATTAAATATATTCGACACTAGATGGCGACACTTTGTCATGGGATACTAAAAATATAAAGGCACGTAGAGCTCAATATTGGTAAAATAATCATATGAAGGTGCTGAAATATGTTTTGCATTCAGTTCTAACTTTTGTGAACAGGACGCGATCTGTCGACAATTTGTCGACATTGCAACATCGATATGGAACGATGCGAGTAGTTTTACTATTTATCGGTAGATGGAAAACAGTTAAGTGGGCGGGGCGTAACACCCCCCTCACCCCGCAGATTGTCACGCGTTGTTACATAGTGAAATCTAATTACAACACCTCCTCTTTGTATTTGCTCCGTGATTTGTATGGTGTAGCGGCGGTGTAAGAATATCCACTAGCCCATATCGCGCCGTGAGCGTCGCAAGAAAACAAATAGGAGACGGGCAGCTGCGTCTTTCTAATAACCTGCCAAGCGTGTCAACTATGAAAGATATCCCCCTTATGAGGAAACTTATGGGGGAGGCCTAGGTTCAGCAGTGGACTTTTAATAGGCAATTATAGTTATAATAAAGTTACAGCCTTGACACATCAAAAAAAAAGTTTGTGATCACCAGCGAAAGCTGATATATTTTTAAAATTTAACTTTATCAAGAAAAAACCGGCAAAGTGCGAGTCGGACTCGCGCACCGAGGGTTCCGAACAAATCTGTAGGTATATAAGTTTAAAATTATTAAATATATTTTTATTATATGATGTAACGAAAAATTTATACTTTTCACAATATTTCCTTTATCTGTGCTATAAAACGTTGCTTCGTACCAAATTTCAAGATTCTGAGTTCACGGGAAGTACCCTGTAGGTTTTGATTCCCTTGCGAATGTCGAAAATTTACGGCATAAACGGCTGTATCTTTTGATTGCGTTGGCTTAGAAGTTTGATATTTGCACAGCTCTAAGGGACAGTAGACTTGAGTATTTGATATGACTTTCAGCTTGATACCTCCACGTGTTCCTGAGAAAAAGGTTCTTGACAGACAGACAGACAGACGGACAACAAAGTTATCCTATAGGGTAAGTCCGGGGGAGTTATATAAGAATAAAAACTACAAGGATTAATTAACAAAAATCAACTTTTTATTAAACTTTCGACATTAAACTTTAAGAAAATCACAACATATTTTTGTCATTTTAACATAATCAGTCTCATAATTTACTTTTTTTTCAAATCACGATTGGCCATCCATCTCTACCGGGCCCGTAGTGCCCGGTAGAGATGACCATAGAAGCAAGGGAGAGATGGCCAGTTTGTTAATCTACATTTTAATCACTTTTTCCCTTTAAGTTTTTGAGCCTTAGCTCATTCTTCTTTTTCTGTCCACATGATGAACACTTATCATCGAATTCGGTGCAATTTTCATGTACCCACAGTTGGCATATAACGCATTGAATCCAATGTTCGATGAGTTGCGTTTCGTAATAATTTTCTCCACAACCTACACAGTTATCCAATTCTCTGTTTCCATCTTCTTCATCAGACGAATTACATAATATTAGTTCTTCATCCTCATCACTACTTTCAGATAACTTTCTTAATGATTTTCTCTTTCTTGGTGCTCGTTTTATTGGTTTATCTCAATTTTTCTTTCCTTTTTAAAGTCTTTTTCGAAATTTTCTCGTTCCCTATTTTTTTAAGCGCTTCCTTAAATTTTCTTGTTTTGATGTGATTCTCTGTGGTTAAAAGCATGCCTACCTGTTTAGCACGTTTGCGTACTTCAATAATTTTTTGTGGAACTGGCGATATTTACTTTAAAATACGTGTTGGAGTCAGATCTGGCAAATCGCTTCTTGGAGGGAATTGTTCTGACATTTTTTTAATTACTGCTGCTGAAGCAGTAGCAAATATTTTTTTAGGCCTTCTTGTAATCATCTCAGGACTTGCGTTTAAAACTATTCGCTCAACAGAGCTATTTGGCTCAGCGATTGCAGGTGATATGTCTTGTCGCACTTCGAAAGTATTTGGAACTGGTTCCAGATTAGCAGACGCTATGTTACTAGTATTTTCTTCTTGCTCCTCGACCATAACAGCGGCTGTACACTCATTTTGAGATTTAGACATTTGTTTTGTCGATTCTTGTGTAAACGCGTAGTCGGGAATTGCAGATGGATTGAAGGGGTGGACACCTGTAGCTTTAAAACCCGCAATTGCATTCTCTGCAGAAGCTGCCTTTCCCCACGCCTTATTAAGCAATCTTCCAAATGATAATCGTGTTATACGACGACCAGGATTTTGTTTTAGCCAAAGTCGACACTGCTCGTAAAAATGAGTCTTCAGTGATTTAAACACCGTACGATCTAGTGGTTGGAGGTAGTGAGACGTGTGGCTTGTCATTGAAAGTAAGTTGATGTCATTGTCATTTACATATTCCAGCATTTCCACAGAATTACAGTGAGTTGAATTACCATCTAGTAAAAGAAGTACTCTTCCAGCTGGTTTCCTCGGAACAAAATGTGTTTTCAACCATTCAATAAATAAATCTGAGTTAATGTACGCTGATTTTGGGGACATGAAAAGTTTCGATCCCGGTGGCATCCCATCCTCAAACTCAGGTTTTTTGTTTTTGCCTTTCATGATACAGGCAGGTGGTAAAAATGTACCTTCAGCATTGCAGCAGGCTATAACTGTAATCGTTTCTCCCTTTTCAATCGAAGTAACTGTAGATACAGCCTTAGAACCCTTTTCAGCTAGAACATGCCCTGGTCGATTATTAAGCTAAAGACCAGTCTCGTCCATGTTGAAGATACAACTCGGTTTCAACACACCATCGTCTACTGTCAATATGCTTTCAAGAAGCTCAAAGTAAGCGTCAACCTCCAGTTTATTCATAGCAGTTGATCTAGCTAAAGATACTCCTTCTGACTTTCTTAATGTAATATCGTGGTTTCTTCGTAAAAAACCTTGCAACCAGTCATATCCTGCTTTCTCAGTTTCTCTATTAAATCTGTGATTCAAATTCAATTGCTCCGCGAACTGGTACGCAATCTTTCTGACGTCATCAATAGTCAATGGGAAACCATTTTTTTGCATAGTTTTAATATGGTTAGCGAGTTTATTCTCATTTTTTTCGCCGAATATAGATGATGGTCCCATTAGTCCTTTTTTGTCATTATTTTTCTTGTATCGCCTTTCGAGGGTCTTCTTTGGTACTTGATAGGTTATTGAAGCTGCGTAGATAGTCATTTCACCTTTTTTAACCGTCCATGGCCGCCTTAAGTGACTCTTCACTCCAGTTCCCTCGTGAGCTGCATGCTTTTCTTTGGTATTTATTTGGCATCTAAAAATAAAATATTGTGATATGAAATACTAAAACCAAATAAGTATAATAGCACCATAAATAAAGAAAAATATATCAAGTTATAATAATATAACTTTGACCATTACGCATTACATATATGGTAGGTGTGAGATGGCCTTATGGTCATCTCATACCGATTATGTATGGCCATCTCTCGTAATCAGCCGGGATAGATGCCCACACATTATTTGTAGAAAAATATAAACAACCCACGCGCCATTTTGAGGTTATGTTAAAGTGTGGGTCATTAACTGAGCACTTAACTTAAAAAAAGCACTTACTTTTTATGATATCTTTTCACCACACTGTATAACGTAAACCCTTTGAAAACTTTAGGCTATATACAAATAAATGTAGGTACATTTTACTTACTTTTTCGATTTTTTTCACCGGAGATGGAGCGAAATGTCGTTCCCACGCACAGGACAAATTGAACTAACGAGAAAGTAGTGCCATCTAGTAAGTGTAACTATGATTTTTTTTTAGTGGCCATCTCTTCCTTACGGCCAACTCCCCCGGACTTACCCTAAGGGTTCCGTTTTTTCCTTTTGAGGTACGGAACCCTAAAAGTGTTTGTTATATATTTTTTAGGCTATTACTAAGCTTCCACTTAAAATATATTAAAAATTAAATGAGGCTTCCCTACTAGAAACGTGTATTACGATGATACGGAACCGTTCATGCGCGAGTCCGACTTGCACTTCGCCGGTTATTATTTAAATAGAAATAAACTGTTTGAAGTTAAAAAATAAAACTCTTTTTATTTTTAACTAGCTCGCCAGGCAGACGTTGTTCTGCCGTTTCCAGCGACCCATCCTATAAAAATCCTTTAATTCGCAATAAAAAAATTTGAGGGTCATTTATCGGGATAAAAACTATCTCTCAAATTGGACCAAAATGCACACAGTGTGCAAAATTTCATTGAAATCAGTTCAGTAGTTTAGGAGTCCATCGCGGACAAACAACGTGACACGTAATTTTTATATATAAACATAACAAAAATTGAGTAATTCAAACCTAATGTAATTGTAACAGAAATTTCATGGAAAGAAAAACATTGTTCAACCAAAAATATACATACAACTGTTTATTAATAGGTTTTTATTAATACAACATAACTCTTCCCATGGCTCGAACACATGCGAAGATCCTTCTGGGCATGCTGAGGATCAAGTTATCCAGCATTTCTTACGGTAACCTTTCTCATTATTGAATAGCGGCTTCCCTGATCTCTGGCACTGTCTGGGGAGGTGGCTGCAGCTTGCTTAAGAGCGTCTCTATTGATTTTAAGTCAGGCGAGCCGGCAGGCCAGTCTAACCTTGTGACGTCGTATTCTCGGAGAGCAGCATTGACTGGTTGAGCTCAATGTGCGGACGCATTATCATCGACCATTACAAATTGGTGCCCTAGGTTTACTCTGAATGGTCTCACATTTCCATCAACTGCGACGGTTTTGTACCTATCTGCCGTCATGGGACCTCAATACGTGATCAAAGGCGTTCTATTTCCAATCATAATTCCACCCCAAAAGGACACCGATTTCCCGCCTTGGTGAACGGTCCCTGTGGCAGTTCTTTGCCTGTCAGTCTCCAGGTTGTCTTCAGACATGGACATGTCGGTTATCTGGCTGAGTAGGTACTGATTCGCGATTCGTTAACGAAGAGAAAGTTTTGCCAAATGTTTTCCTCCTCATCTTCTTCATTTTGCCGGAGCTTAGCCCACATCTCCGTCGCTGACGTTGTCGAGATATCAGAGGTGCTCGCCAAGACCTTCGTGCTCGTAGTCCAGCCTGGTGTAAGCAATTCCGAATGGTCTGCGTGCTAACTTCAAGTCCAGAGGCGGCCCGTACTTCTGCTTCTATCGTAGTGGCGTTGATTGTTGGGCCACGAGCTGCCAACAATCTGATATAGCGCTTCGAGAACAGTTGGGCGACCACTGCGGGGTCGGTCAGCTAAATTATCCATGCCGTGGTAACGTGACCACGTCACAGGGTTTGGATACAGCAACTCTGCGTGCTATTTCTCTCGTGGAATACCCTTCTTCCCTCAAAGTTACAATTCTTGCTCGTAAAACTTGCGATAATCCTTTTGGCATTTTAGCAATCACAACTGTCCTCGAAAAAATATTTTAAATCAGTTAAAATTGAAGTCAGATTTCTGAATGAGCGGTAAGCTTGAATCGACATTCCTTTTATATGAAAAAAAAAATACAATTGAAATTGTTTTTTTTTGTATTCCAATTCTATATTTTAAGTAAAGAATCTAAAAAGAAGAAGGAATTATGGGTATGATATACACTGTGAGCACTGCTCAGTGCTCTCACTGGTAAAAATTCATTCCGTTGTTCCGACTGCCCCAGGTGTGTAAGTACCCTAGGGAAATATATGACGTCATAAATCGCTGCCATTTTTGTAATGTAAGCACTGGTGCTTTCGAGGTAAGTATGGAGTGTAGAGAGAAGGAGGACCATCTGTATACATGAAAAGAGTTCCTAAAAACGTGTCCAATAAGGATGGCACTGCAGTAGCATAGGATAAATTAAAAAAAAAACACCAAAAGTAATTAGAATAAGATGGAGAAATAAACAAGGACCGACCAATCCGCTTGGTTTTGTACTACGTAAATAGTTGAGATTTTGTATACTGGCATTTTACTAGCTACTCTAGTCATGAAATTTTTTAAATATTTGAATTCAGCTGACTTCACTCCGTTCACAACAGCTATCTTCATATCGTAGTTTTTCAGACGCCAGCGCTATTGTGGTAGATTTTGGAACCTCTATTTTCAGTAAATAGTAGGACACTTTTTCAACTTTCGCCCTTTATAAGACGGTTCTCCTTGTACGAGGGCGGCACTGAAACTTTCGGGAATCAAGGAAGTGACACAACATTACTATTTAAAAATGTATTTATTGCTTTTGAAGTATTCTCCGCGAAATTTGACACATTTTTCCATACGATGGAACCAATTATTGAAGCAACAATTCCATTCGGAAGTTGGGGTCTCCAAAATGGCCGTTTTGTAGGCGTCCACAGCTTCTTCAGGTGATGAAAATCTCTGTCCACGCAATTTATTCTTTATTTTAGGGAAAGTATAGAAATCATTAGGGCTTAGGTCGGGGTTGTACGGCGGATGGTCTAATAATTCTATGTTTTCTTGCTCTAAAAACTCTTTTGTTCTGTGTGCGGTGTGAGAACTCGCATTGTCGTTATGGAGGATGATGCGGCGGTTGCAGTTCTCTTTACGGAGTTCAGAAACGACCTGTGGCAAACAAATGCTAGCATACCATTCTGCATTAACCGGTCTTTGTCCCTCAAGAGGAATAGTCGTAACATGACCGGTTTTGGAGACAAACGTGGCCACCATTTTTTTTGCAACACTCCGTGAACGAACAATTTTTGTTGGCTTTAACTCATTTTCGAACACCCAAACTCGTGACTGGTTTTTTGTTTCGGGTTCGTACGCGTATATCCAGGATTCGTCACCTGATACGATGTTGTATACAGCATTTGAGGATCTTGCGTGGAATCTTTCGAGAGTTCTGACGCACCAAGTAACGCGAGCCGCTTTTTGCTCTTCACAGAGCGAATGCGGTATCCATCGGGAAAACAACTTTTTTACACCTAATTGTTCATGCAAGATTATTTGTATTTGACTCATGCCAATGTCTAAAGTTGCCTGAATTTCGCGGTATGTCACATGTCGATCTACCTTAATCAGCCTACGCACAGCATCAACGTTTTCTTGGGTGACTGCAGTTTTTGGATGACCTTGACGGGGATCATCACTTAGCTTGACACGTCCACGTTGAAATTCAGTAAACTAGCGATAAATTGTGGTTTTGGATGGGGCTTCATCACCAAATGCAGAAATCATCCGGTCAACACACTGTTTTTGTGTTAAACCACTTCGAAAGTCATAATAACTCATCGCTCTTGAATTTTCTCGAGTCAATTCCATTTTCTCAACGACTAAACAAGTTTGATAAAACCTTGCGGCAAGACCGAGAATCTTTTTTTATATAAATAAATGGTATACGATTTTTAAAACCAAGGAGTTCTCAATTAATAAGATTTTAATATGATAGGAACAGTGGAAATATTCTATTCCCGATACTTTTAGTGCAGCCCTCGTACTCTACACTCCATAGAGGTAAGGTAGTATCAGTGCTTTGATTATATGATCAAATCGGCTAGAGATTGTTATTATTATTAATTAATATTGTTGTTCAAATAAACTCGGACATTCAGTTTTAAAAGCACGAACATTCAAATAATAGTTTTTCTTGTTGATCAGAAATCGTGTACATGATAAATATTTTCATTTGAAAACAGTGTTGAAAAATGGGGACGGCAGTATACTGGACTGCGTTTCGTTTTAAAAAAAAAACCGGTATAGCAAACTAAAAAGGAACGGCTTCACAGTATACTGAATTTACGTTATAGCTTACAGTGGTCACCGTGTATATCGGAACATAACCTATAATTTCGATTTTTCAAAGTGATCGCAAACTTTTGCATGCCTTAAGCGAAAGCGCAAGGTATGTTCTCCTATCGCCTAAAAATTAAGATTAAAACGTTTTATCGAATGAAATCGTATCTAGCAATCATATTATACGTATAAATGATTAAAAAGCACATTGTTAGAAAGATAAATGATTGTTGAACTTATTAATATTTTTTTTAAATCGATGAATTGCTATTTTTAAATAAAAAAAGGGGTTTTAGTGGCTTATGGTGTGGATTTATTAAGTCTGCAAGGCTTGTAAACACTTTACCTTTTGAAAATATCAATTGTTTAACTCTAATCTATTTTTAATCTCTTCATCTATCGTGTGGGAAGCCACTGAATGTACATAGCAGTGTAATTTTGTTTTGTTTAGCTATAATTAATTGATTCGGCTCCAAAATGGCGTAATTTTCGTTGATTTGGTAGCCTTGTATGTAAATTATTTTTCTAAATAGGCGGAAGCCGCACTCCGAGCTACAGCCACAGAGTACTTTACTCACTCACTCAGTTCGGCGCACAGAGTACATTATATATAGAGAGTAGAGCCATCACTTAGAATCGTAGCATTAGCGCCATCTATCGATATACGACGTCCCTACAGCCCAGCGGAGTAGGATGCTCTTTATTACAATATTTATTATTTATTTTTTCAAAGTAATTTCCAAAAGTCAAACCATTTTAAGATTAGATTTGGCTTTTTGAAATTACTTTGTATACAATATAATTTAGGAAAATAAAACAACTGTTCAGCGGTTGGATGTTTTTTTTATAATGCTTCCTTTTATTATAATTGTACACAACAACCTCTCTCAAAAGAAGCCATAATCCAGGTCAACAGAGCACAAATATTTAAGCAAATCAGGGTCCAGAGTTTCATGCGTAAGTCCAACGAAAAAGGCGAAGTTTTGGAGTCCGGGTTTCAAGCAGTTGACAAAAAAATCTTATAAACACACACACACACACACACACACAAACACACACACACACACACACACACACACACATACACACACACACACACACACACACACGCACACAAACAAACTACTAGTTTTAGTTTTTTTAATTATAGTTTTTAATATTGTTTAAAATTATATTAAATTTAAATGACATTTGTAACATTGACAGACCATAAACGGAGAAAACAATTTGCAACGGCGAAATCATAATAATTCACTTGAATAAATGTAAAATTAATAAATTATACTAAAAATTTAATTACAAATTTGTTTTGGAACAAAATAGTAAGTTAGCAAGGTTCGTTTATGTTTTTAACTATTCATTAATTTGTTCGATTATTAATTGGCCTATACTCTATTCCAATTACGAAGTCCCATTTGACAGATGTCAATAATCAAGTACTAGTAAAGACCGCTATAGTCGATACTTGACGATATTGATCTTCGATTACTATAACGAACAAATTAAAATCGTATTGACAGGAAAAGGATTAGCATCAAATGAAAATTTATAAAACTGTTTTTTAATTTTAATTAGATAATATTACATGATATTTTTATCAAGATGGAACATATTCATCATCACTAGCCGAAATCGATATTTCATGGTCGGCATCGTCGTCATCACCCTCATCATCGTCTGTAGAATCCCCTGTATTTATTATAATTTGGTTATCTATGACGGCACCGATATGTATGTCTCTGTCCCAATCAGCGAAAATCAAATTTTTTGTTCGTAAAACCACACTTTCTCAATTCGCGGCAGTAAGACTATCACAAGCTTCTTGCAACAATGACAGCATTTTGTTTGCAGTAAACGGTGGGCTGGTATTTTTACGAGCCGCATAACCTAAAATAAAGGTTTGCGTGTTAATATAGCAATAGATAAAATGTTAAAATAGGTAAAAATAAATTATAAAAAAGATTTGTTTAAACTCTTGCCTTTAATTTGCACCCAAATCAATTCTATGGCATTGTATTGACAATGGTAGGGTGGAAGGCGCATTACATTGTGTCCGACTTCCTTAGCCATTTCGTCCAATACGTATTTTGGTCTAGCTGGCTTATTTATAGCAACCAAATGCAGCAGCTCAACTTTTAACATGGACATGTCAGCAACAATATTATTGTCATTCAGCCATTTCACAATATCTGCTTTTTTCCTGCTAGAAGTTGAATGCTTACTTATTTGTACTGAATGATACGGTGCATTATCCGTAATGGTCGTCGATGGCTCATTCAAGTTGGTCAATAAGGTACAAAACCATTCCTTAAATTTAACAAAATTCATCTCTTCGTGGTATTCCACAGTTTTCTTAGATTTAAACGCCAAAAGGCAGTTCGGAACAAATCCCTTCACAAATAATTAAGCGTTCGCCTTTGCCACTAGGTACTTTTGTGGAGGAGTGAGGAGTGTCGTCTGTCCATATCTTGCCAACTGTATGATTAGCGTTTAGCCACGTCTCATCTAGAAATATAACATTATTCCAAACGGCAATGGACTTAGCTGATCTTGGAAAATTAAATCTGGCTAAAGCTATATCTCTACGTTCCATCAAAATCCGCCTTTTATCACATTTTTTATAAGAAAAGCCAACATTTTTTAAAACCCTCCAGAAAGAAGTTCTACTGCCGTGAAACAGTCCAGATTCTCGTAAAGTATTTGACAGTTTGTCGAGAGTCGGCAATTCGTTCCTATTATAGTAGCCATAGATATGGTTTCTAATAGGGGGTTTACACGGGTCGTTTTTCGCCGTGCGGCGAGTCGCTTCACTAATTGCCTCAAAAAGCCGCATCGCTAGCCCATTTACACAGATTACTAAAATCGCATGCGGCTCTGTCATTTCCATCGAAAATGTTGAGCAGAATAGCCGTTTGTGCCGGAATTGAAATAATTAATTATTCAATTATTCAACAATTGCTTAAAGAACAAAGAGAGAAGAAAAAACAAAAGGAAAGAAGAAAACGTAATATTTGGGTACGTGGATGGATTTCTCGACGTAAGGACTTGGGTGCTTCGGATACTTTATTGGTTGAGTGGAGTTTAGAAGATCCTGATTATTTTAAAAAACGATTAAGAATGACTACTGATCAGTTTAATACTTTACTACATAAGGTTACTCCGCTTATACAAAAATGCGATACCAATATGCGAGTAGCACTTTCTCCGAAAATTAAATTAGAAATAACCCTGAAGTTCTTGGCTACCGGTGATAACTATTCAAGTCTTGCAGAGTCATTTAGAGTTCCAGAATGCACAATTTCCTTGTTTTTGAAGGATGTTTTGGATGCTATATACAATGTTTTACAGGAGTTTATTATGGTAAGTGAAACTAGTAATTAATTATAAACGATTTATTTATAAATTTTCCATTGTGTTTTCATCTATAAGCATGACCTAACAGCTTGAGATAGAATATCGTCGTTCACTGCGTATTGTTGCCCAGTATTTTCTTGTGTTAATAAACAGCTGGCAAAATAGTCTTCTTCATAATCGAGGTGCCTTCTAGAAGTGGAAGCTTCGGGAGTCGAAGTTTCACGCTGGTTTTGAAAAGCTTGGTTTCGGCAAGTAGTAGCTTCGGCTTCTGGAGTCGAAGTATAGCGTGTATACTCTGAGAGTGAACTCGTAGGTCTAGCAATTGGAAAAAGTTGTGTATTTAAGGTTTTCAGTCTTTCTTGTGACAAATAATTATTAATGAAATTTTGACAAACAATAGCATTTCTTAATGGCAAACTACGTAATTGGCTTGCCACATGTACTCCGAATGTATCAAATTCATCTTGACGGATAGTTTGAGCCAAAGTTTCTAATCTATTGACTGCTTGTAAAACAGGTGGGTCCATTTTAGGTGCGTCCATTGGAGCACGCTCCGCCTTTTTCTTTGGAGACAATTTTTTTTTCTTTTGTAAGGGCGCAATATTAGATTCTTGTTCCAATTCATCAAAATATGAAGATGCGTCGCTGTGTGTGTTCACCACTGAATCTTTTCCCTGTAACCATACACTAATATAAGTTTATTTCTTTTAGGTGCCATCCACCACAGATCAATGGAAGAAAATACAAAAGGATTTTTTAGATCGCTGGCAATTTCCTTTTTGCTGTGGGGCTATTGACGGGAAACACGTATTAATCGAAAATCCACCACACGGAGCATCAGACTATTATAATTACAAAGGCACTTATAGTGTGGTGTTGTTTGCTATAGTGGATGCACATTACCGTTTCATATATATAGATTTCGGAACTAATGGACGCATGAATGATTCGCATATTTGGAAAAAAACAAAGTTCTATAGTGCTCTTGAAAGAAATAATTTAGAACTACCTAATAAGGCAGTTTTCGTTGGTGATGATGCTTTCCCTTTGGCAACCTATTTAATGAAACCGTATTCAAGACATGAAGGTTTGGAACACAAACAAAAAATCTTTAATTACAGACTATCAAGAGCACGCCGAATCGTAGAGAATGCCTTTGGCATAATGGCTTCACGATTCAGAGTATACAGAAAACCTATATCTGTTTCATTGGATAAAACTGATTCTATTATTAAAGCGACCTGTGCGCTGCATAACTGGCTTCGGACTAATCTCATATACATGAATACTCCCGAATTAGTAGACGGAGAAGACTTCAGTTCAGGGACAATCAGAAACGGAAGTTGGAGAAGCATTCCTACGGCAGGAGTAGACGAATTAATGACACCGCTATCTTCTAATAACTATTCACGAAATGCAAAAGATCTGCGCGATAGATATGCTGACTATTTTGTCGGACCAGGAAAAGTTTCATGGCAAGATAGAATGATTGCGTAAATATTGTATGTTTATTTAAGTAATATTATAAAAATGGCCCTGTTCACAATTTACCTATTATAATTTATAATATGCGAACAAGAATAACTATTTAATAAATAATAATAAGACTTACCATGGTATCTTTACTGTTTCTTCCTTCTATCACTGCTTTAAAAAGCGGTCAGCTACAGATAACCAAATTAATTGAGGTCTGTATACATCATCCTTTCCCGCGCCACTCTTCTTTGACTTTGCTACCTTACTGGCCTCTCTATTATACGTGGTTCGTATATTTTTTATCTTCAATTTAAGCTCTTCAACTGTTATGGACAAACGCATTTCTTGAATAATAGATTTAAGAGCCGCTAAACGTACATTATTGTTCCTGTAATCTTGTTCTCTTGGGTTCCATAAGCATGGATGCATTTCATAGCATTCCAAAAACTGTATGGTGTTATTTTTATTCATGGTTGTTACGATACATATACACAGAAACGCTGTAGTAAATAAATACACGTGCGTGCGCGAAACACCTTCATGCGGCGGGCGATCGCCTGCAACTGATCGTTTACACGGTCGATTTTAGTCACCAGTCGCTTGCGGCCGGTTGCCGCGCGGCCAAAGTCGGATGCTACCCAACTTTGGGACTTGCGGCTTTAGTCACTTGCAACTTAGCCGAATTGCCATTTAGATGGTCGATTTACACCGCGCGGCAAAAATCGTGCGGCTTTAGTCACCCGTGTAAACCCCCCGTAATGGCGTCGTTATCAAAATTGTCGATATGTGTAACTATCGATCTTCTAACTTTTTTCTTAAGTGGCGATTTTAATTTGTAATCTTCCATTCAATCTTTACCATGTTTTTCCTTACTTATTCGGGAAACAGTTTTTCGACTAATACCAAGAGCTGCACTTACTCGGTTAGTCACTCGTGAAAGTGGCAACAATGGACCTCCATTCTGATACTCTCTTTCAAAGTAATCTTGTAGGCGTACTACAAACTCGCGCTTGACTGCGCATCACTGTTCTTTTAGTGGTCTCAGTTTCGGCCATAGTGTTTATAAATACAAAAAAAAACACAAATTAAATAACTGTCAAAACTTAATAAACTACAATAACAAGAACGAAATAAAAACACAACACAAAATCAACTAAACTGAACACGCGTATCGTATACAAAGCTTCTGCACTCGTACTGAAGAGACAAACAAAATGGCGGTCGTGATCACGAAGTGAACGCAGTGTTGTCAGATTTTCACTCGCGAAAAGAATCTGTCTATAATCGATTTTATACGATTCTTTTGGTCACGTCCCTATGTAAAAAAGTGAAAATAAAACTATAGAACGTAAACGCAAAACGGCAGTAAAATATTATTATCTTTTAGAGTTTTAATTATTTTGAGCACGATGTCTAAAAACAATATGTTGATTGTGTCTGTGAATTAATTGTATAATGATTTAGATTGATTGTGTATTTTTAAATGATGATTTACGACCATGAACAAAAATGATTATTATTTCAAATTATGCGAAACGTGAAGAGTTACGTTCTAAGAAGTGTCAAAAGGGACTTCGTAATTGGAATAGAGAATAACATGGCTAAATTTTAAAAATAGTGACATCTACTGCAACATGGACAAACTTTCATGACATATTAATACCTCTAAGAAACATTATATTATGGACTGTTATGCCACTGGTTCGGCGTTAGTCGCCGTCGTGAGTGGACATTGTTTCGGTTGTTTGCAAAGGCTCAAAAAGATCGCTGTACAAATACACAATATTCGAATAACCAAATTTCTTAAATACTTGATTATAATAATAATGAGAGATTTTTTTATTACAATATTTTAAAAGCACGAATAAATAATAGTAGTACGTACTAAAAGTAAGTAGTATAAATTTTTTTGTCCTGGGTGACATTTTCATGGTTTTCTAGGGTGTTGAAACCGATAGGTTTGTCGAAATGTAAATCCAAGATGGCGGCCGCAATAGGTATCATTTTTTTCATCATGGGTGTAATTTACATGGTTTTCGAGGGTGCTGAAGCCGATAGTGCTGTCGAAATGTAAATCCAAGGTGGCGGCTGCAATAGGTATAAATTTTTTCATCGTGAGTGTCATTTTCATGGTTTTCGAGGGTGTTGAAGCCGACAGTGCTGTCGAAATGTACGTCCAAGATGGCGACTGAATTAGGTACTAATTTTTTCATCATGGTCATTTTCATGGTTTTCGAGGGTGTTGAAGCTGATAGTGCTGTCGAAATGTAAATCCAAGATGGCGGCTGCAGTAGATATCAATTTTTCATCTTGGGTGTAATTTTCATGGTTTTCGAGGGTGTTGAAGCCGATAGTGCTGTCGAAATGTAAATCCAAGGTGGCGGCTGCAATATGTATCAATTTTTTCATCATGGGTGTCATTTTCATGGGTTTCGAGGGTGTTTAAGACGATAGTGCTGTCGAAATGTAAAGCCAAGATGGCTGCTGAAGTAGGTACCAATTTTTTCATCATGGTTTTCGAGGGTGTTGAAGCCGATAGTGCTGTCGAAATGTATTTAAACTACTTTAAAAATTCCGTATAATCATTTTATACGTAATTTTTTTAATGCGCTTAAGGCATGCCCAATTGGATTTACCAATTTTTTTAAATTAATTTTTGATGTGTATACTGATAAGGCAGATAGTGTTGACCACAGAGTACTTTTTTATGTAGGAAATAGAGGTCTCTCTCGACGCCTTTAAATGGGAATGACTGCCGTCTGCATGCGTGAGATTGAACTATTTTAAGTTCAGTATATATATACATACATACATACATACATACGTATAACTAGAAATAGGTACGACGCCTTATGTTTATTGTTATTTTATTTTTTCATTTGTGTAGCTATTTTCCTTAATTCCGTGTATATTACAAAGAGTACATTTTCTTTACTCGGTATATATTCTATTATATTCAGTTCAAACACGGAATGAAGAAAAGTAGCTGTATAAATAGAATAAAATAATCCAACGACAATTTTTATGCGAGCACACACAAGAGGGAAAAATTTACAGTAATAAAACCACAATGTATTTAAATTGATAATTTATTTCGTCTCTTAAAACACTTATGAAAATATTTTTTCGCCTTTATTTGCAATACATCCTCATCATCCATTGGAGTCTCTCTTCCCTTTTAATATTTCGTTTATATCTTTATAATAATTATTTATGAAAAATCTGCAAGATAAATTCTATAACTTTGTCTTTGTGTCGATTACAATTTAAAAAAAATCTAATTCTATATGCAGAAGTATTATCGTTTTTATGAATTCTTTCATATTTTCATAATATAAATGACGTTTTAAGATGTCATTAGTCATATCTTTTATTGAAGATATGCAACAGAGGAGAGATTCGGAAGGACTGACAAGCCAACGTCTGTTCTCGGTGTTTAATATACTCATTTTCTTGAGAGGCAACCATGTCCTTAGTGCATTGCTGGCAATTTTTAAATATATTCTTTCTCGCACTGCGTACAAAATATCCGCTCACAAATTGTAGAGCGCCTAACACGCGAGGATCATTTTTTTTCATCTATGTCAGTTACTTGCACTGTGGGTATGCTCTCAACTTCACTGGTCACCGTGGCCTGGCAGTTATTTATGGTGAGGGTGTATTAAACTTCACAATAGTCTTTTTCATAATTTGCCCCAGGGGCATGGACACTTGATATATTATTTATTAATAAGCTGGTGTAGGCACTTTCAAACCTTTCTGCTGTGGGGTTTGTATTGCGGCACCCATGGCTCCTAATGGCCCCGAAAAAGTTTTCTATAGGGTCTTGATTTAGGTGCCGGATCCAAACAGAAGTTATGCCATAATCGTTTTTTAAATTATTTTAAAGTATTTGAACATCATCTAGTGTCCATACCCAATCTTCCAAAGTAGGGACTTTTTCCAGCTTTACCTGTTACAATGTTTGTAAATTTCATGTTTCTCAATTCAATTTTAGCTTTATTCCATACACTATTGTGACTAGAATTTGGTCTTGCAGGTTCAAATAATGGCTTTCCATGTTGTTTCCGTTTTGTGTAGCTCCCGTTTAATGAATCAAATAGTTGATCAAAAAAAAAGGAGAATATCAGCTGTCTCTTTACTTTCTTCAGGGAGAATTCCTTTGTCTGTGGAAAAAAAATGTCTTAGCAACATAATTATGAATTTATGTATTACTAGCGATCCACCCCAGCTTCGCACGGGTGATTTCTGGAACTCGACAACAACGGCCTCTCCCGGGTCCAATTATGAATCCAAACCATCCATAACTCAAACACAAAACAATTCATCAGAATCGGTCGAGTCAGTTTCGAGTTTTAATGAGACTAACAGTTGATTTTTATATAAAGAGATTTGTAGTTTCAGAAGTATTGCGTAATCGCTTTAAACTTCAGTATGGATAGAACATTTGAAAATATAATACAATTGACCCGCGGTTATCTGACAAATATTTTGCATGGCAGTGTTGGATTATCAAATTTGTCGGACTATATAGTACTGTCACAGCCACCCGGTAATCCGGAACTTTTTGTCCACATATTCGCGAAGAACACCTCCCTCCGTGGCGAATTCATAACATGACTCGACTGTATCTACATGTTATAGGCATGTCGAATTATAGGAGGTCCGGGGTCCAATGTATAAAAAGTTTGTGTAGACTAGATAGACTAGAATTTTATTATTAATGTATAATCAGTTACATCATTTTACCTGCTAAATATCCCATAATAGATGCTACCGTTTCACTGAAGATTTGTGTGGCATATTTGACCTTCATTTTCGAAATTTTATTTGGTATGACATGATTGTAAATTGCTTGATAAATCACAAAAACAAAAGAATTTAACAAATATAACGAGTCTCTATCTCAAACATAAACAGTGAACAATTTCGCACAACCCAACGTAGACGTGGAGGAGAAGGACACGGCACTCAACTCAACTCAATAAACTCGACAAGAAAACGCAATATGCAAAAATATCGAATTTAATCAAACCACCGACTGGAAGCACGATAAATTGACATTTGAGACCATTTTGTTCTGATTTGAATATCCCGTCCGGAGTGGCCGTGAATAAAATTTCTACTTATTCACGGCCTTATTACTTATTCTAATTTCAAAACAAAAATAGTAAAAATATATATTTTTAAAATGTTTATCGTGTAATATTATTTACTAAAATATCGATATATCGCGATTTAATATATCGACGATATATTTCGATGTTTTTATTAAAAAATATCGATATTTTTTGCCCACGACTAGAACTCATCGAAATTTAAAGCGAATATTCAGCAAATTCTGCATTTTTCAATATTCGGCTCAGCGGCGGATTACAAATCGCTAAAGAGATTGTTTGACGCCTTATTGGAGAAATCAGAAGAGTTTAATAGTTCTCGATCCCGAGCAATGCTGTATCTGAAGATATTCCTATCGTACGTCGTCAACTCGAATTTATTACCGATACCATGTTTGTTGTGCAATCTTTCAACGAACCGAGGATTTGGGAATATCTGGGTAATATATAATTAAAAATTAAAAATTTTGTAGAACCAACTTCACTATAAATTATTAAGAATAACTCAAAAGGTACTGTTCAGACCTTGATCAAATTGGGACCATATGAGAAGCACAAGCTTTCAAATAAAAAAATCATCGAAATCGGTTCACCCAGAACAAAGTTATGAGGTAAGAAACATAAAAAAAACACAGACGAATTGAGTACCGTCTCACCTCAGGTTTGATCTATAGTAAAATACATTCAGTAGAAATATTGCAATTCAAATACGCACACTACATTAAACTCAACTGTGTATGGCAATGGTTCATCATTATTTACGTTTTACGATCATGCTACGCTAAACAAAGTATCGTCATCACAATGTTATTGAAATAAAATAAAAACAACATCAGTACCTACAAACTGAAATGTAATAATTCTAATGTAACTAATTTTAACGTAAATTTTATGCATTATAAATATAATTACAATAAAATACCTCTATTCTCAAATATATTCACTTGTAGATTTCAATCTCTTCTTTTTTTGATATACAAAAGGCGACTCCACTCTTTTTATTTCTTTTGTTCTGATAACGCACGCGACCGACTGGCAAGTTAGTGACATCTCTAAGTTATTGTTTTACTCTGGAAATGTATGATTATAAATTACTAATTTTCAGTAGATCATAATTCCTACGACAAAACAGCCCTAATGTTTTAGGTACGTTTTTTTTCTCTTTATTTGGTCTACAAAACAGAACACAATTTCAACATGCTGACAGGTATTATATAAAACAAAGATTTCAAAAGTTGTATTTTAATATATATGTAGACACAGCTTGCACAAAATGTATCTGTAATTAACAATAAAGTTTGGCACTTAAAGTTATGTTATATACATGCTAAACCAAATACCAGATTAAATTAAGACTGCAGTCCTTGAGCGTGGGAACTTCTAATAGAACACCTACATTGATATTTTTTAGTCACAGACGCATCGCGCAGTTTTAGTATACACACCCTGGACATGAATAAATTACTTTTGGTGCTTCGTACAAGTTACATATTCATCACGTGGTTGTCTTCGTAGGATGTTCATGAATGTCACAAAAACACGCATTGTATGTAGCCATTTGCAATTTCTTCTGTGTCATTTGCTTGTCACATAGCGAAGTACGCGAGGCCGTAATTAATAGCTGATGGCCAAGGGTGGGATCAGAGTGTACGCTTTCTAGGTATTATTTTAACCCTTAATTTGGCAAAGAATAAAATGTAATAAAATCATAATTTTTTTTATAAAAATTTATTGTAAACATTTATAGGTGTTACAAAAAAATAGTGAAAAAATATAGGAACTTCAGATTTCCTGAAAAACAATGTATGTCACAGCATACATTGCCAAGTGCCCATAAAAACATTAAGGAAATGTGTTGTATGCCGGGACATACACAGCCAGTTACAGTACAAAATGATAATAATAATACCAGAATGTTACTGTCCCACTGCTGGGCAAATGCCTCTTCTAGAATGCCAAAAAAGAAAACAAGGTAACAACGCCTAGAAATGGCCAACTTTACTAAACCCGCACATGGTAGTCTAATTGACAATTCCTAGAACTTTTTCCGGTTACAAAGCACAGACGGACTTGGCATTTTATACATAACACTGACGTTAGCTTTGAACATAGCCTACAACGACCTTGGCTGGTCATTGTCATAAAATGGCCAACACTGTCATAGCGTGACGATTCTACCGGGTTGACTTGTGGTACACGCTTTGTGTGTTTATCGGTAAGGGTGCGTCCGAACTTTGTCAACCCCTCAGAAATCTCAAATCGAAAATCCTTGAGAGGCTTCCATTGTTTTTGCGATTTTGAGCAATCTTGTCGGTATAGAAGCCACGCATTATTGATACATATGTCGAGAATTTGCGCAAATATGCCGATGTACCAACGCCGGGTCTTGAATGGGGTTTTGTAAAGAGAAATGAGCATATCGGCTAAATCGACTTCCCCCATATGTTTATTATAGTCTTTGACAATTTGAGGGCAATCTACATCCACTTTGTTTTTAGAGTCCTTGCAGTATCTTTTAATTTTTTCTACTGGCTCTGCACCTACGTAAGAACTTATCAATGTTACGGCTTTGTTGTCGTTCCACCGTACTATTGCTAATCGGTTTTTATCGCAGACCACTTGAGCATAACTACCGCGGGGTTTCTTTTTCATATCTTTTTCTGAGGGCAGAACTGCTTCAGCTCTTCTCAACCTGTTGCTCCTGACTGTTCCCAATCCAAATATTCCATAGTCTTCTCTAAGTATATAAAGTAGCTCCGGGCAAGTAAAGAAATTGTCGCAGAAAACAAAAGCCGGTTTATTTTTTATACTTTTACACAAAGCAATCACAACCTGAGCCCCAAATCCAATGGAAACTTCCTTATCTTTAAAGTATGAAATCTAAATGTGTCCTCGCCACCATACAAAAGAAAATCATAAATCATGCCCGACACTCCAGCACGAACATAGTTTTTGAAGCCCCACTTGTTGGGTTTATGCTTCATGTATTTTTTTTCTTTTTTTATTCAATATACATTACATGTGTAATTCTTATTGAAAGTCATTTTTTACTTTACCACTGGTTCGAAAAAAACCCTCTGTCCTGGGAAGAACCAGCAAGAAACCCAGCGGGACTTTTTTTTTAAAAATAAATTTTATAATATAAATGATTACGAACTATTTACAAAATTTATTTTAGAAACTGCTTGGAAGCGATCACCTCATTCCCAGGGGTTATTATCAACCATGTATTCATTTATACTATAATAACCCTTTTTATATAGTTTCAGCTTAATAAAACATTTAAACTTGGTAATAGAGAGAACCTGTACACTTTCCGGGACCTTGTTGTAATAGCATATACATTGCCCCAAGAATGAATTACTGACTCTGTGGAGTCGAGAAACTGGTATCACTAGCTTGTGTTTGTTCCTAGTGTTTACAGAATGTATATCACTTTTTTTACTAAAACTACTTTTGTTTTTGTGTACATACATTAAATTTTCGTAAATACACTGAGAGGCCAAAGTTAATATATTTATTTCTTTAAATTTATCTCTAAGAGACTCTCTCGGTTTTAGATTGTAAATAGCTCTAATGGCCCTCTTCTGTAAAACAAAAATAGTTTCTTGACGTCGCTTACCCGCTTAGGGCCCTTTATAGGGAATCATCATTTCGTCAATGCTGTATTTCTTTTCGTTATCTTGAGCTAAGCAATTTTCTCGAATTTTTGTAATAAAGGCCTAACTTTATAATATCTGTCGGAGTCTTGTATATTGTTATCAACAAAATGCAAATGACGACGGATTTGTTGATACCGTTTTAGAGACATCTAATCGGCTATGGGATCGTATCTGTACCGCAAACTCCAGTAATCGGTGTACGAGGGCATACTAATAACACCCATGATAATATGAATTGCTAAAAAATCTCGCAATTCATCTTCGGTCAAGCCAAGAGAGCGCCCAGTTTTGAATACTGCGTATGAGTTTGTTTGCTCTACGGTATCTACTAAAACGTCAGGGGAAAAGAATTTATAGAAATAACCGAGTGAAGTTTCGTTTAATATGTCGGTGTGATTTGAGTCTTCTTCTACAGTTGCCTTGTGTCGAAAAACCGTTTTTTTCCACTGATAGTTCAGAGTGAACTTGGTGATTCGAATAGGTCGTCTAACAGCAGAAACAGTGGGTCGTTGCGATCTGGTATTTCTGGGACGCGACTTGGAAGAAGCCCTTATGCGAGCTGCAACTAAGCCAGTTATGGAGCCACTTGCTGTTGGTTCAGGCGGTGCGGGGGATTCAGGAAGTGCAAGAGTTGCTGGGGTTGCAGGAGTAGCGGGAGTTGCTGGGAGTGACGGAATGTCACTCAGGATTGGCACTTTTTTACAATTTGGTTCTAGGGACGGGCTTGAATATACGCTTCGAAAAATTGGTGTGAGTCGTACATTCTGGTCGGAGGGGTCTTCATCATCATCTAAAATATTGAGCCTTTCCATTGAGCTATCTATAGAAGGTGCAGAGGAAGATGTCGCGGAAAGCGGGGTGCGCACACGTAATTCATCGTCAGAACTTTCGCTACCGTCAGAGGGTGCATGCTCAGCAGGCACAAGCGCTAAAATTCTACCACCACGAGTTAGAAATTTTTGCTGCCGACAAAGAAAATAAAACGTGCTATAAAACCAAGTAAATAAAAAAAGCATCCTCAAATTGGCAATGTATGCCGTGACATACAAACAAAATGGCGGGTGTTTCGTTACAAACTTGGCAGTGTATGTCACGTCATACATCATGTTAGTGGTCAAAATAGAACCATTCAATGCAATAGAAACACCACAATTATTATCACACTTATTCCATTACACAATAAAGCATTCATTTTAGTCATTACACCTGTCCTAAACTAAGTAATATTCATAATAATAGAATAAATACCTTGGACAACGCAGTTGACGTCCGCCGGGTAGCCATTTTTTCAAGTTATGTCAAAATAAATGTTGCTACATGTGTGTTTATTTTTTCCACCAAATAACAGTTAGTGTTGCAACATAAGAATGTTAATTTTCCACACGGAAGATGTAATTTTTTTAACAAATCTTTTTTTTTTAAATTCATGTATGACGGTACATACAGTGCCAAATTAAGGGATAACTACTATTTTTCATTTATGAACATATTTAAAATATTATCAATGTTTTGTGTAATATGGGAAATGTGGGTTTCATAAATGATCTTTTATTAAAAAATAAAGTTTAATACAGATTTAAAGAATCACAGTGGTTTAAATAATTTATACAGTATGTAACAAATCACCCGTTGGTCATTTCAGTGTACTATGGATTTTAGCGTTTCTAATCAAGTAACTACCTAAATTTAATATTTTTAAAAACGTTATTTGCATCTGAACTAAACGACAAATGCTGACTTACCTACTGCTACTGTCTCTGACACGGCCGATATAGCATTTTTTCAAAGTTACCCGCTGTGCGGCGCGCGCTCCCCCAAGGTTTGTGTGAATGATCCTCTCAACAGTATCTTTCAAAATTGCCGATCATATATTATATGTTGTAACCATTGCGGCTATTTTTTACTGCCAAGGAGAAATAATTTATTTAATTCGTGTTTTCTTTAAATATATGGGTATAATGTTATGGTTTATACAATCACGTAGTTATAATAAAAATGGTTTTTCATCTAAATTTATATATTATTATAACATTAGCTAAGAATGCTAAGAATCTCCGGTGGAGGTTCGGTTGCCACCTTAGACGACTCGACCTGGCAACGTACAACGCACGCACCCTGAGGACTGACGAGAAGATCGTGGAGCTGGAAGAAGAGATAGACAAGTTGCGCTGGCATATTATAGGATTATCTGAAGTCCGAAGAGAGGGGGAGGACACGGTATTCCTCGAATCCGGCAACTTGCTCTATCACCGGGAGGGCGACCATCTGTCCCAAGGAGGTGTCGGATTTATCGTCCACAAGTCTCTCGTTAACAACGTTGTAAAAATCGGGAGTGTGTCGACGAGGGTTGCGTACCTTATACTCAGAATCACCAAACGGTATTCGCTGAAGGTCATACAGGTTTACGCACCAACCTCGGCACACCCCGATGAGGAGGTGGAGGAAATGTATGAGGATATCTCTAGAGCCATGCATTCCTCCAAAACCCAATATACGGTGTTAATGGGAGACTTAAATGCAAAACTAGGCACAAGAGAGAACGGTGAGCTGAAAGTAGGGAAATTTGGAATAGGGCAACGGAACCCAAGGGGCCAGCAGCTGGCCGACTTCATGGAGAAAGAGGGACTCTTTATGATGAACTCTTTCTTCCAGAAGCGGCCCCACAGGTAGTGGACCTGGTCGAGCCCCGACGGTTCCACAAAAAATGAGATTGACTTCATTATGACGACCAGACGACAACTGTTCAGTGATGTCTCCGTGATCGCGAGGGTGAAAACTGGTAGCGATCACCGAATGGTTAGAGGCACACTGAACCTAAACGTTAAGTTGGAGAGGTCTCGTCTAATGAAGTCAACGCTCCGTCCCCCTCGTGCTCTGTTTCAAAGTCCCGAAACCTTTCAGCTCGAGTTACAAAACCGTTTTCATTGCCTAGAAGACTGCAATGAAGTGGACGATATGAATGACAAGCTCGTGGAAACTGTCCATGCGGTTGGAGCTAAGTTCTGCAAGACCCGCCGCAGAAGAACACAAAAACTCTCCGATCACACTCTTAATCTCATGGCTGTTAGACGGGAGATGAAGCTACATTCTTCAACAGACTTGACAGCATACAGGCATCTGAACAGACAGATCTCCAAATGCATGCGGCGGGACTTACGCAACTTCAATACAGCTCGTATTGAAGAAGCGATCGAACGGAACCAAGGCTCCAAAGTCTTTGCCAGAGATCTGTCTGCCAGAAAGAGCCAACTGTCAAAGCTGAAGACAGAATGTGGCAGCATCGTTTCCGGGACACCTGAGATTTTGAGTGAGATTGAGAGGTTCTATGGGCAGCTGTACACATCATCGTTGGAGCCACACGCAAGTGTGAGTAACGATCCAAGAGCGAGTCTCATCCGACACTATTCCGAAGATATCCCGGATGTCAGTCTGAGCGAGATTAGGATGGCTCTCCAGCACCTTAAAAACGGTAAGGCCCCAGGCGAGGATGGAATTACAGCGGAGCTTCTGAAAGCGGGTGGAAGACCGGTACTTGAAGTCCTTCAGAAGCTCTTTAATTCCGTCCTCCATGGTGGTATTACACCGGAGGCGTGGAGCAGAAGTGCGGTGGTCTTGTTCTTCAAGAAAGGTGACAACGCTCTCTTGAAGAACTACAGACCGATTTCCCTTCTGAGCCGCGTCTACGTGCTGTTTTCGAGAGTCATTACGAATCGTCTCGCGCGCAGACTTGACGACTTCCAGCCTCCCGAACAAGCCGGTTTCCGAAAGGGCTTTAGCACCATAGACCACATACATACCCTTCGGCAAGTTGTACAGAAGTCCGAAGAGTACAATTTGCCACTATGTCTGGCGTATGTGGACTATGAGAAAGCCTTTGATTCCGTCGAAATTTGGGCGGTGCTGCAGTCCCTTCAGCGGTGCCAAGTTGACTGTCGGTATATCGAAGTGTTGAAGTGCTTGTACAGTAGGGCTACGATGGCTATCCGAGTACAGAACCAGAGTACGAAACCTATCCAATTGCAGAGAGGTGTAAGACAGGGTGACGTCATATCCCCGAAACTCTTCACCGCTGCATTAGAAGACGTTTTCAAGCTTCTGGACTGGAAAGGATACGGTATCAACATCAATGGCGAGTACATCACTCACCTTCGATTTGCCGATGATATAGTCCTTATGGCAGAATCGCTGGAGGACCTAAGCACTATGCTCAATGACCTCAATAGTGTTTCCCAACGGATAGGTCATAAGATGAACATGGACAAAACTAAGATCATGTTTAATGTCCATGTCACACCTATGCCGATAGTTGTTGGGAACACTAAGCTCGAAGTTGTTGACGAGTATGTTTACCTGGGACAAATAGTCCGACTGGGTAAGTCCAACTTCGACCGAGAGGTCAATCGACGGATTCAACTCGGCTGGGCAGCGTTCGGGAAGCTACGACACATCTTCTCGTCAGACATACCTCAAAACCTTAAAACGAAATTGTACAACCAGTGCGTGTTGCCAGTGATGACTTACGGAACTGAGACGTGGTCCTTCACTGCTGGCCGTATGAGGAAGCTCAAGGTCGCTCAGCGAGCTATGGAGAGGGCTATGCTCGGAGTTTCTCTGCGTGATAAACTTAGGAATGAGGATATCCGCAGTAGAACCAGAGTGACCGACATAGCCCAACGGATTAGTAAGCTGAAGTGGCAGTGGGCCGGCCATATAGCTCGAAGAACCGACAACCGATGGGGAAGAAAGGTTCTCGAGTGGCAGCCTCGTACCGGTAGGCGAAGTGTAGGGCGTCCCCCCACGAGATGGAGTGACGACCTGGTAAGACATGCAGGAAGTCGATGGATGCAGGTGGCTCAGGACCGTGTTTTGTGGCATTCTTTGGGGGAGGCCTATGTTCAGCAGTGGACTTGTGAAGGGCTGTAATGATGATGATTATGATAACATTAGTGGTAAACGCGAAGTATAATAGTCATTTCCAGCAATTTCATATAGTTCTTAGAAACTTTAAATTTAAAAATAATAGCAATAATAATGAAAATATTTTAATAATGTGCTGGTAGTTTATGAAAATTCCATCTCTTCTTGAATACCTAATTATAATTAATATGTTCATATTTATTTTATATTATAAATTATCTTAAAAAAATCATTTTATGAAGTCACTTAACGAGAAAAATTCTTAGTTCCGCTAAGTAGATGATGATGTTTTGACGAGTTCTAACATTTTCTAAAATTCTTCATTCATTCGTTACGATCTATCAAAGTCAACTACTGAACATAACCTATCCTATCAACGTCCTAGCCTATCCAACGGATAACCTCATAAGGGGGTATTTTTCAGTTCCCACTTTTGCCAGGCGCGTTGGCAACTGCAGTTTTTTACTTTGGACCTAGTTGTTGTTAGCAAAATGCCCATCTTCTGGTTTCCATCCGTCACACCCACGGGATGATTTACTTACTTACTTACTTATCTTCACGCACAATCCCTGACGGGGTAGCCAGAGAGAACAGATCGCCAAGTGTCACGATCCTTACATACCTCTTTCGCTTCTTTCAGATTCATTATCTTCTTCATACATGCACGTCTAGGTATCCGAGTACTCTTGACCCTCTCCTCTTCGAGCAATTTGCTCACATGGTCTTCGAAAGTTACTCTCGGTCTACCTCGACACCTTTTAATATTTATTTTCGCGCTATATATTTTCTTCACCATTCGGTCTTCACTCATTCGCTCAACGTGCCCAAACCATCGAAGTACGCCCTTATCAATTTTTGTGATAAGGTCATCTTTCAAACCTGCCATATTGCGAATCTCTTCGTTTCGCTTTCGGTCGGCCATGGTAACGCCGCACATTTTACGAAGAGATCGCATCTCCACTGCATTCAACTTGCTTTTATGCTTCTTCTGGCATACCCAGGTTTCGCTGCCATATAACAAAGTCGGTACCAACACTGCGTTATGTATTGCAAGGCGTGCACTCTTCACTACGCCTTGCCTTTTGACTAACGCAGTCAGGGCACCATTGACTTTGTTCCCGGCAACGACACGCCTGTCCACATCTAAATCACATCTTCCATCCCGGCTAAAAGCACTCCCCAAGTATACAATTTCATTTACCTGTTCTAGACATTCCTGATTTACCCATATTTCACACTTCGTTCTCTCTTCGTCCCTTTCAAATACCAGAACTTTAGTTTTATTAGCATTCAAACGGAGACCTTTAATTTCACATTCCTCTTTCATACACGTGACTAATGCGTGCAGTTCTGCCTCTGATGGTGCAATAAGCACTGCATCATCAGCATACAGCAGACAATTTACTTTTATGTCACCCAATTTCACACCCAAACAGCTATCTTTCAGCTTCTGTAAACAACTGTCGAGATACAGTATGAACAGCCAGGAAGACATGACACAACCCTGTTTTACGCCCGTTTGGACGCTAAACATGGGTGACAGGTCATGCCCTACCCGCACACAGGCTTTACAGTGACAGTAAAGTGACTGCACAGCCCTTAGCAATCGACCATCCACACCATACCTCGGCAACAGTTCCCACATTTTCTTCCTTACAACCTTATCAAATGCTTTCTCAAGATCCACAAAAGCACAGAAAATCTTCTGGTTAGCAGCCAGAAGCTTTTACGTGATCATGCGGAGAGAAAACATTTGATCCATGCATCCTCTTGCAGGTCTAAATCCGCATTGTGCCTCCCATAGAAATTTTTCCGATTTCTCTTGCATCCTACGTGTCAAAACTTTCAAGTAAACTTTACTTGCTAAACTGGTCAAGCTGATCGCCCGATAGCACCCGCAGTCATAATGTGAACGGGATGATTTGGAGTAGTGAATATTCTTTCACCGCCAATACACATTGTTATTGAATAGTTATGTTATAAACCACTTTATTACGCAATAAAATAATATAGAGATTTGGGAAAAATATTTAAAAAAAGGTTGTTTCAAGTATAAATATAGTGATTAATTTCAAACTTGCAACTATTTGTAGGAGAAATGTATTATTAATTTTTTTATGTGAAACTTTATTTGATAAAGAATATGTAACAGAAATTATTTTTAAATAGATCCATATTAAAATAAAGTAATAAACAGAATAAAATTACTTTAAAATAAGCGGCTAATGAAATTACTATAAAATAAGCGGAATTTGAGGAGCGTTTCGCTCGGTACTCATTTTAATTTAATTTTTTTTTCTTTTTTTATAGTGACAAACGAGCACACAGTCCACCTGATGGTAAGTGGTTGCTGGTGACCCATAGATATCTACATTTATCCTCAATAAAGAATCAAAATGCATATGCGTCGTCACCCGTGAGGACTAAGATGGAATGCCTCTTATCCAGTAAAATAGGTCTCCGGTTCTCTACACTCACCCATTTTACGCTGGTATTTTGTGAGAGCGTGGTTTTTTTTCGCTCGATCCCCGGTCATTCATGCTACAGCTATACTACTAATATAGCCGTAGCATGGCTCTACTACGTAATCTAATAATTTTATTTGCGTTTTCCCATATTGTCTACCTGAAAGGGATATTAAAATAAATTAATATTTTATTAATTACATTAATTTCTGATAAACAATACATAATAAAACTCACATACCTAGTCAGTCTACTTACTCGAAGAATACAAATAATTTTAGCAGTCGTGTCCGACACTCGGGACCCACCCTTATGCTATGTCAAACAATAGATGTATCGACTCGACTCGTCAAATCGAGCTAGGAACGGACGTGCAATCACCTGGAAAATTGAGGCGGCACTGAATTATTTCACGCGTGTTCTCTGATATAAAGCAAATTACATACTAAAATGTAGGGAAAGCGGGGATCGATTTCTGCTAAAGATGAATGATATTTAGGCTTAGATTATTGCTTTTTGGTTTAAATTAATAAAAATAGTGAATGGTGAATGTGTTATCTTATACCTTTATCTCACGTTTTAACTGTATGCGTAACTATGCAAATATGTAATGTAGTGCAATGCAAGATTAAATGCTGTTAAGGAGTACCACTCCAATACTGAGATTGTAAGATGCAAAATAAAACACTGTTAATTGTAACGCCTTGCGGATGGTACTGAATTTATTATAAAAGAAAACAGCATTATAATGACGTCAAACACGAGCTCGCGCTTCAATTATGCTAACATAGCAAAAATGTACATATTGCCAAACCTAAAACAAAAGAAAGAGAACAAAATCTGTAAAGTATATAAAAATAAGAAACATACTATTTTACATTAGAACTTGATAATCTTGTCAAACATCCCTTTAACCCTAGAGCGGTCGCGCATATAAATATATCATAAGAGGTCGCGCGGATGACGTGTGTCATCCATTTGCCAATGATAATTTATAATAATAACACCAATATTTTGGGTGCATATTTTTATTGAAAGTAACTGACATAATATCACCTACATAACTAAACAAAAAATGAATAAAAAAGAAGGGTTTTAATTAAAATTAGGAACTTACGAACGAGTAACTATAATTTCTTTGCTTCTGAGATCAACTTTTGATGTTAGCTATAATTATGAGAGACTAAAAATATTCTTAGGTATGATTTTCATAACAACTATTGCACATATAATTGCAATGGTCGGGACAAGTAAATTTCCCACATAATTGGCATGATATACGCGTGGTTTTATTACGTTTTCTTCCACACAAAAAGCAGCGACCACGCGCGCCTCCACGAGGAGAACTCGCCACTTTTTGTGGTTGTTCGTCTAATGGAATACCCAAAAAATCGCTTATTTTAAGCTTGAGGATCTTCGGTAAACAATCAGTACTCATTCTTCTACTAGCCAAAGGTTTCATCATACCCAACGCATTATCAGAAAGAAACTCTCGACGTAATACTTTTATTAGTCCATTGTTTGCTTTGTATATGCATAAAGCATTTATGGCACTTACATTCATCAAATTAAAAAAACCGTCAGCGGCCATCGCCGTGAGTTTCTGGCCACATCATACAAGGAACACATTTTGTCCACTAGGTCTACCCCATTCTTTGTTCGATTATAATATGTAATAATATCTGGTTTACGTTTGTCACCAGAACTCTCGTCAATACAACCATCATTATGTACAGTTGACAAAAGTAATACAACCTTATTCTTTTTTGGCACATATGAAACTAAGGTAGTGTTTTCATGAAAACCAAACAAAGACGAAAATTCAGTTCTGTTTGTAGTTGTTCGGAATGCCTTCGGTACCTCTCTTTTATCCTTTCTAATTGTACCAACGACAGTGGTTTTATTTTCAAAAAGCTTCTTAGCTGCTTCGAGAGAAGTAAACCAGTTGTCCATTGTTACGTTTCTATTTTCACCATGAATAGGTTCAGTGACTCTCAGAACTACGTCAAACCGATTATTGCTTATTTCGAAGGGACCGGGGTTACTGCCTCCATATATTTCCAAATTGTATGTGTATGGACGTTCACAATCGACCAGGGCAAATATTTTGATCCCATATTTCGCTGGTTTGTTGGGAATGTATTGCCGAAATCGGCACCTGCCTCTGTACGCTATCAATTGTTCGTCTAAAGTCAGTTCAGAACTTGGTGTATAATGTTTTTGAAAATTTTTGACAATTTTCTGAAATAAATCACGAATAGGTGCCAACTTGTCAACCATTATCCTTTGCGCTCTCGTTGTAGGATCATCAAAACGAAGGTTTCTCATCAAAAACTTGAACCTTTGTACATTCATTGTAAGATAAACAGCTTCCATCCCGGTCCCTTTCTTAGCGTCAAACAACTGCAAGATATTTTCCCTTCCAGATTTTACACTCCCACAGAGATATAAAATGCCCATTAGTCCTTTTATTTCTAACTCATCAGTTATTTTCGCATCTCTATCCCTTGAATATTTATTTTGCTCAATTAGTATACGTTTATTTGTGGAATCCGTTATCATACGAGGGTGGATTGAAAAGTACTCGGCCTAACACAGATCCATTCAATTCTAAAAATCAAATCTACCCACATTATTTAGTTCAGTTCAGACTAGTTCATTGTGTGAAGTTCGAAAGGTGTGCGATAATTAGTTGTGATTTTATAAATTTATTAACAAAGTAATCGGACATAATTTCCGCGAATGGAGCAAATCGAGCAGCGTGCCGTCATTAAGTACCTCCATAAGAAGGGGCTATCATCAAAAGCCATCCATGATGACATGGTCAGTACATTAGGCGATTGTGCTCTGTCATATTCATCCGTCAAAAAATGGATAGCAGAATTTAAGCGTGGTAGAGAGAGTGTGAAAGATGAACCCCGCTCTGGAAGGCCTTCGACGTCAACTACTGACGAAAATATTAAAAAAGTACTTGATTTAATAATGGGAGACCGCAGATTAAAAATTAGAGAGATAGCCGAGATTATAGGCATCTCTTATGAACGAACTCAAAACATCATTGTCAACGAGTTGGGTTTCCACAAGGTGTCTGCGAGGTGGGTTCCGCGACTGCTTTCAGTTGAACAAAAAAGGACGCGATTGACTATTTCACGCGACTGTTTGGAGTTATTTGAAGCCGATGCAGATGATTTTTTGAATCGTTTTGTTACTATGGACGAAACATGGGTTCATTACTGTACACCGGAAACAAAACAACAATCAAAACAGTGGAGAAGACCTGGTTCACCACCCCCTAAAAAGGCTAAGTCGATTTTGTCGGCAAATAAGGTGATGGCTTCAGTATTCTGGGACTCGAAAGGTGTGATTATGATTGATTATCTTGAAAGGGGTCAGAATATAAACTCTGATTACTACTGCACCTTACTACGTCGTTTACGAGAGGAAATAAAAGAAAAACGTCGAGGAATGCTCAGAAGAAAAGTCCTGTTTCATCAAGATAACGCCCGTGTTCACACGTCAGTACAGTCAATGGCTGAAATTCACAACTGTGGCTTTGAACTGTTACCGCATCCGCCGTATTCACCTGATCTGGCACCATCAGACTTCTTTCTGTTCCCTAACCTAAAAAAGCACTTGGGAGGTCAAAGATTTTCGACAAACGACGAGGTCAAAGCAGCTGTAGACGCATATTTTGACTCTAAGGAAGAATCATTTTTTTTCAACGGTCTAAATGCTTGGAAGGGGAGGTGGCAAAAGTGTATTGAACTTGATGGTGATTATGTAGAAAAATAAAAATATAACTGATTTAGTATTTGTTTATTTTCTTGGTTAGGCCGAGTACTTTTCAATCCACCCTCGTAGCTACAATTTCATCATCAAGAAAGAGAGACAAACAATCTAGAGAAGTAGCCTTCGTTTTCGCTATTTCTCGAGGACCTGATTGTACACGTACGATGTTGTGTTGGCGCATCAAACGTCGAGCACGAACTTGTTCCTTCAGCCATCTAGTATTGTCAACACCTTGGTAAAATAAATTTGAAAGTAGTACCTCGTCCTCATCCGTGAAAACATGTGCGGGGCTTGCGGAACTAGCAAATGTTTGGTTCAACTCAAATTCACCTAAATCATGGTCACCATCTTCTGAGTCCGTATTTTCGCCCTGGACTTCTAGGTGATCCGACTCTTCGTCATCAGAACATGGAGTACCCTCTAAAATGTCCTCATCTTCCTCCAATAACCTTAACTCGATTTGCTGATCTCGGTTTGCCATTTTTAGTTCTAAAATAAAAATTAAAAACAATTTTTTTAGCAAAATAGCTATAAGAAATTACTAATTTTATTAAATAAATATTATTTACTATAAAAGGTGTTATAAATATATCATAACAATTACAAAATCGATAAAAAGGTTATAAAATGTTCGTCACAAAATACTTACGTAACCGGTCGCGCGGATGACATGTGTCCTCCACCTACTAATTTGCACTTATCCTGACTCAACCGAACCACGCAAGTGCACGGCAGTTACTGACGTCACGCAGCGTACTATGAGCAATACTAAACTGGGCGCCGGCGATGTGTTGCCATATAAAAATCAAGAATTCCCGGCCATTTAGTCAGCGTGGATGACTAATGTCATCCGCGCGGCCACTCTAGGGTTAATGAGTTTCACTAAAAGCATTATTCCAAATAGACCAGAGAAAAAACTTCCAAAGGATATGAATTGGTTCCATGTATTATTCATGAATTCCTTAAAGGAAGTTTCTACTGCTTCTTTTGTTAAAAGCTTATTAAACATCGATGTATCTGAAATGTAAGAGTCTTGATTGATGATGGCAGATGGAGTTTGCGTTATTGCCTTCCTTTCTGATGGCTACATTAGTTGAGATCTCAGAATATCTAAGTCCTTATAAGAATAAATCCCTTGAGTAGCCAACTCACCCGCATCAGTATACACCCACTTGGTTTCGGCAACCGGAGATAGTAAAGATGGTTCCGATGTCTTTGTAAGCCCGTTCTGAGAAACAAACCATGACCCAGAGAGCTTATAGGCTGGTTGCATCAGTATTGAACATGTCACAGGTGTACCTGTTTTTTGAATTATGCGATATCTAGGGGCCATAAACATAGGAGTATTGGTGTAGTTAATCGGTAGTTCATTAAAGCAGCTTTCAGTTTTCCGTGATGAGACATATACAGCTCGACATTTAATCAAGTGAACTTGCTCTCCCATCACTACAGCAGAATAACCCGGCTCTTGTTTATAGGTATATGCAAACTCAACTGGGTCAATTGTGGCTATTGAAAGTTGAGTCTGAAGTAAAGAACGTCTTGTTTCACACTGATCCTTGATTAAAGTCTCGTACATAGTACTCATCTCGCGTCTCATATGATTCTCAATATGTGTGAATTTTGCATTCACACAAGAAAATGTCCATATTTTTAGCTGTTATTCCATCTTGCTTAAAATAATACAGACTATTTCGAACTTTCTGTATCAGCAATTTTGAATGATCAGTTATAACAACTGTTATGCCACAGATAGATTTGTAGCCTTTATCAATTAGTGTTGCTAAGAATTTACCATCTCTAATTAAGTACATAGTGTATGCATCTTGACTTCTAGCAGTGGATTTTATTGTTATTTTAGAGACACGTCCTCTATACAATACAAGATATGAACTCATGGAACATTAATCTTCTGATAGAACATCCCATGTAATCATCTCTTCATATGCATCCATACATGATCCTGAGCTGTACTTGCAAGAAAGTCCTGATCTAGATATTGCCATATCATCTGCAACTCTATAAATTCCTACTGAATCACTTAATCGAATAGTCACTTTTAGCAACACCAACTACTCCTGTCCAATGATAAGAGCCTATATTGAGATCGCCGCCATTGCATTTTCCTTCACTATCTGCCCATCCAGCTAGATTTATTGTGGTAATGAGAGTGAAATTTCGTGTTAAACCTTGGATCAGATGTCCGTAGATTGTGGCTTTACGATCTTTATGTATCTGTTTACATTCAGAAGCTGTCATATCTTGTATTAAAGTTCCCCACCCATTCTTAACCTCTGATGCATGTGAATGCATACCTCAATATGTTACATGGTAGTTTATTTCAATTAGAAACTGATAAATGTGTAAATCATGGGTTTCCCGGTCTTGAAGAACCTGGATTTCTAAATCATCATGAATGCTTCAGTTTTGTAGTCAGGACATGGTGCAGTATCTATGAGTGAAATGGATGTGATATTCAACTCTTTAGCAGCACAATCATAAGCAATTATTGACATGGTTAAATGTTGACGGAGTATGGCGGCCCATACTAGAAGTATAGTGCTAATCATAATACTTTGCAAGTCTAAGTTCTAGATTAATTTTCAGAATCCCTGACAAGCAAAAGAATATACCAAAGACTGAATATAATATAACAAAAATTTAAAAAAATATTGTTGTATCTTCAAGTGAGTTTCTTCGATATTGTTCCAATGATTTTGAAGGTTTCTTAACTCATACTCTAACTCCCATTTCTCTTCGATGTTTTCTATGTTTAAGTTCTCAGTTATTCTCGAAAATGCTCGAAAGTTAGTTCGCTGCAAACCTAATAATTCTTTAGTTTTCTCAAAGTCAACTTGAGTTATCCTTCGTCGATTCATCCTTTGATTCATCATCACACATACACAGCCATCATTTCCCGCGTTTTGCTGTACAAATGTTCATACACAAGAAAAATGTCCTTTGTAAAATATTCGTGAGTCTTATCTGCTAATGCGATAATTGTTCGTTGTTGCTTTTGAATTCGAGCCAAAGATCATCCAAATCTTTGATTCTCTTCTCTATGTATTCCTTAGTTTTCCTTGACTTCGGATCTTTTTTGAGATTGGTGTTAAGCTTTTTGACCTCATTTACAATTTCAAACTGTCTCTGCAGTAAGGCTTGCATGATGATAAATATGTAAGTTGCAAGTAAACACTGATGGAAGTGTAATTTCCCAACGTCGGGTCCACTTAGTGAGTTTTTGTCCTCAGCACAGTATGTATGCGCCTTCTCAATTCGACTGGTGAAACCCGCTTGTGGGAGGCGAGACGAACCAATTCGCCACTGTACCAAAACACTAAACACTAAGATAGTAGTCGAAGGACCAAAATGTGTACGTAACTATGCAAATATGTAATGTAGTGCAATGCAAGATTAAATGCTGTTAAGGAGTACCACTCAAATACTGAGATTGTAGGATGCAAAATAAAACACTGTTAACTGTAACGCCTTGCGAATGGTACTGAATTTATTATAAAAGAAAATATAATATGTACAATGCATTATATTGACGTCAAACATGAGCTCGCGCTCCAATTACGCTAACATATAAAAATGTACGGGTTTACTCGTACATTAACCTTAATTAATATTTTCTAAAATAATAACGAAATAGCCTAGAGATTTAAAATAGAAAACGACGTTTTAAGTGTTTCTACCATTGTTGAGGATTTTTTTCCTCGAAAATCAAGATCTTTTAAAATCTTATAAATATCACACGGTGAAAGTGAAGACTCATCTATTAACTAATTGAGTTTTTTTTTGGTGTCAATCAATGAAGTTTCTTAAGGACCGGCCTCTTAAGGCTAAATTAAATTATATACTAGGAATAAACATACTGTACTGTACTGTGTGTACGTTACAAACTTCCATTGGATTGAAAACTTACAAATAATTTTTTCGAAGGAGGTAGTAGCGGTTAATCGCCATGGTCATCTGAGTTTAGCAATGACAAGGGCGCTACTCTACTATTATCATCAACGTTATCATCTGTGTACATTGTTCCTTTTTGTATCCTTCTGCAAAATAGAAATTCATGGGTAAAGTAGGGATCTACTCACGCCTATGTAATTCCAGTCTACATAATATGATTGATTTTTCAAAGGCCTATTTTCATGTTATGCAGAAATTCAGTAATAGAATAAAACCTGCAAGAGCTTTTTACAGCAACATACATTTTTATCATATTTCCTGTTTGGTAGTATACAAATTTAATATCCTGATACATTTATTGTTTTTAATCTAAAAGTATTATATCGCACATCCTCTAAAAACTGTTACATCACTAAAAATCGGGTTTTGAGCAATAGCCATTTTAATATTTTTTTAACTGTATATACGATATAGTTACCTCGTGTTGCGTTTTTTGCTTATAATTTTATTTGATTTAAAACTAAATAAGCTTTTTTAGGAAAATAAAAGTTAGGATCAGCAATTGCAAGTATTTAAGTTAAGTATTTGTACATGTATGCTGGTTTAATTTGAATTTCTTGAGCGTTTAGTTGTTTTGATGTGATAATGTGCTGCATGCCCTTCATTTTTGGTGTGACCGGTTATAAGGTATTTGTGAGTTATTGATTTTATATTAGTATGCTTCATCAAAGCAAATGTGTATATAGAAAAAAAATTTTATTATTTGTTGTCAACACCAATTGTCCGAGAAAAATACGAATTCAATCCATGAGCCGCTGTAAGTTGCTATAACTTTGTCCATAAATTTAAGTACACAAGATCCCAGTCTCCGCTGCTCCTCGATTAGCTTCACCTTCATGCCACAAGTAGCTTTCGGTGTGATCAGATCCAAATTTGCTTATAGTGAAATTCAGGTTATTTAACTTAAATTTATAATACAAAACCGAAACATCTCCTTTTGAGCTTTGAAGGACTGCTTGAAGAATACACAGCGACATTGTAGTCAATGTACTCTTTAACCTGATCGTTTTCTTTTTCAATTCTAGACCGTTCTTTTTCATCTAAATATGACTAGTATTTTTCGCTCAACTTCTCATTTCTAGATTCAACCGCATTTTCAAAGCTGACACACAACTCACAACGGTATTGTTTAGGGATAAAGCGTCAACTTATGTTAAATTCCTAATTGAAAATTTTGGCGTACATTTCATAGTTCTCTGCTGAGACTCCTTGTTCCAAACAATTATTTTTATAATCTGCATGTAAATCTGCTATACATTTACCACCGTCAATGAACTCCCAGCTAGAATTTTTTCTGATGTATTGACTTTCTATTCGTGATATAGAATTTAGGTGTTCTGTAACTGATTCCTTAATCGATTCATTAACTTTTTTGTGTCGGTCATGTTTGCCTCTTTTATTAATTTCAACAAAACCCAATTCTCTCTTATGAAGTACTGTTCTTATAACACGGTCATTCACATCCAATGTCGTCATATCAAACTTCTTATACACCCGTATTTGTTTATTGTTGAAAATTAAATAAAATGCGTTATTATAACCTCGGGGTTTCTGTTTACCAGAAAAACTAATTGCAGGCGTAATATGTTTTGTACAGCTATTTATAAAGTTTCTTTGTAAAGTAATATCAGTTAGTTGTAGTTCTAAATATTTCCCAATATGTAGAAAAAATCTATCTTCTCTAGTCGCCTTCGATTTTATAAGAACATTGCATTTTGCATTTATCCCCGCAAGGTTGTTTCTTAGCATGTGCTGCAACAGATTTTTTTGTTTTTGATCGCGAATCATAAGCTTGACCGTATTACGCAATTTCTTTGCTTTGTTGGCTTGTTATAAGTTTCTTTCCTTTCCTGATATTCTTCTTGTCTTGTACTGCAGTCAAACTAGTATTGTTGTCAGCTACTTAGTCTTCACTTGTCTGTGCACATTTTTGGATTGGTGGTGGTTCAATTTGGTTTTTATCATTTGACACTAACGGGCTATCGGTACTTACTGGTGTGACAGTAGTATTTTTCGAAGAAACGGAGGGGCTTCTAGATGAAATGCTAGACAAGCTTGAAGATTCGCTGGAAGAACTAGATGATTTACTGGAAAATCTAGATTTATTGGAATGTAATTTGGATGCAATACAAATTTTGGGGCGCTTTAGCATATAGCCATTGCACTTATGTGTAAATTATGTCTTTATTTTTGTTTTAGCCCTGTAGCCATCACAAAAACAAACCCTAAGCACTTTAATGTTGTTTGGAATACACAAACTGCTCAAGTATGAATAAAGAGCTGAACCAATTTCGACTGATCCTCGCTTTATTTGAGTTTCATCCCAAACATAAAAAAAATTGTTGTTGTCAAAATCAACAATGCAAGAATTGTACAGACTTATTTGCCATGCATAAAATGATTCTCCAATGGGTGTATGTGGAAGAGGTAAACCCTAGTATAGATTGAAACATAATGTTATACTATCCGGTACTGGAGCTTTCATGAGTTCATAAAAACGCATTTGCACGCAACTTATGGATTCGCTTCTGTGTCATTAATTCTATTTTCTTAGAATTTTCTTTTTAATTTTTAATTTTGTTCATCAAGGATGAGCATGTACTGCATACATCAGGAGCAGGCGTAGAAAAGCCAATATTGTATTCACCATGAAATACTTTCTAAAACATGCAGGTTTCACTTTGAATTCATTATCAATAGAATCATTATATAATTTTAATAGTTTTCTTGCATTTAGTTCCAAAGATAAATAAATTCTTTTGCATTTTCTGCTATTGTAGGGGGACTCTTTAGCAGGTAAATTATTGAGAAATTCTCGCAATTTGTTTCTTTTTCTCCACTGATTTGTAAAAGCGATGGTCTCCACCTCACTTCACCTCTGGCACAGAGCTTTATATAATTTTATTCAAACTTCTATGCTTCTTTTCAGAAACATTAAAAGCAACCATAAAAAGTCTTTTACATACAGGAACTGCTTTTTTTTTCTTTGCAAGCAGATTGTAAGTACAACTCAATATTCGTACTTTGGTGCTTTTTAGTGGAATCTAGTTTCCTCAATCAGGCTCATAAGGTAACAGTAAAAGAAACAAGCGAAACCAGAAACAAATCCTCTTTGACTTTGGAAGTATTGGCATAAAACTTTTTGCGGATCGATAGAATGACTTAAGTGGATAAAGACGAACATCGAAACTTACTATTTTGACTCTTGTGACTACATGGAATTTTAAAATTCAATCCCAAGGGATCCTTACCTGTGTACCCGAAAAGAGAAAAGAACTTAATAACTCAGTTATGTTCAGAGTATGTTGCTTAATTTACTTTATTGCGTAGGTATTTATAGTGTAGACCGAGTCGAATCGGATCAAATTTTTAATGAAGCATTAAAAATAACAACTGATTTATTAAATTAAAGTTAAATGGATCGGGTTTTTAAAGATCCATAAAAACCCGCGTTAAAGAACACATAGCTGATGTGAAGAATAGACGCTCCAGGAAGTCTGCAGTCTGTGAACATGTACAGGATCGCCCCCGTCACTACATTAGATTTGATAGACCACAAATCCTCGCTAAAGAACACCGATTCCTTCCAAGGATGATTCGCGAGGCTATTGAAATCAAAACACATCCTAATTTCAATAGAGAAGATGGCTGGGTGCTACCATCTGCTTGAGATCCCATAATTAATAAAATTAAATCCCAACCGAAGCATACAACTGCAAGACTTCATGATACTATAAGTTCATACTGCGTAGATCGAAACAAAAATTAATAATTTTTAGGCTGCGTCCCCAGTAGGGAAACAGTTAGCGGCTGACTGAGTGAGCCGCAAATTTGCAGCGAACTGAAATTTGAGTTAGCTGCAGACTCAAATCAATTTTCGTGCGTCGCAAGCAAACTGTTAAGAGTTAGCCGCTTATTTAGCCGACCGACTGAATTATCACTTTACTTTTGTTGTACGAAGGGAGTGGTTGTGTTGGTCACGATGGATATTTTTGAAGTAATTGGTATCTTAGAAGCGCTGAACGAGGATAAAAGGAAGCACTGGGTTAACCCATTATACAAGAAAAGGTTGAGCATTGGACAATTTCACACTCTTTACCCAGAACTAAGGAAACATCCAGAAAAATTTTACGACTATTTCAATATGACTTCTCATACATTTGATGAATTGTTGAAATCTATAACCCAGTACATAGCTAAAAATAATATCACAAGAGATACATTATGTCCCGAAGAACGGCTTACTATAACTTTGAGGTAAGTAAATAATTAACGCTTTAGGATTTTAAAAAAATATGTTATTTTTATTTTAATACAAAGTCACTTTCGTATTTATAGTTTTTAATTTAACAATCACTTCAAAATTACTGTATTATTAAATTGAATTAGGAACAAACATGGTAACATTAAGTTGGTAACCAGTCATTCCTCATCTTCAATGTGGTTTGAATCGCCTCGCAATATTGCTTCTATGTCTTCTACTTCCGCTGAAGAACCTGTAGAGCTATGTGCTGGACTGTTTCGAGGGTAGTTTTGCACATTTGGTGTACTGCTGCTTCCACTCGCATAGCCATACTGATGTGGGTACTGGTAGGCATTCGTCCATCCAGTTTGCATCATACCACCGTCATAATTATTATGTACACTATATTTTATATTTTTATTAATTTCATCACTTCGAACCGAAATTCAAAATTCTGTGTTGGGGACATTGTCTTCATTTCCGGTAAAATATTTAGTAGAAAGTTCATATCTGGATCGTTTTCTCTTTTTTTTCCATCGAGTTAATTAGTGCTTCTTGAAACACAGTCATCTTTTTTGGTCTACTGACATTAACTACCGAGTCAGTAGAATCATTTTCATCTAAAATAGCGCTACTGTCGCTAGACGTCTCGGCGCTAATATTGCCAGATGTCTGATTGCTAGCTCTAGAAACATTTAAAAAGTGTAACATGTCCAAGTATGGTGTCTTGCGTTTTTTTGTTGCCCCACTTCCGCTTTTGACTGAGGAATCCTTATTTTTTTCTCTGGTGTGATAGTCTCGCAAACCCTTCCATTTTTTTTGTAGGTCTTTTACTGAAACAGAAATAATCGGTAGTTCAATATTCTTTCCAGATTCCTGTCAAGTGGACTAAGTTACAGAAAAATTGCACAAGAGTTTCTTGTTGGAAAATCAACGGTATCGAAAATAATAAGTGAAACTGCATGCATTATATGGGATATTTTACAGCCACAGGAAATGCCGGAACCTTCTGAAGAATTGTGGCTAGAAATAGCAAAACCATATTATAAAAAAACCAACTATCCTAACTGTATAGGATCTATCGATGGCAAGCATATCCGTATTAGAAAACCACCAAAAAGTGGGTCTAACTATTTTAATTATAAGAAGTTCTTCTCAATTGTTCTGTTAGCCGTAGCAGATGCAAACTGTTCTTTTATAGCTATTGATGTAGGTGCTTGCGGACGAAATGCTGACAGTAATATATTTAAAGAAAGTGGTTCTGGCAAAAAATTGGAGTGTGGGTCTCTGAAGATTCCTAACTCAACTAAATTGCCTAATTCAAATGGATTGCCCCAACCTTTCGTGTTTCTTGGAGATGAGGCATTTGGATTACAAAAGCATATCTTGAGGCCTTTTCCTAAAAAAAGTTTAAATAAGGAAGAGCGAATTTACATAGATCATGCATAGATCAAATAGCGACAAATATAAAAAGAGGCGTAACAGCAGAAGTACTTCATCTTGGTTTATCAGATCACGAAACTGCACAGATATTAAAAGTAAATATGATTAAACCCAAAGTAAATGTGTCCTGGTTTGAAACAAAAAGAGATTACATTAAGCAGAATATACGTAAATTTTGTGAGTGCATGGCATCATTGAGTTTCTCTGAAATACATGAATTTAATAACTTAAATGAATGCTTTAATACTTTTTATGAATTATTCCAACTGTTTTACAATCTCTGTTTCCCATTTGTTAAGATAAAGAGAAACACAGGAAAACCTAATATTAATTGGATAACCAAAGGATTGAAGAAATGTTGTGTACGAAAGCGACTGCTATATTTAAAAAGTATATATTACAGGAAAACATTTACAAATAGTTGGGGTTATTATATAAAATACAAAAATATTCTAAAAAGGTGCATTCTTAAGTCAAAACAAATTCAATGTGAAAAATTTATTAAATTATCAAAAAATAAAAATAAGGCTTTATGGCATATGATATCTAATAATATTAATGACGAAAACAATATTAAAGAAATAGAAAAGATTGTAGTCAATAATAATGTATACAACTCAATGAATGATATATGTGAACAATTTAATAACTTTTTTATTAACAAAACAAATCAAACAAATTTTAATTATGAAGCAACTGAAATAAAAACAACATTGACTACGGAAAAATGTAATACAATATTCTTGACACCAACAAGCAGTGACGAAATTTTAAAAGTAATAAAATCCCTAAATAACACGAAATCCGTAGGAACAGACGGTATAAGTACAAAAATACTAAAGGCTTCCAGTGTACATATTTGCAAACCGTTATCCTTTCTTGTCAATTTATCTATGGAGCAAGGAACTTTTCCTCATGTTCTAAAAACATCAGTTATAAAACCGTTATATAAAAAAGATGATCCAAATGATATTAAAAACTACAGACCGATAGCACTAATTCCAGTTTTATCTAAGATATTTGAAAAGGTAATTTTAGAAAGATTTCAAAATTATGTTGATAAAAACAAAATATTATGTCGGGAACAGTTTGGATTTAGAAAAAATAGTTCTACTTCTTTAGCATGCTTCGACATGGTAAAAGAAATAATTCAAGCCTTTATTGAAAAAAAACCAGCAGCCACTATATTCTTAGATATGAGCAAAGCATTTGATTTTGTGGACCATCAATTACTCTTGTTTAAGTTGGAGAAATATGGCATAAGAGGAATTGCTAAAGAATGGGTTGCAAGTTACTTAAATGATAGATATCAGTATGTGGAGATTCATAAAATGATAAATCAAACACGAAACTCATATAGGTCAGAGAAAAAAGTTAATAAATCAGGTGTACCACAAGGAAGTGTGCTCGGTCCATTTTTATTCCTCTTATATATTAACGATTTACCGAGATCAGTGAAACACAAAACAGTTTTATTTGCAGACGACACGACGATTATTATTAAATGCACGGACAAAAATACATATGAGAGAGATATAAATACAGCATTACATAATATAGTAAAATGGTTACAAAATAATAATCTGAAAATAAACTTAGTAAAAACAAAAATAATTCAATATTATACAAAGAATTGCACCAAAATTAATCTAGACATAAAATGTAATGATCAAGTAATCGAACAGGTAAAACACCATAAATTCTTAGGTGTTCTGGTAGACGAAGGTCTAAAATGGGACAGTCATATTGAATATACTTGTAATAGGTTAAATCGTTTCGTTTACGTATTACGTCGCCTAAGAGATACTGTATCTATGAATGCTGCAATAAATGCCTACCATGCATATATATCGTCGATACTCTCTTACGCAATAATTCTTTGGGGACAGTCTTGCGAGGTGCGGAAAGTATTTGTAGCACAAAAGAAATGTATCCGGGCCTTGTGCGGATTACATCAAAGGGACAGTTGCAAACCAATGTTCGGTAAATTACGTATCCTTACACTAACCTGCATATATATAAGAGAAGTATGTTTATTTGTTAAATACCACCCAGAATATTTTAAAAAGAAAGGAGAAGTAAATTCGCATATGTTAACGAGGTATCAAAATAAACTGCACTTTCCAACATGTAGAATAAATCAAGCAAAAAATAGTGTGATATTTATGACTATTACAATATATAATAAAATACCGGATAACTTTAAGAATCTCCCAGTAAATATATTCAAGAAGAAACTGACGAAATGGTTAATGGAGAAACAATTTTATGATATTCAAGAACTTATTACATTGCGGAATCTGTGAAGGAATTAGTGACGTTTAACAATAGTGACGCGAAGAATCCGTGTAGTGTTGGTGTAGTGTAATTTAATTAACTTATTTCCATTTAAATATTTGCACACCCAAATAGTGGGTAGAATGTATTAGCGCCTTAATATTGCAACAACACCTTTTTTGTAACTACATTCTTGTAAATAAATGAAATTTGAATTTGAATTTGAATTTGAATACAATTATCGTCATAGTCGAGCTAGGAGATGCGTGGAATGTGCATTCGGCATCCTAACAAGCAAATGGAGAGTTCTGCATACACCGATCGCTACGAATGTGAACACAACCATCGCTATCGTAAAAGCTGTTTGTAACGGGTGTTTTTTTAAGCCCGATAGAACTTGAAATTGTAAAAAATAACACAAAAAATTAAATTGTAATCAAAATTTTTTTTTATTCGAAAGATCAATACGTGACATTAACATTTGAAAATGATTTCGGGCATATGGGCACCGCGGCTGTTCTTGACGAAGCGCATTCTGCACGTCCAATTTTGGGCCACTTTTTCGAGCACTGCTGGCCGTATGTCAAGAATAACACGAACAATGCTGGCCTCCAAGGCGTCAATTGTTGCTGGTTTATCAGCATAAACCAGTGACTTTACGTAGCCCCACAGGAAATAATCGAGAGGTGTCAAATCGCACGACCTTGGAGGCCAATTGACAGGTCCATTTCTCGAAATCAACTTATCGCCAAATTTTGATTTCAATAAGTCGATGGTTGCGTTCGCCGTATGGCACGTAGCGCCATCCTGTTGAAACCACATCTCCGGATCAATGTCATCCATATTTTCAAACAAAAAATCATTGATCATGGTGCGGTAACGATCTCCATTGACCGTAACGCGAGCTCCGGCCTCATTTTTGAAGAAATAAGGTCCGATGATGCCACCAGCGTGAAAACCGCACCAAACGGTGCATTTTTCTGGATGTAATGGAGTCTGTAGGGTCTCTTGTGGATTGGTCTCGCTCCATATGCGGCAATTTTGCTTATTAACAAACCCGTTAAGCCAAAAATGCGCCTCATCGCTGAACACAATTTTGCGATAAAACAACGGGTCAGTTGCCAACTGCTCTAGAGCCCAATCGGCGAAAGAACGACGCATATAATGGTCTCGTGGCTTCAATTCCTGCACCAGCTGGATCTTATACGGGTGTAGGCCGAGATCTTTGCGCAAAATTTTCCACGTAGTGGACGGACAGAGCCCCAATTCCTGCGACCGACGACGAATCGATAAATTTGGATCTTCTTCCACACTTTCGTTTACAGCGGCGATATTCTCTTCAGTACGCACATTCCTTCGACGTGTTGGTGTTATTGCATCCTCTAGAGAGTATGTGGTACGAAATCTATCCACAGTTCGACGAATGGCTTGTTCAGATGGACGATTATGTACGCCATAAAAATGACGAAGTCGTCTATAAGTTGCGCGAATCGACGACTGATTTTCAAAGTAAATTTGGATAATTTCGTAGCGTTGTTCAAGCGTGAGTCTATTCATGATGATTTGTCACAGTATACTGAAACGATAAAAAAAAATATTTCATCAAAATTTAATTTTTTGTGTTACTTTTTACAATTTAAAGTTCTATCTAGCTTAAAAAAACACCCCTTATTTTACATAATTTTGTCATAGCAAGAGAACAAGCACAATATGCACAAATTTCGCGACGTACCTCAATAACTCTTACAAGTTCAAGGAGCCAAATTATTACTGTATCAAATTCTGGAAAAATAACAGGAGAAAACTTTAAAAACTATTTTCTTAACGAAGGAAAGCTACCCTGGCAAGAGAAATATTTGTAAGTTGTAGCTACAGGAAGAAATAGTGTAACGGAGTGTGTAAAGCCGTAAATACTATGTAAATTATGATACTTTGTTTTATGTAGTGAGTGATACAAGTATATTGTTGAATAAATAATAAATTCATTAGAATGGAACTTACTTCTTTTTTGTTTAGTGTTTTCTTCTAAGTTTTGCCAATCATCGTATATAATATCAGCGACTTCATTCCAATTGCTCTGCTTTAATACTCTGTTGCTGTATTCTTCACTCGACATGTTCCATATGCATGGTCTATTCTGTATTTCACTAATGAACCTTTCCGTATCAAAGGACATCTTGGATTTTCAGTGATGTGTGTGTGCGTTGAGATTAGTTAGGTGCGATGCAAAAAAACACGTCCTAACACGATGATAGCTTTTTTCCAACTATCCGAATAATCAGTTTGCGGCAAACTGAGTCACTACGCCCGGCGAACAACCAATCGTCGCCGCCGACTGGAACCGGTTTTGGTGGGAGTCGGCCGCTCACTAAGATAGTCGGCGCGCGTAACGCTGCAAACTGCGTACAGTGTGCGCAAAACTAGCAAACTGTGAACACTCCATTTGAAATATATGGAAGGGCGTACTAAACCGATACGCCGCTAACTCAGTCGGCGGCTAACAGTTTTTCTACTGGGGACGCAGCCTTAATCTGTAGGTAGCCGTGGTTAACTATGACATTGGGACGTCATACACCTCAGTCCCCCCCGTGACCATGGGTGCTGTAAAGTGCTTGAAACGTCGGGAATGTAAAATAAGTTAATATACGCGATAAAATCCGTAAAATTAGTTTTATTTAAATGTGTAGTGTTCGCGTAAATATAAGAAATCATTAGGCTTAAATATATTCAAGAGAGGTGAGTTAGAAACATTTGTTTGTTCATTCAGCAGTGCAAAGTTACTATTATTACTTTTTAATATCTCTAACTGTTCCAGCACACACAGTCGCAGCCCTTCATTACACGTATCCAGTGTCCAAAAGATGTTTAGCAAAATGGGATTTATCGGGATTGCAATTCCGAATGCGACCAGTCTGACCCACGTAAACGGCGTCGCATTTGTTAAAAATATTATGTTTATTGACACCATTACATTCTACGCATATTAAAGTACAACTTAGCAATGTGAAACTTAAATTTAACTTAAAATTTCTTCCATGAAGATACAAAAGGAGAAAAAAATAAGAAATATCCGATTCGCCCCAACGACGGAGGTGAATCGGATCTTACACAAACCTTAATAAAATCTCAATCAAATTAAAACATTTACATAAAAATCAGTTAGAAACTAATTTATGTCCTAAATTATGAGATCAGTGATCACAAGTCACACGTATATGGTCCCTTACTTCCTCCTCTATCGGTATACTTTTCATGGAACCACTCTTCACAAAAATTGTACTGTATCCAATCTTCCGACGTAGATAATAAACTTTTCAGAACAATAAATGCAATGCCAATCTTTTAAACCTGTTTCATTTTTGATTTTTAGCCCTGGTGTTGCTTTATTTTTACGTTTAATGTTGCTCCTTTCTTTGCCTTCTACCTTCTTCTGAACTACCAAGTTTTTTTTATCTAAATTTGCCTTCTTTTTTACGTCTTTTTCGTAAAGGTTTTTTTTACATTGAGGCGATGTCAGATGCAAGACGGGTTTTCTTAATTCCGATGTTTTCAAATAAACTGAACACGCGTATCGTATACAAGGCGTCTGCACTCGTACTGAAGAGAAAAACAAAATGGCGGTCGTGATCACGAGGTGGACGCAGTGTTGACAGATTTTCACTCGCGAAAAGAATCTGTCTATAATCGATTTTATACGATTCTTTTAGTCACGTCACTATGTAAAAAAGTTAAAATAAAACTATAGAACGTAAACGCAAAACGGCAGTAAAATATTATTATCTTTTAAAGTTTTAATTATTTTGAGCACGATGTCTAAAACAATATGTTGATTGTGTGTGTGAATTAATTGTATAATGATTTAGATTGATTGTGTATTTTTAAATGATGATTTACGACCATGAACAAAAATGATTATTCTTTCAAATTATGCAAAACGTGAAGAGTTACGTTCTAAGAAGTGTCAAAAGGGACTTCGTAATTGGAATAGAGTATAGGACTTTAGATAGAAACGTCAGAATGGAAATAGGGCGAAAGTCGGTAAAATGTGAGTTTTGGGCCTTCTTAGGGAGAGGAATTACTTGTGTGCTTTTCCAAGCGTCAGGGAATTTAGACGTGGAGATAGATTTATTAAGAATATGGGTGAGAATGGGAGTAACAAATTCAAGGATTGGTAAGATCATGTTACGACTAATACTGTCATCACCCACGGCTTTAGCCGAGATGGACAATATGTTCTTTTTAACATCACAGTCTGTGAAAGGAGTGAACTTAAACGGTGGGAAATTAGGAGTTGGCATTGAAGAAAGAATACTCCGAGTGCGTTCTTTGTCTGTGATCTCTATTGTACTAGAAGAAGTAAAATGTTGGTTAAGGAGTTCAATGTCAAAATTATGCTGAAATGAGCTAGAAGATGCTTTGCCAACTCCAAGTGATTAAAGAAATTACTAAACCTTGGCAGTGTCACCGTTTTCGACTGACTTATGAATGTGGCGTCGTTGTGCATCCCTACACAATGTATTGCAGCGATTCCGAAGTTTTTTGTAGTTTCGCAGATTTTTGTCAGATCTATCGGCCTTGAGTTTGGTTTTCGCGAAGCCTTTTTTTAATAATAAGATGTTGAAGGTCATCGGTCATCCATGGCGCGGGTGAGTGCATCATCTTTATTGGTTTTACTGGAGCATGAACGTCATACAGTTGTATGAGAAAAGAGTTAAATATTTCTACTTTTGTATCGACCGTAGTGGCATTTTCCACAGCGGTCCAATCCAAAAGACGAGCATCGTTAATAAGACGTTCTTTGACGTTTCCACTAAAATTACATTGCAGAAGGATTCTCGATTTTACTTTAGAAGGACGAACTTTGTATGTAAGAAATAAGAGATCGTTGTAAGAAAAAATATCAGCCTCGTTTTGACCGTGCTTCTGGACAAAATCAGGCGAGGAAACAATAATTAGGTGAAGTAAAGATGGGGTACAATCAGGAAGATTATGTGTAGCAGAAAGCGGTAATATACGTAAGTTACACGCCTGCACAATCGATTGTAGCTTCTTACACCGATTGTCTCTTTTAAGTAAACATGTATTAAAATCACCCATAATTATGGTGTGACTATAGGACGGGGACAATTTTTCTAATAAACATTCAAAGGAGGAGAAGTAATCAATGTGGAGAGACGGACTGTAACAAACGCCTAGAAGAATTTTCGTATGAGACAGAGTAACTTTAAATAAATGCTCGACCGCATTAGAAGGAGGAGGCTGAGTGGACAAACTTACAACATCCAGGGATGTAATAACGAAGGTGAATCGCCACCCCTCCACCCCCCCTTACCAATACGGTCGTTGCGAATAAAATGAAATCAAGGTAATGAGTATGAAGTGGATGGTAAGCATGGCTTCAATCAAGATTCGGAATCGAGAATAGGGTGAATGTTACGGGACTCAAAAGACGCAAGCATATCAGGATAGTGGGCTGGAATACTTTGTGCATTTAAGTGAATCATGTTAAAATTCTTCAGAGAATCTGAGAAGTACGAATTAAGGGCATCATTTAACGGAATAGAAGACATTGTACTGTGACAGCTAAACTAGATGTAACATCACTTGACGGCTAAGACAAAAAATCACCAAATTTATCATTAGCAACACTATTATCGAACGACATTAGAAAATAAACTAAATATATATATAATAAACTAGTAAATAACAAAAGGTATGAAAAATAAATATATGGAACCCCAACCCGCCAGCAGTCTGAAAGAGATTTACATCAGTAAAAAAAACATATATGGTATGTTTCAAAGTAACAAAAAAATGATAAATAAAAAAAACAAATCGTGACGAAAAACGAAACAAAAACTTAAACAACATTTAGCCAATTTTAAGAATATTGTATTATTGGTAGTATATTAATAACATAATAAGTATGTATAACATTAAATAACCAAAATTAAGCATAACGCTATAAAAAACTAGTTGTAAATATCGTTACGTTAATAGCGCTATTATTGTATAATTTTCATTGCATAAACGAAACGCAATAACAAAGACAGGTTGTAAATCGTGATTTATAAACTATGGTTGAGAATTCTGCTTTACAATCTGTGGTTGTAACTGCACGATTACATTACACAAATGACGTTAACGAAATGTCTTATGATAATCATGTTATGGCATACATAAACATTAGAAAAAAATAAGAATTCGGTAAAATAAAGTTAAATATTAATTGATTATGCTACATAAAATATAAAACACAAAAAAGAACTTAACTGTAAATTCCCAATAGACATACAGGCATATTTGAAACAGATACACAAGACGTAGATACACGAAAAATTTACTTCTTAGCAACTCTTTTAGACTTAATTTGAGTAGACCTGGTATCTTTTACCGCACTTGCAACAACCGTCACAGCAGACGAGGTCTGCACTACCAACTCTGAGCTCGGGATAACATCCAGGTCCAGTCTGGACCTAATACCAATATGGTGCCATCCTTCGTCCAGCACTTCGAAACTCCGAACCGTTTACGCGCCTCTTGGAACAAAGCATGTCGACTTTGTGTGAGGAATTTCGACAAGGTGATTCCAGTGCCTTTAAGATTCTTCTTTGCCAGCCATACTTTGTCTTTCATCGCAATGTCGCGGAATTTCACAAGGATCGCACGGGGCCTGTCACGGTTCCTGTTTGACCCAGACGGTGAGACCGGCTAATGGAGTCTGATGTGATACCAGGAATTTTTAAGAAGTCGGATAATACCTTCACAGCACAGGCGGTTGTGTTCTCCTTCTTGTCTTCATTTACACCATGCACCAGCAAAATTTTTCTCCGAGATGTCATCTCCATATCATCATTCTGACGGGTCAAGATTTCTACTTGTAATTGCAAGTTCTCAAGCGCAGTTAGAACAAAAAAACGGAATGTGTTGAACTGATGATTGATATTTGAAGTAGGGCTCGTTGCTGGAATTGCGCTCTTAAACTCCTTTTGGAACTCAGCCATCCTCAAGTTAAAGTGCTCAGTGAGATCCGCAACAGATTTCATAATGGACTCCATTTAACTTTTAGGTTATTGTGTGCAAAGATAACAATATGCTCACTAGTTACTTTAGTTAGAGTTAGACTAAACTGGCAGGAGTTGGAATATCACAAATACATTATTTTTATATACAGGACTATTAATATTATATATTTAACGAAAATTTTTACAGAGCAGTAAATAAGGCTTCTAATTTATTCCACTCCTACCGTCAAAAAAAAATTGCAAGCAGACACCATATTTAATGTCGGGGGTTTATATTTTCAGTTCTAATAACAGATAGCCATCTTTGCTTTATAATTTGATTTACTGGAAACTTGTCGAAAAAATTATAGACCCATATCTATACTTAATATATTCGCGAAAACCTTTGAAAAATTAGTCTTTAATTACATTTACCCTACCATAAGTCGGGGCTTACCAGAATTTCAGCACGGTTTCCTCAAAGGGAGATCAACCATTAGTAACTTAACACACTTTATCACAGAGACCATGCATCATATGGATGGCGGAGGTCAGGTTGACGTGATCTACACGGATTTCGAAAAAGCCTTTGACCGCGTGGATCACGTCATCTTGCTTCGTAAGTTAAAAATACTTGGAATACATGGGGACCTTCTGAGATGGATTGATTCTTACCTAAGAAATCGCTCTCAGGCAGTAGTTGTAGGAGGACACAAATCAAACTTTATAAAAATCACATCTGGCGTACCACAAGGGTCTCACTTAGGGCCCCTCCTATATAACGCTTATCTATATGATATATATACATGCTTTAAACATTCCTCGTTCATGCTGTATGCAGATGATAAAAAGATATTTTTTAAAATAAAAAAATTAGAGGATTGTTATAAGCTTCAAGAAGATTTGAAGAGGTTGGACTATTACTACATAAATAATCGTATCTCTGTTAATGTCAAAAAATGTCAAACTTGCACATTCACACGCAAAAGTAAACCAGTAGAATATACTTACAGATTGAATGGAACAACAATTCAAAAAGTACAGGTAGTCCGAGACCTTGGCATTTTATTAGATTCCAAGCTTACATTTAGTAATCATATTGATTATATCACAAATAAAGCATACAGAAACTTAGGATTCGTAATACGTACATGTCAACCCTTCTCAAACTTACCTTGTATTAAATTATTATACTATGCCTATGTTCGCGGTATCTTAGAATATGGTAGCAACATATGGTGTCCACAATATCATACATATATTAACAAAATAGAAGTATTACAAAATAAATTTTTAAAGTTCATGGACTACAAAATTAAAGAACGACATCAGGCATACAAAGAAAGATGTGTATATCATAAATTCCTCTCATTAGAAGATAGAAGAAAAATGCTTGATCAAATGACACTGTATGACCTAATTCACGGCCGACTTGATAATTCGTATTTACTGGGACTTATTAACTTCTCAACGCCCATATATCGAACAAGACATACCAAATTGTTCTCCAACTGCCACTTTCATACAAAATATAGCAAAAACTCACCAATAAATCGGATGTGTTGTACTTATAACCAATTTTTTGCAAACATTGATATTTTTACGAAAAAGAGAGAAACCTTTAAAACTGAAGTATGCAAAAAACTTTTTAATAGTTATTTATAATTAAGGTATTGAACACACACACACACACACACACACACACACACACACACACACACACACACACACACACACACACACACACACACACACACACACCGATAAGCGTCGCTCTTTCTTTTTAATTATGTATAGATAACATAGGAAAACCTGTAATAAGGCTTATGTTAAGCTAATTCAATCGGATGTAATCTTTTTTTTTTTTTTAAAGCTGTTGGTTTTCTAAATAAATAAATAAATAAATAAATAAAAAAATACCATTGCAACTATACACAAAAAAAAATTAACAAAATATTATCGAAACTTCAACATCGCTGATTGCATGTGTGCATCACTATATTTACTAACCTTACTTAACTAATTGTATAATAAATAAAAGCCACACAAAACTGACACAGGTCTCAGTAATCTTTCAAAAGATCATCTTGTAACAATACATCATAAAATCCATGAAAAATCAATGAGAATTGGTTACTATAGTTCGGCCGTTCAGAGAATGCGTTCCTGACACCTATCAGTTAGTCACGACTAGTGATGGACACAACATAACACTGAGTTCGTTACCGTTCCTCCAAAATGAACCGCCGCATTATTTTTAAGATTATTTTCGTTTTAAATTGGCGAAATCATTTAAAATTTATATTTTAGTAATTTAAGTGGAAAGCAAAAAAAGGTAATATTAATATAATAAAATTGTTTTATTTATTCTTTGTTACAAAGTTACAATCTGTATTTCTATGAAATAAAGTACATTGAATTGAATGTGCGTACAGAATATTAATCAGACTCCGATTCGCTTGAGGAGGTGGTGTCTTCATCATCATCTTCGCCTACATGTATAATTATATTATTATCAATAACAGAATCAATCCTGATATCTCGGTCAAAATGTTCCACAATCAGGTTTTTAGTCTTCTCAACAACCTTTGCCCAGTCATCTCTTGTGACTTCCCGCAGGCTTCTTTTAATAGGGTCATCATCTTTTTCGTACTGAATGGCGGGGAAGTATTGTGGCGGGCGGCGTAACCTTTTATTTGAGCCCAGATTAGCTCAATTGCGTTATATTGGCAATGATACGGTGGAATTCTTAGAACGCGATGACCGTACTCCAGAGCCAGTTCATCGATTTCGTATCGCACATTTGCCGCTTTATTTTCTTTAACTAATTTAATTACCTCTGGTTTTAGCGAATGAAAGTGGGCTTAAAGAAGTTGTTTGTGCTAGGGGTGTACGCCCCAGATATGTCTAAGCCCACTTATATCAGAGAGCAGTTTTGGGACATGGTAAGGCTGGTGTTGATGAAATGTAAGGAAAATGAAAATATTATTATGTTAGGAGATTTTAATGGAAGGGTGGGGGTGAAGAGGTCTGGTTATGAAAGGATATTAGGAACGTTTGGCGATGAAAGAATAAATGAGAATGGTGAAGACCTCCTCACCGTATGTGTGGAAAAGAATCTTTTTGTGGCGAACACTTTCTTTAGCCATAAGAGGATTCACATGTATACATGGGAAAGAGGGGATGATAGAAGCATGATAGATTTTATAATTGTGGATGAAAGAATGAGGAGCGCAGTGGTAGATACAAGGGTTTACCGGGGGTCCAACGTAGGGACGGATCATTACTTGGTCTTATGCCGAATTAATGGTCTATTCAGACGTTGGCGGCATCGGACATCGGTGTCTACCACTGCGTTACAGCGTATAAGAATAGAGAGGTTACAAGATGAAGGTGTGAAAGAGAAGTATAAATGCAGACTGAGAGAAAATATAAGTGGGTTGAATGAATTATGTATGAATGATTTAGAATTGAAGAATGTATGGAATAATATTAAGAGAGTTCTGGTGGATGCAGCCACCGAAGTATGCGGTGTAAGTAAGAGAACGAATGAAAGGAAAAGTAATACGTTGTGGTGGGATGATGAGGTACGGATGGAAGTTGAAGCAAAGAAGAGAGCATGGCTAGATTTACTAGCAACTAAAGCTGGTAATTCTGGCGGTATGAATGATGAGATTGAAAGAAAAAAGGCAAACTTTAGACGTATAAATAAGAGAGTAAATGAAGTTGTTGAAAGGAAAAAGCAAGAAAGGATAGATAAAAATGATAGAAGGATATCTGATAACTTCAAGGAAAATATTAAAATGTTCTGGAAGCTCGTAAGAACTGCCAGGGGAATTTCAAAACAGCCTAGAATGAATGCTATACGAGACGAGAATGGCTGCATGCTGAATGATGAAGTTTCGAATTTAAAGAGATGGAAGGAATACTTTGAAAGCGTGTTTAAGAGTGAAGAGTCGTCTGAAATAAGTGAAATAGAAATTCCGGAAGAAGTGGAGAGAGGTAGGGAGATAAGTGTAGATGAAATAATGAAAGCAATGAAAAGCATGAAAGCAGGTAAGGCAGCCGGATATGATAGAGTATCACTCGAAATGCTAAGGGCTGGTGAGGGTGTGGTTACAGGCCTGCTGCACACCTTGTTTAATTTATGTTGGGAACTGAAACGGGTACCGGAAGACTGGTGCAAAGCCGTTATAGTCCCAATATATAAGGGAAAGGGGTCGCAGCAGGACTGTAAAAACTACCGTGGTATCAGCTTGCTTAGCATTGTGGGTAAACTGTATGCTAAGGTGTTAATTGAAAGAGTTATGGAAGAAACTGATGGAAAAATTTGGGATGTGCAAGCTGGATTTAGAAAGGGGATGGGGTGTACGGATCAAGTCTTTTCCATGCGCATGATAGCGGAGAAGTTTTTGGCTAAAAACCAGAAAGTTTATTGTGCGTTCTTGGACTTGGAAAAGGCTTATGACAGAGTGGACAGGAACGTGTTATGGCAAACACTGAACTCATTTGGGTTGAGCGCTGGCTTGATACAGGCATTAAGGTCTCTTTATAGGGACTCTAGTGCTTGTGTCAGGATCAACGGGGTCTACTCGGACTGGTTTGGCATTCATAAAGGTGTCAGACAGGGATGTGTGGCTTCCCCGTGGCTGTTTAACCTATTTATGGACAGTTGTTTGCAAACTTTGAAAGTTGAAGAATGTGGGTTGAGAATGGGTGAGTCAACCGTCAAATGCCTTTTGTACGCCGATGATCAAGTCATATTTGCATCGTCGGCGGCCGAGTTGCAAATGATGGTTACTTTAATGAATTGTTCATTGAAAGAAAGGGGTATGAAAGTGAACGCAAGTAAGACGAAAGTGATGGTTTTTGAAAGAGAAGAAAGTAAAACTTTATGTAAAATAAGAATAGAAGGGGAGTTGATTGAGCAAGTGGATGAGTTTGTATATTTGGGATGTTTATTTAGCAGGGATGGTAGATATGATAAGGATATAGAACGACGAGTGAACGCAGGAAATAGAGTGAATGGGGCTCTACACGCTATTGTGAGGAGTCAGAATGTGTCAACTAAGGCACGTATGGCAATTCATAATGCTGTGTTAGTACCCACTTTAATGTATGGTAGTGAAAGTTGGGTCTGGCAGAAGAAGCATGAGAGTAGAATAAATGCTGTAGAAATGCGTTCCTTAAGGAGTATGCTAGGGCTGAATCTGAATGACAGGGTGAGAAATAGTGTAATAAGAGTAAAGTGTGGTTTGCAAGATGACGTTGTGACAAGGATTAAGAAAGGAATGCTTCGGTGGTTTGGTCACGTAGAAAGAATGAACGAGGAAAGAGTGACAAAGCAAATTTATGTTGCAGAAGTGAACGGCAGGGTCGGGAAGGGACGCCCTAGACGAAGGTTTATCGACCAGATCGGCGATACATTGAAAATGGGCCAGATTAGGAGTACCCTTAACCGACGAGCGTGTATGCGTAGATATATGGATGTGAAAGAGGCGAGAGAGGTGTGTCAGGATCGCGCCAAATGGAAGTCCGTAGTCTCTGCCTACCCCTCTGGGTGACAGGCGTGAGTGTTTATGTATATGTATGTATGGTTTTAGCATCTGCATATTTGCGTCAATGCCTTTTGCTTGTAACCAAGCCACCATTTCTTCTTTTTTATTAGCTTGGGTAGGTGGTTTCTGTATTTGAACCGAGTGATAGGAGGCATTATCCATGAATATTACAGAAGGCTCTGGTAGGCTGGGCAAAAGTACGTTCTGGAACCACTCTTTAAATGTAGTGGCATTCATTTCCTCTTGGTAGTCATATGTGGTTTTTGATTGAAATGCCAGTAACGCGTTCTCCACAAAGCCGTATTTTGCAGAACCTGCGTGGTATATTATCAGACGGGCCCCCTTACCCATTGGTACTTTCGACGTCGACGCTTGTGTATCATCCGTCCAAGAACGGGAAACCGTGTGATTGGCGTTTAGCCATGTCTCGTCAATGAACACGACATTATCCCAGTTATCAATATTTTTTGCTTCTCTCAAAAAACTTATCCGTTTTAAAATTATGTCGTATCGTTCTAATAAAGTTTTTCTTTTGTCTGTTTTTTTATACGAAAAACCAATATCTTTTAAGATTTTGGTTAAAGCAGTTTTACCCCCGCTAAACAGTCCAGCTTCTCTTAACGATGCCAAAAGCATCTTCCTGTTGAGATATTCATTTCTGGAATAGTAACCATATATATGATTTCTGATTGCATCGGCGTCAAAGGTGTCAATATCTGTCACGGGTTTAGTTCTACGTTTCTTTTTCGGAGTACGTAAAATATTATCTTCCGTGCCAGTAGAGCCGAACTTTTCTTTATTAATATTTGTTATCGTTCGTTTGCTAACGCCAAGCGCCTGAGAGACGCGATCTTGTACTTGTTCGACAGGTAACAGGGGTCCGCCATTTTGCCGCTCCCGCTCAAAGTAATATTGCAGCTTCACTTTTCAATGTTTGTCCACGTTTAGGCATTATTATGCACCAAAAGTAAAAAGAACGCAATACAAAACACAATCGAAATCGGATTTAGCGCCGATGTCAGTTTGAAAAGCAGAAACAGTCCATTAAACGAAAGCCGGGTAATCAAATAAAAACAATCGAAAACACTTGAAGAACGTGGTCTATGCGCACGAAACGACAACAGACGACTGTTTTAGCGTCACAAAATGGCGGCCCATAACGCCATTTGGGGTACCATTTTCAACCTAAATATAAAAATGCTACTTTCTTTCGCGCGTTCGGTTTGGTCGTAGTTTTATCTTTATATTTAATAAAGGTTATCTTATAGTCCATTATTTTCAAATTCTTAAAAAGAAAAAGAAAACGTATTATTTCATAAAGTATAACTGTATAAGAACAGATTACGATACTGTTATTGCCTGTTATTGTTAGCACATCACTACAAATATAAAGCGCTGACATAACCTTGTAATAGCGCAGTATAGATTTAGAAAAATATTGTTTACCAAGTTATTTGACACTCAGTTTGGCACAAAATTATAACATTCGTTGATTATTGATATAATAATATTGTTTTAATACTTATCAATTGTTAAAACGGTAAACAACCAGCAAAAATATTTTTATCGTAACTGCAACTCCATTACAAAGTTACGTCGTCAGTTCAATCGCGACGTGTCAGGAACGCATTTTCTGAACGGCCGAACTATAACCTGTGAATGGTCAATTCAGGCTGATTTTTGTTTTTTCTTGCACCACACTGTTTTATGCAATACCAGGGCATGATTAGTTATTTACGGCAAACAATACCTATAAAAAAATAAAATAAAAAAATAAGTTTAAATTTTGAAAAAGAAACTCTGCCAATATTATTGTGGATGTATTTTATTAATTCGTCATTTATTTACGATTTGGCGGCAAATTAAAATTGTCTGTGTCACGTCAGCATGAATTTAATGCGAGAAAATTTTCGAAAAATGTTTTTTTATGACATTTAAGTCAACAAGAAAGTTATGATAGACTTCGATTGGCCTTTCACGATCAAGCCCCATCTCGTGCCACAGTTTACAACTGGTTTAATGAGTTAAAACGTGATCGCACTAATCTTACCGATGATCTGCGTGAGGGACGGCCTGTGTCGGATGATAGAGACTGACAAAAGAAAGACTTATCATCAGATTCGGACAAGCTTAGGCATCGGTATGAGTCAAGTGCACAAAATCCTCCATGAACACTTAGCGGTCTGTAAGCTTTGCGCCTGGTGGATACCTCATAACTTGACAGAGGCCCAAAAACTCCGTCGAGTTGATTGGTGTCGTGAAATGGTTCAAAGATTTAACGGAGGTGACTCAAATGCTGTGTTAGACATATTTACGGGTGACGAAAGCTGGATTTATTGTTATGATCCTGAAACTAAGAGACAGTCTGCTGTCTGAAGAAAGGTCATAGCGTGGGAAAAAAGATGGTGGCCTCGTTCTGCGGAAGGACAGGTCATTACGCAGCAATTGTTTTAGAGGATCGAAAAACAGTTACTGCCGTGACCACTCTACCAACCACCACAGTACCAACACTTACAATTGTTGGCCACTTGTCTTGGAAAAGTTTGGGAGAAACGACCACGCAGTAGAATCCTCCTTCACCACGACAACGCCTCGTCGCACACCGCCAAGCAAACAATCGACTACTTTGGAGACGTCAGACGTAGAATTACTGGGTCACACGCGCTATAGCCCTGACGTCGCGATTTTTATTTATTTCCGAAAATAGAAAAACTTCGAGGAAAATGTTTTATGGACGCCGAATAAGCAGTAGCTGCGATTCAAAATGCCGTCAAAGAGACCCCTAAGGACGAGTAGGCAAAGCGCTTTTCTCGGTGGTTCCATCTGATGTAGCGATGTATTAATGTAAATGGACACTATTTTGAAAATATATAATAAAACTAATAACTTGCTAGTTTGTTCAGTTTTTGATTTTCTGAGAACTTTCAGTGTCACCCTACGTCAGTAATTCTAGACTACTTTATTCACATATTATTAGGATAGGATAATTAAAGCAAATAAAACAAATAGATAATATTAATAACAAATATAGGTATTGGTAATTCCAATTTAATTATTATTCCCTTCCTTGAAATAAAACTAATTTAATATGAATATTCCAAATTTTTTCGACGGACTCGCAAATTTTGGTGGTTTCATGACGTATTCTTATTTCTAAATATCTTAAAGCGACAGCTTCAGGAAATATCCTAAAGGTAAACAATTTGTTAAAGATCTTAAGGAGGGTTTCTGGTTCAGTAAAATAAGATTTGTAACAAATATCGGCAGTAGGTCCATCCCCTCAAGGTGATTTTTAGGGCTCATGTTCTTGAAAGCAGTTTCGACTTCAGTGGCAGCACATGGTATAGTGTGGGTGTATGTTGTACTGTTGTTGGGATTGTCTCTTATGTTGGTTGCTTTTTCTCTTATTTTAATGTGGTCTCTGTCGTCAGTGGAGTTATCATCTATTGGATAGAAAGTGTCTGCCAGGAGCTTGGCAGATTGCTCTGGAGATAAGATGTTCGTATTCGTAGAAGATTTTAGTAACATGAGTTTTTTGACTTTTGAGTTTCTCATGAAGATTTCTTCTGTCCCCTTCAGTCTCGCAACTTATAAGCACTTTCTGATTTCTGGCTTTCTTTATGTTGCTTATTCCTATACTCAAATCGATTATATTAATATAATTTTTTACGTGTTTGATAATATAGTCACTGGTATTTCAAGGTTCAGCTGATTCTACCATAATGGAGAAGTTGGGCTTAGCAATAACTTTTGAGTATGATCTTAATGGTGAGAAAGGCTATCCTACTGTCTGCGTCAGTGTGAAAGCTTTCTCGAGTTTTCGCTGTCTTTGTGAAGAAATGTTTTGATCCTTTTCATCTACGTTTGTTCTGTCTATAATTGATTGACACCTAACCTCATTTCGGAGTCCTTCTATAGCCATTCTGATGCGTGCGGTCGATTCCACAGTAGTGTCCTGTAGTTCTCTAAGTCTCCCGCCTTAGTTTTTCAACGCTGGCTTGAACTGAATTGATTAAGGAATCAGCAGGGCACTTCCTCAATTTTGCTATTTCCTGAGAAATTTGGGTCATTTGACAGCGCAGATCGGTGATATCTTCTCTGAGCTGCGTTTTCATTTCACGAATATGTTGTCGCAATTCCTGAGAAATACCCGGAACCGGCTCCTCTTGACCTTTCTCTTGTTCAGTGGAAATTGTCGAAATTCCTGAAAATGATGCCCCACATTTTGAAGACCTAATGTTATTTATTACGCTGCGTATCTCTTGTAACGCTGCATTAAGAAATGTGCTTATCAAATCTTTCGTTGTAGTGTGCCTTGGAGATTCCGCACTCTCGCGGAGAGCTTATTTCTTGTGTGGCGACTTGTGCCGACCTGTTCGAAATCGGATACAGGGTCATGAAACATGCTATCCTTTTCCATTTTGCTATATATTGTCATAAGGATTTTTTTCTCCCTTACATACTATGGCCGTCTATCATAGACATAGAGAGAATGGACTGAGCGTAAGCCTCACAAAAGTGACCATTCTCTAGAAAGAGACAAAGCGACTGTGCGGCCAATACCTGTCTTTATCCTGCAAGTCTGATTGGTTCACGTTCTGAAAGCCAGTGACGCGAACAAATTAGAATTCTAGAAAGAACAACTAGCCGCACATTTGCTTTGTCTCTCTGGCAATTATTGGTCTGTATTCACCATAGACATAGAGAATCGACGATTTTCTGATTGCGATTCCATTGTTGATGTATCATTGTTACTGGGTGCATCCCCTTATCACCCTAAGCTTGCAATATAGTCAATAATAAGGAAAAAGATCTATGTATCCAGAGATATTTTTTTTTAAATATGGATGTTTGTAAACTAAAGAAAATAAGACGAAAGGTTACGAAAAGCTATTATAGTCCGGCCGCTGAGTTATTACCGATTTGACACATGACTAATTGACAATACTAGTGAAGTGACTGAACCAGTAACCCTAATATCATTTGGGAACAGTTTGTTTTTAAATATTCTAGTATAGTGTGTAATAAAATAAAATCAAAACAATAATAGTTAAAGACACAGGTTCTTTATTAGGTGGAGTATCCTTGATGGGCGTAGATAATTGGTCGAGGACATATCAAAATAAAACAAATTTGTAAACACTGTTACACATTTTAATGAACAGAGTAGGTACAAGATGTTTTAATAAATGACTACCTATCATTTATTAAAACAATTATTCAGACTGAACCAAATTCGCCAGACTTGTCATCGCTATCAGTCACTTGTATGACAATTTCATTCTCTATAATGGTGTCCACTCTTATATCGCGTTCATAATCTTCTGTTATTAGTTTTCGAGTCTTTTCGACGACCTTGACCCAATCTTCTTTCGTTATTTTGCTGCAAGCATCTTTTAATAGACCCATCATTTTATTAGTACTGAATGGCGGAGTCGTATTATTACGAGCTGCGTAACCTGTAATGTAAACATTAAATAACGTTAATTTATTACATTAAATAAACGAAATGTTACACAATTACCTACATGTAAGGGACATGAGATATTTATTTCTTAGTTATGTATCTTTTTACTTATATGCTGAATATTGGATGTTATAATAGTACAAATTATTCATATTCATAACTTATGCGATAAAAAACAATACCTTTGATTTGTGCCCATATTAGCTCAATGGCATTGTACTGGCAGTGATAAGGCGGAATTCGAAGTACCCGATGTCTCTGATGTTTTATTTTCGCGTACCAACTTTACTAAGTCAGACTTTAGCATTTCGGCAGTAGTTTCAATTCCATTTTGGTGTAGCCATGCTACGAGATCAGCTTTCTTGTCGGCCTGAGTAGGCGCTTTATTCACTTGTTTCGAGTGATATGAAGCGTTGTCCATTATTATGATAGAAGGCTCTGGCAGGCTGGGTAATAATTGATTTTCGAACCAATTCGTAAAAGTGTCTGTATCCATCTCCTCGTGGTAATCGGAAGTACTTTTTGACGCGAAAGCCAGCAGTCCATTTTCAAAGAAACCACTTCCAGCAGAACCGGCGTGACAAATTATCAGTCGCGATCCTTTTCCAATTGGAACCTTTGAGGTTGATGCTTTTGTTTCGTCAGTCCAAGAGTGTGACACAGTGTGGTTCGCATTTAACCATGTTTCGTCAACAAAAACGACGTTGTCCCAAGATTCGATTTTTCTGGCTTCTCTTAAAAACTCGCTCCTTTTAATTATTAAATCAAATCTTTCCATTAATATTTTCCTTTTATTCGTTTTTTTATATTCAAACCCAATTTCGTGCAATAGTTTTGACAACGCCGTTTTACCGCCTTTAAACAAGCCAGCTTCTTTTAAAGAGACCAAAAGCAAACGTCTAGTTGGAAACTCGTTCCTAGTATAATAACCATATATGTGGTTTCTTATTGCATCTGCATCAAAAACATCAACACCTGTCACGGGCTTTTGTCTTCGTTTTTTCTTAGGAGTGCGTAAAACATTATCTTCACTTCCAGAAGCACCAAATTTTTCTTTATTTATATTATATAGTGTTTTTGCACCAATTCCAAGAGCTTGTGAAACCCGATCTTTCACTTGAGTGACAGGAATCAAAGGGCCGCCATTTTGTGACTCACGCTCAAAGTAATCCTGTAGCTTTAGTACAAGCTCACGACATTGACTATTCAATGTTTTTCCTCGTTTCGGCATTTTCAAAAAAATTACCAAACACAAACAAAATTAGTCCAATAAAGCGCAACGATAAACAGGAGAAAGCCGAGTCAAAAAACAACGGTTACATAAGACGACTAAACAGATTAAAATAGCGGTGGTAAGGGTGTTGCCAGAATAGTATCGCCAATTACTTAAAAAAATACACCTATAACATTGCTTAATTGAGGGAGAAAATTATATTTATTAAATGTTGTTTTATATATTATGAATGTTAAAAATTATACATAATCATTTTAATTGTATTTATTTTTAAATCAGTGAAAACAGTATTTCTGTCTTTGGATCACACATAAATCTTAAAAATCATAGAGATACTGGCAACACAGTGCAATTAGGAGACGCAAAAAAATAGTAGCATTATGGTCTAGTTGCTCGAAGGAATAAGTAAAATAAAAATATCCAAATAAAATAAATATCATATCTATTCCAATGAATTCGGACCGAATACTATCAAGCACATCACTATGAAAACTAGACGCACGATGTAACTTTGTACAAGCGCGCCAAAGAACAAAAAATAAATGTTTTCATATTATTTACAAACTATTTTAAGTTTTGAAACAGAGTTTATTGGAAAATTACTTGATTCTGACATTTTGACATAAAGTTTTATATTAAAGAGGTATTCTAAATCATTCGGCAAATGTGTCGCTCGTGCAAGGTTATATCGATTAATTTAAGAATAATCTGTCAAATCGGTAATAACTCAGCGGCCGTACTATAGCTTAAGAGCCAGTGAGCAGCAGACTTACTGTATTTAGTATTTTCTAGTACAGCTGCTAACGATCCACCATATCTTACTAGTATGTTGCCAAAGAAACGAGTACTCTAATAGTTTAAGATACCCTGCATGTAAACAAAGTGAATAAATTTATTATTATTATTATTTAAATAAGCTTCACTTTTTTCAGTTAATCCCCTATACCTGAGGTACATGAAACGGGGACACTTATTACAAAAAAAGCTGGATTATAATCACAGCCCGTAAATGCATAGAAACTAAGCAAGCTTTCACTCAATAAATCACCACGTTGCTCATAAATTTTTGAAATATTTATGAATCGTTTATTATCTCCTGTTCCCGTGAGAATCCATACTTGAGAAGAGCTATTTTTAAATGTTGCATATTACCAAGCATGATTATTATGATATCCATATCAGAGCATACAAAACTAGAAAGAAAAAGACTGGATTAGAGCAAGTGCTATTATAGTACGCGTTTATGGACGCCCCAGAAGTTTTTTTTCAGCCTGGGTAATACAACCACAATACATATATGTGTCTGCCGTGTAATTAAATTATACATGTCAAATAGTATAATCAACAATATATATAAATTGCAGCTTTCTTGAAATAACGTAAATTATTAATAAAAAACTGTACTCTTCAACCTGTCTACCATGACCTTGAAACCGTCATAGGTGTCTGCCAATGTTATTTTTCGGTAACTTTTATTAAATATTTCAAGATATCAAAGCGGCAGACTTATTGCTATCACGTTTTTTTGGGGCATTTTTTTACACCTTTAACACCTGAGCGTCTCTATATCGACCGCCGGTCAAAATAAAGAGTCCCCGTTTCATGTACCTCAGGTATAGGGGATTAACTGAAAAAAAGTGAAGCTTATTGAAATACCGTAAGTCTGCCGCTCACTGGCTCTTAAGCTAATATACATATACGATTAAATGAAAAAGTACGGAATTTACGAATGTGTGTTGCGACCACAGAAATCGTAATAATAAGACACTAGAAATGAATTAGCGCCCGATTACTTCACATACGCATTAAGCAAACAAATATATATAAGACTCTCACACACTTGCAATACACCGGTGAAGTGTTTTTTTAATATAAATTAAGGGTGACAAACGAGCACACAGTCCACTTGATGGTAAGTGGTTGTTGTTGCCCATAGACATCTACATCTATCTTAGTTTGCGAATTCTTTTTTTATAGGGTCGGGTGACAAACGAGCACTCAGTCCACCTGATGGTAAGTGGTTACTGTGACCCATAGACATCTACATCTATCCTCAATAAAGACTCAAGATGCAAATGCGTTGTCACCCGTGAGGACTAAGATGAAATGCCTCTTTGCCAGTAAAAAGGGTCTCCGATTCTCTACACTCACCATACGAAACACAGCAGCATTAAGCTGCTATTTCACGCTGCTATTCTGTGAGAGTGTGGTCCTTCCCCGGTCGAGCCGACCCACTCGTGCTACAACTATACTATTAATATAGATGCAGCATGGCTCTACCATGTATAAGACGTGTATAGGGCACTAACTATTATAAACCCTAATTTATAGTAATTACACTGCATTTTACTCCAATATATAATGTTACACCACTACAAGCACTTTCGATGTGTGAGGGTCCCTGTAAACAATGCTAGGGATTGACAAAAATTTTTGAAGGTGTCGATATTTTTTTTGTATATTAAAATGGATTACAAGTAGCAAAGAAAACTATAGATATATACCATTTTTTAATATTTAACAGTAATGATATTTAGGAATGAATGGTACTTATTATTTAAAATCGAGCTATCTATTATCAGTCAGAATACTTCATTAATCGAGGTTATAGCATAGGTACACTTATGAAATAATTAAGTTACATTGATATTAATATAGAAATAATTTTCCTTATGATATTTACATAGTCGTCAACTGTGTGTACCCTTATTATTTACACTATATTGGAAAATATAATTAATTATTTTGGGTACTAAACAAGTACTACGAGTTTATTGACCCGTAAAATGAAGAAATTTACAGTTGCCACTATCACAATCTTTTAATTCAATTTGTGCTATAAGTTTTTTATAAATCGACATAAATTGCCGCGCCGTGGGATTGTTATTACAGCCTCCATGTGCTCTTATATGACCAAAAGTCAGTTCAAGGTGATCTTGTGAAAACTTATAGCCTGGTAAATACTGAAGTTTCTTTTCATCTCCTATTACTCTAATATATATTTCTTTTAAGCTGTGTATACTAGTTAATAGTAGGACTATTAACTTTATTTATTAAAGCCCGTTTTTTTATTTTTTTCTATTACGTATTGCCCGTTATCAAGTTGAAGAGTTTTTAAATAATTTTCAACTTTACCTAAAAAATTAAAAATGGTTTCTTTATTTCTAAAAGAAATAAAGAAAACCTTTTTAAAGGTATTAATAAAATAATTTTGGTTCATATTCCGTGAATTGACAACATCGAATAAATTGTTCAAACTTTTCCAAAAAGTTACTGTACCATCTACATCTGAAAACTCTGTGGTTTAACTGGCAGCAATATTTGAACGCATCTGCAACACTGTTGCTCATTAGCTGGGTTGCTAATCTTACTTTCATTTTTTTGATTTAAAAAAAAATAAGTGACCTCGTCTAAGTTTATTCGCTAAATGAAGATGTCCTTTTTTCTGCAAATTAGTTAATTTAACTAAATGTGACCATTTCAATTGGTTCCCATTACAATCTTTTACAACTACCACTAGATTCAAATGAATTCCGAACAAGCTTAATCATATGGCAGGCGTCGAGAAAAATACTAACAGGTTTCCCTGCAACGGGATGTTTAAAATTTGTCACCATATTATGAACCTTAAAGGAACAACCGAGTTTTTTTGCCATATCTGTATTAACCGGACAACCGTCAACAGCTATGGAGATACGAGGGCTGCACTAAAAGTATCGGGAATAGAATATTTCCACTGTTCCTGTCATATTAAAATCTTTTTAATAGAAAACTCCTTACTTTTAAAAATCGATTACCATTTATTTATTTAAAAAACGATTCTCAGTCTTGCCACAAGGTTTTATCTAACTTGTTTAGTCGTTGAGAAAATGGAATTGACTCGAGAAAATTCAAGAGCGATGATTTATTAAGACTCGAAGTGGTTTAACACAAACACAGTGTGTTGACCGGATGATTTCTGCATTTGGTGATGAAGCCCCATCCAAAACCACAATTTATCGCTGGTTTGCTGAATTTCAACGTGGACGTGTCAAGCTCAGTGATGATCCCCGTCAAGGTCGTCCAAAAACTGTAGTTACCCAAGAAAACGTTGATGCTCTTAGTAAGCTGATTGAGGAAGATCGACATGTGACATACCGCGAAATTCAGGCAACTTTAGACATTGGCATGAGTCAAATACAAATAATCTTGCATGAACAATTAGGTGTAAAAAAGTTGTTTTCCCGATGGATACCGCATTCGCTCTGTGAAGAGCAAAAAGCGGCTCGCGTTACTTGGTGCGTCAGAACTCTAGAAAGATTCCACGTAGGATCCTCAAATGTTGTATACAACATCGTATCAGGTGACGAATCCTGGATATACGCGTACGAACCCGAAACAAAAAACCAGTCACGAGTTTGGGTGTTCGAAAATGAGTTAAAGCCAACAAAAATTGTTCGTTCACGGAGTGTTGCAAAAAAAATGGTGGCCACGTTTGTCTCCAAAACCGGCCATGTTACGACTATTCCTCTTGAGGGACAAAGAACGGTTAATGCAGAATGGTATGCTAGCATTTGTTTGCCACAGGTCGTTTCTGAACTCCGTAAAGAGAACTGCAACCGCCGCATCATCCTCCATCACGACAATGCGAGTTCTCACACCGCACACAGAACAAAAGAGTTTTTAGAGCAAGAAAACATA